>CM057228.1:17694308-19058058 GCA_029891385.1 Erythroxylum novogranatense
CTCCATGGACATCTCGTAATTAAGTCCTTAAAAACCGAACACCATTCATTAGCTTGGATAACTATTGTACATCACTTAGACATTTATTATCCAAAATAAAGACATAGGACCTACGCACATATATAGTGACCTCACATTTTACACGTTCTTATTTTTAATCAGCGCCTTCTTAATCTAACCTTAGAACGAGACCAAACAGTTGATCATTCATCACAAACATTAAAAGAATCAAATTTTTAAACGGGAACTTGGAAGAATAATCAATCATGGAGGTTGTAGATGCGACAAGTATCATATTTTGCGAGTCATAAAGAGCACGACAGATTTAAGATTCAAGGGACACGAGACTGTCTTAATAATGGCGGGTCTCGGATGGTTGGTTAATTGGTGTCATTTCAAGACCCAGAGACATTCAGAACTTTTATGTCTTATCCAAATGTACTTGCAAACACTCTTAAAGACCTGTCCCTCTGTAGAGTTCTTTCACTGTATAATTACTGAATCAACGGAGAAAGAAACCCAAAACCATGCAAGTTTTGCTGACCATACTGACGGTCTCTCAGTAGTTTGTATTGGGTCCAACTATTTTTTCCTTTTAATTTTAGTTCTGATCTCTTTCGTGAACTTTAAGGCGGGAAGACTTGTTTCTCACAGAAACCAGAAAACATGAAACCCACTCTCTCCAAATCAGATTTCAGAAGAGAGACGCAGATATGCACATAGATATGTATATATAGAGAGAGAGAGAGCGGAGGACTAACCTGATTTCTCGATAAACCTGTCTGTCGAGCCAACAGATGCTTATCAGCGTCACTTGGGTACCTGAGAAAGAGACCAGAAAATGACATCATACGTCTTACCTAAAGCGTATAAAGAGACAGCAATGCTTCATGGACGCCTAGATTGGATATCTTTCTCTGCATGGACGTGAGAATCTAAGAGACGAAAGATCAGCACAACCGCAGCAGCGACCAGAGGTTGCAGTAGTTTAGAGGACAACTGCAGTCACTGATCATCACTTTCATATTGTGTACCTCACTTACTCTTAAAAAAATTATATGCTTCTTACAGATAAAGGATGTGAGAGATAGAGAAGGGGACAAGGGAAAGGTGTGGCCACTGGCCAGTGATATTATACTTTATAAGAGTTTAATTTCTGGGTCTGCAAGGGTTTAAACGGCTATAGTGTAACAAAAGAGAGAAAAGGTTACAGGCAAGGGGGAAAAAAAAATAAAAACTTTTACAGCTTTTTATGCTGACGAGACAATGTCCAAGGACACTGCGTTTGCTGTTACGAACTTTAATCACCAGTGACCAAAAAAATGAAAATATAAAGGCAAAAGATAAAAGAACAAGGAGACACTAGCTACTTGGATCTTGTGTATCTATGGTTAACTTATCATCGTAGAGTTGATTACGTTATCTATAGTTGAAACTTTAGCAATAATTGCTACTGTTAACTTTAACTTGGATTGATTTTTTAGATTTCTACGTGACATAAGGGAAGTATAAATGAGGTTAAAGTTAACGTACGGGTGGAGAAAATGCTCAAAAAGCCAGGCTCTCAATATGTTGACAGATCGTTCAGGCAAGCCTCTCTGGGGTCTCCAAGCTTCTTGCTCCATCATACCCATTTGGTGAAAGGCTCTTTGTTGTCTTAGGCTTTGTTCTAACATCCTTAGCCTTGGTGTCTCTCCTTTTGTTATGCCTGAGGTCCCAGATGAGTCTTTTTCTCCAAGTAACTCACAGCTGTGCTTCAATTGTGCTGCTATGGCATCTTTTAGACAACGAAAATGCCGAGACATGGCCTTCTGTGCAAGTGCTGTGTAAGGAACGGCAGCTCCGAATCCCATCACTAGATCAAATGAATTCACCACCATTTGCATTTGCTCGCAGTAATGGTTGTACCGTCGATCAACCTGCAATTTTCAGACAAAACATGCATGGGCACAGTGACAACGATTAATCAATTTTCATCAATCCCAATGTTCAGATATGCGTTGATGTCTCTTGTACATACTAAACAAAGTCTCCCTCAACACCCCATTTCAAAAACAGAAAAAAAAAAACAGGAAGAAGAA
Organism: Erythroxylum novogranatense; assembly: GCA_029891385.1. NCBI lineage: Eukaryota > Viridiplantae > Streptophyta > Magnoliopsida > Malpighiales > Erythroxylaceae > Erythroxylum > Erythroxylum novogranatense. The sequence continues at coordinate 17,696,390 of CM057228.1, forward strand.
GAAAGAGAGAAGTAGAGAAGCAAATATTGATTCAACTGTCTTAAATTCATCAACCATTGAAGGACTTAAAAGCTGAAAGCTACTGTAGCAATTAATATAAAGAAGAGTCCAAGAGTCATGCTTTAGAAAAGAAGAAGAAGAACCATCATATCAACATTATTATCCTGCAGATGAACATAATTTAAGAAAGGGGACAAATCATAGGATTATGCGAAATGGTGTTTGCTGATATTCATGAAACTGGGGAGCAGAAGGTGATAGTGAAAGAAAGAAAGACAACAAGTTCCTCTTTCAGGATTTTTATGACCACTGCGTCACTCCATGATAAGACTTTGCTGCTCTTAGAGGAAAACAGAAGAATAAATGCGTGAATCAAAGGCTGGTACTGTGAAATAATTGTTAATGGGTACATGGAATATCCATGTGTTTCTTTCGCTACTCTCTCTTTCCCCAATGCAGGCTTGCTTGTGTATGCACTATGCATAAACAAAAGAGAGAGAGAAGAAAAGGAAAAAAACTAGTGGTGCAGAAGTCAACTAAGATTATATATTACACCATTTTCATGTTTTTCTCTTTTCCCAAACATTACTATGATGGGTATGGACATTCGGCGACAGTTGCTTCATAATTTCCCTACGTAATATGGTGGCTTAACAGTCATCTTCTTAATCAGGAGAAACGTCGCTTCTTGCCGGATGCATAAACCTATAATGGCAGCCCTCAGGTTTTCTTTTGGTCAAATGACTACTCAAAACGCACCCACCTATTCAATCAATCAATGTGAAATCAAAAGGCTTAATAAATTTTCTTCACGGAAACATAAGTGACCATCACCCCAGCACTACCTACTAGATCTTACGCAACCTTATTGCCAAAGCCGGCTCCTTTTTGTATTTGATGACCCTTAAAATATATAGATGAAGAACTGGTCGGAATTTTTTTTTGTCTGTCTCTGTCTCCATGGTTTGAAAAAAAAAAAAGGAGTAACTAAGTTAAAAAAATGGAAAAAGGATCGAGTCTTGAGAGTTGAGAGAAGGTGAAGAGAGAGAGAGAGAGATAAGATGTTACATGCCTCATCAAGCATCGACAAAAGTTTGACCTTTCTTCTCTGATGCTCAATTCTATCGGCGGCAGATAAAGGAGGAAGTTCCTTCGCGGACGAAGAAGAACCGCCGCCGCTGCCACCACTCCCATCGCCGCCAGGAATATTGGAACTAGGATTTGATGAGTTATGCCTACCCAATTTGTTCTTCTTCAACTGTCCTCTTCCAACACTGCAAAATTCTTCAAGCAACTCTTGTGCTGCTTTCACATACTTGGAGTTCCTTAACACATTTACTACTCCTAACGAAGACCCAAATCCAACATGAACTTGGTGGTTTTGTGCCCCTTGTAAATGCAATGCTTGGTGTTGATGAATTTGACCACCCAAATTCTTTAAATACTGGCTTGCCCCAGAAGATGAATCTCCAGCTACTTGATTGTAATACAATAATCCACCATCTCCCATCCTTAGTTCTTCAGCTTTAGCCGCCTCTAAATGTTGCAACGATGATGATAATGACAAAGAAAGTCCTTGTCCTTCCACAACACCACCAATCTCACTTGGGTTATTGAGTTGATGAGCACTCGTGTTGCCTGCTTCATGTGAACTATCAGGAACCCATGTTAATTGTGGTGAAGGAATTACAGTAGTAGCACCAAAACCTCCTCCAGGTCCTGAGACACCAAACCCTTGAAGAGAAGAAGATGGGTTGGGTAACAACAAGTGAAGCGTAGAAGAATTAGTTGAAGGAGGATGAGGATGAGAATTGAGCGACGGAGATGGTGATCTTGGCTGTGGATTCATGAGAAACAGTTGCATGGCAGCCGCTGAATCCTCATTAATGCCTGAAATCTGATGATGATGATGATGTTGCTGTGCCAGAGTAGTCTCTCGAGTATTGTGATTCTTTGAATCTCCTAAGGGACCTAATCCTCCTAGTACCATGCTTTGCCTGTTGTTGCCGTACCAGTCGCTAGTTGCGGTCACCTGTTGTTGTTGTCGTGATTGAGTCCGGTAATTTGACTGCAGCTGCTGGTCTAAAAATTCGGTGGCTGTGGCCGGTACACCACCGGCGGGGAAATTGAACATCTCTGACAACATTCCCGCCGTTTCATATACCGGAAGGCCACCGGACACTTCTTCTTCGATGCCTACTAATGGGGGTGGGGGTTGCTCGTAGCCTGTGTGAACTCTAATTTTATCTCTTCGGATCTGTTGTGCTAAGTGGTGATGTTGCTGTTGCTGCTGTTGTTGTTGGTGATGTTCTTGTGTGGTTCTCTCAAAGCCATTCGAGAAGGAGAAGATGGGCTGGTGGTAGTCCTGTTGGGACATAGAATAATCAACAGAACTTGACTTGTCGCGGGGGATTGGAGCAATTAGCTGGTGATGAGTAGTAGCACTCTTGAGAATTGGAGGGAGTGGAGGAGTTGCTATTCCCATATCAATATCTTGATGACGATCATCACGTCCTGTAAAAATATACACCACCGCTTTTGCTCGTTCTTTATCAATTCCCCTGCCACATGGATCGGTTAGAGATACAAGAAGCAAAAACAACGAACACCCATCTCGAAAGACTAAACCTTGAGCCCTTCACATATCAAGAAAAGGCCATAATATGAAAGAAATGGAGATGGGTAGACAAACAAAGAAGAAAAACCATCAAATGGGTCTTTGTTATAACTCCTTTTCGTGACAAGTTCTGTATTTTTATTATTATTAGCTTTGTTCACCATCTAGTACGTCTCTTCAGACGCTAATACGCACAACACAACACAACACACTTGTAAGTATACCTCTAGGAGTTGCAGAGAATATGAAAGGACGTAAAACTCTCAGATATCGTTTTCTCTTCTGTGGTATTGAAAGCTTTGTGAATTCCCACTTCTCTTATTCTCTCTATATGTGCTGCTGTCTTCTGTCTGTCGTCTCTTTCTTTCTCTTTCTCTCCTTTTCTTTCTCTTTGTGTTTGCTCTTTGCAGCACTACTGAAAGTTTGCAATCGCACACCTCTCTCTCTCTCTCTCTCTATTCCTTCATCATCTAAGAGGTTTATGTTTCAACAAACATATATAATATTAGAAAAAATTTAAAAAGAGAAAAGTTGAAAGGAGAAGAAATGGAAGCTCAGGAAGAAGATGAGAGACACATCTCTCTCAACATGATAACACAGTCCCAAAGAGCCAGGAGACCAAAAAAGTAAATAAGGAAATTTTTTTTAAAAAAAAGGTCGCTATTTTGTAAACTGTGAAAAGAATTCAATCAATTTATAATTGGTTTTGTTTTTTCCTTTTCCATGGGCATCAGAAATGGAAAAGAGCAGAAAAAAAAAAAACATAGACTTCAGATAATAATAAATTCATATCCTAATATGAAATGCCTGAACTGCCGTCACTCATATTAGTGACCAAGGGTAAATCAGTCTCTTTGCAAAATTCAAGTGTCCAAACGGACTTTTTCAACGAAAATTATAACAGGGAATGAAAAATGAAATGGGATAAGTGAGAACGTGAATTTAAATTTTTTATATATGTAGGGGTTTTAAATTTAAGAATAGAGCTTTGTTTTTTATAAATAATTTATTGAATTTGAGCGAGGATTAATTTAAATGCGGATGACTTAAAAATACTTTCTTATAATTAAGATATTTTTATAAAAAAAATGATGTCAATAAAAATTTTGCGAATTAAGGATCCAAAAAAATATTAACTAAGATTGAAAAGACGAAAATGTCAGTAAGGGATGTTATCGTCATTTGGAACCAACGCAAACTACGGAATAAAATAAAGATAAGGTCAGTAGAAAGTCATATCAAATGATCCAAACTACACCATCCGTTGATATGGTTTATGTGACCATAATACCCTGGCTAATGATTATTTCTGACCCACAAGGAGCGCTAGTTGGTAAGGTCAATTCGGCCAATTCAAGGCTATTTTCTTTTTCATGCTTTACACGCTTTAATACGGCGAACCAAGCCAAGTTACTCTTAGATGCGGAAGAGGGAATTAATAATGGCAATGGCACTATAGGAAAGCCCACACGCAAAAGACGGATGGCACGTACCATGGGTTTGGGGGCTCAGGACAAGTTAGCTTCGTTTTATGTATGCATTTGTGTGCGAACTAAGATTTTCGATCTAATTTTATAATATTTATTATATTTTATAAAATTTTAGTCATTTATTTTTACATAAATAAATGACTGAGATTTATTAGACACAATAAAATACAATAAAATTGAACAAAAAATTTAGACTTATTTACATGAGCAAGGCTTGAAAAAGCACACAACCGCTTTATGATTTGGCCATGTCAAGATGGGCATGTTAGGTTATCCTTTTCACATATTCACTTTCAACTTTTTCATTGGGAAGATAGGCTCTTAACAAAATTGACATCAATAGTATTAAGTTAAATGCTAGGTGTAGTTCTGTAACAATTTTTCTTCTTTTTGTATAAAGGGATTATATCCTCCTTAATTTAATACTCAAAGATTATAATTAGAGAGTGAGCTAGTTACTCATTTAAGATTATAAGGTCGCAGATTTAAGTTACGAAAATAATTTTTTATAAAATATAGTAGAAAAGTTGCGTATGATATAACTATCATAAAACGGAAAATCTTGTATATATAATGCATTGACTTTTATGACATTATTGTAATTAGTATCCCAATATCATTTGCAAATATCAACGTAAAATGTAAAATCACTTGAATCATTGGTTTGCAAGTGTAATTAAGTTTATTTTCTTTTGTTAATTTAATTTCTTTATTTCATAATGATATTAAACTTTTGCGTGTCCAAATTTTCATGAACAAACAATGTTCACCATAATTAAGATTTACCATGATTAATGGTAGTTTAGTTGTTCTGAAAAGCTTTTATTGTAAGATCAAACATAAGTTTCTATGACAATATCATTGACATATGATTTTCCCCATCAAGGAATATTGTCTTCAAACGAACAAGGTGGCATTGTTTTTTCTCTCATTTTCTGTTAATGAGAGTTTTTTGGTTTCATTAGTTAAAAATAACACTAAAGTATCAGTTCCTACATTGATTTATTACAAACTTTTCAATTTCTTGATCCTACTTTGAAAGCTGAGACTTTTCCTACTTTTCTATTGTTCTTTCTATAGGTTTTAATGATAGCATATTACATCTTGGTATGAAGAACACTTGGATTATTAATCCAATATGATTTAGTTAGTGGTAAAGAAGAGTGAGAAAGACATTCAACTTAGAAGTCTATAAGTTCAATAAGAAAAAGGAATGATTTAAATCTCCAGAGAACCATTTCAAAGTTATATAAGCTCCCTTTTCTTTAGAGATATTCAAGTCAGTTATGCCTATATTTAGTAATTTTTTCTTGAGAGGTGGAAAGGGAAAATCTCCTTTTCATTTTTCATAGTAATTTCTATTTTTAATTGTTAGAAGATAGGAATTTCTATATTGATATCAACCGCAACATGATATATACTTTTAATAGAGGTTGACAAGGAAACCATTTTGCCATGTAAAGAAGGTATATATTACTGCTGTTGATTAATATATACTGCCATACAAAGCCAAAGGTGACCCTTAGTTGCCACTTTTATTACTCCTTAAAGCTTGGAGCTGAGATCCCATTTTAGCCCACAAGATGTAGTTTGTATTGAGGATTGAATGGTATGGTCAAAAAGCATATAATTGTTTACATTTCGTTTGACAGATTAATATATATTATTAGATACCAATCAGCATTGGCTCAATGATTACAATTAACACATACTCTCTCTGTTTCATAATAAGAATCGTTTTAGATACATTTTAATTATTCAAAATAAGTGTCATTCTTGACTTTGTATGCATGTTTATAACTTTTCTTCCAAAATTAACCTTTCATTTATCTCTCATTTTAATTATACAAATCACAATTTCAAGACAATTTCTCTCACAATTTTATTTAAGATGCTGAAGTATTAATAAGGGTGTATCTATAATTTTATTAATTTTCTTAATAAACATGTATTTTTCTAAAACGACTCTTATTATGAAACGGATGGAGTAATTAACATGCTTGCATCTTCTTTAATGGCTACCTTGGCCCACAACAATGGACAAGGGTCCCTTGCAAATGAGATAATTCAATGCCAAGTATATACAGTGCACTAAGAATTTGTCTCAATTATTAAGTTGTCAACACACACATGCAACCTCGGCTTAATTAACGTGATGGGCTCACTCACATTTCTATTGCAGTACTATATACGCTTGCGAGTTCTTCAGTTATATAGCCATTTACAAGAGTATATACTGTGTGGATGTATGTGTTACCACTAGTTTTTGTTTTTGTAGTCCTTGAGTTGTCAGGTGTTTCCTTTTTGCTTGACTAGTTTCTTTCTTGTAAGTGCATGCCGTGTTAATTTAGGAAAACGGTGGAAACTAAAACTTTCAGTAGATTTTTTTAGTATTAATTATTAATATTTGTCATAAAACTCAAAAGGACCATGACGTAGTTGCTCAAGAGTGAGACGAGACACAAAGAAGAGATACATGGTTCAGTCTTTAACCCATACTGAGCTGTCAATCTACAAAAAAAACAAGAAAATGAGTTTAAAGTAGGAAAAATTAAGTCGTACACGCTTGTAGTTTATAGTTTTGAGTCATTGGGGAAGGGATCTTAAGGTTTAAATATATCATAGCAAGACTTGATTATGATATGATGTTTTTTTCTTCTTCTTTCAAATAGCTTAACTTTGCACATTACATAGATTAGTAATGTGAATGGACATTATTTTCAAAGTGATGTACCAACTTAAAAGATACGTAACATGTTAAGTGGTTAACAATCTAAATAATTGATCTCTTCGTTTGAAAATAACCTCTATAATTAAGATTGCATATTATTAGATTTTTAAAATTAAAGTTATATTAAATGTTGTTGTTGTTAAATTGAAGATTGTCGCTTAAATTAAACAAATAAATATATAAAATGTTTCATTTTGTTGAACCAAATTTAAAATTAGATCATGTAAAGAGAGTGGAAGTGGAAAGTATGTTTTTCCTGATTTCCCAACTGCGAACCAGATTGATAACTGACAGGCTAACCTTCTACGTCCTTCGGGAGTGACGGTCACGTGAATCTCACCCTCTCCTCACACGCTTGATGGCCCCATCTCATCATTGAAAGATCTAATATCTCATCTGCCCCTCACGTACCAAAGTCGGCTCTAGCCCTGGAGCTAGGCCTAGGTTCTTTCTTCTTTTTAACCCTATTCACTGTTGTCATGAATTAAGATTCTCTATTCAATATTACTCTGTCTCATAAAATCTCAATCATTTATTTTACAGGATTTATGTGAGACTTACACAAAATTCACATAAATAAACGATTGAGATTTATTAGACTCAATAAAATATCATAATATTAAATAGAAGATCTGAACTCCTACTACCAAGGCAAAAAAAAAAAAAAAAGCAACTTACTTGTTGCGGAGACTGTGATAAGCCATTCGTGGGTACTTTGTTTCCGTGCGTGTGCTTATATTTTTATTAAAATGGGATTAGTTATGCAGTGATTCCAATATATTATTTTTTGTTACATAATTATATCACTATATTCCTTTTTACTTATTTTAAGTAATATTTACAACTAGTATGTTCTGGCTCTCTAAATAATTCTCATATCAATAAATAAGTCATTAAAATAAATAAAAGCCAAAAAAAAACCTTATCATTGAAATGAAATCAAAATAAAACAATTATATAGTTGAGAACTAGTTCTTTTAAATCTATCATTACGTATGCTTCGTAAGATTCTTCGTCTTGCATTAGGAAGCAAGTTTCGTGAACTTTTTCTTTGTGTATAGGTACACTTTTGACCCTCTTCTTGACTTTTTTTTTAATAGGTTCACGTTCTAAGAGCGTTTTAAGAGTCACCTGGAGAAATAGTAGCCACCCCTTAAGGGAAGAAGGTGGTTGTGAGGTTAAAGATGGGGTTTGCTACAATTGGTATTGCTTGGCTTCAAGCAACAAACTGAAAACCTCCTCACCACCTTTTCTCCATCACATACGCAAACATCAACCACCTACATTGTTTGTTTCCTTACTTAATTTGTTATGATATTTCATCACTTTTTTTTTCTTTTTACAACCCAAAAAAAAAAAAAAAGTTCCAGTCGATAATACCTTGCATTAGAGCCACGTTTTTACCCATGTTCAATTGTTAACCACTTGATCAACCTGTCTTGGATCAATGTTTGATGTTAAGTACTTGATGTGCCAACTTATACAGTACTGGCTTCAATGATTTGATAACGGAGAGAATTAATACGGGGGTGATTGGCATCACATTTTCGCACAATATGATCACGTTAATTATATCAACCATTGTCCATATCTTTCATAACCACGAGCAGGATGGTCACATCGATCAGAGTTAATATTGTCACTCGATGATATTATCCATATGACAAAAAGAGAGAGAGGTTCGCATCAATGGAAATGTCACATACGTTCAGTGTGCTCACATTTCTCTTTTGATGTGGAAGATACACATATCTAGGCCATCACATTAATTGGTATGTCGCTTAAGTAGGCAGTCGTGCTGTTATCTTCATAATTGCTGTATGTGGCAATCATTTTTGCCATATGTACTTGAAATTATATTCTCTGGAGCATCTTGCTTCTGGCTCTAGCATGTAAGCGTGTAATTTAAACAAAACTACGAACCTGTGTGTTTTCAACATACATACATAGAGACAATCCCCGAAATTAGTAGTTGATGAGTGATCTTTCAGTTCGATTCATAATGCTCTCGGGGGGGAGAAAATTTAATGAGGATTATTACTATTGTTGTTTGAAGCAATTGCAATTGTAATTTTTATAATTACATCTGCATTATTTGTAATTATTCACAATCCATAGTTGTCGGATGGGAGTTTATTACAAACTTCTCATATAATTAAAAGCAAACTTGAATTATTTGTTACTAATAGAAGTTTTTAGCAAATCTCGATTAGGTGAATGCATTAATTGTTACCTTTAAAGCTATCAGAATTTGTACTGTCTTGCTAATGTCATGCAATTGATATTTATATCTAAACGCATGCGGGATAGTGAGGCTAGGAGTACTTTGAAGTTTGGAATTACAAAAGGTTAGATAAGTCAATAGTCTTTTTTACTCGTACACTGCGTCTACTTTTTTTAGTGTGTAGAATAGAAGTGTACGTATCAATAAACATTTTTGCATACTAATCATTGTAAGTATATAATCAATATTCACAAGTACATCATGTCATTGATTCTTTATTGGATTTTCTATAACAATTTTGATGTAATAGAACCTTCATTATATCATATTTAAACTTATGCATTTATTTATTCACGGTTTACCTAATATGGTTTCTATTACACATTTATCTCTGATTTTATTCTACTTTCACTACCTCCTATCAAATGCCACTGAACGTAACACATTTTCTCCAACCTAATCTCATCCACCTGGGATGTATACTGGAAGCACAGGACAGCAAGCTGTAATTGAAGATGATGTTGTGTGCAGACACTTCTCCTTTACTAAATCTATTTCTAAATGTGCACATGAACTGTCCCTGCCAGATGGGACTTGGATCTTACGTTTATCAAGCATGCAACATATGCACCTCTCGGAACTGATCCACCTATTCTTATTATTTTATTCCTATTTTGTTTTATTAAATTGGACTTACAAGAAAATGAATGAATAGATGCTCATAGAATAAAATAAGAATAAGATAATACAACAGGTGATTTGAACTCGCACGTGTCTTCGTGCATATTCAAATGTTCATACTTTCCTTTAAAAAATCAATCCCTTTTAGGATATTCAAGGTCTATATTTAAAATAAGTTTCAGCAAAAGAAAACAAGAATTAAACATAACCATTAATTAGTGCGCATAAAACTGATTCCCTCAAGTTTCTTGAATGTGGGTGATTACAAAAGTTTGTTGTTTTAATGTTAAAGAAAAGCGGAAACACAGATATAGAAATGGAATTTTTTTAAATTACAAATAGGTAATGATGATTGGTAGTGGTGATGGTGTCGAAGATGAGGAGGAGGTGCAGGATTGCTGCTATGAGGTTGTGATTGACGATTAATGCTTTAAGATGGAGTAGTTGAATACAAGTCTATTTTTCTCGTACCTTATTGGCTTCTTGTTAGGGCACATTAACAATGAATCTAATCCTCTTGTTTTCTTGTTTGGTTTTATTTGTTTGCTCTTTCGTTCCCTGTCTCTGGCTACCACCCTCCAACCTTGGAGGTGAGGCGTGCCACTTGGCTTCTTCGCCACCAAGAGCCATCAAGAAAGCTGATACCTATGTATTCTTGTTCGGGGATTTTGGCGGCCAGACAATGGACATTCAATTGTATTTGTTCAATGACACACAAACTAGGTGTCGAGGCAATACATTTCAAATGTATGTACATCAGACATACCGCTTTTAGTATTAGTTGTTTGTCTTTTAGCATAAAATTATGGTCATCTATCTTTCTTTTAATTGCTTTACTCGTCAAGCAATCTTGTTTAAGAGCATCAGTGAACCTACTTATTGATTGAGAAAAAATTATTATTATTTTCCTGAAAATCTACACAGCGAACCTCAATCTTCATGCCTTACATGAACTTCGTAACCAGTAATCAGTGGAGAGCTAGCCATATACACCATACCCTAATTAATGTTAAGATCGGAAATAATCTTCAGAACTAAGAAGGAAATTTGGGTCTTTTACGATATTGAATTTTGCTAATCCAAATTGTGTTTCATAAATTAAGAGAAAAGCCTCCCATTTATTTTATTTTATTTTATATGAGTTCATAAGCAATGCCCCTAATTATCATACTGAATTGGTGGAACAACTGAATAGGAAGAAAATATTAGAATCTGGTTCTGTCCACTACAAGGAAAATACCCATTTTGCGACGTTTTATAAACGTCGCAAATGTTTGAAAAACGTTGGGGAAACGTTTTTTTGACGTTTTTAAAAACGTCGCACCGAACGTCGTAGAAGGGGAGTAAGCAAACGTTTTTATCGACGTTTTGTAGAAAACGTCGAGGAAGCCTGGGTTTTTTTCCGACGTTTAGGGAAACGTCAAGAAAGCTTAAGCGAATGAGCGACGTTTGAGGTAAACGTCGTGGAAACCACATACCTTTCTACGACGTGTACTAGACGTTATAGAAAGCATGACAATCTTCGACGTCTTCTAGACGTCATAGATATCCTGACATTCTTCGACGTCTTGTAGATGACGTAGAAAGTTTGGAAAGTTGCGAAGTCTTATAGACGTCGTTGATAGCCTGACGTTCTTCGACGTCTTCTAGACGACGTAGAAAGTCTGAAAATCTGCAACGTCTTTTAGACGTCGTAGAAAGCATTAGTATCTGCGACGTTTGCAAACGTCGCAGATGATAATTTATTTAAACTTATTTTTAAATATATTGAAATAATTTTAATTTAATAAATTATAAAATTTATATATTTAAATTTAAATGACATATAATTAAATAAATTATTAAGAATAGTGAGAATTATATTCCATTAAAATAAAATTTTAATGGAATGATTATTCTAATTGAATAATTAATTATTGGGAAAATATTAAATTTGATTTATTTAATAAGTATTTAATATTATATATTTAATTTTTATTTAGTCATTTATCAATTTGTTGAGTACATCATGGATTTGCGAATGATCAATAATATATAACAAGAATTTAATAGATGTAGACAATAAATTATTGTATTTAAAATCCCAAACATGTCATAATATAGTAATTAATATGAACAATATGTCATAAGTGTCTAATATATCAAGATGAATACTTATCTAATCAACGCGAATATTATGTGTAGAACATATTATGTCTAATTTATCCCGCATTTCTTGCTTTTTTGGTCAATTCATCGACTTTAGACCGTAAGCCCTCATTAACCTTCTCGACTCGCTAATTGCCTCAAGTCTCTTTCGATGAAGTCTTCCTCGTGATCGAGGCCCCATTCTCATGCCAACAATGTAACTGCTCGGTGCTAGGACTTTGTCGCACACTTCATCCATCGTCATCGGATGACCTTGTTCAAATTGAATGTGTCAATTCGTGACACATTAAGTCTGAAAAAGTAAAGAGTTAATTACATATACAATGTGATTTAAGAAATATTTATAAATAAGCTATGTACTCACCCATTTTTCTTTGCATTCGTGGAGTTGTCCATTGATCTTTTCTTTCCTCATAATGAGTGTGATACCATAACTTCATCCGGTCACGCTCTTTCTCGTCTCTCTCACACTGTTGCATAAAAATATATAAATAGTAATATTTATTATAAAATTTGAAATGTCAATAAAAGAAAATATAATTAAAAGATAATAACTCACAATCTCATGCCGTATGGCAACAAAGGCCTTGAGTCGGAGTTTGGTCGACATTTGACCCGACTCCTAGCAACTTTTGCTTTTGACTTTTTCCTAATCGCACACGTTAAGAAAATGTATTATAAAATCTATAAATCATAATTCATAAATACTAAAATATAATAAGTTGTAAAAATAGTAGTGATCAAATAAACTAACCTTTGTAGTGATTACTCCCAATATTCGCATAAGTCCATCCACTCGCCATCGTGACACTATCCGCTTAACATCCTTTCCGTATTGGTAAAATGCTTTTAAAACTATATCTTTGATCTTTGGACCTTAACGCAAGAAACTTCTTCACAAGAGCATGTACTTCGTTGTGGGTCCTCATTCCCTTGATTTCTAACTTTTCTTTGCACAAAATTATAAATTCTTGATCAATGTTCTAAGCATATGAAAACACATACAAATTAGATTGGTTTAGAATACTTACGCCTAACTTGTCAAATGCAATATCCAATTCCTCGGTTGTAATTTTTGAAAATTTTGTTTTAACAGTAAGGAAGTTCGGATACCAAACCAATCTCACCGGAGAATTTGGCGATTATACAGAGTTGGTTGGTCGTCCTCGATTAGGAGATCTCGATCTCCAATCTCTTACCTATGACCTTGTTAATCTTTGCCAATCCCTATCCTTTTGTAAGACCCCTTGTTTTTCTTACATCAGTCGTTGATCCTAAAATAGCAAAGAAAAAAGCATATAACATACTCTTAATTTGTTAGATAAGCAAAATAAGTAAAGTTAATAAATTTCACCAATGTATTGAGTAACATAAAACCTGCAGTGCTTGCAGAAGAAGAACCCACAGTGGATGTAATTCTTTGATTTACTGGTGTCTGATAAGCCAAAGTTGGAGGCATTTCTTGAGTCGTGGATGGAGAACTAATGTTGCGACGCTGATTCATAATTTCTTCATATTTATCTCTAGGATGAATAAATGAGAAGGTGCACGTGTGACTTCTCTCGGTGTTGGAGTAGGTGAGAACAAGCATGTGTGACTTCCTTGGTGTTGGAGTAAGGTGACAAGGTGCAAATTGTCTGGTTTTGTGGTTGTGTACAAGAAGATGACGATTAGGTGTGTTCCCAAGAAGTCGACGATAACGCGATCGCAAATTTGTCGATGCGATGCTACTTAGTGCAGCCTTATTCTTTTCTTGGGTTGACACGGTGCCATGTGAATTACCCGCATCATAATTGAGATTAGATTTCAAAGTTCAAAACCAAATACATTTCCAGTGTTCACTTGAAAGGCAACAAGAAAATGTTGCTGAAGATAAATGTTGCAGAAGATAAAGTTTGACCCAAAATGACTCCAACTAGTTAAGCATTGTTGTATAATGAAATAATAACTATCCTAATTAACATGAAAATAAACTGATAACTTAGATGATTCATAGTTAGAAGATAAAAGTTTGAAAAAACTGAATTGGCAGATTGGCAGATTGTGCATTGTGCATTGTGCATAATGCATATCAAAATGCATTGTGAAGTGGCAACATGCATTAGAGTTTTCAATGAATATATTAAACTTGATTTTGACAAAAAGATTAGAGTTTGATTGATGAAAGGTAGAACTTTTTATCTGTAACTATGAATACAAGTGAATGCAAGGTCATTGAACGAGGAAAACATTTTCTAATTCCATCTATAACTATAGATTTATGATATTCATGAAGCATTTTATCTTCATCTTCTTGGAGGCTTTAAACTAATGAACTTGCTGGCAACTCCACTTCTGTTTTCTGTATGAATGCAATATGCTGCAGCTATGATGAATCGTATGCAAAAAGACATAGATGAACAGTTACTGCAGCTATCAAGAATAGTATGCAATCTGCTTGGTTTCACTTGTTTATAACCTATGATGGACGATTCATCGGAAGGCACTGGATGAAGAGGTGAGGTTGGACAATTAAAATGAAATCACAATCTTCACATGGATATCATTGTAATGGAGTGAAATTCCGTGAATTGTAATAGACAATTGATATCACAATGTTTTGTTAACTATCCTATCTGCCAATTTGAGTGTTTTGTTAACTAATGCCTATCTGCTAGTAGCATCGATCATATTTCTACCAATTAATAGAAGACCTCCACAGAAATAAAGGATTGTGATCTACTACCAGAAAAAAAGAACCCCTCAGCCAAATGAATACATGCATGTTATAAATAGATAAGGTTCTTGAAAAATTGCAAAGAGGAAGAAATAGTTGTAAGGAGATATTTCCATTTTAACCTAAATTATTACCACATATTTATATAGCTGAAGATATATCTGAAATATATCTGAAATGTCCTGGCAAATCTACTCTTCAGTACATTTGAAATATGATCAAATGTTTCTTATATCCTGGAAATTTCCATTTCATGAGTCTTTCTTATATCCCCTTCTTTTAGAGTATGTAATATAGTGTAAAGCTAGTGATTTGTTAATGACACAGCATAGTTAATGCTTATTTTTCTAATAAGATTAAATGCATTAAAAGCTATCTAATTTCCTCAAATGCAATCTGTCTAACAGCTAAAACAGAATTGTGGTATACATTCTTTGTCACAACAAAGAAGAAGTCATTCATTATAGGATATGGATGCTGCATATGACGATGGGGTAGGCATATTCATATAATCCTTCAACGTGCATAGGAGCTACAACTTCAAATTTCAATGCCTAAACTGTGTTACTCTTTTTTTTTTAACTACCTTAGCTTGGTAAGAGAGGAAAATGATGCCACAGAAGTATGAAACAAGGTGCATCTTTGAACAAGATATAAAACATAGGATTATAGTGTTATTGGGACAGTTTGAGATATCCATGGTTTTGAACTGGTTTTGGTAATTGAAGGAAAAGAAAGCAGACTTAGCGAAACCTCAAGAAGAGGTGCAAGACACTAGAAATGAAGAAAATAATATCAAGAATTATGATTATAAGCAATATACTAGGACTAACCTTGTTGCTAATGACACAAAGAACATAATTACTGCATAAAGGCACAACATTTAATGTTCTTCCTCAATCTAGACTTACTTCTAGACTTGTCTCTTTACTTTATATAATATGAATTCAAGATGAGGAAAAGAAGAAGAATCATTTTTTCTTCTTGTCTCTTTATTTGATATATTACTCTTCACTAAACTCATAAACATAAGTACTTTAGACCTGAATTAGTAATATAAACTCTAAAATCTCCCAATTGTTGAATGAGTACCAAAAGTCATAATTCCTACACTTTATAATCGAATTGATCTTTGTAGAAGTTAATTGATTTATAATACCTTTAATCATATTTAGATGATCAGATTAAGAGAACTATCATTGTACTTCAAATTCATATACATCTTTATCAAGTATAATTTATTTCCTCCTATCTTTCCAAAGATATAATTCATCTAGTTTACTCTAAAGTGCATTTACATTATTCTCATTCCGGATGTGATTATGAACCATCTACCCATTGCCTAACATAACCATAAACTTGCCTATTTAGTAACTTCTAATCATCATTACTTGCTTTTTAAACTAAATATCCATATATTGAAAAATATTTGAAAACCAAATGCATGGATGTTGCATATAAAGGATCTGCAGATGCATATGAACATGATAAGTGAATTTCAAACAAGACTACAATTCAGCCATATAAGGCACCTTTGACAACTACATCCCTAACTATTGGTATCTATCAATTCTTACAAATCTCTAAATCTAAAGTTAAAAGATCATCGAATCACCTATCAATGTTCTTTGAATATGTGAATCGACGGTTTATATCTGCAGTAACAAGTTACAACAAGCAACTACAAATTGTCCATATATTCATAAGAAGTCACCATGCATATAAAAGCAAGTCGGGTTGTGCATATATTCATAAGGAGTCAAAGAGAAACATGGATGCTGCATATAACAGACTGTGATTGCATATTATTTTCAGAGTTTCACAGATTCATTATAGGGTAGAGCTCCTAGACATATATGACAGGCAGAGTTCATTCATTATTGGCATTGCAATCTAGTCATATGGAATGAAAGAGAAACATGGATGGTGCATATAAAAGCAAGTCAGATTGTGTGTCTTATGGAAATTCATCTAAATATAGAATTATGGAACAGAGCTAAAATCCAGGTGGTTGTTGAGAAACAAGTATTGATCAATGAAACTCAAAGTTGGATGAAGATTTTATACAGCAGACCTTACAAGTTCATGTGTCTTCATCCTTCGAGCAATAATCAAGTAATAAAGATAACTACTTTTCAATAAACTCTCATGTCCTTCCAAAAAATGCTCCAATATTGCCACATATATATATGAGCTATACCCATAAAAATCTCCACCTTATTAGATATGCCGCATTTAGTTAATATACTCTAAGAAATACTGATAAGATCGCAAGTCTACATATATGAACAATATATAACAATCTTCAAATCAAGAATATGCTCTTTATAGGTTAGTGGTAACCATGCTTAATACCTTAAAAAGTTAATCAAGTCCAACCAATACCTGAAAAAGTTGGCAGATTGTGCATTGTGCAATCTGCCAATGAACATGATATGCATTATGCACAATTAATCCACATAATTCACATATTCAGAAGCATGCACTCAGTATGAACAATAATCTAAAAAGGTTTTAATTAGTGTGTTAGGTACCCACAAGAGAGCAATATATTCTACAACCACTCATTGTTGGTGACAACCATAAGTTGCGAGTTAGTTTGTTCCTTTTCATGTGATATATGTTATGTAATACTATATCTACCGCCATTGACATTGACCAGATTGGAGAAAATAAATTCATGTTTGAGGAAGTTGTTCGAAATGCATTTTTGTACTACACATCGACTTCTAACATAATGATCTTTCATATTGGACTTCTTTCGGGACATTCTCACCACCTTAACAGGATAGATCGTGCATATTTTGGGTGGGAATTCATGGGTTATCAAGTTTTTACGATGGGTGACATATCATGCTTCATGTTATTGTCAAATTTAGTTCCGAGAAGATTTAGTTTTCTTTTGATAAAAAGTTGCTATTTCAAAATATTGAATTGATTCTTTTCTGACTATTTGATCTGTGACTTTGTCTTTAAACTGTTATCAGACTTAGTGACGGATGATATACCTCCTCTGTGTCATTCCCAAAACATCGATTGAGATTCTTAAATCTGAATCCTATAGCATATCCATTTGACCCATTTGACTATATAAACTCTAAGCACTAGCGCTCCTCTCTTGTTGAGATTTAACATTATTAGTACCTAAAGCTTCAACTAATATCAAGTGACAAACTAGTTTAAACTGAAAAATAACAATGATGAATGAAAAGAACTTAAAATTCGAACTTGGACATACTTAAAATTCCATCACACAAACATTTGCATTTAAGCCAACTCTCAATCAGTACCATATTTAGTCAAAGTGCAAGGGGAGGATCGATGGAAAGTCTTCAAAAACACAAATGCAAAGTCTTATGAAGACATGGCATTGCAATCTGTTTGGAAGACTAAAAGCCTAGTGTCTTCAAACTAATGACACAGCAAAAAGTCAATCAACAGCAAATCAACATTCAGTTTAAACAAACAAGTCCTATCAAATTCAGTTTAAACAAACAGTCAATCAAAGACAGCAAGAAATCATTCATTATAGGACATGGATGCTGCATATAAAGACATGGCATTGCAATCTGTTTGAAAGAATAAAATCCTAGGCTAATTATGAAGAACATATTGTCTACCATATGTACCATGAAATGTTAATATCAAATACAAACATTTGCATCATATTGACATTAAAGCAATTGACATTAACTTATGGAATTGACATTAAAGCAATTCAGGTTGTGTCTCTAAGAGGTCGATGTTCATGGATTAGCTTTAGCATATGGATAGGTTACCTTTCCTAAATTTAATCAATAAATGCAATTTATGCCAAGAAAGGCTACCCATATGCTAAAGCAACATAAATACCTCTAGATATTGCACCACAGGAAAAAAAGGGACAACTGCAGGAGCTGTTGATGTCTCATTCCACAATATCTGAAATATAACAATAACATTTACATCAAGAAGTACAGATACGTTTAGACATTTACATCAAGAAGTACAACTATATTAACATAAGGATCATGAAGTGCTCTACATGGTTGATGTTATTGATAAGTATGCAGATGGTAAGTTGAAGGAATTTCAAGGTAAGCATACTGATAACCACATTGACAAGTATTCTTAACCATGTCAAAAGAATCCTAGAAGGCTCTTATTTTTCAGTAGATACAATAAGTTAGTGAATACAAGGAATTAGTGTGCATTATATATCTCAAACACCAAGTTGGTCATGTTTACATGGCATTGGTATAGAAATGATAAATGTTAGGAAGCAATATTATTGCTAAGCAACAGTATCATCTTTTCAAAGGACGGAGATTAACAATCCAACTACTTTCATAGCAAAGCAATAGCAAACCAAAAAACCGGAATCGAATTATAAGAAATTATTCATCATCGTCGTCGGTCGGATCTTGGAATATAATATCACATTCATTGTCACTACTACTTAGCTCTAAGTCATCCAAATCGTCATCTAAATGTTGCTCGGAATTAAATACAACGTTATTTATTACATCAAATGCAATATCAGTTCTATCTAAAAACTCTAAGGAACATTCCTCGACTTCGATTTGGGCGAATTAGACTCTTCAACGTCATCTGAACCTTCTTCATTACCATGCGAAGGGATATCATACGCACGTCTAACTTCACATTCTTGCACAATCCGCCAATTTGAACCGAGTACCAAATCTTCCACCAAAAAAACTTGCTTCGCTTGGTTTGCCAAAATAAATGGGTCATCCTTGAACCAAAACTTACTAACGTTGATGCTTTTCACAATGCCATTGACCCTCATATTTGAACTTCCAAGATCGTACCATTTGCATTTGAAAAGCACAACACTTTTACCCCTAATATATTCTAGCTTTATAATATATGTCAGCATTCCATAAAATGTTATATTGTCTTCCCCATAATTTCCTAACACTGCAACGCCACAATTTTGTGTAATCCTTCGCAGATCACGGGCTTCAGTGCGAAATCGCATTCCATTAGTATTGCAAATTGTATACGTCTGCACCAAACTATGAGGTCCACATGCTAATGCATACAAAGACTCAAAGTTTTGCCCTTCATCAAAGCTAGCTAATGTCGTCATCTATAACAAGAAAGGAACATTAGTTTATAATAAATAATCAGTAATGAACACGACGTTCAAACCTTATTCTCACCCGATGCCTAAACCACGAAGGAAATTATTCTTTATGTCTCCTGTCAACATATAATGGACTTTGTCGCCTCAACTCATCCATGTGCTCACTATGGATCATTGAAAAAAACCACTATATTAATTTCCATGAATTATCTCAATTCATTCCATATCTTACTTTAACAGTTTCTTAGAAAAACTTACTCGATAAACGAACTAATCTCATGACAATTCATAAGCACATGCCAATGTGCAATCTCTAACTCTTTGTAGGAAGCGCAATTATTTTGCTGCACCCAATTGGCTTACATTGTTGGCAGAACACTGAAATGTCACTACCATCAACCATATCATTGAAACGGTCCAGCACGTTGAAGTTGGTTTCAATTCCTTTCAGATACATTGAAGCAGAATGTCGTGCACTCTTTAACAACATATGCTTCAGAATTGACCCTTCGGGCGTGCTTTATTTCTGACAAATCCCTTCAGTGTACCTAGGAATCTTCACAAATGATTCAGCATAATTAGATAGGCCACTATTTAGTTGACTTTCAAGAGTAATACGATAAATTTAAAGAATACCTCTCAATTGGATACATCCATCTATACGCAACTGGTCCACCAAGTAAGGCTTCATTTGGCAAATGAATAGCCAAATGTACCATAACATCAAAGAATGCCGGTGGGTATATCATTTCAATTTTGCACAAGATTAAAATAATCTCCTCACACATAGTTTGAACGTCATCCTTGTTCAAACTTATTCTACAAATTCTGCGAAAGAAGTTCCCCAACTCCAGTAAAACACTTGTCACATCTTTATTCAAAATGCCACGCGTCCCTAAAGGAAGAATGCTTTGTAACAATATATGACAATCATGCGACTTAAACCCACTAATCTTCCTTTCATCCACATTAACACATCTAGATATATTCGATGCTTACCCATCTGGAAACTTCACCTGCTTGACAAACTCATAAAACTTCTTCTTCTCATCCAAAGACATTGTATAGCATGCTGGAGGTTTTCCCACAATAGTTCCATCAACAGCCCTTATCAAGTGTAATTCTTTCCGAATATTCATATCTTCCAAATCAAGCCGAGCCTTGATTGTATCCTTGATTTTACCTTCAACATTCATCAACGTACTAAGAATATTGTCACAAATATTCTTTTCTATATGCATGACATCAAGGTTATGTCTTAATCTTAACTTATGCCAATATGGTAGATCAAAAAGAATGCTTTTTTTATTCCAATTCAACTCTCCTTCCAATCTCCTTCTCCTCTTATTCCTGGGGTGCTTTCCATAAGATATATTCTCCACGTGACATAATTGCTCAACCACAGCATCTCCATCTGGTAAGTTAGGTATAGTTCGATGATCACTCTTGCCATCAAACTTCTTGCTTCTTCTCCATGGATGATTGTATGAAAGAAAACGACGATGTCCTAAGTAACCAATCTTACTTCTTAACTTACAAGATGGAGTGTACGTGTTACAAACAGGACATGCCTTATAGCCTTTTATGCTCCACCCAGAAATAGTACCATAGGCTGGAAAGTCATTGATAGTCCACAATAAAGCCGCATGCATTCGGAAATTTTCGCCTTTTGAGGCATCAAAAACATCAAAACCATCTCCCCATAACTCACTTAACTCATCCACTAGTGGTCTCATATAGACATCAATGTCTCGACCAACAGCTTTCGGACCTGGAATAACCAACGATAACATAAAAAATGACTCATCCATACACATCCATGGGGGTAAATTGTATGCTAAAAGAACAACAGGCCACACGCTATATGAAAGTGACATATTGCCATGTGGATTGAATCCATCTGTTGCTAAGCCTAGTCTGACATTACGTGGTTCTCTAGCAAAGTCAGGATATAGCTCATCAAAGCTCTTCCAAGCTTCTCCATCAGAAGGATGAATCATAGTATTTCCGTCACCTTTAGGCCTATCATTATGACTTCGGCAAAGTTTCACAATTAGGTAATACATCCTTCAACAGACCAAGTAACATGTCAAATGACTTATTGCTCCACTTGTTGTATACTTTTAAGTGAAGCAACTTTATTAAAAACGACAACTTTGAAAAGTTTGTACATCCAGGGTACAACTCTTCAGTTGCTTTACTCAACAATTCATGAAAGCCTTGCCCTATAAATTCTTCGATGCCTTTAGGACGACTCCTTTCATCCTCATCAATTGGACAATCATTTACGAAGGTACCCATATCATGAAACAAATCTTGCATGCCATCATCCTCCTCATCACCATCACCCTCATTAATATCATTCCCCATCCCATCAATGTCTACATTTGCATTATCAAGCCTTTCTACCCTAGACATAAATCTATATTCTGGCTTTTCACCGTGTAAAACCCAACGAGTGTATGATTGGTCCATGCCAAATCTCATTAAATGCTCACAAACATTCATTTGGGACCTCATATAAGCATTCATGCAACGACTACAAGGGCATGAAATTTCACAATCTATTCCTTTTTTTTCCACCACAAATTTCATAAATGCTTTCACTCCATCAATGTATTCACGGGAAACCCTAACACTGTTCATCCAACTCTTATCCATTGACCAGAAACTACCTATTAATTTAACATAAAAATGACAACATTATCTTATGTCGTTGAGAATTCAATTTACACATAAAACACATTATGAACAACTTGGACTAATATTGTGGTCTTGCATGATTGTATATACTTATTGCACGTAATAGCTACTATTGAAAAGGTTATGGCAATAAGTTATTAGACTACAAATGTTGTCTTGTTTACTTTACTCACATATAATCTAATCCCATTCGAGTTATCCTATACAACAAACATCCATTCTTTTCAAGTTATGACATAATTTGAAAAGAATGGATGTTGGTTGTACACAACCTCACAAAAACAAGATCAAATTCATCTTTTATGCCTTACTTTGATAGACATAAGATGTTTGTAGAAGGAATAAACTAAGTTTTTGGATAGTATTTTCAAAAGAGGGTGGTTAATGATGAAATAATGGTATCTTAAGCGAGTAAAGAGAGTCAAGAAGAAGGCAATGAATGAAACCAATAAAGATTATAAATTAGACTACTCAAGCTTTCTTTGAGTGAAGAAGAACCAATTTCCTTATTACTCCAAGTGTATAAGGAATTGGGAAATTTAAAGTCTTTAAGATTACAAGCTATGATGGCATTTTAAAATCCAACATATTTGAAGCTGAAGGAATAGAAAACTATGATACCAACATAGTTTGAACATATTTGAAACTAGACTTAGTTTCAAGGTTATTTTCATAATCACTAAAACAATACTCAATATTAAAATATAACCTACAATTAATAGGATTAAAGGATAACAAATTCTAAAATGCAAAACTTTTGGACTTTTTCAATTTAGTGCTCAAAATTTTAAAATTTTCAATTAAATAGCTAACCTTTTATGACTAAACAACTCAATTCAAAATGTTAATTTCATTAGTAAATTACCAATTTTGAAAAATAAACTTTGTTGTCACTCCATACGCATAATATAATCATATTATATAATAGAAATATAATTTAACAATGTAAGAACAATACTCACATAAATGCAAAGGCAATGAGAACATAAAGTTGTTGAGCAATATAAACATAGAAATTGCACGTGCTTAACCCATATTCAATTTTACACATAACAAGAGAAATTCCAAGTACTTACCCTATGACTCTCCTCTGTCAATGTTGAATGCTCAATGTGAAATGGGAGACCAATTCAATCTCAAGACATCAAATAATTGAAATTTGGTTTAATCAATGAATTAAGCTTTGATTTATACCAAATTTGAACATCAAACCGAATATCATAAATATTCACGGTCAACTCGGTGTTCCATCTATGGAAGACATGAGATTCGGATATAAAAGAATCTCAAAGAAAAAACCTCTTCATGTGCTTGTATGTGTTGTGGCAGGATGATTACTTTAAAAATGAAACCTAAGTAAACATGCAAGGATTGAAAATTGAAAGTATACAAAAAGCAACAAACGTGCAATGCTCTCAGTCAATGATTATAAAATTGAACCACATCCACCTACAATTTTAATAGCTAAACTTCAGTCACATTATGTAAAGAGAAATTATATCAAGCATTGTATAAAAGAATACTAGCGCATGAAGACCGAGAAATAGGTATTCAGTTATGCACAATTTACTAATACATATTACCTAGAATCAGTAAAAAGGGATAATAGTAGGATCAATAAAACAAAATAATGTTATCAGTATAATTGTGGCATCAACAATCAAACATCTATCGAGAATTTAACAAGATATGCATACACGAATGTTACTGATCAAAGGATAGGAAGAACAAAAGAAAAGCATGCTTATTTGTGTGATCAGTAGGGAAACATTTCAAGTTAACTCTTAACCAAAAGAGTAAACTCTTTCTTATCAGTAAAAGTTATACAGTATGATCAATACTCCATCACCCTTACTTCCTAAACCAATCCCAATCCTCATCTTTACTAATATGAACTGAATTAAATAGAAACCCATGATCAAGTAATATACGACATGATACAACCAAGAACGCCAAAACCATCGACACAAAATCACATAATGAGATAATTGAATCCACATTGAACAATCCCATGAAAGAAATCATAAAGGTAAATCTTTGAAGTTTTTTTTTGATATATAATAATAAATTAGAAAACAAATGAGAAAAATCTGTATATATATATATATATTCACACATACAGGGAGAATATTTATATAAGTTGAAAGACACTGAAAAGAAAAGAATCCTTAATTTTATCGTATTACATTCTTAGTTTGAGTATTTACTTATATGCTAACAAGTCGTTCATTGACACTATTGTTTAACTACAAGATCATTAACGAGATAATACTACTAGCGAGCTATTGCAGGCTATTTGCTTTCATATACCCATTGACAATGTTCCATCTTTGTCATAACTTAAGCTAAATTCAACTCTAAAACTTGAAAAGCGAGAGATGAAGAGATGTCAAACTCACACAATGCAGTACAAAACAGTATCACCAATTGTAAATGAGATGAAAAACTCACAAATTTTGTCATTCAAAACCATTTTCATTACATTTTATCAATAGAGTCGACACAAAAGAAGGAGCTTAAATCAAGAAGGGAACTGTAGGAAGACTAAAAATTGACAATGATTTCCCTTTTATATTTAACCGGCCCAAATTAAAGACTATGAAAGATTATGCTAAAGTCACTAATATTTATAGAAGATGATAGAAAAAATAAACCCATAAAATTAAAATCCCGAATCACCTTCAGTGGCGGTTTCTTCAGCCTCGCTGACGATGGGTCCAGACAAGAATAAATGATGGCCACCGAGTGAGACCAGAAGAAGAGGATGAAAGGAAGCGAAGCTTAAGGCCTCGGACTGCAAAGAAGCGGAGAAATCTATGGGTACCTTCAGTCCCAAATTAGACACCAACTTCAACCTTTAGCAAATCAAACACGAAGAAATAACAACAATGGGCATCGGAATGTGTACCTTAGGAATCAGCACGCGTGGAGGAGCAACGGCAACGACATTGAGACGAGATTTGAAGCCGTCTGCTTTCGTTGAGAGAGCGCAGAGACTGGTCTGTGAGCGTGGGAGGGAAAATATTCTCAAAACCAATTTACCTAATGCATGTTACTCGTATTAGTTAAACGACCGAGTTATGATTTCTTTACTAACTCTTCCCCGACGTTTAGTTCACAATAAAGTCGTAATATGTATTTGCCCACGTTTTAATTGTAGAACGTCTCAATTGGTACATCCTTTCCGCATCGTTTAAATACGTCGCAGAAACCTTAGCCTTTTACTGACATTTCAGAAACGTCGCCATAAGGTTATACAATCTGCGACGTCTCCTAAGTCAGACGTCGCAAATTGTCTTCTTTTTTTGTAGTGGTCGAATTTTGGTGGGGCTGGGCGCTGCTGCTTGGATCAATGAGATTGACTGATTCTGGGTCAAAGACACATGCAAAACAATAAAGGCACGCTGGAGGTTGATTTCTGGTAGGCCCCTTCGACGCTCAAGTCAATCTCTTGGGAGAGTTTTGGTGACTGGTAAAAATAAAGAAAATAGGGTTCTTGAAAATCGTACCTTTTTCATGATGAGGTAATGAATTTATACGGCTAATACCTATAGGAATTAGGTCAATCCTCAAGGGATGGCACTACAAGAAAACTCACGTTCTCCGACGGAATATTCCATCGGAGAAATCGTTATTTCCGTCGGAAATTATATTTGCCGACGGAACGCGACGAAAGAAGAAACCATCATAAACATGGCTGTCGTTATAACTTACCGACAGAAATATTCCGTCGTATTTTGTCAAAAGGTAACTGGCGGAATATTATCCGTTGTTGTTATTTTGCGACGGACATTTGATTTAAAATGGCGTCGGTGAAATTAACTAATCACCGACGACATATAGCCGTCGGTATAATTTAGGGACGGAACCACCGTCGTAACATTTCGGAAGTAAGTTATAGCGTTAACGACGAAATTTTGGACGTCGTCAAATTTAGTTCAGGTTATGTGCCGACGGTATGTGCCATTCCGTCGGTAAATATTCATCAACAGAATTGTGTATTCCGTCGGTGAAATTAAAATGGTGTAACCCATTAGGTACATATATAATTGGACATCCACACATCAACCAGTACATCAAAGCTTTGAATAATGCCAATTGTTATACAATTAGATGTACATAATTGGACATCCACACATCAACCAGTACATCAAAGGTTTAAATAATGTCAATTGTTATACAATTGAATAAAAACACATCAAAGTGAACATAAATTGTTATGTTTGTACCTTAAAATAATGAGTTCGAATATCTAAAGTTGTGGTGATCGTTGGTGGTCCTTTGTAGAACTTCCCTTTGACTGTTCGAATGGTGGTTGCAACTGAGCCATCTGCATAATCTCTTCTCTCATCTTCGCCATCTGCTCTCTCATCTATAGCTCCATCTGCTCCCTGATTCGTTGCTCCTGCTCCCTCATCCGTTGTTCCTCCCGCTCTGTCTGCTCCCTCATCCGTTGTTCCTCCCGCTCTGTCTGCCCCTCTTCCAAATGAGCAATCTTGTCCATTAATGTTTGTACTGTAGCCCGGAGCTCGATGACTTCATTGTTGTTCGATGGCCTAGTGGGACGCCACAGATCTTGGACATAGAAGATTGGGAATAACATGTGTTCCCATACGAACCTAGACCAAATATCCTGCCACAACGATTCCTACCACCCACGGCCTCAAAATACGTCTGAGACATGTCTACAGGCTGTTCCTCCTGCGACTGTAGCTCAAGGTTTTGTTGTAATTGGTCCTATAAGGTATGTGAAGTTAACATTATGACGAAGGACGGGAGCAGTATTTAGAAATAAATAAAATGCAATAACTGGACATACATTCAACTCTCGACAGCGGTTGTTGATGAAGGTTACACCGTCATGCTTCTTCGTGTGAGCGTGTAGAAATAACTGTAGGGGGTAGGCTTCGTGCCCAATGACTTCGGCAGAGGTTCGTAAAGTTGTATGATATTCGCCTCCAGTTGGACAAAGATAATAAGTCAACACAACCATAAGTGGCACCAGATAGGTAGACCATTATCATTATCCATAATACAACGAATCTAACTATCGACAAAATTAGTGTAAAGTGTAGATGCTTACAAGTCTGTCTGCATGCTCTTGGTGAGTTATTGAGCCTCCCGTATGTACAGGAAGACTTTGTTGACCTGGGCTTCCACGTCTGTTGGCTGAGTTACGTCCTGAGATGGACATTGCTGCAGGTGATGCCCAATACGCCAGCCAACGACTCCAAATATCTTCTGAAATAAAGCGAGGTCGTGCACCAACCTTGTTTATCGCGTTAATGAAGTCACGATAACGTGTATGAGCCCGCCTCTCCCAGAATTTGTATATGCTCCCATCCAAAGTAGCGTCCCAGAAAAATGCTTTCTGATTAAAGAATAAAAAAATATATGTTAGTTAATGTCAAACTATATATATATTAATCATGACACTATATATATTTATATTAAATAAATAACAGAAATAATTATTGTACCTTGAACTCATGAAAGTACAATTGTTTCGTAGCTGCAGTGATATTCTTCCACGTATATCCATTGGGTTCAATCCTTTCCTTAAAAATGGAGATCATCTGCCTGGAAACCATTCCAAAAGGTACGAACGTAAAACAAGAAGTCATTGTAGTGTACAAATATACCGAAAAGCCTAAGGCTTAATCGACTAGAAACAGTGCGTAATCCTATAACCATACTTATTGGTCATTGATGTAAGTGATATACTTTCGCCCATCATCTCCTATAGATCCAGGCTGCTGGGCATGTCCTCCATCCCCTATTGTGGTATTGGATGATAAATGAGTTGGCGTAGGGGATGGTGTGGCATTAGTAGTAGCAGGTGATGGCTCATCTGCAACGGGAGGATGTGTAGGAGGAGGAGGTGAGTCAATGCGAGTCCCAGACTGTGACGATCCACCTTGACACGGCTGCCCGCCGAACATCCCTCTAAACCTCAGCGGCATAACCTCATGTGGTCTCTCAGGTTCCATATTAATGAATGAAATACAAAATTTATCGAATTCTGTACAAATATAACAATCTTAAGAGCAATCGTTTATAGAAGTTATTTACATATAAGCCAATGTCATTGAAAGTTAACAAACAAGTTAATAACAACAAATCAACGTCAACAATTGTATAAGTATGACTGTGTTTACCAGATTCAAACATATACAACAACAAACATCTTTAATTCTTTGTCGAATTATGTAATGCATGAGTAAATTATTCCGTCGGATTCCATGTGACATGAGAGTCAGTAAAAGTAAATGAGTCCCGAGTTACGGATTTTAGAAGCGTCACGCACGCTCAAACGAAGCTCGGAAGCGAATGACTTCTCCCGCGGTGAAGGCCTTTGCACACCTTCTCCCAACAACGTTTTGGCTATAGCCATACTTGGTGAGGAAATTGTAAATGTTTCGCCGCTCTTGGTGCAGAGGACGAATTGTCCGGATGAACTACTACAAGGGGGAACAGTTACACCTACAATAGGGAAGAAAAAATATTCACATTTGATTCCATACTATTAGACCACCGTGACACAGAGCAAAACTGGATATGATAACATACGTGATTGTCGAGACCCAGTATGAGCAATTGACGAATCTTTCATAACAACTGATTTGTCATATCAGTCATATGTTGTAGTGTCATGGCTCTGGCCTCTACTGGCACTTATTTCTTCGTTGAGAATACAGGACGCTTTGAGCAACATGAAGTTCAAACCATCAAATTACTATTATGTTATGGGCACTTAAAATAAGGAAATGAGATGTACAGAATAAGAACACATATGTAATAATCATTGGAAACACCTTCAAGTAGAAGATCGATCATGGATGGCAAACGAATCGGAGTGCTTTTCGCAACACTGTTTCCTGCAATGGTTATTCCCTGGGACGGGACAAATTTTCCACATTCCTCCCAACGGAAAGAATTATTACCGTCGGGAACCATTCGCCACATCGACATCCCTTGAATAAGAATTACAATGATTAATAATTAAAAGGAATACTGTATTTGGTACAGTAAATAGTTTATTACAAAGATAAATTAATTGCTATCAGAACTTAAATGTAAATTACAATCATCTTCCTCGTCGGAAGAATAAGAATCAAACTCTTCCTCTTGTTCAGATCCATTGTTACCCTCGTCAGACTCTACAGATGAAATATCAACATAAGCGTTAGAAGGATCGTGCAAAGGTTCTGTCTCGTCACACGTTATTGTATAATGAATAGAAGCCACGTCTTCTTGAAATGCTTCACTGTCATTTCTCTCCTCTACGTTTGTATGAGATTCAAACACTCCCCTAGGTTTAACTTTGCACACCGCCAACTAATCCGCCTTATCACGTCGTAAGCTTGGAAAAGGGACATAACACACCTGTCTTGCTTGCATAGCCAAGATGAATGGTTCAAATTGTCTCAAACGTCTACGGAAGTTGATTTCAACGACATTGTATCGGCTATGCACTTTTGTTCCAACGTTTAGTGTCGGGTCATACCAGTCACATTTAAATATCACACATCGCTTAATTGGCAACGCAGGGTACTCAACTTCAAGTATTTCAATTATTTTCCCATAATAGTCCATCAATTCTCCCTGTATCGAAACCCCACTATTCATACTTGACATGGTATGTCCATGCGACTTTGTATAGTATTTATATCCATTCACGAAATACACCGGATACGAGTTAACAGTTCGCAGAGGTCCCTTCGCAAGATCATAAATGAACTTGTTCTGTATTGGATTTTCGGCAGCCTATGTAATAGGAAGTAGCAAAGGAAAAGGTACAATGTCATCGGAACATGTTAACATGGTGGGTAACAATAGGAATAGTTTAAAGTCAGAACTTACATATCGTGCGAACCATCGAGGGAATTGTTTTCCAACTTCGTTATTCATGTCATCCTGTGTGATACCAGGCATTATCTCGTGCAACAATGCCTCGTATAAGCTGCATATGACATGACACCAATCAGAAACGTTCAACACAGTAATACCTGCAATTGAACATACCAGTTGTGCAACTCACTGTACGAATGGAAAAATCTCCTGACAGTTCAATAAAATGTACCCATGTGCAACATCAATTTCCTCCTCTGTTAGCATTCGTCTTGTTGCACGTCCAGATGTCCGTCCTGGATATGTAAAAATTGACAAGTTCCCATCGGCACCACTTATTCCTCCCCCATCGTCATTACGAGGAACTTGTCTCGCCCTTGTACACACATGAGGCTCAAAATAATGTCCACAAAATGTACTAGCTTCCTCAACTAAATAAGCATTACATATGGAGCCCTCAACTCTAGCTTTGTTTTTCACATTTTTTTTAGATGATGTAAATACCTATAGTAAAGCAAATGGTTATTACAATGTTTGGTACACACAACATGTACAAATGGGTAAGGATATGATAGTACAGGAGTTACCTCTCAAATGGATACATCCATCGATATTGGACCGGGTAGCAAGTTTTGCTTCATTATGGTAAATGCGGTAGATGCTCCATGCAGTCAAATAAGCTTGGAGGAAAAATCCCTTCTAACTTGCACAAAATAACTGGAATTTCATTCTCTAGTTTTTCCATATCATCTAAATTGATTTGAGATGATGTTAAGCTTTTAAAAACAAGCTCAACTCAGTTAATGGTTCCTATACCTTAGAAGGTAGCAACTCATGAAAGGCAATTGAATTAGCCTTTTCATAAAAACATGATAATCATGACTTTTCATCCCAAATAATTTGTACTTTCTCATATCTACACACCTAGACAGTTTGAAACATAACCATCGAAACTTGAGTCCTTTCAACCATTCACACAAACGCCCTTCGTTGCTTGTCCAAAATGTAACACGCTTTCGGATATTTATCGTGCGAACATCTTTATGTAACTCATGTCTTCTGTAGCGCCCAAATCACTCTGGATTTGACATTGTCTTTTGTCTTCCCTCCAATGTTCATAATCGTATTGAACAAGTTGTCAAACATGTTTTTCTCAATATGCATCACGTCCAGATTATGTCGTACCATATTTGTTTTCCAATATGGTAAATCCCAAAATATGCTTCGTTTTCGCCAACCAAAGTTTTGACTGATGCTTCTATTTACTTCATCGGCTTCAAATTCAGTTACTTTAAGCAAGCCCAATGCCTCAATCTCTTGCAAAATCTCAACACCACATTTGGGAGGTGGAGCTGGTTGTTTGACAGTCCTATTTTTCATGAACTTATATTTATTGCGCCTAAACGGATGATCAGGAGGAAGGAATTTTCTGTGATTGTCAAACCAACTAATTTTGCCACCGCTTGGAAGAAAAAACGCATCTGAATTATTGCCGCAATGAGGGCACGCCAACTTCCCGACTGTGTTCTAACCAGATAACATGGCCAAAGCCGGGAAGTCAATTATCGTCCACATTAAAGCTGCTCTCAAGACAAAATTCTGTTTAAAAGATACATCATATGTTTGCACACCATTTTCCCAAAGATGTTGCAATTCTAATATCAGCGGTTGTAAGTAAACATCTATTTTCTGCTTGAGATTTGTTGGTCCTGGCACAATAACTATAAGAAACATGTAAGCCTCTTTCATACACATCCACGGAGGCAAATTATAAGGAGTAATTATCACCAGCCAAGATGACTATTGCTGCCCGGATTGACCAAAAGGTTGAAATCCATCAGTCGACAATCCCAACCGCACATTCCGACTTTCAACTGCAAAGTGCTGATGGGTGTCATTGAAATGCTTCCATGCCAGTGCATCTGAAGGATGACGCATTACTCCATCTTCCTGATCGTGTTCAGCATGCCATCTCATGTGACATGCAGTCGCATCAGATGTATAAAGTCTCTGCAGTCTCTGAGTTAGCGCGAAATAATACATCCGCTTCCATGGAACTAATTTCTGTTTCATTGCACGCTTTCTTGGCTTAAACCTCGATTGACCACAAAATTTGCACTCATCTAAGTTCACATCATCTCCCCAGTACAACATACATCCTAACTGACAGCAATCAATATTTTGCACTGGCAACCCAAGACCCCGAATCAGTTTCTTCATATTGTAAAAACTGTCAACCATTGAATGATCTGCGGGTAGTGATTCAAGATACCACCTGTAATGTTATCAAAGCTAAGATCCGATATGTGTCATTCACTTTACGCTCAAAATTCGCCAATTGAAGACAATTGCGTCATTTTTCGACAACAACCGATTCACAATTCGGCCGACACTCGAATAAGTCATAAAATTTTCGTGTTACTGCGTTTGGTTCTTCTTCAACATTTACCCTATTTGTCCCAAAGGTACAATGAGCCCTATCAAAGACTATTTGCTCAGACGAGTTTTCGGTTCCATGAACAAAATCCCCTCTACTTCCAACCTCCCCTTCATACTCATTTACATTGACAGACATTTGTGGTTCATTCCCCCTTGAGGTGCTACAAATTAACGATTCGCCATGTCGTGTCCACTCAAAATAATTGGGCACAAACCCTTTTCACAAAGAAATGCAACTTAACTTCATCAAGAGTAAGGAAACATTTGTGCTTGCACTTCTACATGGACATCGATCTTTTGTCCATCCATATATGCACGCTGAGAGCATGCATAATGAATAAAGCTATCAACTCCATGCACTAATTCATGATTAATGAAGCCGTGAGGGTTAATCGCCTATACATCCAAGATCTATCCTGGCAGCTCATAGCTGAGATACTGTTAATTTCAACCAGTCAATCAATTGTCAGTATAATTCATGTATGCCACATATAACAAGGTATGTTAGTATCATTAATTGTTATACGAGGATCATGCTGAAAATTCGGCAGCATTTCCCCTATCACATAATCATCCCCCTCTTACACATAAGAGAGCCCCCTGCATGTGAAAATACACTTCTATATTAGACAAGTAAAGTCAACCCACAACTAATCTCTAAACTACATGTCCATACTTAGCCTTGTCAACAACTCATGTTACTTATCAAGAATTAAACATTAAACTCAAAGCAATTCACAACCATACAAAATTTTCTGATTACGTCAAATACTATTAACAAATATATGCTTAAAGTTACCACAATTGAAGTAAAAGTGTTGGGACCTGATCCGGAAACCGGATCCCAACCGAAACAAAAGCGAAGACGAAACAAATACGAAATCGGAAGAAGCAAATCGGAGTGATTGTATCAAAAGCAAATTGAATAAACATAATAAACGCAGTTTAATGCAAATTGGAATCGAATAACAAATCGGAATAATTAATATAATCGAATCATAAGGCAACAATCCGAATCGAAGGGACGGAAGCATAAACGATCCGAACGGATCAAATCAATTTTCTCGACATCCGTAGCTTATATATTAGAAAGACACACGTTGGATACTCTAAGACTAAACCAAATCCGAAACCGGTACTAAATTTTGTCTTTTTCTTACCTATTCGCTTAATTCAATCTCATACAAATCACATCCTTAACCAAAAACTCAAATCATAAAACTTCCTCATAAACATGCCATAACTCATTCCTGTTAACAAATCATAGGACTCATTCTTATATTTCTTTTATCATACAAAATCTGGCAGCATAACGACTGCATTACAACTAATCCATACCTGCAAAGTGTTCAAAATACACTTCTATAATAAAATCCCTTCTTATCTTAGCCCGATTTTTTACCGAAAATCGGGCAGCATAACGGTTGTATTTAGACCGCCCAAAAATTTAAAACACAAGAAACACACTTCTAATATTACAACTCAACAATACCAGTAACATCGGACCTCCCGTCCAAGCATCCAAACACCAAAGTAAACACAAACCTAAATCTAATACTTCCATAATTTTAATCCAATATCCAAAATACATTCATTCCCATTCATGCATACACAAATCATTTCTATTTCTCAATTCGATACACAATTCCATAATTCATTACACAACCGTAATTCACTTTTCATTCTATATACAAATCCATAAATCAATTTCATCATAACATACAAGCCATACACAATCGAACAAACGGTTTGACCATCTTTCATCCAATCTCCGCCAAATACCGGAGATGGGGATGAAAGGGGGTGAGCTTATAGCTCGTGGGTAACTGTGTTTATAACAAAGAATAAGCAAAGCTGTTGAAAAGTTCATTTATTATACAAAATTCATATTAAGTTTATAAACGCGTTTTGCTCCCAAATTCTCACCAAATCTGAAATTCGAGTTCAAACCCATAGCTGAAAAGTGTCATTGCATAGTGAAAAGTATTATCACATCAACACAACATGTTCAATCAATCATCAATATCAAATGCTCAAATTATGCACATACTTGACAAGTCATAGATGCAATGCACAAACAAATGGCTCGAGGGTTTCATGGAAATAAAAAGGAGAAACCGAAGTTTACACTTCGAACGAAATGAGTCCATTCGAACTCATAGGCCACAAGCGGCAGCCGGAGAAGGCTCTTGTCGACGCAGCACGTGATTTAACTAAATGGTTCCACTCTCGCCCAAACAAAAGCATATAATCATACTCTTTCGTGCTCTTTTCTTTCATTTTGAATATACAAAATGCCATGAATTTCACAAGGCATGACATAAATGTCTCACCGATATGACATAAATATTTCAATGCATTCTCATCTTTATTTTTGCAAATCATTCACAGTAACAAAACAATATTTACTGAAATAGTTGAAATCATTCTTGATTTGGGAGAACACTTTAGTGGCTCATTACTAAATTATAAACATGAAACCCACCGAATTTCCTTGCTTATAAACTTGTTTAGGTATGCCTCCTCTTGTTCCCTTGCTCCTCTTTCCTCACTTGGTTTCCTAAAACAACCAAGTTCCATTTATTCAATATTCATATTAAATATTCAAAGCTTGGAATCCAAAATAAAGCATTATAAATCTATCTTGACCTTCTCCTAAAATTCAACCCTTCAAGGCTAATTCAACTTCCCAACTTCATAGCACTTGCAATCTTTGATCTCTAGATCATAACGAATCTGAAATCACCTCAATCGGATATCTATAACAAAAGATATGCCCAAAATACTACAATTCTCACTTCATAAACGGACGTTCGTCATGGCGAAGGCCTTCGCGACGTCGCGACGAACAAGTCGCCACACGTCATGAAAATGAATATCACACGTCATGACGACTCCTGCGTCCACACGCCGTGACGAATAATCGTAAAATTATTTACACGTCGCGACGTGGGTTCTTCCTCACACGTCGCGGCGCTTATTCATACAGACGTCGCGACGTCTGGTCTGAGTTCGACCAAACCCGGATCTCTGCAGAACCCAACTTCGATTCTTTCCTTAACCAAATCCAACACACCTCAACAATAGATCAAGAACTATAATGCATTTCTAACCCATTCTAAGCTTCCAATCCATCCTAAAATCATCAACCCGCAATTTCTAACTATTTTCCCATAAATCCTAAACCATCGCTTTCTACTCAATCCATGCAAATCTAGGGTTTAATCCAACTCAAACTAAGATAAAAGGTTAGAACTTACCAGGTATTGCTCCAAATCAAATCGAAATCGCAAGGATCAAAACCCAAATCTCTTCTTTCTCTTCTCCTCCTACGACTTCCTCTTCTTTCTCATTTTCCATTTCTTTCTTTTCTCTTTCTAATTTTATTTTCCTCTTTATATCACCCTCTTAATGAGTGGGGAATAGTCCATATTGCCCTCCCACACAAACCTTAATACTCTTAGACTTAAGTACCATGCCCAAATTACCCTTACATATTCTTATAACCTTAATACCTCAAGTTCATAAATTCAAAATCTTCTAATGAAGTAAATTTTGATTCCTTCAAATAATTGCAGTCCACGCCTCCAACTTATTTAGAAACAATAATCAACTTGATTAGATCTCAACCGATCAAGATATCATCACAATACTAAACCGTGCTCGGAAGATATCTAACTCACTTGACTCAAACAATCCTTAAACAATCATAATTTCCATCACGAGGTAGGTAATTGTCTTAGAATCCAACGCTTCAAAACTCAGATTAATCGGATGTCGATTGAAAATGTAAAGCAACAAAAGAAAGAGGGCTAATCACCCCGACAAGAACGAAATTTCTGAAATTGCTATCCAGACATGCCAAGGTCCAAATTGGCATACTTATAACAATGAAAATATCGTAATATAATCAAAATGTTCACGAGGAATTCAAAAGCAATAGAACCTCTAATTAGGTCGGTTAAATCGATCGAAACTTACATCTAGAAATGTCTCATCCTATACTTCATCCAAACTCATAACATTTCATATCTCCCAAATTTCATAACCGTAAATAACATATTCTACATCATTGATGACTAGATACTCTTCTATATCTTTCATATAGATCATGAACTTAATTCAAAACATATCTATCTATAATTTGCCTCAAATCACATTACACACCTAAATGTACGCTTATGAACAGTTTCACAAATACTTAACTTGTCTCAAGCACCGCATATACAATTCTACGCTAAGAACATTTATAAAAGCAAAGTCAAATGTCCGCGACTTTGACTGATCATAACTTCCACTCCCGATATCGAAACATATCATACTTTATGGCTACAAAGAGCTTTCACAAAAGCTACAATTTTCCTTAAGATCATTTTCTCAAAATCGCTTAAATCAAAAGTCAACTCTTTCTACTCCAAAAGTCAACTTTCTCGGTTCTTCAAATTCTCATTCTTTCACTATTTATTTATTTCATATTAAATCAACTCCATTTCAATCAACTCATTCACTTTAACTTTTCTAACAATTTTCATAATACAACCGAATTTACTCAAACCTCAGATCGAACTCATTTCATGTACTAACCTCAAAACATCATCTTAATTTGTCCAAACTAACATTGTTCACCCAAACCTTAAACATAACCATTCAAATTCATATATTTCTTCCTTTACATTAAGACTAAGTCACCTCGTTTCTCATTTAATGTCAATTTACAAATTCACAAATCTAAGAAAGTTCGGGGTCCAACAAAAAGTGTAGTTGTCATTTTAATACCTGCGTAGGCTTCTCTTAACGTTCCTCGAAAGTATAAATACTGGGGAAAATACAGTTCCTACAATAAACAAAATAAAATTGTGTCTTATCATATTGAGGCGTCGTAGCATTTGTCACTGAAGTTCATAGGATTGATTCAAATGAAGGAGGAATAATGCAATTACAAAATAAGTAGTAGTGATTTTTCAAAAGTCTCAAAATGCTCCATTTACTAGATTCAATACCATTTATTTTAAAAGTTTCTCAAAATTTGTTTGAACATTAAGAATTTGTTTAGTTCAAAATAATTAAATTTTCTCCTGATTTTCAAAAACTTTTCATTATGCCTCATAAATAGTCATGCAATGGTTGAACTCCTAATTTATTGAAATGGCTAATATAAGATTATAAAATGATTGTTATATATGGAAAAATTTATTCTTATTTGTTCTTGGTCTACTTGATTTGAATTACCTTGAAATTCTCTTAAATTGTACTTGATTCTTTATTTAATTTTATCCTTTAAATAAAACATCTAAGACATAAGAATGTTATATCTTTGTATTATATTAAGGAAATTCATTAATCGATATATTTAATTAACTATTAAACAAAATAAAAAGTATAAAATTGTAATATTAAAACAATAATTAATTTACACTTTTCCATATTTTTAAATAAAGATTGATTAAGTATCAATATTTAAAAATCATTTAAATAAGAAATATAAACATAATTTCTACTTTTATTAAACAAAATTAAAATTTTAATGGAAATTACTAGAAGAAAGATAAATGAAATGAAGTATTTGGTAGATATTATAACAATAATAAATTAACAATATTAAGAATGAAAACAAAACCAAATGTTTTGATTTTAAAATTCTAAGAACCAATTTTATTTTAGCAAAGAATTGATTTAAAATTTTTTTCAATGGTTTATGTTAGGTTCAATTGTTCCACTGTTTTATGCTTAGGGATATTGACTCCTTTAATTTTCTTATTTTTATAGACACGTCTTCAAAGTTTTGCCGTCGTTACACTAACATACCTGTCATTCTTCATCAAGTTATTAAAATTAATAAATCATGATTTTCAATATCCTTTTAATTTGTTAACATTTTCAAATATTGTTTCTATAAAATCCACCAACTACTAACTTGCTTGTTCTTTTTAATCCGAGTTTCTTTATTCTACATATCACCTTTCTTTAAGAATGAAATCAACTTTTTTGTCAATGTCTTTTAATTGATGATTGAAAATAGAACCATTATCCAAGTAATATCTCCGATGCTCAGAGGTGTAATGATTGAAGTAGTGCTAATACATTAAGTGTTTCTAACCTTGAACTAGGTTCTACTAGATAATACTATAAGTAAACCAAGAGACTGGTCGTCTCAATTCTATTCTTATTATTAATTAAGTAAATAATTTTATCTTTTATTGTTACCAAAACCATTATTATTTTGTTAACAAATAAACATACCTATCATTCTTCATCAAGTTATTAAAATTAATAACTCATGATTTACAATATCCTTTTCATTTGTTAACATTTTTCAAATATTGTTTCTATAAAATCCACCAACTACTAACTTGCTTGTTCTTTTAACATGCTAACATATATCTAACCCTTTAACAATTTAAACCAAAGGAATTCGCTCATTATTTTATTAATACTCTAGACCCATCACATACCAAACGAATTCACAATGCATACTTTTCATTTTACTTTAAAAATTGCTATGAATCTCATTCCTAATTTAACTTTTATGTTCATTCTTTTCCTTCATACTAGTTCGATACTTTCCTCTTTATTACTTTCAAATGTAAGCATGTCATCTTTATAATCCTCATACTCACATTGAACACTCATATAATGATAGTACTTTAGTTCTACAACTCCTAATGTATTTCATCGAACACCTTGTGGTCAAAACCATCTCAACCCTATCTACACACAAATATTTAAATTCTTTCCATTCAGTACATCCACAACAATCACACAACACCAGTCAAACCTAAATTAACAAATGAAATGCATTAAATCAGTTCAAATCCACATCAAAACCACCGCAACCCACAAAACCCATGTTTTACCTTCGGATTGTTCAGAGGAGAGAGGGAGCAGCACGTCGCCGGAAAAGACGGAAGGAGGAGGTCGCCACGTCGCCGGAGAAGGCGGAAGGAGAAGGTCGGACGTCTACTGTGGCTCAACGTCGCCGGAGGAGATGAGAGAAAGAGAAGAGGAGAGTCGGGGAAGGAGAGAAGAAAGACGGCTGCGCAGGGATTTAATTTTATTTTAGCGACGGAATGCTCCGTCGGTATAATTAAAAAAGATCGTCGCAGGATTAAACCTCCTAACCTAGTTTCCCGACGCCGTTTTGAAATATACCGACGACTTATTTTCGTCGGTGAAAATTCTCTCGCCGACAAATTTTACCGACCGAATTTTAATTTTGTCCCTATTTACAGACGGTAACATATTCATCGGCATATTTCCCTCGCTATAACTCCCTGCCAAATTTTTCTTCCACCATTGGCAACGGATTTCTATACCGTCGCAACTTTTCTACTTTCACCGACGGATTTGTGAGTATCGTCGCAAATCACATACGATATACTTTCCGTCGGCATATTTCCGTCGCTATTTAACAATTTCCTTGTAGTGTGGACTGATCGGTCCATGCGTCGTTCTGAGTTTGAGCTTGGGCCTAGCACGACCGACCCAACCATAAGCCCCTACTCCTTGAGGCTGACCAAGGAGAAGGGTCGAAGGAGTACATAGGGATCGTGCAGCTCGTCTGTAGGACAGCTCGTGATAGGCTCGATCGGTCGGACATCAATGCTTAATGAGTGACAGCTCGTGATAGGCCCGATCGGTCGGATATCAATGCTTAGTCCATGACAACTCATGCCAGGATCGGTCGGTTGAACTTCGACGTGTAGCGCATGAAGGCATTTGATTTAATCATTACTAATGGCGCGTGTCCTCTGACAGATTTTTAAAATTTAAAACGAAACATTTTTGTAACCGTTGTGTAGCTGTCACATACGTCCTTTCAAGCGCCACTGCCGTTATGGGTAATCGATAATCCTAATTTACACAATTTCAGATTTTGCGCGCGTCAAGTTCTATCGATGACGCTCCAATCTTGTTATAAATTCTCGGAATTGACATACTCCTTCACTTTCCGCGTGTTCGATTCTTCAATCTTTGCTTCCTCTTTTCTTCATCTCCTTGTTCGCAGTCATCGAAATTTTCTTTTTCACCGTCATCCAAATCCCCAATTCCAGTCTCTAAACTAGGTACGTCATTCTTCCTTTCCTTGTTCTGTGAGTTTGATTTTCAGTAACCATGTCGTCGACTAGCCCTAGAGACGAGCTTA
Source organism: Erythroxylum novogranatense (assembly GCA_029891385.1). Lineage (NCBI taxonomy): Eukaryota > Viridiplantae > Streptophyta > Magnoliopsida > Malpighiales > Erythroxylaceae > Erythroxylum > Erythroxylum novogranatense. The sequence goes on from CM057228.1 coordinate 17,737,222, forward strand.
GGCTTAGGAACGAAACTAGCTCCCCCTCTCCTTCGTCGCCTCCTTGCCAACCTTCGCCACGAGCATCCCCGAGTCTTAGTGGGGAAGTAAGTACGGTTCTGAGGGAGCTCTATCAAGAACTGGCTACCGAGGGAGCTTTACAAGTTGTTGGGCCACTGGAGATAGCGGCAGAAACGATGGAGGTGTCGGAAGCCGGCGAAAATGAAGCGTCGGAGTCAAACGAAAATGAGGAAATCGGAGCGAGTGCCCGGAAGGATGGGCAAATTGTTGAAAAGCCACCGAGCGACCCTTCGATGATGACCGAAAGGGAGTTAAATCGGTCGATTATTAAGAATAATATCCTTTCGTCTTGGGGACCTAAGCTAGCTGGCAAGAGCAAAAGGATTCATAGCAGTGGGGGCGGCTACTTCGTTGTTTGTGACAACTTTTTCTCGGTCGGTGGTATGAAGCTTTCATACTCCCCGATCATCGATGAGGTATGACGCGCCTACCAATTAGGGCCGAGTCAGATTCCCCCAAATGGTTGGAGGTTCATCAACGGTCTGGCTTTGCTGTGCCATTATTTTGGGTGTCCACCATCAGTCGGTGTCCTACGTCATTTTTTAAGAATGAACCAGAGCTCCAACTTCGGGGTCGGGATCCCTCATCTCCAGTATAGAGATGCAAGGTATCGTCCTGCTAGAACAGCAGGATCAATCAAAGCATGGAAGACGAAGTACTTTTTTGTGAGGCCCCCAGGATCCACCTTTGAATCCCGACCGTGGAGGTATCCCCTGGCCGAGCAATGAAATGATATTGCCGATCTACAACTTTCCAGGGAGGAATGGGAAGTGATCGATAGGATCAAGGCTCTCGGTCGGTATTCTTTCAATCGCCTCGTTCTGGGGTATCGTGGAGGGGCATCAGCCAATGCCTTTTTAATTAATCCCCCTCCCCGAATTAGAGGGCTAGAAGATGAAACTGCCCCTCCTGGTTAACTCTTTTTAGTTTAACTATCTGTTGTATTTACAAGTACTAGTTTTGATTTCTAACCAGCTTCTATAATTATGCAACCATGGTGAAGGTCAAGGATTTCGCCGGGTCTTCCAGTCTCCCCAAATCCAAAAGGCAACCCAAAGGGCCTAGATCTTCTTCGAATGTGAAGAAACAAAGGAAGGAGGTAGAGGCCAGCGAAGACATCGCTCAGTCGATGATGTTGGGCCAGTCTACAACACTGCTGGCCCTACCGTCCACTGAGGACCGATCTAGCGTGTCTGCGTCATTGCCGATCCAACCGGTGAATGTGGATCGAGTAGATTCGGAGGAAGAGATGAAGCCTCCGCTCAAAAGAAAAAAGACCGCTCGGAGTGCTGATTGATCGTCCTGTCAACTGGACAGGAGAAAGGGGGAAGCGCAAGTACCCCGATTCGATAAAGGCAAGGGGAAAGAGCGAGCCTCCAGCGATAGAAAATGGGTGTCCACGATCACCTTGATAAGGCTGCATCGATTAGAGACATCAATGTGGCTCTACACATTGCCCAGAAGGTCGTTCCTCTTGCGGACGAGAAGTTTTTGGATACGCTGAACAATAAAGAGCTGATGGCTAGTCTCATCCGTGGCTGTGCCAGGGATCTGGCGTTCGCCTCTGCAATGCATCAGCGTCTTGATCAGCTCGATGAAGTAAACCAGACAATGGAACGGGAGGTTCACGATCTTCTGGAGCAAGTTAATGCTTTAAGAGCTGATCTTGCAGAGGTGAAGGAGGAGAAAGAGATCTTACGAGCTCAACTCTCTTCACTGGAGGAGGAGAAGAGCGTTTTGGAGGAAGAGAAGGGCGTTTTGAGAGTTCAACTCGCTTCGGGGGAGAAGGAAAGGAGTAGAGTGATTGCTTCCAGGGATGAGCTGGAAAATGAATGCCGGGTGTTGCAGCTCCTTATTGAGGGCCTAAGGAAAAAGGTGCTTGATGCCACTGCAAAGGCGAGAGTGGAGGAGGAGCTCCGTTCGAAAGCCCTCCATGACTGTCATGAGGTGGTGACAGATAAAATGAAGGCCGAGAAAAAACCGCTGGAGCTGTAAGACTTCGTCAAGGAGCAGAGGGTCGAAGCGATCAAGCGATGGAAAGAGCGGTATTTGCACGAGGAGTGTCTGGAATTTGCTTTCGACTTGGCTCTTTCCATCTTGAAGAGCTGCCACAACGTTTGCCTCCCTGATGGGTCAGATGGTCTTTCCTTCAAGGATTATGCCGAGCCGATGCATCCCTCTGAGCTCGGCCTTTCACTTGAGGAGATAAGATAGATAGTCGAAAAGGAAAAAGAGGTCTTGCTGGATGAGATGCTAGACCTGAGTTCAGATAAGGAAATTGATGTCTCTCCGCCGCCTTCTCCTGTCGATCCAGCTGCTGGCCCTTCTTCTCCCACCGAAGGATCAAAATGATTTTTCCCTTCTCAAAGCTCATCTGGTCGGGCTTGTGACCAGAACATTAATTCAAGGAAATAGAATTCTTACTTTTATTTTTCATTACCTTCTTTATTTGTCGTGTTAAGATTGGACGATCTTTTCAAATAACAGGTAGTGAACGAGTGCACTCGATGTGCATCGATCGGTTGTAGGTTTTGAGAGAGCCATGGTCGACCAAGGCAAGAGAACTTGGCCGAGTGATGGTAAGGTCGAGCGATCCAAGATTTTGGCTCTTGGCATCGCCTGGTTCTAAGATCCTGTCTTGGCAACCTGGCTGAGCGATGTAGAAGCCGAGCGATCCAAGATTTTGGCTCTTGACATCGCCTGGTTTCAAGATCCTGTCTTGGCAACCTGGTCGAGCGATGTAGAGGCCGAGCGATCCAAGATTTTGGCTCTTGGCATCGCCTGGTTCCAAGATCTTGTCTTGGCGACCTGGCCGAGCGATGTAGAGGCCGAGCGATATAAGATTTTGGCTCTTAGCATCACCTGGTTACAAGATCCTGTCTTGGCAACCTGGCCGAGCTATGTAGAGGCCGAGCGATCCAAGATTTTGGCTCTTGGCATCGCCTGGTTCCAATATCCTATCTTGGCAACCTGGCCGAGCGATGTAGAGGCCGAGCAATCCAAGATTTTGGCTCTTGGCATCACCTGGTTTCAAGATCCCGTCTTGGCAACTTGGCCGAGCGATGTAGAGGCCGAGCGATCCAAGATTTTGGCTCTTGACATCGCCTGGTTCCAAGATCCTGTCTTGGCAACCTGGCCGAGCGATGTAGAGGCCAAGCGATCGAAGATTTTGGATCTTGGTATCGCCTGCTTCCAAGATCTTGTCTTGACAACCTGGCCGAGCGATATGGACGACGATCAGTTGGTAGAATTTTCCCCTCTTACCCAATTTAGTGAGATTTTTCTTGCCAATAAATTTTAGACCCCTTTATTGATGATGATAAAGGCATGAGCCGTTAAAAAACCTGGCTAGCAGGGCCAGAAAAAAGGTACCCACAAATTGCGTGTACAAGAGTATAAATAATAATGAATAAAGAAATAAGTGAACTAAAATAAAGCTTATCAATTGGTAGAACGTCTTCAGGTTTTGAGAATTCTAGGGCCTCGGTATAATCTTCCCGTTAGTATCGCGTAGGATGTAAGAGTCGTGTCCGGCTTGTTTGACCACTTGATAGGGTCCTTGTTATGTCTGACCGAGCTTCCTAGGATGCTTTCCAGCCACCTCAGCCTTTCGCAGAACGTACCCATCGACCTTTATCTTGCTCGACCTTACCCTTTTATTGTAAAACTTCGTTGCTTTTTATCTGACGGCTTCTGAACGAGCGGCTGCCATATCTCTATCCTCACTGAGAAGTACCAGCTTTGCCTTGTGGGCTTCATTATTCCTTTCTTCTTTGTAACTCGAAACCCGTTGGTTATGCAGTACTACTTCTACTGGGACTAAGGCTTCTGCCCCGAAGGTCATTCTGAATGGTGTTTCACCCGTGGCCCCGTTTGGGGTCGTTCTGTACGCCCACAACACTTCATCTACTTCTTCCACCCAAGTCTTGCGTCCATCTAGGCGCTTCTTGAGAGCACTCATTATCTTCTTGTTAGTATTCTCCGCTAGACCATTACTTTGAGGATGGGCAACTGGAGCCTTATCTTCAGTCGTTCACAGAAATCTTTGAACTTGTCGTTATCAAACCGCCGACCATTGTCTGTAACCAAAACCATAGGTATCCCAAAATGGCTAAGTATATTTTTGCGTGCGAAGTTTTCAATTTTCTACTCAGTGATGGTGGCGACTGCTTCCGCTTCTACCCATTTAGTGAAGTATTCGACTGCCACTATCAAAAATTTCTTTTGCCCCGGACCAAGAGGAAAAGGACCTAGTATGTCCATTCCCTATTGAGAAAAGGGAATGGGATGACTCACAATTTTCAGCTGCTCGGTCGGCTGGTGAGACAAATTGCTGTTCTTCTGACAGGCCTCGCATCGGTTAACTTTCCCTTGACAATCCTTCTTCATCGTCACCAAGAATACCCTCGTTCGATCAATCTATGAGCCAACATTCTGCCTCCTAAATGATTTCCGCACATTCCTTCATGAACTTCAGCCAATGCTCGTTCTGCTTCCTCTTCATTCAAGCATCGTAGTAGCAGCCAGTCATAAGAATGTTTGTACAGAATGTCATTGATTATCACATATTCGGCCGCCTTTACCCTTAGTTTCCTGGCCTCCAAAGCTTCCACCGGCTGTGTTCCCTTAAGAAGGGACTGCCTGATCGGCTCCATCCAACTTGACCGTTCATCTGCTTGAAGGACTTCAGTAGCCTTTTGGATGCTAGGTTGGTCGAGCCGCTCGACCAAGATGTTGTTTCTGGCATTTTGATCGGAAGCCATCTTGGAAAGTGCATCTGCCTGAACATTTTGTGTCCGTTCTATCCTGCTTACAGAGTATTGCTCAAAATTACTCAACTCCTGTTTTACCAATTCCATATATTTGATCATGTTGTTCCCTTTGGCCTCATATTGCCCAGTGACTTGACCAACCACTATTTGGCTATCGCTGTACACCTTCAGATGCATTACCCCCATCTCTCTTGGCAACTGGAGGCCGGCTATTAGAGCTTCGTATTCTGCCTCGTTATTGGATGCTCTAAATTCTAACCGGAGAGCATACTCCACCTTTTCTTCCCGGTGTGTTAATCAGTACCACTCCTGCTCCGCATCCCTCAATATTAGACAACCCATCAACAAATAGGCTCCAGGCAGGGCGTTTCTCACCATGCGAGTCAGGTTGACTCATTTCTGTAACGAAGTCCGCCAACACCTGGGCCTTGATCGTCGTTCGTGGTTTATCGTGTATATCGAACTCCCCCAGTTCTACTGCCCATTTTATTAACCGCCCAGAGGTTTCGTGCTTTTGGAGGCACTGCCTAAAAGGTTGATCGGTCCATACCTCGATGGTATGACTCTGGAAGTAGGGCCTTAGTTTCCGTGCCGCAGTTAACAAGGAAAGAGCCAACTTCTCAATGGGTGCATACTGCATTTCTGGCCCGTTCAGCACTTTACTGACATAGTAGATCAGGAATTGTTCACTACCGTCCGATCGAACAAGAACTGCGCTGATCGCTCCCTCTGTGACTGCCAAATAAAGAATCAAATTCTTCCCCTCAACTGGGCTCTGCAAGATGGATGGACTGGTCAGATATTGCTTCAAGTGCTGGAATATTTTTTCGCACTCATCCAACCATTGGAACTTGGTCACATCCGCCTTCCTCAAAACTTTGAAGAAGGGGAGGCACTTGTCCCCCATCCTGGAGACGAATCTGCTCAAAGAAACTATTCGCCCGATCAGTATCTGTACATCCTTCAAACATCGCGGTGAGGGCATTTGGACAATACCTTCGATCTTTTCTGGATTAGCTTCGATCCTGTAGCACCCCACTCCCGCCAGACCCGAACCCGATATCTATGGTGATATCCGAGCCCGCGCCCCGCGAGGGTGGCGTACTAGAGCACTCAAATTCGTTCAGAAAGCAAACGAAAAGCAGAAAACAATAAACAATTTGGGCCTTGCAATATGAAAACATTTTTATCAAGTACTATTTGGTACTCACATTACAATTATAACATCTATCAATTAGGCCCATTAAAACAACAAGATTAATCTGCAGAATTTGCGAGTCACAAATTACATACAAATCGGAAAGACTCAAATGCGGACGTAACATCGATCCCGATCTCAACTCGACTCTTGCCATAATCATACTCCAGTTTGTCTAACGGGTACTCTTCAATTTCTGTAAAATAAATGCAATGTTGGGTGAGTTTGCGAACTCGGTGAGAAACCATCATCGATGGTTCACCCAACTCATGCATTCACAAAGCATATACACATAATCGCACAATAACATTTATGAAATATCACATGCAATTCCATCTTTCACATTTCGCAATCAATCATATACATATGCAATGCGATGTGACACTTCTATTTTCTTACGGATTGTGACCGGCGCTTTCACAATGAGCAAGAATTGCGTTTTAGGAAGTAGGAGAGCCTCCGGGTATGCACTACCTTCCACGCGTCTAGGGAGTAGGAGAGCCCTCGGGGTATGATCGACTCCCCTCGAGCACGACGCCGGTTCAAGAACGATAAGTTTTAATGTGGTATCCGAAAGCTGCGTGGGAGAGCCCTCAGGGTATGCTCCACCTCAGGGGGCAAGCGATACCAAGGCATTATTGGCTGCTCCGGTCACAACTATCTTTATCTGATCATGTCATGCCTTTATGCACGAATGCACATGTAACAATTCACATTCACAATCATTTTACATTTCATAAGTCGATTCCCATTCCTCGGACTTTTAGTCCGGCATTTCAATCATAATCAATTTGCACATTCACACTCTATTTCTTTCAAGTATTCACAGTCAGTACACACAATTGGCACTTCTATATCACATGTCAATGTTTCGGACACCCGTGGTCCGAAATCAATCAAATCAAACACACATATATCTATCCATATCTCCGCATGGCATTAATGCATATAATATTAAACACATAAAGGCTGAGGAACCAACTAGGTTACTCACCTGAACTTCCGAGTTACCTGCCTAGAAGTCTCAACACGATCCGTGGATTATCGATCCATCGAAACCTCTAACAATCAGAATAATCAAACGTTACTAATTGCACAATTTCTAATATTCAGAAATGCATACATAACAAACACGCTGAGTACTATACATGTTATGACATTCCCGATCCTATTCCCGAATCTTTCCAATTTAACTCTTTCTCTCTAAATTTGATAGCAATTTCTTATACCTTAATTCAATTCAATTGACTATATTCCAAACTCTCCAAAGTCACATTCCAATAAAATCACAATCACTATTCGTTTGCCACTCGATTCCGATAATCATCGAATTAAATTCCGAATTTCCATCTTATCAATTCAAAATTCTTAGACTCTAATTTCCAATTACTCACTAAGGAAGCAACTTATTTGAAATCAAAACCTCAAACTCATTACTTGTAACAATCATCTCATAAATACTTAAATTTCATTTTCGAAAAATAAGGTCCCTCATGGCACAAGATGGTCGCCGTCAGCTGAGACCTCTTCCTTCGCTGCGATGCACGCTTCATTTCTCTCTGCGGCGAATCCACGCCTGCTCGCCGCGACGTGCACCCCTTCCTCGTCGCGGCGTGAGGAACAATTTCACTCGCCGCGACGTGCATCGCGCCTCGCGGCGTGTGAAGAGCAACCCGGTCGCCGCGGCGTGCGATCGCAGAATTGCGACAGTAACCCAGAAATTCTCAGATCTTCTGGTTTAAATCCACTTCTTTCCTTTCTAAATACTCCAAAATTAGTTCATACACTAAACACAACTCATTCCTAACCTTAAATCCATCAAATATTCGTTATTCATCAATTACCCAAATCAAAATCAACATTTTTCTCATAACCATATCATCCGAAACTCATCCTAATTCATTTCTCAAATACATCAATTAATCACTGAATCAAACAATTTCAAACACAAGGTAGTAGGAACTTACTTGATTTAAGTCCTCAACCTTTCACAAACCACCAAGAACTCCAATCTCTCAACTCAATCAACACCCACGGTTACCCTTCATTTCTCTACCAATTTTCATTCTTTCCCAACACAAGCTTAGGGTAAGGCAAATGATGAGGAAGGAAGCAATTTTTCAGAAATGGAAACAAAAGGGCAACGATGATGATCCGCGAACGAAGAAAGGAGGAAGACAATCAAATTTTCTTTCAAGGCAAAAGAGTTTCGTGGATGACAATTTCAAAGGATGATGGTTTATAAACAAAGAGACCTAGGGCTTGTTTGGCAACTTAATTGCCACAAGTCCAATCTTGAGGTCTAACAATCTAATTCTTATTCTGATTTTCTCCCGATTTCACTATGGTTATAAATAATAAATCCTCAAATCATAATTCAAGTTATATCGTGCCCCTTGTCAATCAATTTCGGAACCGGAATCACATGTATCAGTCATTAAGCCAATTTTTCGGTCCGGACCTATAACTCTAAAAATTCCGGAAAAATTTCTATAAATCCTCAAAAATATAAAACACATGATCCTACACTCAAATTTCATTTTTCAAACCTCTAGCATTTGATTTTCCACTCCACTTCACTAATCGAATCATAATCTATACAATTATTACCCAATTTTCAATTCATACAATTTTATCGGGAATATGTCATACATGTATGTACCTACATATGTTCGTGCCAAATAACTCAGCCCTCTACAATTAGAGGCCAAGCGAATGTCTACATTTCGAATATGCAATGCAATAACCTAGCCTGTCCCAATTTACTAATTTACCCTTCCCCTCAGGGACAGGATGTTACAGATCCCCCCTGAGTAATCATAAATCCCAAGAACTTTCCAGATGCTACACCAAAGACGCACTTTTCAGGATTCAACTTCATCTGGAATTTATTAAGGGTCAGGAAGACTTCTCTAAGGTTCTCCACATGTTCGGCAGCTGTCTTGCTTTTGACTACCATGTCGTCCACATACGCCTCGACTGTTTTGCCGATCTGTCTCTTAAAAACTTCCACGATGAGCCGCTGGTAAGTAGCTCCTGCATTTTCAAACCGAACGACATCACCTGGTAGCAATATGTGCCTTGGTCAGTTACGAAAGCCATTTTTTCTTCATCTTCGAGGCTCATTTTTATTTGATGATAAACAGAGAAGGCGTCCAAGAAGCTGAGGAGCTCATGCCCTGCGGTGGAGTCTACCAGCTGATCAATCTTGGGCAGGGAGAAACTGTCCTTTGGGCATGCTTTGTTCAGCTCGGTGAAATCAATGCACATTCTCCAATTTTCGTTCTTCTTCTTCACCAATACCACATTGGCTAGCCATTCGGGGTACTTGACTTCCTGAATGAACCTGGCTTCAAGCAGCTTCTCTATTTCTTTCTCGATCACCCCCTACCGCTCCTTGCTATGTTATCGCTTCTTCTGTCTGACCGGTCTATAATTTTTTTGAATACCCAGGGAATGGGATGTTACCGCTCGAGAGATTCCAGGCATGTAGCTCGGTACTCAAGCAAAGATCGATCAGTTTTCTACCAAGCAACTTGTGATTGCTGCGGCCAACCCTTGTTCAAGTTCGGCACCCAAATTTGTGAATTTCGATCGGTCTTTTCATCCAAGATGACCGTTGAGTTTCTTCATGGGTTCATCCTCTCGGTTTCTTCATCTGCTCTTACATCAAGAGAGCTTGCCAACACTACCGCTCCCTCAAGGGTTCTTATCTCTGCCAAGTAGCATTCCCTAGCGATCCTTTGCTGACCCCTGACAATATCGATGCCATGGGAGGTTGGGAACTTCATCGCCTGATAATAGGTTGAGACGACAGCTCTGAGTGCGTTTTGTGTGGCTCTTTCAATTATTGCATTATAGGCTCCTACAAACTTCACAACTAGGAATTCAACATTCTTCACTACTTGGAATGGCTTTTGTCCGAACTTTATGTTCAACAGGACTCGAGCGAATGGATAAGAAGATGCTCCTGTTACCCCTTTGATTGGCCCCTCTATCGGCAGTAGCCGTTCCTCCAGAATCTCTATCTGCTTAAAGGCATCATAGTACAATAGGTCGACCGAGCTGCCTGTGTCAATCATTACACGCTTCAGCTCACTACCGTCCATATTCAAAGTAACCATGAGTACGTCATCATGAGGACAGCTGACGCCAGCCAGGTCAGACTTGTCAAACGAGATCACCTCATTAATCTTTGGCTTTTTCGTTGCTGACTGACCCTCAACGATCTGCCTGGCATACCGCATCCTTCCTCTGATGGTAGACCCCCCTGTTGCGCTACCGCCAAAAATCATGTTTATAACCCTGACCGGTCGGTCATCCTATTGTGCGGTATTTCTGTCATCTCTAGCCCTGGACTGTCCTCTCGTATCGCGTCGGTCGTCCATATTCCTGGTCTGTCTTCCGCCATCATTCATGTTGTGTTGTCTCCATGGTTTTCGCCAATTGTCAGACCGACCGCTCCTTCCCTCATTACCTCGATCAGCATTTTTTTCGTACTTAAAAAATCTACCCAGTCTTCCCCTCTGGATGAGGAGTTCGATGTCTTTCTTTAGGTCCCAGCAATCCTCCGTGTCATGACCGACATCTATATGGAAACGACAATATAAAGAAGAATCCCTTTTTTTGAGAGGAGTTATCAATTTATTAGGTTCTCAGAGGGATTCCCCTTCTTCTCTCATGACCTCCAGTACTTCTGCGTATCGCCTGTTGAGCGGAGTGAAGATTTCTCGCCTCTGGTCCTTTCGATCGATCGACTTCCTCCAGCTAGACTGATCCTTCTGTCATTTATGTGAATCATCAGCTCTACTACCCGGCCAGTGATCATCCGCTCTGCGTTTCGTGTTTTTCAACACTTCCTCCAGCTGGATGTATTTATTTGCCCGATTCCTTATTTCTTGAATAGACCTGGGCTGATCAAGAGCCAGCGACTTCTTGAACTCTTCATCTATCGTATTGCTTATCAAGGTGGCCAACATGGACGAGCAAGTGAGGTTAGGGACTTCGACAACTTCGTTGTTGAATCGGGTGATGAACTCCCGCAAACTCTCGTTCCTTCCTTGGGTTAACTTCATTACTTCCAGGGTAGTTTTCTGTGGCCGTTTACTCGTAACAAACTGGTTGAGGAATAGCAGCTTAAAATTCTCAAAACTGGTTATGCAATGTGGGGGCAAGCTGTTGAACCATGTTTGGGCTCCTTCTTGAAAGACTGTGCAGAAGGCCTTATATTGAATGGCGTCTGGAACACAATGCAGGCTCATCATGGATTGAAAGTGTTGCAGATAGTCGAGAGGGTCAGTCTTTTCAGTATATTTTTCTGGCATCGGTATCTTAGTACTGACCGCTGGGAGGCTATCCAAGATCTTTGGGATGAAAGGAGAGGTGTATTGTGTTGATGGTTGGTCAGGACGAGAATTCATGGCTATATTGATCTGGTGGTCCACGATTTTTTCTAGGGCTTTCGCAGAGTGTCGATCGGCCATCACACCAACCTGCCGAGCGGGGGTTTGCTGCTGTTCCGATTGAGATTGTAAGATTTGACGAATCAATAGATCGGCCGATTCTTCTATTTGCCTTTGTGTGAGGAAGGCTGGTTGTGGTGCAAGAGGGTTCGTGTAGTGGGAGTATTGGGTGTGAGGATGTGAACTGGTTCTAGCGTCATGCTTTGCGCTTCTTGGTCTTAGTTTTGGGATTGTTGCGGTTGATCATGTTGGTGTGAGTGTTGAGAGGGTAGCTCGTTTATGCTAGGATTTTGGATGATGGGCGGAGGGTTTGTCTGGTGATCAGGATGCAGCGATGGAAGGGTGGCGGGTAGTCGCAAACCCATTCGCTGTAGTGCAAGTGCCACAACAGTGGCTACATCAGGATTTGTCGTCACCACCTGACTAATCTGAGTGTTTCTGGACGTGGTGCCTTGATGCCCGGCCCCACGGTAGGCATCAATTGGTTTTGTTGAATTTTGGTGGGGCTGGGCGCTACTGCTTGGATCCATGAGATTGACTGATTCTGGGTCAAAGATACCTGCAAAATAATAAAGGCACGCCGAGGGTTGACTTCCGGTAGACCCCTCCGACGCTCAAGTCAATCTCTTAGGAGAGTTTTGGTGGCTGGTAAAAATAAAGAAAATAGGTTCTTGGAAATCGTACATTTTTTATGATGAGGTAATGAATTTATACGGCTAATACCTATAGGAATTATGTCAATCCTCAAGAGATGGGCCGATCGGCCCATGCGCCGTTCTGAGTTTGAGCTTGGATCTAGCCGACCGACCCAACCAGAATCTAACTTATTATTATCTGTTCAATTTAGTAATTAAAATTTGATTTTAAACATTTTCTCTCATGTATTTTTTGATTTTCTCTCCACTTTTTAGAATTTTTGTATTCTAAAAAATCCCACCTAGTAATTACAGTAGTGAGTTGTTACTTAATCTTGTAACTCATAGCTAAAATATTCACAATGAACTAAAAGATTGTTTACTTTAAATAAATTAAATTGGTATTGGGGCTAGACATACTTTATGGTTAAGTAGTAAGCAAACGAAGACATATATCTTATATAAAACTATGACATTTGGTTGCTTTAAAATCAAGATACATAACCCTTAAATATTAGTTTTCTTATATAATTAAATTGGGTACTACTTTCATTAAATTAATAACATACCTTATTTATGGCACAGTTTTTGAGAAAGGTGGAAATAAATGCACAGGTTCATTTCATATTTGTTGAAAGTTGTAGAAGTTCCGAACTTCCATTAATCTCAGATGGCAGCCATATTGTCAGACAATTTATGTTAGGGCTCTGCGCAATATCTTCAAAGTCACTCAATTTATAACAAATTACTCAAAAAATAAACATGATTGAAAGATATATGGTTTTTAAAAAATCTTCCTATATAAAAGTAAAAACTACAAGACAAACCAAAATTTTTTTTTACTAAAATTCAATTATAAGATACAAGCGATAAAAGTTTTAAGTTCTTTCACTCAAGAATATCTCACAAGTTAACTGCAACTAATCTAGCTCTTTTAGTTTTCTCTAAAACTTTCTAAAAACATTCTACTTACAACATCTAGAATTGAGTACAAATTGATATATTTTTACCAATATTACTTCAACTAATTGTAGAAATCAATCTTCAATAAAACTATAGTTGAACAATGTTATTTGGACTATAAAACTCTTTTATCATCATGTGTTTATGTTGGATGTAACTTTTATTTCTCAATCTTATCTTTAAATCTCAAAAGGATAAGATTTTATGCTACACACAATCACTCACATGACTATATACAATGATCTTGTCTAAACTTGAAGCTTCAAACTCAACATTGTGGAGATACACAGTCACAGTGATTTGCATGATTAATGGACACAACTGTGTCCACCATTTACACTATCATGTTTGAATCCACATGGGCATTTATGATATCAAAGCATTGCCTTTTAACTTTCACATAGTTACAGAAGCTTCAACAGTTATGCACACAATCGTGTCTATCACTGACACGAGCGCGTGCCTCTCAAACATGAGTGTGTACTCCGAAAAAAACTTTAACTCATCAATTTCTACCATAAGTTCACTCAAACTTCATTCCTTCTGATCCATAAAGATAGCCAAAACTTTCGCAGTCTAGATTTAGTGGTTTTTGTGAAGCTAACATCTCTAAAACGTGGCTATACCTACAACAATCTCTCCCTCCAACCCATTTGGGAGGAGAATCCTATCACCCTAGTAATCTGTTTAAAGTCATCTCGATGAGCTTATTATAAAGCTCAAACTTACTCTCGGGAGCTATCTTTGTTAACATGTCAGCATCATTCTTGTCTGTGTGAAGCTTTTTTAACTTTATTAGTTGTTTTTTAACCACACACTACAAACAATGGTATCTTATATCAATATGTTCAATGCAAGAATGATATATGAAATTTTTGCTCAAATCTATAATACTTTGACTATCATTAAAAAAACTATATACTCATCTTATTTTACGTCCAATTTTTGGAAATCGCATCAACTAAAGCATCTCCTTTTTGGTTTTGTAATTGCATCATATTTTGCCTTAGTAGTAGATTGCTAGGAAATAGCTTACCCAACAAATTTGAAAAAATAACCAGAGGTTAACTTTCTATATTGAGAACACCAGTGATGTTTACATGTGTGTATTCTTCTAGAATTGGTTCACCACTTCCAAAACACAAACATAAAGTTCCTCATAAATATCTAAAGATCTACTTCACTGCTTTCTAATGTACCTTTCCTAGATTAGATAAAAATCTACTCACTAGTCCAATAATAGGTGCAATATTTGGTGTTGTACACATGAAGAAGTGCAAAATTGAAGACATACTCTCTTTCTCCTTTTTGGTGGAAGGATATATTCTCATGCTTAACTTGAAATGAGTTAAGAAAAATAAACATATTTAACTTAAGAAAATTCATTAAAAAAGAACAGACTATTTTCATGTAATAATTTTTTTGTATCACTGTATTTTTTTTTAAAAATTGAAGGCTTATTAGACCATACTTTATCGTCATTTGGAATGGCGGTTACTTAATTTAAGTTAAAAAAATTAGATGAAAGGTAAGATCCATACCATTACCAATATTGGATCGAGCATGTGTATGAAATTAATACTACTTCCTAATCATGTCTCTTACATATTTTTAACTTCTCATCATTAGTCACCTTCTTTGTCTCTGTTAAGTACCCTGTACTTTTGTTGTTGAAAAGGAAAATACAATTATTTTACCTGAACTTCAAGAGAAAAAAAAGTTTTCTGTCTCATTAATCTTCATTTGAGTGAAAATGATTTATAAAAGATCAATTCACCATTCTTAGAGCTAATGACTCGATAAAAGATGAGACTAAAAGCGAGCTCTACTATAATATAAATCCTGGTAGAGAGCTTTATGTTTTTCAATTGTAAAAGTTAAAATTGAACTTGTTCAATGGGATTATAATAACCTATGATCAACTTTTTCTTTGTAGTTTTATCCAAATATTTTTATATCTTTGTTATAACTTAATATACCATAATGATATAATTTGATTTGTATTAAGAGATGAAAGAGATCAAAGATAGGAAAGGAAAAGAGAGGTGTACAAAAAGAAAAGTAAAGAAAAGGTGCATACTATAATAATAGGGGGGAAAATTGTTGTATGAGGAAGCCTCAACTGTCAATTTTAGAAAAATGGAATGGAGAGTTCGAAAAGGAAATAAAGCAAAAGACTACACCAAAAAAACAACTGCATGCTTCAGTTACAACACTCCACAACATTATTACCATTGGGACTTAGTCTCTCGAAACAACACACTCACTCTCTTTGTCACTTTTGCAATACATTACGAGACTTTGTGTGGCTATCTTCTTCTTTGATGAAAAAGGCAATACATTTAAGTCTATGAAGACATGACTAGCTACAAGTTTTGGAAATAAAATGAGATGGTTTCTTCCCAGATGGGCTTATTTTTATTCCCTTTGATGTCAATCAAATTATTCCTTTCCTCCTTTCACTATAACAAACTAGGCACTTAACTACATTTTTTTTGGCAACGTTTTAAAATCATCGCTAAAAGCAACCATATTGCAACAAGTTTAAAATTGTCATTAAAACTCATCATTTAGCGACTAATTATAAAAGCGTCACAAAATGATCAACATTTGGTGACGAATGTACAAATCATCACCAAATGATGAACATTTAATGACGATTTTTGAAAATCGTCATAAAATGATCCACATTGGGTGATAAATATAAACATGCGTCATTAAATGAACTTTTGGTGATGCTTTTCAAAAATCGTCACCATAATTTGGTAAACATTTGGTGACGATTACGTAAATTCGTCACTAAAATGACATTTGGTGACTATTTTAAAAAATCAACACCAAAGGTTCGTAGACATTTAGCTACGTGTTTTTTGCTATGTTTTTTCACATTGTCGCTAAAAGTAACCATTTGGTGACGATATTTAAGAAACATCACTAAATGATCAACATTTGGTGATGAATTTTGTTTTGATCATCACTAAATGGTCCATATTCAATGACAATTTTTGAAAATCGTCAATAAAGGTTCCACAAAAAATTGCAACATATTTGGTGACCATTTGTCAAAATCGTTACCAAAGGGTTCACTTTTTTTGAAATTGTTAAACTAACATTTTTATAATCTATCATAGTTAAGATATGTTTTATTGGAGATTTGTTTTGAATGTTTACAACATATTGTTGGAAAAACACACACAACATAATTTTAAGTGCTAAATAGTAGTATTAATTAATCATTAATATTTACTAATAGTGAAAAAATTAGTTACAAATTCTTTTTAATAATTGTATCAATATTATAATATGATATATGGAGTAGTATAAACTTTGAATTAGAAGGTTAACAATTCTTACAGTCATAGAACAAGAATAATAATAGTCCACACTCAATAGTATGCAACTTGACCCCTAATTTGTAACATCTCACCCTCAATTAGAAGGGTAGAATAGTAAATTGGCATAGGATGTGCTAGATTGGGATTTCATAGGATTGCTCATGCATAATAGGATTGCTGCATAGTCACAATTGTGCACATGAACTTACTGTACATGCATACATGACATTCCCGATTTTCGTGCCTAAGACAATTTTATTGGGATTAACGTGATTTTTGGGTTTGGAAAATTATTCTGAGTGCGCCATAAATTGTTTTCTAATTTAAGGATTTTAGAAATTTTCTGGATTTTTCGAGAAAATTCCTGATCGAAAAAATCGCCAATTGGCTTAACCTACGATTTTCTAGTAGTAAAAACATTGCTACCCAATGATACTGTCTTATTGGGTATATTATTTTGGGATTGAAATTGAGGTCAATTGAGTTGATTGGGTTAGTTTTTGATCTGGATTAAATAATTATTATTTGGACTTTTCTTTAAAACCATAACCAATCACATTTAGCCAACTTAGACCCTCATTTAATGCTTTCTAAACTTGTAATTTCGGTGATGTGTATATAAAAAGAATGGAAAGAACTCCTTAAGGGTTTAAAAGCTCATCTCATCCGAAAACTACTTATTTTCCATATCTATAGATTTTCTTCTTCTTCTTCATCTTCCTCCAAACACTCAAGAGTTCTCTTACTTGTCACTAAGCTATAGTCTTCCCATGATGATGAAATATATATGTATGGTGGTAGAAGAAGTGATTAGTGAAGGTAGGAAGTAAAGAAGTGAAAGAAATTCAAGGTTGGAAAAGCTAATAGGTAAGTTTTGTTGTTAAGTTTTCTTTATGATTTGATTTAGAAATTGAATGCCATGGTAGTTAGGAGAAATTAATGGGAGGTTTGGTACATTTATTTTGATTCTTGATGCATTAAATTGATGACTAATATGGCTTGAATTAATAGGTGTTAGGTGAGGGTTAGTTATGAGTTGATGAAGGAGTATGAATGAGTATTTTTAACTTGATTTTGAATGCATATGGATGATTGATTTTACTTAGAAAGGAAGAATTAAGTGCTGCCAATTTTTGTGTATTAGCCCTAGTACATGTATAAATGGTATAAGAACTGATTTGTGTTCATTTGGATGTTTAATGATGTGTTATTGGCATTGGAAATGATAGAACTAAGGTTAACATCAAATCTGGAAAATTAGGGTTTTCACTGATTGTACTGTTGTTAGCATAACTAATTGTGTAGGAATGCAAATGAGGTGAGGTTTGTGGCCACTTAAACTTTGGGATGTTGGCTACATTTTTCTGTGAAATAGGTATTGTCTAATTTTAACTTTAAGGGGTTGCAATATGGCTTGGAAAGTTACTGTTCTTAACTGGAATAAACAGTACCCGAAATCATATCCTAGAGTTTTGTTAATTTTTATGAATTAATTGAGAAGGAATTAGAACAAATGGACTAAATGAAAGTTGAAGCCTATTAAGTTATTTAGGTGGAATGTCGAATTTGGTGCACATTATGATTTGGAGCAATTTTAGTAATTTATGTGAACTGAATTGGTGTGAGTGATCTTCTGCAAAGTTATAGAGGAAGAAATTATCTTGAGAATGATATATGGCATGTAATTTTTGGTTGTCAGATTTGAGAGAAATGAATTTGCAAAAACTGAACCTGTCTTTGGTTGTGAATTGCTGATCATGGCAGAAACTTGCATAACAGTTTTGAAATTGTTAGAGATCGAATTGGATGTTGAGCTCTTCATGAAAATTGAAGTTTGAGATCTTATCTTTTCAGGGATATAAGGTAGTGAATTTGTTGAAATTTGTGCTAAGAGATATACTGTTGTGAAATGTGCTGTTCAGATTGGGAAAATTTTGAGGGCTGATGCTTTGGTGAATTGTTTGACATAGTTAGCAAGTGAATCTAATTTTGGGTTGTTCATGAAAGTTGTAGATAACATTGTGATCTTACTGCCTTATTTATTTTGTAATTGTTGACTGAAGAATCAGAGAGTTATTGAATTTGCAATGTACTGCCCTGTTTTAATTGGTTTTGAGTAGGCAGTAGGTTTGATTGGATTTTTAACACCCTTATGGGTAAAATTGCTTGTTGGGGTCTTCATGAAACTTGTAGAGGGTTTCATTATCTTTCCAACAAGGTATAGTTTGCAGTTTTCGGAAATGTGTAGAAAGAGTTATAGGTGTGGGAAGTTTGATTGGAAATCAGAAAATAAAGGGGGAAATAAGGGTTATATATATATAGATATAAATTGTTGAGTTTTGGTTTCTTTCGTGAATAACTTTTCCGTCCGACGTCCGATTGACCTGATTCTTGAGGCATTGGATTCATAGAATATTGAATTTCATTTTTTGAGAGATTCGGGATTTTTAGATGGGAAATTGACGTGGCACCGGGTAACGGAGCCTTTAATCACTGTTTTGTTTAATTGGGGATCTATAGAGGTCCGAATTGCGCACCGTCAGCGCCAATAGGTTTCTAATTTTTAGACGGATTTTTCTGAGGAAAAAAAATGGGTTTAGGGTCGGGAATTCATGAACATGCATTTTCACCTACATGTGCACAAATTGCATATTTAGTGACTCGTTCTTTCTCTGATTCATATAGAGGCCCAAGTGGAGCGTCGTTCGACCGACGGGGTGAAA
Organism: Erythroxylum novogranatense; assembly: GCA_029891385.1. Classification (NCBI taxonomy): domain Eukaryota; kingdom Viridiplantae; phylum Streptophyta; class Magnoliopsida; order Malpighiales; family Erythroxylaceae; genus Erythroxylum; species Erythroxylum novogranatense. Next base: position 17,756,370 of record CM057228.1, read on the forward strand.
ACTTCCAGGCATTAGCTCGAAAGTAATAGGTGAGTAACCTAGTTGGTTATCCCGATCTACGTGTTTACTGTGACTTGATTGCCCTACGGGGATTACGTGGATTATATATGGCTTTTATTGACTGTGAATTGGGCATTAGACAACTGTTTAATTGGATTTGTACATTTGGGTGACCCATGGACTGTGATATATTATATTGACTTCTATTGGGCATGTGCATTCATGCACAAATGCATTAAACTGCTAAAAGGAAAATTGTGAACCGAGACGCCACTGATACTGAACCGAGCCTCGAGCTCGACATATCAAACGAGCTCGAGCTCGAAGGAGATAATTCTCCTAGACGCGCGTCATCGACTCATGAACATCGCTAAAGCGCTCGGTCACAATACTGTAATAAACTGGAAAAGAGTCACATGTGCATTGCATACTAGACTGAATATTTGACGTGGTACCTGACTGTATGTATATCTTGTAATATGATTATAATCGTGTTCTGCTTATTTCGGATTGTGGATGTGGATCGTGATTGTATTAGCATTGTAATTGTATGATTACTGGATGCATACTGTATCATGCTTATGTGATGCATGAATTGGGAGAACCATCGATGATGGTTTCTCATTGAGTTCGCAAACTCATCCAAAATTGCAATCTATTTTTCAGGCTTAAGTGTAGATGAGATAGCTCCTCAGATTGTAGAGAGTGTCTTGTGGATTGGCGAGAGAGGCGATGGCTCAAAGGTCGGTCAGCTGGGCTTTCTTTTGGAGACTTATAGTTAGATCTGTTCTTTGTACATTACTGTATGGTACTTAGTGTACAATGTTTTGGAACATGTACAGACTGAAAATACTGACAGTTTGTAACTTTATGAATTTTGAGTAAATGAAATGAAATCCAGTTTGGTTTTTAAAAATTGTCAATTTCTTCGTATTGCTTTATGATTGTGATGCCATGAGGAGTTTAGTGGTAGTTGTCAGTAGTGGTCTCTTATCGTAGGATATGTACCGGAATGACCTACGGGCGTTCCGGTGGATACTCTATGGTAAGGGGGCGCTACATAATTAGTAGAGAGGTTGTTTGATAAATTCTTACAGATACAATAATAAATCAACTTTAAAGCTGAGTTCAGTTGGATTGCATCGATAAATGACAATGATATAATTATTTTTTTAGATTCCAAATGACATGAGAATCGGTAAAGGTAAATGAGTCCCCGATGTTTAGATTCCTGAAAAAGGTCTTTGCACGTTCGAAGGCACCAATTAAAATAGTGACAGTTCTTCCCTCAGGTGAGGGTTTTTCATACCCTTTTACTACATCATTTCCATTATAGCTAAACATTTAGAGGATATAATGAATGAATCGCCCGATTTAGTATGAAAAACAAGTTCTCCAGATGAACTATCAGTATGAAGTGATTTACCTGGAACACAATCAATATAGAACTTAGATATTGTCATATTAGTAAAGTGTTAAACAAACTAAAATTGGAGTGACATACTGTTGTGATATCACTCCTGCCTCCATGGGCATACATGTCATCTTCGAGATTAAAGGAAGCTTAAAACAACATGTAGTATATACCATCAAATGTGAATATATACAATAGCTTCATAAAAGTAAATGAGATGTACATAATAAGGAAAGTGGCGTTGTTCGGATGATACTAAATACCTTGAAGTAGAAGACCAGTCATAGAAGACAAATGATCATTAGTGTATGAAGGGGGATTTTTTCTGCATTGTTTATTTCTTCAGCAGGGACAATTTTACCACCTTTCTCCCAATGGAATGAATTAGTACCATATGAAACTAGTCACCATGTCGACATTCCTTGATTAATAATGTTAAGAGATATATTCTGCAAATGTCGATTTAGAATAAAATGATGATATATTTAACTCTAATTTCGATAATAAGTTAAAGTAGTCCAGTTTAACACTTATACATCTTTAATGAGCTTAATGATATGAAAGTTACCCTTACTAAAATTTTAGAAATCTATTGTGTAGTTTGTATCATATGCAAAATTTAGAATTTAAAGTATAATAGACATGACTATACTCTTGATGTACAGAAATATATTATTATCTATATTGGGCTATATTACTATTAATGGAAATGAATAAAAGTAAAATACTCTTGAAGGCCTTTCATCAAATAGGTACGAAGCTTTGATGAGGGAAGCATTAAAGGTCATTGGAAAGAAGCCAAACCATATGCAAATAACAAAGATAGACAGTAAATCATCTTCGAAAGACAACCCATACATCAAATACATAATTAAGAACTCACAATAAAAACCTAAAGGTATATGTTAAACTTATTACAACTTCGTTAATTAAAATAGAACAAAAGAACAGTACCTATTCAGTTAATGATGGTTCTTCGACGGTGATGACCACAATATAGAACCCAAACAAAAGAGAGGAGATAGTGGTTTATAGGATGGAGGATTTTGAGAAATGTTGATGGCTTGAATGAGAATGGAGGAACCTTTTATTGTGTTTATGACTGAAAACCTAATACAAAATGACGTCGTTTTAATTGTTTAGGTAAATGATGTTGTTTCTTGTTTATTATAGTCGTTTGGAAGTATTATTAATTAATTTGCTACAACCTATTATATTTGGTCGACAAACATCAGATGTAGCGACTAATATATGGTTCGACTAATAAGGTTAATGGTAGATGAAGGGAACAAAAATGATGTTGTCATGTTTACTAAACATTGATGCATTTGGTAATAATGAAATGTGGTTTGCATTTCCTATTAATTCAACTAATAAAAAATAAGATACTAATTTTAAAAAGTTTCCAATTTAATTATGTTTATCTACCAAATTAAAGTTTAGTCATTCTAAAAATTAAACAAATAAAGAACAATTGCATATATAAGTGAGAAGATAAAATTTGCATTTTGTATGATGTATTAAGAATACCTCATATATATTAATCAATTAAGAAAATTAGGAAAGTAAAGAGATTGCTTTAGTTTTGGCGATGATGTGAAAATTTGGTAGCAAATTGTCTTCCACTTGTGACTAAGTATGGTGGTTGATCGCGAAAACAGTCTTCTGTGATTAAATGTACTCCATTGCAAAAACCCTGGGGTATTTAAATTAAATGTGTCTTTTTTTACAAATAATAAGTTTAATGGTAGATTAAGTGCTAAAGGGTATATGTTGTCATGTTAGTAATGAATTTGGTAAAAATGAAATGTGGTTTGCATTTCTTATTAATTAAACTAATAAAAAATAAAATACTAATATTTAAAATTTTCTAATTTTATTTTGTTTGTCTACCAAATTAAAATTAAAGATTAGTAATTCCTAAAAATGAAGCAAGTCAAGAACAACTGCATATATAAGTGTAGAAGACAAAATTTTCATTTTGTTATTTGTAATAGGGATACCTCATATATATTAATCAATTAAGAAAATTAAGAATGCAAAGAAAATACTTGGGCTTTGGCGACGTTGTGTATAACTAGTAGTGAATTGTCTACCATTAGCAACCATAGTTTTGATCGTTGCAAAAAGGTGAACAAGTTAAAAAAATAAGTGGGACGACATCGTTATGTCCGCGTTTGTTTTAACAAACATCGGAGCTTTTCCCTTTCGCCCATTTTTACCAAAACTTTGCTATTGAAGCTTAACCAACCCTCTTCTCTTCATCTGCCTTCTGTCCTCCTTCTTTGGTATCTCAAATATTGTACTCTTCATCCGCCTTCTCACCTTCTGCTTGTTCTTCGACCTCTTCAAGTTCTCCCACCGCTTCCTATAGTCAAAGGTGAGTCCAGTTGTTTGTGTCATTTGTTAATCAATGTGAAACCGATAACTATGTTTATTTTTGTGTGTGTTTCATCTTCAATTTTTGTGTTAGTTAGTGATTGTGTATAAGGGCTTTTTGTAGATTCTATCTTACTCTGTTTGATTGGAGCCAAAAACGAAGAATTTGTATGGCATCTTCAAGTATATTTTACTTTCCCACCATATATTCAACAAAAGTCCTCTATTGTATTTTGTTGGATTCCTTATGCTATGGTTTACATATTCCTTGTCAAGGTTTGAAGGAAGCACTTGCATGGTACAGAGAGATTGTTTTGTACTTAAAATTGTCAGGTGTTGCAATCTTCTTTATTCTTATTCTCCCTGCAGTCTCTAATTTCTTTCAATGCTTCCTTTAGCCATTTACCATAATTGCAAAACCACGAATGACCTCAAAATGAGCCCTGAAAGTTTATGATCTCAGTTCATTTCTAAAAGAATTTGAACCTCTTAAAAAATGAGTTATCTTCTTTTATTGTATTGCTAGATGGATAAGAGTTTGATGTCTTATTGAAAATGGTCAACTGAATACGTAGAAGGAGTTAAGAGTTTCATGCAATTTGCAAAAACATCAAATGGGTGGTGAATGTAGTATTCGTTGTCTATGCATTGATTTCTTAAATGTTGACTTCCAAAGTCAAGATGTGGTATATAATCATTTGCTAATCTGAGGCATAGGTAAATTCTATACTCCATGGCTTTATCATAGTAGAAGTGGGTGTACATGTTATGATGACAGTAATAATAATGACATACATGATTGTGATGTGAATGATGAAGGTGATGATGGGATTGACAAGATGTCAGACGAATGTCAGAATTATATGGAGACTATGAATGAAACAGGAATGCCTAACATAATTGGTAGTATTATAGAAGATAATTTTGAGAATTTATTGAAAGTTGCTCAAGAACAATTATATCCAAGGTGCTCAAATTTCTCACCACTATCATTTGTTGTGAAGTTGTTGCATTTGAAGGTTTATAATAAATGGAGTAACAAGTCCTTTGATGTGTTAATTGACTTACTGAATGATGCATTGCCTATTGGACACAAGTTGTTGAAATCTTACTATGATGTAAAGAAATTGTTAAGGGACCTTAGATTGGATATATTTCAATTCATGCTTGTAAGTATGACTATGTTCTTTTTTGGAAGGAAAGTAAAGATCTGCAGGAGTGTCCTATTTGTGGTACATCAAGGTGGCAGGTGGATGATAGGAGAGGGAAAAAGATATCAAATAAAATCCTTCGATACTTCCCTATTAAATCACGATTACAAAGATTTTTTTATGTCAACAAAAACAACCATAGATATGAGGTGACATAAAGAGAAACACATTGATGATAACATTATACATCATTCAGCAGACTCAATGACATGGAAAGAAATTGATAGAAAGTTTCCATGGTTTGCATAAGATTATCGTAATGTTTGACTTGGATTGGCCTCAGATGGATTGAATCCTTTCGATAATATGAGTACTTCATATAGCATGTGGCCGGTGATTCTAGTCCCATACAATTTACCTCCATGGAAGTGTATGAAGTAGCTTTTTATGTTGTTGTCTTTACTTATTCTAGGAGCTACTACTCCTGGTAAGAACATTGATGCATACATGCAACTATTAATTGATGATTTAAACGATCTATGAGAATTTGGATTACAAACTTTTGATGTTGTTGAAGGCGAAACATTGATAATACATACTACTGCTTTGTGGACTATAAATGATTTCCCAGCTTATGACAATTTGTCTGGATAGAGCACTAAGGGTATATAGCTTGTCCTGTGTGTAACCATCAAACATATTCAATGAGGATACAAAATAAAATATGTTATATTGGTCATTGTCATAATTTGGAACATGGGCATAAATGGCGAAGAAGTAAACTATTTAATGGCACAGTAGAATTAGGTGAAGCTCCAATGCAGTTGTCCAGTGATGATATTGTTTACCAATTATCATATTTAGGTAACATTACACCTGACAAACACCCAAGTAATAGAAAGTGAAAGAGAAATGATGTCAAACTAAACTGGATAAAAAAAAGCATATTTTTTAACTTTACATATTGAAAGGAATTACTATTGAGGCATAATCTTGATGTCATGCATATTAAGAAAAACATTTTTGACTCCATTTTAGGGATTGTAATGGGAATTAATGAAAAATCCAAAGACACAAATAAGGCTAGACTTGACTTGGAAGACATAAATATTGAAAAGAAGAGATAATAGGTCATATGTTATTCCCCCTGCTTGTTACAACATGTCAAAAAGTGAGAAACAATCAATCTGTCAGTTCCTCCAATCAATCAAATTTCCTATTGGGTATACATCAATTATAGGCCTTTGTGTGAATGTTAAAGAGGGAAAAGTGTCAGAGTTGAAAAGTCATGATTGTCATGTACTTTTTCAACGATTACTTTCTGTTAGAATACGTGGGTGTTTGCTGAAGGATGTGTCCGTTACTTTTAGTCAATTGGGAGAGTTTTTTAAGCAATTATGTTGTAAGACACTTAAAGCTGAAGAGTTTGATAAAATAAAAAAAGACATAGTATTGATTCTATGTAAGCTTGAACTATTATTCCTCCCATCATTTTTTGATGTTATGGTTCAATTGAAAGATAATTCATATTAAATTATGTTCATTAAATTATTTTTTGTTGTTATGGTTCAAAAAAGAGTTCGATGGATGTTTTCAATTGAAAGATAATTCATATTAAATTCAACAAATTTTTTCTATATTTTTTGTTTATAACAATTCCTAAGTTAATAACTAATTATGTTCAGGTTTTGATGATCTCTTAAGCGTTACGTATGTAATAGAGCTCGACCAAAAAGTTTTATTGCATAGGCTTATATAGTAAATGAATGCTTGACTTTTTGTTTAATGTACTTAACTAATGTGGAGACAAGATTTAATATACCAAAACCTAACTTTGATTTTCATGATGAAAATGAGTTGCCTATTTTCTCCCAAAAAGTTAGGCCACTTAATATGGGTAAATATATGGAGTTAACTAAAGACGAATTCGAAATCGCCCATTGTTATATTTTAAACAATTACGAGAAAGTTGATACATACATAAAGTACATACATTCCTTTTCATTCAAACAATCATATTACAATTTTCTTCATTGACTCTGAGATCTTACTGTCGTTGTCTTTTTTAAATAGACAGCACAAAGAGACAATTCGCAGCAAAGAGATTATTAACATTGAAGAAATACATAGGCAGAAGTTTGTATCATGGTTTAGAAATCGAGTAAGTTTCATATTGATTACATAATATGAAAATATGAGAATAAATATCATCCCCATATTTGTTTTCAATTTGTCATACAGATGATACAGTTATATAATCGTAACGTGCAAGAAGCGACAATAACATTATATAGTTTGACATGTGGACCTCATATTTATGGGAAAAAAATACACAAGTTGCAATGTTAATAGGGTTTGATTTCACATACAAGATCGAGATAGTCGAGTTAGAAGTCAAAATTGTAGGGTTATCGTTGAAGGATGTCAAGTATGTGAAATAATAGAGTTGCACTACATCAAGGATAAGAAGGTTATTCTACTTAAATGCAAATGGTTTCATCTAACTGACATGAAAGTGAACGGGCATATTACTAGCATAAATGTTAGTAACACATAGCATGATAATAATTCTTTTGTCCTTGCAAGTCAAGTCAACAAAAGTTTTCTACATCAACAATAATGTATTGAGTAGCAATTAGAAGGTTGTTCAAAAGTTTCAACAAAAGAATGCCTTTGGTTTTTGTGAAAGGGATATTGGTCAATTGGATGAGGATGCAGATGATGTCTATCAAGAAATTAGATTGGAGTTCAATAACGAAGGCATTTCGGTAGAAGATGTAGATATGTCATCATTTCATAGGAGAGATATTGATCCCAACATAGTTCAAGTAGATGAAGTCCAAGCCCATCTAATCTTACAAACAGATGAAGACTATACTTAGGATGACTTAAATGACAATGACGATACTTTGTCGAATATATTAGTGGTGAAGAATCCAATGATAATGTACTTAATGATGATGATTTTCAAAATCTTAATCGTGATGATTAAATGTATATAAAATGTTTATGTTGTTTGAAATTTTATATTCAGAATTGCCTTATGTTGTTGATGTTTTACTTATGTTAATTTACGATGACTAAATGCATATTTTTAATGTTTCACTTATGATTATGTGAAATGTTATGCGAGATGCTTAGTATTTGACTACTGGTCTCCTTATATTCATGGGGAATATTGATGTTTGAGTTAAGATTATGTGTTATCTTCATATTTCGTTTTAGTTGTTCAATATAATGACACCTGGTAAAAACAAAGGAAAGAGGGTGGCAATGATTGAAGAACTTCCTCCCCCACAACCTCCGATTCAATCCAAACCTATCGTTCAACAACCAACAATTGCATCCTCGAATGAAAATAGTCACCAACAACCTTTACCAACATCATCTATTAGTGTTGAGGGATTTTTAGGTCTGACATTGTTAACCAAATATATTTACATTAATGCTGAAATTACTCATTATATGTTTAGTTTGTTTTTCTTATTATGAATTTTTTGTTTTCAATTCCATTACTGACATTAGAAAATGAGGTACAGGTATCACAAAAGGACCTGAGTTGCAACGGATGAATGTTGCAATGAACAACAAGTTATCTGTGACCATTGATCTCAAGTAACGTCGCCCTCTGGACAAGATCCAATATGCAAAATTGTCCAGTGAGTTAGGCGTCGTTGTGAGGAACGAATTGCCTTGCCTTCAGTATGCCAGGCAATTAAAGGAAGATAATTTGCTCCAAAATGTTTTAGTCAAAGTTTCGATAATATTTCAATTTATTTGATTATATGTATTGCAATTTTATTTAACAAAAACATTAAGTTAACTTATACGTGTTCTTCACAGATGAAGCTCAATATCGTTGATATCGACAAGCCTGAGGTTTCAAGCTGTGTTAGTTCACTATTGAAACAAAAGATGAAAGATCATTGATATAAACTTCATAAATATTACCAGTCTTTCATAGGCAAGGAGACATGTTCCGGAACGGGTGACTCCAAAAAATTGGAGTGTCATGTGTGATTATTGAGCCTCTACGAAGGTTCAAATTAGTTTTATTTCTCTTCATATTTCCTTCCATTAATTTTGTTTATACATTTCATGACTACTTCTCTTAATTTAGGAAAAGTGTTACAAAGTCAAGGTGAACAGAGCAAAAATGAAGACTCCTCATAACACTGACTCCAAATCATTTGTTGTCGTCTGACAAGAATTTGTAAGTGTAACGTTTTCAACTTATTATTCTATTTCTTAATACAATAAATTCTATTATCTTCTAAATTTTTAAATTCATATAATATATTCAAACTCAACTCCAAGGAAAAGAGTGTGATAGGATCACATTGTACAAGCTAACACACTACAAGGAAGGGGAAGGTTGGACGTTTGAAGAGGCACAAAGTAATTATGTATGTACAAAATAATTAATATTACAGTTTATTTTTTTATGTAATACTAAGTAATATTTTTTTTAGTTAACTCGATTTTGTACTTTAAATTGTGGGATAAAATGCAAAAGTTGTTGAAGACATCATTGTTTCAGGAGAATCAGCCCATTGTTGATGACAGTTGCAACAATGTCCTTGGTACAAGATCGAGGTATATCAAAGGTCTTAAGCATGACCCTAAGCTTATTGGTGCATCTTTGTCACAACCAACATATATCACGGTGCTTCAAGAGGAAAACCAATCATTGAAGACTAAATTACAATGTACAGAAGAAAAGTTAGATCGTAATGTAAAAGAAGCGAACAAGCTTAAAAAAACATGATCAAACAATTACTTAGCTCAAACTATGTTAGTAGTAGTGACGATAAGTAGTCTTAGTTTGCTTATAAATTTTGTTCAAATTATATAGATAACCTGTAAATATGTTTTAATAAAATGCATTCCATTTTTAAAGTTTATTTTATTTCAATTAATTATTATTTCACTACAAGAAAAATAAAGTTTAGCGACGAAAATTATCGATAGAATTTGTACACATTCCGTCGGTAAGTTTATTTAGCAACAGAATTTACTAACGAAAAAAGACATAGGAAATATGGCTGTAGGTAAATTTACCGACGAAAATTTGTATACCGTTAATAAATTTACAGATGAAAATTTTATTCGGTCGGTAAATTTATCAAAGGAGAAAATTTTTTTGTTAGAAAATTACCAACGGATTTGGTTTTTTCATCGGTAAATCCAATATATTTTACCTACAGAAATGGATTTTTCGTCGGTAAATTTGCTAAAAACTATTTTTTAAAATTTACCTGCAAAGTGTTCAGTTTCTCTAAAAGCCATCATGGAGAGAACTTTGCTAAATCTCTTCGTACCAATCGCAGCATTTATTATATTCTGGTTCTTGTGGAAAGTTAAGAAAATAATTCATACTAAAGAACTGAAATTATGAAACTTATACTAAAAAAGAACTGAAAATAAAGAACTAAAACTATTTTTTCAAAGAACAAACATTTCATCAAAACCTTACATGCGTCTACAATTTATCCCAACATCACAACTAAAATCACGTCTTGTCCCTTCTATCACTAATATTTATACCTTAAAGTTATTTTCTAATCACAAAATATACAAATAAACGAAAGTAATCAAATACCCAAATTAACTTTCATCCAATATACAAAAAAAATACATGGCAATAGTTGCAAAAATACCTCCATTGAAGGGCAAGATGACAATGGTTGGAGAAGACAACGCCAACGAGCAGAAAAGAAGTCCACAACAGAGAAAACGGAGAGAAAAAAACCGAAGAGGAGACGCAAGAAGAAGGAAGAAAAAGTCACAGGGGGGAGAGATGTTGGGTGAGTTTAAACTTAAAAAGATTTTATCGACGAAAGTTTTTTATTCCGCTAATAATTTTCGCTTTTTTATTGATGAATATCTTATACCATCGGTAAATCTTTTACCGATGGGAAACTTGTATCGTCGTTAAAGTCTATTGTAAAATTTGTTGGGATGATTTCCCTCCATATTTAGAGACGAATATTACTACCGTCGTTAAACAAAAAAAATTTCATCAATTTTACCTACGGAAATGTATTTTTTCGTTGGTAATTTGCAACGTATATTTTTTGTCGGTAATTTTTAGTCACTAAAGTCCATCACAAAATTTGCCGAGATGATTTTCTCCATATTTAGCCACAGATATTAGTATCGTTGCTAAACGAAAAATTTTTCGTCAATTTTATCTACAAAAGTGGATTTTTCGTCAGTAATTTTTAACGGTAGATTTTTCGTTGGTAATTTTTCGTCGATAATTCTTACTTTTTTTTGTAGTGTTTAAATAAGATGTCACCAACATTAATTATAAAAGTTAATTAATTCATATTACAAATGTCTTAAAAGTTGTAATAAATTAAATTATTTTTTGACAATTATAATAAAATTTAAATTTAAAATAAATGTTGTCACTAAAAAGTATTAGGTACTAAAACAAAATCGTCACAAAATATTATTACCTACGTTTATAAGAACGTCTCTAAAAACATCCTACAACAAATAATTAGTAACCAAAGCTATTCTACTACAAAAACAAAATCGATAGTAAAAATATTTACTTATGACTACGGTTTAGTAAGTAAAAACCTTTATTTATGAAACATATATGTTGCAAAATCCTATGTACGACATTTTTGGCTCTCATTGGTTATATGTTTCACCGACGAATATATTGTGTATCCAAACCTTTATGCGACGATTTCAATATTTTCAATAAACTAACCACTATCAATAGTAATGGTAATCATTCATTCGTTCTAACTAACTATCATAATTATAATATGATGTTGGGTGAGTTTAAATTTAAAAAGATTTTATCGACGGAAATTTTTTATTCCGCCAATAATTTTCGCCTTTTTATCGACGAATATCTTATATCGTCGCTAAATCTTTTACCGACGGGAATCTTGTACCGTCACTAAAGTCTATTGTAATTTTTTTCGGGATGATTTCCTCCATATTTAGCTTACGGATATTAGTATTGTCGTTAAACAAAAAAAATTTCGTCAATTTTACCTACGGAAATGTATTTTTCGTTGGTAATTTGCAACAATATATTTTTTGTCTGTAATTTTTTGTCATTAAAGTCTATCACAAAATTTATTGGGATGATTTCCCTCATATTTAGCGACGGATATCGAGTATCGTTGCTAAGCGAAAATTTTTCCATCAATTTTATCTACGAAATGGATTTTCATCGATAATTTTTAACGGTATATTTTTGTCGGTAATTTTTCGTCGCTAATTCTTACTTTTTGTAGTGTTTAAATAAGATGTCACCAACATTAATTATAAAATTTAATTAATTCATATTTCAAATGTCTTAAAATTGTAATAAATTAAATTAAATTTATTTCGACAATTATAATAAAATTTAAATTTAAAATAAATGTTGTTACTAAAAGTATTAGGTACTAAAACAAAATCGTCACAAAATGTTATTACCTATGTTTATAAGAACGTCTCTAAAAACATTTACCTACAACAAATAATTAGTAACTAAAGCTATTCTACTACAAAAACAAAATCGATAGTAAAAATATTTACTTATGACTACGGTTTAGCAGGTAAAAACCTTTATCTATGAAACATATATATTGCAAAATCCTATGTACGACATTTTTGGCTCTCGTTGGTTATATGTTTCATCGACGAATATATTGTGTATCCAAAATTTTTATGCGACGATTTCGATATTTTCAATAAGCTAACCATTATCAATAGTAATAGTAATCATTCATTCATTCTAACTAACTATCATAATTATAATATGATGTTGGGTGTGTTTAAATTTAAAAAGATTTTATCGACGGAAATTTTTTATTCCGCCAATAATTTTCGCCTTTTATCGACGAATATCTTATCCGTCGCTAAATCTTTTCTTCGACGGAATCTTGCACCGTCACTAAAGTCTATTGTAATTTTTTCGGGATGATTTCCCTCCATATTTAGCGACGGATATTAGTATTGTCGTTAAACAAAAAAAAATTCGTCAATTTTACCTACGGAAATGTATTTTTCGTTGGTAATTTGCAACAGTATATTTTTTGTCTATAATTTTTGTCATTAAAGTCTATCACAAAATTTATTGGGATGATTTCCCTCTATATTTAGCGACGGATATTAGTATCGTTGCTAAACGAAAAAATTTTCCGTCAATTTTATCTACAGAAATGGATTTTTCATCAGTAATTTTTAACGATATATTTTTTGTCGGTAATTTTTCGTCGCTAATTCTTACTTTTTTTGTAGTGTTTAAATAAGATGTCACCAACATTAATTATAAAATTTAATTAATTCATATTACAAATGTCTTAAAATTGTAATAAATTAAATTAAATTTATTTTGACAATTATAATAAAATTTAAATTTAAAAATAAATGTTGTCACTAAAAAGTATTAGGTACTAAAACAAAATCGTCACAAAATATTATTACCTACGTTTATAAGAACGTCTCTAAAAACATCCTACAACAAATAATTAGTAACCAAAGCTATTCTACTACAAAAACAAAATCGATAGTAAAAATATTTACTTATGACTACGGTTTAGTAAGTAAAAACCTTTATTTATGAAACATATATGTTGCAAAATCCTATGTACGACATTTTTGGCTCTCGTTGGTTATATGTTTCACCGACGAATATATTGTGTATCCAAAACCTTTATGCGACGATTTCAATATTTTCAATAAACTAACCACTATCAATAGTAATGGTAATCATTCATTCGTTCTAACTAACTATCATAATTATAATATGATGTTGGGTGAGTTTAAATTTAAAAAGATTTTATCGACGGAAATTTTTTATTCCGCCAATAATTTTCGCCTTTTTATCGACGAATATCTTATACCGTCGCTAAATCTTTTACCGACGGGAATCTTGTACCGTCACTAAAGTCTATTGTAATTTTTTTCGGGATGATTTCCCTCCATATTTAGCGACGGATATTAGTATTGTCGTTAAACAAAAAAAATTTCGTCAATTTTACCTACGGAAATGTATTTTTCGTTGGTAATTTGCATATATTTTTTGTCTGTAATTTTTTGTCATTAAAGTCTATCACAAAATTTATTGGGATGATTTCCCTCTATATTTAGCGACGGATATTAGTATCGTTGCTAAACGAAAAAATTTTCCGTCAATTTTATCTACAGAAATGGATTTTTCATCAGTAATTTTTAACGGTATATTTTTTGTCGGTAATTTTTCGTCTCTAATTCTTACTTTTTTTGTAGTGTTTAAATAAGATGTCACCAACATTAATTATAAAATTTAATTAATTCATATTTCAAATGTCTTAAAATTGTAATAAATTAAATTAAATTTATTTCTGACAATTATAATAAAATTTAAATTTAAAAATAAATGTTGTTACTAAAAAGTATTAGGTACTAAAACAAAATCGTCACAAAATGTTATTACCTATGTTTATAAGAACGTCTCTAAAAACATTTACCTACAACAAATAATTAGTAACTAAAGCTATTCTACTACAAAAACAAAATCGATAGTAAAACTATTTACTTATGACTACGATTTAGCAGGTAAAAACCTTTATCTATGAAACATATATGTTGCAAAATCCTATGTACGACATTTTTGGCTCTCGTTGGTTATATGTTTCATCGACGAATATATTGTGTATCCAAAACTTTTATGCGACGATTTCGATATTTTCAATAAGCTAACCATTATCAATAGTAATAGTAATCATTCATTCATTCTAACTAACTATCATAATTATAATATGATGTTGGGTGTGTTTAAATTTAAAAAGATTTTATCGACAAAATTTTTTTATTTCGCCAATAATTTTTGCCTTTTTATTGACAAATATCTTATACCGTCGCTAAATCTTTTACCGACGGGAATCTTGTACCATCGTTAAAGTCTATTGTAAAATTTTTCGGGATGATTTCCCTTCATATTTAGTGACATATATTAGTATCGTCGTTAAACAATTTTTTTTCCTCAATTTAACCTACAGAAATGTATTTTTCGTTACTAATTTGCAACGATATATTTTTCGTCAGTAATTTTTCGTCACTAAAGTCCATCACAAAATTTATTGGGATGATTTCCCTCCATATTTAGCGACATATATTAGTACCGTTGTTAAACGAAAATTTTTTCCGTCAATTTTATCTACAGAAATGGATTTTTTGTCAGTAATTGTCAATAAATTTGTTTTTGACAATTATAATAAAATTTAAATTTAATAATAAATGTTGTCACTAAAAAGTATTCGTTACTAAAACAAAATTGTCACAAAATGTTATTACGTACGTTTACAAGCACGTCTCTAAAAACATTTACCTATAACAAATAATTAGTAACTAAAACTATTCTACTACAAAAACAAAATCGATAGTAAAAATATTTACTTATGATTACAGTTTTGTAGGAAAAAACCTTTATCTGTGAAACATATACGTCGCAAAATCCTATGTACGACATTTTTGGCTCTCGTTGGTTATATGTTTCATCGACGAATATATTGTATATCCAAAACCTTTTTGTGACGATTTCAATATTTTTAATAAACTAACCACTATCAATAATAATGGTAATCATTCCTTCGTTCTAACTAACTATCATAATTATAATGATTATATTTATTTTCATTCATCTCTATATTCGTTCTCATTCTTATTACCATTACCTAATTTGAACCAAGCACCCCCTCAATACTTGATAGGAAAAGGTAGAAATGTTAGCCCCCATGTGCCTTTTTCTATTTATAAAAAATATTAGAGTTTCTTTATTATTCAAATTAAACTTCCTAATTATAATTAAGTCATGATATTTATCAAACTTCACAATTAAGTCGAACTTATTTTAAATTAATGTTTTCTCTTTTAAATGCTTTTTTAATGTATGACCCATTAGGTTTTTAATATGTTGACAATGATTGTAAATCATAATTCTAATTCATATTTTTAATTTATATTTAATTTTAATTAAAGAATTTATAATCGTAAATAAACATTGACATCTAACAATATGTTATAATCGGTAAAATATTAGAAATGTCAAATTGGTTTAACTTAACCTATCCATATAAAGTTATAATGTATAATTTTATTCTTTTGTCATCTAATATTCTAATTGGATATAAAGTATGAGCATAGTGTCTACTCTTTTGAATCCAATCATGTTCATCCTTGCTAATTATTAATTGATATATACTTGATATTTTAAAATGCCTTTTCAAATCTCAATTCACTATGGCAAAATAATTCCTTAAATCACTACTAATGAAGAACAACATAACATTCTCTCTAATTATTATAGAATAATAAATCATTTATTGACTTACCTAATTATCTCCATATGATTCATATTATATCTAAGTACTATCAACTGAGCTATCAATAGAATAAGTTATGAGTAACATCAAAATATAGTCATTCTTACACAAGATACTTTAGTAATCGCAAGTCTAAGGATCAATTATACAACCATCATAATAAGAAAATCTACAGACACATAAGTAATATTCCATTTAGGATCCTCATGTAGGAAAATCCCGGGAGGTACATCACATGTACCGGCAGCGGAAAACAAAAATTTTTGTTCCCGGAACCTTCCCGAACCCAGGATCTTGGTATCCGTATGAAGACATAAACCTAAATAGCCAAAAGAGACTATCTCTAAAGGTGATCCACGCAGAGATCAGAAAACCTAACGGATCAAACCCTTTGACGGGAATAGCTAGAACAGATTAAAGCTCGCTAGAGCCTACCTCTGTCTGGAGAGTGAAGGTTCACGTTGGACCTTGCCTTAGAGAAGAGAGAATCGATGGTGCTTGATGAAGAAGAAGAAGATGAAATCACTTTCAAAACCTTTCCTTAACCCTTAAGAAAATTTCCTCTTCCTCTCCTTGCCATGACCATCGACCATCTCCATTTCTAAGCCTCCTTATATTGATTTTTAGCCTTTAAAAATCATTCCATAAGAAGTTGCCAAGTGGAAGCTTTATTACCTTTCATTTAATTAAACATTAAACTAATGACTTTGAAAAGTCAAAAGGTAATCCTCCTCACACCAATTCCAACGTGCACATGGTCTTTTATATATTTAATTAATTAATTAATTTACTTAATTAATTAATTAGAATATAATTGTCAAGGTCCAATCCAACTGGGGTCGGTCCTACCGGCCTACCGGGCCCCGATGCTGAAACAGCTCCGGAAACCTTTCTTAGCAATATTGATGTCGCGATCTCATCGGGACATATCCCAATCCCATTAGGATCCATTTAATCCTAATGCTCTCCATAATTGGAACTCGTCCAATTACTATTTTCTGATTCTCTCAAACACTCTTAAGCGTGTGACTCTTTAGGCTCCCGGTTATGTTGGCCACTTAGATTAACAATTAATCTAAGCAAGTCATGAGCGGTATCTAGCAACACATCATGACCCCTAATTGACCGGAAAGTAATCGGTTTGATGTATTCATCACGAACCGGATCACAAACCCTTCCATGACAATTACTGGTGCAATTCGTCCTTTCACCATCCTATACCCCACTTGGTTATGAGTATGGTCAAAGTGTCAACTCTTACTAGACTAAGTCTAGCCCAGTGATAACAGTTCTCGCCCTAGGACTCATTACTCTATATGTCCATGAAGACACTCTCCATGACATATTCACTCGCCGAGATTTCGAGTAATGATCCCGACAAGAGGCTATGGGTATCTCTTCCGCTAATCCGAAGTGGTGAATCCTTTATTGGCTACTCAATTATCTTGAATACCTCAAGTGTGCACCAAGCACCACCCTATGAGTTACCTCGGAAGGCAACGAGGAATGGAGTCAGCACGTGATCAAGATTCAAGATATCCTTGAGTACCTCAAGTCTAAGGATACTTGCACCATTGCTATGATGAGATTATCACTAACACTAGATAAGATATCCATGTGATGATCTCATGGCAGTCATCCAATGAACTTACTACCGCTAGTAAGCATCCACATGTCAATTCTAAATATCTCATATTTACGTTTCGAGATCCACCGCTGATCCAATCGAGGAATATGACATGTGTTAGTCTATCCGGATTAATGATGTCGGTCTCATTAATCCTATGACTAGGAGAATTTACATCTTGACATAATTGCACATGATAGGAATCTCGTGAGTATGATCACATCATAATTTCCTTCATGCTATGTCATATATCATGGACTTCATTAATCGATTAAAGATCCAATCAATTCATAAACAATGTTCATGAACATCAAATTAATGAATTATGTCTTTTCTTTATTTATTCATTCATCGCATCATTGTGAATAAAACGTGCTAAAGGGATTACCTTTAGGGCACAAATAAACGAAGAGATCCTTAAATAAGTCGACTTATCCAATGTACAAGTCGACTTATCGGTATTTTCAAGAACAAGTCGACTTATCAAGAGTACAAGTCGACTTGTACTTCTAAATCTTCCACTCGACCTAAAGCCAATCGCCTTAGTATCCAATACCATAAGCGAGTCCATGAGAATCACAATTCTCCGTGACAATGGCTTTGTCATCGAACAAAGAACACTTTGCTCGTGGAATTCTCTCTATCGGGATATCATCTCGACTAATGATCTCCGAATCGGGAAGTACGAGTTCGGATCGTCGATGAGACCTTGGTTCCTTTGCTGCAAGATTAGCCCCATTGTATCACAATACAATCCTATGGGCCCACCACACTAGGGACGGATCAAGTTCAAGAATGAACTTCGATCCAAACCGCTTCCTTTGCGCATCTCATGCGGCAATGTATTCTGCCTCGGTTGTTGAATCAGCATCCTCTCTTGTTTGGAACTCTTTCCAACTGACCGCCTCGCTATTCAGTGTGAATGTATATAACTTGATTGTGATTCAGAATCATCCTTATCAGATTAGATACTGGCATCTGAATGCCTGCTCATATGGAGATTTCCATCTCCAAACATCAAGAAAACATCCTTAGTGCTTCGCAAGTACTTGAGGATATTCTTGACAACCACCCAGTGACCCTCACCAGGATCCGATTGGTATCTGCTCGTAACACTTAGTGCATACGATACATTGGGCCTCGTACATAGCATTGTTCCATGCTAAACCTCTTTAGCATCTCATCTATGTACGATGCTTGTGAAAGACCAAGTAACCTTTGATCTATCTGCATAAATCTATATCCCAAGGATATAAGTTGCTTTACCAAGGTCTTTCATCGCAAATTGATTGGACAACCAAATTTTAAGCGATTGCGGATAGAGACATCGTTTCCGAGTAACAGTATGTCATCTACATATAACACAAGGAATACGATTGCAGTCCCATTAACCTTCTTATACACACAATGAACATCCGAATTTTATGAGAAACCAAACTCTTTGATTGACTCATCTAAACGGATAATCCAACTCCTGGAAGCTTGCTTCAATCCAAACATGGATTTCTGAAGCTTGCATACGTTTTCGCCATCGATGGAAATGAAGCCCTCAGGTTGTGTCATACATATCCTCGGGTAGATTTCCTCTCAGGAAAGCTATCTTCACATCCATTTGCCATATCTCATAATCATAATGAGTGGCAATGGCTAGGAGTATCCTAATGGATTTAAGCATTGCTACGGGGCTGAAGATTTCGTCATAGTCAACTCCTTGTCTTTGACGATATCCTTTGGCCATTAGCCTCGCTTCATAGGTAATTCAGATTACCATCCATGTTGGTTTTCTTCTAAAACCTCTTTACACCCTGTGGGTTTTATCCCTTCAGGTGTAACAACCAAAGTCCATACTTGGTTTATGTACATGGAATCCATTTCGGCTTTCATGGCACAAAGCCATTTTTCAGACTCTGAACTTTTCAGAACCTCTTCATAGGTAGTAGGCTCATCATCTCGTATGAGTAATACGTCATTCTGTTCCCTTACGAGAAATTCATATCTCTCGGGAATAGTGCGTATCCTACTTAACCTACGAAATTCGTGTGTAATAGAAGGTTGAACTGTTACCTCATCTATATGAGTGACAGTTTCAGGTTCAGGCAGTTGATCTATGTTTGTTCGAGCATCTTGAACTTCTCCAAGTTCAACTTTGCTCCCACTGTCCTCTTGTAAAAGAAACTTTTTCTTTAAGAAAACAGCATGCTTTGAAACAAACATCTTTTGTTCCTCAGCAAGGTAGAATTGATATCCCACAATATCCTACGAACAAACACTTGTCAGCTTTTGCATCAAGCTAATCTGACTGTGTCCGCTTCACATAAGCAGGACAACCCCATACTTTCAGATGAGAAAGATAAGGTTTTCTGTTAGTCCATATCTCCATATGGAGTAACGACAACTATCTTTAATGGAACTTTGTTTAGCAAGTAAGCAATTTGTCTCGGAAAGATATTCCCAAAGCTGCAAAACCTATCATCAATTGCACCATGTCTAACAAGGTTCGATTTCTCCTTTCAGCCACACCATTCAGGCGGCGTGTAAGGTGGAGTGTACTGAGATAAAATCTCATGATCTCTGAGATAATCCAAAACTGTTGGTCTAAGTATTTTCCACCACGATCAGATCGTAATGTCTTCATACTTTTACCAAGTTAGTTTTCTACTTCATTTCAATTATTTGAGCTATTCAAATGCTTGATTTGTATCTTATCGACATGATACCTATATCGTGAATAATCACCGATAAAAGTAATGAAGTAAAAACAACCACTTCTGGCATGGATGGACATCGGACCACATACATCCGAATGTATTAGGTCTAATATTCCATTCACTCGTTCACCCTTTCCTTTAAAGGATAACTTAGTCATCTTGCCTAATAAACAAGATTCGCATGTGTCATATGATTCATAATCAAATGACCCTAAACTACCACTCTTATGGAGCTTAGCAATGCGTATCTCATTTATATGGCCAGGCCGACAATGCCATAAGTACGTTGATTTTAAATTATCTCGATTATGTCTTTTCGCGTCATTGACATTCATAATTGGATATGATATATCTCATATGTCAATTCCATTGCATAATGTACCAGTACCATAGAGCATTCCATTCGAACTAATAGAACAACCATTGCTACTAAAAGTCCAATGGAAACCAACTCTAATTAAACATAAAACATACAATATGTTCTTTGTTTAAAACGGGTACAAAATGATAATCATCCAATTTGAATATAAGCTCACCAGGGAGTGACAAGACATAAGTGCTTACGGCTAATGTAGCAACCCTTGCTTCATTACCTGCACGAAAGTCCAGTTCTCCTTTTATGAGCTTTCTACTGTCCCTGAGGCCCTGCATAACATTTCATATGTATGAGCCACATCCGGTATCAAATACCGATATGTTTGGATCAGGAATAGTATTAACCTCAATGATAAACATATTTGAAGAAGTAGAGGCATCTGATGCCTTCTTCTGCTTCAGTGACTCCAGATAGATTTTACAGTTTCGCCTCTAGTGGCTAGTCTTGCCACTATGAAAGCAAAATTCTTTTGGGGCAGAATCTTTGGTCTTCTTCTTGTTGGCACTTCCCTTTGGTTTCTATGCCTTTTCTTCTTTGATCTAGAAGAAGAAGCATCCACCATTAGCCACTTGCTATCTCTCTTGATAGCCTGCTCAGCTGTCATGAGCAGATTGATCAGCTCAGGAATTGTTGTGGATATTTGGTTTATCCGATAGTTTATCACAAACTGTGAATAACCATCAGACAATCCAACCAGAATTAAGTCTCTACTTAATTCATAATCCATTACAAATCTAAGACGGCCAATCTCTCATTATAGCCATTCATCTTCGTGGTATCTTGCATGTTAGTTGTCCTCAGAGCCATCTTTAATGATGAAGAAGCCTTGAGGTCTTGAACCTTTCGAATCGAGCTCACTCATCAAACAGCTCCCTAAGATGAGATACTATAACGTGAGCATCCATGGACTCGTCTTTGCTGCTGCAGCTCTGGTGACATCGAGACAAGCATAATGCAAGTATCCATATCATCGCCCTTAGATGCTTACGATATGCTTTCGATCCTTATCGAAGCATTGGCGGCAGTGCATCTGGAAGTGGAACATTTAGGGCGTATCCGGTTCCTCGGATCGAGAACAATTCTCGATTCCTTAGCCAATCAAGAAAATCGGTCCGAATAGAGGCGATATTCACACTCGAAAGACTTCTTCAATCAACCTAAACGCGATAGAGAGAAGGAATAATAGGATAGAAATGCTGCATGATCATAAGGACTTGCATGACATGCATATGGCTCCACTAGTTTCCTAGAATCCATAACCCTCTTTACGAATCCGGAGAAACAAAGTGACATAATGTCTAGTGGGTCGATATCCGACATTGCTAAGAGTGACCTTGAGTTTGTTCAACAAGCCACAACTTAGGTCAATCGGTAGGTATCGGTCATACCAATTGCATCATCGATAACCGACATTAAGAATGACCTTGAGGTTAGCTCAACAAGCCACCTTATGTCTCGGAGGTATCGGATATACCAATTACATCTTAGACACAACTATCGATCGTCTTTATCAACTTGTTGATGTGTGCACTTCATTGGGTATCAACTCTTTGATGCGCATACATCTAATGTATGCTACCCAATTTCGCCTCTGTCTACGTTGACCTTGAGGTTAGCTCAACAAATCAACGCTTCTAGGAAAACCGACCCATTAATCCGAAAATCTTATTTTCACGGTTTGAACATATTCAGATAGAGTGAGCTTGAGGTTAGCTCAACAACCCAACCTATAAGAACTCGGTTCTTACCATATTAATGGAAGGCTTTAGTTTTCATATACCGAGGAGGATTTCGGGTCTCTTGACTCCAAGCTTAAGGATTATAGTCACGAAGACTATATGGAATGATTTAGGTTTCATCAATCGTATTGAATCAATCCTTATAATCATCCATCATCCAACCTGAGCATGCCACAAGTCGACTTTCATCAAATGCAAGTCGACTTATGCTTCTGCCCACACACAAGTCGACTTGTATGACACAAGTCGACTTATTTCACCTACCCATGAACAAGTCGACTTATAAAGTACTACAAGTCGACTTATACTGAGATCCTGAACAAGTCGACTTATTCTATCCACAAGTCGACTTATCCTATAACCTTGAACAAGTCGACTTATTTCACATACAAGTCGACTTATTCAGGGAATTTTGCTAAAATCTCTAATCGGCTGATTCCTCAATCAGTACAATTCCAATTCACAACACCTACATACCTAAGGTAATATCTGATAAATTTGATGTATCAATGAACAATTCATTGAACCATGAAAGCCTTAAATAGTCAAACTATATGAAAAACTTGAAATGAGTCAAAACTCATTAATTTCCAAACAATTTAGGAACACTCAAATTATCATCCTAAGCATCTCTAGCTAGCATATACATTATCAAATTTACTTCAGCACATGCCATAAAAATATGACGGTCAAAACAAACAAGATAATGCAATATACTAACGAGACACAAATGTGACCAATTCGGCATTAAAAAATTCTTGGAAAAGCAACTTCAAGCAATTCACATTGGAAATCATACCACATCAAGATAACACATTTTTAATCACATTAAAAATGGTGCAAGGCATTGGAACTGAAAAAGCACACTCAATCAAGCCAAGCAAAACAGTCCCAACAATTTTCACCAAAACTGTCCAGTTCTGTACATTGCTTGAAATGATCAATGAAAAAATTTCAATAAATTCTGAGAAAATTACATAGGTTACTATATGTTCAGAACATGCTACATGAATGTTTTCAGGATTTTAGGCCATCAAAAACTCAGTCAAACTAAATAACAAAACCGATTCAAAATCTGTGTTCATCAGCACAGCAATTCCCAACAGCATAGAATAAATTCGTGAATAAATATCCAATCACCTTTAAATCCAATTTCCATGCTCACAGATATTCATCAACATCTTAGAGACATGTAGGTGAAGGAAAATCCAGAAAACGATTTTTCTAGAATTTATTCTCGATTTTATACTACTGCCTGTTCCAGAATCGTTTCACAAAACAGCATCTGTAACCTTAGGGAATTAATTAGCAATACTATATCAAATCAAATCGATAAATTCTGAAAATTCATAGACATATTCTCTAACATGTTATGAACATTTCTGGGCAGAAAAATTTCGAAAAACCTATCTCTATAGCAATTCGAAATCTGGGCAGTACACATGCATCAACATCAACAGCACTTAGGGTTTCTGATCTAGCTTAGGTTATAGCTTCATACGGGATACCAGACGCTCTGATACCACTGTAGGAAAATCCCGGGAGGTACATCACATGTACCGGCAGCGGAAAACAAAAATTTTTGTTCCCGGGACCTTCCCGAACCCAGGATCTTGGTATCCGTATGAAGACATAAACCTAAATAGCCAAAAGAGACTATCTCTAAAGGTGATCCACGCAGAGATCAGAAAACCTAACCGGATCAAACCCCTTTGACCCGGAAATAGCTAGAACAGATTAAAGCCTGCTAGAGCCTACCTCTGTCCTGGAGAGCTGAAGGTTCACGTTGGACCTTGCCTTAGAGAAGAGAGAATCGATGGTGCTTGATGAAGAAGAAGAAGATGAAATCACTTTCAAAACCTTTCCTTAACCCTTAAGAAAATTTCCTCTTCCTCTCCTTGCCATGACCATCGACCATCTCCATTTCTAAGCCTCCTTATATTGATTTTTAACCTTTAAAAATCATTCCATAAGAAGTTGCCAAGTGGAAGCTTTATTACCTTTCATTTAATTAAACATTAAACTAATGACTTTGAAAAGTCAAAAGGTAATCCTCCTCACACCAATTCCAACGTGCACATGGTCTTTTATATATTTAATTAATTAATTTATTTACTTAATTAATTAATTAGAATATAATTGCCAAGGTCCAGTCTAACTGAGGTCGGTCCTACGGCCACTGGCCCCGGCGTCAAAACACTCCTAAACCTTTCTTAGCAATATTGATGTCGCGATCTCATCGGGACATATCCCAATCCCATTGGGATCCATTTAATCCTAATGTTCTCCATAATTGGAACTCGTCCAATTACTATTTTCTGATTCTCAAAAACACTTAAGCGTGTGACCCTTTAGGCTCCGGTTATGTTGGTCACTTAGATTAACAATTAATCTGAGCAAGTCATGGCGGTATCTAGCAATACATCATGACCCCAATTGACCGGAAAGTAATCGGTTTGATGTATTCATCACGAACCGGATCACAAACCCTTCCATAGACAATTACCGTGCAATTCGTCCTTTCACCATCCTATACCCCACTTGGTTATGAGTATGGTCAAAGTGTCAACTCTTACTAGACTAAGTCCATTGAGTGATAACAGTTCTCGCCCTAGGACTCATTACTCTATATGTCCATGAAGACACTCTCCATAACATATTCACTCTAGCCAGAGATTTCCGAGTAATGATCCTGACAAGAGGCCATGGGTATCTCTTCTGCTAATCCAGAAGTGGTGAATCCTTTATTGACTACTCAATTATCTTGAATACCTCAAGTTGCACCCAAGCACCACCCTATGAGTTACCTCCGAAGGCAACAAGGAATGGAGTCAAACACGGGATCAAGATTCAAGATATCCTCGAGTACCTCAAGTCTAAGGATACTTGCACCATTCTATGATGAGATTATCAACGACACTAGATAAGATATCCATGTGATGATCTCATGGCGGTCATCCAATGAACTTACTACCGCTAGTAAGCATCCACATGTCAATTCTAAATATCTCATATTTACGGTTTCGAGATCCACCGCTTGATCCAATCAAGGAATATGACATGTGTTAGTCTATCCGGATTAATGATGTCCGGTCTCATTAATCCTATGACTAGGAGAATTTACATCTTGACATAATTGCACATGATAGGAATCTCGGAGTATGATCACATCATAATTTCCTTCATGCTATGTCATATATCATGGACTTCATTAACTGATTAAAGATCCAATCAATTCATAAACAATGTTCATGAACATCAAATTAATGAATTATGCCTTTTCTTTATTTATTCATTCGATGCGCACATTTGTGAATAAAAGCGCTAAAGGGATTGCCTTTAGGGCAAAATAAACAAGACCGTCCTTAAATAAGTCGACTTATCCAATGTACAAGTCGACTTATCGGTACTTTTCAAGAACAAGTCGACTTATCAGTAGTACAAGTCGACTTGTACTTACACCTCATAATAGGGATAGTTCAGTAAACTCATTCTCTAATAAACACCCGCACATTTATTTAAGTACTTTTATGCTTTAATTTATGAGATTGATTACTTTTATCATATGAAAGAAATATAATATATGTTAGTTTTACTATTTCATCTCTTTCAATTTTGTTTATGTCATTATATGCTCATATAAAATCATGTTTGTACACATGCACATATGTAAATGTCTATGAGTTTTTAGTAGATAAGAGAATTCAAGTAAGTGGGTTAATAAATTTACAAAAGTATGTTAAATTTTTATTAAATATTTTATGTACGATTTCTAATTTATTAATTAGTTTTTAATTTTATTGTAAATGGAAGATCTTGAAGAATTTTTATATAATAGAAGTCAGTTTGAGTTTCAAATGGTGATGGCAGTTGGAGTGGAGTGGTATAGAGGCCTAACATTTTAGACATTATCTATAGTTAGCACTAACAAGTCTAGGCTGATCCCACGAGGACTAGAATATCTTTTATTATCTAATATAGCAAATCATGGTGATGAAAATAAATCAAATGTAAAATTTAAAATAAAAAAATAAATCAACACAGTTGACTAACTAGAATGAAGATTAAACTCCTAACAATCTAAATAAACAATGGTACCTAAATTTCAAATCTCCTTAGGACTTCTCAAGCAATTATGATTTCACTATTCAATTTAATATACAGTTTATTAGACTTTAGAAATTTCTATCCTCTGTTAATATCTTTCTCAAGAGTACTAGTACCTAACTTTTAGTTGATTAACTTAAATCTCTTTCTAGTTTACACCCTTAAGATTGCATTAATCGATTGATGAATTTTATCGCTATATTTGACCCAAATCTAGATTCTAGATTTTCATGCAAATTCTTTCAATTATAGTAAATCTATTTATAGAAAAGGATTTCTTAATCTCAATTGTATATAATAGCAATATTAATTCAAGAATAATTAAGAACACATAATTGAATCTAAATGAAAGTAAAAAATGAATTAAATTGAAAAGAAATCACTACAAGATCTATCTCAGGGTTCATCTAAACTAGGTACTAACAAAATTTTAATTCATAATCATAGAAGTTATAACATCAAAACCAAAGGAAAACTAAAAAAACTAAAAAAGACATAATGAAATTCCTTTTGATCTTCATGAAATCTACTTTAGATTGATGAAGATCTAATTCAAATGTGTTTTTTTGCTTCTTTGCTTGTTTTTTGTTCTTTCTATTGTCCTAAGCTATAAATATATGTTTTCCCGAGGGTAATTTGAGCCTCCTACAAAACTCCTACTAAATCCTCTTGTTTTCACTTGATAATTGCCTTTTATAATGTGAAACTAATGTTTTCGATGTTTACATGGTCAGTCACATAACTATGTGCATGATTGTGTCCTTCAATCTTGCTTACCTCTTTGAAAATCTTAAAGAAGCGCAATCCAAAAGAGTTATACGATCACCCATACAATCATGTAGGCTTACACAGCACTATCCTTTGTCACCAAAGTTCCCTCCAAAATAGTTCTATTTTTTAGTTTTTTGTTCCGGTTCCACCCTAATTCTTCTCTTGTTATCCATGAAAGTAAACAAGATCTAAAAACACAATAGAAATAAAGCTAATTACTAAAAATAATAAGAAACTCTCGAATAAACAAGCAAAATGCATAAATATGGATTAAAAATATAGTATATTTAGCATTTATTAAGAAATCATAAAGAAAATGATGAAAAAAGTTTATTTCTTGTTATTTTTATTAAACTTATATGTCTCATAGATTAAATAATTCACATAAGAAGGGGTCGTTCGGGAGTGCTAAGAATACTTACATGTGCGTATCCCACATCGAAGATATTAACAACCTACAACCTCATCTTCGCATCAATGTTGTGAGTCCGTCGAGTGATAAGGACAAATCATGGAGTGATAAGGATGATATGGTTGGCGATAAGGACTTCCAAAGGGCAACAAATTCCCATGAAAGTGATAGTTTATTAGATAAAGGAAACTCCATCTAATTGATAGCACTGATATCTCTTTTTAATATGTTAGTTGTAGTATTAGTGAAGATAAAATAGTAACCTTTCCTTCCTTATCTTATACAACTGCTATATACTCTTCCTTGTCTTATACAACTGCTCTATAGTTTTAATCTATATATATAGCTTTCTTAGGCTTGCAATCATACGTGAGTGGAAAGAATCAATTGTAGAATAATAAAATCCCTCTTTGCTGCAATTCTAATTTTTTCTAGACAAAAAAAGGAAAAGAATATTAACATATAAGTTTAGTGAGCTACTTCACTTATTGTCAATTTGGTTTTAGATTGAACCTTACTTGGACTTATGTGTGGTCTAACTTTTTTCTTGTGTAAGCCCGCGGGCTTATTGCAAATTTGACATAGTATCAAAGCCTATAAAGATCTTGACCAACTGTTTGCCCCAAAAGGGCCCATCATTTAAACGACTAAAGAAGGATTTGAAGTCTGCATGGACAAAATGGCCTAGTAGTATTGTTTGCCCTAGGATGGGGCTTATTTGACCTGAATCAAAAGTCGAGCCTTGATGAGGATTGTTTACGTACTTATGTAAATTGCCCAAGTTAAAAAGGGGCTCACATATGAGGGAGAGTATTGAGAATACCTACATATAAGTGTCCCACATTAAAAAAAGAGGGAAAAGAAGCTTGACGTATAATTTTAGTGGGCTACTCTACCAATTACCAGTTGGTTTTAGGATAGAACCTTACTTGAGCTTTTGTGTAATTTAACTTTTTCCTTGTGTGAGCCCGCAGGCCTATTGCAAATTTGACATTTTGCCACTAACTTAATTAATGGTAGTTATTAACGAAATTAACATCGAAATATATTTAATAAAAAACAGTTGAAATATTAAAGATAGAGTTAAATTTAATTTAAATGATTTATAGAAAGTTATTGATTAAAATATTTTAAAAAAAATCAATATAAAGGTTTTTGGTTTTTGAGAGTGTGTACCAACCACTAGTAATTCCCTCGACTTCACTAGTAGTGTTTACTTTGTCGTCACTTTTCTTAAACTTGAAATGTGGTCGTTGTACCTTTGGGTCAACTATGACCAAGTTATTATATTAAACTTAGGATTTAACTATAAATATAACTGGTGCCGGTCCTTGATAAAATAATTGGTAGTGACGTGGGAAATTTTTTTTTGAATATAAAGTTATTTACGATGCATAAATATTTTTTTAATAAAAATAAGAAGAAAGATGAAAAAATATCTTGAAAATCAATGTTAACTAAAGGGAAAAACCATGTCTTCTGTACTGATATGAGATGCAGTACTTAATACTTATTTTAAAACCCTAAGTTGGGGAATTTAAGTAGGATTCATATCTTGATTTTGAGAAAAGAAAACTTATATACTAGACGCAACTAAAAGTAGTAATAAGGTACTTATTCCGCCATCAATGTTAGTTGGAGGTCAAAAGAATAATGATCAGATAAGTCTGAGTTGGGTCAACGATTTGCACCAAGCATGACCATTTTTAGCATATTGATGGTAGGTTTTCTTTCTGGATTAGAGCAGTGATTGTGAATTATAGTACCACACCAAATGGTGGTGTTAATAGTCATGTATACTGATCTTACTTTGAGACTTTTCTTATGGATATGAACTGATTTCTAACAATTGTTAAAACCTATGTTTCAAAACATAGTTGTGTGGGATTATCCTACACTGCAGAGTCGGATTTATCTATACGCAGGGTAAGAAATTAAAAGAATGTTTTCCTGAAATAAATTGTTTTCTTGGGTTGAGATGGATTCACTAATTAAGCTAACTAGGTTCGTGACGATTAAGCAAGAAATTGATTGCATGTAACATGATTATAGTTCCGGTTAAATAAAATTAGTAATGACGACCGTGTTCCACATGTTTAGACATATGGCCATCCAAATAGTTTGGTGACATTTTTCTAGCTATCTCCTTATGCTTCGTTATATATATATACCCACCAAACGATGGGATAAGAAAATGACGTTCCAATATTAAAATTCAACATAACTTTCCAAAAAGAAGTGAACAATTGCACTGTCATTGTATCTTAGTTGCTTGTTTGTATATGAAATCGACTCAAAAGTTACTCATTATAAAATGGGAAACCCTCACCTAATGATGTAATGCCCTAACCAACATTTCCTTGCTTAAGAGGTAATCTAGATCCGTCGGTACAATCTGTCTATCTATCCATCTATATATATATATATATACATATACACTCTTGACCCTCTTGCATAAAATAATATGCAAGAAACACGATTTGCATAGAAATGGAGGCGCCGTTCTTGTCACGTACAACTAATCTAAGCGTTAGTTTGTTAGTTTTGGACAACTAAAGGCACTTAACAATCGTAACAAAGCTCTTAAAGGAAAATGTAGGCTATCAATGAGATAATGTAGTTCAGTAGAAGGAAACCATGGACATGCATACACTAACCCCATCAACGGTAACTTGGATCTTGCTTTTATATTGATAATAAATTAAACAACTTGTACTTCTCGACTTAATTTCTTCTTATTATTCAAGTGAAATGATTAATTAACTTCTTGTTTGCAATCGATTGCCTGAATATGTAAGCTATCGCTTTAGTCTTGCCAATTTGATAGTTTAATAGACGGTGTAGGGGGGATTGATTACTAGTCAAACTTAAGCAAACGTGTAGTATAGAATCGGTTCCTACGTGGAAGGCATCATCGTATAGGAGGATTGTTTTTAAACCTATAAAAACATGGACTGGTGATAAAGAATACAATTAGACAACGTAAGAAATGAGTCTGTGTAGGTGACAAGATAAGGGTCACCATCATAATTCTTTTCCGAGGAACTTAATCATATATGATCAAATGTACATAAGTTTGTGGAAAAATGTGTGATTGCGGGCTTAAGTAAAACAATTGCATAAAGACCAAACGAATTAAAATATTGGTGATAAAGGACACATTTTGGAGACCTCCCCCGCCCTTTTCACTTTAATACCCACTAGAGAAAGAAAGCTTCGAGTCTCTGCATGCCTGGCTTTTGATTAGGGGTGGGGTAAGACTAGTCACATTAAATAATAATAATAAGCAATTTAAATTTTAATAATACAATATTCTAAATTGGTAGGAGAAGCAGTTGATTACATTAACCAAGGGAATGGCTCCACCCTTTTCGAGATAATATTATTACCCTTCTTTTCCTTTCCTTTTCTTTTCAAATCCCCACTTTTACTTTTTTTTCTTAAGTTGCAGATAAAATCGGTGGAAAAAATTGGGTGTTGAAAAGGACTTGAAATTATTTGACGCTTAGGCTTAGCACTTGCCATGTGTGATGATATGTAACAAAGTGTTTACGTATCACGTGGTCCCACGTGGCACACCCGACAAGGGCCCCATGGCCACGCGGGAGTTGTGGTCCAATGTCAATGTCAATGTGGGGGCAGGGTGGATAGAAGTGACACATGCATTGAAAACAATGGTGAATCGACTTGGACGAGGATGATTTTAAATCTGCACTGGCACACTTCCAAATTTATCACCGACTGAACCTCAACCTAGTATATTTGATTAGAACATATCATTGGTTGTTTAATAAAACTGGAATTAAAATATTGTCAAAATTAAACAATTTCATATTTGGATAACAACATTAAATCCAGTGCGCTGCGTACACTAAGAATAACGACTGTGGAGAAAAAAAAGGGTTTACTTCATTTTCTGAGTTCGTTTACCGGTCGAATTTGGGTACTGAACTAAAATCAGTATGGTTTACCTTTACCAGTTGCAGACCTTTTTAACGGTCAATCTTCTAAATCATTTACCCTGTTAAAGATTAGACAGGGATCTTGAAAATAGAGATGAATTAACCAAGTTGTTGTCTCCATAAATTCAGTGGCTCCGGTCGGTATGACACGGATTGAATGCATAAACCTTGATGTGGTGGTCCATAGCAAGGTTTCGGACAATGAGGGAAACAGAACCAATCACTTCAGACAAAGAAAAAGGAAAATACAGACTCCAGGGATTTCAAATAAATCCAGAGCCGATGGGGAAACAGGGAGATCCTGTCATGGGCAACGTTCTAAGAAATGGTCCCAAGATTCTTATCTTCTGACCCCCCAACCTTAAGCTAACCTAACCTTCCACTAAACTCGTCTTCCTCAACTTAGGTTCTTCAACTTTTCTTCGTGTATACATCAGGTATCGTAATGCCATGGGCTGCCAATTCCAGGGAAGTTGAAATCGGGGGTCTGAAGCTCAGGTTCAGTTCAGGCTTGGTTATGACTAAAAGGTTTCCGATATTAGCCCATTAGGTAGTCTTATTTTATCTTATTCTATAGGTCCATCAATAATTC
Source organism: Erythroxylum novogranatense (assembly GCA_029891385.1). Lineage (NCBI taxonomy): Eukaryota > Viridiplantae > Streptophyta > Magnoliopsida > Malpighiales > Erythroxylaceae > Erythroxylum > Erythroxylum novogranatense. The sequence continues at coordinate 17,788,929 of CM057228.1, forward strand.
ACTAATATATATCCTCTGTCCACTCAAGTTGTACTGTCTTTGTACTTCTTCGTCAACTTAAAATAAGTGTTTATTTTTATTTTATTTTAAATTTAGAAAAAAATGTTTGCTTGAGTTTTAGTTTTAATTTTTGATTTTAATTTCTTCAATTTTTAAAAATTATGAAAATCATAAAAGTAGTTTTGTTTTCTCGTTTTTTCATAATCTGATTTATTATCATTTAAATATATATTTTAATTATTTATTTTAATAAAATTATAAATAATTTAATTCAACATTATATTTATATATTTAACAAATTTAAATTTATTATCAATAAAATTATAAATAATTTAATTTTATAATTAAATTATATATAATTAAATTTAAAATATATAAATATTCAAATAAAATTTGTTTTAATAATTAAAATATATTTCAAATAAATATTAATTTATAAATAAAGATTTAATTTTTAAATTATTTATTTTATTAAAATAACATAATTTTATTAATAATTTGTTAATAAATATTATATAAGAGATTAAATAAATTTATTTAATTAAAAGTAATTTATCTTTGAGTTTTATCTAAAATATAATTATTATCATTGATAAAAATACAACTACATTAATATTAACAACCAATCGGTTTTTGTTTTTATTTGAAAGGAAAACAAAAGCGAAAAACTTGAAACTGAAATTAAAAACTACAACAGAAAAGTAGAAGTGAAACCAAACAACCCCTTAATGTTTTGTTATTTTTTTGTCCAAAGAATAATTTTTCTAATAATAAAACATATCATTTCAACCTTTTTCTTTTTCTTTTTTATTAATACGCTATCTAAACACGAAGCTCAATAATGTTAAAAGGTTTAAGTTAATTGAATTAGAAAAGGGGCAAAAGATAATTGTGGTTTATATACAAAAATATATTGTCTAATGACTTAACGTTTTAAGTCGAGGCGTGGATCTTATATATAGACCACTCGTCTTAAATAAGAAATCTACAAATTTAATGTAATGCAATTGAAAGCAATGGTTTGATGAGTGATGAGTAATGTCAAATGATCATTAAGTATTGAAAAAAAATTATAGTTGATAAATGATTTGTTGCCTAATTACATATGAGATGAGATCTTCTGTGTCTATAACTCATTTTTAACTCTGTGTCAGAAGGTCCCATCTATAAAAGATTTCATCCTACTTGCATATTGTCGAATTAATGGTATTCCAGAGTAGAAGAGTACGTGAGAAAAGGAGAGTATCTCCGTTCTGTTCTATTCATTAAAACTGACCCTACCTGTACATATACAGAGCAAGAAGGATAATAAAGTAAAAAAATAAAAAAAACCCAAGGAAGCTCCTAGAATATTTACAGCTGGCAATTCTAACAGATGCACTTGGGAAGGTCACTCGTTTCAACTCTCGTACATCTATTTTATTTATTTGTTTTAATACTCCCTCCTCAAGACAAAGGCGGTTCTTGTTCTTTAACTCAAAACTGACTTTGTCTTGTCACTTCAAAATTTGTCTTGAGCAGAGAGTCTAGTTCAGAGTGGGTCTTGAGTAGAGAGTCTGATCTTGATTTTATTTTACGTCTCCTTGGAAACAATTTCTTCTTTTCTTTTCCCGTAGCACCTTTGTCCTCTTTCACCATCTAGAGATTCATCTTGTAAATGTTTCATTCGGAACATCAAACGGTGGTGCGCAGACGAGCCGAGAGGTTTTGTCAACAAATCTGCCAGTTGCTCCCGGGAAGAGACATGCTTAAGTCGAACAAAGCCTTTCAGAACTTGATTTCTTACAATATGGCAGTCGATCTCAAGGTGCTTTGTCCGTTCATAGAAAACCGGGTTTGCTGCGATGTGCGCTGCTGCTTTATTATCACAACTCAGCGGGATGGGGAGCTGAAAATCGACTTGAAGGTTCTCAAGTAGGTACGATACCCATCAGTAACTCGATCATTGTTGTGGACATACTTGATCTCGCTTCTTGGTGATGACTTACTTACCGTTTTTTATTTCTTCGTTTTTCAGGAGATTAAGGCCGAGCTGAGGAAGACACAAAAACTAGTGAGAGATCGTCGAGTCATTGGGCAGGAGGCCCAATCAGCATCACAAAATGCTTGGATCTGGAGGCTACTCCTTCTTGGGAAGAAGAGCCCTTGCTCGGGAAATTGCTTCAAGTATTTCACTAAATGTAATGCTGCATTCCAATGTGTAGTCCGAGGGTGTTGCATGAATTGACTTAGGTGTTGCGTAGAGTAAGATAAGTCGGGTCTAGTGAAATTTAGATAGAGCAGCCTGACTATTAGCCTTTTGTATGGTTCAGGTTTAGATAAAATTGTGCCATTATCTGTGTCCAACTTCAGGCCAGTGGGAAGTGGAAAGTTCTTGCCCTTTGATTCAAGCATATTGGTGTCTCTCAGTATATCCTGTATATATTTGTGCTGACTGATGTAGATACCTTCATTTGATCTAGCAATTTCAACCCCCAAGAAATATTGAGCTTGCCCTAGATCCTTTATGGTGAAGACTCTGTGTAGGACTTCTTTTACATCCTGAATACCTGCATCACTTTTGTCTGTTATTAGTAAATCATCTACATAAACAGTTAGAGCTATGAAGTCATCCCCTGTCCCTTTTGTAAATAAGCAATGGTCTGCCTCAGATTTGTTGAAACCGATTGAATGTATCTTAGCACATAATTCCTTGTTCCATTGTCTCCCAGCCTGCTTTAACCCATAAAGACTCTTGTTTAATCGACAGACCTGATGTTTACCAGCTTTGTCATAGCCATCGGGAGGTTTTAGGTATAACTCCTCATCTACATATCCATGCAAATAAGCGTTGTTAATGTCGAGTTGATAGATAGGCCAATCTTTGGCTGCTGCCACAGCAAGTAAAATTCTGATAGTAACCATCTTTGCTACAGAGGAAAAATTATCGTGGTAATCAATCCCGAATTCCTGATTGTAGCCCTTAGCTACCAATCTTGCTTTGTACCTGTCCACGGTGCCATTAGGGTTATATTTAACCTTATAGATCCACTTGGTGTCAATGGCTCTTCTTCCTTCTGGTAGTGAAGTTAGAACCCAAGTATTGTTTTCTTCTAAGGCGGCAAGTTCAGTATCCATTGCAGCCTTCCATTTGTCATCATTTCTGGCCTCATTGTATGATTTGGGTTCCTGGATAACAGACACATTTGCGACAAAGCTAACATAATTGTCATTAAATGCAGGTACTTGAGCCATGAGGGGAGGTGTGATTTCTGTGGAATGTGGAGGAGTGGTAGAAGGAAGGATTACCTCAGGTTGAGAGATCTGACTCATGCTAGGGAGATACGTATCTGCAGAACCTGTAGTAGCAAGAGTGATGAAGTCGTTCATCCAGGGGGGTCTGGTTCTTATACGGGTACTCCGCCGAGGTTCAGAAGAAGATACATTAGGCTCAGGTATGATTTCTGTGCTGCTAGTGTTTGGCTGGTTAGGTTCTGTGTTTGTAGATTCTGATTGTGGTAATGGTAAAAGTAGCTCATTAGTGCTCTGTGGGGTAAGATTAATCTGATATGGGTATATGTTTTCATGGAACTGGACATCTCTTGATATGATTGTTCGCTTATTTATGAGATCATAGATTTTGTAAGCTTTAGTTCCAGGCTCATATCCAAGAAAAACACATTTAAAGGCACATGGTCCGAATTTCTCTTTTTGTGGGAGAGTGTTTGTGGTAAAACACAAACATCCAAAGGTTTTTAGATTTGAGTAACTAGGTAGTTTGTTGTATAAGATCTCAAAAGGGGTTTTCCATTTCAGGATAGAGCTAGGTAAGAGGTTAATAATGTGGGTGGCCATAAGAATAGATTCCCCCCAAAACATCTTTGGCATGTTGGACTGAAACATGAGGGCTCGGGCCACCTCAAGGATATGCCTATGTTTACGCTCTACAACTCCATTTTGTTGTGGAGTGTAGGCACAGGTTCTTTGGTGAATGATGCCATTTTCTTGGAAAAACTGTCTGCATGATAGGTTAACAAATTCAGTCCCATTATTTGTGCGAATTTGTTTGAATGTTTTGTGAAACTGAGTTTGGATAAGGGCATGGAAATGTTTAATAATAGTGTTAACTCCAAATTTTTTTGTAAGCAAAAATGTCCAAGTAACTCTAGAAAAATCGTCAACAATGGTCAAGAAATAAGAGGCTCCAAAATTAGAACGAATAGAGTAAGGGCCCCATAAATCAACATGTATTAAGTCAAAGGGTTATAATGTGGTAATACTGCTTTTAGGAAAAGGCAAGCGATGTTGCTTTGCCATAGGACAGATCTCACATACATATGTTTCTGTGATGGTTACATGTTTCAAACTATGAATGTGTGATAGCTTTTTCCCTGAGGCGTGCCCGAGCCTTTTATGCCATAAATCGGGATTATTTTCTTGGGTATAGCTTGCACATATCGTTTCTGGTTTGGTCTCATGTTCTAATGTACACTCGCACCCCCCCCAACCCCCTTATTGAACCTCTTGTTATCACTTTGCTAGTTGTCAAGTCCTGCAGAAGCCAATAGTTTGGGAAAAAGGACACACAAGCATTTGATAGTTGAGCTAGTTTCTTAACAGAAATTAGATTGCAGGTAAATGTAGGGATATATAGCACATCATGTAAGAGTAAATTTTCTGTAATTTGAGCAATGCCGACATGGGTTGAGATTTTCACACTACCGTCGGGTAAAGACACAGGTATGTTGGTTTTTAACTTGGTTAAATGGCTAAGTATTCTTGCATCATGGCAAATATGTGCAGTTGCTCCTGTGTCTACTATCCAGATTCCTTTACCATTAAATGAATGCAGATTATTGGATGTAAAAACCTTACCAGAAGGGCCAGTAAAACCCACACACCCGGCGGATTCCAGCGGAGTGCTCCCTTGGCTCCTCAAGTATTTGCCCACTTCTGCTTGAATGATGTTGGTAAGGTCGTTACTCCATTCTGTTTGTTTTGCTAGCTCTTTGTTGTTTCCCACAGAACAATCCTCAGTGACTAAATTGACTTTTTCTTGTTTTCTTTTTGCCTTTAGTTCAGTGAACCACTCTGGGTAGCCATGGAGCTTAAAACAGGTATTGCGTGTGTGACCAGTGCCCTTGCAGTGGGAGCATACCCGGCCTTCTTTGTTCTTCTTTCGATCAATTTCCTTGGTAGTTCCTCTTGAACCAGTATAAAGGGCAGTGGCTGAGACATCAGATAAGCTCCCTTGCACTTCTCTTTGTTTCTCGACACTTAGGGCCATTGCATATGCACGATTCACGGAAGGTAAAGGCTCTGTGATTAAGATCTGATTTCTCACATTCTCAAATGTGTCATTAAGCCCCATCAGAAATTGCATAAGACTGTCAGCATCCTCATTCTCATTGATTAGATTAGCAGCATGACAGGTACACAAAAGGGGCTGGACTCAAACATCCCAGCTCATCCCAAAGTTTCTTCAGTTTTGTGAAATACTCCGCAATCGACAGATCACCCTGAGTTATGGAGGTAATATCCCTCTTAATCTAATATAACAAAGGACCATTACTCCCTCCATACCTCTCTTTTACTTCTAACCAAAGTTTCCTTGCAGACGGAGTGTACAAAAAAGCACTGGACAGTTCTTTAGACATCGAGTTGAGTATCCAAGAACGAACCATGCTGTCCGTTTTCTACCATTTTTCATAATGTGCAGTGCCACGAGTGGGTTCTTGGAGCCGACCGTCAATCAAAGCAAGCTTATCCTTAGCTTGGAGGGCGATGATCATGGCTGTGCTCCATCCCAAGTAATTCGATGAATCCAATGGGTGAGTAACTAGTAGCATTCCTGGCTGGTCAGATGTCTGCAGAGCTAGGGTTTCTTCAAGCAGGTCTAGATCTGCCATGCTTAAGGTCAAATAAGTAGGTATCTAGACTGATTTAGGGTTTGGTAGGGTTGGGTAATTGTCACAGGTTCTCTGATACCATGTCGAATTAATGGTATTCCAAAGTAGAAGAGTACGTGAGAAAAGGAGAGTATCTCCGTTCTGTTCTATTCATTAAAACTGACCCTACCTGTATATTTACAGAGCAAGAAGGATAATAAAGTAAAAAAACAAAAAAACCCAAGGAAGCTCCTAGAATATTTACAACTAGCAATTCTAACAGATGCACATGGGAAGGTCACTCATTTCAACTCTCGTACATCTATTTTATTTATTTGTTTTAACACATATGTTACACGAAATGGACTATCAAAGTTTTATTCTTAGTTGATAGTTGTCATGATAATCGTAACTCAACTTATAATTTGTTTATTATACTTTGGGTGATGAACTTCTTTTGAATTTGTTCATTCATAAGAAAATTAAGAATATAATTTTGTGAGAAGTAGAAGGAAATGTTGGTATATTGCCATTATTTTTAATTTCTATATTTTTAATATACATGATAACAAGATTTTTAGTTTATCTTTGTTTAATGTTATATCCTTATTTTAAAAAATAATTCAATTTTAAATGTGACAACATCATTTTGTCATTAAAAATTTATTCTTATAAAAATATTGTCATTAATTTTTTATTATTGTCACAAATAAAACTATCAATGCAACAATAGAATTGCATTAGTAGTAAAAAAATCTGCATCAGTGACCATATTGTCTAATAGATTTCATCACAAGCATAAAAATTATATGTTACAATAATGTTGTCACTAAATAAATATTATGTGTTAATTAAATTTATCACTAATGTGTTCGTGTTTGATACAACTATTATCATCTTCATATCCTCTAGAGAATGCCACTAATTGATCACCATATTTAGACTGACCAGCACTGATTGCAACATCAGGAAGGTGGGCACCCCCATTGTCTGCACTCAAGCCTATCCTCCCAACACCCTTCAACCAAGATACTCAAATTTCTCACAAGATCTTCTCAGCAAGAATTGGTCCAAAATGGTCAGGAGGTACAGTGACAAACACCTTCCCACTACAAGCATTAGCCTTGACATTCTTCTTTGCACGCTCTGTAGTGTATGCTTTTCCCGACCTGTCTTGGTTGTGCACGAGCTAATACACTTTAGGTCGTGCATTGGTAGCACCAGATTGTGAAGTTTTGGCCATACAAATGGCAAAAACAAGCATGGAGTTGATACAAGGATTGTGTGCCATCTTTTTATGGATTTGATGGCGACAATTTGCGCATGTTTACTTCCCCTGTGCAATCCATTTTGGAAGCACTTGAGGCAAAAGTTATGACCACATAATATCTGCAATAAAACCCACAACAAGATATATGTTCTAGTTGAAGGATCTAAATCAACAACCAAGCTAGATGTTCATGACGATATATCACCAGTTCATATTGCAACAAAATAATATCATTAAATTCATTTAAAAATATCTCCGCCCTTTACAAAAAATTACTACAACTTTATACAAATTACCACCAAATTATACAAAAATTATTCAATATTATAAGTACCATCGATTTATATTCCAAATATTATAATTTATTCAAAAAATTAGCACCCTAAATAAAAACATCATTTTACAAAATTTACTATTAATTTATACAAAAATATCACAAGTTTATATTACAAATATCACATCTTTATATAAAATATCATTACTTTATACAAAATACCACCATGCTATGCAAAAATAATATTATTTACACAAAAGTATACAACTTTATACATAAATTACAACTAAAGTTTTAGAACTCCTCCCAAGCTTTTTACAATATCTTGAATCATCTTAATTAAAAGTCATATGAGAAAGTTGTATCTAATTAAAGAAACATTATCTTAAATTGTCTATAATTTTTTTAAGAGAAGTATGAATGAGGAAAATATTGTGCCCTAACTAGCAGTCTTCACTTTTCTCGAAAAACTAAAAATACAAAAGTGGTAAAGCTCTTTTTCGTCTTTCCATAATATCTTAAATCATCTCAATTATCAGTCAAATGAGAAAGTTGTGCTTAATTTAAGAAGTATTATTCAAATTGTCCACATTTTTTTTCAAGAGAGACAGGTTAGAACACGGTTGTGTTCTTCACTCTCTCTCAAAAAACTAAAAAATAAAACATTTTCTCTCAAATGAGAAAGTTATACCCAATTTGAAGAAACATTGTTGAAATTTTTTATAATTTTTCTTTCAAGAGAGAAACATAAGTGGGGACACGATTGTATTTTAGATCGTGTTCTTCATTTTTTCTTAGAAAACTAAAAAAAATTGAGATATCTTTATAAGTTTTCTATGGTTGGAATAAAAATTATTCATTAAATGAAATAAATGAAAATACATATTGGCACAAAAGCTAGCAAGTTAAATTAAGTCAGCCACTCTTAAGCAAGACTATACAAGGTGTAGAACAAACAAAGTGTCAGGTTAGCTCAAAATGACAACAATCAGTTCAGAAGACATTCTAGTCTATGAGGATTTTGTTGTTGAATTTATGCTTATCTTTGTATAGCTACAAGTGCATTCAAATACTGTTAAAAATAGCCTTCAAAGGGACATATGGAGAGTTGGAAGTTAATTTGAAAATTCTATCATTTCTCTCATTCCAAATGCTAGCAACAATGTATGAAGTGGATATTAAAAATAACCATTGATTCCCCTCATACATAAATATTATTTGAGTACTCCATATTGTGATGTCAGATCAATCAGTTGGAGGATTAAAAATGCCATATTGTGCCAATATGAATTTCTAGATAGTAGCCGTATAGGAATAAGAGAAGAAGAGATGATCATGAGATTTATTATGAGTTCGACATAAGGAGCACCAATTAGGGGATCATAAAAAATTTAACAATCATGTCTATTATAGCCAACCTTAGTTTAAAAGATTGCTAAAGAGTGTGTGCATGTCTAGAATTATGATTCTTTCACCATACCACTTGGAAGCAAGGAAACTGAGGGCGCTTTATTCTGTAAACCAACCTAGCCAACCTTGCAAAGAAAAGTCCAAATCATTCTAATGTCTACAAAGTTCTGTCTGGTTGTCTTTTTGAAGTAAAGTTGGGGATTGATTAGATTAAACTCAAAAGGCAATTAGTGTTATTGAGTTGCCTTAGAATTGTCAACCTATGAGCTACACTTGCACTACTAGAAATGTGGTTCTTGAAAAGGTGAAGATTAGGAATTGAATGGAGGGGCTCCTGATTAAACCAAGGGTCTATCCAGAACCAGAAAATTTCCCTATTACCTTCTAGGATTTGCAGTGAGGCTTAAGACTTTCCCTAACCTTTCCAATGTGTTTTACCAAAGTTGATGCATTTTTCAGAATGGGGAAATCTCACATAGACTTATCTTGGATATAGAAAACATTAATCTATTTCACATACAAGGATCGCCTATCTTGGATCAATCTTTATCTTGGATATAGAAAACATTAGTCTATTTCACACACAAGGATCGCCAATCTTGGATCAATCTTTAATTCTTCTTAGTAAGCATGTAAAGTTTCATCAACCTAATGTTCAAGATACCTAGACCCCTTGTGATCGTCGGCTTATCGTTCAATATTAAAATTGATCCTCAGAAACCGGTCAAATAAAATTTATACCAAGGATTGCAATACAGGATGCAACCTCGGGTCGACTCTCAAGGAACCAGTGTACCAACTGATCCTAGACTAGCCTAATGTTTGAATGATGCATGCAATTCAAGCAATAAAAAGGGGGTTTTGATTTGATTAACTAAAAATTAAACTAAGCCAAAGTAAGAATAAATGTTTTGGATTTTAAAAAAAGATAAGGCAATTGAAATTAAAAGGACTAAAAACAATTAATAAAAACTCTCCGAAAATGTAGCTCGGGTCATCATCGCTCAAAGTAATATCGGGTTTGAAATCCACTAAGTTTCAAAGCTAAACCTTAACAACTCGTTAAGTCCAAAATTAATTAATCAACTCGATTAACTAAATCTTGTTAAAACCTTAGTGTATGGTATGAAATGATTCATGCAATAAATCAATCAGATAATAACATAACCAACTTAACCAAACACAACTAGGCAGATTAGGTTAATTAATGCAAAATCTGACTTATATACATGAGACTTCATGTATTCAGGCACAATATTCAACACAAACCAATCCATAACATAGATCAAAGTTTAACATCTTACTAAACTATAGCAAGATTCATTCGGTCATACAATGCACTCTCCAACTCGGAGTTGTTACAAAAATACGACAGAAATTTAAAACTAAGATCGATTACCCCTTGAAGCTCATGAAACTTAGACCGTTGTTACATCTTCAGGAGATCCGACGCCTTAGCCACGCATGACACCGGCAGACTCCATTACGACTGGAAAATCTACTCGGTTCATGACTCCAACGACGAACAGATGAATGTGGTGACGAGCAGTGGAAGATGGGACAAAGAAACTAAAGCTGGACGTCGTCTGGTGGTAGCGCGAATCTGCAAAATAAAGAAAACAAAACCTATTGAATCTGCGGAGAAGACGAAGAAGAGTGTTACCTCGGGATTGCGACCGCTCCTTTTTTTGCCCTAAATGGCAAGATTTTATAGGGAGTTGTGTGGGTCGGGTCAGAACAGTGGATTAATTTCCATTTGTAGGCCGGGTTACCCGACATTCGCTGTAGCGAATGGCTGTAGTTCGCTGCAGCGAACGTTGAATGGTCACTCGCTGCGGCGAAAGAATTAAATACCATTAATTCGCCTCGGCGAATGGAGAGTTTGGTTCGCCCCAGTGAATCTCGCGGCGTGTTGACTTGTTGAATGTTGACTCCTTTGGTCCTACAAAATACAACTCATTCGCAGTATCAATTGTCCCAATAAAAATTATGCAAAATTAATGACAAATAACAACAAAATACTAACAATGTGCAATTTATCAAAATCAAATGCGGGACCAAAATAAGCATAAAATCATAAATCAGAGTCAACAAATGCATAATTACTAAAGAAAACGGCCTAATTTATAATATAAACTTGGTCCAATCAAATTTCCCACACTTAAACCTTTGTACTCCTGAACAAAGCTTATAAGAGTCAAAAAGGTACAAGAGTAAAAGAAAATTTTGCCCATGCTCAAACAATAACGGAATATGACGCAATCCACTTCATCAGAATTCACACGCAGCAAATTGAAAGAGTGCTAATAATGCATAATCGAAAGAATTTAAGCATATGAGATTGAACAAAAGAGGATCACTCGGGATGTGGTGTTTACGCCAACTCACTTGTGTTTAAGGATATTTTCTCCATCCGCTTAATGCATCTCCTACCATAGGCTTGTATCAATTTTATTTCTCCACTACAAGGACTATCATTTTGAAGATCAAGAGGTCTTTCAGGGTTGTAATGAGCGGAGGGCTAGATGAATGGATGAAGTGAAAGAAAAATATATGAGCATGCGCACTAAATGAGGAATTGATGTCAACAGCAAAACTAAAACAATACACTAAAATAAATTGAATACACACATTTTTTTTATTTTTTTATTTTTATTATTTTTTGACTATCTCATTTTGAGATGCTAATCCCTTTTTGGGATGCAACACATTATGATCCCTTTTCAAGATACACAAGACTAACACTTTTCATTTTTCAACACTTTTTTTTTAAACAGCTAATAACTAAACACGACTCACCGATCATCTAAGAATGTATGCAAATGCTCATAAGAAAAGGCTCAAGGGCTAGCAAGAGGAAAAAGTGTTTAAGGGTTGGTGTTTGGGGAAAGAGTGAAAGAAAGAACGCTCTATCATATCCACAAAAATCTAGTCCATCAAGCTTTGAGTAAAAATTGACACAAGTTCTAGAGAAGAATGGACTAAGCAGATGCACACAAAAATATAGAAGAAAATTTGGCTCGAATATCCTTCCAACAAGGTTTTGTCTCAATGATCAATCTCAAGTCTTAAAACTTAAATGCTACCTTGTTAGCATGCTCCCATTTACTTTGTTTTGAAAACTTCAAAAGTTAAAATTTTGCCAAAACCAATTATCGCTCAAGAATGGAGAGCATTTTCACAAAAACTCAAGTATCGTTTGAAACTTATAAGGGTTTTGCATGCAAGGCACAAAAGAACAAGTGTAGAAAATGTTTTGATTGAGTCCAAATTTATCAGTAAAAGCAACGGGCCCACAAAATTATGCATAAATTTTAATAGGTGTACAATGCAGAATATAAAAGGGAACGGTTCCCCCACACTTAAACATGACATTGTCCACAATGGCAAAGTGAGGGCACGTAATAGAAGCATGAAACAACTAGAACACAAAGAGAACGGGGATATATCATTAAGCTCAAAAAGAAATGTACAAAAAATACAACGAAGAAAAGAAAATACAGGAAAAAGAACAACGACAAAAGAAACGAAAAGAAACAGCCTAAATTATTCTGCAGGATCATCAGCGGGCGGATCCGGAGGGGCAGCGACACGAGAACTGAGAGCAGGAGGCGGAATAGGCAGCCCAAGGTGAGTCGCAATCATGGTCAGCATCGAGCGACTGAACTCGCGGTCGGCGGTCATCTGGGCCTCGAAAGAAGTGAGCCGGGCCTCAAGCCGAAAGACGTCCTGGCGCAGCAGAGCCACCTCAGAAGGAGCAGAGGGAACAGAAGGTGGGGAAGACACTGGGGTAGGGATAGGAGGCGAAGAGGAAACAGGAGGAAGGACGGAGGGGTGGGAGAAGGTGCTCGAGGGATACTGAGGCAGGAGGAGGTGAGGGAGAGGAAGGAGTTCAGGGCAGGCTGGGTAGGAGGCTTACCGAGACTGGACGAGATAAAAGGGAAGCAAAGTAAAAGGTGAGATCAAGATGATGCTCCGGACTCGACAGTCTTAAGCAGTCGGAGATAAGATGGAGAAAAGGAGTTTGAGTTTGGGGTTGGTGGCGAGGACACTTGGCGGAGGGCGGAGGATATGGCGGAAGCTAGGTCCATGTGGTGGCGGTCATAAGCAGATATATGTACAGAGCCTGCTCCTTTGGAATGTTGGTGAGGTGGAGAGTAGGTAAAATGTTGTTACATATAAAATGTAGCCATGGACGGGCTTGTGGGAGAAGGTCGGAACGCCGGATATAGCGCTGAGCCCCCCGGGGTTGAAGCCACTGAGTACCCTCAGGGCAGAGAGTACGAATGACATCATCCCAGGGGTATGCAGCGATCATTTCAGAATAGTGACAACGAGGGACAACAGGGAGGTGGTAGTGCTCTCGAATAATGGCAGATGTGAAAGCATTTGGGATAGAAACACCGAAATTAATTCCGTAGGTGTGAGAGTAACGGCATGGGTGTAATCTTGGCGCATAAAGGTAAGGTTGCCGGTGGCCGAGGGTGGAGAGGCGGTCAACTCTAGTTGAAAGAGTTGACCCACAAAAGGGTTAAGCCGGAGTAAGAGGGAATGGCTTTTACGTAAGTATGGTGCTGCTCGCAACTCAGCGTGGCTAATCGAACATACTCGTGGTTTGCTAGGTCGAGAGGAAAACGGAAGGTTGCGAGGAAGGGAAAGGGTGTGATCGGAGGAAGAAGAGGATGGTCACGCCCGGTCGGTGGCTTGTTTCATTCTAGGCATAATTCGCACAAACAAACGTTAGAATAGGCATTAAACTAAGAAAATTATACGTAATCAAAGTTCACCATTCATTGCGACAACAGAACGTCACCGCGCGAGAAAAGTCCTCTTCCATTCGCCGCAGCCAACAGTAATCGCCGCAATGAATCGGGCATCTGTGAAACCCTAAGTTCGCGCGGCGAGATATGAATGTAGCCATGGCGAATGGCAATTCGCGAACGATCGCAACGTAACAAAGATTCTTTGTTTGCCTCAAATCTACGATTAATCAACGAAAATGGACAAGAGGAAGGAATAGGAACACTTACGAAGGGTGAAACACGGCTGGAAGAAGATTGGAGGAGATTGGGAGCTTCAAACGGCAGATGGCAAAGAGAGGAGCGACGGCGAGGCAACAAGGCGCGAGCGAAATGAGGAGGAAAGGAGAAAGAAGAAGAAGAAAAAGAAGAAGACGCGGGAGACGAAAAGACGCGAGAGGGGAAAGGACCAAAAAGGGCCTCGGACAAAAGAGATGTCCAACGGTCCAGAGGGGTAGAGATGTCCTTATTCGCCATGACGAAGTAGTCGCTAGCCATGGCGAACAAGCGAAAAAACCTAGATTAGCCGCGGCGAACAACGATTCTCGCCAAGCAAACTACCCGTAACAGATTACATTAAGGATCCTACTCGGTTTACAATCATCAATTAATCAATGCACAATGCACCCAATCTCTTCAATCTAATCATGCTTCATTAAACTAGGAAAACATAGAGCTAACAGAGGGGAAACACTTTATTCAAACGGAAAGAGAAATCCTACCTACTACTCTAAACCCATCGGTTGGAGTTCTCCCCACACTTAATCAACACATTCATGCAAAGACAACATATCAAATCAAATCAAAGAACGTGCACAAATATATATCGAAAATGCAGAAGAGAAACACCGGTGCTCACGGTGGATCTTGTAGCTCGGGATGGACGGGCAATGATAACCAAGCTCTATGTCAACAGACTTGGTTCCCGGGCAACCCATGTCCATTCCCATATCCGAATAGCACCTGCACTATCATCAAAATAATCTTCTCCAAGAGAGTGTCGAGGATGAGTCGAGGTGTGGCGAAATCAACACATGCATCATCCACAAGCACATCAAGCATATTCACTCCTAGCAAGGAGTAGTCCTCGTTAGGGTGCTTCATAGCTTCATACATGTTGAAGCTAACGTGTTGATCACCAACCTCCATGGTGATCTTTCCTTCCTTCATGTTAATCATTGTGCTCATGATCCGCAGGAAGGGTCGCCCAAGGATCGAGAAGTGTCATGTACCACTTCGAGGTCATGTCTAACACGTAAAATCCGCAGAAACACTAAGCCTTTAACCCGGACGAATGTCTTCAATAATTCCACGGGATGCCTAAATGACCTATCGCCTAACCGGAGAATAACGGATGTGGGCTTAATACTCTTCACCCCAAGGCCTTATATCGACTCGGGCATCACATTTATCGCTGCCCCTAGATCTAGCAAAGCTCTACCTATGGTCACTTTCCCTAAGGTGCAAGGGATGGTAAAAGATCCAGATCCGACATTTATCGGTATCCGCGGCTTAAACAAGGTCGATACATTTGAGCTCACTTGCACCCTCTCATTCGCCTAAACTTTTCTTATTTGTACACGATCCTTCAAATATTTAGCGTAGGCCGGAACTCGCTTAACCAAGTCAAGTAAAGGGACATTCACTTCCACTTTCCCAAACAGATCAATGATATCCTTCTCATGTTGTTTCTCTTTTAAGCGCTTACTCATCATATACGAATTAGGAAACGGAAGTTCATGAATATTTACCTCTTCACCTTTACCTGCTTGCTTGCTTGACTCTCCATCCTTTGCTTGATCGTTGGAACTCTCTAAAGTAGTTCCCTTGTTCTTTCGAGGCTTGCTTCCTTTCTCTCGAAGCTCTTCTTCGCGATCACTCGATCGCACGACTTGCTTCTCTCTCACTTGAGGTGCATCTTCAACCTCAATTTCCTCGGTGCATTCTTCTTCTTCGGGAATGTCGAAATCCACTTTCTTTCCACTCCTCAACTCAATTGCATTTAAACTCTTCGGGTTTATTACCGTGTTGGAGGGAATGGATCCGCTGCTCCTAGCTTGATTGTCACTCAAATTATTAGACAATTGAGTGACATATGAGTTCAAGTTCTCTGCCTTGGTCTCCCATTGATCCATGCATTTTTCCAAGGCGCTAAAACGGGCAGCATTCTTAGCGGAGTCCTGTTGGATGAGGTTTGCGATGGCGTTGAATTGAGTTCTTTGTCGAAGTTCGTTCCTCTTTCATCAACGCCATCATACTATGCGCAGATTGGTTGGTGTCCTCCTTTGGTGGCGGTGGTTGTTGCACCGTCAACGCTTGTTGATCCTGAACTGGTTTGTAGATTGACCAGCCCACTCTCTTCTGAAATCGGTTTGGTGTTCTTTCGCGTTATTCCTCCAACTAAAATTTGGGTGGGATCTCCATCCCTCATTATACGTGTTGAAATACGGGTCCCATTTCCGATCCCGTCTACCTTGATACATTAGAGACTTCTTCATATCTCGCCAGACAAACACTTGAAATGTGCATCATCGACCCTTAACTATCACAACCGGGTGCGACCATTCGATGGAAGGTGATGGGCGATGCACATTCAAATTCTTAAGTTCAGCCGTGATCGAGGATAACTGGGAAGTTATCCGATGTTCCAAGGAATCTACTTTCGATTCCAGGCTCTCCATTCTCTTAGTTTGAGCCGACATGGCTCCCACTTCATTCACGTTCCTGGAATCACGGACACTATACTGTTGATGATTCAGGGCCATTCTCTTAATCAGGGCCCAAGCTTCTGGTGCGGTGAGGTCAATCAACGAACCTCCGACGCAAAGATCCAACATTCCTTTTCTTGATTCTTTACCCCATCATAAAAATATTGAACCAATTGTTCATCAGGGATTTGATGATGGGGGCACCGAGATAACAGATCTTGGAATCTGTTCCAAAAATCATACAGGGACTCGTCATAATCTTGTTTGGCAGAATATATCTCCTTTCTCATCGACGACATCCTAGAAGTGGAAAATACTTTTCCGTAAAAGCTTTCCGCAAGTTGGCCCAACTGTGATAGCATTCGCGACATGCCTCGGGAGGCTCATATACCACTCCGGGCCTTTCCTTCTAACGACAAGTGGAATACCTTCCACAAAGACTGGTCCAGATGTGCTCCTACGGGCTTCATACTTTTGAGATCATTGTGAGGGCCTCAAGATGCATGTAGGGTCCTCTCCGCCAAACCGTGAAATTTGGGGAGAGTTGATCAATAAACCTTTAACTTCAAATTGACGTCGGTTAGGCAAGCAGCGATGAAAGGATCGTAGTTTACGTCCGTTGTAGTAACCAGCGGATTGTTCTACGCCTAATGTTCGCATTGTTGTCATCTACGCGTTCTCGATCACCATTTAATCCATGATCTCCGCTCTAGGTTGGTGACCGGAAATTCTTGATGCTCACCATTTCTCCTACTGATGTTCTAATGTGTTAAGGGTTGCTTGCTCTCTTTTGTCTTTCCCACGCTTCCTTAAGTATCGCCGATTTCAGGTTGAAATGAACTAACCTAAGTCTACGGGCATGCACAAGAGAAGTTCACCTAAGATAGCTCACTAAACGACAATGATAGCAAGGCTTAATTCACTCGAGTTTTGCGGCGTGTAAGAACTTCATGCGAATCGAGTAAAATTGTAACTTTCATTGCGGCGAATATATGAACTCATCGCAATGATCGATGAACTCGTTGTGACGAACAATGAACTCGTCCTGACCAAGAAGCACGCATCAAAGAAAGCAAACGAAATTAACTAAAAATTAAGCACAATAAACAAAACAATCGACTAAACACTTAGAACAAAGCGTAATGAAATCACAAATGTAATTAATACTAAAAACACTTAAGCGAGCGTAAATTAAGAATGAAATTATGCAATGCAAATAAAATGCAAACAACAAAATTAAAATCAAAACAAACACGGCTAACCTAAAGAACCAATTAATTTGATTCCCCGATAACGGCGCCAATTTGATCGCTTACTTATCGCTCAATATTAAAATTGATCCTCGAAACCGTCAAATAAAATTTATACCAAGGATTGCAATACAGATGCAACCTCTGTCGACTCTCAAGGAACCGATGTACCAACCGATCCTAGACTAGCCTAATGTTTGAATGATGCATGCAATTAAAGCAATAAAAAGGGGTTTTGATTTGATTAACTAAAAATTAAACTAAGCCAAAGTAAGAATAAATGTTTTTGGATTTTAAAAAAAAGATAAGGCAATTGAAATTAAAAGGACTAAAAACAATTAATAAAACTCTCCGAAAATGTAGCTCAGTCATCATCGCTCAAAGTAATATCGGGTTTGAAATCCACTAAGTTTCAAAGCTAAACCTTAACAACTCGTTAAGTCCAAAAATTAATTAATCAACTCGATTAACTAAATCTTGTTAAAAACCTTAGTGTATGGTATGAAATGATTCATGCAATAAATCAATCAGATAATAACATAACCAACTTAACCAAACACAACTAGGCAGATTAGGTTAATTAATGCAAAATCTGACTTATATACATGAGACTTCATGTATTCAGGCACAATATTCAACACAAACCAATCCATAACATAGATCAAAGTTTAACATCTTACTAAACTATAGCAAGATTCATTCGGTCATACAATGCACTCTCCAACTCGGAGTTGTTACAAAAATACGACAGAAATCTAAAACTAAGATCGATTACCCCTTGAAGCTCATGAAACTCAGACCGTTGTTACATCTTCAGGAGATCCGACGCCTTAGCCACGCATGACACGGCAGACTCCATTACGGCTGGAAAATCTACTCGGCTCATGACTCCAACGATTTAGCAGATGAATGTGGTGACGGCGGTGGAAGATGGGACAAAGAAACTAAAGTCGGACGTCAGTTCGGTGGTAGCCTGAATCTGCAAATTAAAGAAAACAAAACCTATTGAATCTGCGGAGAAGACGAAGAAGAGTGTTACCTCGGGATTGCGGCGCTCCTTTTTTTGCCCTAAATGGCAAGATTTTATAGGGAGTTGTGCGGGCCGGGTCAGAACAGTGGATTAATTTCCATTTGTAGGCCGGGTTACCCGACATTCGCTGCGGCGAATGGTCGTAGTTATTCGCAAATAACGTTGAATGGTCACTCGCTGCGGCGAAAGAATTAAATATCATTAATTCGCCTCGGCGAATGGAGAGTTTGGTTCGCCCCAGCGAATCTCGCGGCGTGTTGACTTGTTGAATGTTGACTCCTTTGGTCCTACAAAATACAACCCATTCGCAGTATCAATTGTCCCAATAAAAATTATGCAAAATTAATGACAAATGACAACAAAATACTAACAATGTGCAATTTATCAAAAATCAATGTGTGGGACCAAAATAAGCATAAAAATCATAAATCAGGAGTCAACAAATGCATAATTACTAAAGAAAACGGGCCTAATTTACAATATAAACTTGGTCCAATCACCTTGCTTCTTAGGAAATTATATTTTTAGTGAAAGCAAAAGTTGTCATTAAAAGACGTAATATTAGTCACTATTATTAACAATGCTCGATTTTTTAAATTCATCACCTCCGTCACTAATAAAATAGCGACGAATTTAGAAAATTGGTCACAATTATGCAATACTTTTGTGACAAAGTATTGACACTAAAAACTATAAAATACGTGAAAAAACTATATGGTAACAGTAACTTTACATACTTGTAACAAGTTTGTCGACACAAATAATATTAAGAAGTGACAAATAAAGTCATAACAGTACTTCATTTTATTGTGACAACATCATCGCCACTAAAATAATTTAAAACGGTGACAAAATATTTGTCACTTGTGTTTTTTTATCAGTGTCCATTACTTCTTGGTCACTAATATTTTAAGAAAAATGTGACAACATCATTTTTTCATAAAAAAATTTATTCTTATAAAAAATATTGTCATTAATTTGTTTATTATTGTCACAAATAAAACTATCAATGCAACAATAGAATTGCATTAGTAGTAAAAAAATTTGCATCAGTGACCATGTTGTCTAATAGATTTCATCACAAGCATAAAAATTATATGTTACAATAATGTTGTCACTAAATAAATATTATGTGTTACATTAAATTTATCACTAATGTGTTCGTGTTTGATACAACTATTATCATCTTCATATCCTCTAGAGAATGCCACTAATTGATCACCATATTTAGACTGACCAGCATTGATTGCAACATCAGGAAGGTGGGCACCCCCATTGTCTGCACTCAAGCCTATCCTCCCAACACCCTTCAACCAAGATACTCAAATTTCTCACAAGATCATTCTCAGCAAGAATTGGTCCAAAATGGTCAAGAGGTACTGTGACAAACACCTTCCCACTACAAGCATTAGCCTTGACATTCTTCTTTGCACGCTTTGTAGTGTATGCTTTGCCCGGCCTGTCTTGGTTGTGCACGAGCTAATACACTTTAGGTCGTGCATTGGTAGCACCAGATTGTGAGGTTTTGGCCATACAAATGGCAAAAACAAGCATGGATTTGATACGAGGATTGTGTGCCATCTTTTTAGGGATTTACGACAATTTGCGCACGTTTACTTCCCTTGTGCAATCCATTTTTGGAAGCACTTTAGGCAAAAGTTATGACCACATAGTATCTGCAATAAAACCCACAACAAGATATATGTTCTAGTTGAAGGATCTAAATCAACAACCAAGCTAGATGTTCATGACGACATCATATACACATTTTAACTAACTTAAATAAAGAAATGAGAGAAATTGATACTGTTATAGGCCTTTCTAGCAGCTGCATGGAAAATGAACAGTTCAATCTTCTACTAAGAATATTGAGGAGATGATTGTCTCTGGCGTTGAATTCAGTTGAGTCCGATGAAGGCGGTCTTTTACTAAGAAGCTCCTGGCGTCTCTTAGCCTTAGCCAAGTCAGAAAGCGAAGAGTCATTCTCGATGGCATGAATTGAGGCAATGAGGTCGAACGTGGATGAAGCATAGGTTTGTACAGATGATTCCTATTATTGTTCATTAAAAACCTGCTATCAAATCAAAAACTCCAAAGGATGCACTAAATGCTTCATAAATTGTGAAAAGTTTGAAATTTTCACAAAAAATGATTTTCATAAACCCAGAAGACAACATTTCTTATGAGAAAAATAAATGAATGATTTCAAGTCTTAAAAATGAAAAATAGAGGCATTTGACTGCATAATGAATTAGAAAATCTAGAAGAATGCAATCAAATCTTTAAAACATTAGTGCAAAAGATGCAACCAAAAAGTTTCTCAATATAATATGAGCATAGATAAGAACATAGGAAGCGAGAAAGAGAGAAAGGAAGAGAGTACCCATCGGATTAGAGTAGAACAAATCTAAGTAGCCAGTGATTAGGGTTTGCAAGTAGTGAAGAAGAGAGAGCCTAAGCATTTAATAATACAAAACCCTAGTCTTAGACATCAAGTTTGGTCATTCATCATTGTCATGTGTAGGTTTCATTTTCGGCTCAACATCTAATCGGCCCAAGCCTAGCAATGTTTTGTAATAAAGTATTAAATAATTTGATGTTGTATTTAAAGTCAAAAAATAAGGAGTTTTGAAGAAGAATTTAGAAATGAAGAAACAAAATAAAAAGCCACTATGTTAACTTCCGACTTAACAACTAGAGACATAAATTGGTGCAAGTTGTTGAATGCATATAGTAACTTCCAACTTGAAAAGGCTAACATGTTTACTGCATGCATTATAGTATGGAGGAAGAAATTGAACGTCAATATGTTTTCCTTCAACTTTCTTCTTGGCAAGTCTAGCATTGATTGTTGGTCCTCGTCCATTATTTTTAGAATTTACATATCCTATTTAAAAATAACAATTAATAAACATATATAAGATTATATTAAAATTTTAAATGTACAGTCATATAATTTTGAAGATCACGTTACCAGTGTTAACAACAACTGTTATATTCTAATTGCTAACAATAGTAATTATTATTATGAACAATACAATTATAATTATAATTTATATTTACAATTAAAAAACCACATTCACAAGATAACACAACTTAAACTCAAACATGATATGACGAAATTAAAACCATGCCTAATTGAAAGATGATTAGGTCTTGATTTGATAGTCCAATTTTGATATAATCAAAATTTGAATTAAATCAATATTATTTTAATTATTTATTTTATGAATGATAATGAACCAAATTCAAGAAATGAAGATGAGGAAGGTGATGATGACAATAATTGAGTATTGGTAAGAACTTTATTTTTAAATTTTGAATAGGATAAGAGTTTTGCTTAATATTTTAGGAAAATATTTTTATTATATTTAAACATTTATTTATTTTGATTTTTATTTTGATGAAATTTCAAAGTTATGTTTAGAAAATATCTATTGATGTATAAAATATTACTTTGGGATTTTCAATATATGTAGTTTGAATATTTTATAAGAAAAATTTAAATTATTTGCAAATAATAATATTAAAGAAAAACTAGTGACAAATCGTTTCTAATCCCTAAAATTAATACAATAATAACAAAATTAATCATTAGAATGGTTAATTTTAATATGTTATTATAACAAGAAATATTTATCATTAATTTGTTAAGTTTATATCAACAATAACATTTGTAACAAAAAGTTGATGATCAAGTGACAACAGAATTTCATGTCACAAAAATTACAAATAGTAGTGACCATAGTGATAATTATGTTTTTGCGACAATATTAAGAAGACACTAACTAATTAAATTTTTATTGACAAAATTTTTCATCACAAAAAGTAAAATATCGTGTGATGGTAAATCGTTTCGTTACAGCAAAAGAAAAATATTAGTGACCAAACCATGTTCTGAAAAAAAAAATAGTGACCAACATATGTTTTGTCACAATTATAATTTATTCCCGCCAAAATTACTTTAGCATCAAATTGCATTTGCTTTTAGTTACAGAACTTGGTGATAAATTTTTTTTTGACACTACTAATATATTAATAATGATAAGTTAATTGTGAGAAATACTAAATTGCCACAATTACCATTGTATTAGTGACAAAAAAATTATCACAACTAATCTAAACAATAGTGTTAATCAATTGTTTTGTCACAAAAAATCTCATATTTGTGACAAAATAATAATTTTAGTAATAAAAAAGTTGTCACTAAATGTTTTAACTCTTATAATGACGTATCTACCTATTTAACCTTTCCTACTTGAACTCCCTTCTATACCCAGACCAAAGAAAGTCTCTAAATGTTTTGTCAATTCTCTTGATAATATAATTAGAAATTTTGAATTATCTCTATCAGAATATTATCAAAATTGCCTAAAACATTTTCTTTTTAGAGAGAGACATAGATGCTATGAAATTAAATTATAGTTAACAATTAGATACATAATTAAAACAATTAAATAAAGTTATAGAATCCATGTTGCTCTATTTTATTTCCTCCCTCACATTCTTCATCGTCACCATATGCACATTTTACAATTTAATGAATCCATTTTCCTTTTTCCTTTGATATTAAAATTCAGTAACTTATGTGCGGATATAGAAAAACTTAAGAAGCTTAATGCCTTTAATACCACCAACTTATTTGAGAGATATTTAAATTAATCAAATTTAGGGAACCTCTAACAATAAAGATTATCATCTAGTTTATAAGTTCATATTTTTATGGATTTTATGAACTTAGCCATCAACAACACTGTTAATGTGTAAGCAAATGTAAGAGGAACACCCAATAAATTAAATATGTGTGTTGCATCACCAAATCTCATTTGTGATTAAGAGAATTTAAGGTCCTAAAATTTAAGGATTTAGACTATTTAGTTTCATGTAATTTCAAAAAATATCATTATTATTGGGAAATCGGGTCGGGATTTGATCCGAACCGCAGCGGAATAATTACGAAACTCTTTTGTGACTTTTGATTTCTCAAAAACTAAGATCTATTTAATTCTATAAAATGATTAACAAAAATCAAAATAAAGTGAAATTTTAATTCGTACCTTATTCCAAAGTTTGATCTTTATCTTGATGCATCTCTCAAGCCGTTTTCGAAACCGATCCGTCTCAACCACCATAGTCGTACAAGTGTCTGGCCTCTAACGGTATCCACATAATATGTTGAGAGAACTCTGTAACTTTTATAGAGAGGGTTAAGCATGAAGTGTTAGCTCCATAAAGTTCGAGCCTATTTCTAATAAGCTTTGGATGTTTTAGTAATTTAATTGAAATTAAACACTAATTTCAATTAAACTTTAATTAGAATTACAAATAATTCTAATTAAACTTTAATTATAATTACAAATAATTATAATTAAATACCAATTATTTCCAAATAAGATTCAATATCTTATATTGATCCTTATTTATTAAATATCTCATATTTAATCATAAAGTTTCTCAAACTTTATAATCAAGTCTAACTTGATTAAATCAACTTTGCTCTCTTTAACCCATTCTATATATGAGACTCATTAGGTTCTCAAATATGTTGGCAATGATTATAAATTATAATTCTAATTCATAATTAGAATTAGATAAATTAAAACTCCTTTTAATTTATCTTTAATTCTCCAATTAAACAATTTATAATCATATACTAAGATTGGCATCTAGCAACGCATCATTACCATCCAAATATTTTGGAATGTCAAAGTGGTTTTGACTACACTTTTTGTGCATGATTTTTTTGTATAATTCAATCCTTTCATCAACAAATGTTTCAATTAGACATAGAACATGGAATTAATGTCTACTCAATTTTGAGTCCAATTATATTAGTTCTCCGCCATTAACTATTGATTTAATTAATGATATTTGTAAACTGTTTAAAAAACATCATTCCACTTTGGCCAAGGATTTCCTGAATCAATATTAATCGAGAACAACGGAGCATTCTTCCTAATTACTTTAGGGTGATGAATCTTATCTTGATCATTCAAATATCTCCTTATAGTTTATGCTATATCCAATGACTACCGTTTAAACGACTTTTGTTAAAATAGAACACGAGTAGTATCAAAATATAGCAATCCCTATACAAGATAATTTTGATGACCTCAAGTCAAATGATCACTTATACAATCATCACAATGAGAATTCCATAGGCATACAAGTAATGTTCTAAATGGATTTCTCATATCAGGTCTGTTCAGTGAACTTGTTCTCTAGCAAGCACCCGCACATTTGTTTAAGTATCTCTATACTTTAGCCTATGAGATCGATTACTTCCTTCATAACGAAAAACAAAATGTGTGCTAGTCTTTTTTCGTTTTATTAATGTCCAATCTTAATAGAACAATGATTAGGAACATTTAGGAATATTACATAAATGCAACATGAATCTCATAATTATAATCTCATTATAATTTCATTTGCAATGTATAATTATTCCATGGACTTTATTATATACATCTAAACATGTACAAAATAAATATGCCTTTTAAATAATTTGTCACTAAACTAAAATCAAAGCGATTGGCTGTAGGGCATAAACCAAAAATCTCCCACTTGCACTAAGCCAATTGTTTAAGTATCTTATACCATATCAACATATTACGATTGTTCTACTACTGAGGTTGTGGCTTAATGAGAGAATTCTACAAGATTCTCTATAGTGAGCACTTGTTTAAGTCTTACAACTCCTATTTTAATTATCATCATAATTAAGAACATTTGCCTAAATCATTCTTGGATCTTTGCTGAGACGTTAGCTCCTTATGCATGCCCAATGGCTCTCATGTTTTTCAGGACATTACTGTCCTGAACAATGGAAAGAAACTCTATCAAATTCACTAAAGAATTTGTTGATCCAATTAATCATTTCCACTAAATGAAAAATGTATTATGGCTTAATTACCAACCATTGCTAAGTTGGAACCTTTCCAATCCTAAATGATAGTATTCTAAGTAAATAAAGCTTAATTAGGATTTACTTCTAAAGTTATATCCTTATCATCTTGAACTATAATATCAACTCACTCATAGAGTAATGAATATCTTAAATACTTTATAAGTATCTGATATCTTAATACTAAACATCTTTAGTACATTATCTATGCACTTGAACTTAGAATAAGCTAACAATGTCCAATCTATCTCTATAGATCTAATTCCTAGAATTAAGTTGTTATCTTTTCATATCCAACAACAGTTGTTCTTGGACAATTATATGTTCAGCAATTGAAAGTTATAACTGTTGTTCTCTATGAGCAATATGTCTCCATATACTCTCACTAGAGAGGACAACTATACTCCCACTAACTTTCTTGTAGAAATGATAAATTCACAATTATTTTCAAAACAAACTTTTGAATTCATCATGAAAGTGAATCTTTCAATATCTTGCAGCCTTTTAACTATACATCAAATGTATCATTAAAGGTATTAGTTCCAATTAGATTTATAGTCATGAAATTTGAACCTTTGAAATTCCTTCTTACTTCTACTACTTATCTTGAGAACGGTTCTCCTATAAGTATACATTAAAACAAACAATTTGGTCAATAGGTCTGTAAGATTATATCCAACCTTTTGGATATCTCATAACCCTTTATTACCAATTTTAGTTCTAAACCAAATGGATAATATATGCTTCAGCTAAGCATCACATCCTTAAATGATTAACTTTGACTATTTCAAAGACTTAGCATTTCATATCTAATATGAAAACTTGCTAATTGATTTAACTGGAACTATAGAAGGTAAGTCATTGTACCAGGCATTGCTATAAAAGAAATACTATTGCATCATACAATATGTCATATTATATTTTCTCCTTACATAAATCCATACACTTATGAATTTAACTGTGAAGGAATTCACTAAAGAATATCATTCCCAATAGATAACTGAAAATTTAAAACTTACAATAACGATCTCATCGATGTACTTCAGCATTCTCAATGTTTAATTTCTATTTAGAATTAAACAGTTTGAACTTTTCAAAATTTTAAATCATTATTTCATTTAATACGTATGACTATATCATATAAAGTCATCAGTAATAAAATAAAATATTATATTTTCCTTTTATGAATTGTTATTTCATCCAATACATCATATGTATAAAATTTAACAATTTAATACCATCATCATCTTTTCACCAAAAGTTGATTTGGTTATTCTTTAACTTTTCAAGTTTCATAAGTTCCATCGATTCATAATCAAAAGGATACATATATCCTAGTATGTAACTTTATGATTCTCATTATGTTGATTTAAGCAATATGGCATAAAAGGATTGTCTCGGTTATCTAACCTTTTATTCTTGTCATTTATGTTAAGCATAAGTTTCCTTTAATCCAACACATATACAAAATATTTGCATAAACTTGGATCAACTACTTTGACTTAACAATCTATTTCTAACCATGCATTGAACATTACAATAATGTTGAATCTTAATTTAGTATCAAATACTTATAAGCATAAATTAGAAATACATGATCTCTATCATATCACATATAAGCAAGAAAAGTCATGCAATTGTTTTCTTTTAATAACAACTATTATCATACTATAGCAAAGCCTTTAATTATAGATAATTATGCTTTTAGTAGGCTAAATTAAGTGAAACAATTCCAACAAGGCACTATATCTTTCAACCCTACTCCTTGCAACTCCTTGCATTTTGCTTTCATGGTGTTAACATACTTCTTACATGTCGTCTTCAAAGTTTACGAGACATTAGTCAACTCAAAATGTTAATACATTTTGTCATCTATATGATTTTGACATATCTCTACAACTTTGTCACCACATCCTCAATAGGAATTATAGCAAAATTGCATAATGAACATACAATTTTCTATCTAACTTTTGATAATTTTTCTCAAGCATATCCTATGTCCAAGAATTTGGGTTCACTAACTTAGTATCAACTATAATAAATAAGGTAAATTCCAGTAAAAACAAAATATAAATGTAAGGAAAAACAAGTAATCAATTATATGCCATGACTACCAAATAAGATTAGGACTTTAATCATACATTCGGTTCCTCCCACTATTTTATTCAAAATAATAGCCCTAACTACTATTCGGAAAGATTACTCTAATCTTTCTAATAGGCTAGGATCCCATTCAAATATAGTTGACCTTGAATTTGCTCAACAAACCAACTATACTTAAATTAGGTATATAACAACTTTATCAATTACATCTCATGTGACTCCTAGATCCGTTAGGTGACAACTCTTGTCAAAACATATCTTATATGTCGTTCCTAACCCTGTCTCTAAATTCATGTGATCATGAGTTTGCTCATCCAAATTACACAAATTTAGTTAAGTAGAACCCATTATTATAAGATTTATTCGGGTTAAAGGGGCCTTGAGTTTACTCGACAAGCCTTACAATAAACAGAACTCTGGCTTATTCTTATAACAATGGAAGGCAACAATCATGTTCTCAACGTGTACTTAATATTTTAATGAGGGATTTTAATTTCATTTATCTCATCAAACACAAACTGCATGTAAAATATCACACATATAAAACATACAATTTATCATGCATCCAATATATATATCAACCATATAAATAAAATATGCGATTTATGCACTCATAATCAAATTATATGCATAAAATATCAAGTTTCGTTTGATTCTAGTTATTGATCTTCATAATCTAAAATAACATTTCCAATTCCTTGAAAAACTTAAATTAGATTAAAACCATTGATTCCTAAATAAATTAAATTCCTATTCCAAATAGAAATTAAATTTGATTTGAAAACAATTTTCAAATCCAATTGGAAACCATTTCCAATTTATTTTGACTCCTTGGACAAAATTTAATCGAAAACAATTTTCAATAAATTGTACTTCTTACTTATTATAATTTAGAAAACTTCTTTTCAAAATTATATAAGTAACATATTCTAATCCAATTAGAAAATATTTCTAATCTCGTTAGAAATTATTTTCTTTAATTAAAAATTATTTTCTAATATTAAAGAAAACTACTTTCAAAATTAAATAAAATGCTTTTAAATTTAATTAAGAAAGTCTTTATATAATTTATTTAGAGATTGATTTCTTACTAAATTAGAAAATCTTTCTTTAATAGATTAGAAAACTATTTTTCAAAAATATTAAAGAGAACTCATTTTCTTGATAAATAAATGAAAACACTTTTAAAATTTTAATCAAGACAATATCATTTCTAATAAATCAAGAAAGTTATTATTTATGAATAAAGAAACAATTTCTAAATAAATAAAATAATAATTCTCTAAAAAATAAAATTAAAATTTAATTTATTTCAATCAAATTGAAATAAATAAATTTAATTAAGAAACAACTTTCTTAAATATTTAAGAAAACATTTTTCTTAATTTTAAGAAGTCTAATTAATTAATTTCAATATAATTGAAAATAATTAATTCTAATTTTAGAAAAAAATTAATTAATTAATTTCAATCTAATTGAAACTAATTTTAATTAATTAATTTCAATCTAATTGAAACTAATTAATTCTAATTTTAGAAACTTTTTCTAATTAATTAATTTCAATCTAATTGAAACTAATTAATTCTAATTTTAGAAACTACTTTTCTAAAATTAACTAGGAATCAATATAATTATTAATCTTAATCAAATTAAGAAAATAATTACCTTTGGAATTGATTTTTTTTAATTTTAAAACAATTTTAAAATTATGTTTAGAAATTAATTAAATTAAGAATACATTATAATTAATTTAAAAAATTCCCTTTTAAGTTTAAGTCATACTTAAACTAGTAACCAAATAAACTCATTCCTAAACCTATTGCCGAACACTCCTCTTCTTCATCTTTTTAGAAACTTTTAATTTCTAAAGAATGAAAAAAAAACCCTAGCTTCCAAGGATGCCGCCGTCAACCGCTGTGTTCTTCCGGTCAGCAGCATGTTGCTTGCAAGACAGTTATTGACCGTAAATCCAATTTGAAGGATGCAAGCAACGCCAGTTATTGGCCATGAATCCATTTTGAAGAACCAAAGATAAAAGCATCTGGAAAACCTTATTCCTACCTACTGTTCATCGATGGGACAAATAAAGATGGTGATCATCTTAATTATTCACGTCTCTGCCAAGGTTTTCAACGTTTCCAAATTGCTTCCTCATGCACGTTAGCGCGTCTATGATTTTTCTCAACGCCGCATTCATCTTACGCACAAGCAGGCAGCCTCATGCCAATTTCCAAAAATAGAAAGGCAACCGCAGACCAATGTTTCTGGCTATTGAAAATTTCCAGATTTTCAGAACAATTATGTTCTTCGGGTGTTTTAGGAATCTAGTCTGAACTTTTAAGATCTTTGGGTTTATAATATGAACTCTTCGTATTTTCAATTCCAAAAATTATAAAGATCAATCACATGCAAACAATTTAATCAAATTATAGAAATAAATTATCGCTCTGATACTACTGTTACATCCTAGATCATTAACTTACAGATGTTGTCCGTTTTGGGTCTTGGCCCAATTAAGCCTTCACGGTTTTGTTTTTTTCGAGACTTTTTCAAGAGGTCACCCATTCTAGAATTACTCTCACGTAAGCACATTTAACCTCGGAGTTTCGATGATATCCGGTGCATTAGGCTTTGCTTTTCTCGAGGCCTTCCTAAGAGATCACCCGTTATGAAACTACTCTAGCCCAACGCACCGGATTCAATCAGAACTCCGAGGTTAAATGTGCTTAGGCGAGAATAGTTCCAGAATGGGTGACCTTTTAGGAAGTTCTTAGGAAAAGCAAAATCGTGAGGACTCGGTTAGGTCAAAGTTCAAAGCGGACAATATTTGTGAGCGGGTAATCTGGGCTGATACAATTATTCCATACATAAAAGACCACTACACTATACATCAAATTTGCATTGTATGTAAGAAGTATCAACATCTATATGAATATAACTTCACTCTAAACAAACAATATTATAAGAAAAACTTCTTGTCTTCTGTTTCTAACTTTCTATAAAATAAATGTTTATAAGAAATGAGATAAACTATAAATTATTCTAACTAAATATATTCATAAATCAAGACATTATTCATTTTTGATACATGCAAAATAAATATAGTAAAACAAGATTCATAAGAAAATTTATTGTATTTTATGGCTTTATATTTATTCAAATATAAATTTTAAAAATTCAAATCACAATATAAATGTAACACCCGCTATTAACGTTATAATCAAATAAATTAATATTGAGACTAATGTCATTAAAATAAGAGCAATGAACAATAATATTAGTGACATCAATTAATGATGTATGATATCTTCGGTGGCACAGGGAGGGTATTCTAATGATGTAAAAAAAAAAAGCAAGACAAGAGTGGCGTTTTGTAAATAAGTGGACATGGGGAGTATATAAGGCCTTGTCTTCTTCCTCTCTCTCCTCATGCACGACCCTAACCTCCATTAGAGCTCCTCTCAAGCTTTTTCAAGTCTTATTTCATGAAAGAGAAGGTGATTCAAGCTAAATCATCAACATAAAGAGGTAAGTCTTCATCCCAATGCTTAGATCTATGGATTTCAACTTGAGTTTCTCTTCTTTGTGAAACCCATTTGAGGGATGTATAGGTTTGATGATTGGATGATAGATTTGTGTTCTTTGATGTCCAATGACACTTATTCTTGAAGAGATTTCGTGTATTTGGTGATTGTGGGGTTAAACCAAAACCTAGGGTTTTGAAGGTTGAGCTGGAGACAGATTCGTACCTCCTTTGTTCATTTTTTTGAGCTGTTTAAAGTGCGAATCTGGAGAAACTTAAAACATAGAAGTTGTAGATCCAGATGTCTACTGTCTCTATGATTTTCTCACGATTTTAGGGTTAGAAGAATAGGAGTAATAGGCCCCGAATTGGTACTGGTTCAGAATACCAGCAAGATTAAAACGAGAACTGTAAGTGAATTGTTTGAAGACTTTAGGGTGAGAATTGGATGACGAGTTCTTCTTACGAAATGTTTCAAAATGTGTCCTCTACGTTCTGTAGAAAGGGCTTATTAATTGGATACGTATTCTGTTATATATGGCCAAATAAGTGAAGGTTGTTACTAACCCTAGTGACACAGAAGAGAACAGAATCAAGTCAGGCTTGTAAAAATCACAATAAATCAATTTAAGTCATTTTTTGAGTCATCTTTGGATATGTGATAGCCACATGAGTCTATTGAAAATGAAGCTTTTAATCGCTTTAATTGGATGAGAGATGAATGAGTTATAAGGTTTTGAGTAGAAAAGGGTCCAACTCATGACTGCATGTTCAGGCTGATTGTAAATGAGAGATTTGGATCTCCTTAATGACTGAATTAGAATATGGTCATAAAAGAAGAAATGTGAGTTTATGTATAAACTAGAGTTCTGCAAAGTTTGAAAACATTGGACTTTCGTGCTAAGAGTTATGTTGTCATGAATGAGACTTATGCAGTATTTTTATGATGTTTTGTGTGAGAATGACTAATGAGGGTATATGTCTTGTCATGCATGTTACCCAATAGCTTGTGGAAGTGGAAAAGGAATAGAACTAGACATTGTACCTAGTTCTTCACAAGTTCAAGAAAGATAGAAAGAAATCAGAATTTCTAAGATAGTCGAGGTGAGTATAATCATACTACTATCCTTGTGTAGTAAGCCTCTTCTTTTATCTCATGACTTATCGAATTGTTCTTGAATCCTTATGACTTCTTTGACATATGACTCCATGTAGTTGAATCTCACATGTTGTATGCCGATTGACCATATGATTTCAGATTCTTTGCATCTTCTGGTTCCCTTATTGTGTTGAACCTATTGATTGCGATTCTTTGATGAAGCATGTTTTCCATGCTAACCAAGATTGATGAATTCTCGTAATACCGGTGATAGGGTTTATTATCGACTATGTGCACATAGATAACCCGCCGGTGATGGGTTAGATCCGGTCCTACCTAGAGAGGGCAGGCCTCTAGGGACAAGGTTAGGCCGACCTTGTCAAGAATCGAGAAAAGAGGAGATATGCAGATTAGCATGCCTCTGTCTCTTCCTAAAAATTTCGAAAGAATGAGAAAGAATTGAAATGAGAAAGAACCCGAATGAGAAAGAAACCTAAACTCGTAAAAGAACCCGAACCTAGAAAAGAATTCAAAACCAAATTCATGTTTTCTTTGAACAATTCATATTGAGCTTACTTGTTGATACTCATGTTATTGCGCATTTGAGATTTACTACTGTATATTCATTGATGCCATATATGTTATTGTTCAGAATGCTATAGACCATTCTTGTGAAGCTAGCCTTGTGTACTTAGCCTCACAAGCATGGTAGTATGTTTATATCTCATCGAGTCACGTGGTAGACTCACACCTCACTATCATTATTTCGGAGATTAGCGTATCGGACAAGAGAGAAATCCAAGCCCTTTTGAGACTAGCTTGGATAAGCGCATAAGTAATGTTTTGGTTTTGTACTCGACATGATGTAATTTGCAGATACTTATAGCTGCTCCATGGGTTTGTCATAATCATATATACATAAAACATTTATGGTCTTGTTGTGTTGTTGCGAACAATGTTGGTTGTTGATGATGTATGTGAGAATTTCATGATTGGATCCTTACTTTACAACCAATTAAACATGATAAGGATTATCGAAAAATAAATGGGTCATGCGAATTTTTAGTAGAAGTTGGGCTTACTACGGGTTTTGGTGGCATTAAGCCTACCCATTCCCTAGTGCCAACACGGCCCAAAAGGTGGGTCGTGTCGATGGTATCGAGCCAAAGGTTGCATAAGAGTAAGGATCTTGTGAACTAGATGATGGACAAAAATTATAGATGTATTAAAAAAACAAAGACATTTTGGATAAGAGATATGCATATGATATTTTGCATGAGCATGACACTATGGAGCATAGGATCGCATCATGTCAATAGCATGTTATTTTCGTGTCTAAACGATTTCTATTTTTTTAATACTAAAGATGCCTCCTAAAAGAAGAACACCTCCTCAATGAGGACGAGGACGAGGTCGCCCTAGAAAATCCGACTCACTGCACGATGTCGAATCAGATGCAAAGAAGAACAACAAGAAGAAAGGTCTCCACCCGAGTTAGGAGGAGATCGGAGATAGAAAATGAACTGAGCCCCAAATGCTCAAGGGAAGATGTTAGAACCTTACAACAAAGGATTGAGGCCTTAGAAGCGGAGAATCGAGCTTTAAGAGAGAGGCGGAGGTTCTAGAATTGAGAGAAGAATACGAATACTTAGAGAAAGAGAGAGAAAGAACTCAAAGCTATACGAAGTTGCTCTGCACCATCACACCAATGCAAATGCCTAGAGGATTACCTAGGCGGCGTTAGATGATGAAGGAGTAAGCATCAATGATTTCTTGAAATTGCAAACCCCGAGTTTGGTGGTGAGAGATATGAGGATCCCAAGAGTTTATGAGACATCTTGAGAAAATGGTTCGAGATTGACTTGCTCGATGCACGGATCATAGAATTAGTGGGGATTAAATTGACAAAGAATGCAGGAATGGTTCCAGGAACATTGAAGATCAATTATATGGTGGGAACCTCCAACCGGGAGTTCTTTAAACAGCATTAATCGATGAGTTTGTTTCTCCATATGAGAGATGTAATCGAGCCCTACAATTTGAAAGGCTCAAACAAAACTTTGGTGTGAGTGTAGATGATTATGCAAGTGAATTTCTACGCTTATGCAAATTTGCTACAACAATTGTGCCTCATCGAGGCTGCAAAATGGAAAGATACAAGTTGGGACTTATACCTTCCTTGTATAGTCTTCATTGCACTATTGACTTCCCAAATTTGTCAAGGCTGATTGATAAGACTCGGCAATTAGAAGCAAAGTTTAAGGAGGGAGAGCGAAGAGAATCAAGAAGAAAAGGTAAAGGCCGAGCAAGAGAGGCCATAGAGAGAGATAGCTCTCAGATGAGACAAACAAAACAAACAACACGATGCTGCTCCTTGAACCTCGAGAGGGGTCAAGGTAGAGTTAGAAATCCAAGTGCATCTGTCTTTTCAAAGACCTAGTGGTACACAACACCTAGCTCGGTCTAGATCACAGCAACCTCCAACACGACCACAAAGTTAGAACTGCTTGTAATGTCGTGGAAAGAATCATCCAGACCTTGTAGACTCGGGTCAGAGGTTGTTATAGTGCGGACAACAAGGACATTTCATGAAAGACCGCCAATGCCGAAAACCAAGCGGTTCCACCCCGACTTCACAAACCATCTGCTCAGATAGACAGAATCATAATAGAGGCCCATGGTGGTAGAGGTAGACCTCAAGGCCGGGCACTCACTCGAATATGGGATGATGTCGACCAAACCCCAAAGAATAGAGGTCGGGGAGAGTGTTTCTTTGTGAATCCCAAGAAGCACAGCCTCTAATACTGGTATCACAGTAACCCTATACAAACCCGTTGACATTGAGTTAAATTGTTATTATGAATAGAATATTTATGCTTTGTTATGATAAAAGATATGATCTTTCTTTTATTGATGAATGTTGATATAGGCATAGTCCTTATCCGAATGAGAATGCTAAAGTGCTATTTGACTCGGGTGCCACTCATTCTTTATATACCGAAGTTTTGCTGAAAGTTAGATAAAGGAGAGAAGTAATGAAAGACCCATTGCTCATAGTTACACCTTTGGGGAAAGCTGTTGAAGTGACATATATTTACTCCTCATGTGTCGTAGAAATAGAAGGCGAAAATTTATGGCAAATTTGATCGAGTTAGCGATTAGAATTTGATGTCATCTTGGGTATGGATTGGTTGTCAAATCACCATGCTACAATGGATTGTTATGCCAAAAGAATCATACTTAGGCGGATCCGTAAATGAAGTGTTATATCAAGGAGATCGACTTGGGTTTCTTATTAATGTAATTTCACTATCGCAGCCCAAAGATTCTTAAGAAATGGATGTCGGTATATAGCACGGTAAGGGATACCGAAAGGAGATCGGTGAGATACAATGATTCCTATAGTAAGGGATTTTTGGATGTGTTTCGGAAGATTTACGGATTACCACCAGATAGGAAATAGAGTTTAATATAGAACTCCTCCTCGGTACAAACCCCATCTCCATTACTCCATACGAATGGCACCAATAGAACTAAAAGAGTTGAAGGTGCAATTGCAGGATTTGCTTGATAAGGGTTTATTAGACCCGAGAGTTCACCATAGGGTGCGCCGGTGTTATTTGTCAAGAAGAAAGATGGATCCTTACGGTTATGCATAGATTATAGGCGGTTGAATAAAGTAACTATTAAGAATAAATACCTCTTCCTCGGATTGACGATTTGTTTGATCAATTCTGAGGAGCAAGTCATTTCTCTAAGATTGATCTCAAATCTGGGTATCATCGATTGAGAATCGAAAAGAAGATGTGTCAGCGCGCTTTAGAACTAGATATGGGCACTATGAGTTCTTGGTACTTCCTTTTGGGTTAACAAATGCACCAATGACCTTTATGGATTTGATGAATAGAATCTTCAGCCATATTTGGATAAATTCGTTGTAGTTTTCATTGATGACATATTGGTTTATTCCAGAGCCAAGAGGAACATGAAAGACACTTGGCAATGGTGTTGCAAATCCTTAGAGATAATCGTTATATGCCAAGTTGGCAAAGTGTGAGTTCGGCTTGATGAGTGAATTTCGGTCATATAATTAGTAAAGAAGGATTGGTAGATTCTCGTAAGGTGGAAGCGGTGTCTAATTGGCCTAGACCTCGAAGGTTACCGAAATCTGAAGTTTTCGGTATGGCGGTTATTACAGACGATTTGTAAAGGATTTTTCCAAGATAGCTGCTCCTCGACGAAGTTAACTCGGAAACAAGTGAGATTTGAGTGGGATGATTCCTGTGAGCAAAGTTTCCAAAGCTTAAGGAATGTCTCACATCGACCCGATGTTAGCATTGCCTTGAGGCAAGGTGATTATGTGATATCTTGTGATGCCTCCAAAGTTGGTTTAGGTTGTGTATTGATGCGAATGGGAAGGTAATTGCCTATGCTTCAGACAATTGAGAAAACATGAGGTGAACTATCCTACACATGATCTAGAAATGGCATTGTGATATTTGCATTGAAAATATGGAGACACTATTTATATGGTGAAAAGAGTGAAATATATACAGATCATAAGAGTCTTGAGACATTCGAAGCAGAAAGAATTGAATCGAGACAAAGACGATGGATTGAGTTATTGAAGGATTATGATTGTCGATCTTGTATCACCCGAGCAAAGCCAATGTAGTGGTGATGCTTTGAAGCGTAAAATCGATAGGAGTTTGCATCATATCTCCATTCAAAAGAAAGAGTTAGTTCAAGATTTAAATGAGTTATTTAATGTGGGATTGCACTTGAAGTATCGATTCCCAAGCATTACTTGCTCAATTCCAGGTGAAGTCCAATTTGATGGATGAGATTAAAACTGTCCAAGGTAGTGATCCGGAGCTAGCCAAATTGAAAATAGTTGTCCAAGATGGTAAGGTGACAGAGTTCAATATGGTGGATGGAGTATTGAGATGTGGTGACAGGTTATGTGTACCTGATATAAATGGGCTAAGAAAAAAGATTATGCATGAAGCACATTATGCACCTTATAGTGTTCACCCTGGAACCACCAAGATGTATCATGATGTTAAAGGCATATATTGGTGGCCAGGTATGAAGAAAGATATAGCCCAATTTGTATCCACCTGTTTAACTTGTCAACAGGTCAAGTTTGAACATCAAAAGCCCACTGGACTACTACAGGAGCTACCGCTACCCGAGTGGAAGTGGGAGCGGATTACCATGGACTTTGTGATTGGATTGCCAAGAACGCTTAAGGGGCATGATTCGATTTGGGTTATAGTCGACAGACTAACTAAGTCATCTCACTTTATAGCTGTTAAGACTACTTATAGTGCATTTCGATTAGCCCGATTGTATGTGGACATAATTGTGAAGTATCATGGAGTGCCGGTGTCTATTGTTTACGACAGAGGACGCAGATTCACTTCTAGATTCTGGCAGAAATTACAAGAAGCTATGGGTACACAAATGAATTTTAGTACAAGATTCCACCCACAAACCGATGGGCAATCGAGAGAACCATCCGAGACACTCAAGACATGTTAAGAATGTGTGTTTTAGATTTTGGTGGAGATTGGGAACGTCATTTGCCCTTAATAGAATTTGCTTACAACAATAGCTATCATTCCACCATTGGAATGGCACCTTTGAAGCATTGTATGGTAGAAAATGCAGATCTCCACTATTGGGCGAAGTGGGAGAAAAAGCAGTTAGAAGGACGGACTAATTCAAGAAACGTCTGCAAAAGTTCCTCGTCACAGAAAGATTGAGAATAGCTTTCATGAGATGGAAGAGTTATGCTGATTCTAAGAGAAGAGATGTGCGATATGAACCGGTGATCAAGTTTTAGTAAAAGTCTCTCCTATGAAAGGCGTGGAATGATTTGGAAAGAGAGGGAAGCTGAACCCTAGATACATTGGACCATTAGAGATCCTTGAAAGGGTCGGAAATGTGTCATATCGGTTAGCTTTGCCTCCTCATCTTAGCTCTGTGCATCCAGTCTTCCACATATCTATGTTAAGAAAATACATTCCAGATCCTTCTCATATCTTGCAAACCCCAGAAGTGAATATAGCAGAAGATCTCTCTTATGAAGAAACCCCAGTTGCCATTATAGACAGGCAGATTAGAAAGTTGCGAAATAAAGATATTAGATGATCAAAGTTCAATGGCAGAATCAAAGAATTGAGGAATGTACATGGGAGATGAAGAATCAATGAGAAGCGAGATATCCACGTTGTTTCCCAATAAGGTAAATTTTCAAAATTGTGGACTAATTTTAATAAGGGGAGAATGTAACACCGCTATTAACGTTATAATCAAATAAATTAATATTGAGACTAATGTCATTAAAATAAGAGCAATGAACAATAATATTAGTGACATCAATTAATGATGTATGATATCTTCGGTGGCCACGGGAGGTATTCGAACAGATGTAAAAAAAAAAAAAACAAGACAAGAGTGGCGTTTTGTAAATAAGTGGACATGGGGAGTATATAAGGCCTTGTCTTCTTCCTCTCTCTCCTCATGCACGACCCTAACCTCCATTAGAGCTCCTCTCAAGCTTTTTCAAGTCTTATTTCATGAAAGGAAGGTGATTCAAGCTAAATCATCAACATAAAGAGGTAAGTCTTCATCCCAATGCTTAGATCTATGGATTTCAACTTGAGTTTCTCTTCTTTGTGAAACCCATTTGAGGGATGTATAGGTTTGATGATTGGATGATAGATTTGTGTTCTTTGATGTCCAATGACACTTATTCTTGAAGAGATTTCGTGTATTTGGTGATTGTGGGGTTAAACCAAAACCTAGGGTTTTGAAGGTTGAGCTGGAGACAGATTCGTACCTCCCTTTGTTCATTTTTTGAGCTGTTTAAAGTGCGAATCTGGAGAAACTTAAAACATAGAAGTTGTAGATCCAGATGTCTACTGTCTCTATGATTTTCTCACGATTTTAGGGTTAGAAGAATAGGAGTAATAGGCCCTGAATTGGTACTGGTTCAGAATACCAGCAAGATTAAAACGAGAACTGTAAGTGAATTGTTTGAAGACTTTAGGGTGAGAATTGGATGACGAGTTCTTCTTACGAAATGTTTCAAAATGTGTCCTCTACGTTCTGTAGAAAGGGCTTATTAATTGGATACGTATTCTGTTATATATGGCCGAATAAGTGAAGGTTGTTACTAACCCTAGTGACACAGAAGAGAACAGAATCAAGTCAGGCTTGTAAAAATCACAATAAATCAATTTAAGTCATTTTTTGAGTCATCTTTGGATATGTGATAGCCACATGAGTCTATTGAAAATGAAGCTTTTAATCGCTTTAATTGGATGAGAGATGAATGAGTTATAAGGTTTTGAGTAGAAAGGGTCCAACTCATGACTGCATGTTCAGGCTGATTGTAAATGAGAGATTTGGATCTCCTTAATGACTGAATTAGAATATGGTCATAAAGAAGAAATGTGAGTTTATGTATAAACTAGAGTTCTGCAAAGTTTGAAAACATTGGACTTTCGTGCTAAGAGTTATGTTGTCATGAATGAGACTTATGCAGTATTTTTATGATGTTTTGTGTGAGAATGACTAATGAGGGTATATGTCTTGTCATGCATGTTACCCAATAGCTTGTGGAAGTGGAAAAGGAATAGAACTAGACATTGTACCTAGTTCTTCACAAGTTCAAGAAAGATAGAAAGAAATCATAATTTCTAAGATAGTCGAGGTGAGTATAATCATACTACTATCCTTGTGTAGTAAGCCTCTTCTTTTATCTTGCGACTTATCGAATTGTTCTTGAATCCTTATGACTTCTTTGACATATGACTCCATGTAGTTGAATCTCACATGTTGTATGCCGATTGACCATATGATTTCAGATTCTTTGCATCTTCGGTTCCCTTATTGTGTTGAACCTATTGATTGCGATTCTTTGATGAAGCATGTTTTCCATGCTAACCAAGATTGATGAATTCTCGAATACCCGGTGATAGGGTTTATTATCGACTATGTGCACATAGATAACCGGTGATGGGTTAGATCCGGTCCTACCTAGAGAGGGCAGGCCTCTAGGGACAAGGTTAGGCCGACCTTGTCAAGAATCGAGAAAAGAGGAGATATGCCAGATTAGCATGCCTCTGTCTCTTCCTAAAATTTCGAAAGAATGAGAAAGAATTGAAATGAGAAAGAACCCGAATGAGAAAGAAACCTAAACTCGTAAAAGAACCCGTAACCTAGAAAAGAATTCAAAACCAAATTCATGTTTTCTTTGAACAATTCATATTGAGCTTACTTGTTGATACTCATGTTATTGCCGCATTTGAGATTTACTACAGTATATTCATTGATGCCATATATGTTATTGTTCAGAATGCTATAGACCATTCTTGTGAAGCTAGCCTTGTGTACTTAGCCTCACAAGCATGGTAGTATGTTTATATCTCATCGAGTCACGTGGTAGACTCACACCTCACTATCATTATTTCAGAGATTAGCGTATCGGACAAGAGAGAAATCCAAGCCCTTTGAGACTAGCTTGGATAAGCGGACAAGTAATGTTTTGGTTTTGTACTCGACATGATGTAATTTGCAGATACTTATAATGCTCCATGGGTTTGTCATAATCATATATACATAAAACATTTATGGTCTTGTTGTGTTGTTGCGAACAATGTTGGTTGTTGATGATGTATGTGAGAATTTCATGATTGGATCCTTACTTCTTACAACCAATTAAACATGATAAGGATTATCAGAAAAATAAATGGGTCATGCCGAATTTTTAGTAGAAGTTGGGCTTACTACGGGTTTTGGTGGCATTAAGCCTACCCATTCCCTAGTGCCAACACGGCCCAAAAAGGTGGGTCGTGTCAATAAATTATGTCGAATAAGTCCTTTTATTACATTATATGATCCAATATAAATTAATTAATAGATTGATATAAAATTAAGATAACATATTTTCACATAAATACATTTATAAAATGAAGCGTAATTAAATGCACAATAAGTTAAATTTTATTAACATGCTAATGAACATCATTATTCTATATCAAGATGAAATAGAAATTTGACGATTAACATATACATTAGTAAAATAAAAGGATTTTAATTTTATAAAATGAATTAAAACCTTTTATACTTATAAAGACAACTTGTTTTCCTTTTATTATAATCTTGTAAGGAATGGATAAGATAAGGATTAGGAAATTTGGAATGGACTATAAATAATCATGAGGTTTTAGTAGTGTGTAAACTTCTTCTTTTGACTTTTCTCCTCTTTCTTTTTCTTTTTGGGTCTTAACTGAAACTCTCTATTTCAAAATTTAACATTAGTATATTTATTTAGATAATACATCATTTTGATTAATTCTTATTAGGGTATTATTATCAACGTTACACATTACTTTATTTAATTTATTTATGAATTATTTTATTTTGTTTCAATGATTTTATATCATAAAATAAGTTCATTATGTTTTTAATTTTATTTTATAAAAATCGTACAAAATTATTTAAAATTAATAATTTATTGAATCATTAAAATAATTTTAATTATTTATTTATTAAATACAGATTTTATTAATTAATAATATTACATAATATTTTAATTATTTATTTAAAATCAATTTCATAATAATCAAACATAAGTAAAAATTGTCATTATCATTTTAATATTTGATACCAAATATTGGAATAAGTGTTAACTTAAACAATTTCATACCTATTCTGATTTTTACTTTTATTCGCATTCTTATGTTGTTACTCTAATTTCTTTATTATTGATTATCACATAGACCTAAGTGTCGGCTCAATCCAAACTCATTCACTGATTTTTATTAAATTTAATAGTAATAGTAACTGGGGAAAACCAGTCCCGAAGGCTTATTAGTAATACAAATAATCAATTTTGAAAAGCAAGTTACGAACTTGAAGAAGAAAAAAAGCTAGATTTGGTCAGAGCATAGACCCAAATACGCTAACTGAAATGAATGATAATTTCTAAGTCATCGAACATGATTCAATTAACAAACGTATAATCTGTAGATAATACAAAGGATCAATCAACTTGGTGTTCCTGCAGGAAATCATTTTCTTGGTGTTCCAGGATCGTAGCGGCATCAACTTGGACGGCGAAACAAGTTAAACGCTTGAAGTAACGATCAAGATGGTTACAGTTAGTATGATTACCTCCACTCTTGGACTTGAAAACCAGGCCTTTCTCTTTTGATCTCTTCCCTGCTTTGTCTTTGTGCTTCATCCACTTCTTAAATTTTCCTAACACAGTCTTACCCTTTTTCTCTTCCTCCCTCGTAAACTTGTATGCGCTCCTCAGATACCTTTGCCGGCTCAGGGCATAGATTTCTGAGCGGATACTAATCGAGTCTGAATGAAGCAAGCCGCTGGTGTGCCTACCTTCATTGTGATCAAATCTCACGTAATAGTAAGGTGAAGAGAAAGGTGAGGGCTCGTGATCAATACTCGCACTCTTGACCAGTTGTCTATCTCGTTCCACGCACAGTCTTCTGAGGTATCTCGCGTCTGATTCGTACCATTCAGGTTTCTCAAACCTTCTCTTTTCAAAAACCTCGAAATTTTCTGAACTTACTGAGCTCATACTGTTCATCAGCATCTTCCTTTCAATTTTAATGTTTGTTTGGTCTGTGTCTGAGCTTGTGAGAGGCTTCTCAATATTTATAATAAACGGTGTGTACCCTTCTCCAACTAGGAATCGTGTACAATTCAAATCCTAGTTCGTATATGGTGAGGACTTGCGAGAAATACAATTACAGTTCGACTAGGACTTAAAAGAGACAAAGTTTCAGTCTTAGTGATGTTCTACTCTCCAATGAGGTGAAGGAGAAGAGATTAAGCTGGATTTATGTGTAACTAACAAAATTCCTCGCAGTTTGCAACGCGATTATGCTTGTCTTCTTTATTTTGTTCCAGTCATGAGAATATAGTTTTAAAATAACGTTCTAATTTGTGAAGGTCTTCAGATTTAATTGGATGATAGAGATTATTTAATTCAATTTTAATATTTTAAAAAATTATAATTTTGGAATTTGAAAATGAACTGTAGTGAAATTAGTAAAGTTGCTCTTTTGTTTTCTTAACAGGTCATAAGTTCAAGTCACATAAATGATATCTAATGATTTTATGTCATTCATAGAATTTATAATTTTCATCAATAGGTATGTCAAAATATGAAAATAAAGTTAAATTTCTTGAACTAAATTAATAAAGAATCTTACTTTTAAAATTTTAAAACATAAAAGAATTTCACTACATTATTTTGAATTAAAATTAAAATGAAACATGTGATAAATTTAAATATTATCATGTCTAATTTAAATTTTATTTGAAAATTGTCTCTTTTATAATAAATATTTACATGCTACTTTCATATTAGTTTCTAGCCTGCCACTCTGCTGTAACACTATCTTTCATCTCTTTTTTCTTTTCACTTAAGTATATTAAACAAAGAATATATAATAATCACCAATTACGAATGCTTTAGTTGTCCTTTTTTTTTTTTTTTTGTACATAATTTTGTCAACCCAAATCTACCGGCCCTTGTAGTCTTGTACCCTTTCATTACAGTCAATTCTATGTACGGCCAACAGTACAACCTCAGCTGCTTCCAACTCAGAAGATTTTACCACATTGATGCAGTCAAAGCTGCCGCTTCTGTCATCTTTAGCTGTTGATGAGATGGATATTATTCCAATTACGAACACTTCGTCGGCGTAATAAGCAACTTGGAGTCACATGTGGTTTGTTTTATTTATATCAAAGACAGACTTTCCGTTTCCTCCCCAATGCTTCTTTATCGCTTTGGCCTCGTCAGGTTGGTCAACTTCCAAGCTATATTAGAGCAATAGACAGCCAGCTTCCAGCTGAATGCATGTAACCAGCGAGCTTGGATTACTAGAATCGATGGCAAAACTACTCCATTGGAGATTCCTGCCTGTGTTAGTTATGTTTCTGTTTTTTAAATTACTTAGGTGTCATTTAAAATTTCTTAAATTAATATAAACATAATAACAGTCAACCATTCAATTTAATCCATTAGAAATAAGAAAATAAATTAATAAAATATCCTATGGCACACCATTTTACATTTTTTTTAATGAAAAAGGTTAACAATTAACGATTCAAATATTGTTGCTGATGCATGCGAGAGTTCAATGTTGAAATAAATTGTCATTTGTATAAAATTAACTAACCATTAGTGATAAAATTGAATTGAACCTATATTGAAAAGCATTTTAGGAAGAGCGAGTGTCAGAAATTTTAGATAATGAAAGACATACTCGTTCTTATGAGTTGGACTCCAATTTCTGAAGCCCAAAGGCGCCTCAGGTTGTACCAGCCGTTCCAAAGTAAAGCCTTGAAGTTTTTCTACTCCAATTTCTGAAGCCCAAAGGAGCTTCAGGTTATACCAGCCGTTCCAAAGCCTGGCAAAGTAAAGCCTTCAAGTTTCTCTACTCAAATTTCGTTCAAAAACAGACACTGACACTTGATGTGGGCCTCGT
This sequence comes from Erythroxylum novogranatense, assembly GCA_029891385.1. NCBI lineage: Eukaryota > Viridiplantae > Streptophyta > Magnoliopsida > Malpighiales > Erythroxylaceae > Erythroxylum > Erythroxylum novogranatense. The sequence goes on from CM057228.1 coordinate 17,833,702, forward strand.
TTCCTGTAGCTTTGTTTCCTTTTTACCATTATTAACCGGAAGGGAATCTTTTATCGCTGCCACACTCGTACATCCGACTCCTATGTATCCAACGTCAGATGCAAAACACCGAACTCATCATGACCTGACAGAGTGGCAGCGAAGTGGACATTCGTGGACATTATTAAACTCTTCAAATTAGCCGACTGCCAAATTTTATACACTCTATCCATTACAATAAAATGTTCTGACACGGCTCTTCTCTAATGGGATAATCCAATATTGCGCTGAAAATTGCCAGGGCCCACGATCAAAGATGACAACATCTAGCAAATACTGGCAGGCTTTTCTGTATCGGGACAAATCCACAAGCGTCATATTTCAACTGCCATGGGTTTTATTCTAGCACCCTCTTATGATTCTCTTGTCAGACTTTATAGGTTTGGTTTCACGATGCTCCTTTTATGAATGCTTTTGGGAGTTGCTTGCTGTTTCGACATTGAGTTCACACTAGTTGTATAGATCACTATTTTAACCGCGTTTAAGTCATCCCTGGACCCAACTTAGACAAGTGGATAAAAACAACTTGAAGCGTGGTTCGACGGTTTAATTGTCCCACATTTGGAATAGAAGAAATTGACGTAGAATTTATAGATTTACAAGCTCTCTCACTTTTAAAGCTAATTTTTTGATTTGGTTCTCTCATAAAATCTATAACAATTAGTATTAGAGCTAGCATCACACCTTCAAGTCCTCGTGCCATACTTACTAATGATGATACCAATATTGCAGTATTCGTCCAGGGCTAAAAAAGATATAACGTACAGTCAATTTGTAGGTACGTGGATGGTGATGTCGATATAGCGATATTAAATGCAGGGACTGAAAAGGTCTATCGCACAATCACCCGTCGATACCCTGCCATGTAAGGTATGAAGCGTGGTGGAATGTTACGATCTAATTGTGTCACATTAGTAATAGAAGAAATTGATGTAGGATTTATAAGCTTATGAGCTTTCCTATCCTTCAAGCTGACTTTTGAGGTTAGTTCTTTCATAAGACTTGTAACACGTGAGAGACGAGAGGGGTCATGTGTCTTCTGGTGTTAAGTGTAAGGAAATTATTTGGATTATCAGAAAATATGTTCTTGTCAGATGACAAGCATAATCTAATAAATTTATGTAAACAAAATCCAATAACCCAAATAATACCATTTAGGGCATGGCGTACTTAAGGCTGCACTTATAATACAATTTTGTTTTAAGTAAAATGTTATATTTGAAATATTATTGGTTACATGCTTCAAAAAAATATTATTGGTTACAGCAATCTCTTTATTTGTCAACGACATATTAATAAACAGAAATTTTGTAACTCAGGAAAATTCTGAATTTTAATGTTCAAATTTCAACAATAATAATGGATCATATATTTTTATTAAGACTAATATTCTGAAAATCTGAGCGAGGAGAGATTTTAAAACATTTTAAAAGAGAACATGTGCTTACATTTTCTTTGTAGACATTTAAAAAGAGAACATATGTCTTACATTTTTTTTTTGTAGATTTTGACTAATATAAAGGCTTTGTTTGATAAATAGCATATTAGCTTTTTTAAAGATAGAAACATATGTGACGGTTTGATCGTATAAAATTGCTGATAATTATATTTAGTAATTAACTTATTAAGTTAGCAGATTGAACATAATTGACTGTCTTTGAAAATACTCCTATAAAAATGTTCAAAAATTAAAAAATTAAAAAGATAATTATTTCTAAAAGTTATTACAAATTATTCAAACTATTATCCTTTATTATTGTTTTCTTTTTATCAAAAATAGGTCATGTAATTAGCTTATGCCATAATCACATATCAATAACCACAAGATCGCTACGGGTAGCCCAGTTGATCAATGGGAAGGAAAGTGAGTCCTAAGTTTCGGGTTTGAGTCTCGACAACGACAGTGTAGGAGCTCATTCAATATGGTGACTTCTTGTACACACCGAACACTAGACCGTCTTTTCAAAAAATTGATTAAGATCAAATCGTGATTTATCTCCCTTATACAATATTAGACTGAAGTATAGGGCGCTTAAAATGAGCGTTCTACCTTTTGAATCAAGGATCCCATATTTCCATTGAAGAAATCTACTTTCTTTTAATGACAAGTCAGGCCTGAAAATTGGGGAAGCAGAACAGTGCAACTGCAAGCTAGTCCACAATGTTGGCTGCTTCACTGTGCACTGAGGGTGGATGACAGGGAACATGCCACATGTTGAGTTGAGAGGTTTTTAACTTATTTGGGTTGGGATTTGGGAACGAAAGTGGTAGACAATTCTATGATTTGGTAGCCCCCGGTGTCTTTGGGGAAATCAGGATCCTTCTCATCAGGGTTGTTGCACAGTCCCACATGCTGAATCTTGAACGCCCGGTGCAAAGTAATATCAGAACTTATTAGTATTTACTTGAAACTATGACTCCTTCAGTGATACTGTTGAATTTAAGAAAAGGAGGATGATGAAATCCCAACCAGGCAATAAAGAAGAAAACAATGCTGGTGACGTCGATTCTTGAGAAGAAAAATGCACCTTTATTTAAAATTAAAATTTAAAATATTGAAGAATAACAGATAATTTATAATATGGAGAGACAACATAGACAATATTAATTATAACGCTCACGTAACTTTAGTTTGTTTCTTAAAATAAAGAAGAATAAAAATTAACTGCCCCTTTCTGAATTAATAAATGGATTGAGCTACTATAAATCAGAGCAATAAGAAAAGACTACTGATGTATACAACCATTAAAATTTAGAGTCAAAGATTTACCTTATGTAAAGGACTTACTGACTCGAGCGATGATTAGTCTTGATAGAGATGACTTAAAGATGTTTTTTTATAATTAGAATCTTTCTATATCATCTCGTGATTAAAAAAAAAAAAAAAGAAGAAAAAGACTACAAATTGGCTGTACATAGAGAAGCAAGTTAGCAGCCACAAAGCATGAATACCTAATTCTCCGTCTTTTGGCCCTCGACTCTGTTTTTGCTCTGTTTTAAGAGTATTTATTCATTTATTTTGGATATGTCTCATATCATAAAATAAGGTAAGAATAAAGTAATAGAAATAAGTTATCTGTTTCCGGACATTTTAGCGTCCAAATGCACGCCACGCTACTTTATAATAAAGCATATTTTGTTGCTCTGCTTGACGGTTGGCTGAAGTAAATTAAGAAACAAACTTCTAAGACGTCATAATTTGTAAGTGGTGATGTTTGGTAAGCTTTCAATTTTGCTGATAATAATTGATGCCTCACTTTTGCAAAGAGCCAAGTTGCCAAAAATGACAAGATAACAGACACAAAGGACGGCTGTAAGAATTAGTTAGACATAAATAAACTTGCTTAAGGATGTCGGTAAAAATAACTAAATTAACTCCTGATACTTAACATCAATTATTGTTGTCCTTGTTACGAAGAATAACAAACAGAGACATCCGGACCTGATAATTTTGGAAACATTGTGGCTTTTCGCGAGTAGGAGGTACGAAGATTGCCTTGACTTCAACACTGACAGGAAGGTCTTACACTTGCACTTCCATTCCCAAGTGTATACAAAGCCAAGTTGAAGCAGAACAAACACAGACGCACGCAGACCTTTTCAACAAGAAAGATTAATGGATTTTTTGACATTTAGCAGGCTGTGGTGGAAAATCACCGGAGGACCCACTTGCAAAAGGAGAAAGTGTTAGAATTCAACGAGCTACACTACCCTGACCCAAAAGAGCCTTTTGATTCCTCTCACTCCCTGTCCACCTAAAGTTGGGAGTCTTTACCATCTTAAAGGAAGGTCTTCCATATAGATGATCAAATCCATAAAAGCTTAGTACTGTTGGCATTTTATCCCCTTTTAGTCTGGTGAGTTGCGTAGGATCCAAGTCCTTTCTTTAGCTTTTCTGTTGTCTCTTTTCGTATCTTATCTTTTTCATGGAAGCAAAAATAACTTTTCTTTAATCTGATTGTGTTTGGCGATAAAGGTAGAATATTTTTGATAAATTTGATCGTGGATTATACTGCAGATTCTTCAAGTACTATTGCAGGTGAAGTTCTGTTTTACGATATAGTATTTCTGATGTTGGTGAAGTTCAAAGACAACTGTTCATCAGGATTCAATTTGTTTTCAACCTGAATTTTTCTCATCTCAAAACTTTTGTGTGAGGTATAGTAATCAATGATGGTCTCTAGATTGGTTTGTTCTGAATTTATCAGAGACCCGTTAATCTGAAACGTATTGGCATAACCAGTTTGTTCTACGGATTATCTTTTGATATGTCAATCCCCCCTCCAATCTATTGTAGGAATTTTTACTTTTCTTATGAACATACACTAATTGCTTATGTGAGTCATGCAGTTTTGTTAGTGTTCTTTGCCTTTTGATGCAAAAAACACCAACACATGGATGCACTTCTACTGCGGCCTTTGATGTGTTAGAAATAGATTTATTTCAAAAACAACAAAAACTAGAGCAAGCATGTAATATCAGATTCGCAATGTAACCAAGGCTTGCCTATTGGTTCTATACCCAATTTCATGACTGGAAAGTTTCTCGGGAGAAAGTGCTTTAATTTGTTTCTTTTAACTGGCAATGAAAGTTCAGATTTTCTTTTCCTAATTGTTATTTGTCATTGTAGATCAATGTGGGATTCATAACTTTTCCTGACAGACCTAATTTCACCAGTCCACTATTGAGGAAAATTTCACATCATGGGTTGGTTGACCAAGATTTTCAAAGGTTCTACCCATAAAGGCCAGTATCAGGGAAAGTATGAAGACCATGGGTATTGGGATGAGCCTCGCCGATCACTGGTAATCTTGCTCTATCCTTTTTCTTTGCATTTCTTATTTTCATTGGCTTATTTATCAGGTTTGCCTACCCTGACTGGGTGAACTTGAAAATGGGGTAACTTCTGCAAGACTTGTATCCTCGCATGTTTCTATTAATTTTTGCTAGTTAACTTCACATTGGATGTAGGATAATTCATCAGACTTTGATAATGAAGAGATTGCTTGTGCTATTGCACTTTCCCTGTCAGAAGAAGATCAAAAAGGCAAAAAGGTGATTGGTAAGCTCCAGAGCTGTAAGCACTGATCCTTATTTATTCTAATTCATTCGTAGTTCCTTTGAAGAATGGGTTGGTTAGAACTGTTAAACATTTGCCTTCTATGACCTAATGGACGTTTGTTTTACTTCTGAAATGGTTCTTCATCATTGATCTTCATGGTACTAGTTATGGTTTCGCTCTAAGATTCTGCAGTGCAACTTTATGAAATCATCTTGACCAACTAACTTAAGATAAAATGGCACTGAAAATGGAAGGGTCTTCACTTGCTCCCATGTGTAAAAATGCTTGATCATTTTGCTGGAAATCTTTTATTTTCTTGTAAAACTCGGTTTATGTCCTTCTTATGGGATTTAACTCTTGATGGCTAGATTTCCAGCAGTGTTCTTTTTTCACATCGCCATGCTATTTAGTTGTTAATTAGTGGTTAAATAAGTAATTCAACTTGACCAGAGGAAGATAGTGAATCCCTCCACTCGGTAGATGATGAATCCCACCAGGCAGAAGAAGATGAAAGGCCCCATCACGCAGAAGAAGATGATAATCGTGTAAAGGCTCAACTGGAGGAAGATGAACAACTTGCCAAAGCTCTTCAAGAAACCTTGAACGTCGATTCTCCTCCCCGATATGACAGTAGAAATTTATTTCCATCATATCCGTTCTTCTATCCATCTAGTTACGGGTACAGTCACTGCATGAACAATCTATTTTGTTGTTGTAAGTTAAGCATAGCCGCATTGAGTGTGGTGTTCTCTAGATTCAAATACTTCATATGGCTAACAATTTGTTTAACAACCTGTTACTGAATTGTGCTACAAGAACTGAGATTACGTTTGCTATTTATATCAGACATAAGAGGCATCTTTAAGGAAATACCATCATTGAAACATCTTAAATGGGCATTCAGAGGAAGCCAGAAGCTGCAACACATGATTTTACTTTGGAATGAACTCTTTTATCATAAATGGAGTGATATTAGACTGCCATGGCATGAACATTTTGGCTGGATGAAGAATTGATTAGGCAGCAGTATGCTGTCATTTCAGAAACTGTTTGAAAGATGTAATTGGCTAACTCATGTAAGAGGAACTGATTAGATTTGTAGGATATCAATGGCAAGTCTAAGCATCATATCCTAGGAATAGACTGGTTTCGTGCTACCAAGGTTTGAGAGCCCAAAGAGTTGCATGAAACGGTTTGCTTGGCTTTTCATTAGTTGGCAAAAGATTTTACAAATCCTTTAAGGAAGACCAATATGTATGAAAATGCTCTGTAGTACTCACAAGAAAGAGAGCTTGAGATCAAAGTTACCTGATTACCAGATGCATCCTTCTGCAATTTCAGCGATCGAAAAATGACTGTTGCTTAAAAGAATTCTTTCGGATTTATAATTTATCTTGCATAACAACTTTTGCTATTTTTGCATATTGCAGATTCTATATGAACCCTGACCTGGTTTTTGAAAATGTATTACCTCTAGGATCTGTGCTGGTTGCAACACTGAGATAGGCCATGGGCGTTTCTTAAGCTGCATGGGTGCTGTTTGGCATCCTGAATGCTTTCGCTGCCATGCTTGCAATCATCCAATAACTGATTACGAGGTTCAAATTTATGCAACTTAACTGAATATTTGATCTGGGATCTAATTACAGTGTTCTTGAGTAATTTATCGCTTTTTTCTCTCATTTTTAGCAGTATCAAGGTACGTTAATATACAACATTGACTAAGGTTTCCTTTTTCCTATCCTTTTTTTTTTTTTTTGGTGTGTGATAGTTCTCTATGTCTGAAAATCGTCCTTACCACAAATCCTGCTATAGGGAGCAGCACCACCCAAGATGTGACGTCTGTAGTAACTTTGTAAGTATTTTCATGATAGGCCAATATCAACCATTCCATTTCCGTTGGATTGCACCGCATGATAATTGCATTAAGCTCTCTCCAATAGGTCCTCGTTGATGGGACTTCAGCTGTAAGCTGGACTGTGAAAAAAAAGCATAATGTCACTGAGCTAACATATGCAACTGTATCAAATGCTTTTTTGGTAGAAAGCAACGTAATTGTTTACAAACCTTTGTAGTTTCGATTGATAAATTAGTTAAGAGTAAACAACAGCAGGTCCTTTCACCTAAGTTATCAGATATGCTGACTTAGTTGATGTTGTTAAAGTACTTGATTTCAGGAGCAATAAAATCCAATTGAAAATGCTCTTTTGAGAAGAGAAAAATGAAGTGTACATGGATGTCTCCAGTGAGTTACTGGAAGCATATGTCACAACTTCTGAATCACACTTGCGTACATACACATGCACAGCCTAAACTGTACAGAAACGTTGAACAATTGATCTTCTTCTTTCTGTTGTTTTAGATTCCAACAAATCCAAGTGGTCTCATCGAATATAGGAAACATCCTTTCTGGATGCAAAAGTATTGCCCCTCACATGAGCGCGATGGGACTCCTCGTTGCTGTAGTTGCGAGAGGATGGAGGTTAGTGAAAAGAACATATGTCTGAAAATCAAGAAAAGAGGAAAGAGAGTGTGAGAGAGGGCAAACATCAGTGTCATTATTTCTGTTCTGCACAAGAACACCTTGTAGCTTGTTCACTTATCTTATGAAGAAATTCCATCTATGCAGCCCAGAGATATGAGATATCTCTCACTTGATGATGGTCGCAAGCTATGCCTCGAATGCCTAGACTCTGCAATAATGGATACTCATGAGTGCCAGCCCCTTTATTTTGAAATTCGTGAATTTTATGAAGGTTTAAATATGAAAATCGAGCAAGAAATTCCCTTACTTTTGGTTGAGAGACAAGCATTGAATGAAGCCATGGAAGGAGAAAAGAATGTAAGGCTGGTGCAATGAAACTTTCATAGTGCACTCCTCCTTCTTCTTTTCCTGAGAAATGAAGTATCTGCCTTTTTATTGTCTCAATTTCTCATTGGTTTACCTTGGATTCTATTTTCTGTCTTCTACGTTTCAGGGCCATCACCACTTACCTGAAACCAGAGGACTCTGTTTGTCAGAAGAACAAACTATCGCCACTGTATATTTTTCATTTCAGGACTCCATACTTTTAACCACCCTTCAGTTTCGTGGTAATCTCTGTTTGACTGAGCTGAAATCTGTACTTATACCACTCAACTTTGCAGGTATCAAGGAGGCCTAGGATTGGGGCGGGCAATCGGATCATAGATTTGGTGACAGAGCCTTATAGGCTAGTTCGTAGATGTGAAGTAACGGCAATTCTGATTTTGTTTGGCCTCCCAAGGTACTAAGTTTGTCCAATTTGTTTATCAGAGCCTATTCCACACAACTTTTCCTTCGTATATAAACTTCTGCACACACAGGTTATTGATTGGGTCAATCCTAGCTCATGAGATGATGCACGCATGGCTTCGACTCAAAGGTTCTTGTTCATTCTATGCCATATTTGACCTTCTCAATATTGCAGATATGTTGCGGTTTGTTAAGTATATATGACTGGTATCCAACAGGTTATCCAAACTTGCCTCCAGAGGTTGAAGAAGGCATCTGCCAGGTACTTGCTCATATGTGGTTAGAGGCAGAGATATACTCGAGTCCTGGGACTGATGTTGCTTCATCATCCTCATCTTCCTCTTCATCATCATCATCTCCTTCTTCATCTTCTTCCACATCGTCGAAGAAGGGAAAACGGTCCGACTTTGAGAAGAAACTTGGTGAGTTTTTTAAACACCAGATTGAGTCAGATACTTCATCAGCTTATGGAGATGGGTTTAGGCAAGGAAACCAAGCAGTGCTGAAATACGGTCTCAGGAGTACCCTTGACCACATTAGGATGACAGGGACATTTCCTGTCTGATTTACAGATGAACTGCAATCGTTGTAACCATAATAATGAGTCCATCTCCTTTTCTGCCGCCACCTCGGCACTCTCTTGGTTGATTGATAGGAGCATAAGCTGTGAAATGCAAACTTGTCAGAAAACAATAAGCAACGAGGATGCTTGTCATCAGGCTGGTCGTTGTAGTTTTACCCTGAAAAGTTGGCATCATATAACATATTATGATAAGGCGTTCGAGCAATTTCAGATATGAAATACAGCAAACTGTTTTGATGGCAACAAAAGATGTGCCTCCTGCCTTTTTAGAATGAAATGAATGGTCTTTTATAGCAATCCCCGGCTTAAGAAAATATAATGTTTTTGAAATGTTGTTGACGCCACAATTAGAAAAAGCTTTAATTTATTTGCATTGTAATCATTTAAATTTCTATATTACTATTGGTGATTATAATATAGGGACCGGTAAAAAAAATTCTCTTTATGTTAACTTATTCGTATCAATCTCAAACTGTAATGAATTATAGAGGTTCTAAATTAGACTCTACTAAAATAAAAATTTTGTTGTTCTGACTAATTTTATCTTATTTTAATAATTTAAAATATATTATATAATAAAATATATAAAATTATAATGACTACTTTTACAAATATAATTGTATGATATTTTTATTTAATATATGTTCTAATTTTCTTTTATTATAATAGTTCACAGTGGATTATTACAAAATTTATATTTAATTAGTAAGTATAACGTTATCTAAATCATATTGGTCATTTAGAAACAATATCTCTATTAGTTAAGGGTAAAGCTGCGTCTTAATAGACATCTTGAGGTTCCATGCCTCAATGAAATTTCTACTGAGTATTATTATTGTTGATATTGTTAAACGTTATCTAAATATAGATTTTAATTTTATACAATAAATTTTATTATTTTATTAATTATATATTATGAAAAATAATTTCTTCTAATTCATGTTACGACCTGTTTGGAATAAAAAAATAAAAATGAATTAAACTCATATGTATAATTGAAACCCACTACTCCTTATAAATTCAATTCAATCAGCAACCCACGTGAATTCAATTACAAATGATTGCTACTCTTGTTTTCAAACGTTGAAATTGGAGTCTTCCAATAATACTTACACAATACTCTTCAACACAATAACCTTATCACTGCAATAATATCTACAGTGTAATTAAATTCAATTCATTTGTTTGGAATAGAAAAATAAAAATGAATCGAATCCATATGTATAATTGAAACCCACTACTCCTTATAAATTCAATTTAGCTAGCAACCCACATAAATTCTGGTCGGGTCGGCGATGCTGAGTCCGGACCCAGTCAAGACAACCCTTGGGCAGATCGGTCCATTCTTCATAGAACAAGTCTCGAACCTAACGGCTACGACAGGCCCAAGCCCGATCCATGCTCTTCTCAGCTCATCTGCATGTAAGAGACTCCCATGCAAACACGTAAAGGTTTAACCCTAGCGTCCATCCTCTATATAAGGTATAATTCTCCCATAACAGAGGTACGCAATCAAAATCTAGCTTTTCTCTGCATTGATCAACCTCACCTTCACAAAAACATTGACTTGAGCGTCGGAGGGGCTAATCGGGACACAACCCCTGACGTGCCTTCTTTGTTTTACAGGTATCTTCACGTCGGATTAATCACAAAAAGCAACTAACTCATGGATCCAAACGGCAACGTACAGTTCAGCCAAAATTCGGCAGAATCAATTGACGCCCACCGTGGGGCCCGACTTCCGGGTACCACGTCCAGAAACACACAGATAAGTCAAAGGCGGCGACGAATCTCGATATAGCATTATGGCGGCTTTAGCGATCTAACGATAGGTTTTCACTACTACAACTACAACTCACTTTGTATTCACATGTTTCACGACGAATCCTCGATCCTAACGATCAAACACACCTCAAACCTTGGAACAAGAAGAACAGAGCGTAGCTTTGGAGGATAACGCCGCTTCAATACGCACCCAATATCCAACTCCACCGGGGCGATCCTCTTCCGATCGTATACACTACTACGACCAAAGCAGATCGAGGAAAGCCGATCCGTTGATCCGCCAAATTTTGCGAGCCTCAACCAACAAGAATAAAGGCGGCTGCGCACAGCAAGCCGCCCGACAAACCAAAGATGACGACCGATCATCGCCCAACCGCCCTAGAAAAATCGTGGACGATCGGATTAATGCAATTATGAGTTTCCATCCAGATCGCTCGACGTCGCGATCTGACTCTCCTTCACTGAAATCTTGGATAGCCTCCGGCAGACCCGCACACAAAAATACCGACCTCGAGAAATACACTGGGAAGACCGACCCCGGATTACTGCAGATTTCCGATCCATGATGAATCTACATTGTGTTCGGACGCTATCCAATGTAAGGCTTCTGCGCATGGCTTTCAAGAGGAGCTAGCGATGGTTCAACAAACTTACCCCAGTCAGATCACATGCTTCGAAGATTTCAGATTGTTATTCCTGAACCAATTCGCCACTAGTAAGCGGCCGCAGAAGACAACTTTGGAGGTGATGCAACTTACCTAAGGAAGGAATGAAAGCTTGCGGGAATTCATCACTCGATTCAATAACGAAGCGGTCGAGGTCCCCGACCTTACTTGCTCGTCCATGTTGGCCGCGCTTATGAATAATACGAGGGATGAGGAGTTCAAGAAGTCGTTAGCCCTCGATCAACCCTGATCCGTTCAGGAAATAAGAAATAGGGTAGATAGGTATATTCAGCTTGAAGAAGTGCTGAAAAATATGAGGCGTCGGATGGATGATCACTCATCAAACGATAGGGCGAGCAATTCGCACAAGCGGAAAAAAGGCCATTCGAGCTGGAGAAGGTCGATCGATCGATAGGGAAATCAACAGGAGTTCACCCCGCTCAACAGGCGATATGCAGAAGTTCTGGCGGCCATGAAAGCGGATGGGGAAACTATCCGAGAACCCAATAAAATGAAAACCCCCTACAAGGATAGGAACCCCAATTTATATTGTCGTTTCCACAAAGAGGTCGGCCATGATACGGAAGATTGTTGGCAGTTGAAAAGAGAAATCGAATTCCTTATACAAAGGGGAAGGTTAGGCCGATTCGTGAGGCAAGAACAAAATGCCGATCGGGATAATCAGCGCAGGCCAGGTCGGCAAGACAATAGGCGACCGCCCTCGAGGCAAAATGACAAGAATGATGGGGGGAGGCAGAATGCGATCACAGATAATCGAAGAGAAGAGAGAGGGCGATCGAGGGAAAGAAACGACCAAAACACTGGGCAACAAGACGACCGACCGACTGGGGTCATTAACATGATATTCGGTGGAAATGCAGCAGGAGGATCCACCACTAAAGGGAGAAAAAGATACGCCAAACAGGTTGGCAGGGACTCATCCACCAAAAAGCCGAGGGAGAACGACAGGACGATATCATTCGATGAGTCCGACCTCGATGGAGTAAGTTGCCCTCATGATGATGCACTCGTGGTAAATTTGAACATGGACGGTTACGAGGTGAAGCGGGTGATGATTGATACGGGCAGCTCGGTCGACTTGTTGTACTATGAGGCTTTCAAGCAGATGAAGGTACCCGAAGACCGACTACTACCTACAAACGGTCCCATTAAAGGCGTAACCGGGGTCTCAGCCTATCCGTCCGCCCGGGTGCACTTAAAAGTGAAGTTCGGACAAAAGCCGTGTCAAATAAAAAGGGACGTCGAGTTCCTGGTCGTAAAGTTTCAAGGGGCGTACAATGCAATAATCGGGTAGGCTACTCAAAATGCCCTCAGATTGGTCGTCTCCACCTACTACCAAGTTATGAAATTCCCGACACCCCACGGAGTCGGTGTTGTCAGGGGCCAACAGAGAATTGCCAGGGAATGTTATTTAGCATAAACGAAGACATTAGACGGGGCGGTGGTCCTGACGAGCTCCCTTGACGTGAGAGCCGACGAGGACATTGATAGGATGAACCCAGTGGAAGAAACACAGCGGGTCGAACTGGACGAAGTCGACCCTTCTAAATACACAAACCTAGGCTCCGAGCTGCAGCACGACCTAGTTAAAGAAATCACAGATTGTCTGGTGAAAAATAGATCGGTCTTCGCTTGGGTGCCGAGCGACATGCCTGTAATTTCTCGATCAGTTGCGTCGCACTCCCTCGGAATTCGGCACGACTACAAGCCGATCATACAGAAGAAGCGATGGCACAGTAAGGAGCGACAGGAGGTGATCGAGAAAGAAATAGAGAAGTTACTCGAGGCCGGGTTCATCCGAGAAGTCAAGTACCCTGAGTGGCTCGCCAATGTGGTTTTAGTGAAAAAGAAGAACGGGAAGTGGAGAATGTGTATAGATTTCACTGATTTGAACAAAGCATATCCAAAGGACATTTTCCCATTGCCCAATATTGACCAGTTGGTAGACTCTACCTCAGGGCATGAACTTCTCAACTTCCTGGACGTTTTCTCGGGCTATCACCAGATTCAAATGAGTCTGGAAGACGAAGAAAAGACCGCCTTCATAACCGATCAAGGCACATATTGCTATCAAGTAATGCCTTTTGGCTTGAAGAACGCGGGGGCGACCTATCAACGACTCGTCATGGAAGTCTTTAAGAAACAGATCGGCCGGTCGGTGGAAGCGTATGTGGATGATATGGTGGTCAAAAGTAAGACGGCCACGGAGCATGTGGAAGATCTCAAGGAGGTTTTCCAAACCCTGAATAAATTTTAGATGAAGCTGAACCCGGAAAAATGTGTTTTCAGGGTGGCATCCGGAAAATTCCTAGGGTTTATGATCACTCAACGCGAAATTGAGGCTAATCCAGAGAAGATCGAAACCATCATCCAAATGCCCTCACCCAAATGCTTAAAAGAAGTGCAGGTGTTGACCGGTCGGATAGTCTCTCTAAGCAGGTTCATCTCCATATTAGGAGACAAGTGCCTCCCATTTTTCAAAATCTTGAGGAAGGCGAACGTAACCCAATTCCAATGGCTGGACGAGTGCGAGAAAGCTTTTCAACACTTAAAGCATTACTTGTCCAGCCCGCCTATCCCGCAAAGCCCGGAGAGGGAAGAACGATCTTATACTTGGCGGTTCACGGAGGGTCTATCGGTAGCAGTACTTATTCGATCGGAGGGAAGCGAACAACACCCTATTTACTACGTCAGCAAAGTATTGACCGGACCGAAAACGCGATATATGCCCATAGAAAAACTAGCCCTCTCCTTGATAATGGCAGCCAGGAAGCTAAGGTCTTACTTCCAAAGTCATACCATTGAGGTATGGACCGACCAACCCCTCAGGCAATGCCTTCAAAAGCCCGAAACTTTGGGTCGATTAATAAAGTGGGCGGCAGAGCTGGGGGAGTTCGACATACAATACAAACCCCGCACGACCATTAAAGCGCAGGTGTTGGCAGATTTCATCGCAGAGATGAGCCAACCAAGCTCGAAGGACGAGCAGCTCCTTGCCTGGAACTTATTTATTGACGGGTCGTCCAATGCCGAGGGATGCGGAGCAGGAGTAGTGCTGATCAGCCCGCACCATGAAGAAAATGTGGAATATGCCCTTCGGCTCGAGTTTAAGGCCTCCAATAACGAAGCAGAATACGAGGCCCTGATAGCCGGCCTCCAGCTGGCTAGGAAGATGGAAATAAAGCATCTGAAGGTGTATAGTGATAGCCAAGTAGTGGTCGGCCAAGTCACCGGCAAGATGAGGCCAAGGGAACAACATGATCGGTACCGAGCCGGTAAAGGTGAGTTGAGCAATTTCGAACAGTACTCGATCAGTAGAATAGAACGAGCTCAAAACGCTAAAGCGGATGCGCTCTCCAAAATGGCTTCCGACCGTGATGCAATAAACAATGTTCTAATCGAACGACTGGGCCGGCCTAGCATTCAAAAAGCCGAGGAAGTTCACAACATAAGTATCGGTCGGTCGGGTTGGACGGAACCGATTGCGCAGTACCTTTTAGAAGGAAAACAACCAGAAGACGCATCGGAGGCCAAGAAACTAAGAATAAAGGCAGCCGAGTATACAGTCATTAATGGTACTCTATATAAGCGGTCTTACGACTGGCCGCTGCTTCGATGCTTGAACGAAGAAGAAGCCGAGTAGGCAATGGCCGAGGTCCACGAAGGGATGTGCGGAAATCATGTAGGAGGCAGAATGTTGGCTCACGGTGATCGATCGACAGGGTACCATCTTGGCCGACAATGAGAAAAGATCGCAAGAGAAGGTCGATCGATGTGAGGCTGCCAGAGAAATAGCGACTTATCTCATCACCGACCGAGAGGATGCAAATCGTGAGTCACCCTATTCCTTTCGCTCAATGGGGAATGGATATACTGGGGCCCTTCCCTCTCGGTCCCGGACAAAAGAAATTCCTGATAGTGACAGTGGAATACTTCACTAAGTGAGTAGAAACGGAGTCGGTCGCTACAATCACCAAGGGGAAAGTAGAAAGTTTCGTAAAGAAAAATATACTATGTCGCTTCGGGATGCCTATGGTGTTGGTTACAGATAACAATCGGCAATTCGATAACGACAAATTCAGAGACTTCTGCGACCGACTAAAAATCAAACTACAGTTGACTTCGGTAGCTCATCCCCAAAGCAATGAACTTGCGGAGAACATCAACAAAAAGATAATGAGTGCCCTCAAGAAGCGCCTAGATGACCGAAAGACCTGGGTGGAAGAACTAGACGAAGTGTTGTGGGCATACAGAACCACACCGAACGGAGCCACAGGGGAAACACCGTTCAGGATGACCTTCGGAGCAGAAGCCCTAGTCCCAGTAGAGGTGGCATTGCATAATCAAAGGCTGTCGGGCTATGAAGAAGAGCGGAATGATGAAGCCCGCAAAGCGGAACTCGTTCTCCTCGGTGAGGATAGAGAAAGGGCAGCCGCTCGTTCGGAAGCCATCAGGCAAAAGGCGACCAAATTCTACAACAGAAGGGTCAAGCCGAGCGATGTAAAGGTAGGTGGTTACGTCCTACGAAAGGCCGAGGCGGCTGGGAAGCATCCTGGAAAGCTCGGACAAACGTGGGAAGGACCTTATCGAGTGATTAAGTAGGTCGGGCACGGTTCTTACATCCTACGTGATGCGAAAGAGAAAATTCTACCAAGGCCGTGGAACTCCCGAAACCTAAAGGCGTTCTACCAATAGATAAGTCTTATTTTGATTAATGTTAGTTCAACAATGTTTTTGTACAACACTTGTGGGTACCTTTTTCCTGTCCCAGCCAGGCAGGTTTTTTAACGGCCCACGCCCTCGTTATCATCAATAAAGGGGTTTTCAGATTTCCTGGCAATAAAAAATTCCATTGTGGCAAAGAGTAAAAAATCAGATCAATCATCGCTCGGTATATCCATAAATCGACTACGGTAGATCGATCGCCAAGACAAGATCCTTGGGACCTCGCTCGATATCTCCATAGATCGACTACGGTCGATCGGTCGCCAAGACAAGATCCTTGGGACCTCGCTCGGTATCTCCATAGATCAACTACGATCGATCGGTCGCCAAGACAAGATCCTTGGGACCTCGCTCGGTATCTCCATAGATCGACTACGGTCGATCGGTCGCCAAGACAAGATCCTTGGGACCTCGCTCGGTATCTCCATAGATCGACTACGGTCGATCGGTCGCTAAGACAAGATCCTTGAGACCTTGCACGGTATCTCCATAGATCGACTACGGTCGATCGGTCGCCAAGACAAGATCCTTGGGACCTCGCTCGGTATCTCCATAGATCGACTACGGTCGATCGGTCGCCAAGACAAGATCCTTGGGACCTCGCTCGGTATCTCCATAGATCGACTACGGTCGATCGGTCGCCAAGATAAGATCCTTGGGACCTCGCTCGGTATCTCCATAGATCGACTACGGTCGATCGGTCGCCAAGACAAGATCCTTGGGACCTCGTTCGGTATCTCCATAGATCGACTACGGTCGATCGGTCGCCAAGACAAGATCCTTGGGACCTCGCTCGGTATCTCCATAGATCGACTACGGTCGATCGGTCGCCAAGACAAGATCCTTGGGACCTCGGCTTGGTCGACCACGAGTAACACCTAACCCTACTATACGTCCGAAACAAAGCACATAAGCACGAAAATTGACTTCGAAAAAATGACTTCGAGAAAATGAAACACAACTAGAGATTTTCATTCATATTAAATTTACCCTGGCCACAAGCCCGACCAGGTGAGCTCTAGAATTCGGGAGAAGGGGAGCAACAAGTAGCTAAAGGAGCAGGAGAAGCCTCAGAAGGGAGCGACACAATGGGAGTAGGAGCAGGACCCGGGGGAGCAACCGAAGGAATATCCTCGCAAGGAAGCTCTTCCCCTTCGGAGAGCGACACAACGGGAATAGGAGCAGGACCCGGGGGAGCGACCGGAGGAATATCTTCGTAGAGAAGCTCTTCATCGAAGCTGAGATCCAGCTCTTCGTCCTGAATGGCGTTCCGTTCTCCTTCGGCCTTCTCCCTGACTTCCTCTAAAGAAAGCCCAAAAGCTGCAGGAAGAAGCGGCTCGGCATACTCCTCGAATGAAGGGCACACCGACCCCCCAGGAGTGTAGAGTTCGTGGCCCCTCCTCAGAACCGAGAGGGTTATGTCGCAGGCGAGCTCTAAACTCTCCTCGTACAGAAACCGCCGTTTCCATCGCTTAATCGCCTCGACCCGTTGCATCCTCACAGAACGCCGCACCTCCCGCAGGGTCTCCTCGGCTCTGTCCCTACCCTCCACTACGGAGCGGCAATCTTGGCGGAGTTTCTTGTTAGACTCCCGCTCCGCCTCACGGTCTTCCTCCATTCGTCCTTCTCCTCCTCTCCCTTGGCCAGTCGAGCCAACAAAGTGTCCATCTCCCTCTCCTGGGATTTCTTTTCCTCCTCCAAGGATGCGTTTTGAGCCTGGAGGAGGTCTCTCCCCTCCTTCACCTCCGAAAGCTCGCCCTTCAAAGCCTTCACCTGATCATGGAGGTCCTGGACTTCCTGGTCCAGAGTCTCCAAACGCTGCAGCACTGCGAAGGCCGTCGTCACACTCCGCACACCGAGACGAACGAGCTGAGACCCTAGCTCCAAGTTACTCCTCTTCTCCATGAACCGCTCGTCCACAGGCGGAGTAATCCTCTCAGCAATGTAACGGGACACTTCGAGGTCCCCAATTGTGGCATTCTTAGCCAACTTGAGAGCAGACTCCCACTGCCCGGGATTTGCGGCTTGCGCCTTCCCCTTGCCCTTCTTCCCTTTCCCAGTCCCGGCTCGACTTGCCGGGTCGGACGGTAGATCCCCCAGCCGAACCAACCTTTTCCTCTTAAGAGGAGGACCCGCATCCTCCTCCTCCTCCTCTGCCAGGACTACTTGGCCCGCGCCGACCGGCACAACTGGCAATGACCCCGAATCAGAAGGTCGGCCCCCGACAGGTGAAACATCCGTCGACACTACGGACGAGCCCAACCCCATAGACAAAGCGGCGCCATCGCTAGTCCCCATCTCCGTCCCTTTCTTCTGTACAGCCTGCTTCTTCGACGTGGAGGCCCGGGCGGGAGCATCTTCCATTCTCACCATGGCTGCACAACGATAAATTAAGTTAGAAAATGAAATCAAGGCTCAAAAATACAACAATTAGCTCAATCACGAGGAGTCAACCGGACGGGGCGGTCTCCTATCCTAGCCCGCTAATTCGAGGAGGGGGGTGGGTGAGAAATGAATTGGCCGAGACTTCAAGTACCCTGCATGGTAGAGTAAAGTCGTGTCTGCCGAGATCTTTTATACTACCGACCACCTCCCCTCCTCTCTACTAAGAGATATGGTCGACACGTCATTCCATTGCTCGTTAGAGGTACCTCCACAGTCGAGCTTGAAGGAGGTTCTGGGGCTTCACAAAAAGTACTTCAGACGCTAAGAAGTGACTTTCCGGAGTTCCATCCGGCGATACCGGCATCCTTTCTTGAAAATGAGGAATCTCACCCAATTATGGGGCTCACCCATTTTAAGAAGTGGCGGAGGATGTCAAGCGACGGAGGACAACCGAATTGATGGCATAGCAGAGCCAAATCATTAATAAACCTCCAGCCATTCGGGGGGATCTGACTCGGCATCAGCTCATAGGCGGCGCACACCTCGTCAATAATCGGAGCGTACGGAAGCCTCATGCCGCCAACAGAGAAAAAGCTCTCAGATACAGCAAAATACCCGCTCAGATTGCTGAAGATCCGTTCGGTTCCGATGGCCAGCCTAGGCCCCCAGGACGAAGGAATGTTACACCTAATAATCAACCGCTGCAGTTCCCCTAACCTCATCTTCGATTCACCTCTCAGTACCGCCTCCACAACCAACCCGTCCCTTCTTTCCTTCGTCGACACTTCCTCGGTACCTCCTACCGTACTTCTAGAACTACCCATTGACATGATTACCAAGAAAAGAGCTCTTGAAAAGAACTTTAGAGGAGGAAGGACGTACCTCTTTGTTGGATGGAGAAAGGGAAATCAAACGACGATTGAATGAAGTTTCCGAAAACTGGGAGCAAGAAAGAACGAACGAAAGCAGAAGCGTATGCAAGAAGGAAATAAGCGTGAAGAAAACCAAATGGTTCGTCGACCCTAAACATTTATAGGGAGGCACTCGGACGAGCCATCCAATCAAAGTATAACACGTGGAGAAAATCCGAGCTATGCTTGGACACGCGGCATGATCCGAGCCATGGAAATTAGGGTTATCCGAAATCCGGAAGGGCGCGTCAGTTGAAGGGACGCACGAGGCAGCTGTACAACGGTTACAAGGACGATACGTTTCAGATTCTGAACAGCTGTCAAAGGACGTGCGCCGTCAAACAATAAATGCTTCAAGTACCTTCACACGTCTGCCAATGATGACCATCCGACAGCCCGCTTTTGCGGCGGATCATTCATAATAAGTGGCGAGGCCGATCGGTGGGCACACAATGATCGACCGATCTCGAACGGCGAGCTTACGCCAACCGGTCAAGATCTGACGATTCGCTCAACCGGTCGACATCCGGCGATCATGCATAATCGGTTGGTATCTGATCGATCGGGACCGCCCAAGCTTTCCCGTGACCGAGCTACAACAACAATGCCCGACCGATCGATTACTTCACGAGCCGACCTACAGACGAGCCATATCTCAATGTCCGACCGATCGCCCCAATCACGAGCCGTCCTAAGCACGAGCTATAACCTTTACATACTCCTCAGACCCTTCTCTTCGCTCGGACTCGAGGTAGGGGCTTATGGTCGGTCGGCGATCTTTGGGCGGACCCGATCAAGACAACCCTTGGGCCGATCGGTCCATTCTTCATAGAACAAGTCTCGAACCCAACGGCTAAGACAGGCCCAAGCCCGATCCATGCTCTTCTCAGCCCATCCGCATGTAAGAGACTCCCATGCAAACACGTAAAGGTTTAACCCTAGCGTCCATCCCCTATATAAGGTATAATTCTCCCATAACAGAGGTACGCAATCAAAACCTAGCTTTTCTCTACATTGATCAACCTCACCTTCACAAAAATATTGACTTGAGCGTCGGAGGGGCTAATCGGGACACAACCCCCGACGTGCCTTCTTTGTTTTGCAGGTATCTTCACGTCGGATTAATCACAAAAAGCAACCAGCTCATGGATCCAAACGGCAACGTACAGTTCAGCCAAAATCTGGCATAACCAAATTCAATTACAAATGACTGTTACTCTTGTTTTAAAACGTTGAAATTGGAGTCTTTCAATAATACCCACTCAATACTCTTCAACACAATAACCCTATCACTACAATAATACCCACAACCACTCTTCTCTCATCTACTCGTTCATACGTTTTTAATCTTTCAAAATTATAATCGTTTTCTATTATCTTAATAGTTCGGCTTAGCATAATGTCATTTGCAATCAATTTTTTCTTTTCATTTTAATAATGAACTTTTTTAATGATATTACTTATAATGAAATTGATATTTATAAGTTGCTTTATATAAGTGTGAATGTTTATTATTTAATAAGATCATTTTTAGTCAAAAGTAAAATGTCATATGAAATAATTGAACTCATTTAATTGTGTTACAATAAAGTGTAATTAAATTCAATTCTAATATTCTTTGGGTTTGTTCTAAACAATGTAAATTGAATTCAATTCAATCTCATTAATATAATTGAATCCAATTACATTAATAAATTCAATTCAAGGTTTTTAACACCTCATTAGTGATTTTTAAGGAAGATCATTATAAGAGAATGTGACAAAAGTAAAAAATGAGATAGTGAAGTATGTATTGTACAAATGCGAAGGGCTTTAATTTAATATGCTTTTGTTTTATTTAAACTTATAACTCATATTTAATTTACTTAATCTTTCATAAATTTTAATAATAAAATCAATATTTATTACAAAAAAATTCATAGTCTCAATAAAATTATTTTAAAACTTTTTTATACTTCTTCAATTATAAAAACAAAATAATATTTATACATGTAAGGCAATAAATCTAATAATTACTTTAAAATTGACAACTATAACCATTATAAAATAAAATTTGACAAATATGTGAAAAGTATAAAAATATTGTATTTTAAAGTAAAAGACCACCTTGAACATTTATAGTACATAAATATTAAAATATTTATTTAAAAGATATTATATCATATATGAAATACAGCAAACTGTTCTGATAGCAACAAAAGATGTGCCTCCTGCCTTTATTATGAAATGAATGGTCTTTTATAGCAATCCCCGGCTTAAGAAAATATAATGTTTTGAAATGTTGTTGATGCTACAATTAAAAAGCTAATCATTTAAATTTCTATGTTACCATTGGTGATTATAAAATAGGGACCGGTAAAAAAATATTATTCGTATAAATCTAAAACTATAATGAATTATAGAGGTTATAAATTATACTCTACTAAAATTAAAATTTTGTTGTTTTGACTAATTTCGTTTTATTTTGATAATTTAAAATATATTATATAATAAAAATATAAAATTACAATTACTATTTTTACAAATATAATTGTATGATATTTTTATTCAATGTATATTTTATTTTATTTTATTATAATAGTTTGGTATGGATTATTATAAAATTTATATTCAATTAGTAAGTATAACATTATCTAAATCACATGAGTCATTTAGAAACAACCTCTCTACTAGTTAGGGTAAGACTGTGTATTATTAGACATCTCCAAACTCCGCACGTCTACGAGATTTTATTGGGTGTTGTTGTCTTTGTTATTGTTAAATGCTATCTAAATATAGATTTTAATTTTAGACTATAAATGTTATTATTTTATTAATTATATATTATGAAAAATAATTTCTTCTAATTCATGTTAATGATTTTTCAGGAAGATTATTGTGAGAGAAGATGATAAAAGTAAAAATGAGATAGTCAAGTATGTATTGTAAAAATGTGAAGGGCTTTAATTTAATATGCTTTTGTTTTATTTAAACTTATAACTCATATTTAATTTACTTAATCTTTCATAAATTTTAATAATAAAATCGATATTTATTACTAAAATAATTCATATTCACAATACAATTATTTTAAAACTTTTTATACTTCTTCACTTATAAAAATAAAATAATATTTATACATGTAAGGCAATAAACCTAATAATTACTTTAAAATTGACAACTATAACCATTATAAAATAAAATTTGACAAATATGTGAAAAGTTTAAAAATATTGCATTTTAAAGTAAAAGATATTCTTGAACTTTTATAGTATATAAATATTAAAAATTATTTAAATAGTATTTAAATAATTTTTAATATTATTTAAATTCATTTTATTTTTATAAATAGATATTAATTTTATATGATATTTTAGTTATTATAATAACATTTTAAATATTTTATAAACTTAAAATAAAGTTTACTTTTTAAAAGGACATGGATGTTGAGAATAGTCATAACAATGATATCAATAATAGCTATGAGTTATCTTTTCTTTTGGTACAGAAGATGCGAAAATCAACAGTTAGGTACGACTAAAGACAATTCCTTGAGCATCCGCGCGCAACAAATAGAGCAAGTCAGTCAGAGAATTAGGCCACACACACTCGCTGTGTACTGTACCCGAGCCCAAACGAGCTAAAAAATCAACACATTGGTTATCTTAGCGAAAAATATGGGCGATAGTAAAGTTTGGCAGGGCAGCGAGGTGAGATCGAATGTTAGATATCAAGCAGGCAAGGGGATGATAGGTTAAGACCAATGTTGTAAAAACCAAACCGGACCGTACGGTCCGACCGGAAAATTTTTAAACCGGTCAGTGGTCTGGTTCGGTTTTTCCTAAAAACCTTTATATATGAAAACCGGCCAGTTTTGGATCGGACTGTACGGTCCGGTCCGGTTTGTTTGCAACAACGGAACCGTTGTTCCCCGGAAGCATACTGAACGGAAGAGAAGAGAAGTGACGATGGCGAGGATCTTCGTCAGAAATGGCTGAGCTTGTAGAGTTGTAGGAACCAACTAGATTTCTCGAACCCAAGCTCACAACTTTAACATAACATATCAACATAACCAAGAACAATGTTAGGCCCCAAATTTTTTTTATGATGTCATTAAACATGATTTGTGGTAATTATGTGATTATGCTTTAATTTGAGTTAATTGAGGGTATTTTGGGAAGTTACTTATGTTAGAATAGATTTGGGCTTATCTAAGAGGGGTAAGTTGGTCTTTTCCCATGCCTTAGGTTAAGAGGAGAGAAACGAAGAAGAGGGAAAGAAAGAAAGAAAAAGAAGAGGAAAAGAAGAAGGAAGCGCCGTCGAGAGGAGGAAGAAGAGAAGAAGAAAGAGTTTGCGATTTCAGTGGTTTCGACGATTTTAAGGCTTCAATCGGTAAGTTTAAGTCCTTTCTATCTTGTTTATGGTTGGATTAAACCTTAGGATCGTGTGGATTAAGTAGAATCGACGGTTTAGGGTTTTGAGTGGGAAAATTTGGGGAAATCTTTGGGTTAATGATTTTAGGATGGATTGGAAGCTTAGAATGGGTTAGAACTGTGGTAGAGAGCTTGATCTATGCCTTACATATGTTGCATTTGAGTTTGGAACAGAATCGAGCTTGGGTTATGCAGAAATCTGGGTTTCGGAGCGTATGAATAGCGCCGCGGCGTGTGTGGAAGGGAGCCACGTCGCGTCGTGTAAATAATTTTACGATTATTCGTCGCGACGTGTAGAGCGCAGGAGTCGTCGCGACGTGTGATAGTTGTTCGTTCGTCGGGACGAGCGTCTCTTCGTCACGGCGAGCCCCTTTTTCCGAAAATGAGAATTGTTCATTTTTGAGGATATCTTTTGGCATAGATGTCTGATTGAGGTGATTTTGGAGTCGCTGTGATCTAGAGAATAAGGACTATAAGAAGTATGACAAGGGAAGTTCGGAATTAGCCTTGAAGGGTTCGAAATTTTAGGAGAAGATCGATTATGGATTTTAATGTTTTATTTCGGCTTTCTAATCTTTGGATATTGCTATGGATATTAATTGATTGGATGGAAGCTTGGTTGTTTTAGGAAACCAAGGTGACCCGATTTTATCGCAAGAGGAAGGACATTCGTGAATTGGATTCTCAAGCGATCTTAGGTGGGTAATATATTTATAGTTATTGTGTGATTAGGCAATTTCTTGCCTATGTATGAATATATGTTATATGTTATGCATGTTTAATTGTGATAAATAAATGACTTTTGATTTCATATGAGAAGCATGAGATCATGATTTTTGAACATGTCATGCCTCGACTTCGGTCACGGCATTTTGAATAAATGAGAAACATGAAAGCATGTCATTGATAAAATGATTTTGAGCATGAATCTATGCTTTTGTTTGGGCGAGAGTGGAACCATTTCGTTCATCACGTGCACGTCGACAAGAGCCTTCTCCCGGCTGCCCGCTTGTGGCCTATGAGCTCCGAATGGACTCATTTCGTTCAGGATGTAAACTTCGGTTTCTTCCTTTTGTTTCCATGGAACCCTCGAGCCATGGTGATGTACATTGCATATGTGAATTGATCATTGTGAAGCATACTTTGTGACATAATTATGGATTGAATTAATTGTATTGATTGCTTAAACTGTTTGAGTAGTATATGAATATTTGAATTAAAGTATGTATATATATATAATATATATACGTTCATATGCTGGGATTTGTGCTAGTTGCCAATGGCTATAATTATATTAACCACTGAGCTGTGTAGCTCAACCCATTATCTTTCCCCTCCTCAGGTGCAGATCAGGACGATCGTTGACTTTACGCGGCATCGGAAACTTCAGACAAATTAGGAGCTTTATATTAAGTTAGTATTTTGTTGGCCCTCCGAGCATGTTAACATTGAGCATACTCATGTATTTTTGGATTTAGATTTCATTTTGTATTTTGTTATAATTGAGGATACTTGTTGACTTTTCTTAATTTGCAATAGTATGAAATCCCTATGGTTATAGGGTCTTTAATGTATGGTTGTGTATGTTCTGGCAATGTATGTATGTATTAATTGATCGATTGTGCCTAAATGTTGGGATCGGGTCCGCGGTTTGGGGCGCTCGATGCGGGCGCGACCCGAGGGGCAGCCTCAGGATTCGGGCATCCGGGGCCCGGGCCCAACAAACAAACTTTTTCCGAATTCCACTTATGTACCTTGACCCAGACGGCGTCAACTCCTCCCCCTCACCGTTTGCAAACAGAGACTGGTTCTTTCCTTCTCCGACATTCATCCACCGTCAGTCGCCAAAATCCCCAAAATTCCCTTACCGGTTCTCTACCGCTTCTAGAATCTCCCAACCCTACCTTCACCGCCACCACCCTGACTCCAAGCCTCCGAGGCCACCACCGTCGTTGTTGCCGTCGTCGTCAACGTCTCATTCTCGTTCACCAGGTCCACCTTCGACTCCAATTCCTGCTGCTCCGAGTGGCTCTAAGTATGGTGAGATTTCCCGACCAGATAGCTTTCTTCGTCGGCCGGAGAAAACAATCTTCAGGACCCTAATAACAAAAAGAGTCTAGATTGAAGGAGGGATTGAAAGGAGAATCAAGGTTCTTTGTGTGAGGATAACTTTTATTAATCGAGGTTCTTTGCGTGAGGATAAGTTTGAGGAAGCAAGTAATCATCCTCACGCAACTAATAGTCCATTCTTAACTAAAATTTTTAGTTAAGAATGGACTATTAAGTATTAACTAAAAAAGAATTTTTCAGTTAAGAATGGACTATTAGAGTTGCATTAGGATGGAGTTTGATTATACACTTATAGTCCAAAAGCGATTCTGAGGGTGTTTAATTAATAATTCATTCTCTACTATGCTACAAATTTATGTACGATTTTAACTTTTATTAGAATTCTTGCAACAATCGGCTTTATTACTAGCATTCCATCGTTAACAAAGTCGATTATCTAAAATAATTTGGCTTAACTCCTCTACGGTATTGTGGAGGTTTGTAAGATTTAGAATTCTATTTTATATTAATTTCTATAATATTTAGAATTTTTTATATCAATTTATGGTAGTGATAAGTTTTATAATATTTAGAACTCTATTTTATATCAATTTTGTAACATTTAGAACTTTATTTCATATCAATTTCGTAACATTTAAACCTCTATTTCATATCAATTTCGTAATATTTAAAACTCTATTTCGTATCAATTTCTAGCTTTGATAGTTCAGTTATATATACTCTTTCAACTATTCAATTTGTTGATCTAAAGTAGCAATATTGAAAACTAGCAATATTTGGTCAAAGCTATTTAAAGTGGAGTAATTGCTGGAGCAAAGTTTAATAAGTAAGTAATATCTGTTGATCTTTTGTGTATCTATTTTGCTGCTGTTGGTCTTCTTTATTACAATTGATAATGAGAATTATTTAGGTTGCATATTTTTGCCCTAACAGTAGTATACCCAATTATTATTATTTTACTTTTTAGGTTAAATCATAATGGAAAATATGGAATCATCCTCTACTCGTGGTAAGTCCGATCCAGCATGGAATTATTTTTCTTCCTCTCAAGCATCTGATGGGAATGTCCAATATAACTGTATGTTTTGCGGTAGAATATTTAAAGGAGGAGGAATTTTTAGAATGAAAGAACATCTTACTGGTGTTAAGGGTAATATTGCTCCTTGCAAAAAAGTGTCACTTGATGTGCGTGATATGATTGGAAAATATTTGCAGCAACAAGTAAAAAAGAAAAAGGAAAATAAAGAGGCTCATAATGTATCTTTTGGAGATGATGAAACACCACAAGCATTAGATAAAGGAACAATAAAAGCTACTATTGACATAGATTCATATTTTTCTCCAAGAACTACTCCTGGTTCTCAACCTAGTCTAAAAAGTTTGATGGTTGATAAGGATGTTGTTTTGAGATGTAAAAGAGCATGGGCTAGATGGTTATATCATTCACGTATTCCTTTAAATGCTTTAAATTCACCATATTTTCAAGAAGCAATTGATGCTACAACAGCAATAGGCCCAGGATTTAAGGCACCATCTTATTATGAGTTGCGTGTGCCTTTGCTTCAAGATTTAAAAAAGGAATGTCAGTTAATTGTGGATACATATAAATCTTGTTGGGAATCAACGGGATGCACTATTATGGAAGATGGGTGGACTGATCAAAGACAAAGAACCTTGATTAATTTCTTGGTTTATTGTAATATGGGAGCAACTTTTATCAAGTCTGTTGATGCTTCTGACATGGTAAAAAGTGGTAATGCTTTATCTGAATTATTCTCTGAAATTGTCGAGTTGGTTGGACCAAAGAATGTTGTGCATTTTGTAACAGATAATGCAGCTAATTATGTATCAGCTAGGCACTTATTACAATCAAAGTATGGGCATATTTATTGGTCTCCATGTGCTGCTCATTGTATAAATCTTATTTTAAAAGATATTGGTGGTATGGATCATATTTCTAGTCTTGCTTCACGCGTATCTAAGATCACAATTTTTGTGTATAATCATGTCACATTTTTGTCTTGATTAAGAAAGCAAGAAGATTGGGTTGAGATCGTGCGTCCCGCTGCTACTAGGTTTGCAACTACATTTATTACTTTGAAAAGTATTTATCAACATAAGCATCAACTTCAAAATTTGGTAACAAGTAAGCACTTTTCAAGTCATAAATTATCAAAGAGTGAAAAAGGAAAAGAAGTTTGCGCTATTATTCTAGATAATAAATTTTGGGATGCTTGCTTGATCATTGTGAAGATTGTGGCTCCACTTATAAGGCTGTTGAGGATTGTTGACTCAGATGAGAAGCCATCTTTGGGGTATATATATGATGGTATGTATAGAGCTCGCAAAACAATTACAAATCTTTTTAAAGGGAATGAGAGATTATACAAGCCTTATATAGATATTATTGATCGATTTATGGGATAAGCATCTTACTCAAAGGATCCACTTAGTAGCTTATTTTCTCAATCCTTATTGCTTTTATAGTGGAGAAATGCGATAAGTAATATTATGGGAGGTTTGTTTGATGTGATTGAATGCAAAGGTATTTTTCTAGTGAAGAGCAATCCTGTTTATAAATGAAATTAAATTGTATCGTGAAGGTTTAGAGAGTTTTGCTAAATCATCAAGAAAGAGAAAACCGGCGATGAAAAAATGCAGCCTGTAAGTTTTATACTTTTAAGTTTTAATTCATTAATATATATTTTATCATAACTGTTAATTTAAAATGCGATGAGTGGTGGAGATTATTCAAAGGATGTTGCTCCAACATTGAGAAAACTCGCTATTAGGTTACTCAGTCAAACAACTTCTGCATCAGGTTGTGAACGTAATTGGAGTGTTTTTGAACGTATTCATACAAAGAAACGTAATCGTTTGGAACATCAAAGACTTAATGACCTTGTTTACGTTATTTATAATCTGCGAATGAAGAACATGTATTTTATATTTTTGTTTTTATTTCAATAATTTTATTTTTGTTATTGACTTTATAATTGCTCTATTATGTGTTCAGAGCGCTTAATAAGAAGAGAACGTATGATCCAATTGATATTGATTGTATTGAACATACTGATTTTTGGATCGAAGAAGAAGAACCATAGCCTGATCTTGATTATAATAAACTTGAAAGGACCATTTATGAAGAAAATGCATTAAATACAACAAATGAATTAAGAACATCAAGCGATGGTGGGTTCATATCTTATTTTGATTATATTTAAGTTAAAATTATATCAGATTACAAGTTTGCAATTGAGAATAATTTCATACGTTACTAATTTGTAATTTATTTTAATGTAGTAGAAGAAGTGGATGCAAATACTTTGGATGAAAGCGTAGTTTACGAATCTTTAAATATCGTTGGAGAATTTGGAGCTTTTGACGATGATGAGACGCAACCTCCTTTAGAAATACAAATTTTCTCTTAAATGTTATTTTAAGTTTTATATTGGACTCATATTTATTTATTTTTAGTTCATTAGATAATGATAAACATTGGTGTATTTTTCATTTCAATAAAATATTTTATTTTTATTTATTCTTATAAAATTTTCATCTTATTTATTATATTCCAGTTTGATAGTGGTTCACTACCGGTTGAACCTCTAAACCTTAAACCTTTCCTTCGACCGGTTCAATGTCCGGTCTGGTTTTAAAAACATTGGTTAAGACGTCCAGGGGGAGGCTAAACAACGTAGCGCTCAGATTCCACTACTAGGCCATCACACTGAAAGTCGCAGGCAAAGTTGAGACCGAATCTGAGAGCCATGATGTAGCGCCCCCTCACTGTAGGGTACACATCGGGAAACCCGAAGGTCACACCGATACGTATCCCACGATAAAGGTGCACCACCAGAACATTTCCACTAATAATCCACATGGCATCGCAATAATTTAAAACCATAACATAATACAATATCAGAAACCGCTAAATTTTAAAATCATAATATCAATCTGATACAGTCATCTAGCAACAGAATAGACAAGTCTATCAGTCCCCTAAATAAAACCAAAAAGGAAACTGATACAAACATCTATCCTAAGTCATCCTCAAAATTCAACCCAGCTGACTGACCTGTGTGCCATCGCTTCTCCTGCCAGTACGCTCGCATGGTAGGAAAAGGCTATCTCCGGAGCTAGGGGTCTATTCTATCAGTCCTGAAAAATAGGTTGCAATTTTGGGTGAATTTATAACTCAAGGAGAAACCATCATCGATGGTTCACTCAAATCATGCATTACGCAAATTGCATGACAAAGACGCACAGTAATATTCAATTAATGTATTATATAACAATTTATGATAGTTTATAATTAAGGTACGATGTCGGTGACAATATTACAAGAATATGTAGCGTTTATGATATCACATCACAATTTCTGATAGAATCATGGCATCACACGATTCAAGAATCATCACGAAATTTGGCAATTCAATCACCATGTATATAATGCATATGAGACTCTTTCCGCTTATTCAAGACAGCCCAAGTGCTCATCGGTGTTCATGGAGGACGCGTGATTTTCTCCCTCGGGCTAAGCCCGGTCAAGACAAAGGTTCGAGCTCTAGGCTCTTTTCAAATGATATTAGCAACTGGGGCACGTTCATTATCTCGATCATGCATTTATGCATGCAATGCGATGTTTAATGATTTGCAGATACGGCTATAAAAGCCCAAGATATTAAAGACTCAAGAATCCAAATGATATGGCTATAAAGCCCGAAGATTGCATTTTCGGTGTCATATAGTAATCCAATCCAATACGGTGAAAGCATGCAATTAGAACGTATACCATTCAAGAGTTCTCGATATTACAATGGTCCAATCGTATTCAAGAAAAGCATGTCATTCAATCACGTACATTTCAAAGAATCGTGCAATTCACATTATCCAATCCCACGCAGAAGAGCATGCAATTGGTCACATACATTTCAAAGAAGCATACCATTCGATCATACTCTTTGCAGTAATCATACAGTTCAATCTTATATATTTCAGTAGTTATACAGTTCACATTGGCAAGTCATTCACATTAAGCATCTAGACAATCAGGAATTTGAGAAGCCATCTAGGTTACTCACCTGTAACTTCCGAGCTAATGCCTGGAAGTTCCAGCAATGTCCGTGGAACGACGATCCAACGGCGCCTCTATAACGTAAAAAATACAGTCCATTACTAATTGCTCAATTAAACAGTGCAGTAATGCATATGTCTCAGTGAAATGATGTACAATGCATGTCCACGATTTTTCGGTGCTAAATCCCAATCGGTACTTTAAGCCCAATTCTATCTCTTTGTTCAATTGATCACTAATAAATGATCCATTCCTAAAATCCAGTCAATTTTCCTCAATTCGAATCACCTATAGCAATTTTTCCTATTCATCGGGTCAAAACCTCAATTGCAATTTCCCAATCAAAACTCCAATAGTCTCAATTTGACATTTAGGTCACACTATAACCCATGATTGACCTTAATCTCTATAATTCATTATCAATTAAATCAATTCTAACTCCCATAATTATCCTCAATTGTAGACCTCTTTCTCTAGTTCACAATGAATCAGGAATCACCTCAATCGGAGGTCTATACCATAAGTTATGCCCAATAAACTAATACTCATCCATTCAGAAATCACCCCTTCGCCGCGACCTATTCCCTTCGCCGCGACGAAGAGAAGATCGCTCGCCGCGGCACGCAACCCTTCGCGCCTCTCGCCGCGACGTCCAGCCCGCTTGTCGCGACGAAGGCCTCAGCGCCTCTAAGCTCGTCGCGACGTGCGACGGTCCGATCGTCTTCTCCGATCGATTTCCGCCATTAATACACTCTCAACTCAACATTTAACACTCCCATCTACTCTATCTAACTCATAAAATACCATAAATACACTAAAAACCATTAATAACAACATTAAACACAAAAATACTTACCAATCAAACGATCAATCCACAATCACCTTAACCCTAAAAATCCTCTGAAATCAACGATCCAACAATTTCAAAGCCTCAAACCTTCACCAATCACCATAGGCAAGTTAGATTAACACAATAAGGAAGAAGCCATAAGAAGAAATCGAAGGATCTCACCGTTGGGAGAAAAATCGAATCACCGTAGAGGGGAAGAACTCATATGCCTTAGGTAAACTTTTCCCCCAAATTTCAAACCTAGTATTTATAGACTTAAGTCTCCGAATCAGTCCAAATTTTAGTCTCGAAATTTCAGTGGCTCAACATATTTATTTCCTATCAGTAAATTCTAATTTTTCCGTTGCCATAGGACAGTTCTTTCAGTACTATACAGTCAATCGGTCTGTCACCCCATATATTTCCGATCCGAGCATTTTCTCCTGAAAATTTCCTATAAACCACTAAAATTTACCAGTCACTCAGAACCAATATTAAATTAGTCAATTGAACCCAATTACTCTAAGTTCTCAATTAACCCCCAATTCAGTCAGTCCGGTCAGTTCATGCTCGCAATCAAATCCCGGAAATCATGAATGCAAGTACCTATGAATAAATGCATATGCAATAAACCTGTTCCTCTATAATTAGAGGCCAAGAATATGCTCGATCAATGAATGCGGTGAAATCCAATCGCTCAACCCAATGATCAAAATACCCTTGCTAATGATAGAACGGATGTTACAATTCACCCTCCTAATTAAAATTTCGTCCTCAAAATTTTATACCGTCTGATCAAATAAATGAGGATATCGACTCCTCATATGCTCCTCGCCTCCCATGTAGCTTCCTCAAGAGTGGTTCTTCCAAAGGACTTTCACCAATGGAATTACCCCGTTCCTCGGTTGCTTGACCCGTGATCCAATAATACATCGGCTCCTCAACATAGGTCAAATCATGGCTACCTCAATCTCTGGAGCCGGGATTACATGCATCGGGCCTGAACGGTACCGTCGGAGCATACTAACATGAAACACGTCATGCATCTGGGACATCTCACTTGGTAATGCCAGTCTGTAAGCCAACGGTCCTATCCTCTCAAGGATCTCATACGGACCGATATACCGAGGGCTCAACTTGCCCTTATGGCCAAACCTCAAGATTCTTTCCAAGGAGACACTCGGAGAAACACTCGTCCCTACATCAGCACTCTATATCTCGCCGATGCCGATCCACATAGCTCTTTTTGTTCGTCTGAGAGCGCTTGATGCGACTCCGATCAATCTATACCTTATCCATCAGATCTCGGATCAGCTCGGGACCTCTATCGATCTCATACCCTCTTCATCCCAATATATGGCGATCGACACGGCCTCCCATACAAGGCCTCATACGGTGCCATCCCAATACTACTCGATATTGGTTGTTGTAGCAAACTCAATCGGTGCAACATCGATCCCATGATCCTCTCGAACTCCAATACACACGCCAAGCATGTCCTCAACAGTCGAATCGCCCTCTCGCTCGTCCATCTGTCTCGAGGATGAAATGCGATTAAAGTTCAACTCGCATCCATAGCGATCAGAGGCTCTTCCAACCTCGAGGTGAACTGGGATCCTCGCTCGAGACTATCGATAACGGAACCCCATGCAACCGCATAATCTCTACCACATACTTCGGGCGGTGATCGAGAGTATTGCTCTCCCTCACTGGTAAGAAGTGAGCCGATTTAGTCAATCGGTCCACTATGACCCAGATGGCATCATGTTGCCTCGGTGTCCTAGGCAACCCTGTCACGAAATCCATGGTAATTCGCTCCCACTTCCACTCCGGAATGGGCAACGAATGCAACTTACCCACTGGAGCCTGGTGCTCAGCCTTGACCTGCTGGCACGTCAGACACCTGGACACAAACTTTGTCACTTGCCTCTTCATACCAGGCCACTAGAAATGCTGTCTCAGAGTACGATACATCTTGGTCGTACCAGGATGCATCGCATAGGCAGCTACATGTGCCTCCTCGAGGATCTCCCGTCTCAAATCATCAATATCAGGCACACACAGTCTCTGACCCATCCATAAAGTCCCATCTCTCAACTCAAACTCTGAATCAGTACCGGCCTGGACTCTCTCAATCAGTCTCACTAACACTGGGTCTTGGTCCTAAACTCTTCGGATCCTATCATGCAACATCGACCTCAGCCTCAGAGTAGCAATCAGAGCTCCATCCTGACCCATATCCATCTGAACATTAAGAGCTCTCAATGAATCGCACTGTAACCTCGAAACCGAACCTAAGTCAGACTACCATGCGATCTCCTACTCGAAGGCATCGGCCACCACATTGGCCTTCCTGGATGATACTCAATCGTGCGGTCATAGTCCTTCAAGAACTCTATCCATCTCCTCCGCCTCAGATGAGCTCTCTCGACTCAATAGATATCCGAGACTCTTATGATCGATGAAGATCCGAATGTCTCCCCATACAGATAGTGTCTCCAGATCTTCAGAGCAAATACTACTGCAGCTAACTCCAAGTCATGCACTAGATAATTCACCTCGTGAGACCTCAACTATCTCGAGGCATACGCTATCACTCGACCATGCTGCATCAATACACATCCAGTCCACGATGCGAGGCATCATCAGAACTACAAAGCCTCCAAGACTAAAAGGAAGGCTTAACAGGTGCAAGATTCAACCGATGTTTCAGCTCCTCAAAGCACTTCGCACTCCTCGCACCATCTAAATGGCACATTCTTCCTCAAGAGCTTCGTCAAAGGCGGAGATCAACGAAAACCCTCGGCGAACCTCCGTAATATCCGCCGATCTTAGGAAACTCCGCAACTCGCACACTCCTCGGAATCTCCCAACTCATAATCGCTCTATCTTGTGAGGATCCACTTGATATTTCTCCGGACACTACGTGCCCGTAAATACAATCTCATCGCCGTAATTCACACTTAGTGAATTTGGCTAACAACCGCCTCTCTCATGACTCGCAGAATAATCCTCGGTGCTCGGCGTGCTCTGTCTACCTCGAATAAATCAATATGTCATCAATAAATACTATCACGAACCGTCCGGTAGGGCTGAAAACTCTATTCATCAAAGCCATGAAGGCTGCCGGGCATTAGTCAACCCAAACGGCATCACTAGGAATTGAAATGCCCGCACACGCTTCCTCAAGGCACTCTTAGCACATCGGCCTCGCAATCCTTAATCGGTAATAGCCTCGATCTCGATCCAATTTAGTGAACACCGAGCTCCCTCGCAATCGATCAAATAAATCGTCAATCCTAGGCGGTGGATACTTATTCTTCTTTGTCACCCGATTCAACCGCCTATAGTCAATGCAGCCTCATTGTCCGCCCTTTTCTTCACAACAAGACGGGCTCCCATGGTGAAACACTCGGTCTAATGAACCCTTATCCAAGAACTCCTGCAATTGAGCCTTAAGCTCTCTCGGCCCACCGGTGCCATCCTATACGGAGGATCGATATAAATGCATCCGAACAAGATCAATCTCAAACTCTATCTCCCGCTCTGGCGGCAATCCCGGTAACTCCTCGAGAAACACATCTGGAAATTCCTTAACTACGGGAACATCCTGCAATCTCATCTCTACTCTGGAATCCACTACGTGAGCCAGATAGGCCTCACAACCTCCCTGCATCAACCTCAGGGCACTCAAGAAGGATATCATCCTCGCTGGCACTACCTGACTAACTCCTCGAAACACCACTTTGGGCTGACCAGGAGACTCCAATACAACATCCTTGGTGTAACAGTCCATGACCGCCCTATGTACAGTCTACCAATCCATCCCCAATATCACATCAATCTCCTCGAGCGTAACGATCGATCGGCACTGTAATCGCCGATCGATCCGAACTCGACATCCCATACGCACCTCTCCCAATACAACAGACTACCTAGAGGTGTATTCACCTCTAACCCACACTGTAACCTCTGCCGCCATCCCCATGCGTCTACATGCTAAATGCGGTAATGAAGGAATGAGTGGATCCAGGATCCAACAATGCATATACCTCAATACCAGAAATAAGAAGCATACCCGCAACAACATCCGAGGAATCCGGGCCTCCGCCGAGTCATGGCATAGACCCTATCAGGATCGCTGCTCGCCGGTCCCTCCGACCACTGCGGACCCCTCCGCCGACCTCGGCCTCGGCCTCGGCCTCTCCATCCCGATCCACCACCACGACTCACTGGATCGTGGTATTGTCGCTCGATCTTCGGTCATAGTAGATCGGCTCCCAAAGTCTCAGGCGGCTCCTCACTAGGTGGTCCATCGAACCACACCTCAAACAGCTCCAGATAGCCATCGACACTCTCCATCGTGTCTCTTGCCACAATGCTCACAAAAGGAGCAGATCGCTCAAAATCTGCATCGCCGCCACCACTAACAATCTGCATAACTCGCCCCTCCGCCATGACCGGTCTGTCTAGCCCTCCGCAGATCTGAAGGGCCTACTGTCGCCATCGAACCTTCGCCAAGACTACCCGCATCCACCGGATCTCTTATGCCGGGCCCCCTTATCAGTCTCATTCATACGCTGTCTCAACAGTTGCTCTATCCTCACTCCTGCAGCCCTTAGTTCAATAAAACTGCCCATATCAGATCTAGCCAATAGTGTATGGATCTCCAGATTGAGTTCGCCCTCAAAACGTCGACACTTGTCACCTCTAAGCCACCGGAAGAAGCATATACCACTAACTCGCTGAACCGCACTCATAATCGGTCACGGTCAATCGCCTCGCCTCACTCTAGAACTCCCAGAACTTCATTTCCAGATAAATCTTGGGCATGAAATTGTCCTTGAACGCCCTCAAAAATCATCCCATGTCAGCAGTGCAGGGCTCGGTGGTACCGCGGAGCGATCTTCCACCATCGATATGCGTAACCTCAGCAGAGAAACCGATAATCGAAACGCCATCCGAAGTCACGGTCCATCTCGATCGAGGACTCTCTCTCGTCCTCTCTAGCCATCCTCGGCCTCCGCAAGGTCGGTGCTACCATAAGTCAACCGCCGCCATGCTAGCTGATCATATCTCCGTTCCCGTCTCACAGGAACTCGAGGAGGCAACTCCTCTGAATGAGGCACAGGAGACTCCCTACTAGCTCCTACCGATTCCAGGTCAGCTGGTTGTTCAACTCGATCTTCAAGAACGGATGACCTAAAACAGACAAGAAATTCCAATCAGTTCTGCTATGCTTACAGTGATTCAAGCCTAAATTACACTATGCCCAAAAGATGCCAAACCATGCTCTGATACCATTTAATGTAGCGCCCCCTCACCGTAGGGTACACATTGGGAAACCGAAAATCACACCGATACGTATCCCACGATAAAGGTGCACCACCAGAACATTTTCACTAATAATCCACATGGCATCGCAATAATTTAAAATCATAACATAACACAATATCAGAAACCGCTAAATTTTAAAATCATAATATCAACTGACGGTCATCCAAAGAATGAAATAGACAAGTCTATCACC
Source organism: Erythroxylum novogranatense (assembly GCA_029891385.1). Classification (NCBI taxonomy): domain Eukaryota; kingdom Viridiplantae; phylum Streptophyta; class Magnoliopsida; order Malpighiales; family Erythroxylaceae; genus Erythroxylum; species Erythroxylum novogranatense. Next base: position 17,871,070 of record CM057228.1, read on the forward strand.
CCTAAATAAAACCAAAAGGAAACCGATACAAACATCTATCCTAAGTCATCCTCAAAATCCAACCCAAATTGACCGACTGCATGTGTTATCGCTTCTCCCGCCAAAGACGTCGCACGGTAGGAAAAGGCTATCTCCGGAGCTAGGGTCTATTCTATCACCTGAAAAATAGGTTGCAATTTTGGGTGAGTTTGTGAACTCAATGAGAAACCATCATCGATAGTTCACTCAAATCACGCATTACGCAAATCAATGACAAAGACTATACTGTAATATTCAATTAACGGTATTATATAACAATTTACGTAGTTTATAATAAAGGTATGCGATCGCGACAATATTACAAGAATATAGAACAGTTTGATGATCACATCACAATTTGATAAATCATGGCATCACACGCTCAATAATCATCACACAATTTGGCAATTCAATCACCATGTATATAATGCATATGAGACTCTTTCCAGCTTAGTCAAGATTGTGCCCAAGTGCTCATCGGTGTTCGATGGAGGACGGCTGTGATTTCTCCCCTGGCTAAGCCCGGCCAAGATAAAGATTCGAGCTCTAGGCTCTTTTCAAAGGATATTAGCAACTTGGGACACGCCCATTATCGATCATGCATTTATGCATGCAATGCGATGTTTAATGATTTGCAGATACTATTATAAAAGCCCAAAGATTATAAAGACTCAAGAATCCAAAGTTGATATGGCTATAAAGCCCGAAGATTGCATTCTCGGTGTCATATAGTAATCCAATCCAATACGGTGAAAGCATGCAATTAGAACGATACCATTCAAGAGTTCTCAGATATATCTGATGGTCCAATCGTATTCAAGAAAAGCATGTCATTCAATCACGTACATTTGAAGAATCGTAATTCACATTATCCAATCCCATGCAGAAGAGCATGCAATTGGTCACATACATTTCAAGAAGCATACCATTCGATCATATTCTTTGCAAGAATCATCTGATTCAATCTTATATATTTCAAGAGTTATCTGGTTCACATTGGCAAGTCATTCACATTAAGCATCTAGACAATCAGAATTTGAGAAACCATCTAGGTTACTCACCAGAACTTCCGAGCTACTTCTCGAAGTTCCAAAGAATGTCCGTGGAACGACGATCCAAGCGCCTCTATAATAGTAAAAACACGGTCCATTACTAATTGCTCAATTAAACAAAGGCAAGAATGCATATGTCTCGATGAAATGATGTACAATGCATGTCCACGATTTTTCTGCTAAATCCCAATCGGTACTTTAAGCCCAATTCTATCTCTTTGTTCAATTGATCACTAATAAATGATCCATTCCTAAAATCCATCAATTTTCCTCAATTCAATCACCTATAGCAATTTTTCCTATTCATCGTCAAAACCTCAATTGCAATTTCCCAATCAAACTCCAATAGTCTCAATTTGACATTTAGGTCACACCATAACCCATGATTGACCTTAATCTCTATAATTCATTACCAATTAAATCAATTCTAACTCCCATAATTATCCTCAATTGTAGACCTCTTTCTAGTTCACAATGAATCGGGAATCACCTCAATCGGAGGTCTATACCATAAGTTATGCCCAATAAACTAATACTCATCCATTCAGAATCACCCTTCGTCATGACCTATTCCCTTCGCCACGACGAAGAGAAGATCGTCACGAGGCGTGAAACACGCCTTGCCAGGGCCAAGAACCTTCAAGCGCCTCTCGCGACGACGTCCCGCCGCTGTCATGACGAAGGCCTCAGCGCCTCTGCGCGCCATTAATACACTCTCAACTCAACATTTAACACTCCCATCTACTCTATCTAACTCATAAAATACCATAAATACACTAAAAGCCATTAATAACAACATTAAACACAAAAATACTTACCAATCAAACGATCGATCCACAATCACCTTAACCCTAAAAATCCTCTCAAATCAACGATCCAACAATTTCAAAGCCTCAAACCTTCACCAATCACCATAGACAAGTTAGACTAACACAATAAGGAAGAAGCCATAAGAAGAATCAAGGATCTCACCGTTGGGAGAAAAATCGAATCACCGTAGGGGAAGAACTCATATGCCTTAGGTAAACTTTTCCCCAAATTTCAAACCTAGTATTTATAGACTTAAGTCTCCGAATCACCCAAATTTTAGTCTCAAATTTCAAAGTGGCTCAACATATTTATTTCCTATCAAGAATTCTAATTTTTCCGTTGCCATAGACAGCTTCTTTCAAGATTATACAAATAATCGATGTCACCCCATATATTTCCGGTCCGAGCATTTTCTCCCGAAAATTTCCTATAAACCACTAAAATTTACCAGTCACTCAGAACCAATATTAAATCAGTCAATTGAACCCAATTACTCTAAGTTCTCAATTAACCCCAATTCACCATCCGATTACCATGCTCACAATCAAATCCCGAAAATCATGAATGCAAGTACCTATGAATAAATGAATATGCAATAAACCTGTTCCTCTATAATTAGAGGCCAGTAACATGCTCAGTCAATGAATGCAGTGAAATCCAATCAGTTCAACCCAATGACCAAAATACCCTTGCTAACAGTAACGGGATGTTACACATGAGCTCCGCGATCATGATAGTGGTGATCCCTACAAAAGAAGAGAAACCCACTACCCAGTTACCATGACTATTCCGAAGCAACCCACCAATACCTGCTTGGCCAGAACTACTAATGACATTGCCATCGACGTTAAGCTTCAACCAATTATCAGGGGGAGGAGCCCAAGAAACCAGAGTCGGGCCGTGGGATTGGGGCTGTCCGCGATGTTGATCAACAAAAACAGCCTTTGAATCTCTAACTAACAAACGGATCTGGCGAAGTTGCTCCAGACATGAGGTTTGTTCACCCTCAATTACGAATCTATTTCTGGATCGCCAAATGACCCAACACGTATTAATGAAGCACCATGAGCGGTGCACATCCCTATCATGTGGGACACAATTAAGGAGAAGCCACCTATACATTTGTTGCTCTCGGTAAAAGTCATCGTGCTAGGAAACGCGAACGTTGTCCCATACACACTTGGCATAAGTGCAGTCCCGAAGTAAGTGAAGCACAGTTTCGCGATGAGCGCCACACCGCCCACATAATGGGGATGGACATAAACCTCGTGCGTGCTGTACTTCATTTGTGAGAAGTCGATTCCAGGCGGTTAGTCACAAGAAGACTTTATGTTTCTGAGCAACTTGGAGAGACCAAATCCATTTCCAGCCTGTGGGGCCATCCACAGATGGAACTAATGTGATGAAGTCATACCCGCTCCTAGCTGTATACACACCTTGATTGCTACCATACCAGATAATGCGGTCCGGATCTTGGTTGGAGAGCGGGCGGGGTATTGCCAAGATTGTGTCAAAAGTTTCCAGTGCTATGACTTAGACTGAATAGATAGGACTATTGAATGGCATGTAGTTGAGATTTTATTATCAAACTACGGTCTTGTAATTCTTGTTGGAGACTTTTTTTCAATATTATTTTAAATTTCTAAAAAATATCTTATCATTTATATATATATGGTATGTGCTTGAAAGTTTATTATATAATATCATAACATATCATACATTTATGTTTTTATAATAATAGTTATTTATATTTTAAAATTGATATATTATGATTAATAAAAGATACTTATTATAATAAGATTTTTAAAATTAATATAAGCTCATTCAATATGTGTGTGTGTGTATATAATATAGGAAGACAAATTGAAGAATTTTCAATGAATTATGATCATCTTGATTTTATTTATATGTATATGGATAAACATAAATCGACACTTAGTGATCGATATTTTTATAATAAGATATATTGGTTGTGATACTAATTCTTTTAATTTGTTCTATTCTTGTCTTAAAGGGACTAATTCTTTCACTAATTGTTTTAATAATCTTATTATTTCGAGAGTCCTCGTCATGCAAATATTTAAGGGCAAAGACATTAAGACCTATCTATTATTTCTAATTGTTTTCTTAATGTCTATACATATTATCTTATAATAATAATAATAATAATAATAATAATAATAATAATAATAATAATAATAATAATAATAATAATAATAATAATAATAATAATAATAATAATAATAATAATAATAATAATAATAATAATAATAGTGATGATGATGATGATGATGATAATGATGATGATGATGATGACGAGAATAAGAATAATTGTGTATTATTTTAGCTTATGATTTCTCTATTTAATCTTTTTTGTCTCATTTAATCAATATCTATAAAGCACAATAAACAATAATATGAATAAAGCATTAAAATAAAATGATAGTTAAAGAAAGTAAGCGTAAATATCAATAATAAAGGAAAAGAGTGGGTTTTAATAATCACTAATAAAACATAAATGTAAATGTTAGATATTAGTAGCAAAATATAAAAGATAGATTGTTAGATTAGTTGTAGAAATGTAAAGTATAAACAATATTCAGTAGTAACAAAGTAAATAAATGGAAATAATAAGAACAAAGTTTAAAGAAGGTAACTCATTTTTATTTTATTCAAAATATTATAAAGCATAAATATCTTCAAGGAGATAGGGCCTTATGAAAAGAAGAAGAAGTGCTTTACTTAAAGGGTTATAAGGTTTTATGAAATCAATAAAAAAGAGCTTTGTGTGTTTTAAGAGAAGAAAAGGAAGTTTCATAGTTTTGAATTTTTGATAAGAAGGCCAAAAAAAGAAGAAGAAGAAAGTGTTTTAAGAGAGAGAGAGAGAGGGGGCAAAATGCAAAAGAGGAATTAGGAGCATAGTTATGAATTTCATACCGTATTATACTGATTGGTACTAGCTAGTACGTACCGTACTGACCCAAAATCGATATGGTATTTTAAATTTTAGTATCGGATTTGAATATCGATCAATATCGGCCAGCTTCAGTTGTACCGACCGGTTATTCACCAGTATGCAAAATACTGGTCAAATATTGATTAGTATCGAAAATTTTAAAAATTTGAGGAACTTTTTTGCAAAATTTTCAAAACCTCCCTCCTTCCCTCTTACCTCTTCTTCCCCCTTTTTTCAAAAATTTTAAAATAATAATAAATATTTTATTACTAATAATAATTATAAATTAAATAAAATTTAAAAATGTTTTTACTTTAATTACTAAAAATTATTTTTACTTAAATTTATTTTAATATTTTATATAATATTTATTAATAAAGTATTAATACAAATATTTTATTTTAAAATAAATAATTTAAAATTATTATTTATAAACTAATATTTATTATATATATTTTTAATTATTAAATCAAATTTATATATTTTAAAATATATTTTAAATTTAATTATACTTATTAATAATTATTAAATTAATTTTTATATTAAATTAAAATTTTGATTATATCTAATTAAATATAAAATGAAATGAAATGTGAAAATAACAATTTAAAAATAATTCAAAATTTTGATAAAATACAAAATTTTGAATTATTTTCATTATTTTACAATAAATTATTATATTTAAATAAGTATTATATATAGATATATATTATATATAGACAATTATTATATATAGAAATAATTAGAATATAATAAAGATATATATAAAATAAAATGGATAAGATATGAAAAAATAAATTAAATAAACTACAACTGTATAATATGACAATGAACTACTTTGTAATTTTTAAAATTTAGGGACTATTTTATAAATTTAAAAATTACCTTAAACTGCACTGGTATTAATCGATACCTAGAGGGCAGATACATAAATTTTTTTAAATGGGGGCAAAATTTTAATGGGAGCAAAATTTTATTTTTAGTGGGGGCAAAATTTTAATTATAGCAAAATTTTATTTTTTTTATACCATCAAAATTTAAAATAATAATTTTTACAAGTAAAATCTTTTGGAGCTAGTGGGGGCACTTGCCCCCACTGTGGCTTTGCCACTGGATACCGGTACAATATTGTATCAAAATTCAATTCGATATTAAGTTCGATACGGTATTTATAACATTAATTAGGAGAGGGAGAGAGAGAGCACATTGGAGGAGGAAATCCTGATTTTGTATAGCTTGAAGAAATTCCTCACTATTAATTGTATGGGTTCATTATTTCCATTTAACAGGAAGTTAAATAGTAAAATCTTATTATTAGAAGAAACAAGTCTTTATTTTTTTGCACTAAAGCATTTAAATTTTTGTTGAACCAAAGGGATTCTAATTAATATTTGATAATAAAATATAATTTATACTAACAAGTTTGTTATCTTGACGGGAAACTTTATAAGAATAAGATGTAATTATGTATAACTCAAACAAAATTTATTGTGTAGATCATGGTATTAAATTCCGTACTGTATCGGCCGGTACTAGTCAATACGTATCGTTCTGGCCCAAATTTGGTACCGTACTTTAAATTTTGGTATCGGATTTAAATACTGGTCGGAACCGACCCATTCCAGCTATACCGAACGGTACCGGCCGGTATTCAAAATACCGATCGATACAAAAATTTTTAAAAAATTGAGAGATTTTTTTGTAAAATTTTCAAAAGTTCCCTCCTTTCCTCCTACCTCTCCTTCCCCCTTTTTTTTCAAAGTTTTTAAAATAATAATAAATATTTTATTACTAACAATAATTATAAATTAAATAAAACTAAAATTAAATTATTTTTATTTTTATTACTAATAAATTATTTTATTTAAATTTATTTTAATATGTTATGTAATATTTATTAATAAATACTAATAAAATATTTTATTTCTTAAAATAAGTAATTTTAAAATTATTATTTATAAACTAATATTTATTTTACATATTTTCAATTATTAAATCAAAATTTATTTGAAATTTATATATTATAAAATTATATTTTAAATGTAATTATATTTATTAATAATTATTAAATTAATTTTATATATTAAATTAAAATTGTGATTATGTCTAATTAAATATAAAATGAAATAGAATGTGAAAAACAACAATTCTAAAAAATAATTCAAAATTTTGATTTTTTATTTTTTCATTATTTTAAAATTAATTATTATATTTAGATAATTATTATATATGGATATATATTATATATAAATAATTATTATATATAGAAATAATTAAAATATAATAAAGATATATATAAACTAAAATGAATAAGATATAAACAAAAAATTAAATTAAATAATCTATAACTTTACAATATTACAATGGACTATTTTGTAATTTAAAAAATTCAAGGACTATTTTATAAATTTAAAAATTACTCAAAGCTAAGATTCGATATTAACCGATATCGGTATAGTATCATATCGTAACCCAATCGATATCAAACCGATACTAGTATTAATAACATTGGTGTAGATGATAAAAGAAAATATAAATTTTGTAATTTACAAGATAAAGTTCAAATCAAGAACATAAGAAGATTAAGGCACATCAAGGTCATTTTATATTTATATTATTATTTATAATCTCACTTTTTTTTTTTTGGAAAAGGGGGGAAGTTTATTAAATCATAGCTTTACAAGAGTAGAGAGAGCAATACAATAGTCCCAGAAAGAAATAAAGAAGACTCATGGTTTATAACGTATGTGTGGAACAAAATTTTGTTCCATTCGCAAGATTGTCCAGAGTTGCAGAGGTAGAGTGAGGGCCGTAGCGAATTGTGTCGAAATACCACTCGAAGCTAACTTTGCTAAAAAGTCCGCAAAGCTATTAACCTCTCGATAGACATGGAGAATGGATGACGTCGAGTCAGAGAGCATATGTCGAATATCTGCAAGCACTGTTTCATACCTCCAAGGCCAAAACTCTGAATTGTGGTTCAATAGTTGCACAACACCCATATTGTCTGTTTGAACCTGTATTTGCCAGAGGCCATAGGCAAGACAAAACCGAAGGCCACAAACTATGGCCTCTATTTCCATGGCGAAACTAACATTTGAATTACAGTATCGACATTCAGCAAATAAGAAAGAACCATTGGCATATCGCACCACGAATCCCCAACCTGAAGGGTCGGGACAGCCAAGCGATGAGCCATCGGTGTTAAGAACAACGGTGCAATCATCCGGGGGGCCCCAACATAAAGTCATAATCACCGGCTTGCGAGGCAATTGAAAATGACAGTTAAAAGAAGTGGATAAATTAATCATTTCCTGTCGATCCTTTGGAAATATTTTATGTACTCGCACCATAGAGGAGACATGGTGCATAATCGAAAAGATCAAGGTTGGGACTGTTGTGGACTTACCCTCATATATCGCCCGGTTATGCATTTTCCATGATTCCAGAGGATGAAATAAGGTATGACCGAGATGAGCACAGGTCTTGCAGTTGTCCCCCTACCAAGAGTAGACCACTCCCGGATAAAGAGCCAAAGACCAGGGGGGAAAGATAAATGAAGATCTAACAGGGCTGCAAAATGTCGCTAGACCATTCTGGCCGTGGGACACTCATAAAATAAGTCTTTATCTTGCCAGACCATTCCGGAAACATTACATATTTTATACATTAAATATAAAATGTATATTAAATATGATTTTATATACATTTTATATTTATATTATTATTTATAATCTCACTTTTTTTTTTGAAAAGGGGAAGTTTATTAAATCATAGCAAGAGAGTAGAGAGTGCAATACAATAGTCCCAGTAAAGAAATAAAGAAGACTCATGGTTTATAACGATGTGGAACAAAATTTTGTTCCATTCGCAAGATTGTTCGGAGTTGTAGAGGTAGAGTGAGGGCCGTAGAGAATTGTGTCGAAATACCACTCGAAGCTAACTTTACTAAAAAGTCCGCAAAGCTATTAACCTCTCGATAGACATGGAGAATGGATGACGTCGAGTCAGAGAGCATATGTCGAATATCTACAAGCACTGTTTCATACCTCCAAGGCCAAAACTCTGAATTGTGGTTCAATAGTTGCACAACACCCATATTGTTTGTTTGAACCTGTATTTGCCGGAGGCCATAGGCAAGACAAAACCGAAGGTCACAAACTATGACCTCTATTTCCATGGCGAAACTAACATTTGAATTACAGTATCGACATTCAGCAAATAAGAAAGAACCATTGGCATATCGCACCACAAATCCCCAACCTGAAGGGCCGGGACAGCCAAGCGATGAGCCATCGGTGTTAAGAACAACGGTGCAATCATCCGGGGGGCCCCAACATAAAGTCATAATCACCGGCTTGCGAGGCAATTGAAAATGACAGTTAAAAGAAGTGGATAAATTAATCATTTCCTGTCGATCCTTTGGAAATATTTTATGTACTCGCACCATAGAGGAGACATGGTGCATAATCGAAAAGATCAAGGTTGGGACTGTTGTGGACTTACCCTCATATACGCGCCGGTTGCGCATTTTTCACAGTTCCCAGAGGATGAAATAAGGTATGATCGAGATGAGCACAGGTCTTGCAGTTGTCCCCCTACCAAGAGTAGACCACTCCCGGATAAAGAGTCAAAGGCTAGGGGGAAAGATAAATGAAGATCTAACAGGTCAAAATGTCGCTGCACCATTACGCCGTGGAAATTATAAAATAAGTGCTGCACACTGTCGGCAGCCAAGGAACAAATACTACATTGCGAAGGATTTAGAAAGAAACCCAACATATTTAATGTTTCCGGAAATGGAAGAAGGGAGTTATAGAGACGCCACACAAAAATAGAGATTTTCTTTGGCAGAAACTTATTCCAAGCTAGACGAAGAGAGACATTGACAGGGTTACGGGACCTTACCATTTCATATGCCGAGGAAAGGCTGAATTTGCCAGTAACAGATGGTTTCCAAATTCGCCGATCAGGCCCAGAAGAAAACTGTTGGGAATGGGTAGATATAAATGCAGCATGAGCAGGCTGCAAGAAGGGAATAATGCAGCTCAACAACTCGTCCCTCTGGGAAAAGAAATCTCTGACAGTGAGCAGTGGGAGATGAACTTGATGTACTTGATCCAACAAAGAAAAGGCGCCAAGATTTGACCAGTTATCCGTCCAGAAGGACGCTATGCCGGTATGGATGGAAACATACTCATAGGTCTGAGCAAGCTGATCTACTTTGGCAATTCTCCGCCAATGCGTTCTACGTCTTGCAGTCGGTGATAAGGTGGTAACAAATTTAGCCCAAAGACCCACTTGATTTTTAACTTTCCACCATAACTTAATCGAATTGGCTGCTACAATATCCTCCAGTTTGCGGAAGCCCAACCCATTCTCATCCATCGGAAAAGAAAGGCGGTCCCATGAACGCCAATGTCGTTTGTGATCTGCAAAATAGCTTCCCCATAGAAACTGTTGGAAGACCTTCTCCATTTTGTTTAAGATGGATTTAGGAGGGGCAATAGCAGTGAAGACGTGTTGTGGGATGGAGGATAAGACATGTTTAATTAAAATCATCCGAGCCGCAGGGGAAAGCCACTTGTTCTTCCAACTACAAAGTCGTGTCTCAATTGCCTCAACTAAATAAGTGAACATACGCCTGCCTTCCCGCCTTAATAATCGGCAGCCTAGGTATTGCAAGGGAAAGAGCCTTGGCCCATTTGTAGGAGTCAGAGAACATCTCGTCGATGATTATGAGACACACCTTCCGCAATATGAAACAACTTTTGTGTTTGTTAACCTTTTGACCGTGGCTGCCATAATCGCAAAGACGGGAGGTTAAATCGAAGTTAGTGACCGCTTATCACCCGGATAAAGAGAATTAAATTATCAAGAAAAGAGATGAGAGACAATGGCGGCTAGTAGGCACACCATAGGGCAATATCACGCCTTGCATCACATATGAGTGCAGAGCGAGTCAAAGCCTCTCAAACCAAGATAAATAAGTAAGGTGACAAAGGATCTCCTTGTTTGATGCCTCGGGATGATCGAAGAAACCCACTGGCCGCCATTCACCAAAATTGAGAACCGGTTGGAGTGAAGGAGCCCAAGAATCAGCTGATAAGCCCATCGGTGAAACCAAAAGTCGCCAAAAGACGGGATAGAAACGACCAAGAAACACGGTCAAAAGCCTTCATCATATCCAGTTTGAGAAGTATATTACCACCGCGAGCCGGGTGGTTAAGAAATTGACATAAATCCTGAGCCATCAGAATATTATCCACAATGTCCCGCCCAGATAAAAAAGCCGATCGCCTGGGAGATCAACTTGGTAGATGGTTTCAACCGTTCCGTAAGTATCTTAGTGAAGACTTTATTCAGAAAAGTACAGAGACTGATTGGTCGAAAATCAGAAAAAGAATTTACACTTAGCTTCTTCGGCAAAAGAGTAATCAACGTACTACTTACTGCACGAGGAACTGGAATCCCGGACATAAATTCTGTACAGGCATCAAAGAGATCATAACAGATGATGTCCCAACAATTATGATAGAAAGTTCCACAAAATCCATCAACTCCGGGCGCACTAGTGGACGATAAACTCATGACTGCTTGCTTAACCTCCTCCATTTTAACAGGTTGTAACAACAAAACATTATCCTCATCCTCAACAAGCCTCGGTATGTAGCTTAGTAGTCGAGAGGTGGCTGCCTCCTCATCCTCAACTACCTCCTGTGATAAGAGGGATTGAAAATATCTGACCGCTTCAAGGTCAATGTGTGTCGGGTCTGTCAACCACTGTCCAGTACTATCTCTAATCTTGTGGATCCCCAATTGCGTTCGTTTTTCTGCCAAGGAGGCATGAAAATATGCAGTGTTAGCATCACCCTCCTTGAGCCATTTCAATCTCGACTTTTGAAGCATAAAATCCTCATGTTCTTTAAGTCGTAGTAACAGTTCAGCTTTAGATTTATTCAGCCTCATGAGAGCGTCATTGGTTCCAGAGTCCTCAAAATCCCGTTCCAGCTGCATCACAGCTGACTCTGCCAGTTTCAGATTAAGGAAGACATCCCCAAACTTCTCCTTGTTCCAAAGTCATAAACAGGATTTGAGGCGACGAAGCTTGAGGGAAAACCGTAACATACCATGACAGTCAATGGGCTGAGCCCAATTCAATTGTACCAAAGGAAGAAAATCATCGCGACGTAGCCACATCCGTTGGAAACGAAAGAGTCGTGGGCGTGAAATTTGTTCCGTGTTAAATTGGCACAATAGTGGGCTATGATCTGACCCCGTTCTATTTAAGTTGTGAATAGAGGAAATCGGAAATAGATCAGCCCACTCTGTAGTGACCAGTGTCCGATCCAACTTCTTCATAACACGACCATTGGATCTAGTGCCTACCCAAGTAAATTCAGCACCCTAAGTGGGGAGTTCCAACAGGCTGCAAGAAGCTATGAAGGAATTAAAGTCGTCCATAGAGGCAAGCTCAGGAGATCCAAGACCGCTATACTCATCAAGACTGCGGATGACATTAAAATCTCCCCCCAATAACCACGAGACATTGGCGTGAGTAGCACGAAAGGCACGTAACTCAGACCACAAAGCAAGACGGTCCCGTCTTGTCGACCTCGCATAGACTATAGAAATATAAAAATCTGTATGTACATGAGTGTGGGTTAATTGCAAGTGCATAACCTGTTCGGTACCTCCAAGTACCGTAGCTGAATAAGCATTGGAAAAGAGAGCCCAGATTTTATTAGTGTCCGAAACAAATCTAGTTGTAAAATGTAATTTCCTCAGTAGTCCAGCCAAAAAAGTAGGTTGCACCATAGGTTCAATCACAAAAATCGCAGATAATTTGTGCAGGTCAGTCAGAGACTTAAGACGACGTTGGGAGGCCGTGTTACCCACCCCACGTATATTCCAAATGAGGCTACTAATCATGGGGAAGGAGCAGAAGAAGTAGCCTTAGGAGCTCTTGCCGAGCGGCGAAGAGATTCAGCAATAAAAGTGACTTTCTTATTTTTTGAACCCACAGGACGACCTCGTTTCGGTAGGGTGGTTTCGCCGTCAGACTGAACCATTCGTGAAATGTCCACAATCTGTTGACCAGAAGCTGTACCAAGTCTTAAATCATCCTGAACTTGAGTGGGCATAGGACCCTCAGGAATGACCTGAGGGAGCTTGCGAAAGAATGAAAATTCACGAAATGGTCTTTGTGTAGTGCAGTAGTAGTGGAAGCCACATTAATAGAGTCCCCATGTATAACCTTCGAAGCAAGTGGGGAATTAATAGTAGCATTAGGCTGAACAAGGACAACATCAGAAGTAGCAGGGAAAATTCCAGAATGCACAAAATCAGGGGCTGGTAATGTAGAAGGTGTTACAGGGGCGGGAGCAGTATTAACCACGCCATCATTAATGAGTTCAAGGGTTACATTAGAGGGGGGAACAGATGGTTTAGAACGAACAGAATGGCCAGTGGCCTCATCAATCTTAGACAAGAGTGCATTGAGAGGAAACTTTAAGCGGAGGAAATTGGGACGGTTGCTACAAAGATCATTCGAGCCCGAGTTGGGGCTTCATGCGATTCAAGAATCAAGCGATGGGAGGAACAGAGGGGGCGAGAAGAGGGGGAGCCGTATCTTGGACAGACAGGCTAGAAGCAGCGGGCTCCTTAACCTTCCAAACCTGAACGAGATGAAGTTGTGATTCCATGGCTACAGCAGGGGGAGGAGGATTGGGCAGTTTGTGGCGACAGTCAGTTTCGGCATGACCTACCTTCCGACAGTGACGACAGAACGAAGGTAGGTTTTCATATAGCACAGATTGGAAATAGGCATGCTCTTCCGTACCCAGGCGCAAGCGAGTCGGCAGCTCCTTCAATAAATCAACCTCAATACAGACCCGAGCAGTCGAAGGCCGAGAGAGATTGAGGGTTGGGACATCAATCTTCAGTGGAACGTCGATCATAGTGGCCAACCAGTGAAGGTAAGTTTCATGGAAGCAGTGAATTGGTAAACCCTCGAAAGAGACCCAGATCGGAACAACAGGGGATTCATGGTCAGGGTGAAAGTCCGGCGACCACTTAAACACGCCCATCAGATGACTATCAAACGTCCAGATGGCTCGCAACCAGCAACGGTGGTAGTCTTCCTCAAGATCAAAACAAATTAAAATGTGGCGGAAATCAATCATGCCTAGGGTGAAGTGTCCTTTAAACCCGATTCTTTCGAAAGAGGATCTCAGGAAATCCATCTTCGGACGACCCTTGGAAAATTTGCCAACCAACGCCAAATGAAAAGGAGCAGCGAGCTGTGCCTCTTCCTCCTTAGTAAGGAATAAGGTGGGTTCGCCCTTATACAGCTTGGGACGAGACGCGATATGGACCTCAGATCTCTGCGGCTGAAGAATCAACCTTGGTGAGGGTTTGACGCCTGTAAGCGCCTGTGCGAAAGAGCGCACTCCCTCCGGTGGAGGTGCCGGCAAGATGCCGGCCATGGATCACCGACTGTTCTCTCGCAATCGCCTGTGTCGCCGTGGATCTTGTTGTTTATGAAGCTAGCACTTTCTGTCTTCTTTGGAGTATTAGTAGATAATTGAGGTGTATTTTATAATCTCACTTTGTTAATTTGATAATATTAAAGAATTCTTGTGTATAAACATTCCATACCTCTTTATTGTATAATTTTTTTTATTCATTAGGAGGTATTAAAGTATTTGATTTAATATAAAAATATTTTGATCTTTCAAATACTCTATGAGGACATTTTGAATATTATTTTTAATTACAATTGCATTAAACAAATCATGGTTAAGCGTATAAAGTTATTGAAATCATGTTTTTGAGGGAACCGGTCAACTAATACGAGCTAGTGCCTAGTGATCGAGTAATATAAACTAATGGTCAACCTACATAAGTTAACGGTATAACATGTGAGTTTGTTGACATAGCGTAGCCAATATCCCTTCAAGGGATGCATTGGTCAACCAATATGCCTGAATGGTTAACAGTCTTGGCTACAGGCGGGGCCAGCAGGCACCTGCCAGGTCCACTATGAGAGGGGGCCCCTCTTTAACAGCCCCCTCTCATATAACATAAGAGCCTACTTTCATTTATGACCAAGATGTAATAAATATTGATAGTGAAAGAGCGCAGTATGACTTTAACGTTCATCATCCATGCTTTTAAAGTGCGCAGTTACCGTATATACGATCATCATCCATGCTTTTAAATGACTTTAACGTTAATTAACGTTAAAGTCATTTAGTTCATCATCCATGCTTTTAAAGTGCGCAGTTACCATATATACGATCATCATCCATGCTTTTAAATGACTTTAACGTTAATTAACGTTAAAGTCATTTAATGTTGTAATTTTTTTTAATGTAAAGGTAATTTTGTGGTCCTATGCTTATAAATAGTCTTCAAATATTTGAGTGTACTCTTACCTTCTAATTTCTTAATTTTCATTAATATATGTATTGAAAGTACTCCGACTAAAAAATTAGTAGCAAAAAATTTTGCGATTCATCTTCGAATTCGAGTATAATTTAAAGGTAAAGTTTCTAATTTTTAATATATTTTTATTCTTTATTTTTATTTTTAATATTAGATATTAAATTTTGCTATTTATTTTGTCTATGTATCACGATATAATACCATTTATATATCTTTGTGATATATTGTGAAGCGATTGAGTTTGGTCAGTGCTCGCATACTTCTTCCGATTCTATCTGAGTGCTTTTGTTCTTTTCTAGCCCAATTGTGTTATAATTAATTTATATTATGTTGCCTAAAAATATTTGTCTAGAAGTGAAAAAGGAAAAAAGAAAACAAGTAGCACAGTTGATAGAATCCCAAAAAGGAGCAATAAATAAATTTATTAAAAGAGTAGGCTCCTCTAATGAGAGTTCTGAGGAATTAGGTGAAGGCGGTTTTGAACAACATAAAGAAAACTTAAGTGATGAGATTCATATTCATGAGGATGTTAGAAATCTAAGTGAGGATAATCATGTACCAAATGCATCCACTTCAGAAAATTTAAAGTATATTGAGCAAGTAAGCCCTATATTGGACATTTATGATCCTAGAAATTGGGATAATCTTGATAATAAAGCAAGGGATATTTTAGTTGAAAAAGGGCCTGTAAGAGAGTTGAATCTTATGTTTCCTTTAGATAATACCTCTCGTCATTTTTCATATTCTTATTATTATAGAAATTTGAGTAATGGAGAGATTAGCGATAGAAAATGGTTGGTTTATTCTAAACATGCAGATAAAGTATATTGTTTTTGCTGTAAATTGTTCAAATCTACTAGCAAACAAAGTGGATTAGCAAATGACGGATTTAGAGATTGGAAGCATCTTAGTGAGCGACTCAAAGAACATGAGAATTGCATTGAGCATATGACTAATATGAGAACTTGGAATGAATTAAAAGTAAGATTGATCAAAAATCAAACAGTTGATAAAGATTTGCAACAAGAAATTGCAAAGGAGAAAGAACGTTGGAGACAAGTTTTGATAAGAATAGTTTCTGCAGTGAAATATCTTGTTTAATATAATTTAGTTTTTCGAGGATCCAATGAGAAACTTTACCAAGATTGTAACATCCCATCTCCTATAGGAAAGGGTATTTTGGTAAATTGGGACAGGTTAGGAATATTGAATTATATCTCGGCATGCACATACAGCATTTAGCCTCTATGATTCACGATTAGTTGCACATGCACATAGTATATATGCATTCATGACATTTTAAACTTAGGTTTCAAATCGAGATTTTTTGTGAAAATTATGGGCTAATCGTATTTGGAAAATTTTTCTGAGTGCTCCATAAATTGTTTTCTATTTTAAAGGATTTTTAGGAATTTTTCCGGAGAAAATTTCCGGACCGGAAAAATCGCCAATTGGCGAACCGGTCGATTTTCGGTAGCGAAAATTTCTACCCAATGGCACTGTAATATTGGGTATATTATTTTAGAATTGAAATTGGGGTCATTTGAGTTGATTGGGTTCATTTTTGATCTGGATTATAATATATTATGTTGACTTTCCTTTAAAGCTTGGAACCTATCACATTTTGCCACCAAAACCATTATTTAATGCTTTTGTCTTCTTCTTTATCCCTCATCCACGAGTTTTCTTCTTGTTAGAGTTAAAAACACATTCATTTTGGAAGACTTGATCTCCTCTCATCCGAAACCTTATTTTTCCCTTCCTTGGTGAATTTTTCTTCTTTCTTCGTTGGTGGCTCCTTCTTACAAGATAGATTCTTGTTCTTTGGCTTGCTCTTTCTTCCTTCTCTTGTAAAGCTAGCTTAAACCTTGAGAAGATGATGATATGCATGGTTGTGGAGATAGCCATAGGTTTTGGGAAAGGTTGAGAGGTGTGAGTGAACTTGAAGAAGTAAGGAGTATCTAAAGCTTGAACTTATTTAAGGTAAGAGTTGAGGTTGTATTCATTCTTTTGATTGTTAAAAGCATTTATGGGGATCATTAATGCATGTATTTGATTATGGAAGTAATTGGTTAGAATAGGTTTAATGCATGTTTGTGTAAGGGAGTTGGTTATGGTAGTTAAAATAGGTGATAAGTGAGGTTATTAATGATGTTTATGATGTCTAATTCATGGAAATAAAGCATGGGAATTGTATAGATGTGTGCTGCCATTTTTGTGTTATTATAGAAGAGTTTGTTGTGATGAGGTTGTGGTTGAATTAGAGGTAGGAATGAATGCTTAGTCATGTGTTGTTGATGTTAGAAGTGATAGAAGTTAAGTTGTTGATGAAATCTGGAAATTTAGTTTTTGACCTACTGGAATGTTTTGATCATAACTAATTATGTAGGAATGAAAATGAGGTGAGGTTTGTGGCCACTTACACTTTGGGATGTTGGCATCAATTTAGTGTGAAATAGGTGTTGCTAAATTGTAATGTTAGAAGGTCGAAAATTTACATAGAAAGTTACTGTTTTATTGCCTGTGAACAGTAACCGACCCTATGACCTGATTATTTTGCTGATTATTATAAATTTATTGATATGGAATTTGGGAAAAATGTCTTCATGAAAGTTGTAGCATATTGAGCTAGCTTTCCATTGCCACTGATCTTGCTATTTTTTGAGTTGTATATTAGGAGTTATGGCCTGATAACTATTGACTGTTGTTATGTATTGAGTGAAACCTAGCTGGATTAGCAAATTTGGTGTACATTCTGTTTTGGAGTAATTTTAGTAATTTTTGTGAACTGAACTGGTTTTAGGGGTTTACTGAAGAGTTTTAGATGACACATTGATCTTGAAATTGGTGTATGGCATGTAATTTTTGGAAATCAGATGTGGGAGATATGGAATTTCAAAAGCTGAACCTACATTGTGGTTTTAAGTGTTGATTAGGTCAGTAACTTGCATAACAGATTTGAAATTGTTAAAAATCGAATTGGAGATTAAGTTCTTCATGAAACTTGAAGTTTGAGGAGTTATCTGTTCAGGGACATAAAGTTTGGATTTTCTGACTTGTGTACAGGAGATATGTTTGTTATAAGTTTACTGTTCAAATTGCATGGTTTCAGGGACAGTAACATTGAGTGAATTAATTGACTTGTTTAGAAATGGAATTTGATTTTGGGTTGTTCATGAAAATTGTAGATGACATTGTGAACTTATTGATCATATTTATGTGGTAATTTTTAGCTGAATAATCAGTGAGTTCTTGCATTTGTAAGTTACTGTCCTGTGTTGATGAGTTTTGAGTAGGCAGTAGCTTGGATGGGATTTTTGACACCCTTAGAGGTGGAATTACTTTTTGTGGTCTTCTTGAGAATTGTAGAGGGTTTCATAAGCTTTCCAATGAGGTATAGTTTGTATTTTTCTAAATTGTGTGCTAAGAATTATGGTTGTTGGAAATTCAGATTGACAATAGGAAAAGAAAAGGGGAAGGAAGAGAGGTAGAATTTATTATTGTTTTTATTTTTATTTGACATTAAGTGACCTAATGGTTTCTTTTGTCAATTTCTTTTCCGTCCGACGTCCGATTGACCTGATTCTTGAGGCATCGGATTCGTGACACATTGAATTTCATTTTGTGAGAAATTGGGAATTTTTAGACGGGAAATTGACGAGCCGGGTAATGGAACATTTAATTCTTGTTTTTGTTTAATTGGGGACTTATAGAGGTCCAATTGCACCGTCGGTGCCAATAAGTTTCTAAATTTAGATGGAATTTTTATGACAGGAAAATTTTGGATTAGGGCCGTGAATGCCATGAACATGCATTATACACGTTTTAATCATTCCATGTGCATTATTTGGTCACTCGAACTATACAGTTAGTAATGTTTGCCTATTTTAATTGCTATAGAGGCTCAGTTGGACCGTAGATCCACGGACTTGGCAGAGACTTCCCGGAAAAAGCTCGGAAGTTATTAGGTGAGTAACCTAGATGGTTTCTCAATTTTTATGTGTTTAATATCTCGCAATTATGCCATGTGGAGATAATGGATGGGAACATGTGTGTTTGATTTTGATTGATTTCAGACCATGGGTGTCTGAAATACTTGGAATGAGATATCGAAGTGCTAGAATTGATTTTCATGTGACTACTTGGGATAGACATATGTGAATATGTTAAATAGGAATCGGTTATGGTGTGGATTTGGATATTTACATTCATACATAATTGCATGATCAGTAATTGGCAGTTGTGACCAGAGCAGCCAACGAGAGCTTTAAGCTCAACGGGATTGGGCCTTGAGTCCACAATGATTTAGAGCCTATGGCTCACCGATTAATCGCGCCTTTAAGGGACGATTCAGGCGCTCAGACACAACAATGAATTAAATTGGAAAAGCGTCTCATACACATTTCATGTGCATTTGAATTGGGTTCTTTTGATTGATAATCATGTGGTACTTCTGAATGTGTTTGAGTGTTATAACTATGTGAATTTTGTGTATATGCATGAATTGGGTGAACCATCGATGATGGTTCCTCACTGAGTTCGCAAACTCACCCAAAATTGCAAATTATTTTTCAGGACCGAGATAGTAGACTCATAGCTCCGGAGGGACTTTTCCTGCCATGTAGATTGAGTTGGCAAGAGAAGTTATGGCACGCAGGTGGGTCAGCTGGCATTTTTTTTTGGAGGGATGACCTAGCTAGCTTTTTGTTTGATTTTCTTTTGAAGACATGTACTGAAACTATCGGTTGTATAATTTATCGCTTGAGGTTATGAAATGAAAATTTTATGGTTCCAAAACTTAGTAAACTTCATGTTAATGCTTTATGATACTTGGATGCCATGTGGAGTGTTAGTTTGTTCGTAGCGTACTCTTATCATCGGGTGTGTATCGGAATGACCTACAGGCGTCCCGGTACATATCCTATGGTAAGTGGGTGCTACAAAGATGGTAATGGTAATTTTTTAGGATTGATTGAGATGATTGCTGGATTTGATGTGATAATGCAAGATCATGTTAGACGTATTCAAAATCATGAAATTCATCATCATTATCTTGGTCACAAAATTCAAAATGAGTTGATTTCTCTATTGGCCCAGAGCGTTAGAAGTTCTATCATAAGGATCATTAAAGAGGCGAAATACTTTTCTATTATTCTTGACTGTACCCCAGATTTGAGTCATCAAGAACAAATGAGTTTGTTAGTACGATGTGTGAATATGTCAAATAAAAAAATAAAAATAGAGGAGTACTTTTTAGAGTTCTTAAAGGTAGATGACACATCTGGATTAGGACTTTTCAATGAATTATTGAATGCATTGAATTCTCTTGATCTTAATGTTTATAATGTAAGGGGTCAAGGTTATGACAATGGTTCTAATATGAAGGGAAAACACCAAGGGTTCAAAAGCGATTACTAGAAATAAATCCAAGAGCATTATATATGCCATGTGCTTGTCATAATCTTAATCTTACTCTTAGTGATATGGCATATTCTTGTGTTAAAGTCGTTTCATTTTGGAGTCGCAACGTATATATGCATTATTTTCAAGTTCTCTAAAAGGTGGAAGGTTTTGTTTGATAATGTTTTAGGTTTAACTATAAAATCATTGTCCAACACTCGTTGGGAGAGTCGAATAAAAAGTGTTAAAGCTATTAGATTTCAAGCTCCTCAAATAAGATTGGCTTTGATGGAATTATCTAGATCTTGTGATGATGCCAAGTCAAAGAGTGAAGCAGAAAGCTTGGTTAGTGTACTTGAGAGTTTTGAATTTTTACTTGGTATGATTATTTGGTATGATATTTTATTCGCTATTAACATGGTGAGTAAAAGTTGCAATCTAAATCTATGTGCATTAATGCTACCATAAAGCAATTAGAAGGTGTGATGGTATTTTTGAGAAATATAGAGATGAAGGGTTTAGCTCTAGTATGAATATTGCCAAAATCTTCAAGGCTTGAGATGAATATAGAACCTACATTTCTAACTAAACGTTGTGTTATTAGGAAACGACAATTTGATGAAATTAACCATAATGAAGAAATACAATCAGCTGAGGATTCTTTCAGGATTAATTACTTTCTAGTTGTTGTGGATATGGCAATTACTTCGTTAAAGAATAGATTTGAACAATTAACGACATTTGATAATATTTTTGGATTTTTATTTGATTCAAAGAAGTTGAGGTCATTAGATGATAACGAATTAAGAGAATGTTGTTCTAATTTTACGACGGTGTCTGATGTGGATTTAGATGATCTTTTTTTTCTGAATTAAAAGTATTACAAATGACGTTGCCAAATGAGTTAATGTCATCAGTTGAAATATTAGAATTTGTTCAAACTGCAGATTGTTATCCAAATGTTTCAATTGCTTATCGAATTCTATTGACTATACCAGTAACTGTAGCATTAGCTGAGAGAAGTTTTTCAAAGTTAAAATTATTGAATACCTACTTGAGGTCATCAATGTCACAAGAAAGGTTGAATGGTTTAGCTATGTTATGTATTGAGAAGGATATGTTGGACAATATTGATCTTGATAATATTATTAATGATTTTGCATCTAGAAATGCACGGAGAAATTGTTTTTCATAAATTATGATATTGATAATATTATTGGGGCCTTTTTTTTAATTTCGCCCCGGGCCTATAAAACTATAGAAACGGCCCTGATGGTTAACCAATATATCAACGACTACCGAGCCTGTGTAATCAATGCATAATGGTTAACTATTTTCTGCAACAACTACTTTTTGGTTTTAACAGCTAGTAGGGTCTTAAGCCCTATAATTACACGGTTTCTCGTTAGTTCTTGAATCAAGAAGTATTAATTTTATAATTGATATTATTACTTTGTTCGAGACATGAGCATATATAAATTGTACAAAATAAGGAGAGATCATCATTAAATTATTAAAAACATTTAAAAGGATTAAAGTTGTTAATACTTTGACAGTAAAAATTAATTACATAATTGATACTTTCATATATGTTAATGAATTTACTGTAAAAATATTTTCCTCATATATTTAAGGATATATTATTGGAATCCAACCGTGATCAAATCACGAATGTAGCAGAAAATAAAACTTTTACAGATTTCGAGCAGATTTTGATACTGAATAAACTTGAATAAAACATAAAATAAATTAGAAATTGTACCTTGTTTATCTTCTTGTTGAAAAACCTTTGAAACTTTTTCGATTTATTAATCAAATATCCAGCTTTTGATGATATCCACAAAATATTTCTCAAGACTGGTTTGAGAGGAAAAAGACAAAAGTGCTAGCTTTTAAAATGTTCTTCTCTTTTAAATAGAAAAATCATGAGTTTTTAATTAAAATTAAATTTTTTAATTATAATTAGAATTAGAATTAATTATAATTATAATTATAATCAAATTCAAATTCAAATTATAATTAATTTAATTTTAATAAAATCAAATATCTCATATTTGATTTCACAGTTTCTCAAACTTTATAATTATGTCCAACTTAATTAAATTGATTTTTCTTTCATAAATTACTTTTTGATATGTGACCTATTATGTTCATAATAAATTAACAATGATTATAAATTACAATTATAATTCACAATTAGAATTAGATAAATTAACACTTATTTTAATTTATCTTTAATTCTTCAATTAAACAATTTATAATCATAAACCATGATTGATGTCTAATAATATATCATGAATACCCAAATATCGAGGAATGTCAAAGTGATTGACGTAACATGTTCATGCATGATTATGATGTATAATTTAATCATTTCGTCATTCAATAATCTAATTGAACAAAGTATGGATATAATGTCTACTCTTGTCATCCAATCATGTTTGTTCTTGTTAATTAGGAATTGATTTATAATTGAAATTTGAAAACACCTTTTCAAATGTCAATTCACTCTAGATTAGATAATTCCATAAATCATTACTAATTAAGAATAGTAGAATATTTTCTCTAATTACTTTAGAGTGACAAATCATATATTGATTTACTCAACTATCTTTATATGATTCATACTATATCTAATTACTACTAACTGAATTATTCTAAGGCGATTCATACGTAACATCAAAACATAGTAATTCTCACATGAGATAACTTAGTAATCTCAAGTCTAAAGATTAATTATATAACCATCATTATGAGATAATCTACGACACATAAGTAATATTCTATCCGAATTTTCATTATCTAGTTAGTTCGGTGACTTATTTTAATAATTACCCACACATTATTTTAAGTATATCTATACTTTAATTTATGAGTTTAATTACTTTCTTCATAAAAAACATAATCATGCTAGTTTTATCGTTTGACAATATATCATCTTGATGAAACTACAACTAGAAACATTTAGAAATAATACATAAGTATAAATTGAATATCATAATTATAATCTCATCATAATTTCAATTACACAAGAATTGTTCTAAGGATTTTACTTTTAGTATTAAAATATAAAATATTAATTAAATTAATACGAAAGATAAATAAAGTCTTTTCATTAATTAAAATAATGTCGATATTAATTACATCCAATTGATTGGTTGCAAGGGCATGAACAAACATGTACATCATACAATAAGTTTAAGAACCCCATTATAAAATCAGTCACCTCATATGTATTAAACCATGACAATATTTCGATAAAATAAATCATTTCTTTTATAGAAAATTAATATAAATTTAGTCAAAACTTGTCATATCTATAAAACCAGATAAATAACATAATACATGAAAATTAAAAAATATTTTAAAAAATATTTTAATAAGAAAATAGAAATTCAATTAAAATGGAGAATATTAAAATTAAAAATTGCAAGAAAAAGAAATCTGTGTTGTCTTGTTTATTATCATATTGTTAACTTACCCTATAAAACAAACTTTAATGAAAAATCCTACTAAAGCTAGACTTATACAAATAAATAAAGAGCTAGAAAATCATTGTAAATAAGAATTAAACGACCTACTAAATAAACAATTAGTATTCATATCTAAATTTTCTTAGGCATTTTATGTTAATAAAACTAGAAACAAAAAGAAGAGTTCTTAGGATAGTAATAATTTATCAACATCTCTTTTTGAAAGCAAAATGTTATCATTTTAATAAAGCTTTATAATAGATAAGATACCCAATTCCTAATAAAAAATATTTACTTCAAAATTATACAATACCTTTTTTTTTTCAAATTTTGTCATGAAGTTAAAATTTTAGTAAATTTAAATAGACCCAAAAGATAGATATAATATTATCTTCAATGTCCTTTTGGATAGTTTAAATGTAATGCTATATTCTTTGACCTAAAAATGGTCCATCTAAATTTCAAACAATAAAATGTTATATATATAGATGATATCCTGATTTTGTTTTTGGCCTTCTTCTATAGAACGACATCTTAAGAATATTAAAATGTTTACCTATATTTTCAAAAAGAGTAGTCTAGCAATATAAAAATAAAATAATTCTTTTGCAAACAAAATTAGATTCTTAAAACATTATATTCAACACCTATAGAAAAAACTCCAGAATTCACAATTAAATTTTAAAATCAAATATTAGATAAAAAATTACAAAAATTCCTAAGAATCCTAAATTATGTCATGGATTTTTGTCCTAACCTTAATAGACCATGTAAATCCACTTATATGTGGCTACTCAACCTATCCACTAATAAAATTAAGAAAATTATTCACCCATTGAAATAGGGACAAAAATATTAGAAACTTAAAAAGTTTGAAGCCAGGCGTTTAATAGATATTTTATGCTCTCCTTACACAACCATTTTGACCACCGAGTAGTTTGGTAAACCATCATTCGTGTCTATTCATTTTTAATATTGAATTCACATATAACTCTCTTTTTGGTTTATAAAATTGGTGAAAATGGCATGGATCGATGCTTCATTTACTTCTCTCTCAAACATTTTATTTTCAAAACCAAATACCAACCTGAAGATTATTGGGATCTATTGGAAAAAATAAAACAATTTTCAAGTCTCGTTCAACTTTAACTTCATAGAGTAATAAAGAGAGAATGAATTTAGGCCTAGATAATGAGGAGGTGAATTTGGTGCAATCCTCGCTAAGAGACTTAGAAAAATGTTAAAATAAATAACTGATAAAGACCAACAATGAATGAAGAAGATTAAAGCCTATTGTTCTAAAATGAAAAAAAAAACATTTATATGCCTATAAATATATACCTATGTATGAAGGAGATAAGAAATCATTTGCTCAATGTGTGTGACACATGGTTAATTATAAAAAATCTCAAACTTTACTCAATTTTATAATTATAACTCACACTTAAAAAAGTGGCAATAAACACTCAAAATTTTAATTTTTTTCAATTTTAGCTAGACATTAGTATTTTCGTTAATGTTATCGACATAACTTGTCACTTAAGATAAAAACTTTAAGCACTCATATACGTCAGACTTAATTAAATTAACTAATTAAGTTTCATTAAGTTGTTTAACTATACTATATTATTTTTAGATGAAGACAACCTTGGAGCGACATTTCAATGTCTTCCAAATCCATCGACTCATAGAACTTGTCATTATCATTATTCCTTTCATTCAAACCCTCCAAGCTCTTCAATTTCTCTTAAGGAACTTCAGGCAACAACTTCCTCTTAACAAACTTCACATATTCTCTTACCATATACACTTTAAAATTAACCCAACCATGATTAAAAAATTCATATAATACAATCAATTATTTTAGCTTGTTCAATCCCTCGTGGTTGAAGACTAGCGCCATTTTGTGTGACGTTGTGTTGTCGTCAAGGGTCAACTACTTCACAATTACTGGATACTTAAGAAACTCCCAAGCTTAGGGATCAAACAACATTTCCTTGTTGTAAATCACATTTTATTTAGCAATTCCAAAGGAATCATCCCCAAACTCAATCTTTGAAACCACTTAAAGAATCGATATTTGATTGTGAAGGCGCTTAAGGGCTGATAACGAATCAGTGATGGCGACTCTAGGGTTTCGACACTGGAACTCATCCAACTGCTACTTCCAGTCCTTGTGATAAAACTTATGAATAATGCAATCAAACAGTCCCTGCTAATTGATTAAGTTTCATTAAGTTTCTAAAAATCTGAATGAAATCTCAGTTTGCTACCCTAGGCACCTCTTTACACAAACTGAGTTTGGTGCGAGAATTGAGTTTGATTTAGGGTTTTCTTTATCTAAAAATGACGTAGTTTAGTTAAACAACTTAATAATTCTTAATTAATTAGTTTAATTAAGTGTTATGTTTATAAGCATTTAGGATTTCTATCTTATGTGGTAAGTCACATCAACAACATTAATGGAGATACTAACGTCGGGTTAGAATTGAAAAAATTGATAATTTAAATATTTAATTGTCACTTTTTAAAGTTCAAGTTATAATTACAAAATTGTGTAAAGTTTGAGATTTTTTTTGTAATTAACTATGTATATATATAGGGTTATTTACCAAAAAAGCCCAGACTTTCCTTAAATTTTCAATTATAGCCCTAACTTTAAAAAGTAGCAATAAAATATTCAAATTTTCAATTTTTTTCAATTATAGCCTGATGTTAATCTCACCATTATTTTGACTGATGTGGCACTACCACGTGTCAAATTACCCCCATTAATTAGACACGTTAGCGTTATTAAGGAAAGCTTGTCTCATTAGCGAAACAACATTGTTTCTTGATGGTAGTAAAATGATGTTGTTTCAAGAAAACTGAAAGAAGACTTCTTCTCCCCTTTTGCTGTCACTCAATTTGTCTAAAAGCTCTTATTTTTCTCTCACCCCGTCGTTGTGAATGTGTAACCTATTCTAAGTTTTCTCTCACTCATGGTCACCTAATCGTCCTCAACATTTCTCCTATCATCAAAACATCATTTTACCCCGCTCTTATCCCTTCTTGCATTGCATCGCCAGAAGCGTGATTTTGCCCTTTTAGACAATCAACCACATGAAGGTTAGGTTTTTATTTCTTCCTTAAGATTTAATTGTCTTCTTTTCTTATAATGTTTAATGTTATGCTAGAAGGTATGGATGATCTAGCTATTTATGTTTTGTTTATGTCTCATATTCTTTAATTCTTCATGCAAGCTACTTTAATTCATCATGCAAAAATGTTGTTATCCAACCTCATCCTAAAACACTTTGGTCTAAACTTGTGTAGTTTCCTTAGTCTAATCTAAGAGTGGTGTTTACTTTGTAGCTAACAGACTATTTATCTGAGCTTCTTATAAAAAAATTTAAACATAACTAAAACCTATGTATTTTATAATCGAGAGGAAACTATAGGCATTACTCACTTATGTCTTATGTTACCTATTCTTACACCCAATGTGAAGGTGGGTGTATCTAACAAGTGCCAAGGAAATAGCAATTTTTGCCTTAAAGTCAAACATCAATTGTAGCATTAAAGAGAGTTTTGTTTGTTATCAGGCTGTCACTAGTACTGCTAAAGAACTGTCAATTCCTGTTCATGGGTATGTGGTATTTATCTTTTGACATAATTCTTATTAAGAGATATTATACCTTTGTGTCTTCTGCATATGGTGTAGGATTAACTCTCCTAATGACCAATTATTTAAAAGCCTTAAACCTGTTACATATCTTTTGTTCGTTTTCCTCTTCTCTTAGTTTTAGGTTGAAATTTTCTACAGGTTATCTACCTTCATATTTCTCTAAGCCTATTTGCTGAGTTATATTGGTTTTCTTATGGAAGGAGAGATTTCTCCCTCGAAGCTAGCATATATGGCAAAAGAACTTTATGACATGTGCTGTTTTGAGATTTACCTTAGTGATACGATTGGAGTTGGTACACTTGGTATAGTGTTTTTGTTAATCTCTACATTTTTACTAATTTTTGTTTGAATTTTTTCATTAGATTACCTCTCTTTCCACAAAATTGTTGCTTCTTCTTCATACGTTTCTTAAAATTTTGTGTTCACAATTTTGGAGTTCGTTTTCTTGAACATGAGCTTTTTCGTTTAATAAATTCTTTTTCGCACCTTTTTTTCATAGGTGATCCAACACTTTTAGCTATCTAATTCTTTCTAAAGGTTATGTGTTTAAAGATTTGTTTCTTCACTATGTATATTCCCTATCCTAGTTGTTGCATTTATTTAGTAGCCTATTAATCCTTGCACCATTCTTTTATGTGCTATGATTAACTTCAAATGAAGCTAATACAGTTCATTTTACTGTCTTATATTAGATTGTTGTGATGTAAGCGCATATCCTAATAACCAATTCAAATTCATTTCCCCAAGCAGTTTCTCAAGTATGATTTCGATACGTTAATTGTCTGTTCCATTTACTATCATTCCTGTGCTTGAAGTTGTGATGACTGTTGTTCCTGCTGAAAAGATTGTTGTCCATTTCCATATATAAACATTGTAGTGATGGAAGACCAGTGTAACACCCAAATACCCCCTGGGAGGATACATGGATGCCACCCAAGACAGAACAAACAAAATCAAACATTACACATTTGCATTGTTTTACAATCTAAGTTTAACACATATAATACAATTTCGGACTTTCCGAATCAAATCCAAAGAATATGTACAGCCCAAATAAACCAAACAAAATACATATTCGAGTGACACAAAACTCGACTCCTTTGGCCCTGCGGTTGACTTGTCCCGATCCTTAATCTCTTTGCTCTGCACTCTACACGGGCAATCCACCGTCTTAAGCTTATAGCTTAGTGAGTAATCATTTATCTAATTTAACCAATTTCTTTTCACATTAACGATATAAGCATGCATTCAGAGATTAATAATCAGGCAAAATGCACTTCAGAACAGATCACCTTTTAATGTTGGGTCCGTGTTTTGCGTTGGGTCCGTGTTTTGCGTACCTCAGTACCTCAAGTTTGCACGCGATCCAACCTCAAGGTTGCACGCGACCACAACCCAACAAATCAGAAGTCCATAAAACAGAAGTGGGTAACGGGACTTTTCAGAAGACCAAAATCTCGACACCGAAGTGTCCATATCAGAAGCCAAAGGCTCGACACCGAAGTGTCACAGAAGCGCTACAGACCCTTCTAAGCATGCCTATTTACCCACAACTCGGACAGAACAAATCAGTTCAGACATTTCATGTGCAATAACATTAGCACTTCAATAACATAATCATACAACAATTACCTCGGACGTTCATTGTCGGAATAAGACACAATCAAGATCAAAGACACATGAGCACTTTCGGACATTCATTGTCGGGAATGTAACACAATTCATGATGAACAACTCAAAGTGAGACCGTCCGGGTCTCTTATATCGATTTACCCATAGTACTTATCGATTTCATGAAATTTCGACATTGACTTACAAACTTTACTATCGAAATTACTTACATTATCGACATTATTGGTGACATCGACATTCTTGATATGATCGACTGCCATCAAATTTCGATTCGACTATCTTTATGACTTCCAATTTATTGTCGGCATGACGACGTCTTGAAATTTCTATCTTACTTATCGATGAAATCCGGATTACTAACCTTCAATCGCCTATACTATTTATTGCCTCGAAGTCCCGCAATATCTGGCGATGGTCGTTCCTCTATAATATGGAACATGGATACAAATTATTATTGTGCATAATATCTTGATGATCATGATGCATGTTCATGCAAATTTCCGGGATTCTACTGTTCAAAAATACGTATTACTATTCACAAATACGTATTATTACTGTTCACAAATACGTACGGGTACTGTTCACAAATACATACGTTCACTATTCACTATGCACTATTCACTATTCACTACTATTCACTATTTACTGTTCACCGCAAACCTTTGCTCACACATCGCTCATCGACATCGCTCAATCGACAATCGCTCATCGTCTCCTACCTTACGAAAATCACTGTTCATCTCTTTTTTTTTCTTTCTTTTCTTTTTCCTCTCAATTCTTCTCAATTCCTTTTAGCATCATCACTTAACAACTAACCTCTTACGCCAGTCTAACCTATCAGAATCATCAAAAACTTTAAACATGATAGATCTAAAAATTTCCTTCCCCTTTTTCTTATCCTCCCATAAAACCATCTAACAGATCATATATACCTATATGTCTCAACCAACACCAGAAAAGATTCATGATCTAAAGGACTAACCTCGTTATTTGCTGCAGAAAAGCAGATCGATCGACAGACAGTGATGAAGAGCATCGATCGTGAGCAAATGAACTGAATTTTATGAGTTATACACGGTTCTGTCTACCCCTTATATAAGTCGGCCACTTATTCAATTTTTACTATTGGCTTACTGTGGGATGAATAGTGAAAAGCACACTTATGATTGCGGAATCAACTAATTCCCAGAAATTCCAGACAACTTCCCAAAATTCACCAAAAATTTCGTCATCAAATATGACTGCCAAATAATTGTTCCAAAAATACTCCATACGTCACCAATAATTTCTAAAAATCATTGAAGTCTCCAAAAATTACTAAAAATTATCTTAATATTGTCTGAATCAATCCAAAATTTCATTTTACCAATGTACCCGGAAATACCATGAATGCATGCCAAAATATCAAAGAGACAGAACATAAATCGGACTAAATTTGCTTAATATGCTAACCCCTAATTTGGGGTGTTACAACACTTCCCTCCTTAAGGAATTTCGTCCTCGATATTCATATCTGATCCGAATATTTTATACCTCCAACGGCTATTACCGGTCAAAAACGGCTAGTTTCTAACGGTCATAAACAGTTATAAACGGCTAGTGAACAGTACCAAAATGGTCTATAAATAGAAACTACTTCTTCCTCATTTCCTTCATCCCTCCACATTCTTTCTTACTTACCTTAAACTTTCTTCTAGACGAAACCAAAGTTCAAAATGTTATCCGCTATCGCATGCTTTGGTATACTTCTTATCATTATGTATCTTTATCTCGTTCTTAGTATTAATTTTGAGCTATGTGAAGCTCGCACTTTTTTTGTCTTCTTAGCATTTCCTATGATCCTTATGTTACTTATTGGCATAGCCTTTGAGCAAGGCATGTAACTTTTTTTTTCGTCGTAATGGAAAAATAAATGTGTTGCTCTCTATTTCGTCGTCATGGTGATGAGGGATTGATACCTCACTTCATTTGTGGAAAAATGTCCAATAGGATCCTCAATATGTTCACTTTCACTTTCGGAATCAATAACGCCAATATCTCTACCTCGTATCAAATGCATCTAATACCACCAAATATCATCGCAAAGCACTATAGCCACAAAACCAATGTTTCTTCACATAGTTACATAATCATACCAGTCATCAGTCAAAAGGTTCAATTCATATCGTGCGATCGTTAATCTCATCTTTCACGTATTCCCTCTTGTAAAATCACGCAATCTGATATCATCAATTTGTCGGATCGATTTATAATTAATCACTTTTCTTCTCTAATTTCCTTCTCATATATATTTCTCAATCTCTTCCCAATTCCTCGATTCTTATATCAAATATTTCATCAATAGTCTTTAACATTTTTCCTTTAACATTTACGCAAGTCAATGGTCCACTTCTATGGACCAAAGTCAAACATCAAGTCATCTCATCTTTCAAAATTTGAATCTCTCACAAGCATACCTTCATCAAGAATTTCTACTCTCTAAATTCAATCTTAACTTGAACAAACAATTTAACTCTACAAATATGTATCCTCCAAGTATTTCTTATTTCATCTCACACATGAATATCTGAAAGCCTGTCAATTTCCATTACTTATCACCTTAATCAAACAATCCATTTACATTTCTATCACATTTCTCTAATTCCATCTTCCTAAACCTAATGCCCATCTTTTTCATTCAGTCCTTTTTCTCTTTCGTCCAACTTATTCCCAATCATATTCTTTTCCTTTTGGCATCAAATTTGTCTTACTCCCAAACTCACTTCTTATTCTTATTCTTATCTTAACCCGATTTTTACCACAAATCGGGCAGCATAACGGCTGTATTTTGACAGCCCACAAATCTGCAATGATAAAACACACTTCTAAAATTCTCACACAATAACCAGAATCATCGGACCTCCCGTCCGGAATCCCAACATCAGCAACAACGCACTTCTATACCTAACACTTCAATAGACTCAACTCTCAATACCCAATGCATCGATACCATAGCACAATATTGATATCGTATTCCATAATATAAATGCATTACATCATTATTTGTCATAGCTAACTAGATATTATTTCCCACTTCGAAATAGTCACAACTTTCATTTTCCCTTATGCAGATAGATCAGCATGCTTATTTGACATCTCAGCTTCCTGAGCTAATCAAACTCATACTTCCTAGACGTACTGTCATAGATTTCATTACGAACCTAAATCCATATACGTTTGCTAGTCTATTCAACTTCCCTTATCTGACTCTCATATTGATCTGACTCCAATATTCACAGCTAATTCGTTCCATACTCATTAATTCCTTCTTGTCCCAACATATATCGTCTCCGTACACCATAACATCATTCGCCAAGCAACCAGTACACTCAGAATAACTTCATCTTACTTGACTATGCTCTCAATCAATTAAATTCTACTATCGAACCCATTTTTAAAATCTGACATACCTCATCAACAGTCTTGTGAAATCTTTCATACGGACATTCTAGAACCAAAACATGGGACAAACCGCATTAGGCCAGACACAACTCTGCTATGCAAGTACAAGTAATAGTTAAGCGTTGGTTAAACCAGAATCGCCTAAACCAGCTTTGATACCAAAAGATGTAACACCCAAATACCCCCT
Organism: Erythroxylum novogranatense; assembly: GCA_029891385.1. Classification (NCBI taxonomy): domain Eukaryota; kingdom Viridiplantae; phylum Streptophyta; class Magnoliopsida; order Malpighiales; family Erythroxylaceae; genus Erythroxylum; species Erythroxylum novogranatense. Next base: position 17,904,155 of record CM057228.1, read on the forward strand.
GGGAGGATACATGGATGCCACCCAAGACAGAACAAACAAAATCAAACATTACACATTTGCATTGTTTTACAATCTAAGTTTAACACACATATAATACAGCTCAGACTTTCCAGAATCAAATCCAAAGAATATGTACAGGCCCAAATAAACCAAACAAAATACATATTCGAGTGACACAAAAACTTTGACTCCTTTCACATCGCGGTTGACTTGTCGATCCTTAATCTCTTTGCTCGCACTCTACACGGACAAATCCACCGTCTTAAGCTTATAGCTTAGTGAGTAATCATTTATCTAATTTAACCAATTTTTTTCACATTAACGATATAAGCATGCATTCGTAGATTAATAATCGTGCAAAATGCACTTCATAACAGATCGCCTTTTAATGTTGGGTCCGTGTTTTGCGTTGGGTCGTGTTTTCATGTACCTCAAGACCTCAGTTTGCACGCGATCCAACCTCAAGGTTGCACGCGACCACAACCCAACAAATCGAAGTCCATAAAATGTAAGTGGGTAACGGGACTTTTCAGAAGACCAAAATCTCGACACCGAAGTGTCCATATCAGAAGCCAAAGGCTCGACATCGAAGTGTCACGAAGCGCTTACTGCACCTTCTAGCATGCCTATTTACCCACAACTCGGACGAACAAATCAGTTCGGACATTTCACGTGTAATAACATTAGCACTTCAATAACATAATGATACAACAATTACCTCGGACGCTCATTGTCCTTAATAAGACACAATCAAGACAAGACACATGAGCACTTTCTGACATTCATTGTCCTAATGTAACACAATTCAAGATGTATCAACTCAAAGTGAGACCGTCCCGGTCTCTTATCTGATTTTACCCATAGTACTTATCGACTTCATGAAATTTCGACATTGACTTACAAACTTTATCGTCGAAATTACTTACATTATCGACATTATTGATCGACATCGACATTCTCGATATGGTGACCGGTTCTTGAAATTTTGATTCTTCGATCGTCTTTATGACTTCTAATTTCTTGTCGGCATGACGCGACGTATCGAAATTTCTATCTTACTTATCGATGAAATAACGGATTACTTGTAACATCCGTTATCAGAGTGATGGGTAGATTGGTAATTTGGATCGGGTTAGGATTTGAATGCACAGCAAAGTGTTGCATTGCACATGCATTACGATTTTGATAGTCATTGACAAATGATTATTGATTGTATAAGTATATATATATGTACATACATGTATGAAAATTCCGACTTGATTGTGAAATTGGAAATTGGTTATAATTGGTTTATGAAAATTGATATTTAGTAAGTGTATAATTGGGTTTTGAATATGAAATTGGAATGAAATGGATTATAGAGAAAGGGAATTGGAAATTGAGTATAGGAATGAGCATTTCCTAATTTTGTGAATTTATGAAATTTTTCTAGAATTTTAGAGTTTTAGATCGGAATCGAAAATTTAGCTAAGGGTGATAAATTGGATTCGTGTCCGGATTGATTGGCAATTGATATGAGATAATGTGACATATGATTTTGGGTTTTATTATTAATGATCATCATAAATTGGGAGAAAAATAGAATAAGAATTGGGTGATAGACGTTAAGATTCGGACTGTGGCAACTAAATTGCCAAACAAGCCTTTAAAGCTTATATATATATATATATATATATATATATATATATTAATGTTCATTTCTCACCATCGACGGTCGTGGGTGAGAAAAACTTGGGATTTGGAGTTCTTGAAGGATTTTCAAAGGATTGAAGCTTGAATCAAGTAAGTTTCTATGCGTTTATAAGTTAAATCGTTTGATTTGATCATATATTTGAGTAATAAATTGTTTAGAAATTTGGAAAATGTCGATGATAGGGTTTTCGTTGGTTTTGATTTGGGTTTTTGATGAAAAATGGTTTAAATGATGGATTGAGGTTAGAAATAAGTTAGGTTTAAGGTTTAAAACTGATTGAAAGTGTTTAGAATGAATTTGGATGAGTTAGATCAGAAAAATCTGAGAAATTTCTGGGTTTCTGTCGCGATTTTGTGATTGCACGCCGTGACGTGCGATGAACACGCCGCGGTGATCCAACCCAGTGTGCACGTCATGATTTAATTAAAATATTTTAATTTATGCGCCATGCATGAGGAGGATAAGATACGCCGCATTTAAGCGCGTATGACGTCATGACGTGGGATGCCCGTTACGCATGCATCGCTTCCGAAAATGAATTTGAGGTTTTGAGGAAATTAATGATTCAATTGAATATGTATTGATTTCAAATTAGAGATTATGAAATTGGGAATTCAATTTCAATTTTAGAGATTTGAATTTGGAAATTTATGAATAGAAAGGAATAGTGAATTAAATTTCGATTTGTCGATAATCCTATGAATTGAATTTCTAGAAAATTGCAATTCAGAAGAAATGATTAAAGGATTATAAGATGATTGTTACAAGTAATGAGCTTGAGGATTGATTTTCAAATGAATTGGTTTCTAAATGACTAATTGGAATTTGGAGACTAAGAATATTGAATTGATAAGAATGGAAATTGAATGTAATTATATGATTATTGGAATTGAGTGGTAAACGATTAGTGATTGTGATTCTAATTGAAAGTGTTATGGATTAGTAAGAGAGTGATCAAATTGAGGAATTCGGGAATTTGATTGGGAATGTCATAACATGTATAGTATTGATCGTATTTGTTAAATATGTATTATTGAATTGATATTGGCCAAAATGGTAATGTGGATTATTTGAATTGACATAGAGGTTCCGATGGATCGACACTCCACGGACGATATTGGGACTTCCAGGCTGTAGCTCGGAAGTGCAGGTGAGTAACCTAATTGGTTTCTCAACCTTATGTGTTTATTAATTATATGCATTGATTGCCATGAGGAAGCAAGGATAGATATATGTGATTGAGTGATTTGATTGATTTCGAACCATGGGTGTTCGAAATAGTGGATTGTGATATTGAAGTGCAAATGTGAATAAGTATGTGTAAATGCATGAGTAAATTGGATTGTAAATGTGTTAATGAAATGAAATGTAAGTGCATAGGAATGAAATACCGGACTAAAAATCCGAGGACATTGGGAAATGATCGGAAATAGTAATTAATTGAAATTGGAAATAGAAATGCAATAATTGGAAATTGGTAAGTGACATGTGCATTCATGCATAGTAAATGATCAGATAACAGTAGTTGTGACCGGTGGTACCAACGTATGCAGAGCCACAGGCTCAATGCACTGTGCCCATCACTGGGCTTTCAGGGCACATCATGCCCAATGTATATGATAGAGCTTTAAGCTCAACGCACAGGACCTCAGGTCCAACGACCGATAGAGCCTCGGGCTCACCGCAGGCATATCAAGCCTAACGATTTGAGCCACCGCTCAACGTAAATGATCGGTAGCGATCCACAACAACGAAACGAAAATTTAAAGTGTCTCATGGGCATTGCATATGTATATGGATCGATCGAAAATGTAAATTATTTGTGAATGACCGTGAAATGTGATATTCTTGTAAGTGCTATTGTGTGTTATGTGTATATGATTGTGAATGCATGAGTTGGGTGAACCATCGATGATGGTTTCTCACCGAGTTCGCAAACTCACCCAACATTGCATCTATTTTTCAGAAGTGAAGAGTATCCCGTTGTATACACGGAGTATGTCTACCGCTAGCAAAGGCGTAGTATCGGGTCGGGATCGGTGTCGTCACATCTGCATTAGAGTAGTGATTTGTTTCATGGGCCCTTTTGATTTATGTGTACTTGTATGGTATAACTGAAATTGGTTTATAATTGAAATTGTTTTGTAATTGCAAATGTTTTGTTATAATTGGGCCAAATCATTATTGTTTTGCGACTCAACTGCATTTTCGAAGAAAAGAAAAATGTCATATCGAGTTTTAAAAAGTAGTGACTGTTCTAGTACGCCACCCTCGAGAGTCACGGGCTCGGATATCACCGTCGATATCGGGTTCGGGTCTCGTCGGAAGTGGGGTGCTACATTACTAACCTTCAATCGCCCATACTATTTATTGCCTCGAAGTCCCGGCAATATCTGGCAATGGTCGTTCCTCTATAATATGGAACACAGATACAAATTATTATTGTGCATAATTACTGTATGATACATGATGCATGTTCATGCAAATTTTCGAGATTCTACTGTTCAAAAATACGTATTACTATTCACAAATACGTATTATTACTGTTCACAAATACGTACGGGTACTGTTCACAAATACATACGTTCACTATTCACTATGCACTATTCACTATTCACTACTATTCACTATTTACTTTCACTATTCACTATTACTATTTACTATTTACTATTTACTATTCACCGACACTGTTCACACACTGTTCATCGACACTGTTCATCGTCTCCTACCTTACGAAAATCACTGTTCATCTCTTTTTTTTTTCTTTCTTTTCTTTTTCCTCTCAATTCTTCTCAATTCTTTTTAGCATCATCACTTAACAACTAACCTCTTACGCCAGTCTAACCTATCAGAATCATCAAAAACTTCAAACATGATAGATCTAAAATTTCCTTCCCTTTTCTTATCCTCCAATAAAACCATCTAATGATCATATATACCTATATGTCTCAACCAACACCGAAAAGATTCATGATCTAAAGGACTAACCTCGTTATTTCTTTGCAGAAAAGCATATCGATCGATGACGTTGATGAAGAGCATCGGTCGTGAGCAAATGAACTGAATTTTATGAGTTATACGGTTACGTCTACCCTTATATAAGTCACCACTTATTCAATTTTTACTATTGGCTTACTGTGGGATGAATAGTGAAAAGCACACTTATGATTGCGGAATCAACTAATTCCCAGAAGTTCCAGACAACTTCCCAAAATTCAAGTCGGCCACTTATTCAATTTTTACTATTGGCTTACTGTGAATAGTGAAAAGCACACTTATGATTGCGGAATCAACTAATTCCCAGAAGTTTCAGACAACTTCCCAAAATTCACCAAAAATTCCGTCATCAAATATGACTGCCAAATAATTGTTCCAAAAATACTCCATACGTCACCAATAATTTCTAAAAATCATTGAAGTCTCCAAAAATTACTAAAAATTATCTTAATATTGTCTGAATCAATCCGAAATTTCATTTTACCAATGTACCCGGAAATACCATGAATGCATGCCAAAATATCAAAGAGACAGAACATAAATCGGACTAAATTTGCTTAATATGCTAACCCCTAATTTGGGGTGTTACAACCAGCTTCTTCAGGATAAGGCTATTTGGACTAGAATAATGTTCCAAACATGTTATCATTTACATGTATAAATATTGTAGTAAAAAAACTAAAACTATGTGCGATTCATATATGAAACTTTTGAATCTGTTCCTTTTAGTTCATTGGAATTTAAGTTTAGGATCAACACTTATCAATAGTTTCTGAGTTTAATACATGAGGATGTTTTTCTTCATTTTTTTGTGCTGAACTATATTGAATTGTTCAAAATTCACATTACTCGTGATTGCTTACACTATTTCAAACATCAAGGACTTAATTACTAAAAGCATGAAGTATTAAATACTCACTTGATAGTGTACCAAGCAATGAATAAATCTAATGTTATGGTCTTCTTTGCAAACTAGACAATGGATCTTGGCAAAAATAAACACTCAGAGTAAACAACAAGTCTTGCTTGAACATGCAATATAGCTTTAGGTGGTCAGAATATAAACCAAATCAGGATAGAACACTCAAACCAGTTTAAAAGCAAGAACAAACAAGCTCTTTTGTATAATGTAACTCTAGTCATCAAAGGTCAAATTTCCATTTTGGGGTACAATCAACACATCACCCATTCAGTCCTTCCACATCAATTTCCAAGAGAAGATACAACGGTTTCAAGATATTCACAATCATCAACTAAAAACTACCTGAACCAAACATATATGTAGAGAAAAACAAAAAAATGTAAGATGATAGCTATAGACAACATTGGGAGAGAGAATTCATGAACCTTTGTCAGAAAAATATAAGGGACACTCAAAAAACGTTGTAGATTTAGAAATACATAGCATTTTCTTGCATTTATAAGGAGAACGTCCAAATGCTTTGGGATTTCTTGCGCCTGCGAGGGAGGGACGAAACAATGTCGAAGAACCTATAGATTTTGTGCGTCTGGGAGGGAGGGAAGAAATAATGTCAAAAAATCTAAGGATTAGTTTACAAGTTGAGTAAAAATGAAGGAGGAGGAGAAGTCTTCTATCATTTTTCTTGAAACAATGTCGTTTTACTACTATCAAGAAACAACGTCGTTTCGCTAATAAGAAAAGCTTCTCCTAATGATGTTGACGTGTCTAACTTCATTTCTCTAATGAGAAAAGCTTCCCCTAATGACACTGACGTGTCTGATTAGTGGGGTTCATTTGACACATGATAGTTTCACGTCAACCAAGATAACGATGAGACTAGCATCAGGCTAGAATTGAAAAAATTAAAAATTTGAGCATTTTTTTTTTTTTAAATTCGACCTATAATTGAAAAATTAAAGAAAGTTTAAGCTTTTTTAATAATTAACTCATATGTGTGTGTGTGTGTGTATCTTTCCTATATTCTTCTTCTTCTTCAAAAAGGTTTCCAATTTTCTAGCTATCAGATTTTTTATAAAACATTTTAATCCCCAAGCAAGCTCTCCTTTTCCTATAAAGTCCTTAGCTCCTTTATGCTTCATAATATTTGAATAAAATAAAAGTTAGTTATCTTTTTAAACTTTGCTCATATTATTTACACCACAATTATTTATTTATTCTTTTCATATATTGCATTAACAACTAACGTAATAATCTAACTTTTATATTTCAGTATTAATTTCTAACTTTTATATTGATATTTTGTTAGTGGTTGTTAAAACCACTTTTTCTTTATTAATGATATTATTGCTTTTCTATTTCTTGTTTTAATATTTTTATTTTAATGGTTCATTCATATTATTGTTTAGATATTTATTAAGATGGAAAGATAAAATAGATAATGTTCTAAGTTAGAAGAACACAACACATAATATTTACGTAATAATTAAAAATAATCAAATATTAGAAGTCGTTAAGTGTTTACACACACAATACACTATAGCCCACTCAACCTACTCTTCAAAGACGTCTTCCTTCCAATCTAAAACTAGTAGTTGTCGTTGATACCACCTATGCCAAATCCAAAATTGTCATCCAACAATATCTTGTATAACGTTTTGATAGTAATGACAAAAGGTTGAAGCTTTGATGCAATACCCAATTGATCAAGGACTCGCCATCTGTTGGTGAAGATCGTTAATGCAGATCTAGTTGCTAGTGGACTCTCTGATCTCTTCATAACAATGAACTGAATACCCTTCCTTCAAGGAGCAAGAGTAGTGGTAAAACAACATGTTCTAGCACAAACTATATCTTATGTTTTCAAAAGACACCCACATTCACAGTCCATGTATCATTAAGTAACTAAAACCCTTCCTTTCTTAATTTGAAATGTGTACAACACCAACACTAACTCACATCAAGTCTATCTCTCACACACACATCCACCTCATTATCGCACACACATTCCCACTTAATTTCTACCATTCACATTTTTTATAGACATCTATAGTGATTAGGAGATGTGCAAAATCCCACAAGCAATTTGTGTCCCTATTCAACCATGCAATCAACATGTTGACTTCAATCACACAGCCCACAAAATATGGCAGTAACGATTCCAATTTACCTACACATCCAACAGTAAAATTAATTCCAATGTCACCATGATGATAGGCTCCAATGTAGTGTAGAATTCCTACAAGTTATATCTTATATTTCCAATTAAAATGCCAAAACTAAATAAAAGATATATACAATATATCCTAACAATCTCCGCCTTTTTGGCATTTTTGTTACAAACATGAAACTCTCCCTAAATAACATAATTGGACATATAAACATCAAATGCATAATCCACATGAGCTGAACCCCTTAATCAAATATCAAGTTCCACTGAACACCAATTATCCAAAATTTTCCCCTTTGGGACAAAAAGATGTCAAAAAGCATGACGAATAGTCACACATATACCTTGAAATCTCCCCTTGAACGGAACATTCACCATAAACAATTCGATATCTTCCCCCTTAGGACAAAACATTGTCAAAATGAAAAATACCTTCAACATTATCAATCTCAGCAAATAAAGAAACTTAACAATTAGTAGAAGGTTCAGTGAAAGAATCATAAGAATGCCAAGAAGACAAATTACCAACATTCGAAATACTGAGAGATATGGTCGAAAGAGAGAGACACCTGAGAGAGATCCATAGTAATGAGAGAGTTGAGGAGTCTTCGGTGGGGCTAAATGGAAGTCACAATGCAAACTACTAAAAAGATGAGATGACAATCACAACATAAAACTAAAGAACTAAAAACAAATATTTTCTTTTCTTTTTTTTTTCTTTTTTTTTAAAACATAAAAAATATTTCAAAAATGTAAAACACACAATCCCTATGCCCCTCGAAGAATTTCAAGCCTGGGTTTATTCCTTGTCACATTATCTCGGTCATCGATTTCTTCTTTAGAAGTAACTGACTTGTCCTTTGTTTGACCAGTTGCTTTACAAATAGTAACTAATTGTAAATCTGTACAATTTTTTATTTTTCCTTCACTACATTTTTGTGCTTGTACTTTACCCTTTTTAATCCAAGTGTGATTCATTTCTATAGACTGCTGTTGGAAATTTAATGGAGAGTGTCTAAAGTTTCAATTTTGAACCCTTTGAAACATCATTTGTAACATCTTGTAGCATCTCGGCCTTATGTGCATGATAACTCCACAAAAATGACATGCGGGTACAAAACTTTGATTCTTTCTCGATGTTTCTTCTTTTCGAACAGATCTGAACATATCAAATTTCTCCTCATTCACTAGAGCACTCACCCTTATAACCAGTGCCTTGAAGATCCTCTTTAACTTTACCAATTTCAATCAACTTTTCTAGTTTTTTTGTGCCTTCATTCAATATTCTCAATTCTTTTCGATTCTTACTAATTTTATTCCAGCTTCACCAAGCTCATCTGACTTCAACATCAAGTTCTTTTCTAACTCTTGTATGGTGTTTTTCATGGAGAGATTCTCTTCCTTCAATATTTCATTCTTTTTACATATTTGCATCCATTTTTTGTACATTAATTCGTAAGCCTCGTAAATAGTCTCCTTTTTATCTCTTGATCCACTTTCATCATTATCATAATTTGAGATTGAGCTTTGAGCTAAATCGTTTATGTTTTTGTCTTCAGTTTCTTCCTTCTCGGTTATTGTTAAACAAATAACTGGACTTTTACTGTACAAAGTAACTAATGCATCACTATTTATAACTTCTTCTTTACTTCTGGATTCGTGATCACTCCAAGTGCTTGTCTAGGATTTTTCTTTTCTCTTCTTCATGATATTAGCACACTCTGCTTGAACATGTTCGAAGCCTTAACACTTTTGATATTGAATTCTCTTTACCTTTTTTTCTCCCTTTTGAGTTTTGGCTTATTTGAAGTTGTTGTTTGATGAGCTCCTGTCATTTTGCCTAAACTCGATTAGTCCTTTTTCACTCTCTTTAGTCACTTACTAAACTCTTGTGTTAATAGCTCTACATCCTCGTTCTCGTCGAATTCATCTTCTACATCAGTCATACCTTTACCAATCTCGGCTTGCAATGCTAATCCTTTCTTCTTCTCTGGATTGTCCCTCAACAAATTCATTTTGAAATTTGTAAGAATTCCAATCACCTTCTCCAATAACAGGTTATTGATGTCACGAGCCTCTTCTTGGAACGACAACTATCAATTGTTTTTATTTAGGAATGACAACTATTAGCTATTATTTAGGAAGTCTATGTATATCTCTTCCTTTTAGTTTTGTTTTCTGATTTTTGTACAACTTGGGTAGTTTAGTTTGATTAGGAATATAATTGATAGCTGTAACTTCTTGTATATACATCTTTTGTTTTCAATGGAACGCAGATCAAAATTCTCATTCCCAGAATTTCTTAGTTGTTTTCTTTACATGGCATCAGAGTCATGGTTGACAACAAGAAAAGTGAGACTTTTGGATTAGGGAAGCAAATAATCAGCCCTTACATACTGAACTCGAATGACAATCCCAGGAATCTGATTACCCAAGTTTAGTTGAAAGATGAGAATTATGAAGAGTGGGCTAGAGCTATGTGGATAGTATTACGGGTTAAAAAAGAAATATGGTTTTGTTGATGGATCTGTCACCATCGGATGATTCACTGGAGCTCGAAGATTAGTGGACCATCAACTCTATGCTGGTTTCTTGGGTGTTTAACACCATAAAACCAACGCTTCACTCCGCCATCTCTCATATGGAGAACGTCAAGGATTTGTGGGAGGATGTTAAACAAAGGTTTTCAATTAAGAATGACCTACGAATGTAGTAGTTGAGATCAAATTTGGCAAACCGTAGCCAGGATGGTCAACTAATTGTTTCTTATTATGGCAGACTCAAAACTTTGTGGGATGAAATAAATAATTATGATCAAATTCCTTTGTGCGTTTGTACAGGATGTAAGTGCACTCTCACTAGAGAATTGGAAAGAAAGCGTGAAGAAGAAAGATTTCATCAATTTTTGATGGGATGAAGAAGTAAACGAAACAGTGCGTTCAAATATTTTGAGCACTGAACCTTTGCCCAATTTGAATCGTGTTTATACCATGATGGCTCAACAAGAGCAGGTGTGAACTGTGACACAAACTAAAGAAGAAAGAGTCAATCATGTTGGTTTCGCTTTCCGAGCAGATGGGCAAAATTCAGGGGGAGAAAAAGTTAACTCGATTTGCTCTCATTGCAACAGAGAGGGACATGATGTTGAAAGTTGTTTCCAGTTGATAGGCTATCCAAAGTGGTGGGGTAATAGACTACGTAGAAACTCAGCTGGGCCAGGAGGTAGTCAAAAACATGGCAATGGAAGTGGACATAATAAACGAGATGCTGCTTGTGCCAATGTCACTCAAGTAACTGGACTTGTGACAGATTCAGATCGAAAGGGCATTAATGGGTTGAATGATGAGAAATGGGGAACTTTGTTGGACATATTAGGCTCTCATCAAACTAGTGGCCATGAGAAGCTAATAGGTAAGCAAAAAATCTTACATTGGATTATTAACACAGGAGCTTCTCATCATATGATAGAACCTTTTTGAGTGAATTGTATGATATCGTGTCATGTTTCGTCGGGTTACCAAATGGAGATAAGACTATGATAGTGAAAGAAGGACCTGTTCTATTTGGAGAAGGTTTGAAATTGTGTCGAGTTCTCTTTGTGCCACATTTGAATTGCAATCTAATCTATGTATCATAACTACTTAATGATTCAGATTTGGTTATTCAACTCACTAATAAAATATGTTCTATACAGGACCTAAATTCGAGGAGGCTGATTGGAGCAGGTGAGCAGCATGAGGGCCTATACTACCTTAAAGGAGTGACGTCAGTGCATGCTTGCAAAGTGGACGTTGTAGGGTCATTTGAGTTGTGGCATAAAAGGATGGGACATGCTTCTCATAAGGTGGTAGAGTTAATTCCAGAAGCTTTTAATATAGTTAAAAATATCAATAAAACTTGTGATGTTTGTTGTCCAGTCAAACAATCAAGAGAAATCTTCCTTTTTAGTGACAATAAAGCTGAAAGTTGTTTTGACTTGGTACATTGTGACTTGTGGGGACCTTATAAAGTTCCAACTTCATGTAGCCCAATTTATTTCTTAACAATTGTTGATATTTACTCTCATGTTGTGTGGATATATTTGTTGAATGGAAAACATGAAGTAGCTAGTGTTTTGAAGAAATTTGTCATGATGGTTAAATGCCAATTTGAAAAGAATGTTAAAATTGTTAGAAGTGATAATTAAAGTGAATTTGTTTGTTGAAAAGGTATTTTGATGACTTAGGAATATTACATCAGACCTCTTATGTAGGCACGCCTCAACAAAATGGTCGAGTTGAAGGAAAACATCGCCACATTCTTAACATAGCGAGAGCCTTGTTTTTTCAGGTTAATTTACCCATAGAATTTTGGGGAGAATGCGTTCTTGCTGCTAGATATTTAATTAATAGAACTCCATCAATGTTGTTTAATGGTAAAATCCCATATGAGATGATTTTTGGTGTAGCACCTTCTTATAAACACATTCGGGTTTTTAGTTATTTGTGCTATGCACATAACCTGAATCGAGAAAAGGATAAATTTGCTAGTAGGAGTCCCAGGTGTATTTTTGTTAGATATCCTTTTGGAAAGAAGGGTTGGAGAGTGTATGATTTGGATACCCATGAATACTTTGTATCACGAGACGTGGTGTTTGTTGAAATAGATTTTCCTTATGCAAATGAGCAAACTGTAAGACATGAGATCATCGAAAACACAAATATGGAGCCGGATGATGTTGAGAATGAATTAAAAGAGGCACATGATGAAAATGTAAGGAGTGTTATTGAGATGAATTGAGAAAGAGAGGAAGTGGAAAGAAGTGTGGTGGTGGAGGAGCAACTTGGTAAGGGACAATAGGTCAAGCAACCTTCCGTATGTTTAAAAGATTATGTGAAAATGCCATCAGCAGTAGTCCTTCATCATGCTCCTCTCAACAATCTGCTTCCCCAGATACATCTTACTCTCTAGCATATTGTGTGAGTTATGATAATTTTCTGCACAACATCGGTGTTTCTTGGCAACCATCACTAAAGGACACGAACCACATTATGCTGAAGCAGTTAGAGATGCAAGGCGACGAGAACTATGCCAAAAGAAATACACTGTTGGTGCTCGAGTCTCGTTACCTATTTCGGGGCTTTGATTTCCCAAAAAAATTCATACTTTGGACATTTTCCAGCGTCAGCGTTGGCAGGTTTGTCGCAGCGGAAATCTCCTCTCTTGTAGTTCGCCGCAGTGAACTTTTACACTTTTTCTCGGTGAAGTCCCAAGCTCTAGTGCTTGCACCCATCAAGAAAGGTTCGCAGTGGCATACTTTGGGCCTCGCCGCGGTGAAACCCTCGAACAGGACCCAAACAACCAACCTCGAAAACTAATATTCAACTCATACCATTCTTTCAACACAACCATTTTAACAAAGAAATTAACTATGAACATATACAAGCAAAACTTTTTCAATTCATCACTTCATTACTAAAGCAAAAGAATTTGAAAAACTTTACTTACATAATAAAAACCACGCCATTGGCTTATTACAGGATACAAAATGTACATGATACAATTGAATGTTTATGCTTCATATGATTCTAAATACCCAAAGGTTTATGAACTCACTTAATTACAAAAGTCTCTATTCTTGGTGTTTGCCAAACTTTGCAAGGATCAATGCTGATCTACTTTTTCTGCACCTGTGGAGTTGAAGGGAATAGGGTGAGCTACGAAGCTCAGTGGTTTATACGTTTATAGCCATTAGCAACGAGTCACACAATCAAACATGTGTTAGAGTAGTGCCCTGAAGGCAATTGCCTTTAGCGCATTTTGTACAAAGTTGTGTACATACTTTATGAATTAATAAAGAAAGGCATATTTCATTAATTTGATGTTCATTATTTATGAATGGATATTGATCTATAAGCAAATTAATGAAGTCCATGATATATGACATAGCATGAAGGAAATTGTGATGTGATCATACTACTGAGATTCCTATCATGTGCAATTATGTCGATATCTAAATTATCCCTAGTCGTAGGATTATTGGCTGGACATCGGTAATCCAAGAGACTAGCACATCTCAAGCTCCTTGATTTGATCAAGCGATGGATCTCGTAAAGCAGTAAATATGAGATATTTAGGGTTGAGATGTGGATGCTTACTAGAGGTAGTAAGTACATTGGAAGACCTGCTATGAGATCATCACATAGATGTCATATTCTAATGTTAGTGAGAATCTCATCATAGCAATGGTGCAAGTATCCTTAGACTTGAGGTGCTCAAGGATATCTTGGATACTGATTCTGTGCTTTGACTTCATTCCTTGTTGCCTTACAGAGGTCGCTCGTAGGGTGGTGATTGGGTACAGCTTGAGGTATTCGAAGGTAATTGAGTAGCCAATAGAGGATTCACCACTTCTGTGATAGCAGAAGATGATACCCATGGCCTCTTGTCAGGGTCATTACTTAGAAGTCTCTGGCCGGAGCATATATGTCATGAAGAATGTCTTCATTGACATATTAAGTAATGAGTCCCAGGACAAGAACTGATATCACTTGGACTAGATTTGACTTAGTCAGTCTAGTAAGAGTTGACACTTTGCCCATACTCATAACCAAGTGGGGTATAGCATGGTGAAAGGACGAATTGCACGGTAATTGTCTATGGAAAGGTTCGTGATATGGTTCATGATGAATACATGTTCATTCGTCAAACCAATTACTTTCTGGTCAATTGGGGGTCATGATGTGTTGCTAGATACTACTCATGACTTGCTCAGATTAAGTGTTAATCTAAGTGGCCAACATAACCAAGAACCTAATGGGTCACACGCATAAGAGTGTCTCGGAGAATTTGTAAAATAGTTTTGGACAGAGTTCCAATATATGGAGAGCAACAGGATTAAATGGATCCCGATGAGATCGAGATATGTCCCGATGAGATCGCGACATCGATATTGCTGAAAAAAGTTTTCGGTGGTTTTCCCATACCGGAACCCGGTAGGCCGGTAGGACCGACTCCAGTGAGAGTGGACCACTTCAGCAGTTATATACATATATATATATATATATGATTAATTAATTAAATAATTAATATATATATATATATATATATGTGTGTGTGTGTGTGTGTACGTGGAAAGGAGAAAGGAAGCTTCTCTTTTCATGCTTAGTCATCAAGTGAATTAAATGACAAAAAGACAAAAAATTAAAAGATGAAGAGGATGATCATGGCTTATGGAATAAGGAGGAAAATGAAAGAGTTTCCTCTCCTTCAAGGATGATCATCGTTGGCTTCTGGAAGTAGGAGAAAAGTTTTGAAGAAAAAGGTGTTTTCCTCTCTTCTCCATCAACGATCTTCATACTCTCCAATCTTTCCTTTCATCTCCTCTTCATCGTTGATTCAAGCTCTCCAAGGACAAAGGTAGGAGCTAACACTCTTTACTTTGTTCTAACTATTCTCGGGTCAAAGGGTTTGTCTCGATTAGGTTCTCCGATCTCTGCGTGGATACCGTTAGAGACGGTCTCCTTTGGCCGTTATGGTTTGAGTTTGTTGTATAGACACATGGATCCTGGCTTTCGGGAAGGTCCCGGAATAAAATTTTTTTTTTCCGCACCGTGGGCATGTGATGCTTACACCGGGATTTTCCTATAACATGCATATACTTCATATATTCATATACGTCTATATCTCATTGGGCTAGCAATTTAATCATTCACAATTCAAATTCACAACTCATAATTCAACATATCATCACATAGAGCATGTCAAGTGTAATTAATCATCAAAACATAATACTCAATCTTGCATCATAACTTGACAAATCAAAATATAAATGCACAAACAAATGGCTCGAGAGTTCCGTGGAACGAAACAGATAAACTGAAATTTATATCGTGAACAAAATGAGTCCGATTTCTCAGGATCACTTGGCCTCAAGCGAGCAGTCAGGAGAAGACTATATGTCAACGTGCATATGACTAACAAAATGTTCCTCTCTTGCCCAAACAAAATCAAATTTATGTTCAATTTATTTCTATACATTTTTCATATTCTCATGCTTCTTATGCTTTCTAATCTTTTCGTTCATACAAAAAGTCATTCGTCTTTCATGGCATGACATGATAATGAATCATCATACATTTTTCAACAATCACTTTCATTCAATTTAAGTAATTTAGCACATATTCACACATAAGACAATTAGCTCATTTTACCCAACAACTATAAACATGTTACCTACCTATTTACTTGCAAAAATCCAAGTCAAGCTTGCGTTTCCTCTTGCTCTTGGATTGTCATTCCTTAGTCTCCTTCAAACAACCAAGTTCTCATTCAACACAACATTCCCGTAGAAATTCATAAAGCTTCAAAAATCACAAAAATGAAATAAATGCTAAGTTGGGCTTAGGCTTAACCTACCCATAGTTTATCTAGGTTGGAAAAATCAAAATCTAATTTAGAAATCCATAAAAATCCATCTAGGGTTTCTCCTCTTTCTTCCTACACATACTCATTCTCTTCTCTAATCCGTTTTTTTTCTACCAAGCAAGAAGAAAGATGATACTTACCTTAGGTTTAGCCCAAATCTTCTTCTTTCTCCCTCTTTCTCCTTTTTCCCTAGCTTCCATGCACTCGTCTTTCTTTTCTCCTCTCTTCTCTTTTCTAACTCCCATGATTTTCCTCTTCTTCTTTTAAATAATACCACATTGTGTTTGCTCTTCCATTTTTACCCTTCATTTAATTAGTTCTCCCAATTTTGCCCCTTTTTGTCCATCAACTACTAACATCGTAACTCCTTATTTTGATCAAGTAAATGAAGAAATTTGATAACACTTCCTTCTAGAAAAATGTTCCCCATTTTCTTAAATTTCTAATGACACCAAAATCATTCAATCTGGTTCAGAAATTTGAAAGTTATACCTTAAACATTTTTAAACTGTTCTTATGCTAAACCAACACTCTATGCTCAACTTCCATCCAAAAATTGAAACTCTTATAGACTGAATTAAAACTCAATTTCCTCATACATTTTGTAACCCTAGGTCTCTAGTTTACTCCAAATTAAAAATCATCACAATAGAATTACTATAAAAAAAGTTATGCCTAAAATACCGAAATATGTTCAGTGTAGAGAAAAGTTCGTAGCAGCGAACTCCTCCAAAGAGGAATTCTCACGAAAAAATCACAAGTTTGACACGGCAAAACCTAGAGTTGGCCGCGACGAACTTTACTCGAGAGGAATCCTAGCCAAATCCTTCAAGTTTGTCGTGGAGAAGCAAGGAGTTTGCTGCGACGAATTTTCACAGAAACAACCCAGTTTTTCAACTTCAGGTTAGATTTTGAGACTCTTAAAGACATAATTTGAATTTGACGTCTTCGTGAAAAATGTAGTCATACATATCTATTTTAATGCAAATTAAAAATTATCATGTTTGGATAATTATAGGAAAGGTTATAGCTAAAAGATTGAAGCATACTCAGTAAACATGCTACTGCTACATTTTCCAGATTATCTTCCAGATTTTGATTCCAGATTTTATCCTAACCCATCTTATACTAAGATCACATCTTCTACTTCATTTACTCCTCATTCTCAACTCTGTTTCAACTCAATATCATCCATAAATAAATTATAGTCCATGATTGATCGTGAACACTAATAACAGAACATACACACATATATCCACTCATCATCAACTTACTACATTCACTACCTTAATCTTGTCTATCTTTTCAAATTCAAGAATTCTTCTTTTTGCTTTACTCATGACTAATCACTAAAAATTTCTCATTTAATAATTCTATCTTTCAAGAAAAGTACGGGGTCTAACATACACGTTTTGGAAGAAAATGGTATATGGACAATTGAAACTTTGCCACCAGGGAAGAAAGTGATTGGAAGCAAGTGGGTGTATAAAATTAAATACAATTATGATTGAAGTATTGAATGGTACAAGGTGCGGTTGGTGATATTGGGAAATAATCAAGTTGAAGGAGTCAATTTTCAAGAGACTTTTGCTCCTGCAATAAGAATGGGTACTGTTCACATTTTTCTTGCCGTTGTGGCGGCAAAGAATTGAGAACTTCATCAAATGGATGTTCAAAATGCCTTCTTAAACGGTGATTTGGAGGAAGAGGTTTACCTAAAAATGCTGCCTGGTTTTGTTGAGTCCTCAGGAATGGTATGTCGACTCCGTAACTCTCTATATAGTTTACGATAAGCATCTAGATGTTGTTTGCGAATATTTTTTTCATCAATTGCATTTAGATTACTCTTTATTTATCTTCCAAGCTAGAATTATTCAGTTAAATGTGTTTATTTTTGTCGATGATCTTATTGTCTCTAGTAATAATGTTTCTATTGTACAATGGTTCAAGAATTATTTAAGTAGTTGTTTTCATATGAAAGATTTGGGGAAATTGAAATTCTTCTTAGGGATCGAAGTGGCCAGAAACTCAGATGGCATTTTTTTGTGACAACGTAAGTATACGTTGGATATTATTTCAGATATGGGTTTATTGAGGTCTAAGCCTGTTAAAATTCCACTAAAAAAATCATAAACTTGCTCTTTCTGAGAGTGTTGCTGTCAATGATCCTGCATAGTATCGACGGCTGGTGGGATGACTTATTTATCTCACCATAACTTAGCCCAAGTTATCTTATTGTGTGCACATTCTCGTTCAGTTCACGTAGCAACTCAAAAAAACGCACTGGGAGGCAATTGTTAGAGTGGTTCGTTATCTGAAAGGAAATCCAAGTCAGGGTACTCTCTTGCATGCCAATAGTGATCTCACTTTGTCTGCATATTGTGATTCTAAGTGGGTTAGCTATCCATTGACGAGACATTCATTGACTGGTTATTTTGTTCTTTTTGGCAATTCTCACGTTTCATAGAAGACTAAAAGCAACAAATAGTTTCTCGCTCTTTCGTTGAAGTTGAATACTGGTCTATGACCACATCAGCGTGTGAACTTAAATGGTTGAAAGGTTTGTTAGTTGCTTTTGGTGTGGAGCATTCTCAACCGATGAACTTATATTGTGATAGTCAAGCAACATTACATATAGCTGCTAATCCTGTGTATCATGAACGCACTAAACACATTGAAGTGGATTGCCATTTCATCTGGAATGAGATACTAATTGGTAACATTCGTACAACATATATCCACAGTTTACTGTAACTTGCCCATATCTTCATAAAGGCGTTGGGTACAGATTAGTTTGGTTTTCTTCTTCGCAAGTTGGGCATTCGAGATCTCCATGCTCCAACTTGAGGGGGGGGGGAGGTTCTTAGAACAACAGCTATGAACTGTTATTATTTAGGAACGACAGCTATCAACTATTATTTAGGAAGTCTATGTATATCTTTTCCTTTCGATTTTGTTTTGTGATTCTTGTACAACTTAGGTAGTTTAGTTTGATTAGGAATATAATTAATAGCTGTAACTTCTTGTATATACATCTTTCGTTTTCAATGGAATGTAGATCAGAACTCTCATTCCCAAAATTTCTTAGTTGTTTTCTTTACACGATTGTTTCAATTTTTGAAATAAATCTTAGAGATAATGATCTCAACGTCTTTTTGACTAGTTTCATATTGGAATATTTTTTCCCAATTGATGTGCTTGACTCGTTATATCTCGCAATCTTTCATGAAAGTCTTTGATAGTGTCATTTTCATCCATCCTCAATTCTTCAAACCTCACAACTAACATCTGTAGTTTTGAGGCTATCACATATTTGAACCCTTCATGAATAGTCTGCAAAGCATCCCATGCCTTTTTAGTCGATTCACAGGTCAATATCATTGAGAAGCGTCCTTCATCAATAGCACTGAATATTGCATGCATTCCTTGTGAGTTTCCAAGTGTACTTTCTTCTTCAGTTCTCGTTCATTCAGATGGATCTTTTTGAACTACTTCTCCTCTATCATCAGTAATCATCGAATGTGTCGATCATGTACTACCGAGTTCCATGCTCCTATTCCCTATGACTGAATAAAGATCCTCATTCGTGATTTCCATGCAGGATAATTGCAACCGTCCAACAGCGATGACCTGATAATTGATGCTCCTTCTCTTATGACCATGCTCGTGACACAAGGATTTGCACCAACTTGCTACCAAGTTCTGAATTGGTGATCTTGCTCTGATACCAATTGAAAAACCGAAAGTGTTAACTATTTCGTAAATTTTCCATAAACTCCTTTAGCACGAACAAAAATAAAACCAAACAAAAACGAAATAATAAGAACACCAAAAATTTGGTAACGCAGTTCGACATACCTTACCTACGTCTGCGAGGCTCTTACCTAACTTAATAACTTTCATCGAAGTACAATAGATTTACCTAAGATTTTACTGAGTCGACACCACTCAACCCTTAACACTATCACTTAATCTTACTTCCTGTGAAAGAATTTCACACTCAATAGTACGACCGCCTCGTACTAACCTCAGCAGAGGATTTATCTAAACTATTTTTAATTAAACGACAATTAACAAAAATAAATCAAGTACGTAATCAACAAAGAACAAAACGACAATGTACTTGAGATAAAAGAAACACTTCCTTATGGTTTCAGCTTCCCGAAATATATATATAAATCTTTCCATTAGTTGAACTAATTCATCCCAGCTTCAACAACTCCATTTAAAACATACGAGACACCAGAACTCATGCACACATTCAACTGTGTTTTTCCAATTTTCAATTAACGTCCACAGCACTATTTTATCTTGCAAACATTCAACTGTATATTTATTCAGCACCCAAGGAGCAAAAACGATAGATCAACCACGTAAGGAGTCCACCAACAGTTTATGCACACAATACACTACAACCCACTCAACCTACTCTCCGAAGACGTCTTCCTTCCAATCTAAAACTAGCAGCTGCCATTGATACCACCTATGCCAAATCCAAAATTTTCATCCAACAATTTCTCATATAACATGTTGATAGTAATGGCAAAAGGTCAAAGCTTTGAAGCAACACTCAACTGATCAAAGACTCGCCATCTGTTGGTGAAGATCGTTACTGCTGACCCAATTGCCAGAGAAGTCTTTGATCTATCCACAACAATGCACCTAATATCCTTCCTTTGAGGAGCAAGAGCAGTGACAAAACAACTTGTTCCAACACAAACTATATCTTATGTTTTCAAGAGACACCCACATTCATAGTCTGTGTATCATTGAATAACTAAAACCTTTCCTTTCTTAATTTGAAATGTGTACAACACCAACATTAACTCACATCAAGTCTATCACACTCACACACACATCCACCTCATTATCGCACGCACATTCCCACTTAATTTCTACCACTCATATTTTTTATAGACATCTACAGTGATTAAGAGATGTGCAAAATCTCACAAGCAATTTGTGTCCCTATTCAACCATGCAATCAACATGTTGACTTCAATCACACAGTCCACAAAATATGGCAGTAATGACTCCAATTTACCAACACATCCAGCAGTAAAGTTAATTCCAATGTTACCATAATAATAGGCTCCAATGTAGTGTAGAATTCCTACAAAATATATCTTATATGTCCAATTAAAATGTCAAAACTAAATAAAAGATATATACAATATATATCCTAATATTAAGAAAACAGTTTAAATTATATAAAGAGAATTAGAAATATATCAAAGCCCTAAGTTCTCCGACTTTATTATTATTATTATTTCCTAACATTACCCTCAAATTTTAAGAATGACCTCACTGCCACTAGGCTTTTGATGTCATAGTTCTTGTTTTCTTTTAAATCGTTCCTCTTTTTTTTTTTCAAAGCGTAGCAATTCATAGTTGTTATTTTAATATTATTGCATATTTTGTTCATAATTTACATCAATTCAGTAGATTTTAAAATCTATGATATTAAGAGTGTTTTATATTATATAATGTTCGTAATTTCAAAGATTTTGGTGGCTTAATGGAGTGTTTCCAAGTAGTTTACACATGAGGTTAAAATTACACTTTGAAAGTCAACGTAAAGAATATAACCTAACGTTTTAAATCATTTAAATTAAATTTTTATGTTTTTAAAATATTCAAAATAAATCTTAAGTCGATGAAAATTTAATAGAATTAAGCATCGCCAATTAAATGTCATGTTATATTGACATATATTATTTTTATTTTTTAAATAAAAAATAAGTCATTGTCATATGAAAAGTGGAGCTCTCTCCCTAAATTTATAAATGTAAGCTCCATTCTCACGTAGCATTTGGGATCTGTCTTTTAAAGTATACTAGCAGGTTAACACTGCGCAAATGCGCAGTGAAAGTGCCTAGTGAATTTTTAAATAGGGCAAAATTTAATATGAAGAAGAACTAAGATGAAATGACATTTTCTTAGATAAGATAAAAATACTTTACATGTGTACTATTGAAATTTGCAATATAAAGATACGTTAATCTATAAGTTTTATAATGTGAGTTTAAAAAAATTTCGTAGTGTCGAAGTTTACTTTTTTGAGATCGTTGGCCATCTTTATCATTCGACTAGTTTATACAATTATCGTCAGTACGTTATATTCATCCGACCGATATCAGATGATAAATCTTGCGTAAATTACATAATTCCTAAAGCAACATTTTTCACATTCATTAGCCAACATTCTTACTTAATAAAAACATAAAGAATAAGAAAGAATACAAACCAGGAAGACATAAACACTGAGTACAACATATATTAAAATCCCATAAATACATAGTTCAGCACACTATAAAAACTTCAACTACGGAAAGTAAAATATGAAACGATAGAAACTAAGAAGAAGCAGAGTCAAAATAAGATGACGAAGAAGTCAAAATAGTTAATAGAGGTTTAGCCTCGCCATGGAAACGTCTTTATTTGTTTCAAAGCTCGAGCAAGATTTACGATTATGTGCTTTCGTTTGGGGCCTCTCGCTATGGGAACGCCTTTATTTATTCCGAGCTTGAAGGAGATTTGTGATTATCTCCTCTCTGTTTGGGTGCCATGAATTTTTCGTGATAGCTTGTCAAGTTTCTCGTAACACTCTTCAACATTTTAATGTTTCTCCGATCCGCATAACTTCGCAGATTCTCGTGAATTCATATTTCGTGAACGGTCGTTTTTGTTTGATGAAATAGAAGAAGTAACCTCGACTATTGTTATCTTTGTGGAATGGAGAATGGGATGTATTTATGCGTGGTATTAAATAAGGCGCAGATACTCTAAATGATTTTCCTACATATAGCAAAAACATAGCTCAATGATCAATTGAAACGTGAATCTATGTTTACTCGCACAC
This sequence comes from Erythroxylum novogranatense, assembly GCA_029891385.1. Lineage (NCBI taxonomy): Eukaryota > Viridiplantae > Streptophyta > Magnoliopsida > Malpighiales > Erythroxylaceae > Erythroxylum > Erythroxylum novogranatense. The sequence goes on from CM057228.1 coordinate 17,927,202, forward strand.
GTTATTGGTAGTATTTGTTGGGCCGCCCCCGACGTCCGAATCCCGAGGAGGGCCCTCGGTCGCCCGACGTCGGGCGCCCATATACCGTCGGACCCGATCCCAACATCCATACAAAGACATATTCGATTAGATAACAATATATATATTCGATTCACACATACATAAACATATACTCTATACATACCATCGCATGCATTCTCAACATGCATTTCCATATCTCAAATTCATAAAACATATGTCATTCTCATTCAAGAAATGCAACAAGATTCTCAAATGCAGCGAATACAAAGTAAAATGAAATTTCAAAATACAAAAGATGCTCCATGATAAAATGCTGAGGGTCAATCCAAATTACTAACTTAAGGCAAAGCCCTAATTATTGGAAGTTTCGATGCCTCGCCAAGTCAACTATCGTCTCGATCCGCACCGAGGAGGGAGAGTAATGGGGTGAGCTAAGCTCGATGGCATATCGTTTATAGCCATTGGCAACGAGCCACACAATCAAGCAATATATATATATATAATATACATATCACTAGCAAATCATAATTCATCAATTCAATTCACATTCAATCAAGATATGTCAAGCAATTTCTATTTCTTATCACATCAATCATTATGCAAAAATCTATCAAATCCATCATATCTTATGCTCATCAAATCAATCGTGTATGCACAAACAACTCGGCTCGAGAGTTCAGAATCCATCCGGATAACCGAAGGTAAATCCGTAATCCATCCGAGTCCGATTTCAAGGATCTCGTTGCCAAGCGGCAGCCGGAGAAGGCTTTCAAAATGTCAACGTGCACGTGACTCCATCCGTAACTCTCTTGCCCAAACAAAGCACATAATCCATTCGATTCATGCTCAAAGCATATCGTAATTTCCATTCTTTCCATTCTTTCCATTGCCATAAAGGCCCATTAATCCATGCATAATTATGATCAAAGCATATTCAGCATCTCTCATGCAATTCAATACAAATAATGTCATATAACGCAGCAAGCACATATCATGCAATTGCCCATACACACAATAACGATAAACATATTACCCACCTAGTATCGTTTGAGTATCGACTCCTTTGTTGTCCTTCCTCTCGCGATTGGGTCAAATCAGCTTGGTTCCTATAATAAACCAAGTTTCCACACAATTAATATCTATAGCAATTATTTAATAAAGCTCAAAAGCAAAAGTAAAGCGTTAAAGTCTCCATCCGATTCCCATCGAAATTCCGAACTTTCCAAACAATTCCGAATTTTCCTTCTTCATACAACTTGTAGTCCTTAATTTCTAGATCACAACGAATCCAAGATCACCTCATTCGGATATCTACACCAAAAGATATCCCTAACAATATAAACATCTCAATTTGAAACAAGGGCCTCGCGCGAACGAAGGGACGCCGTCATGACGAAGGACCCTAACGTCATGCAATGACGAAGGCTCGCCATGAACCAAACGTCGCCGACGTCGCGACGTCTCCTTCAAGACGTCGCGACGTCTACAGACATTTCACACGCCATGACGAATAATCGTAAAATTATTTACACGTCGCGACGTGGCTCTTCTTCTTCGTTAAGCGCGGCGTGTTCATACGACGTCGTGACGCCCGGGTCGAGGAACTCGACTCGAACCCAGATTTCGCAGATTTCAACTACTAATTCCTCCATTTACCACACTCAACACTTCTAAACAATATAACAGTCTTAAAAGGCATTCCTAAGTCATTCTCAACTCCCAAACACATCAATCTAACGATTTAGCCATATTTTCATTAAAACCCTAAAACATCGTCGATTCTCACATAATCCACAATCTCAATGTTTAAACCCAATCAAAACAAGTTAAGAAGGAAGTAAACTTACCGATTGAAGCTCTAAATCTGTGAAACCTTCCAAATCGCGACTCTCTTTTCTTCCTCTTCACTCTCTATCGACGGCGCTTTTCTTCTTCTTTTCTTTTTCTTCTTCTTCGCTTCTCCTTCCTTGTTCTTCTTTTATACTTGCTTTTATTTTAACCTAGAGCAAGATCACCTTAATAAGCCTAATTCCTTTTTCTTCTTAAGTAACTGTCCAAAATGCCCTCACATAATTAATCCGATAATACCTTATTTAATCTCAATTAACCGTCATTATCCATAATTCTCTCAATTAATCCGAATTAAGGCACAAATCACATAATAATATCATAAAAATATTCGGGGCCTAACATTTCTCCCCCTCTTAAAAAAAATTTCGTCCTCGAAATTTACCTGAATCATCGAAGAGATGCGGATACTTCTCCCGCATAGCGTCCAATGGCTCCCAAGTAGCTTCCTCTATCGAATGATTCCTCCAAAGGACTTTACTAATCGAACTGCCTTGTTCACGAGAACCTTGTCCTTAGAATCCAAAATCAGATCTTTGGAAGCTCCTCATAGCTCAAATCATCTAGAATCGAACCTCACTAGCTTCGAATAACATGTGATGGATCCGATCTATATCTCCTCAACATCGACACATGAAAAACATCGTGAATCTGCGATAACTCCGGAGGTAATGCCAATCTGTAGGCAAGTGGTCCAATCCTCTCAAGGATCTCATAGGGACCCACATACCTCGGACTCAACTTCCCTTTCTTGCCGAATCTCAATACTCCTTTCCAAGGAGATGTCTTAAGGAACACTTTCTCATCGACCTCATATTCCATTTCCTTTCGGTGAGCATCAACATAACTCTTCATTATGTCCTGTGCTACCTTAAGTCACTGCTTAATTAGATTGACTTTCTCAACAGTCATCTGAATCAAATCTGGTCCTTCCAATTGCCTCTCTCCTTCTTCATCCCAACAGATCGGAGTCCTACACCTCCGCCCATACAATGCCTCATATGGAGCCATCTGAATGCTCGAATGGTACGAATTGTTATAAGCAAATTCGACCAACGGCAAATGCTCATCCCATGCTCCTCGAAAATCCATCACACACGCTCGAAGCATCCCCTCAAGTGTCCGAATAGTCCTCTCCGACTGACCATCCGTCTGAGGGTGAAAAGCCGTACTAAAATTCAACTTCGTCCCTAAAGCTTCCTGCAAACTGCCCCAAAACCTCGAAGTGAACCGCGGATCTCGCCCGACACGATCGAATCCGAATCCCACGCACCTCACTATTTCATCGATATACTTCTTTGCCAACACATGCAAAGAATCATCTGTCGAATCGCCAAAAGTGGGCTGACTTAGTCAACCGATCAACAATCACCCAAATGGCATCGTGCCTCCCGCCGGTCTAGGCAATCCCATCAAAGTCCATAGTCACTCGCCGCCACTTCCACTCCGGAATAGCAACGGTCTCAACTTGCCGAAGGTGCACGGTGTTCACCTTGACTTGACACACTAAACACTTCATCGATTTAACTCGCTATATCCTCTTCATGCCTTTCCACCAAAAGTGCTCTCTCAAACCCGATACATCCCGGTGCTACGGGATGCATGGTGTAAGGCGCATTGTGTGCCTCATCCATAATCTCATCCTTGATCTCCGCACATCCTAATACACAACCTACCCAAGAATCGTCATAAGCCCATCATCCCGCACATCTATCTCGAAACCTTGCCATTACGAATCTCATCCGAAGCTTGCTCAAACCGCATCCCGAGCTCGCAAATCCCTAACCTTTTCCTTCAAAGATCGGCCTAACTCAAAATTAGCCAGAAGACAATCCGGTTCTTCCTGTGTCAAACTTATCCTAAACTTAGCCATCTCTTCCAATAAAGGAAGATAAATCGATCGAACATGAGCAATCGACGACTTCCTGCTCAAGGCATCCGCCACAACATTGGCCTTGCCCGGATGATACTCAATCAACAAATCATAGTCCTTTAGTAGCTCTAACCACCTCCGCTGCCTCAAATTCAATTCCTTCTGACTTAAATTTGTTAGTTCATATTACGATGAAGAACACCTTGGTTGTTTGTCAGTTTTTCGTCAAGGTGTTGAAGACTTTTCACAAGATTACCTGTCAGGAATGCTTGTAGGCTACTCATCTTGATGATGATAGTTCGCAACCGCATAACGAAGATGACATGGGGAGTGGAAACAGTTCAAAGAAATTAGATGATATAATACAAACTCCATCATCAGGAACTGACACAGTTAACGTTGAGGATATTCCAGAAACCAGTGGATTGAAAAAAGATTGGAACTATGGGAGTTCTGATCCAGAAGATCTAATAACTAGAGCGAAGATGGACGAAGTCAGCAAAACAGACGAAGTTGAGAAATAGCGAAGTCGTAAAAGCATTTAAGTATGGGAAGAGATACAAACACGCAGCGAAGTTGAGAACACGATTTAAGCCGATAAGATGAGCGAAGTTAACAACACGTATTTAAGTTCACAACACGAGGCGAAGGTGACAACACGGTAGGCGCTCACAATATAGACGGTTAACAACCTGACGAAGTTAACAATATAAATGAAGTTGATAAAGCGAGGCGGAAGCACATGCAAGATTCAGTTTGATTAGAATACAGACGTCAATCAATAATTGTTTCTTTGAAGATTCAAGAAGAAAGAATCAAGAAGCAGTTACAGACGAAAGTTCTAAATACAAGTCGAAAGTTATGAGAATCTGGGTTTTTTCCTATTACGACGAGTATCTGCAGTAGATTGGGCCTCTGATTGTGGCGTACATTCGCTGCTGCTCATCGGCTTATCCATTTGTGACGGCGAGTGGTATTCAGCATCGGAGAATCTTTTTTCGAGACATTGTTTAGCTGACGAAGAAGAATCAGGAATTTTATCTGAAAATATCAGAAACCAACATATATTAAGCAAGCAATATAAGTGGAGATGAATTTAAACTAAATGCCACATACAGAAATAATTACAGATGATGTTATAGATAAAATCAAGATGAAGTAAGAATAAGAAGCACCTGAGAGCGGTGAAAGTGAAGTCTGTTGTATTTTATGATCATCAATTTTCTGGCAGTAAACAACAGTAAATCGTTGCACCCCCCTTAAGACCGAATGTTTGCTGGCTTCACGTGCAGAAGAAAGTTATCGCTTTTCAATTGTGCGTATAGTTTCTCCAAGGGGAGATCGATGTTCTTATAACGGGAAAAAAAATTTGTCCATTGTCAATGGAATAAGTAGACGAAGATACTTGTGGCTGATTAAACTGGAAATGTAAATGAAAGAAGGAAGGGAAAATATAACCTCATTGTAATACTTCATAGCTTCAACGGTGGTAAAGTTTAATAGTTTTTCAGTGAGGTCGGCGAAAATCGAAGCCGTTATAGTTCCGGTTTCGTCGGTCAAATCCATGTCATATCGGCATCTGTTCAATAAAGTCACAATAGTCAAAAAGGAGAAGGGTAGGCAAAAAAGTAGTGCAGGTGACATGGAAGTTAAAAAGTTATGCGAAAATTATGGACTGGACACGGAAAGAATAAGCAAGAAATGGAAGATTGCAAATAGAAGCACAAACCTTGGCTCACGTCCGCTTTCTCTACAAGAATTGCAAGTGAAGAGAACTCCAGATGCAAAGACTATAGACCGGAAGCATTTGTTGCATGCCATATACCGAAATTTTGCAAATGTCTGAAAAGATATTTTGGCTTCAATCCATGATATCTAAGGAAAAGTTGGTAAGAATGTTCGAGGAAGAAGTTTCAAATTCAATATGTGAGCGGAATATGTAGATGCGATTACCTTGGGCGAGAATCTAGAGACATGATCTTGGTGATATTCGATGAGAACCGGAAGATATACGAGGATTATACGTAAAGTAAGATTTTCCATCGACGACGTTTTGATGTTCTTTGTTATTTCGTTGTGCCTCTGTAATATAGTAATTATATACATGACAAAATAAAGACATTTGTAAATTCGTACATAATTTGTAACAAAATGTTAATAACGTTGTAGGTAACATAATGGATTACCAATTTTTGAGATCCGTAACTTCTTGCATGGGTGGGTCAACGAGGATGGCCGAGTCGAACCACGCTGACAATGCAATGCCTAACATTTAACAAACATTTTCTTAGATAGAATGAAAAGGACAGAGTAAGATGTGTTATTATGAGGAAGGAAATAATACCGTTAAAGAAATTAACTTTTAGTTTTGTGCAAACAATAACTGGATGAGAGTGAAGTGAGTCCATAATTTTACGCCCTCGTTCTCAACAAAACAATTCCAAAGCGATAGTATGATTTGTTTGTTGCCTACAAAAACCATGATTACGAGAAGATGATAAATTTGTTTATCTCGACACAAAATAGACACAAAGATACAGAGTGAGAATTACTCTTTATTCATGATAACAAATTTTGGACAATCGAAGCTTTTCCGCCTCTCATGACATCTTTTTTTCCAACACTTCAACGACGACGGCCAAAATATCTATCATGTGTTAAAGATTAATGTAATCACTAAGGAAAAGTTATTGTAACATTGTATGAACAAATGTATTAAGCATCGACCAATGATTTCGCTTGTCGTCGACATAGTCCATAAGACTTTGGAAAGGTGTGAAGTTGAAAATCGGAGGATGATCGCATCGTGTTGTGTCACGAGTTCGATGACCGTGCGGCTGGTGAGAATCCACCGTATCTCAAATTTTTAGTTTGATCCGAGGGGAATTGATTTGACAATTGCATTAGAAATGATATATTCATCGACATTTACAGTAAGATGTCCCCAATTCTTTGGATATCATTGTTGAATATGATACCCTCAACTTACGACCCTCATTAATTATGAAGGAATTATGGATAGGTAAGTTGAAAAATCTAAAAGGAAGAAAGTGTAATCGATATACCTCGTAATCGCAGAAGACAAACTTTTGTCTTCTAGTCGGTGAATTCACCAAGCAACCACTGTTGTTTTCTTGGACCATCACTTGACAAGACCATCATTGCGCTCAGGAAAATTTTGTTTATCAATAAACGATTATCCATCTTTGAAAGAAAATGTTGGATGGTGAAGCCAAGACAAATAATAATGTGAATCGAGAAAACAAACAAATAATATACCGAGACGAAATTTGATGTGTTATAATTTGACTAATTGGAATATTTCACGGAAAACAATATTCCTTGTCTTTTTTCCGAAATCTGAAGATTGAAAAGTTCCAGGAATAATAAGAACTTTAACTGATTCAGGAGTTCTCTCCCTTGACAGAGCTACATATAACGGCCCGTGTGAGAAAACAGGTTGACGGAGATAAATTCCAACATGATCAAGTGTTTGACCTTGAGATTTGTTTATAGTCATTGCAAAACACAGGCGAATTGGAAATTGTGTTCTGATGAAAGGAATTCTATTTTTTTCGTTCACCGGAGATTGCAAGGGAATCTTAGGTATAAAAATGATTTTTCCTTTGTGAGGTCCAAACACAATTTCAGCTGAAATTGTATGATCTTTTAGTTGTCTGCATATCAACCTTGTTCCATTGCATAATCCTTCCGTTGGATTTAAATTTCTCAGAAGCATAATTGAGAGCCTTCTTTCAAAGAAAAGCTTATGAGGAGGTAGGCCTTTAGGATTCAAAGAATTGAGAAAATCTTGATAATCAGCTTGATGTCTGCGATCAACCGTCTTGTCAAAACTCACATATGAATGCAAATCTCCTATTAATTTCTGAATCATGATGTCATTAATTTCATCAACACAACTATTTGTTGGACATAGCACGCATCTGTTTATCATCTGATATGGGTCGGATGAATATAAGCTCAGCTCAGGGAAGACGTTTTCCAATAACCTAGTGAGGATAATTGTATATTAGGAAAATATAATCGTAATGGAAAAAAAGGGTAGTATGTCGTTTAATGAAAAAAGAAGTGACCTATTAACAGATTGATCCTTGTTGTCGTAAGGAATAATGAGTTCATTTGGTAAACATATTTGATCTTGTTCATGCATTGGTTCAGAGCCTTCTCCAACCCGCAATAAGAAATCACAAAAATTTGGATTTGAGATAGCTCTCATATTTTCGTAAATGTAATTTAGAGATGTGGCGCCAGAGATGTGAATTTACAAGACTTGAATCAATGAGTTGTTGTTTCGTTGCTTGGTGAATAACTGGCAATGTTTGGCGAAAGTCGCCACCAAATACAACAATTTTACCGCCGAAAGGCTGATCAGAGTTCATGATATCTTGAAGTAAGCTGTGAAATGTTTCGATGGCTTCTCCTTTTGCCATGGAAGCCTCGTCCCATAAAATAAGGCTGGATTCAAATATCAATTTTGCAACACTGCTCTGTTTGCTCAGCTGACAAACTTTTTGCTTTGATAAATCGAGCGGGATTTTAAATCTTGAGTGAGCTGTCCTACCGCCAGGAAGAATTGACGCAGCAACGCCTGATGTCGCCACTGCGATTGCAATATGTCCTTGCGATCGTAAAGTTGCAAGAAGAGCTCGATATAAGAAAGTTTTACTGTTCCCCGGACCATCGATAAAATAACTCGCGATCGTTGAAGTGAGAACTCAATTCATTATTAAATCAAATATGTGCTTTTGTTCATTGTTTAGTTTTGATTGTAATAAGAGGTCTTCTTCATCAATCTCTATATTCATCTCACATTCTACCTCCTTAGTTTCTTCGTCATGAATCAAGACGAAATTCATGTTCGATGAAATGATAATCAGCCTAAGCTTTTTCCCATTTGTTGAGAGATTTATTGATATCTTGAAGAGCCATTTTGTAATATCATCACATGTATATGTATTAGAAGAAGAATAAGCATATAAGTAGTCAGAGCAGAGGTGGCCGGCGAAAGTTTGCCAGAGTTTCCTAGGATTTGCGGTGAGCAATACAACAAGAGTGTAGCAAATAACAACTGAGGATGTTGGCATTTGAAATATGAAAGCTTCAAGTGTTTGTCGATGTAAGAGTCGATGCTAGCAATCCTAATTGCGAAGCAAAGATCCCAAGCAAATTCAAATTTTTCACCATCAGCAGCTAACAAATTGTCAAACGATGTTGGTCCTTTAACATTTGCCAGCAATAATCTCAAGTAATACCTTTCTCCTTCTCGAGGGTCAACAGTAACTAATCTTCCTATGACTTTTCTCCGCTTTCTTTCTGACCACGTCCTTGTTTTTTGATTCCAAACAAAATGTTGGGGGAAATCTGCATACAGACATTTCATTTTTGCAGCCTTTTGATTTATTGAATTGGTCCAAAAAAATTGTGTGAGCATTTTTTTGGTGAAGTCAATATTCCTCAATAAATACGACAAATTAGCATCTTTTGCGAAGGAAACACATTGTTGATCTGGAAGGTGAACTTGGAGTATATAGATGGATGGATTAATCTCTGCGAGGCGGAATTCATATATGCGCCATAAAGCTTCGGGAGGTGAAATCCAACGGCCTTCTTGGAAATTAGTTATTTCGTTAATATCAGACCTCGTTTCTTGATCGCTGTATTTGAAGTTCACAAGGTCGTGGCCCTTAAACACATATTTGTATAAATATTTAACAAGCTTCACAGTGGAACATATTTCAACATTAATGTGGCAGTCAACCAACATGAGAAGGTACGGGTTATGAGGAACCACCCATCTATTATCAACCTCGTATCTGGAAATTTTAACTTTTCTTCCATCATCTCTACGTCTATAGCAGGGATAACTGTCTTCGCCATGGACAGTGAAAGGAGTAAAATCCTTGGGGTAGTGACTTTTGCATACACCATTTCTCATGCAAAGGCAGTGTTTGTTCATAAAACCACAAGGACCGTGGATCATATGCTTAATGACAAGAGAATATAATCTGGAATTGTGATCAGGATTAGGTATTTCAGCTGATATGATTTGATCATAGGAATCTGGATTCAACAATTTAAATTGTGGTTGAAGTATTAGAAGCATGTGAGCATGAGGGAATCCACGCTTTTGAAATTCAATTACGTAAACAAATGCGCAACATCTCCAAAATTGCTTTTTGATCAACTCATTTTTCGTAATCTCAAATTTCGCCTCAACACTCGGACAATAAATACAGTGCATCTTGTGCTTTTTCGTGGAATTTCAGATTGTCTTGTATTTCCTTCCACATAGGGTTGCAAGTCATAGTGAGAAAATATATGGTTTCCATATTTTTGCACTAGAGCCATTGCATCCAGATAACGCCGTTTCATGTCCCTGGGTCACTTATAAATGAAGCTGGGAGGACAACTCGGCGGCCAATTGTAGAAGCTTCAGTTTGACCAATATTAACGCTATCTAAAACACCCTGCAAAATTTCTGTTCGTATTTCGTTCTTTTTTTTCCTATGGAAGTCAAGCCGTGATGTTTCAATCTTTATATAAGAACCAACAACGAATTGTTGTAGTAGTCTTAAGCTGTGGATAAGCATGGATTCATCAGAACTTCTCATTTGAAGTCGATAGCAGTAATACTCTCTCGCAGATACTACGCCATGTTTGGAGTTCGCTTCTTGAGTAATTAGTAATAGCAAGAAAAAAATGATAAATGAATTTAGACCAATTAGACAATATTTGGCAACCAAGGGAATAAGCACAAAACTAACCTATGTTTTCGAGAGCAAATAATTCAGCTGGTTCAGTAAAAGTGGATAAAGGAGCACCGCTTGTTTGATCAGAATCATTGTTGCTATTTGTTTGTGAATTTAACCGCTTAATGCGAGGATACCATCCTGATTCATCCCGTGGAAACAGAACTGGGTATTGAAGCGGGTCGTAGCATGCATAATAAGATCGAATTCTATAGCTGGGACCTGCGTGACTGTAGACTTAGATATGAGGAGATTTATCATGTTGTTCATCATCGCCATCCATATAGCAGCTACTTGTGATGTAGTAGGAAGATTGTAAACGCGCTGATCAAGACCGGGATAACACCTGAGAACAATTTGCTGATTTTTAAGGGAAGGAATATCTTTAAGACGGCGAAAGAACCTAGCATAAGGATTATCTTCAAGAATTGTCATAATCAGCTTCAATGTACTTTCACGAAGTTTATCAGAACTGTTCACCCTTTGTTGTAGTTCTTCATCGGTATCAAAGAAATAAAGTTGGACTCCAGATACTTTATTGCTTGTCAGCACTAAACTGTCAAGGAAATGGTAAACTTGTCCTTGAACACGGAATGTATAAACTCCCATTGTGTTTTCGTGAGGTCACGATCATATCCGCTCCATACGGTGAAAGCTAGATTGTTATTGTATGTCTGAACATTCTTTCTCAAATGTTCGGATTCTTCGTCGCTATTTAGAAACAAACACTTTAAAGCATAAGGCATCCGAGGAGCAACAATAGAAATTTGTCCGCAGACGAGTAACAAAACGATGGAGGTTCAAGGTAAAATCGTTTTATGTTACAATATTGACAATCTGGAACTGAAGGAGCTGTTGAGGTTCAACTGGTAAATTCTGCAACGATTTTAATGTTGAAGGAAATGTGCGATGATTTATCCCTTGAAACGTATAAAAAGGACATTATCATTATGTGGAATAGTTTGGTTGGAAATAGTTTCAATATAGTGAAAAAAAGGTACCTTCACTTATGCGATCAGCATGGATATCAATACAGGGGTCACGTATTTGATGAAAAGAGGGTTCATGACTCCAAAGTTGAGTGGTGGAAGGTTCGATATTAATGAAAGAATCCTTCTGTTGAGGAGAAATTCTTTGCTGAAGTGTAGATGAGGTGGAAGTTGTGTTTTTTTGATTCGATTTTATTCACGCCGTCGCAACAATTCTTGTTTTTTCATTTGTCATTTCGACATATTTTGACGCCTTTTAGCATTTCTATCCATATGTAAATACCGAGGAATCGACATAAAAGAACGTCTTTGATCTATCCATTCATGATGTTCGCATAAATGAATTGTCGATATATATATCTGAGCCTACATGCATTGATATATATATGTATATATATATATATATATATATATATATATATCTATATCTATATAGCTATATCGATATATATATAGAAACAATAAAATTGAATATATATTATAAATCGTATCACAAGAAACATGTAAAAAACATTCTGCTTATGCTCTAACAAACAATTTATCCAACAAACATGATTATAAACCATTTAAATAACTATAGCAGAATTTATAAAATAAATTTATTTCATTTAACTACAGATACCTGACTACACGAAGAATGCAGCAGAGAATAAGCAGAGGACCTAGAAAAAATGGAGTATACATGCAGTCAGAAAGTAAAAAGGTAATAAATTTATTTAACCTAAGCATATATACCTTAGTACTCGAAGAATGCAGCAAAGAATAAGCAGGGGGCCTTAAAGAAATGGAGTATAAATGCAGTCAAAATCTAGAACGGAGAATTTGTTCACTAAAAGAAGAGGGTACTTGAGACAAGTAAAGTTTGCCTGCACAAAATGTTTCAGCGGTTGGGGTAGATTTGCTTTAAGGGTTAAGACAGGAAAACAGGTAAGATGTTATAATATGAACGCATTAAAGGTGTCAGTTGATTGCGTGTCAGAGATCAAATTTGGTTGTAAGTTATTTTGATGCCAAAGGAATGGCCCTTGAATGATTGATTGACAAACGGATGCAAAAAGCCAAGCTTCGGAAGAAGACGAAATGATTGTAGAAGGTCAACCTGTGAGGAAGAAGAGTTAAGACGTCAATCTGTGTTCTGGTGTTTAATTCTGCAATACGTTATTGGCAGTGTTGATTTTGATGAAGTACAAACAATGATGAAAAAGGAGAGGATGAAAACAAGACGCAAGTTGAAAAACAGACGCAAGTTGAAAAGCGGATAGAAAAAGCGGCACGCAAGTTGTAAGTCCTCATGTTTGGTTAGTTCGCAACACGTTAACGTATGAATTGAAACGCCAATCTGCATTCGATCTACTAATTGAAAACTCAATCTACGTGATGAATAAATCATGCACTTAAAAAGGACGAGATTGTTAAGTCAAAACGAAATAATGATGAAAAAAAACACACGGAACCTATTGAAAAGGATATTAAGTCAAAATGACTTGAGTTTTATGATTTTAATGAATAACAAACGATGAAAAACAAACGAAGTACAAAAACAAACGAAGTAGAAAAACAGACGCAGAATGCAAAAGCATAAATAATACGTTGACTTCGACTCTTCGCACTTCGTCTGCTTTTCAAGTTCACCTAAATATGAATTAATTGTCCAAAAAATATTCGCCTTCGGTTTTGATTTTATGATATATTTAACCATGTTCAGATTTAAATCGATTTCCTGAACCCTTCTTCACTTAATGGTTTAACGAAGATGTGCACCCATTGATACTGTGTTTCAACGAACTGCATGCTTCCGAAAACACATTAGAATTGCATGACTTAATGCAAGAAATGGGAAACATTTGAGCTTTCTTTTTACAAAACCTTTGTGATTAAATGCGCTTTTGTGCTTCGCCTATTTTTGTTCAGATAAATCGCTTTTCGTCTGTAGACGGGAGTCAAAACAAACGATGGAAAGGATACGAAAGCGCTTCTAGTCATCTTCTTCTGAAAAAAATGAAAATGATTGTAGAAGCTCAACTCGTGAGGAAGAAGAGTAAATGGAAGCAATGACACTAATTTCGAGAAGAGAAAATAATTGCGAAAGTCAACTGTCAGAGTAGCAGTCGAAATCTATCACCTATGAATTGAAACGTCGACCTCTGCCGGTTTGGTAAAAATTATGTCGCTCTCACCTATGAATGAAAACGTCAATCTCGCTTCTCTGCTTATTTACAATACGCTATTCGCATTGGCGTTGATTTTGATGAAGTACAAACAATGATGAAAAAGGAGAGGATGAAAACAAGGCGGAAGTTAAAAAGCGGGCGGAAGTTGAAAAGCAAATGGAAAAAGAAGAGAAAATAATTGTAGAAGGTAAACTTGTCAGGAGTAGCAGGATACCAAAGCAGTTATACTCATCTTTTTCTTGCAAAAAACTGAAAATGATTGTAGAAGGTCAACTCGTCAGAAGAACAAGAATGGAAGCAATGACACTAATTTCCAAAGAAGAGAAAATAATTGCGGAAGGTCAACTCGTCAGAGTAGCAGTCGAAATCTATCACCTATGAATTGAAACGCCGACCTCGCCTGGTTTGGTAAAAAATTATGTGGCTCTCACCTATGAATTCAAACGATAGAAGCAAAACCAGACGAAAGCAAAAAGAGACGAAAGCAAAAGGAGACGTAAGTTCTACAAAAGTACACGAAGCAAACCACGCATGAATTAAGAATCATTTTGAGTTAGTCACAAAACTCAATTGAATAAGCGGTTCTTTCAAGATTCAATCAATCTCTGTTCTGGTCATCTTCTTCTTGCGAAAAACAGAAAATGATTGTAGAAGGTCATCCTGTCAGCAACAAGAGTCAAGGGAAGCAATCGCACTAATTTCCAAAGAAGATAAAATAATTGTAGAAGGTCAACCTGTCAGGAGTAGCAGGTGAGAAATCTATCATGTATGAATTGAAACGTCAATCTCTGTTCTGGTCCTCTTCTTCTCTTTGCAGTCCTCATGTTTGGTTAGTTCTGCAATACGTTAACGTATGAATTGAAACGTCAATCTCGCTCGTCTACTTGCAATATGCTATTGGCGTGCTTGAGATTATTATAGCGGTAGAAGATTGCACCTATTAATTGAAAACTCAATCTACGTGACTGAGAAAATCTATGCACTTAAAAAGGATGACATTGTTAAGTCAAAACGAAATAATGATGAAAAGAAGAAAAACACATGGAAACTATTGAAAAGCATATTAAGTCAAAATGACTTGAGATATATGATTTTAATGAATAACTGACGAAGAAAAATAGACGAAGTACAATAATGTATTTAAGTAGAAAACCGACGGAGAATGCAAAAGGATAAATAATACGTTGACTTCGACTCTTCGACACTTCGCTTTCAAGTTCACCTAAATATGAATTTATTGTCCTAAAAATATTAGGCTTTCGTTTTGATTTGATAATATATTTAACCATGTTGAGCTTTGATGTAGTTCGTCACAACTCGTCACTTCTATCACAAGGAAATTGAACTTCCGTCGCGCTCTTTCGATTAAATCCTTTTAGGCTTCTGCTTTTTGTTCGTATCGTCCGCTTTTAAATGCATCTTTATGTCTTCGTCGACCTTTGTATTCTCCGTGTATTGTTAACTTCGCTTACTTTTTGAGACGTCATACAATAATGATTTAAGTAGCAAACAGACGGAGAATGCAAAAGCATAAATAATACGTTGACTTCGACTCTTCACACTTCGCCCGCTTTTCAAGTTCACCTAAAATGAATTTATTGTCCTAAAATATTAGGCTTTCGTTTTGATTTTATGATATATTTAACCATGTTGAACTTTGATGTAGTGCGTCCATTTCGCCACTTCATCACAAGGAAATTGAACTTAAGGTCTCGCCTTTCGATTAAATGCCTTTTAGGCTTCGTTTGTTTTTGTTCAGATCGTCCGCTTTTAAATCTGCCTTTATGTCTTCGTCTGACCTTTGTATTCTCCGTGTGTATTGTTAACTTCGCTCTACTTTTGAACTCCGCCTATATTGATAACTTGGTCAACTATTTTAGCACGAAGCGATATGTACAGTTACCATATTATGGTATCTAATATTACAATTCTCCAAATGGCAACATGAGACTTTTTCATCTCCGTCTATATTGATAAGTTGGTTAAGTTTTTCAACTCCATCTATTTTTAACTTCGTCTACTTTGCCTACTCCGCTCTTTTTTTTTCTTCCTCGTCATCTTTTCAATTAGAACGGTTTATATGCGATTACCTTATTATGTTATCTAATATTACAATTCTTGAAATGACAGAAAAGCGACGATGGAAAAACAAAGAAAGTAAATCACCTCCAATTAAGAAGCGGCGAAAGTAAAAACATAAAACTTTACAAAACGATATATCACATTCTTGAAAAATAGCACGTTTAAATGTGCGATTACTATATTATTCATATCTGCAATACGCCTTCTAAAACTTTATGACTACAAGAAAATCTTGGTGAACACATTAACAATCTTCCTATTGCATCACAAGTAATGCTATATCAACATAGACTAACGATGAATGTACTCATATCCAAGTCTCCACTACGCCTTCTTTGTTCCGGGCATCCTATTTCACATTAAAGTAGATGAACCTCGCTTTGAAATGGCAGAAAAGCGAGCGATGGAAAAGCAGCGAAAACAAATCACAAGGAAATTGAACTAAATGCGCCTTTTCGATTAAATCGCTTTTAGGCTTCGCTCATTTTTGTTAGTATCGTCCGCTTTTATTCTGCCTTTATGTCTTCGCCTAAACTTTGTATTCTCCTCGTATTGTTAACTTCGTCTACTTTTGAACTCCGCCTATATTGATAACTTGGTCAACTATTTTAAGACGGTTTATATGTATAGCTACCATATTATGGTATCTAATATTACAATTTTTCAAATGGCAACATGATACTTTTTCATCTCCGCCTATATTGATAAGTTGGTTAACTTTTCAACTCCATCTATTTTTAACTTCGCCTACTTTGCCTACTCGTCTGCTTTTTCTCTTCCTCGTCTGCCTTTTCAATTTAACGGCGATATATGCAGCTACCTTATTATGTTATCTAATATCACAATTCTTGAAATGGCGTGAAAAGCGACGATGGAAAAACAAAGTAAAGCAAATCACCTCCAATTAAGAAGCGAAATAAAGTAAAAACATAAAACTTTACAAAGCGATATATCACATTCTTGAAAAATAGCACGAAGCAAAATGTGCAATTACTATATTATTCATATCCGCAATACGCCTTCTAAAACTTTATGACTACAAGAAAATCTTGGTGAACACATTAACAATCTTCCTATTGCATCACAAGTAATGCTATATCAACATAGACTAACGATGAATGTACTCATATCCAAGTCTCCACTACGCCTTCTTTGTTCCTGCATCCTATTTCACATTAAAGTAGATGAACCTCGCTTTGGCAGAGGAGTTCCTTTCGACATGATAAAAGAGATGTACAAGGAAAGAGGATGTCGGTGATGAAGTAGCGACTTTGAAATTATGATAAATCTGCAAAGCGACTTTACAATTTATCACAAATTTCCTTATATCCAACTCTGCACTAGGCCTTCTTTGTTTGACGACTCTTTTCGTAAGTCTCGACTACATCTTCAGATTCGAGCCATCTGTCTTACCGGTGGCAACATGATAAATCTCGTCATATCTAAGTCATTGTGGCCAACAACAACAACAACCAAGCAACAACAACGAAAGTGGGGAAACATCTGTACACCAAAACAAAAAGCATCCGCAAACCGAGACGATGAGATAACAAGATCCGACGTGCGAAGAATCGAACAACCTTATGCTAGTTAACGTGCTAGCTCGATTAAAGTAGATGAGAAAGAGGATGCGGTGGTGAAGTAGCGACTTTGCAATTTATGATAAATCTCCTCATCATACACAACAAAACAAAAAAGCTTTAAGAAGATTTACGTATAATGCGGTTACAACATCTTCTCGTATGCGAGCCATCTGTCTTACCCATGGCAACATGACAACACGATAAATCTCATCATATCCAAGTCATTGTGAGCGAACAACAACGATGGGACAAAGAATAATAGTCGTTAACAACAACAACGAAACTCAGTAACTGAACAACCTTATGCTAGGTTAACGTGCTAGCTCAGATTAAAGTAGATGAGAAAGAGGATGCCGGTGGTGAAGTAGCAGCTTTGCAATTTATGATAAATCTCCTCATCTGTACACAACAAAACAAAAAAAACTTTAAGAAGATTTACAAGTAAAGAACAACTGCAAACAGAGACGATACACCAACAACAGCTACAACAACCACAGCTAGAATGGAAAAAGCACAGGAAAGCAATGGCGGTCTATTTTCGCTCTTTAAATAGTCACAAGCGCGGCCAACCTTATGCTAGGCGTCACGTGCTAGATTGTCTCTCGACACCAACAACAGCTACGACAACCACAGCTAGAATGGAAAAACACAGAAAGCAATGACGAGAGGAAAACAAAGACAGAGATCTATTTTCGCTCTTCGCTCTTTAAATAGTCATCACAAGCGCGGCCGCGTGACAAACTGGCTCAGAAGATTGCGTGCATATCTAGACAAAATGACAAAATATTTGGGTCAGAAGATTGCGTGTATATTTCAATAAACAGAAGAAAGATTGCAGATATTTCAATAAATGTAAGAAAGAGAATGTAAGCAGTTAGATTAAATGGACGACTGGGATGGATTGCGTGGTCGTCCATTCGGTCGCTCTTAGTATATATACTTAATAAACAATGACCTCGTTTATAAGACTCATTTTTTGATTAATTTTAAAATTTTAATTATGTAACAGTAAATTCTAATTTTTATTAAAATATAAACATAAAATCATTTCAATATTTGATCAACAAAAAAATAATTTTGTCAATTTTTTTTGTCTATTTAATATGTGTTTTAAATGTTTAAACCAAAGATGTTAGGATTGAAGTCATATCATGCTCTAAGCGTTAATCTCCTTGTGTAGATCACTACTTATGGGGATTGACCAAAATCTGCTATGATTTTTCCAGTTAAGACCCACCTGACAACGTTAGAGACTTTAAAACTTGGGCCTCTCCAAAACCCGATGATGTCTGGGTTCTCCAAGAATTGTGCGTAATGAGACCGGTTTCTTGTGCCCGTGATGGTTAATTCAAGCTCACAAAATGTTTGACGATTTGCCGCAGTGGGTGAGGAAGGCTGTTTTAGGCCATAATTCGACCGGAAGATATGAACTTCACTCGACGTTTTCCGGCTAAAATTCAGCTTTACATTATAACGCAGAAAGTTCGTTTCTTTGTTCGCGACCCATTTCCCAACAAGCTTACGCAGTATCTCCGGCGAGCCGAGCTCATCGATTCTATTAGATTATGTGTCCGTTCCAACCCCGACTCACTTCCCACTCTCTTACATAGCCGCCTTTTAGACCCTTTTGTGGTCACTCACGCTATTAGGTGTACCCCTAATGCAGATTCTGCTATTTTTCTTGTCGAGTCCCTCAAAACTCTTCCACATTTCTCGCATAATCAATCCACCCTTTATGCGTTGGCCACAGTTCTAGCTAAATCACGTAGGAGCTCAGAACTGAAGTTCCTGATAGCTGATATTGATGCGGGAAAATACTGGGGTGTTAGGATTAGCTTTATGAACCTCATGCAGTGGCATGCTGCATGTGGGGAAATGGATGCAGTTTTAGACTCTTGGGATAAGTACAGAAAAAGTGGCAAGCGTTTGTGCACAGAGTCTTATAACATTGTTATGCAACTTTATGGGCAGAAGGGTCAGCATTTGGAGGCTGTGAAGGTCTTCTTCAGGCTAATTGATGAAGGAGCAGTTCCAAACTCTAGAACTTATACAGTTATGATTGAACATCTGACTAAGTTGGGCAAGTTGGATCCAGCACTAGAGATTTTCAGAATATTGCCTTTAATGAGAATAAAGCGGACTTTAAAGCAGTATTCAGTTTTGGTGGAAGGGCTTGCTGGTGCTAAAAGGTTTGGGGATGTCAAAATGCTGCTCCATGAAATAAGGGTTGATGGCAAATTTCCTGGTCGTCCCATGCTTTTAGCTTTGCAATGTTTGCAGGAGGCAGGATTTTTATCGGAAACGGAGGAGTTTATTCAAGAAATGTTGCCAGACAAGAGAATTAGGAATATAGCGTCTTGCGAAGATAGTAGTGATGAGGATGAGGATGAAGACGAAGATGCTAGCCATGAAGAGGTTGATGGAATACCTCGTGGTATCCAATTGAAGCGATGGTTGGACCCAAAAGCCTTGGCAAAGGCCGTGAATGAAATGAGTCCTGATGTTGTGTCTGCTCTGGAAGATGCCAAACTTGTGTGGACCAATCGGTTAGTTTGCAAGGTTCTTAGGAATTTCACTTCTCCAGATAGAGCTTGGGATTTCTTCTGTTGGGTTGCTTGTCAACCAGGATTCACTCATGATATTCACACGATAGAAAGAATGATGGCAGCTTTTGCTCAGCATGGGAAGGCTGATATGGTTGATAGACTCATAGCAAAAATAAGAAGTGAAGGACTTAGATTGTCTTTCAGTACCATTAAATTGATCATTGATTTCTATGGCATTTCAAAGAATGCTGATGCCGCTTTAAAGGTTTTTCATGATGACAGGGGACTATGTGGTCCCATATCGAAATTTAATCTAATGCTTTTGTATTCATCTCTTTTACGAACATTGACCAAGTGTAGGAGAAATTCTGATGCCATGGACATGCTTGACGAGATGATTTCCTCTGGAATACGCCCAGACAGTCAGACATTTTCTGGGTTAATGTATCACTTTGCATTAGAGGGAGATATGAAGACCGTTCAGAAACTATTTTTGATGGTTAGACAGAGTTGTGTGAAGCCAGATGCTTATATGTTCAAAGTACTGATCCAAGCATATTGCAAAAGCGGAAGGGCTGCTCTTGCATGGAGGGTTTTTGAAGACATGAAGAACTCAAATTTGTTGCTTGACGTTGCCACTAAAGATTTGCTTGTGAAGAGTCTTTGGAAGGAAGGCAAACGGAAAGAGGCTGCCAGTCTAGAAGAAAGCTGCGAGGAATTTAACGAAACTCTACCATTAGTATTGCAAGGTCACGTGTGGACTGTCAGCTCCGTAGATCTCACCACAGTTTACCAAATTTATGCCAATAGTTTTGTGTACACCAATGATTAGAAGTTCCTCTGGACTTGGAACATATTCTATATGTAAGCAATCTCTTGATAATACTCTTTTGTCTGCGCCCTCTGCATCATAGTCCCAGTCATTTGTTTATTGGCTGAAAAAAACGGTCCATTTATATGGGTATACAATTTCAGGAGATTGGACTCTTTTCCGATTAAAGACAGAAAGATCCTAATGGTTGGTTTGTATCTTGCCAGTACTAGAGGACACAGTAGAGTTGTGACCAACAATTCTGACTGTGGCCGAAGCATAGACTGACTGAGTTTCATACTACCAACAATAAAAAGGCTGAAGAGGTGACTTCGATGGAAATTACTCTTTAATACAGTTCATTTAATTCATTATTGTATGTTCTTCCTGATTTGGCAATAGAAGGTTTCAGTATTACCCGAGTTACTGTGGTCTGGTTAAAATGACATGAACATCATACTACCTGATCATTAAACCTGTGATTGGGTCACTAACCATCATAATTCGGACAAAAGCTTCTATTGTTTGATTAAGTTGCCCCACTTCAGTTTATATTGAATGCAGAGAATTAACCAGCTTGGATGTTTATAGCTTGGCTGGTTGCAAGAATTTATACCAGCAAATTACATATAGTTGCAATAGGTTAACCCTTTCCAGAAGCTGACGATGCAAAGCAGAAATACAATCATTAAACTTATATAGATCCTGTTGGCGATCAAATTTGTCGTTTAATTGATACAGGACATCTGACCTTCTATATAGTATCAGAAGAAGAGACACTTCCTGCCGTCCTGAATTGATACATTGCACTAAATTAATATCAGCAGAAGGGGGAAGTCATTTTCAGACTTGGTGCTAGCGATACAAGCTTTGTCCGTCATATTTGGTTCTCTTTTTTGGAATATCATATGGGAAGTATTCATACGCTGGAAAACAACAGAAATTTTTCAATTCAGGAAGCGGAGGAAGAAGAAAGTCTGTCAAATCAAATGCTGGACAATACTTCTTGGCTTTTCCAGCAATCTCAATTGCGAAATAAGGGTCTTATTTAATTCAAATCTCATCATCGCTTCATAATCTGAACTTCAAGTTCAGAGCAATGACAGTTTCTCTCCTTTCTTCGGAAGCTCCATTTCTCTTGCTTCTTTTCTTTAGCATAACAAATTTCACAGCACAGTCACTGCCTGGCCCGAACTTTTCTTGCCCTGTGGATTCACCTACTTCATGCGTAAGTTATATCACTTACCTTGCCCGGCCACCAGACAAGTTGAACCTTGGAAACATATCTGATTTGCTTGATGTTAGTCGTCAGTCTATTGCTAGCGTAAGTAACCTGGTGTCTGAGGACACCCCATTGTTTCCAGACCAGCTTTTACTTGTACCAATAAGATGTGGTTGCACAAGGAACCAATCTTTTGCCAACATCACCTACCAAATAAAGGAAGGTGATAACTTCTATCTGGTGCAAATCACAACGTTCGAGAATATCACCAAATGGGAAATGATGGAAGACCTAAATCCTAATTTCACTCCGACTCTCTTGTATCCTGGTGACAAGGTAATTGTTCCTTTGTTATGTAAGTGCCCTTCAAAGAGTCAACTTCAGAATGGAATCCAGCATCTTATTACCTACGTTTGGCAACCTGAGGATGATCTCCTCAAAGTATCTACTAAGTTTAATGCGTATCCAGATGATATTGTGGCAGAAAACAACATCAGTACCTTCAGTTCCATGGTGGATCATCCCATCCTCATCCCAGTATCCCAGTTGCCAATTCTCACTCAACAGCATCCTCCACCCACAGAAAGAAGAGGATCGCATCATCATGGGTTCATCACCTCTGCTATAAGCACAGCGGTCTCTCTTTTGATGTTCTTTTTTGTAGCCTTTCTGGTGCAAAATCGCTGTTATAAGAACAAGAAGATTTTGGTTTGCAGTGGCTCTTCTTGTCAGGATACTGCTGTTCTCATTCAAACAAAGGATCATAAGAAAAGTGAGTACTATGAACCTAAGATCATACAAGATAAACTACTTCCAGGGGTTTCAGGCTACATAGGAAAGCAAATTACTTATGACGTTAAGGTGATTATGGAGGCAACTATGCACCTTCACGAACACTACAGGATAGGGGGGTCAGTATATAGAGCCAACATCAATGGAAAGGTCTTGGCCATAAAGAAAACCAAGGAAGATGTCTCGGAGGAACTGAAGATACTTGGGAAAGTGAATCATTCCAATCTGATCAAATTACTGGGAACATCATCTGATACAGAGGGTAATTGCTTCTTGGTCTATGAATATGCAGAAAATGGATCACTGGACAGGTGGCTTCGTCCAAAGTCAGCAACCTCATCAAGCTCTATTGTGCTCCTTACTTGGACTCAAAGATTGCAAGTAGCGTTGGATGTTGCCAACGGCCTGCAATACATGCACGAACATACTCAACCGACCATTGTTCACAGAGATATAAGGACGAGCAATATACTTCTTGACTCCAGGTTCAAGTCAAAGATAGCAAATTTTTCAGTGGCTATACCTGCCAAAAACGCTATGATTCCAAAAATTGATGTCTTTGCTTTTGGGGTTGTCTTGTTGGAGTTGCTTTCGGGAAAAAGAGCTATGGTAACAAAAGAAAATGGTGAAGTTTTATTGCTGTGGAAAGAAATAATAATGGTCTTGGAAGTTGCAGAGAAAAGAGAAGAGAGGTTAAAGAAATGGATGGATCCAAAATTGGAGGGCTTTTATCCCATTGATGGTGCCCTCAGCATGGCAATCTTGGCAAGGGCATGCACACTGGGAGACTCTTCAGCAAGGCCAAGTATGGCAGAAATCGTCTTTAACCTCACAGTTCTCTCCCAGTCTTCATCTCACACATTACAGAGGTCCTGGTCTTGTGGGCTAGAAGTGGACGAAGTTGCACAAATTATCAGTCCTGTGAAAGCTCGTTGATTTAGTCGCAGAATGAGGGGATATACAAGTCTAGTAGATCTCACAGATCATGTACAAAGATGTCAGAAGCAACTTTGTTATGCAGAGTCGTAGTGATGGAATGTACAGTGCAGTTTCTTTTGCATGTTCTTTTCCGTTCAAAAGCATCAAATTCCTGGCCTATGTTCACGTTATGCTCTCTGCAAATTCTTTGGCTTTGAACTAAGAAAAAATCTACTAAAATTGAATCCATGGAGCAGTTTCAATAAATTTCAGATGATTAATTGAATAGTTGACTGTAACCACGGATTGCAGGCATGTTGGTTTTTCTAGAGAAATTTAAGAACAGAAGACAGATTAAAATGCAAGAAATAATCTTCAGATGTTAAACTACAGGTTCATGATACTGCTCATTACGCCTCTCAGGGTCAGGAATCACACGTCCGAATGATTATGATTCCGGAGTCTGTTACGTAAACTGTAAATTGAGATTTGACAAGTCCCATTGATCATAAAGTATGAAATGGGAAGTATGTATCATCTAAACTAAGATAGAGCTGATGGTCACTTGGGCCTAAGAAACTGGTCGTATTATTGCATTACTAACAAAGAGTACTTTGAAGGTTTTGGACTTCCTCCAAGTAAAAAAATTCAACCTGGGTTTCGTGGCCGTGAACATTTTCCTCGAGTTTCTTATTGGCACAAACTAGAAGGCAAGACTGTACAGAAAGAACCAACTTAGCTAGCCCTGAAAATGTAACTTGGCCTGCAAAAGAAGTGATCAATTGACTTCAGCCAGCCCTCGACGACATCAGTCACTGCTAAGGCTCTTACCCGTTCAAGCCCAAGCCCATAATCTCTCTCTCATATAACCCTAGCTTATTAACCAAAAGATTTTTCATTCTATTTTTTATTATTTCAATTTTTTTAAAATTATGGACAAGTTATTTTAAATAAAACTTGAAATCATACAGTTCGATAATTATTTATCTAACAAAATTTATAAAATAAAATGATAAACATGTAATATATCATAGAATATTTTTAGGAATTTAAAATAACAAAAATATTCTTTAAAAAGGAGAGAAACTACGCAGCAATTGTGCCTATACCCTTAAACAAATGAGTGATGACCCTGCAGAACTTAAACAATTGATGAAGAAGATAAGCTTTTATGCTCTTAGATTTTTTAAACAATAGGATGTGGAAAGGGATAATTGCAAAGGACAAGACTAACCAAGGCAGCGTAAATTACATAAACATCTTCCATCTCTGCAAAAACAGTCAAAATTCCAATTATCAGACACAAAACTCCTGCTGCAATACTATTTCACAGCCACCCGGTAGTAACCACAAACAGTTTAAAACATGTTCAAAAAGATGACAAACATTATGAAACAAAAGGAAAAAACCAACAAGCACTACCAAATGATGATGTATGATGATCAAGAAAATTAAGTATAAACCTGGAAATCTTTCAGGAATGTATAGATTTGCTGCGGCTAAAAGAAAGGCAACCCAGTAACCCAATTGGCCTCTGAACATCAACAACTGCTTCTTTTACTCATTGTAAAAGAAGTACCAGAACATCAATAGCGACTAGATATAAGAAATAAGGCAAGAACCTCAAAATCCTGAGGAGTACAGTTGGCAAGCTTATAAGCATATACAATGCTAGAAGAGTAGGCTGCATGGATGATTTGTGACCTGCTTTGTTCAGGAACGAAAGGAATTTGCAACAAAAGCAAAAATGATTTAGGGAAATAATTTGCGAATATATTACTACTAATAAAAGACACTCCAATTCCAACAAGATACAATGTTGGAAAGGGAAGAAACGATCAATCTGCAGAAGAAGGCAACATATGACTAGATTAAAAAGCCTTAAGAATTTAAAGAGAACTCACAAGGCAAGGACGAGATGGTTCCACCCCTTCAAAACTCGCTAGAGCCCTGTTGGATTTCGACTCTGGAAATGCCATGACGTTGCATTGTATACAAGACTCGCAGCTACCTCCTTTAGTCCCGTTTCAACGAATCTCTCCATCTTCGTTCCTACGGGGTTCAATTCTGAACCAAAATGCACCAACTCTAGCTCCTTTTTGAAGAAAACCTGTGTCTGTGGCTCTTGATGATCATGCGATGCTAGCGAGAGTTTTGTTGAGTTTGGCTCTTTGTTGTCTCATATTGGTTGGGGACAACATTTGAGGCAAGACTCTTTCCTATAAAAGGAGGTGACTACTTCCTTGTTTAGTACACCAAAACTAAGTCAAAGATTTGTAGTACAAATTTGACTCTAGTTAAATTCCTCTTTTGAGGTGTGAGTTGAAAATTTGTCTTGTGTATTTCTTTGTGAGTGTGTTGGTGTATTGAGGATTGGGTGAGAGGAAAAATTGTGTGAATGTAAGATTTTTCACATAGTGGATTTTCTTCTCGGTGCGTGGTTTTCTCCGGTTTGGGAGTTTCCACGTAAATTCTCTTGTGTTGTTATTTTCGATATTTTGTCTATTTTATATCCTTGGGTGTGGGTTTGGAAGGTCTAAATTCCTAACAAGTGGTATCGAGCCAAGGTGTGTTTTTCTTGAAAATTCTAAGTATGCTCTGTGGTCGCATTTTGATCGATCTTCCACATCGTAAAAGATTTTCGAGAAAGGTTCATTCGGTCGGTGGAGTTTTGGTGTGGTAGTGTGGTAGTACATGTCTAGGAAAGTTTTGGCTAAGGAAAGACTTGGTATTTAAGCGTGTCCGTTGTGACCCACCTCTCTTTCCGGAAACTTTCCCGGTGTACTATTCATTCTACTGTAAAATTCATCAGCGCAGAGGAGCATAAGAAAATGTCGAAATAGGGTTGAATCCTCTTAAATTTGAGGTGGAGAAATTGACGGAAAAATCAATTTTGGTCAGGCAAATACAAGTCAAGGATATTTTGATTCAATCGGGGTTACACAAGGCATTGAAAGGCAGGCAAATCCCTGATAGCAGTACAGGCAAATCTAGTATGAGCGATGAAGATTGGGAGGATCTGGATTTGAGAGCAGCAAGTGGGATACGATTGTGTTTAGCTAAGAATGTCCTTGCGAATGTGCATGAAATATCTACAGTAAAAGA
The DNA here is from genome assembly GCA_029891385.1 of Erythroxylum novogranatense. Lineage (NCBI taxonomy): Eukaryota > Viridiplantae > Streptophyta > Magnoliopsida > Malpighiales > Erythroxylaceae > Erythroxylum > Erythroxylum novogranatense. The sequence goes on from CM057228.1 coordinate 17,953,933, forward strand.
GCTCTGGGAAAAGCTCGAGGAGTTGTATCAAACAAAGGGTGTCTCAAATCGGGTGTACCTAAAGGAGCAGTTTCATACACTGCGGATGAGGGAAGGTACTACAATTTCAGATCATTTAAGTGTTCTCAATGGGATCGTCTCTGAACTAGAGGCAATTGGAGTTCGTATAGATGATGAGGATCAAGCTTTGAGACTTATCTGGTCTCTTCCACCTTCATATGAACACATGAAACCGATTTTGATTCATGGGAAGGAGAAGATAGTTTTTTCTGAAGTTGCCGGAAAACTCTTTTCAGAAGAGAGAAGACTGGGTGGTGGAAATGTTCCTGAAAACTCAGCTTTGATGGTAGCTGGATATCGGAAGAAGAACTCCATGAAGAAAATGTAGTATGCTGAAATTGTGAACAATCTGGGCATGTGAAGAAACATTGTCCGAGAGGTAGAGCGGGTTCGGCAAGAGGCTCTGGGTCAGTTAATGGAGAGACTGACAATGTCGCTAACTTTGTCTCCATGGATGATGATCTTGCTCTCTAAGAAGAGGGCATGTACATCCTCATGGCATGCCGCTAATCCCAAAGTTGTCATGATAGAGGATGTGTTACTGTTAGCGGATTCACAAGTTTGCACACGGGCATTGGTTTGGCATTAATGCAAGGTGTGTGGTGGAATTTATGTCGATGACTGATGAACTTCCAGGAAAGCCAAACATGGGAGTTGCACCATAATTTTTTCAGCAAGGTTATTTTCGACATGTGCCGAAGTAGAATACTTAGAATTGATTTATTCTGAGTGGGTATGCTTTTATGGTGGAGCATGATGCTGTGAAGCATGATAATTCTCTGCATTGAGAGTTATGTTATTTTCAAGAGATCTTCATTGAGGTGGAGTGTGGTTGTGGGATCAACCAAAGTCGCCAAGGTGGAGATTGTTGAGTTTGGCTCTTTGTTGTCCCATATTGGTTGGGGACAACATTTGAGGCAAGACTCTTTCCTATAAAAGGAGGTGGCTACCTCCTTGTTTAGTACACCAAAACTAAGTCAAAGATTTGTAGTACAAATTTGACTCTAGTTAAATTCCTCTTTTGAGGTGTGAGTTGAAAATTTGTCTTGTGTATTTCTTTGTGAGTGTGTTGGTGTATTGAGGGATTGGGTGAGAGGAAAAATTGTGTGAATGTAAGATTTTTTCACATAGTGGATTTTCTTCTCGGTGCCCGTGGTTTTTCTCCGGTTTGGGAGTTTCCACGTAAATTCTCTTGTGTTGTTATTTTCTGATATTTTTGTCTATTTTATATCCTTGGGTGTGGGTTTGGAAGGTCTAAATTCCTAACAAGTTTCAAGCAAATCCATACCTCCGTGTCAAAGCAGTGCAGGGCCTGAGCCTGTTGAGTTTACTCGTCAACACGTGCCAAATATATTGTCTTACAGTACCTCGAATGATTTTACATAATACTCTTGGACTTCACACTCCGAAGTTGTCGTGGGCTTGTAAAGAACTTCCACCGAACATTGGGCCATTGGAGCCATTGTTTACCAGTTCCATTTAAAAAGAAAAACAATTTAGTGATTGTGAAATCTGCATGCTTAGCTTGTGTATTGATTTGGGGAAAACACATCAAGGAAAGATTACTTGATATCAGGATTCTAGTTTGTTCTTCTTTGGGCAAAAGCAATTGTCTTTAACTTTTTATGCATCAATTACAAGGATGTTAGTATTGCTTTTTTTTTTCATGGAAAAGGAAAAGAGCATAATGGGAACCTCTCTTTGCCTCTTTCCAAAGCAAATGGAGTCAATTACGATTAGGGTTGGCTTTGTATATTAGATATACATGTAAATATTCTACGTAAAATACAACACAACATTGGAATAGAAATGCCGTCAAAGTTACAAATTCGTATCATTACTATAAAGCACTATTACAGAAAAGCATCTTCATATCTATAGAAAAGGAGATGCAATTTAGGTATTATACATAAAGAAAAAATATAAACCAAAGGGGTAATAGTGGAAGTGGAGTCTAGGATTCTCAAGTTTAACAAGGAAGACTAACCTAAGTATCCCTACAAAAATAGCTCAAAGTAAAAGATAGGGATAATCGATTTAGAAAAATAACATTCAAATATCATGAAATAAGTGAAAAAAGATTGGTTAAAAGAGAATGTTTAGTCCTAAGATAGATATCAATTTCATTTCAATCCTTATAACACTACTCTAGGCATTTTCTCCATTTTAAATACCTAAGATTCGTTATGAGCATTTTATTTTATTTTCAAAACCTATGATCTATTTTAGGCACTTTATTTTTATTTTAAATTTTGGATAGACCACAAACTCTTAACCATATGTGTTATTTTTAATTATTTATTTTATTTTTCTTATATAATTTATACTTGAAATAATTTCATTTCAAACTCTCTAAATTGGCAAAACTTCTCAAGATCTAGGTTATATTTTATAAATTGAGTCTTGAACTCTTTTTTATATTGAAACTTAACTTATTTTATTAAATATTCATATCCTTCCATAACAATGTAAGGTGGTAACTATTGCATTTTATTCTTTTTCTTATTCGTCTCTTTCTATTAACAATGTGTAATGACAACTCCAAATCTCCAATTACAAGTCTATGTTATTGGCCTTGTTTAGAGAGACAGAGAGGTCTTCTTCTGGTGTTAACTTTACCAAAGTTCACTTTTTATAATTGAACAATTCTTTAGTATCCAAATATACAATATTAATCAAGCTAAATACAACTAATTTAACAAAAAATCAATTTAAGTTTCTTAGATATTATCCTAAATACAAATTATTGATAAACTTTGTGTGTGACTATTAAAGTTATCACATTCTACTTTTTATGATATATGATAAGAGATGGTATTGTATAATTGGTTTATAATGGTCTTAGAAGTAATATAACATTCTAAGTTGATGTTGGTATATGCATAATCTTTATTTATTTATGTAATCAACTATATACACACTTAGAATATCCAAGAAAGTTAGTAACTCTATTATACCATTTAACATGACTTTATAAGACATAACTATCTAGGCATTGTAATCACCTTGTTTGTTGAACTTTACAATAATTAAGTTTGATGCAATTTAATGCATGATATGATTATTTTAATTCATATAAATGTATTCTTTATCTTTATGTATTTTTTAATTGTATTTAACGCTTTAATACTAAAGATAAATGTCTTGAAATAATTAATGTGCAAATAATATTATGAAGATAACATAATTATGAGATTTTTATGTTTTTATATTATTTATAAATTGTTCTTAGTTATAGTTTCATCAAAATTATGTTATTTTTACGTTTTATATTATTTATAAATTGTTCTTAGTTATAGTTTCATCAAGAAGTGATGTTGATTGAACTATAAAACTAATACATATTATATTTTTCTTATGAAAATGTAATAGACCTCATAAATTAAAGTAAATAAATATTTAAATAAATATATAGGTATTTATTAGAGAATAAGATCATAAAATTGATCGGATTATGAGGATCTCAAATGGAATATAACTTATGTGTTTGTAGATTTTCTTAGTGTAATGGGTGTATAATTGATCATTTGATTTGAGATTGTCAAAGTACTTTATATAAGAATTATAATATGTTGATGCTACTTATGACATATTTTATTTAAGATAGCTCAATCGTTAGTACTTATATATAGTAGGAACTATATAGAGATAATTGAGTTAGTCAATAAAAGTTTCATGACTTTGGTGAATGTTCCTCATTCTTAACTAATAATAATTTAAATAATTCTCTCACTACAATAAATTGATATTGAAAAGGTATTATTAAAACCACTTATGAGTCAATTATTAATTAGTAAGAATGGACTTAATTATATTTAAATAAAATAGACAATAATTTTATACCATATATCCAATTGAAACATTCGGTGAAAAAATATTAAATTATATGTTACAACCATTCATGGATAGATTTACTCAAACTATTTTTACATTCCTAATATTTGGATGGTCATAAATATTGCTAGACATTCATTTTTATCTATGATTAAAAATTATTTAATTATATAATTAAATATAGATTACAAGGAGTTTTAATTTGTCTATTTCTAATTATAAATTCTAGTTATAATTTATAATAATAAACAATATATTAGGAACCTAAAAGGTCATATATCAAGAGTAGTTTAGCAAAGAATTATCAATTTAAATTAAGTTGGACTTAATTATGAAATTTAAAGAATTATCAATTTAAATTAAGTTGGACTTAATTATGAAATTTAAGAAACTTTAATAATCAATTATGAGATATTTGATTGATTAAAATTAAAATGTAATTCTAATTATATTTAGACTTTAATTATAATTATAGGTTTAACTTCAATTGAAAGAAACCACGTAGTCTTTTTATAAATAAAAAGGGACAACTTGGAGCTAACACTTCTGTTTTTTTTTTCTTTGAAAATGTTTTGAGTTCTTTTTCTCTACTCTATAAATACAATTAGAGGTTATATAAGTGAACACCTTTTGATTGACAATTTGAGAAGAAAGTTCTATAGGATCTTAGATCAAATATTTTTTAACTCTTTATTTATTGTCATTATTTTTTCAAGTTATTCAATTAAAAAGATTTGATAGTTGCGCTCGTGATTCAATCACATTTAACTTTTCAACATTAGTATCAGTGCTTCCATTGATTGTTTAATTTGATTGAATTTAATTCATTGTTATTACTTTGATAACTTATTGAGGCTTTAAATCTTAATTAATTATTGAGCCAGTCTAATATAAATTAGGGTTTTTTTTGAAACAATGCACGCCTCTTCATTATATGAATTTTATAAAAAAACTTGTTTAAGTTTTTTGCGAATTGGTTTCCATAAACCATGTGATTTTTGCCTCCCTTTATTTTGAACTTTGTTGTGTTTATTGTTTGTATTGGGAATTATTGTATATTAGGAATTCTTGTAGATAATATTCTTTGTAATCGTAAGATATTGTTTTCGTTTTAGATTGGAACTGTTAGCTGATCATTAGAGAAGTTTCCAAAGGAGAAGGGGCTTTTCACTTGTATATATTGACGTACTGATAATAAGGAAAAGGTGGAGATTCTCCTCCATCAACAGTGTGCTAACGTATAATGGTATCAGAGCATTGGTTATAAACACTATTTTTTTTTCTCTTCAAACACAAGATCATCGGCCATGTCTGGTGAAACATAGAGAAAGACAATTTCTCCATACGATATAACCACACTTGATAATCCTAGAATAGCGATTACTCAAGTGTAATTGAAGGGCGAGATTTTGATGAGTGGTCTCGAGCTTTTCGAACAGCCTTGCGAGTAAGGAAGAAATTTGGTTTTACTAACGGAACAATCAAACGTCCCGATGATGGTTTTACTCACTTTTGGCTTCTTAGATCCACAATACCATCGAGCCTACCTTACGTTTGACCATTTCACATGTTGAGGTAGCTCAGGACTTTTGGAATGACAATCGAGAACGATTCTCAATGGCTAATGGACCACCTGTTCAACAGCTTCACATTGATCTCGCGGACTATCGATAACAAGGAATGGCGATTGTTAGTTACTTTGGTCGTCTAAAATAGATTTAGGAAGAATTGGCTAATTTTGATCAATTACCGATTTGTCGATGTGGCATGTGCACTTGCAATCTTGCTACAGTATTAGAATAAAGAAGGGAGGAAGAAAAAGTTCATTTGTTTCTACTAGGCTTGGACAACTCTATATACGAGACGATCCGCTCGAACATTTTGGCTCAAGATCTGTTACTATTCTTGAACAAGGTTTACTCTCTTCTCATACAAGAAGAGTGAGTAAAAATGATAACTTAAAGGAAGGAGGACATTGTAGACGTGATGGTTATGGCTGTGCAAAGTCATGGTCGAAGTGAAGGCTAAGACAAAGACAACGTGTGTTCCCACTGCAACCGTCCGGGACATGACACTGAAAATTGCTTTGCCATCATCGGGTACCCTGAGTGGTGGGGAGATCACCCCTGTAGTGATGCGAAAAGTACAGTAACATGCTCCACAGAATTAAAAGATGTAAAAGTTCGGATTCAAAGAAGAAAGAAGAGGATAGATTCAAATTAACGAAAACTAAATCTGATATGCAAGGTTTCAAATTTACTTATTAGACCTCACGAAGAACTTGTCTCAAGCAACCTGGGTAAAGAACAAACCAATAAAGTTGGTAGGATCAAAATCATGCCACAATCTGATTCAATTGATAAGTGAAGTTTAATTCCTAAGTTGAAAAGAACAAGAGGGTGGGTTTTCTCCTCTCAATATAGTTGACGGGTCACAGAAAACAATATGATCAAAGTTGTATTCCAAAAAATCCTAAAACACAAGTATTTATACCTAGGCTTAATGCTAAAAGACAAGGGCTTAAAATATATGGAAGCCCAAAATATAATTATAACTTAAAACAAGTATAAAATAGAATAATAAAAACACATCTAAACCTGGCCTAATGTGCTTCCAAGTTTGATCATAAACGCACCTCTCCTCTTGAGCTTCAGTGATGATATGCAGCCTAATATAGTGGTCTTCAAGTCCCAAGTGAGTCCAATCCAAGGATTTGAGATAAATGGATCAATTTGGGATATGATTCAGATAGCTCTCCTCCAATAGGCTTGGTGCACTCCATTCTCTCCACAAATTGGCCCACATGCATATAGAGAGCCTTTTTAAGGCTCTCAGTCCTAGCTTTATATTAGTAGTGTGCCCTAGGCCAATGAACATTTGTGATTCATGTATTAACATTATGATTTCTTAATAATATATTATGAGGTATTCCGTATCATATATGCATGTATTTCATTTATGTAATGTGATTTACATTCCATGAATGGTATTAAACTTATTTCATCAAGTATGTGACTTGATAGTAAAACCATAAGTGTTATAATACTATTCTAAACTGTCCCTAGTCGATCATTATTGGTGGAACAATAATAAATTAAGGCTAGTATGTGTTCTGATTGATGATCACGTTTATCGATCATGGATATGAGATATCAAATCGAAACATAGATATATGTTAGAGAACATATATTGGACCGACCCAAAAGAGAATACTACATGGTTTCATGTCATTAGTGATTCTCAATATGGTTTGACTTTAGTCCTTTGACTGAAGTCATCATGGTTCCTACATGAGGAATTTAGTGTTTTGATATCGCACAAGTTATTTTTAACCGAATAACAAATAGTCTTATGTTGGACACTAAATGAATCATGCGGAGGATGTGAATGACGAGATGGGATTTGTACCTCTCTTAAGTGAGAGAGATATTATTTGGGCCTCTTGACAAGTGTGATCAAGAAATGCATGGCGTGCTCAAATGAATTGATGAAGAGTCATCAATGTCATTTGTTATAATCATCAACTTGGGATCAAGAAACTATGATTAATCAAAGGTTGACGTGTACCATGCCTTGTGATTAATCTTGATATCATGTTATAAAAGGACTGAGCTTATAACCATGATTCTGAGTTAAATCGGATTATCGATCCTCATTTGATTTGGGTAGTCATAATGTCTTGCTAGAGGCCGCTTATGACTTATGGGCCTCAAGTGTAATCAAGCCCATTGCCAACATCAAATGAGCCTCTGTGGTCGCACACAAAGAGTGATGTGATGCGGGCTTATTCTCTTCGACCTAATTTATTAGGTGTTGAATAAATATATTTAGATATATTTATTGGGCTAGATTTAATTAAGTTGTCGGGCTTTTATTATATATGATATAATGGGCGAAACTTAATAGGGCCTAATGAGATTAGGGTTTCTCTATAAATAGAGAAACTTAGGTCTCATTAGGTTAATGCAAGTAGAGACAAAACCCTAGCCGCCATCCAAGAGAACAATCGTGCGGCGTTCAGAAAGTTTTTTCAGGACGTGCTAGCACACTACAGCCGCAGCCCGGATCGTGCATGCTCGTGTGGATACCGGTAGAGGGCATTAGCGATTTGCAGTGTCTTGGAATCCGAAAAGAAGCAATCCACCCACGAAAATAAGATATTTTCGTTAATCCTCGTGTTTTCGATTATATGTGATGTTTTTGTATGGTCTTTTCCGCAGCGTATTGTGAATACTCGGACCATACGCGATCCAACAGTGGTATCAGAGCCAGGTTTAATCGTTAATCTTGGATCAGTGGCTTGATTATTGTTATTGATTTGTGTTAATGCTTCGGTAAAAGACAAATAACAATGGTGATTGTTTTTGTGAAAGTTTTGAACTTATTCCCCGAAGCTGGATTGGAAATTGTTTCATCGTTGATGCATGATCTGGATTTTGTTCTATGTGCATATACGGTGATTACTGGGTTTCTGAAATCCTTGTTATTCGATGCATGTTCTGTTGTCCTCCTGGAAATAGTTTCCTCCATTGCCGCACCCATGTTTTCTGACGATACATGATTTGGTTTTAAACAAAAGCATGAAGGAATCTTGCAATTTTCTAACCCTAATTTGCGATCTTGGCTTCTGGAATTACTTGTGTTTTTTGTTAAATCATCTGCCTTTATGGTTTCTGATTTGTGGATAGCAAATAATGTATCTGCGTTTTTGCCTCTCCTTCACGTATATTTGTTTGCAATTTTCTGGTTTTTTCTTCCATGTATCTGCGTTTTTCCTTCTTCCCTTTGTTTTTGGGTTTACTGCCGTGGGTGTTGGAGAACACCGATGGTGTTCCTTGGGCGATCTATCGCGTGCGACGCCATTGATGGGCGTCGCACGGTGCCTCTGTGGCGTCTCCGGTGATGCCACAGGCGGCGATGACGAAAGGGAACCGTCGGGTGGAGACCCGACGATTCAACCTTCACGTTTTTCGTTAGATCCAACAGTACGGGCTTCGAATCGTGCGACGTGGGGTGCGTGACATGGTTGTGGAAGGAAGATCCAGAAGAAAAGAAGAAAAAACCAGTAAAGAGAGGACGACGTGTTGGAGAAGACGACGGGCGCGTGTGGGACACGCGCCCGCGTCTGCCTGGAGCGTGGGCACGCCCCACGCGTGTCAGCGCTGGCGCGTGCAGTGCACGCACCAGACCTCCCCATCGTTTTTTTTAATAAATTGTTTAAATTAAAAAAACAAAACCTAATTTCTCTTTTATTAATTTAATAGAGATTAAATTAATAAATACTCCTAATAAAATAAAAGGTTGTTTTATTAAATTTGAAAATTGTTTTCAAAGGATTATTTATTAGGAAAGGGTTTTGGAATTTAATTTAATTTTTTAAGAGTTGAATTATTAAATTAAATTTATTTTTCAAATCAACAATTAAAATCAAGCCAAGGTTGTAACAAGCGTTTTGTAATCTTCCATAATTCTTTATAAGGATTAATAACCTTCTAAGAACGACCCTCATCGTAATTTTAAGTTTATATGCCTTCCATAAATCTTTACCAATGTTTATTTCTAGCTCATCCTTATGTGGGTTTTTGCCAAAGCAAGGCATGTGAGGATTATCTAGGGAAGACATTTGAATAATGGTGCTATTCATAGGTAAAGTATGGTTAAACTTAACTAAGCTATCAAAACGGTTTTGGGCTTAGGGCATAAGATTGGGTTTATACATACATGCAGTACATAAGATGTATTTTAACATAAGCCCATCAAGAGTTACATGTGATGTAATTGAAAAGAGTTTTCTACCTAAATAACTAAGTTTTGAGTGTTAAGCCAAAGCTTTCTTAGGACTTAGTGAAATATGGATCTTGTTTTCTCCCATTTTTTATTGAGGGTTATTATTTTTTGAGTGGGAGCTAATACCTCATAATATATATGAATGTTGACCCTTATTGCATAATTTTGTAGATTATGGCTACTCCATCCACAAACCTGTCTATGCGATCTATCTTAGAGAAAGAAAAACTTAGTGGAACAAATTTCCTAGATTGGTATAGGAACTTGAGAATTGTTCTCAAGCAAGAAAGAAAGCTTTATGTCTTAGAAGAACCCATCCCTGAGGAACCACCAGCAAACGCATCTAAGGCTCAAAAGGATGCTTACACGAAGCATATCAATGACTCCACGGATGTGTCATGCCTTATGTTAGGCGCCATGATCTCTGACCTTCAGAAGGATTTAGAGGAAATGGAAGCCTATGACATGCTTGCTCAACTGAAAGCTATGTTTCAAGAGCAGGCACGCCAAGAGAGGTTTAGAACCACTAAGGCATTGAATTCATGCAAGATGACTCCTGGCACACCCGTGAGTGCTCATGTTCTTAAGATGAAGAGTTACATTCATCATCTTGAGAAATTAGGTGCACCTGTTAGTCAAGAATTGGCAACGGATCTTATTCTATCATCCTTGACTGATGAATATGATCAGTTCATTCTTAACTACAACATGCATAATATGGAGAAGTCTATTGATGAATTGCATGGGATGCTAAAAACTGTTGAAGAGAACTTGAAGAGAAAGGTAAAGACCTCCAATGAAGTTTTTGTGGTTCAAAAGGGAAAGGGTTTCAAGAAGAAGGGCACAGCGAAGGGAAAAGGTAAAGTACCTAAGTCCAAGCCCAAGCCCAAAGCTAAGACTAAGGCACCCAAGGAGAGAGTTTGCTTCCATTGCAATGAACCTGGTCATTGGAAAAGGAACCGCAAACTCTATTTGAAGAGTGAAAGAGAAGAAGAATAGTGTGACTACTTCTTCAGGTATGTTTGTTATAGAAATCAATTTTACTCCTTCTGCATCTTGGGTATTAGATACTGGAGCTGCAACTCACATTTGTACTAATGTGCAGGGTTTAAGAAGGACTAGAAGATTTATGGTTGGTGAGATCAACCTGCGCGTGGGAAATGGAGCAAGAGTTGCTGCTTTATCCGTGGGGACTTATGATCTTATTTTGCCTACTGGACTCATTTTGGAACTTAAGAATTGTTATTATGTACCTACTATGAGTAGGAACATTATTTCTTTTGCTTGTTTAGAGAATGATGGATTTAAATTTTCTATTGAGAATAGAAGTATTTCCATTTATAAGAATGACGTTTTATATGGTATTGCACGTCAATTAAATGGCATCTATACTCTAGACACCGAGTCTCTAACAAATGAGCCCATCTATAATATAAATACCAAGAAGTTTAAATCTAACGATTTGAACCCAACTTATCTCTAGCATTGTCGCTTAGGCCATGTAAATGAAAAAAACGCATTTCAAAACTCCATCAAGATGGATTCATTGATTCTTTTGAATCTTTTGAAACGTGTGATTCTTGTTTACTGGGTAAGATGACAAAGGCCCTATTGGGCCCCGAAAATTTTTTATTTTTCTTTTATTATTTATGGATTTATTTAATTATCCGCTTACTTTAATTATTTTATTTTTGCCTTAATTGATTTAATTATGTGTTTATATAGATATTTTTTTATTGAGTCTTGGAATTAGCATGTGTGATTGGGAATTAAAATGAAGGCTTGGACCTAATATTGGAAAGTATGGGCTTTAGGAATGAAGAAGGAGGATTAGAAATAAATGGATGATGTGTAGTGGGCTTGTAGAAGGAGGAGAGCCCAAAAGCCTTGTAGGTTATAAGAAGGAGACTCAAAACTATGTAGTTTTGAGAGAGGGTTTTAAGTTGAGAATTAAATGGGTTAAATAAATTAAAGAGGAGAAGAAGAGTAGAAGTAATTAAGTGTCGTAGAGCCAAAGGAAAAAGAAGAGAAGAAAACGTGAACAAGAGGAAGAAGAGGGTTTCGGCCAAGAGAGGAAGGAGACCCGTAGGAGGCTTGAAGGGAGGAAGAAAGAAGAGGAAATAAGAGAGAAAGCTACTTGTAGAAGGTAAGATCTATCCTTGCTTGTGTTAGGTTCAAGTATGGGAAGAAATGGAAGTTAGGGTTTGTGTAGAGATTTGAGAAAGATGAAGAGAAGGGTAAGATCTATGGATTTTTTGGATTTCTAAGCTAAGGTTATGGTTATTCTAGCATAAATGGCTTATGGGTAGGTTAGGCTTAAGGTAGACTATTATTTTGCTTGATTCTATGAATGCTATGCTTTCCTTTAGAATGTATGTATTGAATAGAGTATGATTGCATTGAAGGAAATCAAGAGAACCCTACTCAAGACAAGGAGGAAGAGCAATCTTGACTTGGATACCGACGATAGGTGGGTAACATTTTATAATTCTTTGTGTAATGGGCAAATGCCCTATGTGTGCTATCTTTGATGATTATGTGCATATTGAAAGTGTATTTCCTTTGATTTGAATATAAAGTGTGAAACTATGATGATTCGAAAGTATGAAAGAAACATAAAATGCTATTTTTGTGTTTGAACATGTGAACATAAATTGATTGCGATTGGGCAAGAGAGAGCCTATATCGATAGACACGTGCACGTGGACCCCCTAGCCTTCTCCCGGCTGCCCGCTTGTGGCCTACGAGATCCGAAAGTAGACTCGATGTGTTTACGGTAAACTTCGGTTTCCGTTGTGTTTACGATAAACTTCGGTTTATTCGTTGTGTTTGTGAAGCTCGCGAGCCAAATGTGTGCATCCCATCATTTATTTGTGTTTATGATGCATAATATGTGTTTGATTGCTTTAAACTTTCATGTTATGCTTATGTGATGATTTTGGGTTATTTGAGCTTTATATGATAAATTGCTATTGTTTCGGATTGTTAAATTGTGTGTTGTGTGGCTCATCACTCGACGGCTATAAACATGTTAGCCACTGAGCCGTGTTAGCTCACCCCATTCTCCCTCCTCAGGTGCGAATTCTAGTTGATCGCGGAACCTTGCAAGGCATCGGGCATTACTCCAAGAATAATAGAAACTTTTGTATTAAGTTAGTAACTAGCTTTATAAGCATATCAAGCATTGAGCATCTCATATTCTGTATTTTGTACTTGATTTTGATGAATATGATTATATGTAACTAAAGCTGTGGATGAATTCTTGTATGGTTGGTAGATGTGAATGAGAGCTCTAGTACTCTCCATATTGTGAAAATGTTGATTTCCAATCTGTGTATGGCCTTAAAATAGTGTGTGTATGAGTATTTTTATTTTGAGTTGTTGCTGGGTTTTTAACTTTGGGAGAGGTCGCTGGAAAATTTCTATGAGTTATGTGTTGTTGAAGGTCTGAAATTCTGGGTTGATATGGATTGTATGGGATCATTTAGATCTCTTGAGAATGGTAGGCGAGCTGTAGGACTCTCCCAGGATGATTTATGAGTCATTTATGATGAGTTAAATTGGTAGGTATGAGTCGTTGGATTTAAATGCAGGTGCTGTCCAAGTGACAGATTATCAGGTAGAGCTTTGAGTCTACTTTTGACCCTCATAGAGATAGAATATAGGTCGGAGGTCTTCATGAAAGTTGTATATAATTCTTTTACCTTTCCATAGACACTAAGTTTGTTAAATTTGGAGTTCTGGGTCAAAAGTTATGGAGGTCGCAAGTTCTGGAGCTGTTTGTGGAGAGCTAGTCGATCGGCCTTTGAGTAAAATTTGGACTTCCTTAATGGCCGAGCTTGTCTTTAATTCCTTCTTGAAAAATGTATATTTTTCTTCTAGCTTTCCAACGCTTTCGACCGTGTTTGATTTGGAGCTCGGAGTCAAAAGTTATTGAGGTTAGAAGTCTGATAGGTCGGATCGCCGAGCAGGTCGCTCGGCTCGGCACGCGAGCGCAAGGCGCTCGGCAGGCCAAGCGAGGCGATCGCTCGCCCATGCGGGCGAGCGATGCCTGCGCGCCCGTGCGGGCGAGCGCTGGTCGCTCGCCCGCTAAGCCATGCGGCCGAGCGACGAGCTGGTCGCTCGTCCCTCGGCCATGCCGAGCGAGAGAGCGTTTGGGGGTCGGTTTTGGCCGACCGACCCCTCTCCTTTTTTTTGGCCATAACTTTTTGTGTAGACCTCCGATTGAGCTGATTTTCGAAGCGATGGATTCCTAAGAAAATTTTCTATCTTTCTACACTTGATTTACTAGTTTTTCTTTTAAATTGAAAAAGTTGATTTGAAACAAAGTGTTGAGGTCGACTGATCAAGTCTGAATATACTTCACTAATTTTTAAATATCTAGAGCTATAGGGCTCGGATCGAGGCGATTCTTGTTTTAAATGAAACTTGAGACATAAATCTACACTTTTTATGAAGGAACCGATCAGTAATTCAGCCTCTAAAGTTTTCAAATTTTTACATGAAGTCGGTAGAGGGACTGTTTTCACTGTTTCCTTTAAGATAGTATTTTTCCCATAACTTTTGCATTTCTAATCCGAATTGAACGATTTCAGTGGCGTTAGAATCGTGAGATCATGAGGAACAATTTTATTAAAAATCAAATTCCAAATTTTCTATTAAAAGTTCCTCTACTTGTGGTCAGTTGTGTTCGGTTTTGGGTCTTCCGTGCTTATATGGATCCGAATGTTGGGCCTCAGAGACGTGGTCCAACATTGTTTGGTATCAAAGCGTAGGTTTCACTCCTAGGCTTTTGTTGTGATATATGATTAAATGTTTGCATTATGAATTGATGATTTGTCTTAAGTGACATGCATACATATAGGAACTAAGATTAAAAAGAAATGTAGCTAATCAGTAAATGTTTTCATTGAAGGAGTAAGATGCCACCTCGTAGGACACGAGGAGTTATGCAAGGTTCTATTGCACCTGACTCTCCACTGAGAGAGGAGAGCACGGATGAGTCCGTGGCCCCGAGAATGGCTGATGTTCCTCTAGGGCAAAATAGTGAGCCCCTTCGATCTCAGACTCAGCAGTCGCCTAGTCAGTCTGAGCAAGTGCCTGCTCTTGATCCGAGATTGTTCCAGGCATTTACCCAAGCATTTGTTCAGGCTATGGGTCAAATGGCACAGGCTTCTGGTTCGGCACCAGCTAAGAAGGGGAGACAGTTTGACAGAAAGAGAAAGGGAAGAGAGCAGTTCAAGAGGGGAGGTGGTACTCCAATTCCCAAGAGAAGTGTCAGAACCTTCCCTGTGCAGCCTGGGGAGAGGAGTGCCGGTGGGAGCCGGCCTAGACCGATGAGGACTCCTACCGTCTCTCACCAAGCTTCATTGGTGGACGGTAGTAGGAGAGGAAATGGGAAGAGGGCACCTTTTTCTAAGTGTGAGCATTGTGGGCATTTCCATAGAGGAGAATGTCGTAGGTTGACAGGAGCATGCTTCAATTGTGGGTAGAAGGGACATTTTGCCAAAGAGTGTCCTAAGCCGGATCAAGAGAGGGATCTTGATACAAGCTTCAGGAGGATAGAGCCGATGGGATGGAAGGTGTGGATCAAGTAGGTAGCTCTGGTGTACCTAAGAGAGCTTATCCTCCAGAAAGATCCAGGGGGCAAGCACCAGCTAGAGTATTTGCTATGACTCGAGAGGAGGCAGAGACCGCTCCAGAAGTGGTAACGGGTATGATTAAACTGTTTGATGTTAATGTTCTTGCTTTGTTTGATCCGGGTTCTATCCACTCTTTTGTGTCGTCGAGTAGAACTGTATGTGGTAGAGTCTTGAGCCCATTGGATACTCCGCTGATGGTGAGTACTCCGATCGGCCAGTTTATTGTTATCAGTCAAGTGTATAGAGAGTGTGAGGTAGTGATTGGTGATAGAATTAGTAAGAAAAGGATAATACTCTTTCATGATATGAGAAAAAGAACGTTGCTGATAATTAGAAAGGAGAAATAGTGTATGGGTAAACAGAACAGATTATGATCCAATGCAAATGTATTGGAAGTGAATTATGGAACATGACAGTAATATTGCATCTTGTGGTGATATGTTTTGAAAGTGATATAGATATGAATGTATTGCCATGGATCGTTTGAGAAATATAGGGATATACGTATACCTGATGAGATCAAAGTGTACAAGTAGAGTGCAATGGAAACATACCCTTGTTATGATCTTTAGACCAAAAAAAAATGGAACCGAAGTGATTGTTTGGGTAATACGACAAGAGTTATAATCTACAGTAAGAGGATACTAGTGGAATTGAGGTCAGAATGTTATAATGATTATGCATTGATAATTTCGAATTGATTGAGGATATACATGCGGATGATGAAACAAATGATAATTGGACAATGAGATAGAAGTGAAGAAATAGAGAAAGGGAAATGAAATAGCCATAAATGACTTTACATGAGATAAATGAAATGATATGTAGTATGGGAAATTAAAGGTGCGTATAAGATGGGATCTTATGTATGAATGAGATGTGGAAAAAGGATTTTAAAAAAAAATCGAATGAGAAGAGTAGATGCACTCAGCATGGTAATGGACTCATTATGAAATGAAATAGTATAAAAAAAGGGTGAATTATGGAAAAACTGAAATGCAGTGGGTGTTAATATGGTTGATAAAGAGAGAAATGTTGTCTAAGGTCAATCAAAGAACTAATCAAAAGGGAATAGATAATGATTCAAAGGTGAGTATGGGAGTCCTATCCTTAGCAGAGACGTAAGCAAGAGGAGTAGAATATGATATTGAAAAAGTATGTATGTATTTTTTTTTATGTAAAGGATCCAACTATGCGAGTGGACTCCTAAATTGAAGAGACACTAATTGCCAATATGAGGAGTATTTAGGTTCACGTTGTGTTCTAGGTAAAAATGTTCAGGAAATGCAAATTTTATCCGTTGAAGGTGTGACAAGCATCGGAAGCTAAGATTGCAAATAGACTAGAGTGTGTGAAGAAACGAGTATAAATGCGAAGACATTAGAATACGCCAATGCGAAATATGAGAAAATTTAAAGAATGGAGAAAATCAGTCAAGAAAAGTAAGACAATTGGGAAATTGAAAATAACAAGAGGTAATATTTCCTCATTGAGGAATCAGCTAATTGAGGAATTACTAAAACCAATCGTGGACTCATGGAGTTTTGACAATATTTGTTCAAGTTAATAAATTCACCGACAATACTGTGGTATTGAAGGTTAAAACGATCTAAGCGAAGTTGATGATATGTTAAGTGTATTGGAAGAGTTGAGGAAAATAGTCTGAGTACGAAAAAAAAATTGAGTAAATCGTGTGAGGGACAAAGGTAAAGAAATTGTTGAGGAATTATAACACCGAAATTAATTATATCGTCTGGATTTGGAAATTCAGTAGTATAAGATGATGTTTGCATAAGAGATAAGGATAAGGATCAACACAATAAAATGAAGTGAATTCATGTGTATGGAGACAATTGAAACCTCATAGGTTGATTGTTAATACATGAATTGAAACTTGTTATGTACAGAAATATTTTGACTGTGTGTAAGATATACAGAACATGAAATTTAAGGTATTCCTTAAGTTGAAGGAAATTGAATACGAGATTGAGACAATGGATAGAGTTATTGGAAGGAAGATTATTTTGTACAAATGAGTACAAAAAAAAAAGGTAAAAACTAGTGTTGAAATCAGATGCATCGAATAAAGAATTCAATAGCAGTGAAGTATGAATTCATATATAGAGGTTATCAGATCAAGTGCAATAAAGAGTGCTGATTGGAGTCGAATTCAAGGCAAAATGAAGTGCCATTAGTTACAGCAAAATGTAAGATCAGTTTCACACCTTGACAAAGCTCAATTCGAGGATTCAGAAATTGTGAACCTTACCAAGAAGTCGAAAACGAATGGGAATTTTAAGTTCAAGTAGGGAAAATGATATGGGTGATTGTAGATAGGTGATGAAGTCAAGACACTCCTTGTTAATTCGACAGATCGATGGACAATGGAGAGGACGATATAGAATTTGGAGGCTATGTTGAGAGCTTGTGCTTTGGATTTCAAAGGTTCGTGGGATGATCACTTACCTTTGATTGAGTTTGCTTACAACAATTCCTATCACTCGGGAATTCAGATGGCATCTTATGAGGCTTTGTATGGTAGGAGATGTAAGACTCCTTTATGTTGGGATGAGGAAGGTGAGAGGAAGCTTGTAGGACCTGAGTTAGTGCAAGTTACAGTGGATAAAGTGAAGTTAGTGTAGCAGAGGCTTAAAGCAGCTCAAGATAGGATGAAGAGCTACACAGATGTCCATAGGAAAAAGATGGAGTTTGAAGTTGGTGAGAAGGTATTCCTTAGAGCTTCTCCATGGAAGGGTGTTTGGAGGTTTGGTAAGAAGGGCAAACTTAGCCCGAGGTATATAGGTCCCTATGAGATCATTGAGAGGTTCGGGCCTTTGGCTTATAAGTTAGATTTGCCATTGGAGTTGTCTAAGATTCACAATGTATTTCATGTGTTGATGCTAAGGAGGTACAGATCGGATCCTTCGCATATAGTTCCTCTGAAAATTGTTGGGCCCCGAAAATTTTTTATTTTTCTTTTATTATTTATGGATTTATTTAATTATCCGCTTACTTTAATTATTTTATTTTTGCCTTAATTGATTTAATTATGTGTTTATATAGATATTTTTTTTATTGAGTCTTGGAATTAACATGTGTGATTGGGAATTAAAATGAAGGCTTGGACCTAATATTGGAAAGTATGGCTTTAGGAATGAAGAAGGAGGATTAGAAATAAATGGATGATGTGTAGTGGGCTTGTAGAAGGAGGAGAGCCCAAAAGCCTTGTAGGTTATAAGAAGGAGACTCAAACTATGTAGTTTTGAGAGGGTTTAAGTTGAGAATTAAATGGGTTAAATAAATTAAAGAGGAGAAGAAGAGTAGAAGTAATTAAGGTCGTAGAGCCAAAGGAAAAAGAAGAGAAGAAAACGTGAACAAGAGGAAGAAGAGGGTTTCGGCCAAGAGAGGAAGGAGACCCGTAGGAGGCTTGAAGGGAGGAAGAAAGAAGAGGAAATAAGAGAGAAAGCTACTTGTAGAAGGTAAGATCTATCCTTGCTTGTGTTAGGTTCAAGTATGGGAAGAAATGGAAGTTAGGGTTTGTGTAGAGATTTGAGAAAGATGAAGAGAAGGGTAAGATCTATGGATTTTTTGGATTTCTAAGCTAAGGTTATGGTTATTCTAGCATAAATGGCTTATGGGTAGGTTAGGCTTAAGGTAGACTATTATTTTGCTTGATTCTATGAATGCTATGCTTTCCTTTAGAATGTATGTATTGAATAGAGTATGATTGCATTGAAGGAAATCAAGAGAACCCTACTCAAGACAAGGAGGAAGGGCAATCTTGACTTCGGATACCGACGATAGGTGGGTAACATTTTTATAGTTGCTGTGTAATGGGCAAATGCCCTATGTGTGCTATCTTTGATGATTATGTGCATATTGAAAGTGTATTTCCTTTGATTTGAATGTAAAGTGTGAAACTATGATGATTCGAAAGTATGAAAGAAACATAAAATGCTATTTTTTTGTTTGAACATGTGAACATAAATTGATTGCGATTGGGCAAGAGAGAGCCTATATCGATAGACACGTGCACGTGGACCCCCTAGCCTTCTCCCGGCTGCCCGCTTGTGGCCTACGAGATCCGAAAGTGGACTCGATGTGTTTACGGTAAACTTCGGTTTCCGTTGTGTTTATGATAAACTTCGGTTTATTCGTTGTGTTTGTGAAGCTCGCGAGCCAAATGTGTGCATCCCATCATTTATTTGTGTTTATGATGCATAATATGTGTTTGATTGCTTTAAACTTTCATGTTATGCTTATGTGATGATTTTGGGTTATTTGAGCTTTATATGATAAATTGCTATTGTTTGGATTGTTAAATTGTGTGTTGTGTGGCTCATCACCGACGGCTATAAACATGTTAGCCATCGAGCCGTGTTAGCTCACCCCATTCTCCTCCTCAAAGCGAATTCTAGTTGATCGCGGAACCTTGCAAGGCATCGGGCATTACTCCAAGAATAATAGAAACTTTTTTATTAAGTTAGTAACTAGCTTTATAAGCATATCAAGCATTGAGCATCTCATATTCTGTATTTTGTACTTGATTTTGATGAATATGATTATATGTAACTAAAGCTGTGGATGAATTCTTGTATGGTTGGTAGATGTGAATGAGAGCTCTAGTACTCTCCATATTGTGAAAATGTTGATTTCCAATCTGTGTATGGCCTTAAAATAGTGTGTGTATGAGTATTTTTATTTTGAGTTGTTGCTGGGTTTTTAACTTTGGGAGAGGTCACTGGAAAATTTCTATGAGTTATGTGTTGTTGAAGGTCTGAAATTCTGGGTTGATATGGATTGTATGGGATCATTTAGATCTCTTGAGAATGGTAGGCGAGCTGTAGGACTCTCCCAGGATGATTTATGAGTCATTTATGATGAGTTAAATTGGTAGGTATGAGTCGTTGGATTTAAATGCAGGTGCTGTCCAAGTGACAGATTATCAGGTAGAGCTTTGAGTCCACTTTTGACCCTCATGGAGATAGAATATAGGTCGGAGGTCTTCATGAAAGTTGTAGATAATTCTTTTACCTTTCCATAGGCACTAAGTTTGTTAAATTTGGAGTTCTGGGTCAAAAGTTATGGAGGTCGCAAGTTCTGGAGCTGTTTGTGGAGAGCTAGTCGATCGACCTTTGAATAAAATTTGGACTTCCTTAATGGCCGAGCTTGTCTTTAATTCCTTCTTGAAAAATGTATATTTTTCTTCTAGCTTTCCAACGCTTTTGACCGTGTTTGATTTGGAGCTCGGAGTCAAAAGTTATTGAGGTTAGAAGTCTGATAGGTCGGATCGCCGAAAGCAGTGTCGCTTCGGCTCGCAAGACGCTGAAGCGCAAGCGTGCTCGGCAGCCAAGCGAGCGATCGCCCATACGGGCGAAGCGACGAGCTGGTCGCCGCCCATGCGGGCGAAGCGATGCCTCTGCGCCCGCGGGCGAAGGCGCTGGTCGCCGCCCGCCTCGGCCCGTGCCGAAGCGACGAGCTGGTCGCTCTTCCTCGCCATGCCGAGCGAGAGAGCGTTTGGGGGTCGGTTTTGGCCGACCGACCCCTCTCCCTTTTTTTGGCCATAACTTTTTGTGTAGACCTCCGATTGAGCTGATTTTCGAAGCGATGGGTTCCTAAGAAAATTTTCTATCTTACTACACTTGATTTACTAGTTTTTCTTTTAAATTGAAAAAGGTGATTTGAAACAAAGTGTTGAGGTCGACTGATCAAGTCTGAATATACTTCACTAATGTTTAAATATCTAGAGCTATAGGGCTCGGATCGAGGCAATTCTTGTTTTAAATGAAACTTGAGACATAAATCTACACTTTTTATGAAGGAACCGATCAGTAATTCAGCCTCTAAAGTTTTCAAATTTTTACATGAAGTCGGTAGAGGGACTGTTTTCACTGTTTCCTTTAAGATAGTATTTTTCCCATAACTTTTGCATTTCTAATCCGAATTGAACGATTTCAGTGGCGTTAGAATCGTGAGATCATGAGGAACAATTTTATTAAAAATCAAATTCCAAATTTTCTATTAAAAGTTCCTCTACTTGTGGTCAGTTGTGTTCGGTTTTGGGTCTTCCGTGCTTATATGGATCCGAATGTTGGGCCTCAGAGACGGGGTCCAACAGGCCCCCTTTACAGGTAAAGGGGAAAGGGCCAATGAGCTATTGGGCCTTATACATACCGATGTATGCGGTCCTTTTAGCATATCAGCGAGAGGAGGTTATTTGTATTTCATTACTTTTACAGATGACTTCAGTAGATATGGGTATGTCTATTTAATGAAGTACAAATCTGAATCCTTTGAAAAGTTCAAAGAGTATAAGAATGAAGTACAAAATCAGCTTGGCAAGAATATTAAAATCCTTCGATCTGATCGAGGAGGTGAATATTTAAACCAAGAGTTTGATGATTATCTTAAGGATTGTGGAATCGTTTCACAATTGACTCCTCCAGGAACTCCTCAATGGAATGGTGTTTCTGAAAGGAGAAATCGAACTCTATTAGATATGGTTCGATCAATGATGAGTCAAACTGATCTTCCAAAATACTTCTGGGGCTATGCTTTAGAAACCGCAGCATTCATATTGAACCGTATTCCTTCAAAGGCTGTAGAAAAGACACCTTATGAGATATGGACTGGGAAGCATCCCAATTTATCTTTTCTAAAGATTTGGGGTTGTGAGGCTTATGTGAAGTGTCCAATTGTTGACAAGTTGGCACCCAAATCTGAAAAATGTTATTTTGTGGGATATCCTAAAGAAACTAAAGGATATTACTTTTACATCCCATCAGAGAACAAAGTGTTTGTTGCTCGAAATGGTTTCTTCTTAGAGAAGGAATTTGTTTCCAAAGGAAACAGTGGGAGTAAAGTACAACTCGAAGAAATTTAAGTTTCACAAAATGACATTGAGCTCGCAAAGGAGATTGAAGCGAGCTCACAAGTCGTTGATGAGCGCCTTCAACAACACAAGGCCTACGTAGATCCGATAGATTCGCCATGAACCCGAGAGATATGGATTTCTCGTTATCGATGATGATAATGTGATGCTCATCGATCATAATGAGCCCACAACCTATCAAGAAGCTATGGAAAGTCCGAGAATCGCTAAATGGTTAGAGATCATGAAAGCAGAGATGCAATCCATGTATGACAATCAAGTTTGGACTTTGATTGATCCGTCGATGGCTTGAAGACCATTGGATGTAAATGGGTTTTCAAAAGAAACTCGACATGGATGGAAATGTGCACACTTATAAAGCAAGACTTGTTGCTAAAGGTTATCGACAAGTTCATGGAATTGATTATGATGAGACATTTTCTCAAGATGGTCATGATCAAATCCATTAGAATTTTATTGCCATAATGCATACTACGATTATGAGATATGGCAAATGGATGTCAAAACGGCTTTCCTTAATGGAAACTTACTTGAGGATATATATATGATACTGACTGAGGGTTTTGTCCATCCTAAGAATTCGGGAAAGGTGTGCAAGCTTCAAAGATCCATTTATGGATTGAAGCAAGCATCAAGAAGTCGGAATCTTCGTTTTGATGAAGTTATCAAAGAGTTTGGATTCATCAAGAATGAAGATGAACCTTGTGTTTACAAAAGGTTAGTGGGAGTCTTGTTGTCTTTTAGCTTTATATGTTGATGACATATTGCTCATTGGAAACGATATTTCAACCTTACAGAGTGTCAAGATTTGGTTAATGAAACGCTTCTCAATGAAAGACTTAAGTGAGGCTGCCTATGTTTTAGGCATTAAGATCTATAGAGATAGATCAAGAAAGCTTATAGGCTAAGTCGAGTACATACATAGATAAGATATTGAAAAGATTCAAGATGCAAGATTCCAAGAGAGGATTCTTACCTATGTCACATGGAATCAAGCTTTCTAAGAAGGATTGTCCTACTTGGATAAAGAGCTTGAGCGCATGAGTAAGATTCCATACGATCGCAATTGGATCTATCATGTATGCCATGTTATGTACTCGACTGATGTCTCATACGCTATGAGCATAACAAGTAGATACCAATCTAATTATGGTGAGAGTCATGGATAGCGATTAAGAACATCCTTAAGTACTTGAGAAGAACTAAGGATATGTTCCTAGTCTATGGAGGACTCAAGGAGAGCTAGTTGTAAATGGTTACACCGATGCTGGTTTTCATCGACATAGATGATTTTAGATCGAAATCGGGTTTTGTGTTACATTTGAATGGAGGTGCGTTGAGCTGAAAAATTCAAAGCAAGACACTATTGTCTTGATTCTACAACCAAGTCGAGTACATTTGCCTCGAGATGCGGCTAAGGAAGTCAGATGGATCGTGAAGTTCATTATCGAACTTGGAGTTGTTCTTAGCGTTGCAAGTCCTATAGACCTTTATTGTGATAATAATGGGGCTATAGCACAGGCTAAGGAACCAAGCTCGCATCATAGATCCAAACACATACTCAGACGTTTTCATTTGATTAGAGAGATCATTAGAAGAGGAGACGTGAAGATATGCAGAGTGGGCACAAATGACAACATTGCCGATCCACTTACTAAGCCTCTTCCACAGCCTAAACATGAGAGTCATACGAGGTCTATGGGTATTAGATATCTGACTGATTAGGCCTAGTGCAAGTGGGAGATTGTTAGTAGTGTGCCCTAGGCCAATGAACATTTGTGATTCATGTATTAACATTATGATTTGTTAATAATATATTATGAGGTATTCCGTATCATATATGCATGTATTTCATTTATGTAATGTGATTTACATTCCATGAATGGTATTAAACTTATGTCATCAAGTATGTGACTTGATAGTAAAACCATAAGTGTTATAATACTATTCTAAACTGTCCCTAGTCGATCATTATTGGTGGAACAATAATAAATTAAGGCTAGTATGTGTTCTGATTGATGATCACGTTTTACTGATCATGGATATGAGATATCAAATCAGAAACATAGATATATGTTAGAGAACATATATTGGACCGACCCAAAAAGAGAATACTACATGGTTTCATGTCATTAGTGATTCTCAATATGGTTTGACTTTAGTCCTTTGACCTGAAGTCATCATGGTTCCCTTCATGAGGAATTTAGTGTTTTGATATCAGACTAAGTTATTTTTAACCGAATAACAAATAGTCTTATGTTGGACACTAAATGAATCATGCGGAGGGATGTGAATGACGTAGATGGGATTTGTACCTCTCTTAAGTGAGAGAGATATTATTTGGGCCTCTTGATAAGTGTGACTGAAGAAATGCATGACCGTGCTCAAATGAATTGATGAAGAGTCATCAATGTCATTTGTTATAATCAGTCAACTTGGGGATCAAGAAACTATGATTAATCAAAGGTTGACGTGTACCATGCCTTGTGATTAATCTTGATATCGTGTTACAAAAGGACTGAGCTTATAACCATGATTATAGGTTAAATCGGATTATCGATCCTCATTTGATTTGGGTAGTCATAATGTCTTGCTAGAGGCCGTTTATGACTTATGGGCTTTGAAGTGTAATCAAGCCCATTGCCAACATCAAATGAGCCTACAGGGTCGCACACAAAGAGTGATGTGATCTGGGCTTATTCTCTTGGACCTAATTTATTAGTTGTTGAATAAATATATTTAGATATATTTATTGGGCTAGATTTAATTAAGTTGTCGGGCTTTTATTATATATGATATAATGGGCCGAAACTTAATAGGGCCTAAATGAGATTAGGGTTTCTCTATAAATAGAGAAACTTAGGTCTCATTAGGTTAATGCAAGTAGAGACAAAACCCTAGCCGCCATCCAAGAGAACAATCGTGCGGCGTTCAGAAAGTGTTTTCAGGACGTGCTAGCACACTACAGCCGCAGCCCGGATCGTGCATGCTCGTGTGGATACCGGTAGAGGGCATTAGCGATTTGCAGTGTCTTGGAATCAGAAAAGAAGCAATCCACCCACGAAAATAAGGTATTTTCGTTAATCCTCGTGTTTTCGATTATATGTGATGTTTTTGTATGGTCTTTTCTGCAGCGTATTGTGAATACTCGGACCATACGTGATCCAACACTTTAGACACAGGTCCAACTGGAATGACAAACTCACCCCCATCATGCATGCCATCTCCATGGTAATCCTTACTCCTGCTCACATCAGTCCCTCCCTCCTCAAGAAGATTCGTCCTTGAATCTAAATCCATATCAAAAGGAGAAAAATCAGTAATATTAAAAGTTGCAAAAACAAAATACTCACCTGGCAAGTCAATCTTGTAGGCGTTGTCATTTATCTTCTCCAATACCTGGAACGGACCATCACCCTTAGGATCTGGCTTGGATTTCTGCTGGTTAAGAAACCTTTCCTTCCTCAGATGCATCCAAACCCAATCACCAGGTTTAAAAATCACCAACTTTTTCCCCTTGTTGGCTTGCTTAGCGTACACTCTGTTTCTATGCTCAATATGTTGTCTCGCCTTTGCATGCAATTCCCTAACCATCTCAGCTTTCTTCTTGCCATCTGTACTAGACAACTCTTGCATAGGTAAAGGCACCAAATCCAAGACATTCAAAGGATTAAAACCATATACAAGCTTAAAAGGTGAATAACCTGTGGTGGAATGCACACATCTATTATATGCAAACTCTATTAATGACAAACAATCACCTCAAGTTTTCAAATTTTTACTAACTATAGCACGCAACAAGGTACCTAAGCTTCTATTAACAACCTCAGTCTGTCCATCTGTCTGTGGATGATAAGTAGTAGAATAAAGCAATTTAGTACCCAACTTTCTCCACAGAACACGTAAAAAATGACTCAAAAATTTAACATCTCGATCCGAAACAATAGACCTGGGAATACCATGCAATCTAACAATATCCTTACAACATAAATCAACAACATGCACAACATTGTCAGTATTATGGCATGCAATAAAATGCGTCATCTTACTAAATCGATCAACAACAACAAAGATACTATCATACCATTTCTTTGTTTTAGGTAGTCCTAAAATAAAATCTATAGAAATATCAACCCAAGGTTCAGTAGGCACAGGTAAAGGGGTATACAATTATAGGGTTTAACAATAGATTTTTCCTGTCTACACGCAATGCATTTAGCACATGCACGCTCAACATCCTTGCGCATACTAGATCAATAAAAATGTTCATGTAAAATATCCAAAGTTTTAGTAACCCCAAAATGACCCATCAAACCACCACTATGGGCCTCATGCATAAACAAAGTACACAAAGAACAATTAGGCACACATAGCTGATTACCAAGATACAAATATCCATTATACCTATAAAATTTATGGAATGCAACATGCTCATAAGCAGCATACACATTAGCAAAATCATCATCAGAAGTATACATATCCTTAGGCTGCTCAAATCCTAATAATTTAGAGCTAAGAGTAGAGATTAAGGAATACCTCCAAGATAAAGCATTAGCTACCACATTTTCCTTCCCTTTCTTATAATGTAACACATACATAACTGTCTTAAGAAACTCCACCCAAGTGGCATGTCTCTTGCTCAGCTTGGCCTGTCCCTTTAAATGCTTTAGGGACTCATGATCCATCCAAATGACAAACTCCCTAGGTTGAAGGTAATGTTGCCACACCTCCAATGCTCTTACCACAATATAAAGCTCCTTGTCATAGATTGGATAGTTGAGTTATGCACCACTCAGCTTCTCACTAAAATATGTTATTGGTTTGTTTTCCTGCAAAAGCATAACACCTATACCAATCCCAGAAGCATCACATTCAACTTCAAAAGCCTTATCAAAATTAGGCAAACATAAAATAGGAGCATAAAATATTTTTTTTCAATAATGCAAATGCATGCTCTCATTCCTTACCCCATTACCCTTTCTTCTTCTTGACTATTTCAGTCAAAGGAGCAGTAATCGTAGATAAATCTTTCACAAACCTCCTATAAAAACTAGCAAGCCCATGAAAACTCCTCACTTCACTCATACTCTTAGGCGTCTGTCATTCATGGCTAGCCTTCACCTTCTCCTCATCCACCTCAATTCCCCTAGAATTGACTACAAACCTCAAGAATACAAGTTTATCAATGCAAAAAGTACACTTCTTAAGGTTCGCATACAGTTTCTCCCATCTCAACACATCCAAGACACACTTCACGTGCATACCATGCTCATCAAGTTTAGTGCTATATATCAAGATGTCATCAAAGTAAACAACCACAAATTTTCTAAGAAATGCACGCAAGACATGATTCATCAACCTTATAAAAGTGCTGGGTGCATTAGTTAAACCAAATGGCATGACTAACCACTCACACAACCTATATTTAGTTTTAAAAGCAATTTTACATTCATCTCTTGGTTTCATTATAATTTAGTGGTATCCACTTTTCAAGTCAAATTTTGTAAAGATACATGCATATGGAATTTATCACGCATATCATCTAACCTAATAATAGAGTGGCGATACTTTACAGTGATTTTGTTAATAGCTCTGCAGTCTATACACATCCTCCAAGTTTCATCTTTCTTAGGCACCAGCAATACTGGCACCACACACAGGCTCAAGCTCTCCCTCACATGTCCCTTTTCTAGTAGCATCAACCTACTTTTGAAGCTCCTTTGTCTCCTCATGATTACTCCTATAACTAGGCGGTTTGGAATTTGAGCTCCGGGCACAAAATCAGTCTAGTGCTTGATGCCTCTCAAGGGTCGCAGTCCCTTGGGCATCTCCTCAGGAAAGACATCTGAATAATCCTGTAAAAGAGAAGCAAAAATACTAGGCAAAACATCAAGAGGGTTAGTGTCAGAAACTAAACACTCTCTATATCTCATCACTACTAGTGCTCTTTTCTCTCCAGTTACTCTTCTTAAGTCTTTTCCTTTAAGAAACAAGCTCACTTTTCTCTCTTTCTTTTTGTTCTTCTTTTCTCTTTCAGAGCTCTTCTCTCCTGCACATCTCACTTTCTTTTCCTTACTTGTGCAGTCGCTTACCATTGGGCCAAACTCATTTTTCTTTTGGGCCTCTTTTCTCTCTTCTTTTTTTTTTGTTCTCACCACCTAAATCCTTCTCACTTTTACTTGATTTGATCTAGTCCAGGTATAATTTATGAGGTAATAAAGGTAGTAGAATGAAGTTCCTACCCTTAAACTTAAAAGAGTACCGATTGGTATACCCATCATGTGCTACCCTCCTGTCAAACTACCATGGTCTCCCAAGTAACATATGACCAGCCTCTATTGGTACCACATCACACAACACCTCATCCTCATTTCTCCCTACTGAAAATGACACTATAACCTGCCTAGTCACCTTCACACCAGCACTATCATTGAGCCACTGTAAATTGTACAGTTTCGGATGTTTCCTGCATGTCAAACCCAATTTTTGTACTATAGTCCAACTAGTTGCATTAGTGAAACTACCCCTATCAATGATCAAATTGCATACTTTCTCACTAACTAACCACCTTGAATGGAAAAGATTTTCTCTCTCAGCTACAACCTCATTTGTGGCCCTAGCACTCAATACCCTCCTAACTACTAGTGCTTCCCCTGTAACAACTCTCTCAAAGAAACTATCATCCTCAAAATTATTATTAACAACAAACTCATATTCATTACCACTATCCTCCGAATCAATCAACCTATTATCCCTCATAATCATGACTTTTTTATTTGGACATTGAGATGCAATATGGCCTATACCCAAGCATTTAAAACATTTTATAAATGAACGTTTACTAGAAGTAGTTTGGTTTTTGGAAGTACCTTTATGTTCAAATCCCCCAATCGGCTTCTTAGGTTCTTCTTTGAAGTCCACTCCTTTATCCTTGGACTTCCCCTCCTTTCTAGGCCATTTGGAGTTCCATAAGTAGCTAGCGCTTTCTCCATTCCTCGCTGTCATTCTATTTTTGAGTTATCTCTCCACCTTTATAGCCATGTTCACCATGTCCTCAATCTTTAAGTAGTGCTGCAACTCCATAACATTAGCTATCTTCCTATTGAGTCCACTAAAAAATCTAGCCATTGTAGCCTCTGGGTCCTCCTCTATGTTGGCTCGGATTATAGCCACCTCCATCTCTTTGTGGTAGTCCTCCACTGATTTAGATCCCTGAGTGAGTCTCTGAAGTTTCTGGTACATCTCCCTATAATAGTGAGAAGGCACAAACTGCTTCCTCATGCATGCGTTCATATCATCCCAAGTGGTAATTGGCACCTCTCCATTTCTTCTCCTCGATGTCACCGACTGATCCCACCATATTAGTGCATAATATGTAAATTCAACAGCGGCTAGCTTTACCTTTTTATCTTCAGAAAAATTGTGGCACTAAAAAACTATGTCTACCTTCCTTTCCCACTCCAGGTAAGCCTCTGCATCATTCCTTCCCTTAAAGGTTGGGATCTACATCTTAATGGATTTGAGGTCTCCATCTTTCCTATTAAATGGCTTAACTCTCTGAGCTCTCCTAGTTCTGCATACCTCAAACTCCTCCTCCTCCTCAAAGTCATCCTCCTCTAGCTTTTACCGAGGTGGTGGTCTACAAGGTGGTTATTACTGCTGACGTATACTTGCAAGCCTGCCTGAGGTTCCTAGCATCTCCCTTGTCTGAGTTCATCCATTTTTCCCCTAACCTCATTTAAGGCTAGATTGAACCTCTCAAATTGTTGCTGCATGACTTTCAAAGTGAAAGCAATATTTGCATCTCCCCCTTGGTTATCACCATTACTACCTCCTTGTGACATTGTAGATAAAATGATATACCTATAAAACAAGGTTAGTAATAAAAAATCTCACACACTCCCTCACATGTTTCACACAAATGATGTCACTACCCTCATGTTTAAGTCACGACAATTACTCCCTCAAATAAACTCACACACTCTTGCCTTTTACCACTCAATCCCCTCTAAAATTCAATCACCACTCGGAATCAATTCTCAACTGATCAAAAGAATCAAATAGTGTGTACATTTTGAACCAACTAGCAAGTACGAGTATGACAAAAAAACAAAAAAAAGAAAAAAATTCAATTTTTTTCCTTTTTTTAAAAATGTTTTTGGAACCTTTTTTAATTTTTTTTCCAAATTTTTTTCGAAACTTTTTTCAAAACCTTTTTTTGATTTTTTTTCAGATTTTTCTGGATTTTTTTTGTACTTTATAAATATAGTCCAAAAGTTTCACAAAAGAACTAAGAAAAATAATTGAAAGCTCTAACAAAAAAAAAAGAACAAAAAGAAAGATTGAATCCTCAGGCCTGGGGATTCAATCTTTCTTTTTGTTCTGGGGATTCAATCTTTCTTTTTGTTCTTTTTTTTAATTCTGATGGAGTTGAGTAAGAATTCTCCTCCACACCAAGGCTCTGATACCAAATAATGCAATCCATGGAATTGAAAGATGTAAAAGTTTGAATTCACAGAATTAACAAAAACTAAATATGATATGTAGGGTTTCAAATTTACCTATTAGACCTCACGAAGAACTTGTCTCGAGTAACCTAGATAACGGGTAAAGAACAAACCAAAAAAGTTGGTAGGATCAAAATCACGCCACAATCTGATTCAATTGATAAGTTATGTTTAATTCCTAAGTTGAAAAGAACAAGAGGGTTTTCTCCTCTCAATATAGCCGATGGCTCACAAAAAACACTGTGATCAAAGTTGTGTTATGAAAAACCCTAAAATATAAGTATTTATACCTAGGCTTATTGCTAAAAGACTTTGCTTAAAATACATGGAAGCTCAAAATAAAATTATAATTTAAAACAAGTCCAAAATAGAATAATAAAAACACGTCTAAGCCTGACCTAACGCATTTCCAAGTCTAATCATAGACGCGCGTCTCCTTTTGGGCTTTAGTGATGATATGCAACCCAACACAATGGTCTTCAAGTCCCAAGTGGTCCAATCTAAGGATTTGAGATAAATGAATCAATTTGAGCTGTGATTTAGATAGCTCTCCTCCAATAGGCTTGGTACACTCCATTCTCTCCACAAATTGGCCCACCTGCACATAGAGAGCCTCCTTGAGTCTCTCGGTCCTAGCTTTGGACATAGTTTCAATGGGAATAACAAACTCGCCCCCATCACGCAAGCCATCTCTATGGTGATCCTATCTCCTGCTTACATCATACATGATGTGGGAAATCAGTAGGTCGCAAATACAATGGCAGTGGTCTTGGCAAGCTCGAGTTGCAGGCTAATGCTGCCCAGACCCAAGGAGAGGGTTCCTCCTCAAACCTAGATGCAGCTGAGGGATCGATTCCACCTGGACTTAGCAGTGAACAATGGAGTTTGTTGCTGCAAGCACTAAAAATGTAGAAGAACAATCCTCATGAGAAAATGACTAGTAAGCAACTTTCTTGGATCATTGACACAGGAGTGTCTAACCATATGAAGAGCAATCTCAGTAACCTGCGAGACGTGCGTGGTATTGCTGGCTGTCCGGTTGGTTTACCGAATGGGAGTCAAGTTGAATCCACTAAGGAAGACAAAGTTAATATTACCGATAACTTAGTGTTGAAAGACATTCTTTTTGTGCCCAACCTGACTTGCAATTTGATTTATGTATCACAACTCATTGATCATTCCAACTGCTTTGTTCAATTCACTAAAACATTGTGTGTTATACAGGACTGCACTTTGCAGACGCTAATTAGAGCGGGTGAGAAACAAGATGGACTCTACTACTTCTGGGCTCACTGAGCATCAAAGCATTGCAAACAAATACTAGAGATTCTCTTGAATTATGACACAACCGCTTGGGTCATCCATCCTTACGAGTGACCAAGTTAGTCCCAAAGTATATAATAGAAGCAGTAGTGATTTTTTTATTGCTTTTCCCAGCTACATCTCGACAAAAGAGCAGCTCGTCAATATTTTTACAAAGGCTCTTGGAAAAACACGGTTTTACTATCTTCTTCGCAAGCTGGGCATTCAAGATCTTCATGCACTAACTTCAGGATGGAGGGGGGGGGGAGGGGAGAGGGGGTACGGAATTCTTGTTGGGCCCCAAATTGTTTTTCTTGATGTTATTAGGTATGAATTAAGTAGAATGTGTTAATTGTTGCATAGTTTGATTTTAGTGGAAGTGTTAATGGGAAATTAAGATTAAATTGAGATTAGTGTGGAATAGTGGTAATGAAAGAATAAAAGTGTATAAGGGAAAAATGTATAAGGGCATACATGGAAGATCACTTAAGGGTAAGAGGTTTAAGGCTTGTATAGAGGGGCATTATAGTCCTTGCTCGTTCTTTTAGGCTTAAGGAAAGAGTTAGAAAGAAGAAAAGAAAAGAAAGGAAGATAAGAAGAAGAGAGGAAGAGAAGAGAGAGTTGTAGGAAGAGAGGGAGAACAAGAAGAAAAAGAGGAAACTAAGGTTGGCGATTTCTCGAAGGATCTGAAGCATTCTCGGGTAAGTATACGATTGTTTCTTCTTGTTTAGAATGCTTTAAAACCCTAATATGGTTTAGAATGAGTAGGAAACGATGGTTTAGGGTTTATGGGAAAAATTGGTAGAAATTTTTTGGGTTGTTGTTTCTGTTGGTGATTTTGTGTTGAATGAGTTTAGAAATGAATTATTAAGCATGAACTAAGGTTGAAATGTGTTGCTTGTGAAAGAGGGGAAGGATTTAGCTGGGAAAATGCATGAAAGTTGGGTTCGGAGTCGTTTTCCAGACCCGCACGTCGCGACGTGCACCAAGCCGTTCGTTGCGACATGCACGAGGCTGTTCGCCGCGGCGTGAACGAGTCATTCGTCGTGACGTGCGCGAGGTTATTCGTGGTGACATACACAAGTCGTTCGTCGAGACATGCGAGGCAAATGTCTTTCGTCGCGACGAGCGGAGGCTGTTCGTCGCGACGAGTCTTCGATTTTCAGCAAGGATAAATTTAGTGTTTTGAGCATATATTTCGTTGTAAAAGTCCTTTTGAGGTGATTTTTGATGCGTTGTAAACTAGAGTCATATATCTACGAGTTTTGTGAAGAAGTGAAGTTCTGAATCAGTCTCTAAGGATATGAAATTTTGGATGGAAGTTAAGAATGGAAATATTGTTTCAGCATGAGTTATTGAATGGGACTTTGGTTCTTATTTTAGGAAATCAAGCGAGGCAAGAGGAGCAAGAGGATCTAGAGGAAACTCATTCCTAGGCAAGAACAAGCAAGGAATTCAAGGTGGGTTCATGTTTATAATAGAAGACATAAGTCACTCATTGTTTTGTTCAAATCAAGAAAGATTTAATGTTTTAAATTGCATCATCAATGATTTGCATTACATGCTATTATGAATGATTATATTTTGCTATATGATTTGCATTCATGAGTATTAAAAAGATTTAAAAAGGGGTTTTCTCCTTTCAAGAATACATGTACATGAAATCATGTTTTACGAAATATATGAGAAGCAAGTTTACAAGCAAGTGCCAGTTTGGTAATCAAGTTTACAAGATTTTGAATCATGCATGTTATGTGGGTTTGCGGTATGTCCCTCACGAATAGTCAAGTGCACATTGACTCACGAAAAGGCTTCTCCCTTTGCCCATAAGTGGCACAGGGTTTCTCACAAGGATTCCCTCACGAAACTACTTCTACACATAACCATTTTGATGGGAATGTGTAGCACGTCATGAATCAGGGACTAACCCAAACCATCATGTTATGTTATGTGTTTATGATCTGTTGTTATGAATCATGCATTATGAATTGTTCAAGATTCAAGCATTTTAAGATAATGATTCATGCATGCTCAATTGCTATGATTTCAACAAGTACCATGACAAGGAGTTATTTTAAATACTTTTGCTTATTTCTATATTATAAATATGTTCCCACGAGCTTTATAGCTCACCCCCTCTAATCTCCCCCATTCAGGTGACGAGCAAGAGACCGAGTGAGTCACGAGTTATGGCAGCACTCCATTTTCATTTTGTTATGATGTATTTTTTTAAAAGTCAAGGCTTTAGTTACATTTCAAGTTTATTGGTTCAAGTGTATTTTGTATTTTGGCTCTTGAACTCAAGTTGTAATTTGGTTTGAAATGTTCTTAAAGCTTTGTAAACTCATATTTTGGATAATTATTTATGGATGTGTTTGATTTAAATCATGAAAGCAAGTTTTGAGTTTGTTCACGGTGGGTCCATCGAGCTTCCGATGGTCTTTTCCCTCAATCGCTTAATTATCATGTTTCACCTCATACATACAGTACCATGCTCTCATGTTCGATGTTGGGCTCCGGCAGCGGGGTCCTACATGTTGTGGTATCAGAGTCTAGGGCTGCATGGCATTGCTTTCAAGGAATAACTTGCATTGTTTTACATGATTTGAACTGTTTTTGCATATTTTGAAACTTGTCTTACTTGAACTAAAGTTTTCAATGGTTTTATATTCAAGGAGTGAACATGCCACCTCGAAAGAGAACTCGAGGAGCTATGACTCGATCTCATTCTTGTCAAGGGAGCACGGATGAATCCCATGTTCCACAGGATGCTGGGACACATTCTGCTCCGATTTCTGAGGCACCTAGTTTGCAACAAGAAGTGCCTCCTCCGCCTCCTCCTATGCCTCGAAATCCCATGGATCCGAGCTTCTTTCAAGCCTTTGCTCGAGCTTTCACGTATGCCATGGGTCGAGATCTCGATTCGATGCAAGCTCCAGAGCGAGGTGGGCGTTATGATAAACTCAAGTAAGTTTGGGGCTGTGGATTTCAGTGGGACGACAAATCTAGAAGAGGCTGAAGCCTGGTTGAAGAGGACCGAGAGGGTTCTAGTTCATATGAGATGCACAGATGAAGAGAAGCTAGATTATGCAGTCAGTCTGTTGCAGGGTGACGCACTGCATTGGTGGGAATCAGTGCCTCACAGTCAGATTGTTCCTTCGGTGCTGACATGGAGGGACTTTGTAGAAGTGTTCAGAAAGAAGTATTTCTCCAGGGTCTATGTGCAAGAGAAGGCCAGAGAATTCTTGAACCTCACCCAAAGGGACATGAGTGAGCGAGTATGAGCTGAAGTTCACACAGCTTTCTCGTTATGCAGCTAACATTGTGAAAACAGAGGAAGACAAGTGTCGTAAGTTTGAAGGAGGTCTTCACTTGGGGATCAGGGAGAAAGTCTTGATCCACAATTTCTGTGACTACCAGCAATTGGTAGATGCGGCGCTCCAGGCTGAGAAACTGGAGAATATTAGGAATGAAGTAAGCAGGAAGAGGAGGAACAGGGAGCAGACTTTCAAGAAGGGTGCTAGTGCTCCTATGCCTGAGAGGAGCACGAGGAGCTCTTACAGTCAGAGTGAAGTGGGTAGCAGTAGAGTTACCAGGAACAAGCAGGTGAGGGCTGTTTCAGGGCAAGCCTTTAATGAGGGAGGCACTGGAAGACCAGGTAAGGGCTGGTTCACCAACCCCTTATGTGACCAGTGTGGGAAACATCACCAGGGAAAGTGTCCTCAAATTTCTTGGAGTCTGTTTCAGATGTGGAGAGAAAGGGCATAAGTTCGTGGACCGTCCTCCGCACATCAAAGCAGGAAGGGTCGATTTCAAGCTCCAGGCGTGCGAGACAGTGGGAACCGAGGCTGAATTCGAGGTAGGCAGCTCTGGGACTGCGAGGAAGGCTATTCCTCCAGGAAGGCCAAGGGGTCAGGCTCCAGCAAGAGTGTTTGCCATGACTAGGGAGGAAGCTGCAGCTACACCTGAGGTTGTCACGGGTATGACTCAGTTACTTGATTCAGCAGTATTTGTTTTAATTGATTCTGGTTCCACGCATTCCTTTGTTTCTGCGAACATAGCATTGCATGGTGTGAATTCTGTACCGTTGGATAGACCTCTGCTTGTCAGTACTCCTCTAGGGAGGAATGTGGTGATCAGTCAGGTATTTGAGGATTGTGAGCTTTTCATTGATGGTGCTAGATTGATAGTGGACTTACTACCTCTAGACCTAAGAGGGTTGGATGTCATTCTAGGGATGGATACTATGGAGAAATATCTGGCAAAGCTGGATTGTGGTCGGAAAGAGGTAGAGTTTGATTTGGGTAACGGTAAGAAGGTGATCTTCAGAGGGGACAGGAAGACACCATCGCCAAGACTGATTTCAGCTATGTTAGCGGGAAAAATGATGGGCCAGAGGTGTGAAGCTTTCTTGGCACATGTTATGGATGCCGATATGAATGAAGGGAAGTTAGAGGACCTTTCGATTATGAGGGAGTTTCCAGATGTGTTCCCAGAGGAATTGTCAGGTTTGCCGCCAGTGAGGGAAATCGAGCTTGCCATTAACTTGATTCCCGGAACCGCACCAATTTCAATACCGCCTTATAGGATGGCTCCAGCTGAGTTGAGGGAGCTGAAGGAATAGTTGGAGGAACTGTTAGAGA
This sequence comes from Erythroxylum novogranatense, assembly GCA_029891385.1. Lineage (NCBI taxonomy): Eukaryota > Viridiplantae > Streptophyta > Magnoliopsida > Malpighiales > Erythroxylaceae > Erythroxylum > Erythroxylum novogranatense. The sequence goes on from CM057228.1 coordinate 17,990,600, forward strand.
AAGGGTATGTCAGACCGAGTTTGTCTCCTTGGGGAGCACCGGTTCTGTTTGTCAAGAAGAATGATGGATCATGGCGGATGTGTATTGACTATCGGAGACTCAACAAGGTGACAATTAAGAACAAGTATCCGTTGCCACGGATAGATGATCTGTTTGACCAGCTGCAGGGAGCTAGGGTTTTCTCCAAGATCGATCTCAGGTCAGGCTATCATCAGCTCAGAATCAAGGAGTCTGATGTGAGCAAGACGACATTGAGATTCGATATGGACACTATGAGTTTTGGTTATGCCATTCGAACGACCAATGCTCCATTGCTTTCATGGATCTTATGAATAGGGTCTTCAAGGAGTTTCTGGATCAGTTTGTCATAGTGTTTATAGAAGACATTCTGGTGTATTCTAAGAGCGAGGAAGAGCATGAGGAGCATTTCAGGATTGTATTGCTGACTTTGAGGGAGAGAGAGCTTTATGCTAAGTTCAGCAAGTGTGAGTTTTGGCTTCATGAGGTGACATTCCTTGGACATGTGATTTCGCAGGATGGTGTACATGTTGACCCGAGGAAAGTTGAAACAGTGGTGAATTGGAAAACAACCAAGGCAAAGGATGAGGTAAGGAGTTTCTTTGGGTGCAGCGGGTTACTGAGGAGGTTTGTAGAAGGATTCTCCATGATAGCTGCCCAATGACCAAGCTATTGAGGAAGAATCAGAAGTTTAATTGGACTAATGAATGCCAGAAGAGCTTTGAGGAACTCAAGCACAGGTTGACAAGTGCCCCGTCTCGATTACGCCTTACGGTGATGAGGGCTATCTGATGTATAGTGACGCTCGAGGAAGGGTCTCGGTTGTGTGTTGATCTTGAGGAGGCAGGGTGATAGCTTATGTTTCAAGGCAACTTAAAGTTATTTGAGTTGAATTATCCGACTCATGATTTGGAGTTAGCGTGATGATCTTTGCCTTGAAGATTTGGAGGCATTATCTATATGGGGTTCAGACAAGGATCTTTACTGATCACAAGAGTCTCAAGTACTTATTGAGTCAGAAGGAATTGAATTTAAGGCAGAGAAGGTGGATTGAGTTACTCAAAGACTATGATTTGTTGATTGAGTACCATCAAGGCAAAGCGAATGTAGTGGCGGATGCTTTGAGCAGGAAGTCTTCTATTGCCTATGTTCAGACAGTTTATCTTCCTTTATTGGAAGAGATGGCCAAGCTTAAGATAAGCTTGAGCGGGAGGAACAAATTGCCTCTAGTTAATTTGAGTGAGGCCGATACTCAGGGAGAAGGTTAAGGAGTTGCAAGCACAGGATGCAGATTTGAGCAAGCTTCAAGAGGAAATTCAGAATGGTAAGGTTTATGAGGTAGTAGTGAGAGAGGATGGACTCATGACAATGGGGGACAGACTTTGTATTCCAGATAGCAGGGAGGTTAAGGATGAGATTTTGGATGAGGCACACAATGCGCCTTATGCCATGCACCCGGGTAGTACCAGGATGTACAAGGATTTGAGAGAGCATTTTTAGTGGAAGGGCATGAAGAGGGATGTAGCAGAGTTTGTCAGTAAGTGTCTCGTGTGTCAGCAAGTCAAGGCTAAACACCAGGCACCTTCAGGCAAGTTAAGGCCATTGTCCATTCCTGAGTGGAAGTGGCAAAGAGTAACCATGGATTTTCTGATGGGATTGCCCAAGACTAGTAGGAAGCATGATGCCATATGGGTTATTGTGGATCGGTTGACGAAGTCAGCTCATTTTCTGGCAATCAAGCAGACTGATTCGTTGCATGTGTTAGCCAAGAAGTACATTGATGAGGTAGTAAGATTGCATGGGATTCCAGATTCCATAGTGTCTGACAGGGATCCTCGGTTTACTTCGAGATTCTGGGGAAGCTTGCAGGAAGCTTTAGGTACTAAGTTGCATTTTAGTACGGCATTTCACCCTCAGACGGATGGTCAATCTGAGAGGACTATTCGGACACTTGAGGGAATGCTCAGGGCATGTGTGTTGGATTTCAAGGGAGCTTGGGATAAGCATTTGCCATTGGTCGAATTTGCTTATAATAATTCGTGCCATTCGAGCATTCAGATGGCTCCATATGAGGCATTGTATGGAAGGAGGTGTAGAACTCCGATATGTTGGGATGAAGAAGGAGAGAGGAAACTGGTAGGACCAGAATTGATCCAGATGACTATTGATAAAGTCAATCTGGTTAAGCAGCGGCTTAAGGCAGCCCAGGATAGGATGAAGAGTTACACTGATGCTCATCGGAAGGAGATGGAGTATGAAGTTGGTGAGAAGGTGTTTCTTAAGACGTCTCCTTGGAGAGGGGTAATGAGGTTTGGCAAGAAAGGCAAGTTAAGTCCAAGATATGTGGGTCCTTATGAGATTCTTGAGAGGATCGGACCACTAGCCTATAGGTTGGCGTTGCCTCCAGAATTGTCTCAGATTCATGATGTCTTTCATGTTTCCATGCTGAGGAGGTATAGATCAGATCCTTCCCATATCATTCAGGTTTCAGAGGTTCAGTTAAGAGACGACTTGAGTTACGAGGAAATTCCAGTAGAGATTTTGGACACAAAGGAAAAGGTCCTCAGGAATAAGACAATTCAGCTAGTCAAAGTTCTGTGGAGAAACCATTCAGTGGAAGAAGCCACGTGGGAGACTATAGATGCCATGAAAGAGAAGTATCCAAGTCTTTTCGATGATTCAGGTAAATTTCGAGGCCGAAATTTCTTTTAAGAGGGGGAGAAATATTGGGCCCCAAATTTTTTTTCTTGATGTTATTAGGTATGAATTAATTAGATTGTGTTAATTGTTTCATAGTTTGATTTTAGTGGAAGTGTTAATGGGAAATTAAGATTAAATTGAGATTAGTTTGGAATAGTGGTAATGAAAGAATAAAAGTGTATAAGGGAAAAATGTATGAGGGTATACATGGAAGATCACTTAAGGGTAAGAGGTTTAAGGCTTGTATAGAGGGGCATTATAGTCCTTGCTCATTCTTTTAGGCTTAAGGAAAGAGTTAGAAAGAAGAAAAGAAAAGAAAGGAAGATAAGAAGAAGAGAGGAAGAGAAGAGAGAGTCGTAGGAAGAGAGGGAGAACAAGAAGAAAAAGAGCAAACTAAGGTTGGCGATTTCTCGAAGGATCTGAAGCATTCTCGGGTAAGTATACGATTGTTTCTTCTTGTTTAGAATGCTTTAAAACCCTAATATGGTTTAGAATGAGTAGGAAACGATGGTTTAGGGTTTATGGGAAAAATTGGTAGAAATTCTTTGGGTTGTTGTTTCTGTTGGTGATTTTGTGTTGAATGAGTTTAGAAATGAAGTATTAAGCATGAACTAAGGTTGAAATGTGTTGCTTGTGAAAGAGGGGAAGGATTTAGCTGGGAAAATGCATGAAAGTTGGGTTCGGAGTCGTTCTCCAGACCCGCACGTCGCGACTGTTAGAGTAGTGCCCTGAAGGCAATCGCCTTTAGCGCATTTTGTATAAATTTGTGTACAGTCTTTATAAATAAATAAAGAAAGGCATATTTCATTACGTTGTTGTTCATTATTAATGAACTGATATTGATCAATAAGCAAATTAATGAAGTCCATGATATATGACATAGCATGAAGGAAATTGTGATGTGATCATACTACTGAGATTCCTATCATGTGCAATTATGTCAGTATTGTTAGCCCCAAAAAATTTTATGTAATTAAGCATGATTAGAGTAATTAAGTAAATTATGTTAACATTAATTAACTAGACATTGATTAATATGAGTTGGCATTAAAGATGTTAGGTAATGAGTTAATGTAATTAAATGAATTAGTTGGGTTTTAATGATGTAGGAAAGAAAAGAAAGATAAAATGGGCTTAAAGATAATTGGGCCTAAGTTGTAGGAAAATCCCGGGAGGTACATCACATGTACCGGCAGCGGAAAACAAAAATTTTTATTCCTGGACTTTCCGAATCCTGGATCCAGTATCCGTATGAAGACATCAACCTAAATAGCCAAAAGAGACTATCTCTAAAGGTGATCCACGAGAGATCGAGAAAATCTAACCGAAGTCAAACCCTTTGACGAGAATAGCTAGAACAGATTAAAGCCTGCTAGAGCCTACCTACCGTCTGAAGAAATTTGGAGAGAAAGCGTTGATGGAGGAAGAAACCTTGGAGGAGAAGATGAAGTATCAATGGAGAAGGTGAAAACCTTTCCTCCTTCTCTCATCCACGATGATCCTCTTCTCCAAAGACCAAAGAAAAAGCTCTTTTCTTTCTTCTCTAAGAACCATCCACCGATCATCACCATCTTCATCTTACATGCTTTTTCATTTTGTCATTTAGTAATTAAATGAAGATGATGACTAGGCATCTTAAAGGAAGCTTCCATGCTTCCTCTCCTCCCATCACGTGTTTACATATATATATATATTAATTAATTATTTAATTAATTAATCATATATATATATGTATATATATATTGTCAAGTAGTCCACCACACTCGAGGTTGGTCCTACCTACCTACAAGACCCCGATGCAAAAAGATCAGGAGACCTTTCTTAGCAATATTGATGTCGCGATCTCATCGACATATCCCAATCCCATTGGGATCCATTTAATCTAATGCTCTCCATAATTGGAACTCGTCCAATTACTATTTTCTGATTCTCGAATCACTCTTATCGTGTGACCCTTTAGGTTCCGGTTATGTTGGCCACTTAGATTAACAATTAATCCGAGCAAGTCATGAGCGGTATCTAGCAACACATCATGACCCTAATTGACCGGAAAGTAATCGGTTTGATGTATTCATCACGAACCGATCACAAACCCTTCCATGACAATTACCGTGCAATTAGTCCTTTCACCATCCTATACCCCACTTGGTTATGAGTATGGTCAAAGTGTCAACTCTCACTAGACCGAGTCTAGCCAGTGATATCGGTTCTCGATCCGGGACTCATTACTTTATATGTCAATGAAGACACTCTTCATGTCATACATCGCCAAACCTTAGTAATGATCCCACAAGAGGCTATGGGTATCTCTTCCGCTAATCGAAGTGGTGAATCCTTTATTGGCTACTCAATTATCTTGAATACCTCAGTCGTACCCAAGCACCACCCTATGAGTTACCTCTGGAAGGCAACAAGGAATGGAGTCAAAGCACGGATCGGTATTCAAGATATCCTTGAGTACCTCAAGTCTAAGGATACTTGCACCATGCTATGATGAGATTATCAACGACACTTAGATAAGATATCCATGTGATGATCTCATGGCGGGTCATCCAATGAACTTACTACCGCTAGTAAGCATCCACATGTCAATTCTAAATATCTCATATTTACAGTTTCGAGATCCACCTTGATCAATCAAGGAATATGACATGTGTTAGTCTATCCGGATTAATGATGTCCGATCTCATTAATCCTATGACTAGGAGAATTTGAATCTTGACATAATTGCACATGATAGGAACCTCGATAGTATGAACACATCATAATTTCCTTCATGTTATGTCATATATCATGGACTTCATTAATTCGATTAAAGATCCAATCAATTCATAAACAATGTTTATGAATATCAAATTAATGAATAATGCCTTTTCTTTATTTATTCATAAAGTCTGCACACGACTTTGAATAAAACGCGCTAAAGGGGATTGCCTTTAGGGCACAAATAAACAGTACCGACCTTGAACAAGTCGACTTATCGAATGAACAAGTCGACTTATCGGTACCGAACATGTGTAAGTCGACTTACACATGGTACAAGTCGACTTATCACTTACAAATCTCCCACTTGACCTAAAGCCAATCGCCTTAGTATCTAATACCATAAGCGAGTCCATGAGAATCACAATTCTCCTGTGACAATGGCTTTGTCAACGGAACAGCAACACTTTGCTCTGTGGGAATTCTCTCTATCAGGATATCATCTCGACTAATGATCTCCCGAATCGGCGAAGTACGAGTTCGGATCGTCGATAAGACCTTGGTTCCTTTGCCTGTACACTAGCCCCATTGTATCACAATACAATCCTATGGGCCCATCACGGTGGGGGACGAGATCAAGTTCGATAATGAACTTCTTGATCCAAACCGCTTCCTTCATGCATCTCACGCGCAATGTACTCTGCCTCGGTTGATGAATCGTGATCCTCTCTTGTTTGGAACTTTTCAAACCGACCGCCACGCTATTCGGTGTGAATGTATATAACTGATTGTGATTGAATTATCCTTATCGATTAAATACTAGCATCGAATGCCGGAAACTTACTTGGAGATTTTCATCTCCATAGATCAAGAAAACATCCTTAGTGCTTCGCAAGTACTTGAGGATATTCTTGACACCACCCAAATGACCCTCACTAGGATCCGATTGGTATCCGCCGTAACACTTAGAGCATACGATACATCAGGCCTCGTGACATAACATTGTTCCATGCTAAACCTCTTTAGCATCTCATCTATGTACGATGATTGTGAAAGACCAAGCAACCTTTTGATTTATCTCTATAAATCTATATCCCTAGGATATAAGTTGCTTCACAAAGGTCTTTCATCGCAAATTGATTGGACAACCAAATTTTAAGCGATTGCGGCATAGAGACATCGTTTCCTAGTAACGTGATGTCATCTACATACAACACAAGGAATACGATTGCGGTCCATTAACCTTCTTATACACACAATGATCATCCGGATTTTGAGAAATCAAACTCTTTGGTGACTCATCAAAGTGGATAATCCAACTCTGGATGCTTGCTTCAATCCAAACATGGATTTACGAAGCTGCATACCTTTTCGCCATCGATGAAAGTGAAGCCCTCGGGTTGTGTCATACACATCCTCGGGTGATTTCCTCTCGGAAAGTCGTCTTCACATCCATTTGCCATATCTCATAATCATAATGAGTGGCAATGACTAAGAGTATCCTAATGGATTTAAGCATTGCTACGGGTGAAGGTTTTGTCATAGTCAACTCTTTATGCGTGGCGAAATCCTTTAACGAAGCATTGCTTTATAGGTAATCAAATTACCATCCATGTTGGTTTTCTTCGAAAACTCCTTTGCACCCTATGGGTTTTATCCACCGGTGTAACAACCAAAGTCCATACTTGGTTTTCATACATGGAATCCATTTGATTTCATGGCACAAAGCCATGTTCGGACTACGAACTTTTCGTAACACATTCATAGGTAGTAGGCGATCATCTCATATGAGCAATACGTCATTCATTCACTTACGAGAAATTCATATCTCTCGGGAGCGGTCGTATCCTACTTAACCTCTGAAATTAGGTGTGTAGTAGAAGGTTGAGCTGTTACCTCATCTATATGAGTTCTGATTTGATTGACGATTGATCTATGTTTGTTCGAGCATCTTGAACTTCTCCAAGTTCAACTTTGCTCCCTTGTCCTCTTGTAAAAGAAACTCTTTCTTTAAGAAAACAACATGCTTGAAACAAACAACTTTCGTTCTAAGCAAGGTAGAATTGATATTCCACGAACAAACACTTATCAGATTTTGCATCAAGCTAATCTGACTGTGTCCGCTTCACGTAAGGTGACAACCCCAAACTTTCGAGATGAGAAAGATAGGGCTTTCAGTTAATCCATATCTCCATAGGGAGTAACCACAACTGCCTTTAATGGAACTCTGTTTAGCAAGTAAACAGTTGTCTCAAGCGCATATCCCCAAAACTGTGCAAAACTTATCATCAATCGCACCATGTCTACAAGGTTCGATTTCTCCTTTCAACCACACCATTGTCTTTGCGGCGTGTAAGGTGGAGTATCTTGAGATAAAATCCCATTATCTACGAGATAATCAAAACTATTGATCTAAGCATTTTCCACCACGATCGAGATCGTAATGTATTCATACTTTTACCAAGTTAGTTTTCTACTTCATTTCAATTATTTGAACTATTCAAATGCTTCAGATTTGTATCTTATCGAATCTGAGATACCTATATCGTGAATAATCATCGATAAAAGTAATGAAGTAAAAACAACCACTTATGGCATGGATGGACATCGGACCACATACATCCGAATGTATTAGGTCTAATATTCCATTCACTCGTTTACCCTTGCCTTAAAGGATAACTTAGTCATCTTGCCTAATAAACAAGATTAGCATGTGTCATATGATTCATAATCAAATGACCTAAACATCCACTCTTATGGAGCTTAGCGATGCGTGTCTCATTTATTTATGGCCAAGCCGACAATGCCATAAGTAAGTTGATTTTAAATTATCTCGATTATGTCTTTCCGCGTCATTGACATTTTTAATTGGAATTGACATATCTCATATGTCAATTCCATTGCATAATGTACTGATGCGATAGAGCATTCCATTGCAGACTAATATAACAACCATTGCTACTAAAAGTCCAATGGAAACCAGCTCTAATTAAACATAAAACATACAATATGTTCTTTGTTTAAAACAGTACAAAATGTCAATTATCCAATTTGAATATAAGCCCACTAGGGAGGAACAAGACATAAGTGTCTCACGGCTAATGTAGCAACTCTTTACGCATTACCTACACGAAGGTCTAGTTCTCCTGAATGAGCTTTCTCTCGTCCACGAGGCCCTGCATATCATTTCATATGTATAAGCCACATCCGGTATCAAATATCGATATGTTTGGATCGGGAATAGTATTAACCTCAATGACAAACATATTTGAAGAAGTAGAGGCATCGATGCCTTCTTACGCTTCGAGAACTCGAGATAGATTTTTTAAGCCTCTGGTGGCTAGACTTGCCACAATGAAAGCAAAATCCTTTTAGGCGGTTTCTTTGGTTTTTCCTTGATGGCACTTCCTTTGGTTTCTTAGCCTTTTCTTCTTTGAACTAGAAGAAGAAGCATCCACCATTAGCACTTGCTTGCTATCCTTCGATAGCACCTTTCATTTGTCGAAAGCAGATTGATCATTTCCAGAATTGTTGTGGATATTTGGTTTATCCGATAGTTTATCCTGTTGTGAATAACCATCGACAATCCAACTAGAATTAAGTCTCTACTTAACTCATAATCCATTACAAATCCTAAGGCGGCCAATCTCTCAATATAGCCATTCATCTTCGTGGCATCTTGGACGTGCAGATATCCTCGAGCCATCTTTAATGGTGAAGAGAAGCCTTGAGGTCTCGAACCTTTCAGATCGAAAGCTTACTCATCAAACAGCTCCCTAAGATGAAATACTATAGAGTGAGCATCCATGGACTCGTCTTTGCTCCTGTAGCTCTAGTGACATCGAGGCAAGCATAAAGCAAGTATCCATATCAACATCCTTTAGATGCTTACAATATGCTTTTTGATCCTTATCAGAAGCATTGACAGCAGGTGCATCTGGAAGTGGAACATCTAGGACGTATCCCAGTTCCTCAGATCTAAGAACAATTCTCAGATTCCTCAGCCAATCAAGAAAATTTGGTCCAGATTAGAGAGCGAAAATTCACACTGAAAGACTTCTTCAATCAACTAGGCGATAGAGAGAAGGAATGATAGAATAGAAATGCTGCATGATCATAAGGACTTGCATGACATGCATATGTCTCCCACTAGTTTCCTAGAATCCATAACCCTCTTACTGAATCCAGAGAAACAAAGTGACATAATGTCTAGTGGGTCGATATCCCACATTGCTAAGAGTGACCTTGGGTTTACCCAACAAGCCACAACTTAGGTCAATCGGTAGGTATCGGTCATACCAATTGTATCATCGATAACCGACATTAAGAATGACCTTGAGTTTGCTCAACAAGCCACCTTATGTCTCGGGAGGTATCAGATATACCAATTACATCTTAGACACAACTATCGACCAGTGCTATCAACTTGTTGATGTATGCACTTACATTGGGTATCAACTCTTTGATGCGCATACATCTGATGTATGCTACCCAATTTCGCCTCTATCCACGTTGACTTTGAGTTTACTCAACAAACCAACGCTTCCAGTGAAAACCAACCCATTAATCCGAAAATCTTATTTTTATGGTTCGAACATATCCGTATAGAGTGAGCTTGGGTTTACCCAACAACCCAACCCTATAAGAACTCTGGTTCTTACCATATTAATGGAAGGCGTTAGTTTTCATATACCGAGGAGGGATTTCGAGTCTCATCTACTTCTTCTCCAAGCCGTAGGATTATAGTCACCATGACTATATGGAATGATTTAGGGTATTTCATCAATCACATTGAGTCTATACCTAAAATCATCCATCATCCCACCTATGCATGCCACAAGTCGACTTTCATCAAATGCAAGTCGACTTATGCTTCTGCCCACACACAAGTCGACTTGTGAAGCGAACAAGTCGACTTATGTCATCTGCCCATGAACAAGTCGACTTACAAGGTACTACAAGTCGACTTATATCTGAGATCTTGAACAAGTGGATTTATTCTATCCACAAGTCGACTTATCAAAATCTTGAACAAGTGGACTTATACCTTATACAAGTCGACTTATTAGGAATTTTGCTAAAATCTCTAATCGGCTAATTCCTCAATCAGTACAATTCCAATTCTCAACACCATCATACCTAGGGTAATATCTGTGAATTGATGCCTCAATGAACACTTCATTGATTCATGAATGCCTTAAATAGTCAAACTATATGAAAAGCTTGAAATGAGTCAAAACTCATTAATTTCCAAATAATTTAGGAACACCCTAATTATCAACCTAAGCATCTCTAGCTAGCACATACATTATCAAATTTACTTCAGCACATGCCATAAAAAATATGACGGTCAAAACAAACAAGATAATGCAACATGCTAACGAGACGCTATTGTGATCAATTAGGAATCCAAAAATTCTAGGATAAACAACTTCAAGCAATTCAGTTTGGCAATCATATTACATCAAGATAACACATTTTTAATCACATTAAAAATGGTTCAAGGCATTGGAACTGAAAAAGCACACTCAATCAAGCCAAGCAAAACAGTCCCAACAATTTTCACAAAACTGTCCAGTTCTGTACATTGCTCGAAATGATCAATGAAACAATTTCAATAAATCATGAGAAAATTATATAGGTTAGTAAATGTTCAGAACATGCTACATGAATTTTTTTAGGATTTTAGGCCATCAAAAACTCAGTCAACCTAAATAACAAAACCGATTCAAAATCTGTGTTCATCAGCACAGCAATTCCCAACAGCATAGAATAAATTCGTGAATAAATATCCAATCACCTTGAAATCCAATTTCCATGCTCACAGACATTTAAAAACATCTTAGAGACATGTAGGTGAAGGAAAATCCGAAAAACCATTTTTCTAGAATTTATTCTCGATTTTATACTCATGCCTGTTCCAGAATCGTTTCACAAAACAGCATCTGTAACCTTAGGGAATTAATTAGCAAAACTATATCAAATAAAATCGATAAATTCTGAAAATTCATAGACATATTCTCTAACATGTTATGAACAATTCTGGGCAGAAAAATTTCGAAAAGCATATCACAATATAAATTCGAAATCTGAACAGATAGCATGCATCAACAGAAAATTCCATTAGCGTTTCTGATCTCGCTTAGGTTATAGCTTCATACGGGATACCAGACGCTCTGATACCACTGTAGGAAAATCCCGGGAGGTACATCACATGTACCGGCAGCGGAAAACAAAAATTTTTGTTCCCAGGACTTTCCCGAATCCCAGGATCCAGGTATCCGTATGAAGACATCAACCTAAATAGCCAAAAGAGACTATCTCTAAAGGTGATCCACGCAGAGATCAGAAAATCTAACCGAGTCAAACCCCTTTGACCCGGGAATAGCTAGAACAGATTAAAGCCTGCTAGAGCCTACCTCTGTCCTGAAGAGCTGGAGAGAAAACGTTGATGGAGGAAGAAACCCTTGGAGGAGAAGATGAAGTATCAATGGAGAAGGTGAAAACCTTTCCTCCTTCTCTCATCCACGATGATCCTCTTCTCCAAAGACCAAAGAAAAAGTTCTTTTCTTTCTTCTCTAAGAACCATCCACCGATCATCACCATCTTCATCTTACATGCTTTTTTCATTTTGTCATTTAGTAATTAAATGAAGATGATGACTAGGCATCTTAAAGGAAGCTTCCATGCTTCCTCTCCTCCCATCCACGTGTTTACATATATATATATATTAATTAATTATTTAATTATTTAATCATATATATATATATGTATATATATATTGCTGAAGTAGTCCAGTCACACTGGGTCGGTCCTCACCGGCCTCACGGGCCCCTGCATCAAAAAACTCAGGAGACCTTTCTTTGATATTGATGTCGCGATCTCATGGAACATATCCCAATCTCATTGGGATCCATTTAATCTAATGCTCTCCATAATTGGAACTCGTCCAATTACTATTTCTGATTCTCTGAATCACTCTTATCGTGTGACCCTTTAGGTTCCGGTTATGTTGGCCACTTAGATTAACAATTAATCTGAGCAAGTCATGGCGGTATCTAGAACACATCATGACCCCAATTGACCGGAAAGTAATCGGTTTGATGTATTCATCACGAACGGATCACAAACCCTTCCATAGACAATTACTGGTGCAATTCGTCCTTTCACCATCCTATACCCCACTTGGTTATGAGTATGGTCAAAGTGTCAACTCTCACTAGACCGAGTCTAGCCAGTGATATCGGTTCTAGTCACAGGACTCATTACTTTATATGTCAATGAAGACACTCTTCATGTCATACATCTTTGGCTAGCCTTAGTAATGATCCCGAAGAGGCTATGGGTATCTCTTACGCTAATCCGAAGTGGTGAATCCTTTATTGGCTACTCGATTATCTTGAATACCTCAAGTCGTACTCCAAGCACCACCCTATGAGTTACCTCGGAAGGCAACAAGGAATGGAGTCAAAGCAGGATCGATATCCAAGATATCCTTGAGTACCTTAAGTCTAAGGATACTTGCACCATTGCTATGATGAGATTATCAACGACACTTAGATAAGATATCCATGTGATGATCTCATGGCGGTCATCAATGAACTTACTACCGCATTAGTAAGCATCCACATGTCAATTCTAAATATCTCATATTTACGGTTTCGAGATCCTTTGCTTGATCAATCAAGGAATATGACATGTGCTAGTCTATCCGGATTAATGATGTCGGTCTCATTAATCCTATGACTAGGAGAATTTGAATCTTGACATAATTGCACATGATAGGAACCTCGGTGAGTATTTAACACATCATAATTTCCTTCATGCTATGTCATATATCATGGACTTCATTAATTCGATTAAAGATCCAATCAATTCATAAACAATGTTTATGAATATCAAATTAATGAATAATGCCTTTTCTTTATTTATTCATAAAGTCGCACACGACTTTGAATAAAAGCAGCTAAAGGGATTGCCTTTAGGGCACAAATAAATAGTACCGACCTTGAACAAGTCGACTTATCGAATGAACAAGTCGACTTATCGGTACCGAACATGTGTAAGTCGACTTACACATGGTACAAGTCGACTTATCACTTACATAAGTAAGTTGTAGGATAAAGAGGAAGTAAGGAGGATGTAGGAAAAATGAAAGAAGAAGGAATTAAATGAAGGCTTGGGCCTTTTGGGCTTAAGTGGATTAGAGAAGAAGTATAAAAGGAGGAGTTTAAGTGAGTTAGTGTAGGAAGAAGTGAGATTTACGAAATTTAAAGCAGAAGGAAGGAAAGCAGAAGATAGAAATCAGAAGATAGAAAAGCAGAAGGAAGGAAATCAGAAGATAGAAATCAGAAGGAAGGAAATCAGAAGATAGAAAAGCGAAGGAAGGAAAGGGAAGATAGAAATCGGAAGATGAAAAGTAGAAGATAGAAATCGGAAGATAGAAATCGGAAGGAAGGAAATCGGAAGATAGAAATCGAAGGAAGGAAATCAAGATAGAAAAGCGAGAAGGAAGGAAGCGAAGATAGAAATCGGAAGATAGAAATCGAAGGAAGGAAATCGGAAGATAGAAATCGGAAGGAAGGAAATCAGAAGATAGAAATCAGAAGGAAGGAAATCAGAAGATAGAAAAGCAGAAGGAAGGAAAGCAGAAGATAGAAATCAGAAGATAGAAAAGTAGAAGATAGAAATCAGAAGATAGAAATCAGAAGGAAGGAAATCAGAAGGAAGGAAATCAGAAGATAGAAAAGCAAAAGGAAGGAAAGCAGAAGATAAAAATCAGAAGATAGAAAAGCAGAAGGAAGGAAATCAGAAGATAGAAATCAGAAGGAAGGAAATCAGACGATAGAAATCAGAAGGAAGGAAATCAGAAGATAGAAAAGCGAAGGAAGGAAGCGGAAGATAGAAATCGGAAGATAGAAAAGCGGAAGATAGAAATCGGAAGATAGAAATCGAAGGAAGGAAATCGGAAGATAGAAATCAGAAGGAAGGAAATCGAAGATAGAAATCGAAGGAAGGAAATCGAGAAGATAGAAAAGGAAGGAAGGAAGCGTAAGATAGAAATCGAGAAGATAGAAAGCGAGAAGATAGAAATCGGAAGGTAGAAAAGCGGAAGATAGAAAAGCGAAGATAGAAATCAGAAGATAGAAAAGCAGAAGATAGAAATCAGAAGGTAGAAAAGCAGAAGATAGAAATCAGAAGATAGAAAAGCAGAAGATAGAAATCAGAAGATAGAAAAGCAGAAGATAGAAATCAGAAGGTAGAAAAGCAGAAGATAGAAAGCAGAAGATAGAAATCAGAAGATAGAAAAGCAGAAGATAGAAAAGCAAAAGATAGAAATCAGAAGATAGAAAAGCAGAAGATAGAAAGCAGAAGATAGAAAAGCAGAAGATAGAAATCAGAAGATAGAAAAGCAGAAGATAGAAATCAGAAGATAGAAAAGCAGAAGATAGAAAAGCAGAAGATAAAAATCAGACGATAGAAAACCAGATGATAGAAATCAGATGATGGAAAAATAGGACGCTGCAGAATGTAGGAGATAGAATCAGCCTTTGTAGTCTTCATGAGAGTTGTAGATCTAGATGTCTAATTTCGTATGGTGAAAGACCGAAAGCATTTGGAGCTATAGATTAAAAGTTATAGCAAATCGCGCCAAAAGAGTTTCAATCCGATTTCAGAAGTGAGCATGGTCCAATGTTTCGGGCATAATTCTCTCATACGACCTCCAAATGAGGTGAGGCTTGAACCATTGGATTTATAAGACACATATCTTTCACTCCATAAAATTCGGTATCAATTGGAGTTAAATTGAGAAAGTTTGTTCTAAAACAAGTGAAAGGTCAGTTAAGAGGGCATGTTTCGGGTATGAACTCTCTTAGATTTTCTTGAGTTATATGACTCCAATTAAGGTGATTCTTGCCTCTGTGTGAACGTGAGGCCTTAAGCTACATTGATATGAACAAGTCTAAATGTGATTTTGATGATTAGGTAGTGTACGCTCATCACCCTTATGGAACCCTGACATCAAGCGCTCAGAAAGTAGGGGCGCTTGACTTTAGGGCTCGAAATTTTGGGCTCGAAGCGGGTCCAATAGGTGTGGAATATAAGCAAGAGCATGGCGTTAATGTTAAGGTATAAATAGTTGGAGTTGGGATCCGGTCTCGGGATCGGGTTCTAACATCTGTGGTATCGAGGCGACTCTAGGTTTATGATTTCTAGGAACCTAGTGGGTAGCCTCGAGTAGAGTCAAGATACATCATGTTACATGAGCTTTAAACTTGTTTTAAATACAGTACATGCATCATTGATTTTGAATTGTTTTACATGATTTGAACTTGTCTTACAAGCATGAGTTAAAGATTTGAAATGTTTTCACTAAAAGGAGTAATATGCCTCGAAGAAGAACTCGAGGAGCTCAGCTCGTCGAGGCTCTCGGAGGGAAGTGCGGATGAATCCCACATTCCTCGGGATGCAGGACCATCCTGTTTCAGATTCAGAGGCACCAGTGTGCAGCATGAAGTGCCTCTCAGCCCCTCCTATGCCTCAAGTAGATCCCAGCTCTTCGGGCCTTCGCCGGGCTTTCATCCATGCCATGGGCGAGGACCCTGGCTCAGATGCCGGCTCAGTGGTCGGAGTGGGCGGTATGACAAGCTCCGGAAGTATGGAAATTTTGTCGATTTCAATGGGACTACTAATCCGAGGAGGCGAAGCATGGTTGAAGAGGACGAGAGGGTCTGAGTCGAGATGAAGTGCTCGGATGGGAGAGGGTAGAGTATGCACTAGTTTATTGCGAGGGGATCTTGTTGCCTTTGGTGGGAGGCGGTGCCCGTAGTCGAGTAGTACCTCCAGAGTGACATGGAAGGAGTTTCTAGAAGTTTTAGGAGGAAGTACTTCTCGGGGTTTACATCAAGAGAAGGCCGGGGAGTTCGAGCCTCACACGGAGGGAGCAGGCGTGAGTGAATATGAGATGAAGTTCACTCAACTGTCTCGATATCACAGCAAATATTGTGGCGACGAAGAGGATAAGTGCCATGAAGTTTGAGAGCGGACTGCACCTAGGGATCGAGGAGAAGGTGTTGATCCATAATTTCCATGACTATCGCGGTTGGTAGATCTGGGCCCAGCCGAGAATTTGGAGAATATTAATTTGAAGTGAGTAGGAAAAGGAAGAACAGAGAGCAATCTTCCGGGAAGGGAGTGAGTGCTCCGGCACTGGAGGAGCACGGGACCCATCATACTCAGTGGCATGGGCGTGAGTGGTCCTACCAAGAGTCGTGATCCAGGCAATTTCGAACAGGTCTCTAGTGTGGGAGGCTCGGGAAGTCATGGAAGGGCAAGTATCCTCGGTGTGATCAATGCGGAAAGTTTCATCCGGGAGGTGTCTCGAGGGCTTTGGTGGTTGTTTCAGTGTGGAGAGAAGGGCATATGATGAGAGATTGTCCCAGAGGTGAGGCAGGAGGTTCCCAAGCTCAAGCTCGAGGCGAGCAGAGGCAGTGGGAACCGGGCCGATTCTGTAGTAGCGCCTGGGCATCAAGAGGGCTAATCTGCAGGGAGACCAAGGAGCACAGGTCAGCGCCAGCTAGAGTATTTTCCATGACGAGAGAGGAAGCTGCATTGCTCACGAAGTTGTGGTGGTATGGCTCGATTATTTGACTCTCTGTTTATGTGTTAATTGATCTTGGCTCCACACTCATTTGTTTCCTCAAGTATGAATATGCATCTTTGTATGTCTTGAGATTATGGACAATTTTTGGTTGTTAGTACTCCTTTAGGGAGTAAGGTGGTGATCGATTTGATTTACAAGGATTGTGAGCTCAAGATCGGTGGTGCTAGGCGGTAGTAGACCTACTACCTCTAGACCTTCAAGATTGGATGTGATATTGGGGATGGATGTTATGGAGAGATTTAAGGCAAAGCTAGATTGTAGTCTCGAGGAAGTAGAATTTGATCCGGGAGATGGTCGAAAGTGGTCTTTAAGGGGACGGAAAATGTTGCACCGAGGATCATTCGACCTTGTTGGTGACGATATGATGAGCGAGGGTGTGAGGCCTTCTGGCGCATGTAGTGGATCGAAGTGAATATGGGTGATTAGAAGATTTTGGGTTGTGAGGAGTTTCTGAAGTATTCCCGGAAGAATTACCAGGTTGTCACGGTGAGGGAAATTGAGTTGAAATTGACTTGATTCGAAGCAGCGCCAATCTCGATACCACCATCTGAGGATGGCTCGGTGAGTTAAGGGAGCTTAAGGAGCGATTAGAGGAGTTGGAGAAGCGGTTTTCAGGCCAAGTTCATCACCTTGGGGGCGCCGATTCTATTTGTTAAGAAGAAGGATGGGACATGGCGATGTGTATAGATTTAGGAAGCTTAACAAGGTGACAAGATTGAAGCAGATATCCTTTACCTAGGATAGATGATCATTTGATCATTGCGAGGAGCAAGGGTCTTTGAAGATCGACCTCAGATCAAAGTTATCATCAACTCCGAATCGAGAGTGCGATGTTAATGAGACGACTTCGGGACCCGCCACGGCACTATGAGTTCGAGGTCATGCCATTCGGATTGACAATGCTCCAGTGCATTCATGGACCTTATGAATAGGGTTTTCGGGAGTTCTTAGATCGGTTTGTCATAGTGTTCATTGATGACATTCGGTCTATTCTAAGGATGAAGGAGAGCATGAACAACATCTCGGGATAGTATTGCGAGATTGAGAGAGCGAGGCTGTATGCCAAATTTAGCAAGTGTGAATTTTGGCTGCGTGAAGTAGTTTTCCTTGGACATGTGATTTCCAACAAAGGAATTCATGTTGATCAGAAAAGTGGAAGCGATGAGTGAATTGGCAAGAGCCTAAGGCAAGAAAAAGAGTACGGAGTTTTACGGGCTGGCGGGATATTCTGAAGGTTTGTGGAAGGATTCTCGATAATAGCTGCCCCTATGACTAAAATTTGTTAAGGAAGAATCGCGATTTATCTGGAATGAGGATTGCCAGTGAGTTTTGAGGAGCTTAAGCGGCGGTTAACTAGTGCTCCCATTTTAATCACGCCTAATGGAGATCGGGGTATCTGATATCTGATGATGCTTGAGAAGAGGCTTAGGTTGTGTATTAATGCTGAGAATGACAAAGTGATAGCCTATGCTTCACGGATTGAAGCCATATGAGTTGAATTATCCGACTCATGATCTGGAATTGGCAGCATGATTTTTGCCTTAAAGATATGGAACACTATCGTATGGGGTTCGAACAAGGTTTTCACGGATCACAAAAGTCTTAAGTACATCATGAGCCGAAAGAAGCTGAATCGAGGCGCAGAAGATGGTTAGAGTTGCTCAAGGACTATGACTGATGATAGAGTATCATCGAGCAAGGCTAATGTAGTGGCGGATGCATTGAGTAGGAAGTCATCGATAGCTTATGTTGAGGCGGTTTACTTGCCTCTATTGGAGCAAATGGCCAAGCTTAAGATAAGTCTAAAATAGGATCGGTCAGTTGTATTCTTGCTCGATTCAAGGTGAGGCCAATACTTAGAGAAAGTTAAGGAGTTGCAGGAGGCGGGATGCGAGGCGAGTAAGCCGTGAGGAAATCTGAGAATGGTAGCGATGCGAAGTGGTAGTGAGAGATGATGGGCTAATGGTAGTCGAAGCAGGTTATGTATCCCGAATGATAAATTAGTTAAGGATGAGATCATGGATGAGGCACACACGCCTTATTCCATGCACCGAGCAGCACCGGAATGTCAGAGATTTGAAGGAACATTTACGGTGGAAAGGCATGAAGAGGGATGTAGCATAGTATGTGGCGGATGTCTAGTGTGTCAACAAGTCAAGGCTGAACACGGGCACCTTGAGCATGTTGCAGCCATTGTCCATTCTGAATGGAAGTGGCAAAGGATCCTGATGGATTTTCGATGAGTTTCGAGGGGAGCAAAGAAGCATGATGCCATTTGGGTTATTGTTGATCGG
Source organism: Erythroxylum novogranatense (assembly GCA_029891385.1). Taxonomy (NCBI): domain Eukaryota; kingdom Viridiplantae; phylum Streptophyta; class Magnoliopsida; order Malpighiales; family Erythroxylaceae; genus Erythroxylum; species Erythroxylum novogranatense. The sequence goes on from CM057228.1 coordinate 18,009,980, forward strand.
TTGACCAAGTCAGCCCATTTTCCGCAATTAGGCAAACAGATTCCTTACAAGTCTTAGCAAAGAAATACATTGATGAAGTGGTAAGGTTGCATGGAGTTCGGATTCTATAGTATCAAGCGGGGATCCTCGATTCACCTCGAGATTTTGGAGAAGTCTGCAGGAAGCATTAGGAACTAAATTGAATTTCAACCTGACATTTCATCCTCGAGACGGATGGTCGACCCGAGAGGACAATCAGACTCTAGAGGGATGCTTAGAGCATGTGTCATGGACTTGAGAGGAGCATGGGATGATCATTTGCCGTTGGTCGAATTTGCTTACAACAATTGCGTACCATTCGAGCATCAGATGGCTCCTTATGAAGCCCTTTATGGCGAAGATCAGGACTCCGATATCTTTGGGATGAGGAAGGTGAGAGGAAGCTAGTGGGACGAGTTGGTCGGATGACGATTGAGAAAGTGGAGGTAATCAAACGGCGACTTAAGGCCGCCCAGATGAGAATGAAAAGCTATGCCGATGCTAATGTAAAAGAAATGGATTGTGCGATGGGTGACAAGGTGTTCCTCAAGGCGTATCCATGGAAGGAGTTATGAGATTGGCAAGAAAGGAAGTTAAGTCCTCGATATGTGGGTCGTATGAAATTCTAGAGAGGATCAGGCGGTTAGCTTACAGATTAGCATTGCCTCGAGTTGTCTCGGATCCACGACGTTTTCATGTTTCTATATTGAGAAGTGCAGATCGGATCCTTCTCACATAATTGAGACCTCAAAGGTTCAAATTGAGTGATGATCGAGCTATGAGGAGATGCCAATAGCATTTCTAGATAGCAAGGAGAAAGTTCTCGAAACAAGACGATTCACTAGTTAAAGTCCTTTGGAGAAATCATGCAGTTGAAGAGGCGACGGGAACCCTTGGATGCAATGAAGGAGAAGTATCCACACCTCTTGATGAGTCGGTAAGAATTTCGAGGACGAAATTTCTTAAGGGGAGAAATGTTAGCCCCAAAATCTTTTATGTAATTAAGCATGATTAGAGTAATTAAGTAAATTATGTTAACATTAATTAACTTGATATTGAGTAATATGAGTTGGCATTAAAGATGTTAGGTAATGAGTTAATGGAATTAAATGAATTAGTTGGGTTTTAATGAGGTAGGAAAGAAAAGAAAGATAAAATGGGCTTAAAGATAATTGGGCCTAAGTAAGTTGTAGGATAAAGAGAAGTAAGGAGGATGTAGGAAAAATGAAAGAAGAAGGAATTAAATGAAGGCTTGGGCCTTTTGGGCTTAAGTGGATTAGAGAAGAAGTATAAAAGGAGGAGTTTAAGTGAGTTAGTGTAGGAAGAAGTGAGATTCTGAAATTTAAAGCGAAGGAAGGAAGCGAAGATAGAAATCGGAAGATAGAAAAGGAAGGAAGGAAATCGGAAGATAGAAATCGAGAAGGAAGGAAATCGGAAGATAGAAAAGCGGAAGGAAGGAAAGCAGAAGATAGAAATCGGAAGATAGAAAAGTAGAAGATAGAAATCGGAAGATAGAAATCGAAGGAAGGAAATCGGAAGATAGAAATCGAAGGAAGGAAATCGGAAGATAGAAAAGGAAGGAAGGAAGCGGAAGATAGAAATCGGAAGGAAGGAAATCGGAAGATAGAAATCGAGAAGGAAGGAAATCGGAAGATAGAAATCAAGGAAGGAAATCAAGAGATAAAAGTAGGAAGGAAAGCGGAAGATAGAAATCGGAAGATAGAAAAGTAGAAGATAGAAATCAGAAGATAGAAATCGAAGGAAGGAAATCGGAAGATAGAAATCGAAGGAAGGAAAGCGGAAGATAGAAATCGGAAGATAGAAAAGGAAGGAAGGAAATCGGAAGATAGAAATCGGAAGGAAGGAAATCGGAAGATAGAAATCGAGAAGGAAGGAAATCGGAAGATAGAAAAAAGGAAGGAAGGAAAGCAGAAGATAGAAATCAGAAGATAGAAAAGTAGAAAATAGAAATCAGAAGATAGAAATCAGAAGGAAGGAAATCAGAAGATAGAAATCAGAAGGAAGGAAATCAGAAGATAGAAAAGGAAGGAAGGAAAGCGAAGATAGAAATCGGAAGATAGAAAAGCGAAGATAGAAATCCAGAAGGTAGAAAAGCAAGAAGATAGAAAAGCGAAGATAGAAATCAGAAGATAGAAAAGCAGAAGATAGAAAAGCAGAAGATAGAAATCAGAAGGTAGAAAAGCAGAAGATAGAAATCAGAAGATAGAAAAGCAGAAGATAGAAATCAGAAACTAGAAAAGCAGAAGATAGAAACCAGAAGGTAGAAAAGCAGAAGATAGAAAGCAGAAGATAGAAATCAGAAGATAGAAAAGCAGAAGATAGAAAAGCAAAAGATAGAAATCAGAAGATAGAAAAGCAGAAGATAGAAAGCCGAAGATAGAAAAGCAGAAGATAGAAATCAAAAGATAGAAAAGAAGAAGACAGAAATCAGAAGATAGAAAAGCAGAAGATAGAAAAGCAGAAGATAGAAATCAGATGATAGAAAACCAGATGATAAAAATCAGATGATGGAAAAATAGGACGCTGCAGAATGTAGGAGATAGAATCAGCCTTTGTAGTCTTCATGAGAGTTGTAGATCTAGATGTCTACTTTTGTATGGTGAAAGAACAAAAGCATTTGGAGCTATAGATTAAAAGTTATAGCAAATCGCGCCAAAAGAGTTTCAATCCGATTTCAGAAGTGAGCATGGTCCAATGTTTCGGGCATAATTCTCTCATACGACCTCCAAATGAGGTGAGGCTTGAACCATTGGATTTATAAGACACATATCTTTCACTCCATAAAATTCGGTATCAATTGGAGTTAAATTGAGAAAGTGTGTTCTAAAACAAGTGAAAGGTCAGTTAAGAGGGCATGTTTCGGGTATGAACTCTCTTAGATTTTTGGAGTGTATCTTGATTTATATGACTCCGATTAAGGTGATTCTTGCCTCTGTGTGAACGTGAGGCCTTAAGCTACATTGATATGAAAAAGTCTAAATGTGATTTTGATGATTAGGTAATGTACGCTCATCACCCTTATGGAACCACAGCATCAAACGCTGCAAAGTAGGGAGCGCAAGCTTTAGGGCTCTGAAATTTTGGGCTCTGGAAACGGATCCAATAGGTGTGGAATGTAAGCAAGAGCATGAGCGTTAATGTTAAGGTATAAATAGTTGGAGTTGGGATCCGGTCTCGAGATCGGATTCTAACAAGTATCTAAATTATCCCTAGTCATAGGATTACTGAGACTGGACATCGGTAATCTGAAAAGACTAGCACATCTCAAGCTCCTTGATTTGATCAAGCAGTGGATCTCAGAAGCTGTAAATATGAGATATTTAGGGTTGAGATGTGGATGCTTACTAGAGGTAGTAAGTACATTGGATGACCTGCTATGAGATCATCACATGGATGTCCTATTCTAATGTCAGTGATAATCTCATCATAGCAATGGTGCAAGTATCCTTAGACTTGAGGTGCTCAAGGATATCTTGGATACTGATTATGTGCTTTGACTCCATTCCTTGTTGCCTTACAGAGGTCGTTCATAGGGTGGTGCTTGGGTACAACTTGAGGTATTCGAAGGTAATTGAGTAGCCGATAAAGGATTCACCACTTCTGTGATAGCAGAAGATGATACCCATGGCCTCTTGTCAGGGTCATTACTTGAAAATCTCTGGCCGGAGTATATATGTCATGAAGAGTGTCTTCAGTGACATATAAAGTAATGAGTCCCAAGACAAGAACTGATATCACTTGGACTAGATTTGACGTAGTCAGTCTAGTAAAGAGTTGACACATTGCTCATACTCATAACCAAGTGGGGTATAGCATGGTGAAAGGACGAATTGCACGGCAATTGTCTATGGAAAGGTTCGTAATATGGTTCATGATGAGTATAAGTTCATTCGTCAAACCAATTAATTTCCGGTCAATTGGGGGTCATGATGTGTTGCTAGATACCGCTCATGACTTGCTCAGATTAAGTGTTAATCTAAGTGGCCAACATAAAGGGAACCTAATGGGTCACAGCATAAGAGTGTCTCGGAGAATTCGTAAAATAGTTTTGGATAGAGATCCAATATATGGAGAGCAATAGAATTAAATAGATCCCGATGAGATCGAGATATGTCCCGATGAGATCGCGACATCGATATTGCTGAAAAGGATTTCCGGTGGTTTTTCCATACCGAGACCCGGTAGGCCGGTAGGACTGACCCCAGTGTGACTGGACCACTTCAGCATTTATTTATATATATAATTAATTAATTAATTAAAAAATTAATATATATATATATATATAAGTGTTAACGTGGAAGCAAAGGAGAAGTTTCCTTATTTTGTCAAAAGTGAGCATTAATGTCTTTAAATGTTAAAGACAAATGCACTAAAGGACAAAAGCAAGATGGCTAACGTGGAAAGCCTTTCTACTTTGCATTTAATGTCTTTAATTATGTTAAAGACAAATGGAAGATAGATAGAAAAGAGTTGATGGTCGTTGATTGAGAAAAAAGTTAATGGAAAAGGGTTTTTCATGCTTCCTTCATATATGCACGACAATCATCTCTTCTTTACTTCTTGATAAAAGGTTTAAGGAAAAAGAAGAGGAAGAAGGATGATCGTTGTTTAAGGCTTTTGAAGCAAAAGAAAGAGTTTCTTTCTCCATGGAAGATGATGATCTTCGTGGCTTTTAAAGAATTGGAAAGGTTTTGTGAAAACCTAGTTCTCTCATCAACGATCATCTTCAAGCTCCTCTCCATCGTGATTCCAAGCTCTCCAAGGACAAAGGTAAGAGCTAGCACTCTTTAATTTGTTCTAGCTATTCTCGGGTCAAAGGGTTTGTCCCGGTTAGGTTCTCCGGTCTCTGCGTGGATACCGTTAGAGACGGTCTCCTTTGGTCGTTATGGTTTGAGTTTGTTGTATAGACACATGGATCCTGGCTTTCGGGAAGGTCCCGGAACAAAAAATTTTTGTTTTCCGCACCGTGGGCATGTGATGCTCATATTGGGATTTTCCTACAGTGGTATCAGAGCCACTTGTGTCGTATATAACGAAGAAACCATGACTAGGTCGGAGTTGCCTATTGCTTGTGACGATGATGCATGTTGATTGTGTGAATTTCGAATTCAGTGTAGAAATATTGTTTTCGAAATTTTCTTGCCCAGATATGTTCACAAGATGTTTTTGTATATGTCTGTGGAAGCTTGGAATTTATTAATGTGATTTGATATGGTTTTGCTAATTTATTCCCTAATGTTCTGGTTGCTGTCTTTGTGCACATTCAATGAACAGGCATGCTTATAAATTCGAGAATAAATTGTAGAAAAATTTTTTTTCGGATTTCCTTTCACCAACATGTCTCTAAGATGTTTATAAATGTCTATGAGAATGGAAAAATGTTTTCAAGGTGATTTACTATTTATTTGAGAATTTATTGTGTGCTTCTGGGAATAACTGTGTTGAGGAACACAGATTCTACATTGGCTTGGTTGCTAAGGTTGGATGAGTTTTTGATGGAAATAAATCCTGAAAAAATTCATGGAAAATTTTGGGAACATGTTGTAACCTCTGTAATTTTCTCAGAATTTATTGAAATTGTTTCAATGATTTTTTCAAGCAAAACACAGAGCTTGGCAGTTTTGAGAAAGTTGCTGGAGCTGTTTTGTTTGAAATGAAAAATTGTGTATTTCTTAATGTGATTAAAAATGTGTTATATTGATGTTTTATGCTTGCCTAAATGATTTTCTTGAAATTTGGTTTCCAAACAATTTAGGATGTCAAATGTGTCTCATTAGCGTCTCGTTAGTATATTCCCTTATCTTGATTGTTTTGGCCATCACAAATTTTGTGACAGGTGCCGAAATAGTCTTGATAAAGTTTACATTACTTAGAGATACTTAAGGTGATAATTTGATATTCTCAAATTATTTAGAAATCTAAATGAATAAGAGTGTATTAATCAATTTCAAGTTTTATAGTTTGACTATATATGGTAAGCATGGTACAATGAGAGTGTTTCATTGGTACATCATAATAAAGGATATTACACTTGGTATTGTGAATTTGAACTACACAGATTGAGAAATTAGCCGATTAGATAGCAGGCCAAGAATCAGTCGACTGGCACATCCATTCCAGTCGACTAGAACATGCACCAATCATTGGAGCGTGCACGATAATCCATCGGTCATTGGAACATGTACCGATCATTGGGCATGCCGATAACCTATAGTAGTCGACTAGCATAAGTTCCAGTCGACTGGCACATGCTCCAGTCGACTAGAACATGCACCAGTCGACTACTACAACATGCAGAGGTGGGATGATGGATGATTTTAGGTATAGACTCAATGTGATTGATGAAATATCCTAACTCATTCCATATAGTCATGGTGACTATAATCCTACGGCTTGGAGAAGAAGAAGATGAGACCTGAAAAACCCTCACATATCTTATGAAAACTAACGTCTTCCATTAATATGGGGAGAACCAGAGTTCTTATAGAGTTGGGTTGTTAGGTAAACCCAAGCTCGCTCTATACGGATATGTTCGAACCATGAAAATAAGATTTTCAAATTAATGGGTCGGTTTTCACTAGAAGCGTTGATTTGTTGAGTAAACTCAAGGTCAACGTGGACAGAGGCGAAATTGGGTAGTGTACATCAGATGTACACGCATCAAGAGTTGATAACCCAATGTGTGTGCATACATCACGAGTTGATAGCACTAGTTGATAGTTGCATCTATGAATCAAGTGGTATGACCGATACCTGCCGATAGATCTAAGGTGGCTTGTTAGGTAAACCCAAGGTCATTTTAGTAATGTCGGATATCTATGATGCAATTGGTATGACCGATACCTACCGATTGACCTAAGGTGGCTTGTTGGGTAAACCCAAGGTTATCCTTAGCAATGTCGGATATCGACCCACTAGGACATTTTGTCATAATGTTTCTTGGATTCATACTGAGGGTTATGGATTCTTTGAAATTAGTGGGAGCCATATGCATGTCATTCAAGTCCTTATGATCATGCATGTAATTCTATTCTAACATTCTTTCTCTCTTTTCCCTATAGGTTATTGAAGATGACTTCCAGTGTGAATTTGCGCTCACTTATGGACTCCAACAAATTAACTGGACCAAACTTTCTAGATTGGCTGAGAAATATGAGAATTGTTCTCAAGTCAGAGGAACTGGGATATATCCTAGATGTTCCACTTCCTGATCCACCTGCTGCGATGCTTCGATGAGGATCGAAAGCATATCGTAAGCATCTTAAAGGCGGTGACATGACTACTGCATTATGCTTGCCTCGATGTCACCAGAGTGCGAAGCGGCGTGAGTCTATGGATGCTCATACCATAGTGTTTCATCTTAGGGAGTTATTTGATGAGCAAGCTCGGTCTGAAAGGTTCAAGACCTCGAGGCTACTCTTTACTACTAAGATGACTCGAGTTCATCTGCGATCACGGTATGCATGAAGATGAATGGGTATATTGAGAGGTTGGCTGTCTTAGGTTTTGTTATGGATTATGAATTAAGTGTTGACTTAATTCTAGTTGGATTGTCTGATAGTTATTCACAGTTTGTGTTAAACTATCGAATGAACCAAATATCCACGACAATCCCTGAGTTGATCAATCTGTTCAAGACAGCAGAGCAATCTATCAAGAAGGATAGTAAGCAAGTGCTTATGGTGGCTTCTTCTTAGGGTTCAAAAAAAAAGAATCTAAAGAAGAAAAGGTCTAAGAAACCTAAAGGAAGTACAGCCAAGAAGAAAATCAAAGAGACTGCACCAAAAGGAACTTGCTTCCATTGTGGCAAGGCAGCCCTTGGAAGCGGGCTATAAAGTCTATCTGGATGAATTGAAGTGAAGAAGGCATCGATGCCTCGGCTTCTTCGAGTATGTTTGTCATTGAGGTTAATCTGTTTCGACCATAACATATGGGTATTAGATACGGTTGTGGCTCACACATATGCAATGATATCACGGGGCCTCGGGGACGATGAGCGACTCATGAAAGGAGAACTAGACTGCGTGTGGGAAATCGAGCAAGAGTTCTTGCATTAGCCGTAGGCACTTACTTTTGTCACTCCCCACTGGGCTTGTAATTAAATTGGATGAATGTTATTTTGTACTGTGTTAACAAAGAACATATTATCATTTCTTGTTTAAATAGATTTGGTTTCCATTTGACTTTTAGTAACAATGGTTGTTCTATTAGTTTGAATGGAATGCTTTATGGTACTGGTACATTATGCAATGGAATTTACATATTAGATGTCACATCCAATTATGAATGTCAATGACAAGAAAAGACATAAACAAGATAATTTAAAATCAACTTACTTATGGCATTGTCGCCTTGGCCATATAAATGAGAGACGCATAGCTAAGCTCCATAAGAATGGAAGTTTAGGGTCATTTGATTATGAATCATATGACACATGCGAATCTTGTTTATTAGGCAAGATGACTAAGTTACCCTTTAAGGAAAGGGTGAGCGAGCGATGGAGTATTAGACCTAATACATTCAGATGTATGTGGTCCGATGTCCATCCATGCTAGAAGTGGTTGTCTTTACTTCATTACCTTTATCGATGATTATTCTCGATATGGGTACCTGTATCTGATGAGATAAAAATCTGAAGCATTTGAAAAGTTCAAACAATTCAGAAATGAAGTAGAAAACCAACTTGGGAAAAGTATCAAGACATTACGATCTGATCGTGGTGGGGAATACTTAGACCAAGAGTTTTTGGATTATCTCAGAGATAATGGGATTTTATCTCAATAGACTCCTCCTTACACACCACAGCATAATGGTGTGGCAGAAAGGAGAAATCGGACCTTGTTAGACATGGTACGATCAATGATGGGCTTTGCAAAGTTACCTAAATCCTTTTGGGGGTATGCAATAGAGACAGTTGTTTACTTGTTAAATAGAGTTCCATCAAAGACAGTTGATGTTACTTCATATGAGATGTGGACTAACAAAAGACCCTATCTTACTCATTTGAAAGTTTGGGGTTGTCCTGCTTATGTGAAGCGGACACAGTCAGATAAACTTGATGCAAAGTTTGACAAGTGTTTGTTCGTAGGATATCCTAAAGAAACAATGGGATATCAATTCTACCTTGCTGAGGAACAAAAGGTGTTTGTTTTGAAGCATGCTGTCTTTTTAGAGAAAGAGTTTCTTTTACAAGAAGGCGGTGGGAGCAAAATAGAACTTGAAGAAGTTCAAGATGCTCGAATGCACGCAGATCAATCGCTCGAACTCAAAGCGTAACTCATACAGATGAAGTAACAGATTCAACCTTCTACAACACACGAAGTTCAGAGGTCACGAGGATACGCTCTGTTCCCGAGAGATATGGATTTCTCGTGAATGAACAGGATGACGTATTGCTCATAGAAGATGATGAGCCTACCACCTATGAAGAGGTTCTGAAGAGTTCAGAGTCTGAGAAATGGCTTCAAGCCATGAAAGTTGAAATGGATTCCATGTATGAAAACCAAGTATGGACTTTGGTTGAGGCACCCGAAGGAATAAAACCCATAGGGTGCAAATGGGTTTTCAAAAAAAAAAACGACATGGATGGTAATGTAATTACCTATAAAGCAAGGCTTGTGGCTAAAGGCTTTCTTCAAAGACAAGGAGTTGACTACGACGAGACCTTCAGCCTAGTAGCAATGCTTAAATCCATTAGAATACTCCTAGCCATTGCCACTCATTATGATTATGAGATATGGCAAATGGATGTGAAGACAGCTTTCCTAAATGGAAATTTAGCTGAGGATGTGTATATGACACAACCTGAGGGTTTCACCTCCTATGATGGTGAAATGGTATGCAAGCTTCAGAAATCCATTTATGGATTGAAACAAGCATCCAGGAGTTGGAATATCCGTTTTGATGAGGTAATCAAAGAGTTTGGTTTCTCACAAAATCCGGATGAACACTGTGTGTATAAGAAGGTTAATGGGACTGCAATCGTATTCCTTGTGCTATATGTAGATGACATATTATTGCTAGGAAACGATGTCTCGATGCTACAATCGGTGAAAATTTGGTTGTCCAAACAATTTGCCATGAAAGACCATGGTGAAGCAACTTATATCCTTGGGATAAGGATCTATAGAGATAGATCAAAAAGGTTGCTTGGTCTTTCACAATCAAGGTACATAGACAAGATGCTAAAAAGGTTTAGCATGGAGCAATCCAAGAGAGGTTACCTCCCATGACTCATGGGATAACACTCTCGAAATCTGTGTCCTAAGACACAAGATGAGAGGATGCGCATGAATATGATCCCGTATGCATCTGCAGTAGGATCTATCATGTACGCTATGTTATGTACGAGACCTGATGTATCATATGCTCTAAGTGTTACGAGCAGATACCAATCGGATCCTAGTGAGGGTCACTGGGTGGCTGTCAAGAATATCCTCAAGTACTTGCGAAGGACTAAGGATGTTTTCTTGATATATGGGATGGAGATCTCGGTGGCGGGTATCTGATGCCGATTTTCAATCTGATAAGGATGATTCCAAATCCCAATCAGGTTACGTATTCACACTGAATGGCGGGGTAGTTAGTTGGAAGAGTTCCAAATAAGAGATGACTGCCGATTCAACAACCGAAGCAGAGTACATTGCCGCTTCAGAAGCAACAAAGGAAGCCGTTTGGATCAAGAAGTTCATTACTGAACTTGGTGTGGTTCCTAGCATTGATGGGCCCATGCAGTTGCATTGTGACAACAATGGGGCTATTGTGCAGGCGAAAGAACCAAAGTCTCATTAACGATCCAAACACGTACTCCACAGATATCATCTAATCAGGGAGATCATAGGACGAGGTGATGTCCAGATCGAGAGAATTCCCACGAGCAGAATATTGCTGATCCGTTGACAAAGCCATTGTCACGAAGAGTTTTGATTCTCATGTACTCGCCTATGGTATTTGATATCAAGCCGATTGACTTTAGGTCAAGTGGGAGATTGTTAGAGTAGTGCCCTGAAGGCAATCGCCTTTAGCGCATTTTGTACAAATTTGTGTACAGTCTTTATGAATAAATAAAGAAAGGCATATTTCATTACGTTGCTATTCATTATTAATGAACTGATATTGATCAATAAGCAAAATAATGAAGTCCATGATATATGACATAGCATGAAGGAAATTGTGATGTGATCATACTACTGAGATTCCTATCATGTGCAATTATGTCGATATCTAAATTATCCTAGTCATAGGATTACCGAGGCTGGACATCGATGTCTGGAAAGACTAGCACATCTCAAGCTCCTTGATTTGATCAGCGGTGGATCTCGAAGCTGTAAATATGAGATATTTAGGGTTGAGATGTGGATGCTTACTAGAGGTAGTAAGTACATTGGATGACCTGCTATGAGATCATCACATAGATGTCCTATTCTAATGTCAGTGATAATCTCATCATAGCAATGGTGCAAGTATCCTTAGACTTGAGGTGCTCAAGGATATCTTAGATACTGATTCTGTGCTTTGACTCCATTCCTTGTTGCCTTACAGAGGTCGCTCATAGGGTGGTGCTTGGGTACAGCTTGACGTATTCGAAGGTAATTGAGTAGCCAATAAAGGATTCACCACTTCTGTGATAGCAGAAGATGATACCCATGGCCTCTTGTCAGGTTCATTACTTGGAAATCTCTGGCCGGAGTATATATGTCATAAAGAGTGTCTTCAGTGACATATAAAGTAATGAGTCCCAAGATAAGAACTGATATCACTTGGACTAGATTTGACGTAGTCAGTCTAGTAAAGAGTTGACACATTGCCCATACTCATAACCAAGTGGGATATAGCATGGTGAAAGGACGAATTGCACGGCAATTGTCTATGGAAAGGTTCGTAATATGGTTCATGATGAGTATAAGTTCATTCGTCAAACCAATTACTTTCCGGTCAATTGGGGGTCATGATGTGTTGCTAGATACCGCTCATGACTTGCTCAGATTAAGTGTTAATCTAAGTGGCCAACATAACCGGGAACCTAATGGGTCACACGCATAAGAGTGTCTCGGAGAATTCGTAAAATAGTTTTGGATAGAGATCCAATATATGGAGAGCAATAGAATTAAATGGATCCCGATGAGATCGAGATATGTCCCGATGAGATCGCGACATCGATATTCTTGAAAAGGATTTCGGTGGTTTTCCATACAGGGACCGGTAGGCAGTAGGACCGACCCAGTGTGTTGGACCACTTGACATTTATTTATATATATATAATTAATTAATTAATTAATTAAAGAATTAATATATATATATATATATATGTAAGTGTTAACGTGGAAGCAAAGGAGAAGCTTCCTTATTTTGTCAAAAGTGAGCATTAATGTCTTTAAATGTTAAAGACAAATGCACTAAAGGACAAAAGCAAGATGGCTAACGTGGAAAGCCTTTCTACTTTGCATTTAATGTCTTTAATTATGTTAAAGACAAATGGAAGATAGATAGAAAAGAGTTGATGGTCGTTGATTGAGAAAAAAGTTAATGGAAAAGGGTTTTTCATGCTTCCTTCATATATGCACGACAATCATCTCTTCTTTACTTGATAAAGGTTTATGGAAAAGAAGAAAGAAGGATGATCGTTGTTTAAGGCTTTTGAAGCAAAAGAAAGAGTTTCTTTCTCCATGGAAGATGATGATCTTCGTGGCTTTTAAAGAATTGGAAAGGTTTTGTGAAAACCTAGTTCTCTCATCAACGATCATCTTCAAGCTCCTCTCCATCGTGATTCCAAGCTCTCCAAGGACAAAGGTAAGAGCTAGCACTCTTTAATTTGTTCTAGCTATTCTCGGGTCAAAGGGTTTGTCCCGGTTAGGTTCTCTGGTCTCTGCGTGGATACCATTAGAGATGGTCTCCTTTGGCCGTTATGGTTTGAGTTTGTTGTATAGACATATGGATCCTGGCTTTCGGGAAGGTCCCGGAATAAAAAATTTTTGTTTTCCGCACCGTGGGCATGTGATGCTCATACCGGGATTTTACTACAGCGACGTGCACCAGGCCGTTCGTCGCGACGTGCACGAGGCTGTTCGCCGCGGCGTGAACGAGTCGTTCGTCGCGACGTGCGCGAGATTATTCGTCGCGACGAGCGGAGGCTGTTCGCCGCGACGAGTCTTCGATTTTTAGAAAGGATAGATTTTAGTGTTTTGAGCATATCTTTTGTTACAAAAGTCCTTTTGAGGTGATTTTTGATGCGTTGTAAACTAGAGTCATAGATCTACGAGTTTTGTGAAGAAGTGAAGTTCTGAATCAGTCTCTAAGGATATGAAATTTTGGATGGAAGTTAAGAATAGAAATATTGTTTCAGCATGAGTTATTGAATGGGACTTTGGTTCTTATTTTAGGAAATCAAGCGAGGCAAGAGGAGCAAGAGGATCTAGAGGAAACTCATTCCTAGGGAAGAACAAGCAAGGAATTCAAGGTGGGTTCATGTTTATAATAGAAGACATAAGTCACTCATTGTTTTGTTCAAATCAAGAAAGATTTAATGCTTTAAATTGCATCATCAATGATTTGCATTACATGCTATTATGAATGATTATATTTTGCTATATAATTTGCATTCATGAGTATTAAAAAGATTTAAAAAGGGGTTTTCTCCTTTCAAGAATACATGTACATGAAATCATGTTTTACGAAATATATGAGAAGCAAGTTTACAAGCAAGTGCCAGTTTGGCAATCAAGTTTACAAGATTTTGAATCATGCATGTTATGTGGGTTTGCGGTATGTCCCTCACGAATAGTCAAGTGCACATTGACTCACGAAAAGGCTTCTCCCGCCTGCCCGCAAGTGGCACAGGGTTTCTCACAAGGATTCTCTCACGAAACTACGTCTACACATAACTGTTTTGATGGGAATGTGTAGCACGTCATGAATCAGGGCTAACCCAAACCATCATGTTATGTTATGTGTTTATGATCTGTTGTTATGAATCATGCATTATGAATTGTTCAAGATTCAAGCATTTTAAGATAATGATTCATGTATGCTCAATTGCTATGATTTCAACAAGTACCACGACAAGGTGTTATTTTAAATACTTTTGTTTATTTCTATATTATAAATATGTTCCCACGAGCTTTATAGATCACCCCCTCTAATCTCCCCCATTCAGGTGACGAGCAAGAGACCGAGTGAGTCACGAGTTATAGCAGCACTCCATTTTCATTTTGTTATGATGTATTTTTTTTAAGTCAAGGCTTTAGTTACATTTCAAGTTTATTAGTTCAAGTGTATTTTGTATTTTGGCTCTTGAACTCAAGTTGTAATTTGGTTTGAAATGTTCTTAAAGCTTTGTAAACTCATATTTTGGATAATTATTTATGGATGTGTTTGATTTAAATCATGAAAGCAAGTTTTGAGTTTGCTCACGGTGGGTCCATCGAGCTTCCGATGGTCTTTTCCCTTAATCACTTAATTATCATGTTTCACCTCATGCATACAGTACCACACTCTCATGTCCGATGTTGGGCTCCGGTAGCGGGGTCCAACAATTCTTATAGATAATATTCTTAGTAATCGTAAGATATTGTTTTCCTTTTAGATTGGATCTATTAGCTGATCTTTAGGGATGCCAAAGGAGAAGGGGCTTTTCACTTGTATATATTGACATAATGATAATGAGAAAAAGGAAGAGATTCTCCTCCATCAACAGTGTTCTATCGTATCAGTTTATATTTTAAAAATTAATCACATATCTAGTACCCACGTTTATTTTTTTTTAATTGGCTAACATAAACCTAGGGTTTGTTTATGTTTTTTATTGTCTATAAAATGTCTCCCTTTGCTTTCTTGTATTTAGAAAACATCTAATGAATATCCCTTTAGTTTCAAGTTTATGGAAACATCATTGAATATGGAAAACTTAAGAATCTAATTCAACTTGTTTGAGGTGAGCTTCATTAACGACAATGTTAGCTGCTAGTGAGTCTTACTAGACTAGTGGCGATAATTGGCACTGGCAAAGGTGATAAATCACCCAAAGAAAGGAAGAAGCAAAAGCCCAAACGGAGGAGCATATGTTACAACTAAGATGAGAATAATAACTAGTGATAAATAGAGGAGAAACTAGGCAAAGGTGATAGAACAAAGAGAAAATCTACTTTGGAGAAGATGTTGACATGGACATATCAATCAAGTACACTCTGAACGAGATTGGAGTGTTCTGTCCCCCTTCCTTTTTTACTCTTTTTTAGCCTTTTTCTGTTAGCCAATTTTAAAAAAATAAACGAGGGTACTAGATATGTGATTAATTTTCAAAATACAAACTGATACGATAGAACACTGTTGATGGAGGAGAATCTCTTCCTTTTTCTCATTATCATTATGTCAATATATACAAGTGGTTAGATTAAGATTAAAATAGTTTAAATTCCTAATAAAACTAGAAAATAATTTTAGATTGATTGAAAAATATTTAAAAGGGTAAATTTTATTAGGAATGTTTTGAGATGTAGTTTAAAATTTAAAAGTTAAACTTTTAAATTAAATTAGAATCTAGCAAAGTGTTAAAAGGTTATTGTTCATAATTTATGTTAGACATAATTAGTATAATAAGATTATATTAATTATGATTAAACCTAAAATTTTAATTTAAATATCTCAATTACATATGAAGTACATATTTATAATATGATTATTGTCTTCCATTATTTAAAAATAAAACTATAGTTATATTTATTGTAAGGATTGTTAAGTGACTCAAGACTTATTTAATTCAAATATATTTTATCTTAAATTAATAGGTCCTATTTAACTAAATTTCAAATAATTTGAATGAGTAATTTATAATTATATGAATTTAGAGACAGAGTTAAAACAGTATATAAGATATATTTTGATAAAAAGTTGAAACCTAACATATCTAGGAGTTATATAAAATGTGATTAATAAGAATGCTATCTACTTAATTTAAATTTAGTTACTTTGTTAATTAACTTAAGATCAACTAAGTTTGAATACAATTTTAGCTCATTAAAGAGATTAAAGTATTTATTTTAAATAGTAGTTAGAACTATTTTTGACTAAATAGTGAAGGTAACCAAATATTTATTAAAGTCCTTATCGATTTAGTATTGTGATGTAAACTAGTACTTACTTTTTTTTATGTCTTTTTAGTTGTTAAATAAAACGAGTAGTAATTTGTTCCTGATAAGTATCATTGATGCTAGTAAGCTTACTAAAACTAACTTCTTAGACTAGTTTTGTAGCTTAAGAATTGTTCTCATGCATGAAAATAAATTGTATATTCTTGACACTATGATTCCATCAGAGCATAGCTATGATGCAATTGATGAAGTCTTGAACTTCACATTAATAATGTTAAGCAAACTATATATGTGATGTTAGCTAGTGTGTTTCTTGAGCTTTAGAGGTTGTACGAGAATATGGATGTTCCTACTATAATTCTACATCTCAAAAAGTTGCTTAGTGCATTAAGTAGGACAGAGAGAAATTAGATTCCTAGAGAATTATGCTAATCCAAGATGAAAGAAGGATCTTTAGTTGAGTTACACGTACTAAAGATGATTGATTATATTAAAAAATTAGGTAAATTAGGTTTTATCATAGATGTTTCATTACCTTAAATTTTGAACATGCTCAACACTGTAAATAAATGCCTTAAGAGGAACCTAGCTATGTTCTTATTGTGGATTTTTCCAAGACTAAGAAAAAAGTCTATAAGAAACAAAAGAACATGAAACAGAAGTCTTCTGTTAAAGTAGTAAAGTCATATGATGGAGTTAAGAAGAACATCAATAATAAGGGCGCATGTTTTTATCATGGAGTCAATCGACATTAGAAAAGGAAATGCATAGCTATCTTACTAGCCTAAAAGATAATGAGCTACTTTTTTATATACGTGTATGATTGAGATCAATGTTTCTACCTATATTTGATATTCTTAAGTATAGATATTAGACATGGTTCTCATATTTGTAACAGTATGTAGATGTTAACAAAGATTAAATTATTAAGGAATGGCGAAGTGCACTTACGATTTGACAATGAAGCAAGGATTATCGTAGTTTAGCTTTACATTCTAACCTTATATTATAACTAGATACTTGTTATTATGCTTTAGTCATTACAAGAAATATTATTCCATTTCTTATTTAGATTTTAATGGACTTGTCCTTTATTATTAAGAATCAATATTATTCTTTTATAATGATGATGTTTGTTATGAATTTGGTTTAACTACAAATGATTTATATGAATTAATTTAGAAAGGCTAATCCTTAACACAAATGTCAAAAACTTAAGTGACTAAAATTCATCTTATTTATGGCATTATTAGTTAGGTTATATCAATGAAATTAGAAAGACAAAGTCAAATAAAAATGATATTTTGATTCATTTGATTATAGATCATATGGAAATTATAAATCTTTTTAATCTTGTTTATTAGGCAAGATGACCATAGTACCTTTAATAGAAAGGAAGAGTATGCTAGTGAGTTACTAGAGCTTATGCATTTAGATATATGTAGCCTTATCTTTACTCACATTAAAGGTGAATACTCATATTTCATTACATTATTTGAGCGAAGAAATTGTATTTTATTAGATATGATATATTCCATAGTGAGTAATTATCTTTTGTATCTTTTTTTATGGATATGCCCTTGAAATAGTTGCTTATCTTGTAAATAGAGTTTCATCTAAATCAATTGACAAAGACTAAACTTACCATGCCTAAAGATTTGGGATGTGATGCTTATGCGAAGTGTGAAACATCTTATAAGCTTTAAGCTAAATTAGATAAATGTAAATTTATGGAGTATTTGAAAGAGAGATAAATTTTAGCATCCTCTTGATTAAAAGGTGTTTATCTAAATATATAATATATTCCTGGATAGAATTAATTTTCAAAGAAAGAAGTAGGATTAAGGTAAAACTTAGAGAATCTTAAAATCACAAATTCACATTCAAATAGAAAAGAAATCTCAAGTTAATACATACGATGTACAACTAAGAGTTCAAAATAAATATAGTCTACAAAGCATAAGTAAGATACATTAGTCCCCAACTAGATTAGATCTATATATTTAAAAGGAAAAATACAATGTATTGCTTATAGATGAGCCTACTACTTTTAAGGAAGCAATATCTAACATTAATTCTTTAAACCAACATGAAGTTATAAGATCTAAAATAGAATTCATGTATACTAACTAATTATGGATATTCTTAGATGCTCCCAATCTTATTGTACCTATAGGAAGCAAATGGGATTTTAAGAGAAAATTTAGCATGGATTGTAACATACATATGTATAAATCAAAGCTAATGGCTAAAGGTTACAAACAAAAATAAGAGGTTGATTTTAAAGAAACTTTTTCACTATTAGTTATGTTTGAGTCCTTAAGGTTCTTATTGGCTATGGTCGCATATCATGATTATCCAATCTGAAAAATTAATGACAAAATATCATTTCTCAATAGGAATTTACTTAAGGATATGTATATGATACGATTTGAATGTTTCTAAATCTAAGAGGTTTTCTAATCAAGTATGCAAATTGTAAAAGTTTATTTATGGATTTAAGAAAACGTCATAAAGTTAGAACATTCATTTTGATAAGACAATCAAAGAGTTTAACTTTCTAAAAAAATGTAGATGAACCAAGGGTCTATAAGAAGTTTAGTGACAGCGTAGTCATCTTCTTAATGCTATATATGGATAATATATTAATGATTATAAATAACATACCAATGCTCCAATCTATAGACAATTGTTTTCCAAGTACTTCTTCATGAAAAATATAAAAGAAATGGCCTATATTTTAGAAATAAAGATTTATAGAGATAAATCAAAAGGTTTCTTATCTTATCCCAATCTATATACATTGATAACATATTAAAGAGGTTTAGGATGGAAAATTCTAGGAGGAGATTTTAACTTATCACATAGGATTCCTTTCTTATAGAGTATGTGTTCAAAAACAAAAGATGAGAGAGAGAAATTGATTATATTGCATATACTTTGGCCATTAGATTAATCATATATGAGATGTTATATAGTAGATCGAATGTCTCATATACTTTGAGCATAACAAACATATTTTAATCCAATCCAAGTGATTATTACTAGATGGCTATGAAAAAACTTCTTAAAGTACTTAAGAATAATTAAAAATGTTTTCTTCATCTATGAAGGAATTGAACTAAGAGTTTAGATGTATTTACGTGTGAGTTTCCAGTCTGATCCTAATGATAAAAAATCATAATCAGGGTAAATTTTCACTATGAATGGTAGGGCAGTAAGATGAGAAAGTTCCCAAGACTTAACTATCACTGATTTTATGACTAAGACAAGGTACATTTCAATTTCGAAGATGGTAAAAAAAGCAGTTTAGATTAAGAAGTTCATCAACGAATTTGGAGTAATTTTTAGCATTGTTGAGTTAATAAAATTGTATTGTGATAATAATGGCGTCATTATACAAGCAAAGGAGCCAAGATCTCATTAACGGTCCAAACTTGTATTTAAGAAGTTTCACTTGATTAAGGGAGATAGTGGAGCAAAAAGACATTGCACTAAGGCGAGTTCTCATATAAGAGAATGTTGCAGATCCTCTCACTAAGTCGTTGTCTCACAATAGATATAATCAACATATGGATGGATATGGTATTAGATACATATCCAATTAGCTTTAATGAAAATAGGAGATTGTTAGCTTATGTCCTTACAACAAATTGACAAATCAGTTGGTTGCAATTTGTTGTATGTAATTATTATTTTAATTAATAAACACTATTTATTTTAATTAATTTTTAATTATATTTGATATTTTAATACTAAAGGTATACTACATTAATTGAAATTATAATGAGATCATAAGATTCAATTTATATTTATGTATTATTCTAAATTATTTCTAGTTGTAGTTTAAATCAAGTCAAGATATTAGTATAAATGTAAAACTAACACATGTTATGCTTGTTTTTTATAAAGAAAGTAATTGATTCCATAAAGTAAAGTATGGCGACACTTAAACAAACATATGAGTACTTATTATAGAATAACTTTAATGAATTGATCCAATTATAAGGCTCTCAACTAAAATATTACTTATATTTTATGAGTTTCCTTATTATGATAAATTATATAAAAGACTTGATATTACTAAGGTAACTCATATGAGAATTATCATATTTTTAATTTATGATATACTTTATTTAGGATAAATCATTTGCTAATACTCAGATATAGTATGAATTATATGGAAGTAGTTGAATAAGTTCAAAATGATTCATTATTTTAAAGTAAGTAGGAAATATATTATTTTATTCTTAATTAGTAGTGATTTAAGGAATTCTCTTGCTAGAATGAATTAAGATTTGAAATTATATTTTCAAATATCAATTATAGATCGATTAGTAGTTAACAAGAATGAACATGATTGGATTTAAGAAGAATAGACACAAAATTCTATACCCTATGTCAAATTAAAACATTAGATAACTTATATGTTATAAATATGCATGCATAAGTTAAGTCAAGTCACTTTAAAATTCCTAATACTTGAGGGGTTATAGCTGTGAATCTTGATTAATAATTATGGTCTTGTTTCATAAATGGCTAATTAGCTATTTTTAAACATATAGAGAGATATTTAACTTATTGATCTTGTTAAACCGCTAATAATCATGTTTAGTAATGAGCTGATTAGGTTAGTGGATTAAATCCAGTTTGTTGTTTTTTAAAATGTGCTAGTGGATGGGAAATTAAAGGATGAAAAAAACAATTAAGTCTAAAAGTTATTAAAAATGACTCAAGCTATTATCTTTTATTATTGTTTTTCCTAAACTTTAACAATAAATAATAATAATAATAATAAGTTGGAAGGCGGGTGAGTGGATTGGCAAGCCAGCTAACGGGGCCACCCAACGAACTGAGGATGACTCAAGACCTACCCTCAGGTTGGTAAAGGAAAGAAGGAATCATATTCTTGGGCAGAGGCCATGAACGTCACATACAATACAGGATGAAAGATGTGCTGCGAGCGAGTTCCTTGAATTTGAAATATGGTTAAGTAGCTCCTGGATGGGGAACTACCCCTTATTCCTCCGCGGTAGCAGGCACTATGAGCCCTCTATCCCATGCATCTAACCAGCTCGCGTGGTTCACCGATTCCACCGAAAACTCTCGTTTGTTGAAGCGAAGCACAGTGCGCTTTAAGCGTAGAGCGAGAAACGTCTCTTCTTTCGTTTTGGTTTATTCACTAATTTATTATTATTGTTGTTGTTGCTATTATTATATGTTTTATGTTTTTATTAAAGTTATAAATTTAATTTTTGTGAAATTAAATATTAAAAATTTAAATTCTTATGAGAATATTAAAAAATGTTACGATATAATAGTTATGTTCTTATATTTTTAAGTCATGTCCTCATAACTCATTTTATATATAAACACTAATATTAAACAATTAATTTTACCAAACATCTTTAAATAAGCATTTGATATTATTCATTTGGTTCAATTAGTCGATATAATTTGTTGTCACTAACTTCGATAGAATTAGCTAACGATTAATGCAATCATTGATTGTTAAACAAAGCCTATAAATTATTTATTAGATAATAAAACATAAATAAAAAGCAGTTTCAATTTTATTTTATAATCATTGTCAATATATTCGAGAAACCAACGGGTAACATATAAGTTTAAAGAAAAAACAATTTGAATAAATTTGAATTTAATTGTGAAGTTTAAAAAATTAGTAATCAAATATGTGATATTTTATTTTAATAAAATAAAATTACAATTATTATTAGAGTTAGTCTTTAATTATAATTATAATTTTAGTTAGAAAGAAACGATAGAATCTTTTCCTATAGATACTTACACATGTATAGCTTGTGGTTAATAGTTCGACAGAAGAAAAGATTCACAAAATTTCAAATCAAATATATTTTAACATTCTAATTTCTGATTACTATTTTTCTAATTACTCAATTAAAAAGATTTAATTGAAAATTTATAAAAATTGTTTTTGACTCTTACCCAATCTTATGAATACCGTTCGTTCGGTGATTCCTAGGAACGTACCATACCGACTAGAGCTGGAGCGGGCAGGCCACCTTGATACTGCGTAGGTACTAGTAGTAGGAAGATACCGCCACGGCAAGTGAACTCGTGAAAATACAGAGACTAATCTACAAATTTTAAAAAAATAACCCTAAATTTCCCAACCCCTACCCCCCTTCTCGCCGGCCGATAGCTTCTGCCTTCTGAACTTTTCTTCAACCTCTTCTTCTCTCATCTTCTCACCGTCGCGTCGCCTCTCTCCTCTTCTCACCATCGCGTCGCCTGGTTTACTCTGGCGTTCATCCTCTTTCGCTCATCGCCTCATCCTCCCTTGGCATCGAAGACATCGAACACGCTTTCTCCTCCACGGATACCTGGAGACGCCATCGACCACCACCTTCTCCGCGTGAAGCCACTGCACCACAACACTGGAGGAGACCCGTTTGAAGCCACCAGAGACCGTCTGAAGCCACCGGAGACATTTCAAAGCTCAACAACAAAAACAAACAGCAAAAGAGAACACGAAGATGATGGATTATCTCTCCTCCTCAGAGAGTAAAATCGAAATAGAGAAATGGCATAAAAGAAACATTATGTCTAATAACTCGAAGATTCAATAAAAGAAGCAGACATAGAGAAATTATTAAGTAATTAATTTTAAAAAAAATAATGAAGTGACAGAGAGATCGTGGGCAATCTTATCCTCATCCACCATAGATAATTAATTAATTATTAATTAAATTTAATTGCATAAAGTGGGTAAAGATAAAGTTTGAGCTATAACGCCCAATTAAAGTGGATAAGACAATCATGAATAATGAACCAACCAAATTCACCTATTTTGAATTTTGATGCTTTTATAGTTTTTTTTAAATCATAAACATTGAGCTAAATTTGTTATTTACCTTATCTTTAAGATGTGTTGTTTGATTGTTTCCTAATCTCAAAATTGTTTAGGATGTGAATTTCAATTTTGTATAACAATTACGAGTATACATTATAAATTCATAAACTAAATCATTAAAATATGAACATATTAAAGTAAAATATTTTTGTAATTGATTATTATTTATATGTAAAATATTTAAAATTATTATTTTTTATATTAATTGTCATTATTATTTATTATTAAGATTTTTGAAAGTATAGTTGATATAAACAGTAAACTAGTAAAATGTACAGTACAACTGTATGATATATCAATATGGACTATTTTGCAATTTTTAAAAATTTTAAGGACTATTTCATAAATTTTAAAAAATTCAAACAAAGACTTCGATATTGATGCAGAATCTGATTCGTTCAATTCAATTCGATCTAGAATCCGATACGATATCCATAACATTGTTATTACCTCGATCTTGTCAGGATTAATGATTTCTGCAACACAAATCCAGACGTCACATGATTTACGAAAAGCCAGGAGAAACCATCGTTATTTATTTTATTTCCCTCCCAATATCTAGGGAGAATAAGGGTTAAACAATACAATCCCTGAAGAAAAAGTAAAGCAAAGCACAAAAGCATACAATTTTTTCTTCTTCTTCATATGTTATTATTTCAATTCCTGCGAGCTATTATCGACTTATATATATATATATTCCATGTACAAACTCACATTCCATAACCAAAATTATGCCACCATCATTCGATGAAACTCGTAGAACTCAAGCACTCCATTCCCATCAGTATCAAAACACTCAATCATCGTCACACACTCATCATATGACTTTGTATCGCCAAGTCTATGCAAGGCCCTCTGCAGACTCTTGGGCGTTATGCGACCCGATCCTCTCTCCGTTTCAAACATTTCAAAGGCCTTCTTCAGATCATCATCTTCTTCATCCTGATCACGACCTTCCCTTTTCATCAACTTCATGAAGTCTTGAAAATCCAACAAGTTGTCACCATCCCCGTCAAAACCCCCGATCACCGTTTGAGCATCTTCGTGCGACATGTACTCTCCAATGGATCCAAAATATGCCCTAAGTTCCAAAGCTGATATCTTTCCATCACCATCACCATCGAAGTAGCGAAAAACTTGTTTTAGTTCATCTTCCTGCTTAGTAGATCTACTGTTGGAACTAGATGGAGATATGGGAGAGGTAGGAGAGCTTTGAGTTGAACTAGATTTTGCTTGTTGACGACGGTTAGAGAACCACCTGGAGGGTCTGCAAGCACTGAGATCAATCGCCATTGGAGATTGGAAAAGGAGTACTAACTACGTCCATAAGCTCAAGAGCTAAAACGTTGTTATATATGAACAGAGTTAAGAACAGATGTGATCTTTGGAATAAAGTCAGGAAACTTATTGGCAATGACGTAAAGAGATAGACTAGGTGGAAGGAAATTTCATGGAAACTTCCTTTATAGGGTCCTCTCTTCCTCGACAAGATAGATCAGCAGCCCATTTCATTTGACTACAAATTGATGTCAAGAAGAGTTGCAAATTACAGAAATTTTCCATGGAAAGAAAAAGTCGCGGTCACCATTGACATGTGGAAGATAGCCGTGTGTTAGACTCTTAAGTCATGTTAGACTCCTATGTCGTGATAGTAGGATTGAGCATCCCACTGCCATAGAATATATACCGAAATATCTTGAGAACATTTCAATACATAACTTATAATAATGGGATGTTAGAGCAGTCACTGCTATCGCTTAATCATGACATTATCATTTTTTTTGTTGTCCACAAGGTGTCTTAGGAGAGTCTCAATTATAGGAAGTTATTTTTAAGCCATCCACATCCATACTAATCCTCGCTCGAGTTAGGTAGGTCCCTTACTGGAGGTAAAATTCTGGCTCCAAATTTTAAATAGTTGCATATATAAAGACGGGTTTGAACCCACGACTTCACTTAAACCATGAGAGCCCCTTACCAACTCACCTGCGTCTTGGGATTATGACATCATCATTTATAATCTCTTATAAGGTATCATAAAGAAAAGACATAACATTTAAAAACCAACAAAATTCTTCCTTTCATTTTATAAAAACCAAACATGTACATTGTAGCTTTACAAACCATCCAAATATGTACATCATTCAAAACTTAATACAAAACACACTATAAGAAAGATGAATTATACAAAATTTTCTATCTAATTTTTCAGTCCCAGCTAACTGACCTTTGAGTCATTTCTTCTTCCCAAATATGTAGAGTCTCTTTGTCACTAATGTCCTCTTTCAGTCCTGAAAAACTAACATTGCAATTTTGGTGAGTTTTGCGAACTCAGTGAGGTAACCATCTTCGATGGTTCACTCAATTCGTACAACACATCAACACATGTAAACACTTATTTCACATCTTTTCATTTAGCATATAACATCACATATCATTTACTTCACACATTTACTCTCATTCAAATACATGTCTACAATATATTTCAGTCAGTCAAACACACGTATTAAATGTATGAAATGCTTGTGATGTTAGATTATTTCATGATCCATGTGACTTATAGATTTGAGTCTCATATAAAGAACCAAAGATAATAGTTATTAGGT
Organism: Erythroxylum novogranatense; assembly: GCA_029891385.1. Classification (NCBI taxonomy): domain Eukaryota; kingdom Viridiplantae; phylum Streptophyta; class Magnoliopsida; order Malpighiales; family Erythroxylaceae; genus Erythroxylum; species Erythroxylum novogranatense. The sequence continues at coordinate 18,035,605 of CM057228.1, forward strand.
ATTAAATAATGGATCTCAAATGGGTCAAAGACCCTTTCCCTCTCTCTTTTAAAATGAACCAACATGATGGTTGGTGAAAGGATATATAAGTTTTAGAAACTTGTAAATGTGTAAGCTGAACTATTGAAGATACAAATAAAAGAAGAAGAAGAGAGGGAATTAAATCTTTGCAAAACTATTATGGATACAGGTATGACAAAATCAATCGATCTATAAAAGTCTTACACGTGAAATTCACTTTTGATTATTACGATGCTGTGACTGAGTGCCTAAACTTTCTCGTATCTATTGTAGATACTAGGCTTATTGATATTGTCCCTTATCCGTTGGAGATATAGGGCCCATTATACATAACGAGCCTTCGACTCTTAATCACATTCCGAGCTTTAAGCTCATTTTTGGTAGCTACTCAAATCACAATTCTCATTATCTAATCTTGCATTTATGTAATGAAATGCATCACACATATTCAATCAATCATTGTTTCAATCAATCACATTCACAGTCTTATTCATATTTATCATCGAACCTTAGTCCAACATTCAATAATTATGTTAAGTAACACTTATTTCTTCACATTCACATACAAGAAGCACTTCAAATATCACATTCATGCATCAGAAGCCTCGGACCTTCAGTGTCCGGAATCAACACAATCAAGTCCACATTCAAAGATATCTCAGAACATAATTTATAACAAACAAATAATTAAGTGAGACCATCTAGGTTACTCACAGATCGCTTTAGAAGCTATTGCCTCAAAATCTCGGCAACGTTTGGATGTTGACGTTCAAAATGCTCCTATATATCATACAATATACATTTACACATATCACAAATTTACACAATTATATACGTGCTCATTTATGCATATATGTATAAATATAGATTATGTATAATGCATATTAAATGACAATCCCGAGTATCTTTCCATTATTCTCGTTACACAATCATTCATATATCAACACTCACATAAGTATAATTTGTACTTAGGGTTTGCACCTCCACAAAACAATTTGAATATAATTTCATAACTCATTTGATCATTCTAGATTTTTCTAAAAACAAACTTTCAGGTCCATATTGCATGATCATTCTAACCAGAAAAATGGAGTAATTTGGTCACACTTCCTTCTAGAAAATTGTTCTTCTATGTCTTAAGTTTCTAATGACACCAAGATCGTACAATTTGGTTCAGTATTTCGAAAGTTATACTCAAAATACTTTAGATTGAGTATGTTCGAAATTTTAGCTAGTGCATGATCATGCACTCAAAGTTGTACAACTCATATCTCTCAATTCTAATATCTAAAAATTACAAACTTTATACTAATTGAAATCCAAGAGAATCAACTACATCTTTTGTGAAGACAGCTTTGTCTGATTCAGCCTACATCAATATAATTTATTCGATAACAACAAGGTGTGATTTATGTCATGGGTAGTGCTGCAGCCTAAACTAAAACTGAACTTCAGGCTAAATTTTAAGTTACTTAATGATAGAATTCAAATTTAATTTCTTTTTAAGAATTGTAGTTGTATGTCTCTAGTTTCATCTAGATCAAAATCCATTTAATTTGAATATTTACAGATGAAGGTACGGCCAAAATATAATTGCATGTTCAGTAAAAACATTCCATATAACATACTCCAACACACTACATTGCCAAAATTCTATCATTTCAAGTTGATCATTCTGCTATACCTCAACTTTCAGTTCAGTATTCTCTATACACAATTCACAATTTCATGATTGATTACAATCCAAAAATAGAACCTATTTCCATACTTTTCTATATCACATTTTTCTGCATTTTTGTCTACTTCACTAATCTTCATTTAACTCTAAGTATCACAATCCTTTATCACACTTTCTGCACATTTTCTATTTCATTTTTCACCTTCATTCTCACTTCAATTTCAGCTCAAATTGATGACAAACAATTCAAAATCCATGAATAAACAAAGACGTCAAAAACATAACATCATTCACGCATGTTCATCATTTTTTGCACTTCATTTTTCTGTTGCATTTTTTCATTTTTTGCTGTACTTTTTCATTTTCTTTCAACACTTTCACTTCATCTTAAACTTATCATTATAATGATCATTCTACCTCAAAAACATCTCTATAACAATTTATGAACTATTAATCATCATAAACACAAAACCCAACCATGAATACATTCATTTATTCATCCACCATTTAACATTAAAGTCAACTCCATTTACACTTTCAATCTATCTCATAATGATCATTATAAATGCCTTCATTTAGCCAATTCGAGAATGTCATTAATACACTAAAGGAGAGACCATAAACCTCTTTATTTTTACATGCACGTTACAACATACATGTAACTCCATGATCATGATCATTCAATCTCGAATTACTCATCATAAATGTTTTATTTAACACTACCCATAATGATTAAAGCATAACTTACTTGATTTAGCTTCCAATTCTTCAAACTCTTCAAGAAATCCAAGAATCCCTAATTTTCCATACATCTCATGGTCATTATGAAGGTGGATTAGGTTAGGTTTTTCTTGTGGAAAATGAAAGAAATAGCAAGATGGAAGTGGCAATTGATAGATGGAAGTAAGGTGTAATATTGATGAAGGTCTGGTGAATCACAATCGTGAAGAAAAAGAGAAAGCCACGAAGAAGACGAAGAAAGCAAGAATAAAAACACTTAACTTGGTCTTTCAAGTTAGAAGAAACGTGGGCTTTAAGACTTGGTTTGGCAAGTGACACTTGTCACTTGCCACTTGTCCAATTTCTAAGACTTTAAACTAGGTTATCATATTTAACTAGTCTAATCAATTCCAATTCCTACTCCAATTGTCTCCCAATTTTCGATGACACTTGTCAATAAATCACAAGGTCATTTATCAAATTTTCATTGCCATAGGACAATAAATTCTACTACTATTTATTAATTGTCTTACCACTTGACATTTTTCTAATCCAAAAATACCTAAAATTTCAAAAATTTTCTAAATTTCACCAAACATTCTAAATCAATAAATATACTTTCCAAATCAATTTTCAACACATAAAAACCACAATTCTCAATATAATCACATTTATAACTCAATTATGCCTAAAAATATTAATGAATGCATGTATAGTCATTTTAATGTGCAAAAACTAATATTCGTGAGTGTGTGTATGTTATATTATGCATGAGCATAAAATGCACTTTCTAACTTCTCAATAAACTCTCATATATACTATTTTAGGGTCCTAAACCTTAACATGGGATAACGGGATGTTACAGTGCAGGCATTGGCAAGTCTTGACTAGTGTTCGACAAACGGAACAACAGAACAAGGAAAAAGACTTGTGAGGAGGCAAAGATGAGAAGGGGCAATGTCAAGCGTTGGCATGCATTAGTGGGCATTGGCGAAAATCTTCAACGAGATGCAAGATTCGGATGCAAGATCAAAAGAAGGTTTAGACGGACTTCGAATGGAAGGATAATTAGATCACACACGTGATGGGCATATGCGAGAGTTCCACGATTACTGAGCAAGTAGATCAAGCATGGAGCGAGGGAAAGTTTCAGACTGTGTATGAGCTGACTTAGCTAAGGCTAAGTTCTTGATGGACTAAGGACTTAGTGTGTGCTCAAGTGGACAGATCATGGCAAATGGAGTTGGCATAGGTAAGCATTGGATCAAACCAATGTGCTATTGACTTGGATGACTTATCATTAACGGATAGAGATGAGGAGATCTTGGATGATGTGGCATATAAGATTAAAGTGGATGTGCATAAGCTTTAAGAGATAAAGATCATACAGAAGGATCATCTGAAGATAGAGGAGATCTTCGTGGATATGGATAATCACTCATAGATAATGTAATCTTTTATCTTGTTATCATGATTTAGCTTAATCCTATTAAATAAAGTCTGTAATATATTAGTTAGCTTAATGTAATATGATAAAATAAGATTGTGATCTTAGCTAGTAAAATTCTAGTAGGATTCTAACTTAGTCATTTAGAGATACCTATAAATAGCTCATTTGAGTTTTGCTCTCATAATCAAGAGGTGAGTGTTGTGAGACACAGACATTGAGAGAGTATTCCTTTGTATACTTTGAGGAAAGTAATGAAGGGTGGCTTTTAGTTGTATTTATTTCTTGTTATTGTTGTTGCCTTTACTATTCTAGTGCTTCCGTAATTTTCTTGCGAGTGTCAGAGTTAAACACTACTAGGGTCGTGAGATGTTCAAGAATCGAATTATTGATCGATGGTCACGTGGGAAGGCCGAGTCTTGCTTAGAAGGACTCAAGTAAGATTGTCGTGTAAAGGAGTAGGTGCATGTTGTAGACAAGTTCGTGCTTGAAGGAAAACCTTTGTAACAACTGGTATCAGAGCCTAAGTGCGATATGGCAAGAGGCAACAATTTGACGGAACTTGTCACCTGAGTTGAGGCACTCATTGGGCCGATTTATTAAGGGAGGAAGAGATGATTTCTTACAAAACTTGATTCGAGATGTTGAATGCGCGAATCCAACAATTGTAACATCAAATAGCGGAGTTGATGAAGGCATAAAAGGAGTATAGGTTCGAGGTGGCGATCCTAAAGCATGCCATTACAACAGAGGATGTTGGGCATACTGAACGCATTTTGGTAATGGTGCGAGAGCCATAAGTTTTCAAAGGCAAGTAGAGTGCCACTTAAAAATTTCTTGTGAGATGTGGAGCAATACTTTGCGGTAACAAAGGTTTCCAACTCAAAGAAGTGTCGATCACGACAATGTAGCTAGTTGAGGATGCAAAGTTATAGTGAAAAATGAAAACCTCCAACGATATCAGTGCAGGGAGACCTCTCATCGACACTTGGGAAAAGATGAAGAAGTTAACAAATCAATTCTTCCTAATAACACTTTATAGCTCGTAAAGGAAGCTTTGAAGAGGTTGAAGCAAGATGACTCGATGTAGGAGTAGGCAAGGAAATTCACATCTTTGATGTTGGACATACGGAACATGTCAAAAGAGGATAAGTTGCTCAACTTCATAAGCAGCTTGCAAGGTTAGGCACAAATAGAGCTTAGAAGGCAAAACGTGAAGGACCTCCCAAGCACAATAGCAGTTATGGATGCATTGATGGATCTCCAAATGCCACCACCGATTCAAACTAACTATAAGAGTAAGAAAAATGGTAAGATGCAAAATGGATCGGATAAAGGCAAGAAGAAGGTAGGCGAATCTTCTCAAGGTAAGAAACAAACAAAATGAGATATTGCTTGTCTCATTTATGAAGGGCCACATTTTGCTCAGGAATTTTAAAGAGGGAAGGCGGGTAAAAAGCAAGTAAATTCCATGGTCGCGAAGGATGAGGGAGAGGGAGAGGAGGACTTGACGGAAGAAGTCTACCTCAATAGTTTTGCTGTGTTGGGCACAATGGGCCTTCTGAAGGAGTGTCTAAACAAAAGCAATGAGACATTCGAGGGAGAGGGAACATCGTACGTGGGAGATGTGCCGATAGTTAAGGAGTCTTCGAGGAAATCACACATAAAGGAGTGTCCACATATTATTTCGATAAGGGCATCGATTTCTTATAGTGGGGATGGTTTGTTAGATCCCTAGGTCATACCAATGGGATCATGCGGGCAATAGCAAGCCTTGACCAGTGTTCAACGCGTGGAACAATGGAACAAGGCAAAAGATTTGTGAGGAGGTAAAGACAAGAAGGGGCATTGTAAAGCATTAGCATGCATTGGTGCGCATTGGTGGAAATATTTGACTAGGTATAAGATTCAAATGGGAGACCGAAAGAAGGCTTTAGATGGACTTCGAATGGAAGGTTAGCTAGATCACATGCATGACGGAAATATGCGAGAGTCCCAGAGTTACTTAGCAAGTAGATCAAGCATGATGCGAGTTTTAGAAAAGTTGCGGACCGTGTACGAGCTGACTTGGCTAAGGTTAAGTTCCTAATGACTAACGGCCTGTTTGGTTCAAGGAATGGAATAGATAGGGAATAGAATAGTTATTCCTAAGAATAGAAAAGATGAGGAATAGAACAGAATGAGTATTACTTTGTTTGGTTAGAGAATAGAATACAGAAAGAATTTCTATTCCAATATTTGATTTGAAAATATAAACTTGGAATAAGAAAGGAATAAATAACAAAAAGACTAAAATGTCCTTATTATTATTATTATTATTATTATTAATTTTCTACTTATTATTATTCTTATTATTATTAATTTGATTGTACGAAATTAATTATCTTATTATTATTATTATTATTATTATTATTATTATTATTATTATTATTATTATTATTATTATTATTATTATTACTACTACTACTACTACTACTACTACTACTACTACTAGTACTACCATGGCCAGGGTAGCACCCCATTCTCACAAGATCCGAACCCGACATCGATGGTGATATCCGAGTCCGTGCCCCGGAAGGGTGGTGTGCTAAAGCACTCAATCTTTCAAAAGCCCACAATTTTTTTTTTGAAAATCGATAACATATAATGCGGAAATCGAAACTCAAATTGGGCCCACATTCATTCATAAATATTTTCACTTAACACAATTTTATACAAAAAGATGCGGAATATACAATTCAATACAAAATGTGAAAACACAAATACAGACGCGAACTGATCCCGACCTATATCCCTCACTTAAATGCTGTAAGTATACTCCCGTTGGCCTAACGGGGTATTCTTCTTATCCTGAAAAATAGTTGCAAATTTTGGGTGCATTTTGCAAACTCAATGAGAGACCATCATTGACGGCTCACCCAATCATATAAATCATAATTCACATAACACATACATCTCACATTTCACATTATTTCACCTTCACATAAATTCACGTTTCACATTCAATGGATGTCGATCTTATAATGCTATATGCATGAGACGCACATTCGTTCATATTGTTATGACTGAGTGCCTGTCACTCACATATACAGAATACTGGCCCATAGGCTCAGTCATCACAGAATACTAGCCTATAGGGCTCAGTCATAACAGAATACTGGCCCTTAGGCTCAGTCACATCACATAATCACGAAGCATAGCTCTACGTGGAAGCGCTTCATACAGGCGAATCAAGTCACAACGCTTTTATATTTCATGCATTCATGCCATGCTCTTATCTGATCACAGACACTAATCCTCGGACCGTAGTCTGGCATTCAACATATAGTTGAGAATTCACATTTAACTTGCATGCATTATCACATTCAGAGGTCACTTAGCAAACACTTCCGTGCACTTAGTTCATCTCATTCATATACAATTAGCACTTCAATATCCAAATCACAATCACAATCACAATCAACGGACTTCCTGTCCGGAACCTAACATAATCAAATACATTCAGAATTCAATTAATATCAAAAAGGTAAACAGAACAAACAATAGAATGAGACCATCTAGGTCTACTCATAGTACGCTCCAGATTAGCATGTGCTTTCAAATTATGGGAACGTCTTAATGCGGACACTTGACCTAGTTTGCTTGTCAAAAATCCAAGTCACAATTGTCTTTCCCTCTGTTCTTGGGTAGGATTCTCTTGAATTCCTTCATTCTTCACCAAATGAAGGGATCTTTGGCTCAGAATAAAGCTCTTTTCTTCCTCTACCTTATTCTCTTCTTGAACAACTTCAAAATCTCTCTTGAAGGCCAAAGAAATTAAAACCCTAGCTTGTTTTCCCTTCCTTCTCTCTTTCATTTCTTTTTCACATACTCTCTCTCTTATCTCTTTTCTAATCCACTCATTTTTCTTCTCTAGAATCTTTTCATTCACGTTTCTCCTTTATTTATAAGCAAGACAGCACTTCTTCTTTCATTTATGCCCTTAATGAGTGAGAATTGTCCCATTTACCCTTTTATTTGTGCCTTATGTCTTTTATACTTAAGTTTCTTACCAAAAGCACCCTTGTATATTCTAACATAGCACTTTCTTTTAGAAGACTCTTCTCTAGTATCTTATGTTTTCAATGACACCAAAAGCATTCAATTTGGTTCAGTAGTGTGAAAGTTATACTTCAATATCTCCGGATTGCTTTTATTTTGAGACAGTACTCTATACTCAACTTCCATCCAAAACTTGAAACTCTTAGAGTCCGATTCAGAATTTGATTTCTCCATATAAGTTGTATCCCTATGTTTCTAGTTTACCATAAAACAAAAATTGTCTCATTTGAACTTTTATTGATCCAGAAAACATCAAAATACTGAAGTGTTTTTCAGTGAGATAACACCAGTTGATATTATTGAAGAACACACTCACTGTACCAGTCCCACTCTTTTCACTAAATCATTCTCCATTAGTTTCATATGACTATGATTCCTGGTGGGGATGTAGGGAAATGTCTTACGAATCCAATGGTTCAATAATCAAGTCATTTGGAGGTCTAGAGAAGAAGTTATGGCCAAAAGAATCCAACATGTTCATATCTTTACTCGTACTGTACATGTCTTAGAGAAATTGCTATAACTCTCACTAAAGATGTCGGATTAACTTCATTTTTAGACTATGGGAAAGAGGACTTCCAAATCTACAACTTTCATAAAGACCTCAAAGGTCAATTCTATTGTCTACCCTCTGTACCGTCTCACTTTCTTTCGTCTCATTTTCTTCTGTCTCATTTCTATCGTTCACTTTTTCATCTTTCACTTTTCTATCGTCTACTTTCTTCCATCTGCTTTTTATCGTCTACTTTTTTTTCGTCTGCTTTTTATCGTCTATGTTTTTTCTATCTGCTTTTTATTGTCTACTTTTTTTCGTCTGCTTTTTATCGTCTACTTTTTTTCGTCTGCTTGTTATCATCTATTTTTTTTCCTTCTGCATTTTATCGTCTACTTTTTTCCGTCTACTTTCATCGTCTACTTTTTGCTGTCTGATTTTCATTTTCTACTTTTTCCATCTGCTTTTTATCGTTTACTTTTTTCTGTCTGCTTTTTATCGTCTACTTTTTTTCATCTGCTTTAATCGTCTATTTTTTTCGTCTGCTTTTTGCGTCCAAAATGTATCCACTTATAAAAATCATAACTTTTGACTCTGATGTCCAAATTTTTCATATAATATACCGTTGAAAAGATAAAAGAAAGATCTACAACTTTTCATAAGAAAATTTTGCCAAAATCCATCTATATCAATCCCAAAGTTTCCCCTACAATCCGAAGACAAATTTTTCATTCATACACCCACACTGCACCCAATTCTTCACTTCATGACAATTTTTGAGTCTCTTAGACATAGAATTGAAATTCGATGTCTTCATACAAAATGTAGCCATATATCTCTAGTTTAATCTAAATTAAGAATCATCTTGTTTGGATTACTAGAGAAAACGTTGCGGCTAAAAGACTGAAGCATATTCAGTGAATATTTTCCCAGATCACTACCAATCTTGTTTCTAAAGGTTTCCTTATCACAACTCCTACCCAGATCACTCTTTCTACTCCTTCTACTCCTTATTTTTCAATAAAATCACATTTAATATCAATCATATTTGGAAGTTGTCAATGAATGCATGTACCACTTTTTATGCAAAAACTTTCCACATTTATGTGCTTATATGCTAACATGATGCGTGAGCAAGAAAATGCATTGTCTTAATTTTTCTTTGAGCTCGCATGTACTAAAATTTTGGTCATAACCGTTAATATGGGGACGGGATGTTACATTTCTCCCCTCCTTAATAAATTTCATCCCCAAAATTCTCATCTGATTGATCAATACGGTAAAGGTAATAATTCCTCATATGCTTCTCCTTTTCTCATATACCTCATCAAATACCCTTCCAAACAACTACAACTGATAACTCAATAGGTCCTTCAATCACTGATTCAATTATCACACTATTTTCACTCTTTCATGAGCATATTTTAGACTACTTACCAACTTTTACTTCGTATATTATCAATCTATCTCTGTTGATCATACCATTATTTCTTAACTTATTCATATATCACATATTTTTTTTAGTTTAAAACTTCTTTCATCAGTAACACTAACTCATAGAAATTTTCATACAGACCAATTCATAATAACCTAACTTATCCTTTTTCCAAATTTGAACGCATCTTACCAAGGTGATACTCACAAAATCACTTCATCACTCCTTTGAAAATTCACTTCACTCTTCAGTGTTAACACATTCAACTCTTATGTCCATTTCACTATAGTCTCTAAATACGGTGTTGGTCTACCTACCTCATTCATCTTTCATGAGTCACTTTACTTTTATTTTAGATTCATCTCACTTACTAACAGTATCCCATATTTATTATGGCCTTATATCATTTTAAGCCCTCTTCATCTCAATGTTAGGGTGAATAACCACCCTTCTGTCATACTATGCCCCATATCACTTCTAATGATGCCACTATGATAACAATTGTTATACCTGTAGTCAATTCGAATTATGTCTCAATCTCATCTTCCTACGAACTAAAAAATATGAGCTTCAAGCATATTCCTAACAGTTAAAACTGCTGGTAGCTCAAACCTTCAACCACTTGTTTCTATATCCTTAGCAACTAAAATAAAATCTTAGCATATCCCTACTAGGATTTTTATCTTAAGTTGTTACTTAGGCTTCTCTAACACTTTCTTTGCTCAATCATCTTAATCGGATATACGTACTTCTTATTTCAATCACCAAATATCCTTTTTTCCGATTTCACTCGAAAGTTCACATTTGTTTTCACTTTTTCTGGGTGATTCACAATTCTGAATCTTTAGCTTTCTGGTTTCTTACTTCTTTCCAGTAGACTTGATCTTAAATTTCAATGCAACTAGCAACACTTTATTTTACCCCATATGTCACTCAATATTCTGCACTCCTTATTACACTAAATTTGAAAACCTCAATATCTGAATGTGTATTATTCCATTATAGAATTGTCTGTTCAGTGTGTCAGATTACACACTAATTTTACTAGTGTGGCACTCATTTGTGCATTTCCTCCAAACTCAATAATTTCCTCAATCTTACATAATGTACATTCCAGAAATGATTTGGCACATCTAATGTCTCCTAGACGTCAAAGCGATTTCTATCATAACACTTCTACCATGTACCAAAATCAACTCATAAGACCTTAATTGACTCTATGCATACAAAAACCACTTTAGACTATTACAAAGGATTGTATCTTAATCCCTGATGTGCAACTTCGTTATATAATGCATAATCTCCAAATCCAAATGATATTATTATCATCAGTGTCACATTCCTCAAATATTCAAAACGTCCCTTTTTTACCTTGCAAACACTCTCAAAAGACCATCTATGATCACAGTCACTAATTAATACAATTTTACTTGGATCACTTAAATCTTCAATATCATAATACCATTGGAGTATCATTAACTCCAATAGATATCACTCACATTTTTCCTTGTGTTAATTTCTTGCAATTCCTTAGGTGACTAATTCCCCAATGAAAGTAATTTTGTCTCATGTCATTTTTAGTCTCCCACTTGACTTCTTGTCTCTAATGATTTTCTCTTTTTTTTCAAATTCCTTTAATTCACATCGGCTTACTTAAATGCCTATTCATCCGTACTAGTTCCTCCACACATTTCAATTTATTTGAATGCTTCACTTTGTGTGTTGGTATTTCATTCCTCAGATTGAATTGTATCTCCCGAACATATTTACATCGAATATAAGGGGGACCTATATTTTCCTCACATTTGCAATAGTGTCACCTCGAATTTATAATCCACTTATGTAGTTGATGTATACACTCTCAGTGGCATATTCCACTTTTTATGCCTAAGTTTCTGCTTAGGATATGACTTCATTATTCACTTTTGACTTATTACATATTCATTTCTGAAAGCAATCTAGAAGGGGGGTTAAATAGATCGATGAAAAATTTTCGCAAAGTTCTACACAAAAATGATAAATTAATATACACGAACAATCGAATAATTTAAATAAAGAAAGTAGGGAAGAAGATCAAACACTGTTTTTATAGAGGTTCGGTGCTAAGACCTACGTCCTCTACCTAAACTTCCACTTAGAATTTGACAAACCATTTTACTGTACACTTTTTAGTTTAGTGTGAACTTATTACAACCCACTTGATTTCCGGCTCAAGCTACACCTCACAATCCGATTTGACTTCCGGCACAAATCCTACCTCACAGTGATTTTTCACTAATCACTCAACACACAGTAATAGTAAAGTGAAAATAAGATGCTCAGTACAAATGAATAAACTTGAATGAACTAAAAGCAATTTAGGGCAATAATCTGTAAACAATGATCAAAGTGTTTTTCAATGTATATCTACTTGATCTCTTGATGTTATTACTTTTATAAGCATAGTCTAGATGATTATAGACGTTGTGGATCTCCATCTTCCCGTTGATGATACTCAGAGACGTTGTAGATCTCCATCTTCCCGTTGATGATACTCAGAGTCGTTGTAGAAATATTTTTCATCTGTTGGAAATCACTTGACTTCGTCATAACTTGTTCAGCTGTACGTGTAAGTCGACTTGTCGTGGTGTGTTAGTCGACGTATAAGAATGTTTTTCATAAAAACTTTAAATCCGCTCTTCGATAAGTCGATTTGTGCAGTGTAAGTCGACTTGTGTGGTTATTAGGCTGACAGGTCTGAAAATGTAAGTCGACTTGTGTAGTGTAAGTCGACTTTTGTATATTCCAGATAAACTTCAATCTTTGAAATCACAATCCACAATCTTCACAATAATCATCTTTTGCACGTTTGAGCAATGTCATTGTCTATCTCTTGAACGTTGGAGATTATTATAAACTTGATTTGCATTAATCCAAAAGACCTGAAATAATTTCTTAACCAATTCTATATATTTTATTATTATCAAAACATAAAGGGATTTTATTTGTCAACCACCATTGGTCCAACAATCTCCCCTTTTTTGATAATGACAAAACATGTAGGATTTGTTTAAGAAATTGAAAACAAATGAAAAATTGATCAAGGTTTTTATGCCTTGTCGTGTTGGTTAGATAAACTCCCCCTTAATCAATAAACCAATGAATTCAATGATAATTGCAAAATTCCATAATTCATAATATTAAGCCAATAAATCACCAAAATTCCATAATTCATAATATTAAGCCAATAAATCACAATGGAATAATTTCAATTTACCAACGGAAAGAACAATTAAAACTTACTCCCCCTTTTTTTCATAATAAAAAACAAGAGTTATAAACAGAAAAAAGCAAACCAAAAAGAAATACCAAGCAAAATAAAAAGAAAGTCACACACATCCAGATGCAGAAAAATATCGGTCATAGAACAAAAACAAACACATCAATGTGGAGAAGTGTCATCATTTCTACATCCCAATTTATCAAATATCTTTTTCATGGTTTTCTCCATGGTCGTCATGGTTTTCTCCATACGCATGAGCATACTCTGTTGGTCATCAATCCGATCATTCATTTCTTCTAGCTGATCCCGAATATCCTGAAGTTCATCTTGAGAAACGTCACGCTGACGCACAATGCTTGGTTAAGAGTTGCTAGGACGATCATTGGTCCTCTTGGAACGTTGCCTTCGAGACACTTCTTCACTTGCCAGAGTTAAACCAAGTTTCTCCACATGATCAAAATACACCCAACCCATTTCTACTGTTCTAACCAACTTCATGCTCCTTAAGTTATAGGGTGTAAATGTAACATCCCACCCTCGACAGGAATGGTAAACTAGTAAATTGGTATATGATGAGATGGATTGGGATGAATTAGGACTGTTTTTGCATAATAGGATTGATACGATGATCGGTTGTGCACATGAAATAACCTATGAGCATACATGACATTCCGGTTGCTGTGCCTAATGTAATTTTATTGTGATTAACATGGTTATTGGGTTTGAAAAATTATTCTGAGTGCGACATTGAGTGTTTTATATTATAAGGGATTTTCAGAAATTTTTCTGAAATTTTTCGGACCGAAAAAATCGCCAAGTGGCGAACCGGTTGATTTTTGGTAGCGAAAATTTTTATTTAATGGCACTGTAATATTGGGTACATTATTTTGGAATTGTCCGTGGGACCCTTTTGAAAATGTATTAAAGATGTAATTTTTAATATTAGGATTAAATGATTAAAGTTATTATTTAAAGTTTTGTCTTTATTCTTTTAAATTTAGACATGTGTCATGGTGACACATCTCCATTGTGATTCTCGATTCTTCCTAATTGAACACATGAAAGATGAGTTTTCTTTCTTATTTCCTTAGCCAACCGAAATCCCTTCCTCCTCTTTGGTCTCTCCATCTTCAAGTGTCTCTTCCTCCAACCTTAAGAGCTTCTTCTTGCTACTTACTTGCTTCTTCTTTATGCTTCCCTCATACTTGCAAGCTTAAGCCTTGAGTGGATGATGATGTTGTGGGTGGAAAGTGAGAATTAGAAAGTAGAAAAAGTGGAGAAATTGGTGTAGTATTGAAGAGGGAAAACTTTGAGTTGGTAAGTTTTGTTTTAAGCTTTCATTTATGCATTTAATGAATAAATTGGTTGTTAGATGCATTGATTGGTATGTATTGGTCATTAAGCATGATTTATGATGATCTATTGGCTCAATTCTTGTGTGATTAGGATGCTCATGCATGTGGATTTGGTATTAGAAGTGATAGGATTTAAGTTGAAGATGAAAGCTGGAAAATTGATTTTGACCTAATACACTTATTTGAGCATAACTAATTGTGTGGTTATGGAAATGAGGTGAGGTTTGTGCCAAATGAAACTTTGGCTTGTTGGCTACAATTTTGTGTGAAATAGGTGTTGTCTAATTTTAGCATTAAGAGGTTGAAATTTGGCATGGAAAATTACTGTTAAGGTTACTGTGAACAGTAACCGAACCAATGATCTTCTAGTTTTGATGATTTTTATAAATTAATTGAGATGGAGTTAGGGAAAATGGTATAAATGAAAGTTGAAGCTTATTAAGTTATCTTTCCATTCCCACTGATTTTGCAATTTTTCGATATGTATATTGGGAGATATTCAATGTTAACCATTGACTGATTTTGAGAAATTTGGTGAAACCTAGACTAAGAGTAGATTTGGTGCACATTCTGATTAGAAGCAATTTTAGAAATTTCTATGAATTGAATTGGCTTGAGTGATCTTCTGAAGAGTTGTAGAGGAAGAAATTATCTTGAAAATGGTATATAGCATGTAATTGTTGGAGATCTGATGTGGGAGTAATGAATTTTTTAAAATTTGTACCTGCATGAGGTTATTGACTGCTGCCCTGATCAGCAACTTGCATGAAAGTTTTAAGCTTGTTAGAGATGGAATTGGCTTTGAAGCCCTTCATAGGAAGTGTAGCATTGTGTTTGATCTTTCCATAGGTATAAAGTATGCATTTATTTGACATTTTTGTAAGGAGATATACTGTTTAGAACATTACTGTCCAGATTGAGTACTTGCAGGGGCAGCAGCATTCACTGAATTATTTGACTTAGTTAGCCATTGAATTTGATTTCATATTGTTCATGAAAGTTGTAAGTATTGTTTTGATATTTCTATTGGTATTTATTTGGGAATTGTTGACTGAATAAATGAGAAGTTATGGATTTTGGAAAAAACACTGCACTGTTTAAGAGGCATTGACTGGGCAGTGGCTTTGATTGAATTTTTGACACCCTTAGAGGTGAAATTGGCTTTGGTGTCCTTCATAAAACTTGTAGATCTCTCTTTTCTCTATGAAATAGATACCAAGTTTGTCTAATTTCAAATTCGGAGTAGGGAGTTATGCCCTGTGTAAGTTGGCATATCGGAGGAAAGGGTTTCAGATTTGTCATTTTAATAAGACTAGTCCACTACAAACTGCACTAGTCGACTAGGATTCTTAAACCAGTCGACTATAACTGCGCTAGTCGACTAGAACATGTATTTTTCCTGTACTAGTCGACTAGTCGACTAGGATCATATATTTTCCTTCTTTTGTTCATAACTTTTTCGTCCGACATCCGATTGACCTGATTCTTGAGGCATCGGATTCGTGAAACATTGAATTTCATTTCATGGGAAATTGGGAATTTTTGGACGGGAAATTGACGGGTGTCAAGAAAATGGGTATTTCATCACTGTTTTATTTAATCGGGGACCTATAGAGGTCCAAATTGAGCGCCGTCAGCGCCATTGAATTTTTAATTTTTCTACGAATTTTTATTGTTGGAAAATATTGTATTAAGGCCGGGAATATCACAAACATGCATTGTGCACCTTCTAAGTGTTACATGTGCATTCTGAAATAGCTCTGATTGAACAATTGATAATGTTTATATACTGTCACTGTTATAGAGTCACACTTGGAGTGTCGGTCCACCAACGTCACTAAAACTTCCAGATTTTGGCTCGGAAGTATAGGTGAGTAACCTAGACTGTTTCTCGATTACTGATTGTTTATAAATTTGCACTTATAATAATGTGGAGAATAATGGTGGGCTTGCATTTGTTTATGACTAATTCCGGGCCGAAGGTGCCCGATGTACTGGGAGATACTGACATAGAAGTGCTCTATGTGTGACTGTGATTGGAATGTGATTGTTTGTGAACCAATTGTGCGAATGTGTTAATTTGGGATCATAAATCGTGATTATGATTTTGTGACCTATCTGATGACCGTGTTAATTTGGAATTGATTATGATGGTATAAAAGTGTTATGGGTGTAAGGGACTGCCATTGCGTTTTTAATGTGAAATATTGTGAATAAATTACCCGATTGTGATAATTTGGCAATGATTGTGATATAGGAATAAGTGAATAAAGTGATTGACCTGCAACTTAAATGAATACGTGCATGATTGCAAATCAGTTAATGATAGTTGTGACCGGAGCAGCCACAGTTTCAGAGCTATGAGCTCAACGGTTAATGAGCCCTCAATGGGACAGTTTCAGAGCTATGAGCTCAACGATTAATGAGCCCTCAATGGGACAGTTTCAGAGCTACAAGCTCGACGATTAATGTGCCCTTATTGGGACGATTTGAGCCTCGGCTCAACGATTAATAATGCCCTTATTGGGACGGTTTAGGCGCTCGGTCACAACATCAAATAAAATGGAAATGTGTCATATCGCATGTTATATGTATCGATTTTAATCTCTTTGATTGAGCGAAAGGCTAACTGTCTTATGCTTCTGTGGTATCTCTGAATGTGAATTATGGGTGTCTACAAATTTAATTGGTTATGTATGTCTAACCGTGTGAAATGTATAAATGGGTTGTGTTCAAATGATAGTGTGCAATGTGATTAATATGTAACAATGTGAGCATATATGTTTTATGGAACGATGTGTGCATGGATTGAGTGAACCATCGATGATGGTTTCTCACTGAGTTCGCAAAACTCACCCAAAATTTGTAATTATTTTTCAGGACTCAGAAGAATACCCGTTAGCAGCAGGCGTATGACATCTATTTGGTTAATGAAATAGAAAAAGGGTCGGGATCAGTGCGCGTCTGCAATAGTGTATTTTATTTTTTTTAAATTTTTGTATTAATAATATTGTATTTATAAAAAGGGTCCTGAGGCCAGTGAATTGTTTATGTAAATTGTTTTCCGCATAAATGTGTGGGTTTGTGTTAAAGAAAAAAAATTACACTGAATTTTGACTGAGTGATGTAGCAAGCCACCCTCTTTGGGCACGAACTCGGATGTCACCATCGATGTCGGGTTCGGGTCATGCGGGAGTGGGGTGTTACATTTAGGTGGTATCAGAGCCCAGCAATACGAATGTATCTGGGCACAGTCTGAAACATAGGTCAAGTTGCATGCATTTGGGTCGTGTCATTGCAGACCGTAGTAACTGATCCCCAATCTGAGTCGCACTAGTAGAAATCCTACGTGTGAACATGTGTTACGTGAGTAAGTGTGAGAAAAGTGAGAAGGTATCAGAATGTGAACCCATGAAAGGGTATGAGCAATTGGGAATGGGAAAAAGGAAATATCGATAATGAGAATTAAAATGTACTATGGTTAGAATGACTATGTTGGCCTAGACTGATTAAGGAAAGAATTGATATCAAACTGAGTCCCCTGATTAATGTGGCAATATTATGGAGACAGAAAACGAATATGTCTATAATTTGGAGAGGTCCACTGGAGATATGAAAAACATACTGGTTATAGTAGGCCTGTGTGAAAGTAAATGATGAAGTAATTAGAGCTCTGACTGTATATGCGATGAAATGGGAAACATGGGAACTGAGTAAAACATAGATGGTCCGATCAGGCAGATATTGTTTCACTGCATTTGTGTTCGATATCAGTAGATATCAGAGATAAATGGTGATAGTGAGATTGTAATAAGATCAAGATTTATCAGTAATGGTCTACTAGAAACTGAAAGAGCAAAGTGCCTAGTAGAGTAAGAAAAAGTAGAAATGGTGAGATAAAAGTATACAGATAAACTGAAATGAACTCGTGAAACGGGTATGATCATGAGCGCATAAGCTTGAGACTGAAATGGGTATGCGAATATTGTGTTAAGAGTTTGGAAATCAGTATAATAAGATTGAAAGGGAAAAAGACAGACTGACAATTTTCTACTGATTGGGTATCGAAAAATTCGGGATTGGTTGAAAAGATGTATATGGACACAGAAATGGTAAATGGATGGGTAAATAGATAGAGATACAGTGGAGTATTTATGATTTTTTTGTGGTTGGGGACATATCTCCGAATGATAGTTGCATGAAACTGATGTGTCATAGACACGGAAACAATAGAGGAAATAGTCGATGACTTAGTGTCGATAAGTGTAAAGTTCATAATGGGTTAAAGCTAGACATAAAAGGATTGGGCATGTCCATGCCCGTATGGGAGGAAATGAAAAATGATTATGACCTCAGTCCTCTATTTGAGGATTAGCATAAACGGAAAGGAATTTTGTGGAAGTCTGAATTGTATAGGTTACTAATTGGTTTCCGGATAAGATGAAATAAGTTCTGGTGATGTGTTGATTACTGAATAAGTGTTAAAGAAAGTGTTTATGTGACTGTCACATGGAACCTTAGTGCAAGGAATGTTTTAAGCTTTAAATTATGGCATAAGATTGTTTTGATTAAGATAATGCGTATAGTTAAGAATGATTGAAAAGCAATTAGGGACACTAATTGGCTGATGAGACTCTCGTGAACAGTATAATGACGATAGCAAGACTAATGGTCAAACGAAAAGAGGTATGGACGAAATCAAAAGTGAGTCATATCTCAAGAGGAGATTTAGGCATAACAAGTGAAAAATATACTACTGAGGTTATCTGCATTGTGTATACGGAAATGTAAAGTATCCAACTATGTAAGTAGAATTTTAATTTGAGGTGATTCTATTGCAATGTGGAGTGCATGGGTCTGTTCATGTGATGCAAAATAGTCCCAAACTGCGAAATGAAATACACAAATAAAGTGGAATTTATGGAGGTCCAAGTATGGATGACTAGGCATTGGCATATGTCGATGAGAATGACAGGAAAGCAATTGATAAGAGAAAGTTCATAGCAACAAGAAGTCATTAAGGGAAACTGAAACTGACGTGATGTAGTGTTATCTTGGACTCAATGAAAAGTTTGACTGATGTCTGTTAAAAACAACAATGAGTAATGTCTAGAGATGGATATGAGGTAATAAATGGTATTAACTGATGACTATGTGTTTGCAAGTGTTGCAAAGTAAAAGAGTTATATGAAAAATGGAAGAACCTGACACTGGTAAGAGGCATCCCTTTGGAAATTGAGCAGTGTGGGATGACATGTCAATTTGTTCGAACTGCATACGAGGAACTGAATTGTTTTGATAAATGGTATCAGTGTTATGAGTGAAATGTTTTCAAGCCTTGGAGACCTTAGATTCCTATCTGGAATACATCATGTAGAAGTTTAGAGTTAGAATGGCATAAAGGTTTACTGTAGTCTCAAATAGTGAACAGACAATTCTGAACTGAACAGAATAAATACAGCTATTGGGGTTTCGAAAGCTAGGACACTGAAGAAGAAAAAAAATGTTAAGGAGTATATGGGGCAAAATACGGTGCTACTAGAGAATTGAAGTCGTAGATTTAGTGATATTGGATAGAGGTAAGAAAGGTTAAGTGTGTAGGAGTTAAAGTGGTGAGTCTTATGATGAGTCTGAATATGCGAGTGAAATAAAAAAAACAATATTGAATGATTCAAAGAAGAAGTACGGGTACCCGATCAAAAGTGTTAGAACAAGAAAGTGAACAGTCGAAGCTAGATATTCTAGTAATCATATGCGAAAAGTGAAATTGAATAACTGTGGGTATAGAATGAAGTGATTATTGATTCAAGTGTTGATAGGTTTGAATGTTCAACAGGAAAAATGCTTGATTATGATCGTGTTATAGAGTTCTGATTTAGTAGGGATATACTGCTACACTGCACAGTGCCTAACGGGAGTCAAAGACCCTAATGGATTTGATACTGTGATGAGTGAAACAAAGGAAAGTGACTCAGGAAAGCTGAACGAGTTAGTGGAGGTGGAACCGGATCGGATAAATGAACTAGAGTAAAGTACATATCCGAATAAAGTGCGTTAACACTTTAGAACAGTGAATTGTCTAGGAGAGTTGAATTTGAACACAGAGCCAATGGAATATAAAGAATGACTGCATTAGGTAAATTATTGCTGGTTATAGCGAAATGGATCTAAATGTCACTGTATTGGTGTTAAGTCAGAATGACTTTACATAAAAATGATTTTGATGTATAACAAAGAGAGATCATATACAAGATAAACAAAAGCATACGCAGACGAACTCGCATAGACACGAGCGTACGCAGGCGAAGTTGCAAGAAAGCAGTCGGAATACGCAGCGAAGTTGATAAAAGTCAAACACGCAGCGAAGTTGAAAAAAAGTCGACGCAGACGCAGAGCCGCAGACGCAGACGCAAAAGCAAAGCGACGAGAAAAGAAACAGACGCAAGAGTCGATTCGAGTTAGTTCTGTAACTCAACTGATTAACTGCTTTTTAAAGATTAAAGATTCAAGATTCAAGAATTAAAGAAGCAGTTAGAGACGAAGGCTATAAATACAAGTTGAAGTCGAAAACTGAAGGGACGGTTGATGTTAGAAAAATTACACAAAGTGAAAAAGCGATCAAGTGCGAATTAGCTGAGCGCTATCTTACTGTAACAAAGTGTTCAAATATTTTTCGAGAATAAAGTTATGCAGATAGCTGCGCAGAGGCTAAGTGTGAAAGAATACTGGTTGTAGAGACCTGAAGAGGCTCGTGAAAGAATACTGTAACGCTTGAAGAGATAGTGAAATCTCAGAAGAAACTCTGAGGACTGGACGTAGCCCACGGTTTGGGGTGAACCAGGATAAATCCGTGTGTCTACTACTCTTACTCTTTATCTTTATCTTGCCTCAAAGTTGATCATTACTTACTATTCATATACTTAGCATTGAAAAGTTTGATCAATCAGGATTAATAAAGATTCTGTAAAGAATTTTATTTCTAACAAGTAATTCTGAAAAAGATATTAAAAAAGGGGAATACACAATTCAACCCCCCCTTCTCGTGCATTCTCTTGTATTTCTAAGTCTTTGTATTAACGTGTGATTCACTTGATTGGTATCGAGCTCGGTATCCAAGAATCACTTTGGCGAAGTGTGGATTAAAGATAATGGCGAGTCACATGTATACATCGCTAAAGGTGCCTCGGTCACTAGACCTCCAAAGATTCAACGGAGAAGACTATCATTCTCGGAAAGATAGGATGCGGTTATTCATCGAATCTATACATGTAGACCTTTGGGATGTAATAGAGAACGGACCCTATATACCTGTAGATGAAGAAGGCAGTTCTATTCCACGAAACAGATGGACGGCTGATCAGAAAGCAAGAATACAACTGAATTCAAAGGCAAAATTTTTCTTAACGTGTGCCCTAAGTAGAAGCGAGTACGACAAAGTGCATGGTTGCGACACTGCAAAAGAGATGTGGGACACATTTTCCATTGCTCATGAAGGCACAAGTCAAGTTAAGGAATCCAAGATAAGTATTCTTGTACATCAATATGAACTTTTCATGATGGAAGATGAAGAATCTATTGATCAAATGTTTGGAAGATTTCAAACAATTGTCAATGCATTAAAAGCTCTTGGAAGGACATACAATAACCAAGACCATGTTCGAAAGATCCTAAGAAGTCTTCCTAAGAGATGGAGACCTAAAGTTCTTCGCAAAGACAAGAAGCCAAAGACTTGGCGTGTTGAAGTTAGATGAGTTCTTTGGGATCCTTGAAGATTCATGAAGTAGAACTCAACGCTGAAGACAAGCCCAAGCGAGATAAGTCAATAGCACTGAAGGCCGGACAGAAGAATCATAAGACCCAGAGAAGGAGGAAGTCATCGAAAGCATTGAAGATTGAAGAATCAAAGGATGATAACTCAAATCAATCAGAATCAGAGTCAAGTGATGAAGATGACGAATTATCTTTCATTTCCAGAAAGATAAGACGTATGTGGAAGAAGAAGCCCAGAGGTAACGGACATTCGTAAAGAATGAAAAGATGGAGCTAAGCGGAGAAGTCTTCTATCATTTACTACGAGTGCAACCAGCACTGGACACTCTAAGTCCGAATGCCCTACTCTCAAGAAGAAACCCAAGAAGAGTAGAGAAGGCAAGAAAAGCATGATGGCAACATGGGAGGACCTAGATTCATCTGAATCAGATACAGGCTCCGAGTCATCAGAACATGCAAACATTTGCCTAATGGCTGAGGAAGATAGTAATGAGGAGGTAAAATCAGATTATGATAATTTGCATTATGCTTATTCAGAATTGTTAGAAGATTTTCATGCTATTCTCAAAGCAAGACAAGTCGTTAAAGAAAAGTATGTAGAAAATATTAAACATCTTGAGATAATAGAGAGAAAATAGTTGTTTAAAGAAACAATTAGAAGATAAAAGAAAGATTGTAGACAGATCTAAAGAAATTAATCAGCTTAAGCTAAGGATTAAGAATTTATCACTAATTTAGCTACTTTCACGAAAGTACAAAGAAAATGAATGAAATGCTTGGAAAATGTAGACATCCGCGAGTGATAAGACTGGATTAGGGTTTACTAGAAACAATACTCAGTCTAGTAGCAAATCATCACTCAAAAGAAAGATATAGGATAACACATTTTAATCAACGTCCGAGTAATATGCATTATAGATCATATCATAAGCATACTACTAACCATAAAGGACCCAAGAAAATTTGGGTACCAAGAAATAAAATAGTTTCTCCTGCAGATATCCTTCCTTGGAAGATACGGCAAGCACCATTGGTATTTAGACAGTGGATGCTCGCGACACATGCGGGAAGAAGGTCTATGTTCCTAGATCTTGATATAAGAAGGAGGATCGGTAACTTTCGGAGACAACCAGCGAGGCAAAATTATTGGAATCGGGAAAATAGGTAAAGATTCCTTTGCATGTATAAATAATGTCTTTGCTTGTTGATGGTCTAAAGCATAACTTGATTAGTGTGAGTCGGTTGTGTGATTACGGTTTCATAGTTACATTCAATCAAAATCTTTGAAGTCGTAAACAAAGATGGGTCTATACTTTTCTCTGCCAAGAGAAGAAACAACCTTTACAAAATCAATTTAGAAGATTTTCAAAATCAAAATATTTCATGTTTTCTATCTTCTGAAGAAGAAAGACTAATCTGGCATAAAAAGCTAGGTCATGTCTCTTTGAAACATATTTCAAAATTAGTAAAACATGATTTAGTAAGAGGTTTGCCAAAAATAAGTTTTGACAAAGAACTTTTCTGTGAAAATTGCTTGAAAGGAAAACAAGTTAAAACCTCTTTTCCTTCTAAAAATTTTGTAACCTCATCAAGACCTTTAGAACTGTTACATATGGATTTGTTTGGTCCTACAAGGACATTAAGTCTTAAGCGAGAAAGAAATATGGACTTGTCATTGTTGATGACTTTACTCGATTTTGTTGGATATTATTCTTATCACACAAAGGCGAGTCTTTTAAGTGCTTTAGAACTCTATCCAAAGTTACTGAGCGAAAAGGAATGTCCATTACTAGTATCCGGAGTGATCATGGTGGAGAGTTTGAAAATGAGAAGTTTAGAGTATTCTGTGAAGAGAATGGAATTTCCCACAACTTCTCAGCCCCTAGAACTCCTCAACAAAATGGAGTTGTTGAAAGAAAGAATAGGACGATTCAAGAAATGGCAAGGACCATGCTATGTGAGAAAAATCTTTCTAAGTATTTCTGGGCAGAAGCTGTGAATACAGCATGTTACATTCAGAATAGGATCTTGTTGCGACCTATGTTGAAGAAGACTCCTTATGAGTTATGGAATGGAAGAAGACCAAGCATATCGTACTTTCATCCATTTGGGTGCAAATGTTCCATTCTGAATACGAAAGAGCTGTTGAATAAATTCGATTCGAAGACCAATCCAGGAATTTTTCTAGGTTACTCATCATCGTCTAAGGCTTTTCGAGTTTACAACTTGATTTCAAAGACTGTTAAAGAGACGATCCATGTCAAGTTTGATGATAGTTCTCAACCCCATAAGGAAGATGACATGGAGAATGAAGGTCCTTCAAAGAACTTAGATGATACCTCGAAACTCCCTCGTCGGACACTCATGAGAACAAAGCGAAGATCTTCCGAAACTATAGAACTAAGGCGAGATTGGAAGTACAAAGTTCTCATCCGGAAGAGTTAATTATCGGTGAGATCTCGAAGGAGTTAGGACTAGGTCGATTAGACGAGAAGCTAATGTAGCTTTATCTCCAAGTAGAGCCTAAGAAGGTTGAGGAAGCTCTTCAAGGCGAAGCTTGGGTGTTAGCCATCCAAGAAAAGTGAATCAATTCACGAGGAATAACGCCCGGTCCTTAGTTCCAAAACCTCTAAGAAATCCATTATAGGAACCAAATGGGTTTTAAGAATAAGTTAGACGAATCGGGAAGAGTGAGTAAATAAGGAGGCGATTAGTAGCACAAGGCTACAATCGCAAGAAGGAATAGACTGATAATGAAACATATGCCCGATGGCGAGACTTGAAGCTATAAAATTTTGTTAGCATATGCAATCTGTCATGATATAAAGTTGTTTCGGATGGACGTAAAGAGTGCATTTACGAATGGCTTTATAGGCGAAGAAGTGTATGTAAAACAACCACGGCGAAGATGTTAAAACCAGTTATGTCTATAGACTTCACAAAGCCTTATATCGGCTCAAGCAAGCTCCTAGAGCTTGGTATGATCGTCTGAGTACCTTCTTGATAGAAAATGGTTTTAGTAGAGGTCAAGTTAATAAGGCGTTCTTTAGGAAGGGTTTTCAAAATGATTTTATCTTAGTCTGATTTCGTTGATGATATCATATTTGGTGCTACTTAAAAAAGTTGTCTTGAAGTTTGAGAGTCTAATGAAAGAGAATTTGAAATGAGTATGATGGGTGAATTAAAGTTCTTTCTTGGGTTACAAGTTAAGCGCATAGAAGAAAGATCTTCATTCATCAACAAAAGTATGTGAAAGAATTGCTGAATAAGTTTGACATGAATAATGTGAAGCCTATGGCAACTCCGATGCATCCTTCAAATCTTTTGTCGAAAGACGAACTTGGTAAGAAGGTGGATCAAACCCTATATAGAGGGATGATCGGTTCTTTCTTGTATCTTCTGACAAGTAGACTGATATTACATTCAAAGTGCATGCTTGTGTGCAAGATTTCAAGCCGATCCTAGAGAGTCTCATCTTATTGCTGTTAAAAGTATTTTGAGATATCTCGCAGGTACTATTGATCTTTGCTTAATGTTTGAGAAATGTAAAGATTTCAGGTTAATTGAATATTGCGATGCGGACTATGCTGGAGATAGAATTGAAAGGAAGAGCACAAGTGGAGGATGTCACTTTCTTGGAGGAAATCTTGTCTCCTGGTCAAGCAAGAGACAAAGCTCAATTGCCCTATCAACCGCTGAAGCAGAATATATGTCTGCTGCAAGTTCCTGCTCACAGACGCTGTGGATCAAATACCAGCTTGAAGACTATTCAGCCAAAAAGGAGGAGATTCCAATTTGTTGCGACAACACCAAAGTCGATAAATCTATCAAAGAATCAATTGACATTCAGTGAAGCATATAGAAGTCAGACATCATTTCCTGAGAGATTATGTTCAGAGGAAAGTGGTGATTCTACAGTTTGTTGAAACAGAACTTCAATGGGAAGATATCTTCACTAAACCACTAAGTGAAGAACGTTTTCAGAAGATAAGACGCTATCTTAACATGGTGATGCTAAATGAGCAGTCAGGCTAAAATAACGTAAGAAACTGACGGCGTTATATATAGAGAGTTACAGTTGGTAACTTTTCTCACAAGGAAGATTTTTGGAGGGAAAAATCTGATAAACTCGAGGTTCTTAATGATTCGAGAACCCATCAGTCCATAACCCTATAAGTAGACTGAAGATTAGATTATAGCAGTCTTTTCATCATCTCCTGACGGTTCATTTCTACTTTACCAATTCTCTCAAAATCTTCTCACTCAAAAAGTTCTCCAGAAGATAATTTTTCGCTCTATACAATGGAAGCAGCCATGGTTTATGGAAGACTTGTGGACTTTGAGTCACTAAGGAGTGACGGCATGGATGTAGAACTAGAGATCACAAGAGCTGGCTGGAAGAACTTCTTTCAGATACTAGAACTTGTCTATACTGGATGAGGTATATGAGTTACGGAAGAGCGCCGTGCAGTAGAAGACACTATTGTATCCTCTGTGGAAAGAATATATGTTCTTGTCACAAAGGATTTAATAAGGAAGGTGACTGATTGCCCATCAGTTGGTGAGAAACTGTCTACCAAGGCTGGATGGATGTCCTCAGTTGGAATGAAAGAAGAAGATGTCAAGAGACAGCTCTATGGCATAAATGATTCTAGGGAGAGGAAGACATCAAATCTGATTCCAAAGGCTCGGGTTCTTCAAGCAATCCTGTTTAATTGCATTCTTCTCAGAGTTGGTTCAAGGCATTTGGTGACTACTCTAGATGAACAATGCCTGTTCTTTCTTCTGAATAGAAATCCCATAGATCTACCATTCTTAATCTTTCACTATATGGTTAAGGGTTAAAGGAAACTAAGTTATCCTTATGGTATGATTTTGACGAGGATCTTTATGGAATCGAGATTAAATGCACTGCGGTATCGAATTTAACCGCTGTTCTGTGAAGAGCAAAATCGATGCACATCGATTCGCGAATGGGTGCGAACATAGTAGAAAGAGACCAAGCCGACTCTTCAAGGAAGCCAAGAACTGAGGGGGAGCGTGTATTGAAGAAGACTCCTGTCTCAAGTTCTCAATCGCCAGTAAGTATCAAATCGCCTATTGCCGAACTAAGGAGAGTGCTAGGGAGACCTCTCATGAAAATGGCGAGTCCTTTTTTCGGAGAAAGCCAATCTCAGAGGGCAAAACAAAGTGCACCAAAGAGACAAGGAGAAAGTCTCTTGAGCAAAGTTGTGAAGAAAGCCAAGAGATCTCCAAGAATCAGGACTCTGAGGCAACAGGAAGAGAAGATTGCCAGAGAACAAAGGCGAGAAGAAAGTTCTAAATCTTGTGCACCCAAAGCCACAAGATCCTTAGTCTCTATTCTGGAAGAGGATACGACCAGAAAATCCAAAGAGACTGAGAGGAAGAGAAAAGCAACATCTGATAAAAGAAAATCTCCTGCAAAGAAATCAGTGAAACTAACTGAAGCAGAGAAAAAGATTAAGAAGGTTAGTCGAAAGAAGAACATCTCAACTGCTGAGGACGTTAGTCAACAAAAAGACCTCACTGATGCTGTTCAAGTAGAAATAGAAGTCGAGCAAAGATTATCTGATCTGAAACCCCTGTGGTTTAACAAGAAGAACCAGTTGAAGAAAACACGGTTAAGGAAACACCTAATGATCAAAAAAAGGAGCTAGTACAGGAACCAACACTGGAAACACCTTTTGGTCAAAAGAAGGAGCCAAAAGATGGAAGTCCAGTTCAGGTGACGTCTACTGCAGCACATCAAGGAGCAACAGCAGTTTCAGACTCGGATGTTGGACCAGGTCTAAAGGTACACAACTACCATAGATTTATGAAAAAACAGAAGCTGAAAATCAAAATGGTGGAAGTTGTTGCAGACAAAGGATCGCTATTGCAATTGGTGTTGACCGTGAAGAAAATAGTGGCTATAATGGAACCTATGGTGATTAATCACAACACATGGCAGTTACTCAAAGAAGACGAAAGGATCTTCTATGACTCCTTGGGATTTGTTGCTACAATGCCATATCCTACAAATCGTCCCCGCCATCCATGTACCATTTTCCCGACACAAAGAACACGAAATCATGGTTGCACTGACATACAACCAAGATTTCCAAAAGATTTCCTGAGGGAAAAGCAAAGTTGTATCCACGAAGATGATGCTAGTGATGATCCGTCCATGATCAAATTGCAATTTAGTCGGAAAATTGATGAAGCATGCACTCGCACGTAATCCAGATCAGCGAGCTGCAGCTACACTAATCGGAGGAACCTTGTCGATGGGGAAATATAAAAACAGAACATTCTGAGTTCCTCATTTAGGCGATTCTTCGTATTAGGCCTCTGACTAGTACACTGTCTATAGAAGCACAAGCCTTACCCCTGCATGGAAGATATTGCGTCTTTGCCGATTCAGTTTGATTTAGATCTTCTGAAGCTAAAACGTTTATTAGCCCATCGACTTTTGAGATCAATGAAGACTACACTCCATCCTCTGATGCCTACACTACTTCAATTCCTTTCGCTCCTCCATCAGCAGAAGCAGATCAAGCCTCTTCGTCAGTTGATCCACCAGATGAAGTCAGTAGATTACGTGGTGAACTCAATGACATGAAGGAGACGGTGAATGATCTGAGAAAGATGATAGCAGAACTGCTGAAGTGCGTAATCGTTAAATCATTTTGATTATAACAAATAGGGGAGAGCAGGAAAGAAGATAATCAATGTAAGAGGAGAGGATGTTCGGATGAAGAAGGTGTGACCCTGACATCTGAAGAAAGAAGATAAGTTTTTTTATTTTGCAACATCTGTAAATTTTTGTTTTGTTTTCTTTTCTTGTATGTAATTTGTTATATTCAAAAAGGGGGAGATTGTTAAGTCAGAATGACTTTACATAAAAATGATTTTGATGTATAACAAAGAGAGATCATATCAAGATAAACAAAAGCAGACGTGAGACGAACTCGAGACACGAGGCGTACGGGCGAAGTCAGGAGCAGCACGAAGTTGCAAGAAAACATTGATACGAGCGAAGTTGATAAAAGTCAAACATGAGGCGAAGTTGAAAAAAGTCGACGCAGAGCGCAGACGCAGACGCAGACGAAAAGCAAAGCGAGCGCAGATGCGCATTTAAAAGCAAAGCAAACGCAGACGCAGACGCAAAAGCAAAGCAGACGCAGACGCAGACGCAAAAGCAAAGCGACGCAGAAAAGAAAGCAGACGCAAGAGTCGATTCGAGTTAATTCTGAACTCAAGTGATTAACCGTTTCTTTAAAGATTAAAGATTTAAGATTCAAGAAT
This sequence comes from Erythroxylum novogranatense, assembly GCA_029891385.1. Taxonomy (NCBI): domain Eukaryota; kingdom Viridiplantae; phylum Streptophyta; class Magnoliopsida; order Malpighiales; family Erythroxylaceae; genus Erythroxylum; species Erythroxylum novogranatense. The sequence goes on from CM057228.1 coordinate 18,065,195, forward strand.
CAAAGAAGCGATTAGAGGCGAAGGCTATAAATACAAGTCGAAGTCGAAAACCAAGGGCCTGGTGATGTTAGAAAAATTACACAAAGTGAAAAATCGATCAAGTCGAATTAGTGGCGCTATCTTCTTGTAACAAAGTGTTCAAATATTTTTACGAGAAGAAAAGTTATGCAGATAGCTGCAGAGGCTAAGTGTGAAAGAATCTTGGTTGTAGAGACCAAGAGGCTCGTGAAAGAATCTTATGGCAGCTTGAAGAGATAGTCAAATCTCAGAAGAAACTCTGAGGACTGGACGTAGCCCACGGTTTGGGGTGAACCAGGATAAATCCGCGTGTCTACTACTCTTACTCTTTATCTTTATCTTTATCTTGCCTCAAAGTTGATCATTACTTACTATTCATATACTTAGCATTGAAAAGTTTGATCAATCAGGATTAATAAAGATTCTGTAAAGAATTTTATTTCTAACAAGTAATTCTGAAAAAGATATTAACAAAGGGAAATACACAATTCAACCCCCCCCCCTTTTCGTGCATTCTACTGTATTTCTAAGTGCTGTATTAACGTGTGATTCACTTCAATTGGTACCAAAGGAAAGTGATTCGTCAGGGACGACATAAAGGAGGTTATGGTAAGTATCACCTTGACAAGATGTACTCAGAAGTGATAAAAAGGGGTATCAATGGAACACAAATTAGTCTACATATTCTTGGCGAAATAGATATTGGATTGATAAAATATGATAAGTGGACGAGTTAGGAAAAAAAATGAGGCGAGTCATAGCATCGAAACTAAAGGTAGTGGCTACTCGAAAATGGTAAGTGAGATAGTTAAGATAGTGAGATCGCCAAGCGACATTGTTGAGTTAAATCTCTGTGATGAGTGATAATGAGTTAGCCAAATAAGTGTTGAACAACTTCTTGAGTGTAGTTCTTTGTGACCTTCGGAAAAAATGAATCATTGAGTGGAAAAGTGTATGGGATATGTAGAGACATTTGATAACTGTCATAGTGAACCGTTGACTGAGAATTTCGATGACGAAATTTTTTGTAAGGAGGGGGAGTTGTAACATCCCACCCCCAACAGGAAGGGTAAACTAGTAAATTGGCATATGATGAGATGGATTGGGATGAATTAGGACTGTTCTTGCATAATAGAATTGATACACAGTATCAATTGTGCACATGAAATAACTGTACAGGCATACATGACATTCCCGATTTTCGTACCTAATGTAATTTTATTGTGATTAACGTGGTTATTGGGTTTGAAAAATTATTCTGAGTGCAACATTGAGTGTTTTATATTTTAACGAATTTTTAGGAATTTTTCTGAAATTTTCCGGAGAAAATTCCCGGACCGGAAAAATCGCCAAGTGGCGAACCGGTTGATTTTCGGTAGCGAAAATTTCTATTCAATGGCACTGTAATATTGGGTACATTATTTTGGAATTGTCCGTGGGACCCTTTTGAAAATGTATTAAAGATGTAATTTTTAATATTAGGATTAAATGATTAAAGTTATTCTTTAAAGTTTTGTCTTTATTCTTTTAAATTTAGACATGTGTCATGGTGACACATCTCCATTGTGATTCTCGATTCTTCCTAATTGAACACATGAAAGATGAGTTTTCTTTCTTATTTCCTTAGCCAACCGAAATCCCTTCCTCCTCTTTGGTCTCTCCATCTTCAAGTGTCTCTTCCTCCAACCTTAAGAGCTTCTTCTTGCTACTTACTTGCTTCTTCTTTATGCTTCCCTCATACTTGCAAGCTTAAGCCTTGAGTGGATGATGATGTTGTGGGTGGAAAGTGAGAATTAGAAAGTAGAGAAAGTGGAGAAATTGGTGTAGTATTGAAGAGGGAAAACTTTGAGTTGGTAAGTTTTGTTTTAAGCTTTCATTTATGCATTTAATGAATAAATTGGTTGTTAGATGCATTGATTGGTATGTATTGGTCATTAAGCATGATTTATGATGATCTATTGGCTCAATTCTTGTGTGATTAGGATGCTCATGCATGTGGATTTGGTATTAGAAGTGATAGGATTTAAGTTGAAGATGAAAGCTGGAAAATTGATTTTGACCTAATACACTTATTTGAGCATAACTAATTGTGTGGTTATGGAAATGAGGTTAGGTTTGTGCCAAATGAAACTTTGGCTTGTTGGCTACAATTTTGTGTGAAATAGGTGTTGTCTAATTTTAGCATTAAGAGGTTGAAATTTGGCATGGAAAATTATTGTTAAGGTTCTTGTGAACAGTAACCGAACCAATGATCTTCTAGTTTTGATGATTTTATAAATTAATTGAGATGGAGTTAGGGAAAATGGTATAAATGAAAGTTGAAGCTTATTAAGTTATCTTTCCATTCCCACTGATTTTGCAATTTTTCGATATGTATATTGGGAGATATTCACTGTTAACCATTGACTGATTTTGAGAAATTTGGTGAAACCTAGACTAAGAGTGGATTTGTGCACATTCTGATTAGAAGCAATTTTAGCAATTTCTATGAATTGAATTGCTTGAGTGATCTTCTGAAGAGTTGTAGAGGAAGCAATTATCTTGAAAATGGTATATAGCATGTAATTGTTGGAGATCAGATGTGGGAGTAATGAATTTTTTAAAATTTGTACCTGCATGAGGTTATTTTCCTGCTGCCCTGATCAGCAACTTGCATGAAAGTTTTAAGCTTGTTAGAGATGGAATTGGCTTTGAAGCCCTTCATGGGAAGTGTAGCATTGTGTTTGATCTTTCCATAGGTATAAAGTATGCATTTATTTGACATTTTTGTAAGGAGATATATTGTTTAGAACATTACTGTCCAGATTGAGTACTTGCAGGGGCAGCAGCATTCACTAAATTATTTGACTTAGTTAGCCATTGAATTTGATTTCACATTGTTCATGAAAGTTGTAGGTATTGTTTTGATCTTTCTATTGGTATTTATTTGGGAATTGTTGACTGAATAACTGAGAAGTTATGGATTTTGGAAAAACAACCGACCTTGTTTAAGAGGCATTATTTGGCGGTGGCTTTGATTGAATTTTTGACACCCTTAGAGGTGAAATTGGCTTTGGTGTCCTTCATAAAACTTGTAGATCTCTCATTTCTTTATGAAATAGACACCAAGTTTGTCTAATTTGGAATTTGGAGTAAGGAGTATGTCCTGTGTAAGTTGGCATGTCGGAGGAAAGGGTTTCAGATTTGTCATTTTAATAAGACTAGTTGACTACAAACTACACTAGTCGACTAGGATTCTTAAACCAGTCGACTATAACTGCGCTAGTCGACTAGAACATGTATTTTTCCTGCACTAGTCGACTAGAACCTCTGACTAGTCGACTAAGATCGTATATTTTCCTTCTTTTGCTCATAACTTTTTCGTCTGACATCCGATTGACCTGATTCTTGAAGCATCGGATTCGTGAAACATTGAATTTCATTTCATGAGAAATTGGAAATTTTTGGACGGGAAATTGATGGGTGTTCGGGAAATGGGTATTTCATCACTGTTTTATTTAATCGGGGACCTATGGAGGTCCAAATTGAGCGTCGTCAGCGTCATTGAATTTCTAATTTTTCTACAGATTTTTATTGTTGGAAAATATTGGATTAAGGTCGGGAATATCACGAACATGCATTGTGCACCTTCTAAGTGTTACATGTGCATTCTGAAATAGCTCTGATTGAACAATTGATAATGTTTATATACTGTCACTGTTATAGAGTCACACTTGGAGTGTAGGTCCACCAACGTCACTAAAACTTCCAAATTTTGGCTCGGAAGTACAGGTGAGTAACCTAGACGGTTTCTCGATTACTGATTGTTTATAATTTTGCACTTATAATAATGTGGAGAATAATGGTGGGCTTGCGTTTGTTTATGACTAATTCCGGGCCGAAAGTGCTTGATGTACAGGGAGATACTGACATAGAAGTGTTCTATGTGTGACTGTGATTGGAATGTGATTGTTTGTGAACCAATTGTGCGAATGTGTTAATTTGGGATCATAAATCGTGATTATGATTTTGTGACCTATCTGATGATCATGTTAATTTGGAGTTGATTGTGATGGTATAAAAGTGTTATGGGTGTGAGGGACTGCCATTGCATTTTTAATGTGAAATATTGTGAATAAATTGCCCGATTGTGATAATTTGGCAATGATTGTGATATAGGAATACGTGAATAAAGTGATTGACCTGCAGCATAAATGAATACATGCATGATTGCAAATCAGTTAATGATAGTTGTGACCGGAGCAGTCACAGTTTCAGAGCTATGAGCTCAACGGTTAATGAGCCCTCAATGGGACAGTTTCAGAGCTATGAGCTCAACGATTAATGAGCCCTCAATAGGACAGTTTCAGAGCTACAAGCTCGACGATTAATGTGCCCTTATTGGGACAGTTTCAGAGCCTCTGGCTCAACGATTAATGTGCCCTTATTGGGACAGTTTAGGCGCTCGATCACAACACCGAAATAAAAATAGAAATGTGTCATATGCGCATGTTATATGTATCTGATTTTAATCTCTTTGATTGAGCGAAAGGCTAACTGTCTTATGCTTCTGTGGTATCTCTGAATGTGAATTATGGGTGTCTACAAATTTAATTGTTTATGTATGTCTAACCGTGTGAAATGTATAAATGGGTTGTGTTCAATTGATAGTGTGCAATGTGATTAATATGTAACAATGTGAGCATATATGTTTTATGGAACGATGTGTGCATGGATTGAGTGAACCATCGATGATGGTTTCTCACTGAGTTCGCAAAATTCACCCAAAATTTGTAATTATTTTTCAGGACTCAGAAGAATACCCCGTTAGGCAACGGGCGTATGACATCTGCTGGTTAATGAAATAGAGAAAGGGTCGGGATCAGTGCGCGTCTGCAATAGTGTATTTTATTTTTCTAAAATTTTTGTATTAATAATATTGTATTTATAAAAAGGGTCCCGAGGCCAGTGAATTGTTTATGTAAATTGTTTTCCGCATAAATGTGTGGGTTTGTGTTAAAGAAAAAAATTTACACCGAGTTTTGACTGAGTGATGTAGCACGCCACCCTCTCTGGACACGAACTCGGATGTCACCATCGATGTCAGGTTCGGGTCATGCGGAAGTGGGGTGTTACAGTAAACCTCCAACTAGTCGGATACGGATAATGAGTATAAGTACTCAAATTATATTTTTGTAACTTGGCGAGAGATGTTATCAAAGCTGCATATGGCATTCCTTTATGCCAGACTGGTTTCCCTTTAATCTCATCTCGTAATAAACTCACCTTTTTCCGCATCATTTGAATAATCAAACTTGGATAATTTATCTTTCTCCCTTCTTCTAAGTGTCAAAGAATTTCTTTATCCAAGATTGTAATTTGATTATTGCTGGCCTTTTTCGGATACACAACTCTATTTATCGCATAGTGAAACAACCGATAATTCAAGGGCAAATCCATTGCCTCATAAGGTGGTGTATTGTAGCACCCCACTCCCGACGAGACCCGAACCCGATATCCATGGTGATATCCGAGCCTGTGACCCGCGAGGGTGGCGTACTAGAACACTCGCTCAGAAAATCGGTACATTACTTTCTATAACAAATGCACGGAATTCTATACTCAATTTTGGGTACTCATTCAATCCCGTCCAATAGGATACACTCATTTTCAAAAGCCACTTGGGTCAATTTTACAAATACATAATAAACACTTTAGTACAAAAGTAAAGACGTGCAATGCAGACACGACCCGATCCCGACTTCTGACCTTCACTTGAATCCTGCGCCATACTCCCGTTTTGCTAACGGGGTACTCTTCGATTCCTGAAAAATAATTGCAATGTTGGGTGAGTTTGCGAACTCAGAGAGAAACCATCATCGATGGTTCACTCAAATCATGCATTACATAAATTGCGTAAGCTCGACGATAATAACAATTAACGGTATTATATAACGGTACAAGAGTCTATAATAGTTTGCTACACGATATCTGATATCATTAGCAATAATACAAGATGGCGTAGAACAGTTCACATAACGAAGGTACGATATTACATCACAATTCTGATAAATCATGGCATCGCGATTCGATGTCGTCACACAATTTGGCGATTCGATCGATCATGTATATGATGCATATGAGACTCTTTCGGTTATTGATGTTGTGCCCAAGTGCTCATCAAGCGATGGGGACGCGCGTCGAGATTTCTCCCTCGGGCTAAGCGAGACGATGCGATATTGAGCTCTAGGCTCTTTTTTCGGTGAAATTAGCAACTTGGGGCACGTCCATTATCGATCATGCATTTATGCATGCAAAGGTGCAATGTTCGATAATTCAAGATTGGTGATTGATGAAGTCACGGTGTATGGCTATAAAGCCCGATGTAACGATGTCGATAATTGATAATCCAATCCAATACGGTAAACACATACAATTCAATCGTACCCTTTCCAAAGAGTCATGCGATCATACATTGAAATTCACATTATTGATTCTATCTGATGAGCATGCAATTCGATCATACACATTTCAGTACTAATACAGTTCACCTTTATACATTTCAGTGGTCATACAGTGCAATTCGATCACATACAACTCAGTAGTCATGTAATTCACATTGTCAAGTAATTCACAGTGAACATTTAGACACTCAAGAATTTGAGAAACCAACTAGGTTACTCACCTGTTACTTCCGAGCTATTGCCTGGAAGTCCCAGCAATGTCCGTGGAACGACGATCCAACGGTGCCTCTATAATGAGACAAGATCTGACCCATTACTAATCGCTCAATTAAGCGACAAAGTGATGCATATGTCTCTATGAAATTATGTCCATTAAGTACAATCCAATCGATAAAGCGGTTCCTCATCGCGACCTCGCGGCATTATTCTTGACGAAAGAGGCACGCCGCCACGACGTCGTCTCCACTGCGGCTCTCGCATGACGTCTTGCTGCCTACGTCGCGACCAATACATTTAACTCAATTCAATTTTATTCGTCACGACGAAGCCCTAACGTTTCGATGCTCGTCGCGACGTGCGAAGACCAGGTCGTCTTCTCCGATCGATTTCGACTATTTCTCTCACTAAAACGCCCGATAACACCTCAACTACTCAATCAACCACAATAAAAGCCATAGATGCTATAGAAACCATTAATAACAACATTAAACACAAAACACTTACCAATCAAGCTTAAATCTACGATTCCACCGTAAACCCTAAAATCCTTGCAATCAACGATTTCTCCACTTTGACCTCTCAATCCTTCATCAATAACGATAAACAAGTTAGCCTAGCATACTAGGAAGAAACCATGAGAAGAAATCGAAGGATCTCTCACCGATGGGAGGAATCGCAAGACACAAGAGGAAGAAGAGAACTCGTAAATGCCTTAGCCAAAATTTCCCAAATTTCTTTCAAACCTAGCTATTTATAGACAAAGGTCTCCAGCTCGGTCCAAATTTCAGTCTCTAAATTTCAATGGCTCAACATATGTATTTCCTACCATCGGACAGTTCTTTCAGTACTATACAGTCAATCAGTCAGTCTCTCCAATATTTTCGGTCCGGGCATTATCTCCCGAATTTCCCGGAAATCTCCTATAAGCCACTATAAAATACCAGTTACACTTAAATTATTCTAAATCAATCATTTGAACCCAATTACTCACTCAATCATATTCCAGTCAGTTCAGTCAGTCTCTATATTACCAAAATACCCTTGCTGACAGTAACGGGATGTTACAATTCACCCCTCCTAATTAAAATTTCGTCCTCGAAATTTCATATACAATAGATCTCGATAAGGAATTAACCCGCTCCTTCTATTCGATTCTCACTCACATCTTTATAATTAATCGCACGACCTCACATTCTGCATGCGAAACACATCTATCGATCTTAACACTGCTTATTATTCAGATCCATAAAACATTTTACCGATCTATTTACACATTTTGTCACTTAATTGCATTGATTCTCAATTTTCACAACACAGCTACAATACACAATCAGAACACTATCAGATAATTTCACGTTTCATTATAATCACAATTTAACCATATCACTGAGCAATTTTCACAATTCACTTCCTCTCATGCATTGTCACTTTACACATATGAGGCGTATCGCCTTTCACACTATCACAATGTATCACTCACAACACGATCCGATGCTTAATGTAAACAAATTCCCATTTATGATCTTGTTGTGTTGAGCATTTCCACCGTCCGATTCGGGCACTTTTCACATCGATCACATTTTTAGAAGCGTGAGAGCCTCGGGTATGCACTATCGCCCACTCACATAAGGGATAGGAGAGCCCTCGGGTATGCACTATTCCCTTTACACTAATCGCATTCTTGGCAAGTAGGAGAGCCCTCGGGTATGCACTATCGCCATTATGGCCTTAGGCCGTTTCAACGATATCGAGCTCAAAGCTCGATCACTAAGCTCCACCACAACAGTTTAATTACCGTTTATTATTGTACTAAGCATTTACTCACATTTACACGACCACTAGCACTTATCGACATATATCTAGCACTTCACTCGCTTATCACAGGTTGAACGCTACTTATAATTTTATACACTCAATCACGATCACAAATGTTCACATTTGCACAATCAATCACATGTATCTCATTTCACTACACTTATCATATTCGAACATTATTCACAGTCTCAAAGACATTTATCTCACCGCTATACTCACTCACACTTGCACAATCACTAACACATATATTTATATATCACTTTACTCGCTTGTCACAATCGAGCACTTACTCACAATTGTATACACCGATTCTCAATCACAAGTATTCACATTTATATATACAACACACTTGGTGCAATCACTAACACTTATCACATTTAACTTATTCACTTCACATTTATATCACTCACTTTTATACTTTCGAAACACAACACAAACATATACAACTCTATTTTCTTTTCACATCTGCAGTTAACATTCCCTTGATATTCAGTAATTCTCTTACACAATCAGAGTCATCTCATCAACATAATGTACACATTTTCAGTAACATATGGTATCTCTTACACTTGAGTCTTATTTAGGATGAGGACTCCAAAAATTAACTTTCACTTCATTTCAAAGTGTATCTCTTCAATGGTCACTCTCAAGTCAAATTATCGGATCAAACCTTATCACTCATTAACACTGTTCATAAAATCTTGTCAATCAACTATCTCTCCTCACTATCGATCAGTCACTCTTATTCCAATAGGAGTAGTTCATGCCATGCCTTACAAGATTATAACATTCCTTATGATGAGGCTCTACAGAGCATTTAAATAATGTCATTTACTTTAATCTTGAGCGCATCGCTATAATCATCACATCATATCGAATATACACTTACATCGGTTTACCCATTAGTAGCCTATACTACTAAGGACACTTTAATCTCATTTAATTCTCGATAACCTTTCTCTTTTGGTACCAGCTCTCGATCATTAATAGTCTCACTTTTTCTCAATTGATCACTACAAACATTCTCGTGCCTTGCCCTAACTCATCTCGAGCTTGGGGCCACGGGAATAATAATCGGGCTTATTTAATAGGCCACCTAATTTCCTCTATAACATATTCACGCATATTATTCACTTATGCCCAATCATTTCACCCATAAGGGTGATCCCACTATCAAATATACACTTCGGTGGAAATCAAATCTGAGCTCAACAACTTTCCTTTTGCACCGACCTGCGTGCGAGAGGATCGAATACAATCTCTATTCATTTCCAATTGATCACTATAAACACTTTCATTCTATAAGAATCGAACGGCAATTATCCACTAACTCATTAATTTATTCTCATGCCATTTCACAAATAAGACACTTACGCTCCATATTTCCACTTGTCACGGGGCTCCATGATTAGGTGTGTATTCACTTAGACAAATCAGCTGAATCCTATTCACTCTTTCACCGCTATTATCGATATTTTACACTTTAATCTTTTCATAATTGTCTCATACTCACGAACTTTTCACACTCAACTCAATATCATCATTGATATACGGTCATTCTTGATTTCTTACTAAGATAATTGATTCTCAGTCATAAATCATGATTTATAACTCTCATCACGGTAATCAATCCCAATTGCAACTTCTCTATAACATAGAACACTTTATTTTTCATCCACAATATTCACTTGAACTCTTTTCATTTTCATCATATTTCTATTCTCATTTTCCTCTCTCAATCCATAACTATCACTTTATTTCTATTTCACATTCCAAAAGTATACTCAATGAGAACTCTCATAGTGCATTTCATACTATAACCGCGATACCAAGACACAAATCTTCACTTATCAAATCAAACCATATACTCTTTTCGGGTTTCATGATGTACACAACTTCCTTTTATCACATTCTCACATTATCATTTTCCTCACTATCTCTAATCGCTTAAACGAGTGATACATGCTCATGCATGTGACTCATATCTAGACTAGGATCGATTGTCCACCGTCTGCTATGACGCGACTTAGATGCATGCACTGACACATTTTTCTCGTAGCGCCCATGTAAGATTGTACTACGGGCTCGATACCTAAATGTAGCACCCACTCCGACGAGACCGAACCCGATATCCATGGTGATATCCGAGCCCGTGACCCGCGAGGGTGGCGTCTTAGAACACTCGCTCAAAATCCAGACATTACTTTCTATAACAAATGCGCGGAATTCTATACTCAATTTTGGGTACTCATTCAATCCCGTCCAATAGGATACACCCATTTTCAAAAGCCACTTGGGTCAATTTTACAAATACATAATAAACACTTTAGTACAAAAGTAAAGACGTGCAATGCAGACACGAACCGATCCCGACTTCTGACCTTCACTTGAATCCTGTGCCATACTCCCGTTTTGCTAACGGGGTACTCTTCGATTCCTGAAAAATAATTGCAATGTTGGGTGAGTTTGCGAACTCAGAGAGAAACCATCATCGATGGTTCACTCAAATCATGCATTACGCAAATGCGACAAAGACGACACGTAATAACAATTAACGATATTATATAACGAAGGTACGATGAGTACATAATAGTTTGCTACAGATCTCGATATCATTAGCAATAATATCTGATGGCGTGAGAGCAGTTCACATAACGATTATGCGATATTACATCACAATTCTGATAAATCATGGCATCGCATTCGAGAATCGTCACACAATTTGGCGATTCGATCCATCATGTATATGATGCATATGAGACTCTTCCGGTTATTGATGTTGTGCCCAAGTGCTCATCGAAGAACAAATGGGGACGCGTCGAGATTTCTCCCTCGGGCTAAGCCAGACGATGCGATTCGAGCTCTAGGCTCTTTTCGGTGAAATTAGCAACTTGGGGCACGTCCATTATCGATCATGCATTTATGCATGCGGTGCAATGTTCGAGAATTCAAGATTCAATGATTGATGAAGTCACGGTGTATGGCTATAAAGCCCAAATGTAACAATGTCGATAATTCAATAATCCAATCAATACGGTAAACACATACAATTCAATCGCACTCTTTCCAAAGAGTCATGCGGTCATACATTGAAATTCACATTATTCGATTCTATACTGAAGAGCATGCAATTCACCATACACATTTCAAGATTAATATCTGATTCACCTTTATACATTTCGGTGGTCATACAAAGGTAATTCGATCACATACAACTCAAGAGTCATGTAATTCACATTGTCAAGTAATTCACAGTGAACATTTAGACACTCAAGAATTTGAGAAACCAACTAGGTTACTCACCTGTTACTTCCGAGCTATTGCCTGGAAGTCCCAGCAATGTCCGTGGAACGACGATCTAACGGTGCCTCTATAACAGTACAGTACAATCCATTACTAATCGCTCAATTAAACAGTACAGTGATGCATATGTCTCTATGAAATTATGTCCAATTAAGTACAATCCAATCCAATAAAACAGTTCCTCGCCGCGACCTCGCGGCATTCGTCATGACGAAGAGCACGCACGCGGCGTGAAACACACGCATGGCGTCGTCGTCTCCACTAACGGACGCCGCGACGTCTTCTTGCCTACGTCGCGACCAATACATTTAACTCAATTCAATTTTATTCGCGCGACAAAGCCCTAACGCCGATGCTTTCGTCGCGACGTCGCGAAGACCAGTCGTCTTCTCCGATCGATTTCACCATTTCTCTCACTAAAAGCGTCCGATAACACCCTCAACTACTCAATCAACCACAATAAAAGCCATAGATGCTATAGAAACCATTAATAACAACATTAAACACAAAACACTTACCAATCAAGCTCAAATCTACGATTCCACCGTAAACCCTAAAATCCTTGCAATCAACGATTTCTCCACTTCTGACCTCTCAATCCTTCATCAATAACAAGAACAAGTTAGCCTAGCATACTAGGAAGAAACCATGAGAAGAAATCGAAGGATCTCTCACCGATGGGAGGAATCGCAAGACAAGAAGAGGAAGAAGAGAACTCGTAAATGCCTTAGCCAAAATTTCCCAAATTTCTTTCAAACCTAGCTATTTATGTACAAAGGTCTCCACTCGGTCCAAATTTCAGTCTCTAAATTTCAATGGCTCAAGATATGTATTTCCTATCAGTCCACTCTAACTTTTCCATTGCCATCAGACAGTTCTTTCAAGATTATCTGATCAATCGATCAGTCTCTCCAATATTTTCGGTCCGGGCATTATCTTCCGAATTTCCCGGAAATCTCCTATAAGCCACTATAAAATACCAGTTACACTTAAATTATTCTAAATCAATCATTTGAACCCAATTACTCACTCAATCATATTCCATTCAGTTCAGTCAGTCTCTATATTACCAAAATACCCTTGCTGACAGTAACGGGATGTTACATGTATGGTCAGAAAATAATCTACTAAGCAATTCAGCACCTTTCTCTTCAGTATAACCGAAATTTTCTTCGACTTCTTCATTAGTATCACCATCCTCATTTCTCAAAATAGCCAAATCTATTAGCGAAGCTCTAGGCCTAACTCCTCCTCTAGGCAACCTAAACAAAATGGATATATTCTCTTCGCAAGTAAAAATTTCTCTGCCTTAAACACTCGATTTCAAATGAACTCCACTGGTAACATTGTTTCTAATCACAACAAGGTTAGCATAAAATTCACTAACCACATCTTCATATATGTCATTCGAAAAACCCAAAAAATCTCTTAAGCCGAAGCTAGTGATTTCAGAAAACAGATCCGTAAACTCACTATAGTCTAATTCAGCCCACTCAAATCTCATTGAAGGGATAAGAACCTCATTTTTAAGTACCTTATTGTACAGATTCTGAGCTTCCTTGGAGACAAATCGAGTCTCAACCTCCTCGTTTTCTCTCTCTACACCTCCCCTTAAAGAAGAGCCACGAACTCTAGGTCCTCGTGACGGGGTTGCTTGTTTGCCTTTGCCACTTGATTTTCTTGGTGCCATGGTATAAGATTCGATGGATTTTAGGAGAAAAAGAGATTTTAGAAAAAAACCGTGAATGATGAGATTAGGGTTTTATATTTCGTGAAGAGGGGTTCAAAAAATGAAGGATGATTGGATGAAATAAGGAAAGGGTTTCGTGTCTATGGTAGTCGATTGATGATGGGTAGTGAAGATTTGAAGAGATTTGAAAGTATAAGTCGACTTGAAGAAAGGAATTTCAGAAGTTAGAGAAAAGAAGTTTTCAGAGAATGAAAGGTAGAATGGTTGTTTTTTTTTAAAGAACCCTTGTATACATAAGTCGACTTATCGACCACCATAAGTCGACTTGTCCTTTAATTTTTCTTCTGTCCCAGAACATTAGTCGATTATGCCAATAACTTGTCTCATTCCTCAGCAGCAGTAGACTGAACTCCAATTAGTCTACTGGTATATTTCTAAGATCAAAGTAATCACTGCAAAACCTAGATGTAAATCACGAAGACATATATCCTGATGAATTTGCAAATTTGCCAAAATAAGAATATGACCATTTTGATATGCTAGTATATGCAACAACAAAAAAATCAACAAAGAGAATTTAAATCACACATTCCAAGTTTCAATTTGATATTAAGAAAAACATCTTCTTTAAGGGGTTTTGTAAATATATCAGCTAATTGATCACTAGAGGAAGCATGCTTCAAATAAATGTCACCTTTCAAACAATGATCACGAATAAAATGATGTCTGATTTCAATATGTTTAGTCCTACTGTGTAAAATCATATTTTTACTCAGACAAATTGCACTAGTATTATCTCAATAAATAGGAACATTTTTAATGACAACACCATAATCAAGTAATTGATGCTTAAGCCAAAGAACTTGGGTACAAGCACTCCCAGCTGCTACATATTCGGATTCAGCAGTAGAAATAGCTACACTAACTTGTTTCTTACTAGCCCAAGAAATCAAAGATGATCCTAAAAAATGACATATACCACTAGTACTTTTTCTATCAATCCTACAACCACCATAATCAGCATCACTATAAGCATATAAATCAAAAGAATCACAACAAAGATACCATAAACCATGATTAACAGGTTTGCTCAAATATCTGAAAATTCTTTTGCAAGCAATCAAGTGAGAAATCTTAGGACAGGATTGAAATCTAGCACATAGACATGTAGCAAACATTATATCTGGTCTAGAAGCAGTTAAATATAGAAGAGAACCGATCATACCTCTATAGAGTTTTTAATCAACATCCTCTTCATGTTCAGATTTTTCCAAGACCAGATTTGATGCCATTGTCGTAGCTGCTACTTTGCATCCTTCCATATTGAACTTCTTTAAGAGTTCTTTGGTATATTTGGACTGATGAATAAAAATGTCGTCTTTGTATTGCTTGATTTGTAATCCAAGAAAGAATTTGAGTTCCCCCATCATACTCATTTCGAATTCACTTTGCATTAAATCACTAAATTCTTTGCACAAAAATTCATTAGTAGCACCAAAAACAATATCATCAACGTATATTTGAAAAATTAACATATCATGATTAACATGTTTTATAAACAAAGTATTATCAACTTTACCTCGAATATAACCATTTTGCGTTAGAAAAGTACTTAACCTTTCATACCATGCCCTTGGTGCTTGCTTTAATCCATAAAGTGCCTTCTTGAGCTTGTAGACATAATCCGGATGTTTATGATCTTCGAAACCAGGTGGTTGTTTGACATATACTTCCTCTTGGATGTAACCATTGAGAAACGTACTTTTGACGTCCATTTGATTTAACTTGATCCTTTTATGCGAAGCAAAGGCACACAATAATCTGATTGCTTCTAAGCGAGCTACTGGTGCAAATGTCTCATTATAGTCAAGTCCCTCTTCTTGATAGAATCCTTGAGCTACTAACCTTGACTTATTTTTGACTACTTCACCATTCTCATCATACTTTATCCTATTCACCCACTTGACTCCAATAATGGTTTTGTCATTTGGTGGAGCTACCAAATCCCATACATTGTTCCTCTTGAATTGATTTAATTCTTCTTGCATAGCCAACAGCCAATTCTCATCTTCAAGAGCTTCTTTTATGTTCTTGGGTTCTACTAGTGAGATGAATGCTGAATTGCTCATGTATTCATAAGTATTCCTCCTAGTCCTTAAACCATCATTTAAGTTACCTATAACTTGTTCCATAGGATGATTCTTTGCCTTTGCCCAAGTTTTCGAGATAGGAACATGATCTTCTTCATCTAACTTTTCTTCTTCAACAATGGATTCTTTTTCTTCAACTCCATTTCCTAAATTACCTGCATCATCATCAAAACAAACCTTCCTCGGGAGTGAAATCATATCATCGAATTTAACATGGATATTTTCCTCAACACACCTAGTTCTATTATTATATACTCTAAATGCTTTACTAGTTAATGAATAACCAAGAAATATACCAATATCAGATTTTGAATCGAATTTTTCTAAATTGGTCTTTCCATTATTATGAATAAAAACTTTACAACCAAAAGGATGAAAATAAGAAATATTCAGTTTCTTACCTTTCCATAGCTCTATGGTGTCTTCTTTTTGTCTCGTCTTATGTGCACTCTATTTATCACATAGCACGCAGTATTGATTGCCTCAGCCCAAAAAGCTTTAGGAAGATTATCTTCATTTAGCATCGTTCTACTCATTTCTTCAAGAGAGCGATTCTTCCTCTCTACTATACCATTTTTTTTGCGGAGTCTTTGGTGTTGAAAAATTGTGCTCCATTCCATATTTATCGCATAACCTTTCGAATAGTTCACAATCAAATTCTCCTCCATGGTTGGTTCTTATTGCGACAATAGTCAAATCTTTTTCATTTTGTACCAACCTACACCACTTAGTAAATTCGTTAAATGCATCACTTTTATTAGCAAGAAATCTCACCCAAGTAAATCTGAAAAAATCATCCATAATTACAAGTACATATAATTTACCACTAAGACTAGTATGCCTAGATGGTCCAATTAAATCCATATAAACAAGTTCTAAAATTCTAGATGTACAAATTTCTTTCTTTGGTTTGAATGATTCTCTAACATGTTTACCCTTCAAACAAGATTCACACAAATGATCTTTAACAAATTTTATCTTGGGCAAGCCCCTCACAATATCATTTTTAGAAAGTTTAGAAATTAGGGGCAATGGTGCATGTCCTAATTTTTTATGTCATAAATATGCATTTTCTTCTAATGTAACTAAACACTTTTCATTAATAGAGCTATCATCATGTAAATTAACAATATACGTATTTCCATGCCTCAAACCAATGAATGCAACATTTTCATCTTTCTTAACCATACAATGAGAAGATTCAAATGTCACATTAAAATTCATATCACATAATTGTGAAACACTCAACAGATTATGTTTCAATCCATCAACAAGTAACACATTTTCAATGGTAGGCAAAGGTTCCTTACCCACTTTACCAACACCAATGACTTTACCTTTGTTGTTATCTCAAAATGTGACATATCCTTGGTTCTTTGGTCTGATTTCCGCAAATAGATTCTTATCTCCACTCATATGCCTTGAGCATCCACTATCAATGTACCAAGTGCTTGGTAGATTTTCATTCTTTGCTTATACCTACAATAGAAATATTCTTTCTTCTCATTGGTACCCATGCCATTTTGGGTCCATTTTGGTTAGTCAAATACACTACATTTGAAGGTTTTGTACCTTTTACCACCTATATTTTCTTCACATTAATACATCTCCTAATACTTTTACAGGCAATTTCATTGTGACCATCATTCAAACATCTAGCACATTTAGCAACCTTACCATCTTTGGTGAATTTTGAAATCAGTGAGCAATCTCTATCAAAAGGATCATATCCTAAGTCATGTTTAGAAATTGAATATCTTTGTAAAGACAACATCTTTTCAAACTTCTCATTTCCATCAACAAATTTTTCAACAACATAAGAAAACTCTTTTCTAAGTCTATCAAGTTCACAAAATAAATTTTCTTTTTCAGCAAGGCATATAGAGTGGTCTTCCTTAGAGCAATCTAAATCATCAATAGTCTCATGCAAAATATTATTTTCAGCAACAAGTTCTCTTATTCTTTTTCGCAATTTCTTGTTAATATCAATAGCTTCTTCAAAGTCAATTTGCAAGGCAGTAAAATAATCTCTAAGATCTTGATCAATAATCATTACCTCATCCTCATCATCACTTGTCATGGAGCTACTTGCCATAAGAGCTAAGTTGTTTTCATCATTGCTTTGATAGACTTCCTCATCATCACTCCAAGTGGCTACAAGACTAGCTTTCTTTTTCCCTTTGTCATACTTATCATTTTTCTGGAAAACGAAAGAACTTTTGCATTCTCTAGCATGATGCCCTCTTTTTCCACATTTCCAACATTCTTCATTACTCTTCTTTTCCTCATAAATTTTGGTCCTTCTTTCCATTGTGTACTTCTTCTTTTCGTCATTTCTTCCACCTCGTAATTCTCTCTTCCTATTTTTGAGTAGTTCCTTGAATTTTCTCAAGTTTCTAGCATACATTGCTAGCTCTTCATCTTATTCCTCCTCATCTAATTCTTCATCACTTTTATCCATAGAAGAAGTGTTAACTTTAAAAGCAATTGATTTTTGTGACTTATCTCTACCTCCTCTTGACTTGAGGATAATCTCATAATTTATGAGTGATCCCATCAATGCATTGAATTCCAAGCGATTGAGATCTTTAGACTCCATAATTATTGTGACTTGTGAGTCCCATTCTTTTGGCAGTGACCGAAGGATTTTTTTCACCTTCTCGCTATCCGTCATATGCTTTCCGAAATTTCCTAAACCATTAATAATTTTTGCAAAACGATCAAGCATAGTAGAAATAGACTCACCTTCCTTCATGACAAACATTTCGTAATCATGAAGTAACATATTGATCTTTGTTTCTCGAACTTGATTGGTTCCTTCGTGAGTGATTCGAAGTCTCTCCCACATCTCCTGAACACTTGTGCAAGAGTTCACTCGATTTCTTTCCTCAATAGTGAGAGCGCAATAGATCAACTTCATGGCTTTTGCGTTGATATAAGCTTGCTTCCAATCGTTGTCGTCATACTCCAGCTCCGTCTTTTTCTCACCATTTTCATTCAATGGTACATGTGGACCGAAGATAATAATTTTCTAGTACTCTACTCCCTCGCTTATGATATGGTACTTTATAGGATTTTTCCAAGAAGAATAGTTAGAACCATTAAACAAAGGAGAACGATTATTAGTGTTACCTTCTTCCGCCAGATTATTGTGTGTCAGACTAAGCGCCATCCCAGGATTAATCTACTCTAATACCAATTGAAAGCGATCTAGAAGGGGGGTTGAATAGATCGATGAAAAATTTTCGCAAAGTTCTACACAAAAATGATAAATTAATATACACGAACAATCGAATAATTTAAATAAAGTAAGTAGGGAAGAAGATCAAACACTGTTTTTATAGAGGTTCGGTGCTAAGACCTACGTCCTCTACCTAAGCTTCCACTTAGGATTTGGCAAACCACTTTACTATACACTTTTTAGTTCAGTGTGAACTTATTACAACCCACTTGATTTCCGGCTCAAGCTACACCTCACAATCTGATTTGACTTCTGACACAAATCCTACCTCACAATGATTTTCCACTAATCACTCAACACACAGTAATAGTAAAGTGAAAATAAGACGCTCAGTACAAATGAATAAACTTGAATGAACTAAGAGCAATTTAGGGCAATAATCTATGAATAATGATCAAAGTGTTTTTCAATGTATATCTACTTGATCTCTTGATGTTATTACTTTTATAAGCATGGTCCAGATGATTATAGACGTTGTGGATCTCCATCTTCCCGTTGATGATACTCAGAGACGTTGTAGAAATATTTTTCATTCGTTGGAAATCACTTGACTTCGTCATAACTTGTTCAGCTGTACGTGTAAGTCGACTTGTCGTGGTGTGTAAGTCGACTTGCAGGAACGTTTTTCATAAAAACTTCAACTCCGCTCTTCGATAAGTCGATTTGTGCAGTGTAAGTCGACTTGTGTGGTTATTAGGCTGACAGGTCTGAAAATGTAAGTCGACTTGTGTAGCGTAAATCGACTTGTGTATATTCCAGATAAACTTCAATCTTTGAAATCACAATCCACAATCTTCACAATAATCATCTTTTGCACGTTTGAACAATTTCATTGTCTATCTCTTGAACGTTGGAGATTATTATAAACTTGATTTGCATTAATCCAAAATACCTTAAATAATTTCTTAATCAATTCTATATATTTTATTATTATCAAAACATAAAGGAATTATATTTGTCAACCATCATTGGTCCAACAATTTCCGATTTGTCTCTTCATTGATTACTCTTAAATCGAATCGTTAGATCAAGTTAACTTAATTTAGGGAAATTCTTCTTTGAAAGAAGATTTCTTACTAAAATCATCAATACTGTTCATAAAACCTTATCAATCAACTATTTTTTTGTCATTACATATCAGTCATTCTTAATACCTCGAGAAGATCAATTTCAACTATGCATAATATCTCAATAAGATCAATTTATGCCATAGCTTACATGATCAGAACATCCCTTGTAATGAGGCTCTGTAGAGCACTTAAACAATTTCATTTACTCTAACATCTTGGCATACATCACCAAAATCATCACATCTTATCTGGAGATGTATTCACATATTCACCAATTAGTAGCTTATACTCTAAGGATACTTTAATCTCATTTAATTCTAGATAACATTTCTCTTTTTGTGCCAGTTCTCGATCATGGGGATTTTGCTATAATCATGTCCCTCTTCTTTTCCCTTAAGCTCATCACCTATGTTAACATCATTAACAGTCTCAATTCCTACCCAATTGATCACTACAAGTACTCTCACGTCTTACTCTATCTTGAACTTTGAACTATAGGAACTATGATTGGCACTTATTTAATAAGTCACCGATTACTTCCTATATCATATTCACGCATATTATTCACATATGCTTAATAATTTCACCTGTTATGGTGATCCCACTATCAGATGTACTCTCACAATGACAATTTAATCTGAACTCAACAACTTTTTTCTATATCACTATCATCATCTCATCTTCCAATTGTCATTTATTTCATCTCACACATATTTATTCTCAATAAATTTATAATGGTAGGGGCATAACCCATATGAAGCTTAAATCTCCATCCCACAGATATATTGTCATACTAAATCATAAACTCTTATATCGATAATTACACAACCATCCTAAGTCCAAATGCAACCTTTCGAGGTCACACCAACTTGGTTTATACACTTTCACCTTATTATTTCTACTTATATTCTTATTTTTCCTCAAACAATCCATGACAGTGTATTCACATTTATATCACATTTGAGGACATATCACCCAATTGCAATTTCGATTTCATATTCAATAATACATCCATCGATACAATTATACGGAATCTTTATCTCTTATATCCATCCGTATAATATTTCTTTTCCATATATATATATATATATATATATATATATATATATATATATATATATATATATATATATATATATATATATATATATCCTCAACCAATCCGAATTTTCGATGCATAACTATTATGAATTTCGATCTCAATATTCCCTAATATCCCTTATCTTTGAATTACAAACTCTTATCACAATACTCACATAACCATTTCGATTCCAAATTAAGCCTTTTATGATCATAATAGGTTTTATGATTTCATTTCATTCTGCCTATCCATTTTAGTCTCCTCATTTCTATTTATATTCTTATTTTCCTCAATCAATACACGGCAATATACCGATTCACACTTATTTCACCCCCAAAGGATATATCACCTTCAAGAATATGTACCCTTTTGTGGAGGACTCTTATCTATCATGCAAAACCAGATACTATTTCTCATTTCCAAAATGTCCATAAACCTTATTTTCTCACATTCTGTCAAATCATCATTTCTCTCAATGCTTCTAACAGCTCAAACTCTTAAAGAATGCTCATGCATGTGACTCATACTGGGGATCAGTTGCTGCTATCTGTTATGACATGACTAATGTGAATGCAACTTGACACATATTTCAGAATGCCCATATAAGATAGTACTTCTGGGCTCTGATATCACATAAATGTAGCACCCCATTCCCACAAGACCCAAACCCGACATCGATGGTGATATCCGAGTCCGTGCCCCGCGAGGGTGGTGTGCTAAAGTACTCAATCTTTCAAAAGCCCAAAAAATTTTATTTATTTTTTTGAAAATCGATAACACATAATGCGAAAATCGAAACTCAAATTGGACCCACATTCATTCATACACATTTTCACTTAACACAATTTTATACAAAAGGATGCGGAATATACAATTCAATACAAAATGTGAAAACACAAATGCAGTCGCGAACTGATCCCGACCTCTATCCCTCACTTGAATGCTGTAAGTATACTCCCGTTGGCGTAACGGAGTTTTCTTCTTATCCTAAAAAATAGTTACAAATTTTGGGTGAGTTTTGTAAACTCGATGAGAGACCATCATTGAGGGCTCGCCCAATCATATAAATCATAATTCACATAACACATACATCTCACATTTCACATTATTTCACCTTCACATAAATTCACGTTTCACATTCAATGGATGTCGATCTTATAATGCTATATGCATGAGACACACATTCGTTCATATTGTTGTGACTGAGTGCCTGTCACTCACATATCTGAGAATCTTGGCCGTGCGCTCAAATCATGCGAATCTTGGCCCATAGGGCTCAGTCAGAACAGAATACTGGCCTTTAGGCTCAGTCACATCACATAATCACGGAACATAGCTCTACATGGAAGCGCTTCATACAGGCGACTCAAGTCACAACGCCTTTATATTTCATGCATTCATACCATGGAATGCATCACACATATTGCATGCTCTTATCTGATCACAGACATTAATCCTCGGACCGTAGTTCGGCATTCAACATATAGTTGAGAATTCACATTTAACTTACATGCAGTATCACATTCAGAGTTCACTTAGCAAACACTTCCGTGCACTTAGTTCATCTCATTCACATACAATTAGCACTTCAATATCCAAATCACAATCTCAATCATTGGACCTCCTGTCCAGAACCCAACATAATCAAATACATTCAGAATTCAATTAATATCAAAAAGGTAAACAGAACAAACAATAAAATGAGACCATCTAGGTCTACTCACAGTACGCTCCAGATTAACATGTGCTTTCAAATTCTGGGAATGCCTGAATGCGGACACTTGACCTAGTTTGCATGTCAAAACTCCAAGTCACAATTGTCTTTCCTTTTGTTCTTGGGTAGGATTCTCTTGAATTCCTTCATTCTTCACCAAATGAAGGGATCTTTGGCTCAGAATAAAGCTCTTTTCTTCCTCTACCTTATTCTCTTCTTGAACAACTTTAAAATCTCTCCTGAAGGCCAAAGAAATTAAAACCCTAGCTTGTTTTCCCTTCCTTCTCTCTTAATTTCTTTTTCATGTACTCTCTCTCTTATCTCTTTTCTAATCCACTCATTTTGCTTCTCTAGAATCTTCTCATTCACGTTTCTCCTTTATTTATAAGCAAGACAACACTTCTTCTTTCATTTATGCCCTTAATGAGTGAGAATTGTCCCATTTACCCTTTTATTTGTGCCTTATGTCTTTTATACTTAAGTGTCTTACCAAAAGCACCCTTATATATTCTAACATAAAACTTTCTTCTAGAAAACTCTTCTCTAGTGTCTTATGTTTCCAATGACACCAAAAGCATTCAATTTGGTTCAGTAGCGTGAAAGTTATACTCCAATATCTTTAGACTGCTTTTATTTCGAGACAGTACTTTATACTCAACTTCCTTCCAAAACTTGAAACTCTTAGAGTCCGATTCAGAATTTGATTTCTCCATATAAGTTGTATCCCTATGTTTCTAGTTTACCATAAAGCAAAAATCATCTCATTTGAACTTTTACTGATCCAGAAAACATCAAAATACTGAAGTGTGTTCAGTGAGATAACACCAGTTCATATTATTGAAGAACACACTCACTATACCAGTCCCACTCTTTCACTAAATCATTCTCCATTATTTTCATATGACTATGATTCTTGGAGTAGATGTAGGGAAATGTCTTACGAATCCAATGGTTCAAAAATCAAGTCATTTGGAGGTCTAGAGAAGAAGTTATGGCCAAAAGAATCCAACATGTTCATATCTTTACTCGTACAGTACATGTCGTTTCGCAATTGCTATAAATCTCACTAAAGATGTCGGATTAACTTCGTTTTTGGACTATTGGAAATAGACTTCCAAATCTACAACTTTCATGAAGACCTCAAAGGCCAATTCTATCGTCTACCCTCTGTATCGTCTCACTTTTGTATCGTCTCAATTTCTTTCGTCTCATTTTCTTCTGTCTCATTTCTATCGTTTACTTTTCCATCTTTTTCTTTTCTATCCTCTACTTTCTTCAGTCTGCTTTTTATCATTTACTTATTTTTCCGTCTGCTTTTTATCATCTACTTTTTTCTGTCTGCTTTTTATCGTCTACTTTTTTCTGTCTGCTTTTCATCGTCTACTTTTTTTCGTCTGCTTTTCATCGTCTACTTTTTTCTGTCTGCTTTTTATCGTCTACTTTTTTCCGTCTGCTTTTTATCGTCTACTTTTTTCCTTCTGCTTTTCATCGTCTACTTTTTTCCATCTGCTTTTCATCGTCTACTTTTTTCCGTCTGCTTTTTATCGTCTACTTTTTTACGTCTGCTTTTTATCGTCTACCTTTTTAAAATCGCTTTTATCGCCTACTTTTTTCCGTCTGCTTTTTTTGTCCAGAACGTATCCACTTATAAAAATCATAACTTTTGACTCCGATCTCCAAATTTTTCATATAATATACCGTTGGAAAGATAAAAGAAAGATCTACAACTTTCCAGAAGAAAATTTTGCCAAAATCCATCTATATCAATCTCAATTTTTCCCCTAAAGTCCGAAGACAATTTTTTCATTCATACACCAACACTGCACCCAATTCTTCACTTCATGACAATTTTTGACTCTTAGACATAGAATTGAAATTCGATGTCTTCACACAAAATGTATCCATATATCTCTAGTTTAATCCAAATTAAGAATCATCCTGTTTAGATTACTAGAGAAAACGTATCCATATATCAGTGAATATTTTTTCAGATCACTACCAATCTTGTTTCTAAAGGTTTCCTTATCACAACTCCTACCAAGATCACACTTTCTACTCCTTCTACTCCTTATTTTCAATAAAATCACATTTAATATCAATCATACCCGAAAGTTGTCAATGAATGCATATACCACTTTTTATGCGAAAGCATTCCGTATTTATGTGCTTATATGCTAACATGATGCATGAGCAAGAAAATGCATTATCTTAATTTCTCTTTGAGCTCGCATGTACTGAAATTTCGGGTCATAACTCTTAATATGGGGACGGGATGTTACAGTAAAACTTAAAATAATAATTTTTTTATAAAGAATTTGTTGGAGGCAGTGGGGGCACCCCCATTGTAGATCCACCCTTGACCATGGCTAGTGGAGTTGGCATAGGTAAGCATTGGATCGGACCAATGTGTTATTAGCTTGGATGACTTATCATCAACGGATAAAGATGAGATTTTGAATAATGTGGCAGATAAGATCACAGTAGATGTACATCAACTTTAAGAAATAAAGATCATGTGGAAGGATCATCTGAAGATATAGGAGATCCCTGTGGATATGGATAATCGCTCCTAGATAATGTAATCTTTTATCTTGTTATCGTGATGTAGCTTAATTATATTAAATAGAGTCCTAATTGGATGGGGATATCATCTATTGGTTAACTTGATGTAATCTGATAAGGATAAGATTGTGATATTAGCTAATAGAGCTCTAGTAGGATTCTAACTTAGTCATCTAAAAATGCCTATAAATAGCGTATTTGAGCCTTGATCTCATAATCAACAAGAGAGTGTTGTGAGACATAGAGATTGAGAGAGTATTCCTTTGTATACTTTGAGGGAAGTAATAAAGGTTGGCTTTTAGCTGTATCTCTTTCTTATTCTTGTTGTTGCCTATACTATTCTAGTGCTTCCGTAATTTTCTTACAAGTGTGAGAGTTAAATACTGCAAGGGTCATAAGGCGTTCGAAAACTAGATTGTTAGTCGACAATCTCATGGGAAGGTTGAGTCTTGCTTAGAAGGACTTAAGTAAGATTGTCATACAAAGGAGTAGGCACATCTTGCGGATAAGTTTATGCTTGAAAGAAAACCTTTGTAATATTGTGCATGGTTGATTCCATTCATCTAGTGGTTGGTTTATTGAAAATCTAGAGAAATAAAAATTTGTTAACTTTTTGATTACTTCAAATTTTAATATATTCTAATTAATTATATTTAATATTAATATATTCTAATAAATTATATTTAACTAATAATATTGTTTTACTAAAAAGAAAAAATAAATTTTTAAAATTTTGTTTTACATCAAATTTTAATATATTCTAATTAATTATATTTAATTTAAATATATTCTAATTAATGATATTTAATTTAATATATTCTAATTAATGATGTTTAACTAATTATATTGCTTTGTTGAAAAGGAAAAAATAAAAATTAGTTAAAAATTTATCAAATTTTAATATATTCTAATTAATTATATTTAATTTTAATATATTTTAATTAATTACATTGTTTTGCTAAAAATTAATTAAATTTTGGTTTTGAATCAAAATTTAATATATTTTGATTAATTATATTTAATTTTAATAAATTTTAATTAATGATATTTAATTAATTATATTGTTTTGCTGAAAAGGAAAAATAAAAATTATTTAAAGTTTTTTATCAAATTTTAATATATTCTATTTAATTATATTTAATTTTAATATATTTTAATTAATTGTATTGTTTTGATAAAATAAAATTTAATTAAAATTTTGTTTTGAATCAAATTTTAATATATTTTGATTAATTATATTTAATTTTAATATATTCTAATTAATAATATTGTTTTGTTAAAAATGGGAAAAATACAATTTTGTCAAAATTTAATTTATTATAATTAATTATATTTAATTTTAATGTATTCTAATTAGTTATATTTAATTTTAATGTATTCTAAATAATTATATTTAATATATTCTAATTAATTATATTTAATATATTCTAATTAATTATATTTAATATATTCTAATTAATTATATTTAATGCATTCTAATGAATTAAATTTAGAATATGTTTAATTAATTATATTTAATATATTCTAATTTAATTTTAATTAATTATATTTAGTCTATTCTAATTAATTATAATATTTTGCAAAAAAATGAATGATCGACTTTCATTCCTCACATATGGCATATGGAGTAGTCCCCAAAACTCAAATATCAAATATTGTTCAAACAATAATTATATATAACCAACCAACGTTTTTATTCCTATACCTATTCGTGTCTTCCATACCCATGAACTGAGCAACCCTTAAGAATAATTATTTATTTAAGTCAAACTTTGGTAAATATATAAAGAAGGAATTTCCTCTTGCAAAAGATAGTAAAATTTTCATATATTTTCACTTATTCTAAAAATTATTTTATCTTTTGAATTGTTAAAAATATATAATATTAATAATTATAAAATAAACTTCTATTAAGTATTTATTGAATATTCTTAACGTAAGTCATTACATAATTCTTTGTTATCTAATAGCAACAACAATAATATTTAGTGAGAGTCTTGCTAAAATGAAGGGTTTAATAAAATCCAATAGTATGTAGCCTTATTTTTACTTGATAAAGAGGTTGTTTCATATAAGCTCACATATAATGCAGAATAATGATAATATAAAATATAAATAAATATGTATAAATAAAATATAAAAATATATAATGCACTACATAATACAGTATATATAGAACATGATAAAGATTAAAAATAAAACAAGTAAAGAAATACACAAACTAGAAAAAAAAGACAAATATAATAATAAATCAAACCAGACATTACAATAAGGTAATTAGATTAAGAAACTACTTAGGCTAAGTAACTAGGAGTGAAGTACAACATAATCAAAAAATTAAGGCAACCTATAAAATAAAAATCTCCTAGGAAAATGTTTAAAAGACCTAAAAAAACGAGAAAGAAATCTCTATATGAGATCCTTTATTCTTATCCTAGTATGTCAAATATTTCTATTGCGAGTCATATCCTCAGTAAGTTCCAGTAAAATTATATCATTCTTGAACATTTTCTCCCAGTTCTTTTTATGCCTTTTTTTTTTCTCTTACAGTCTCTAAGTATTATTTTCTTATATCTTCTCACTGGAGTATTAAGATATCTCCTTTTTACATGTTCGAACTACTTATCTCTTCTAGTAAGGTTACACGTTCAACATACCATCCTCATCTCTACTACCATTAGCTTATGATTATGTATTTGTTTGATGAGTAAGCACTCTCCTACATATAATATGGCGGACCAAATTCCTAAACAATGAAATTTACCTTTGAGTTTGAATGATATCTTTTTGTCCCGATGCACTTCATTTAATTCACCATGATTTGATACAATGAACTTTATCTTTATCGATATATCTATTGCTTTAAATGATAGATAACTATATTTATATAAACATTATCAAGTCCATAATAGAACTACTTAACTATCTGTGTTAGAAGAAAGTTTGATAAATTTTAATATAATGTTCCTTTAAAAATTTTAAAAAATTGAAAACAAGAATAATGTCTGGAATAAGTGAAACTACAAGTTCGTCTCTATCTTTTACCTAATTCTGCTTATATGTACACTTTTCTAGCCTACATAGGAGAGGCTACTCTTGACAGAAATCATTCCATGGGTTTAACCATGTTAAGGCATAACTGAAGTATTAATATTGCAAAACCACACTTAATTAAATATATACACGATTGAGCTAATTAATTTAATTTATAGTCATCCAATTAACTGAATTGTTCAATTTTTTTGGTATCAAAATATAGCTTTAAAGTTTTATAGTACAGAGCAAACCTTTGAATCTACCATTATTATAAAAAAAAAAAAAAGATTGAGGACGAGTTTGCACAAATTATTGACCGTTCGCTTTGGATTGCGTTTGTGCATCCTAATATTAGCATCCCAATTTCTAATGGGCCCAACATCCAAGGCCTACTTGCATAACAGTATTTCTATGTTTTTGTGGGTTCATTTTTGAACAAGGCAAAAACAATATTTGCTCGTCCCTAAGATTCTGTACCACACCTTCGTGCTTTGATTACGTTTTCTGCAGGTTTAGCAGTATCTTACCAACTGAAGGATATTAAAAGAACATTCTCGTCGCTGCTCAAAACTGGATTCTAGACTGACAAGGATCAAGAAAGAGATGTAACATTGCTGAGGATAGGCATGAGGAGATAGTGTCAAAGGTTAACACGTATGTTTGACGTACGCTGCTTTTGCAGCGACTGGTTGCCGCGTTTTGTTTTTGTCTGCTTGTGGTTGTTGTCATCGTCTCAGGATTAGAGCCATTCTCGGCCGCCCACTTCTTTCTCATTTATCTTTTTCTGTGTTTAAATTCCAATATTAATATTAGCTTTTTTTTATTGAATTCCGCGTGGGCCACGTTGCACAAGCACAAGTATAATCTGGTAAAAGTGGCACATAAATTTAATGAAAATTACTTAAATTTAGTACTGAATCAATGTCATGTTTTAAAGTTTGACAAGTACTTATAATGTAGCGTTGTTACTCGAAATTAAAATAGTAAAACGGAACTCTGGATGACTTGATGGCAAATTATAATTCTATCACAAAATTTCATATGCTGCTAATTCAAATTCTGTCCGCAGCAAAGTGTTTTGGCATTTCATATATTATTCTGTGAAATCTGCAATGCCAAGCTCTTGATTCAAGTGGAGAATTCAACTCGCATCCGTAACAATTTGTCAGATTGTAGTGTTTTACCATGGAATTGAATAGGCTCATGATAATGTCAGGCTCAATCCTTCAATGACCCTTTTTGGAATAGAAAATTTGCAACTTGGAGGAATATATGTTAGGTTAAAGTCCTTGACACCATCGATTGCGACGGTATGGACAATATAAAAATACTTATTTTATTTGATCACATTTATATGAAATAAGTACGTTATATAAAGATCAGTGCTTTTCTTTTAATCAAAAGTTGAAATTGCAAAGTAAAGAAGTTTTGAGTTCTTAACACCGCAGATAGCTATTTGTTTACGTGAGTGAAACTTTGTGTCATAAATAGTATTCTAATTTGGTGTTATTTAATTTTATCCGCATAATGTATGATAAGATTGAACGGGTGGAATAAGAAGTGTTTCCCCAAGGCAGACTATTTGTTATGATGAATCTAGTAGAACAAAAGCCTGATAATAATCGAAGTGACCTCCCATCTCATGATGTAGAGGCATGGTAGAGGACGTCAACTCCAACTGACAGGGCAATTATTGATTATCAAGCCAGTAATTAGCAAGCCCGCAGCATCAGCTCCAAAGCTACAAGGAGATATTTATTGATTATCAAGCCAGTAATTAGCAAGTCCGCAGCATCAGCTCCTCCAAAGCTACAAGGAGATATTTATTGATTATCAAGCCAGTAATTAGCAAGTCCGTAGCATCAGTTCGAAAGCTACAAAGGAGATATTTATTTATGCTTCCCAATCGTCTAGAGTTTACTAATTCTGAGAGTAAGATTAAGGATGCCATTAGACAAATGGCCCAACTGATCACTTTCATATTTTGTCAGACATGAATCCTCTATTAAATTGTTATCTTTAACAGCCTGTCTCTGTGTATTAGGAAATGAGCAAGTTGGAAAAAAGTGAAAGGAGCGAAGAGAGTGAATGTCGATCTCTGTGTATGGTAGGAAATGAGCAAGTTGAAAGGAGGCGTAGGAAGTGAATTTCTACTAAGAAACCAATACAAGAAAGTTGCAAGAAAACTGCTTTCCAACAAAAGAAATGATAAAATAGTCTCCACTCCAGCATGTAGGAAATCCATTTTTGGTGCTAACATGATGGAACCCATTACGGGGTTGTATCGCATAGACCTTCTAAGGCTCGAAAAGCCAAAATAATTTGGACCAATAGCAGGAAAGGGGCATGCAAGTGAGTGGAAGAATTGGATGTACATTTTCAGGAGCAACATAACAAACAGTAACCATGTACATGTTGCATATTAAGAATTGATCTGTTCCTAAACAAGCCAGCAGCATGTCGTTGTCATCTTTCTGCAAGTTTTAACTTCTCCCCAGTTTTTTCTACTCCATCAATTCAGGTAGGCTAATGTCGGAAAGCATCAAAAACTTGATGAGACGAATATTCGTGACTGTGCCGCTTAATGCAGAATTTTGCAGAATATGCGGCGTACGACATTGTTGATGGATGGTGGCCTTCAATTTCGCAGTAGTGAAAAAGGAAATCAATAATTCAATAGAGTGGGAGGATCTACGGCCAAACTTCTTTGGTTTGATCTCCATCCAATCAATAATCGAGTAATAAATGTTATCCAACTACAAATTAATCCATATTCAACAATATAGTCGTAAGGTAATGATTATACGTTATTCAACTACAAATTTATAGTATACATGAATCCATATTCAACAATATATATAGTCGTAAGGTAATGATTATACTTATTTTAAAATATAATCATTGCTATTAAAGAGTACTGTAATATTTTGTAAATTTTATATGGAATTATTTTAGTAATATTGTCATAATTGCTATGTGAACTCTATTATGTACTTGACTGTCATTCATATAATAGTTTATGTTAAACTAATTTGATAAATGAGAGATTTTTAATATTTATAATATCATAATATCTTTTATAATAATTTTAAACTATAAAATGTTTTTAAAATAAGTAAAAATAGTGAAAATGACTTGAATCAGACTATCTCCAACCCCGCCCTCGTATGTGAAAAACATACTAAAGGGGTATATAGGATTTTCCGTACACTTCGCACATATATTGTTGCGTTAGACACTTTGTCTGCTTCAACATTAATGCTAAACAACAACCTTAAAATTTTATTTTTTAGTTGTCAGTAATTATACAGTGTCATATAATATTCATAATCTGCCACTTTGGTACCACCTAAAGCACCGACTCATTTAGAAGAAGAAGAAGAGAGAGAGGTGGGAGAGAGCCATGTCGCTAGCTTATTGTGTAAAGGAACATAAACCATGCGTTGGATGGGTTGAGAAATACTTTAAGGATTGTCTTTGCAACATAAAAGATGAGTTTTCGTTTGCGTTTGGACTCATTAGCTTAGTGTGCTGGGGAGTTGCAGAAATACCTCAAATCATCACTAACTTTCGCACCAAGTCCAGCCATGGAATATCTCTTCTTTTTCTCCTCACTTGGGTTGCCGGGTATGTCATATAGACGTTATTTTTGTTTCATTTCTGTTTAATTCTCTGGTTCGACAGAGGGTAACTAAAGACCGACTTCACTTTTGTTTCATTGGAACTCTTTAACTTTTGGTGTTTGATGCTTGTGGATTTCCAGATACTAAGTGGGCTGTTTCTCTTTTGGTTGTTTTAAGATCTGTAGCAAAACATTTTTAATTAATCCAGTCCTGCACATTATATATTAAAGTAGTACAAACACATGTTTTTTCTAATGTTTTTATGGGTTATTTTGCTTGGTTCAGGGATGTTTTCAATATGGTGGGTTGTCTTCTGGAGCCAGCAACGGTAAGTGAATGGCAGAGGAATAGAAAATCATGAAAAGTGTTGATTGATGGTCCTTACAGTCAAGGTCTGAATTTGACTGGCTGAAGATAAACTACAGCCTGTTTAATTTTTTTTAGCTCTGCACGTGAGCTTCTGCTTTGTTTCTGATAATAAAAGTGACTACAACTTCACCTCTTGATCTGATTGTTTTCTTCCCTTCAATTTGTGGTTGCAGTTACCCACCCAGTACTACACTGCTATTGTACGTTTCCTTCTGCCATGTCTGCAAGCTTCAACTGATGTATTACTTGAGGAAACTGCAAAAACTAAAAGAAACTGCGACTATATTTCATCGTCCTCTATGGGTTCTCTTTTACAGAAATTTTAAAATTAGAAAAGAATCAGAGTTTCTGATCCAGAAATCAAGAAAATAAGAGCAAGCCCAAGTCGATAAACTTACAGATGTTTCTTTTCTTAGGAATTACTAAGAATAGGCCGAGCTGCTATAGTGGTTCTTGAAAGGCTAAATGAGTTTTAGCATACCAGACAAGACAACAATTATATAATATGTTATTGTAACAGAGTCTTATCTTCTACTAAATTTTTTTACAGCTCTACACTGTCAGTACTGTAGTGTTAGTGTTGCAAGGTTTATACTACGATCATATGCGCAAATGGTGGAAGTGCCGGGAAAACGAAGGTCACCAACAGGTACATGTATTTCCTTGCCTTTTTCTTTCTTGAAAAGTGTAGTACTCGCTGTCACATACTGATACTCGAAAATCAATTATATGACAGGTTGAGGACGAGAAAGAGCCACTGAAACCAAAGCCGTCCTCTGATTATTCAAGCATTCCAATTCCTACTTCTAAAGCTACTCCTCGTAGGGAGTTCTATTATACGTATGCACTTTTTCCCTTTTGATTATGGTAGTAAACAAAACATGTTCATTCTTGTTTTGAATTTCTGATTTTGTTTGTTATGGTTTCAGGTCAGCAAGATCCATGGCTGGAAGTGGCACTCCACCATTTCGAACCTATCTCAGAGCAGCTAGAAGTGGTCCATCTGCCATGGGACTTGAAAATGAATCATCTTCAGATGATGAGGAAGCTCCAGTCTTAGCACAATCAGTTAGCCAGCCTCGTGCAATTCCACGACCAGTAAGCTTTACGAAAACAATAATCTTGAGAAATCTTGACCATCGAGATGAACATGAGATGAATGAACCCTATGCGTAGATAAAATTACTAGAGGCTAAAGAGTATGTCTTTGATATGACATTCTTTCAGGTTGGTTATGGGACCTTTCTAGCTACATCACTGAACCTGCCCATGCAAACTAAGGGCCTGACAGCAGCAAACATTGGATTTATCGGTAGAAGACTATTAAGTGTATGCTTTCTGATGGAATTTTGGCCCAATCTTCTTCAATCATATACGTCTTCAATTAACTAGTTCATCTATTTCAGGAAGGTGGAATGGAGCACAATGTGTATGGACAGTGGCTGGGATGGCTTATGGCTGCTATATATATGGGTGGCAGAATCCCCCAAATCTGGTTAAATGTGAGTGCCTGTTTTACACAAATTCCAACTACCTAATATCATCTTATATTTCCTTTTCCCTTCTCTTTTTCCATATTAATCTTATTTGACTTCTAATCCAAAGTTCTTACCTGTTTTGGCTAGATCAAAAGAGGGAGTGTGGAGGTAATGCATTTAAGCAACGCATTGACTTTATAATTCATCTAGAGTTGAACATTCTGTATGGATTTAAATCATGTTCTTGGATTCTGCACAGGGCTTGAATCCTTTAATGTTCATCTTCGCATTAGTGGCCAATCTCACTTACGTGCTCAGGTTTTGCTCTGGCATTAAATTAAAATACACAAATATGTATGTTGATTTGGAGACTCATAATTTTGTGTGTGCTGATGCAGCATTCTTGTAAGAACTACTGAATGGGATAAAATCAAGGCTAACATGCCATGGCTGTTAGATGCTGCTGTTTGTGTGGCCCTCGACTTATTTGTATCCTTTTCCTGATCTTCTTGAAAACCAACTGTGCCATTATCAGACCAAACAGAGCTTTTGCCCTGTTTTTAATTGTTCTACACCTTGACACATCGTCATAGATCATACTGCAGTACATTTATTACAGGTACATTCGAGTGAAGAGGAAGAGTAGCAGAGCACAGCATGGGGACTACAATGGTGCCAGTAAAGCAACTAAATATTGAAGAAGGATGAGTGTGGTATTTGGATGGTTCCATTTCAGGGTTTTGTGGACTATAAGCACATAATAGACCAATTAAGTGCTTCCGTGAGCAATCTTTATCTAATTGTACCTTATTTGTGAACTCGAATTCTTCGCTAAATTAGGTTCATAAAAAATGAAGAATTTCCTGTTGTTTACTCAAACGTGCTTGACTAATTAAATAATATTTAATTAGTCTATATTTGATGTTCAAATTACTTGTATTTTTAATTGGAAGGTTTTCTGAAAAATTGAAATTAGAAGTTGTTTTGAATTTTTTTAAAAATAATGAAAATTTTCTAAGTTTTTTTAAAATGAGAGAGGAGGTTTATATATTTTGCCTCGTACTGTAGTCTAGAATGAAAAGGCATCATGCGCCAAAGTGAAAGGAAAAGGTCTCATCTTCTTGGAAACAGAAAATTGGGCTTGGAATATGGACTGAGTGTCAGGCAAATGATCCATGCTCTGTTGTATTGGGCCTGATTTAACTGGTATCAGTAATGTTACACTTAATTCGGGCTATCGAAAGAATAACGGAGCTAGTACTTGTAATCTTCCTATATGTATGAATGTCTACCACATATCGTACCAACCCCATATAAGTAATTAGTAAAAAAGGTTAGAACTCTAAATATGGATATCATATTTTTATAGCTGTCAACATTGTTTTCCGAATTAAACAAACTTGTAAATATTGTTTTCCATTTAGTCGTGAAGCGCTATAGTTTGTTGTTGACACCCATTAAATGAACACTAAGTTGAATGCCACCTACTTTGGGTCTGGGGCAGGTGCTCTTAATTGACTAGCCTCTGCAGCATTGACTTATTTGTAAATTTCTGCTCCAGAAGTACAAGAGGAGTATGGAAAAATTAATATGGTTATTGTCTCCGTTTGTAGATAACAAAATATAAAAATTTTATGTCTCGCAGTACTTAATTACTGACTCAATTTATTTTTGTTCTAACTCTAAGTTACAGAAATATAATTTTTTGGCTCCTTCTAAAATCGGAGGACAAGATTTCTTGTTCCTGTAATAAAAATAAAACAAATAAGCAATTTTTATAAATACCCCTCCCTCTATACCCCTCATTCGACAAAATCTTGTTATTCTTATTATTGTTAAATATTGTTATCAATTTTCAACTTATTATTAAATTTATCAATTTATTATTATTGTTATTATTATTATTAATTATTGTTATAAATTTTCTACTTATTATTATTATTATTATTAATTTTATTAATTTTATTATACAAAATTAATTATCTTATTATTATTATTATTATTATTATTATACAAAATTAATTTCTTCTTATTATTATTATTATTATTATTATTATTATTATTATTATTATTTGTTAACTTTTTTACTAATACAAATTATTCGTTTTAAAATAATCAATAAGTTACATATTTCTAATTATATTATACTGCAGGGATATTTTAGTCATTGATACTGTTTTTTATGTTCTGTCAACTGCAACTAAATATATTTTTGTCATTGAGACGAGCACAGTTTTATCTATTTTGTCCATCACAACTAAACACTTCACTATCTTCAATTTTTGTTCTGTTTTATCTTCAAATTTTTATTTCATTCCATTTCAACGTATAAATAACAGTAACCATACTCAGCATAAGTGCACCTTTCTCAAGCCCAAAGTGTGCACCTTTCTCAAGCCCAAAGTGGGTGGCATTCAACTTATTGTTTATTTAACAGGTGTCAACAGCAAACTATAGCCCTTCATGACTAAATGGAAAACAATATTTACAAGCTTGTTTAATTCCAAAAACAATGTTGACAGCCATAAACATATCATATCCATCTTAGAGTTCTAACCTTTTTACTAATTACTTATTGACTAACCTCGACAGCATTGACTTATTTGTAAATTTCTCCTCCAGAAAGTACAAGAGGAGTACGGAGAAATTAATATGATACCTCATGTTAGATCTTGATGTGCCTAAATGATAAGTTGACTATGATGCAAATTACAATAATCTACTACGTATTTCAAATTTGGCTAATTAAAGATGTACCACCTATTAATAGTTAGATTGTCGGTTCACTACTTAATTTTCCTCGAATCCAACTTTTCTTTCCCTTTATTTATTTATTTATTTTTATTTGTGCCAACGGTTTGATCATTTAATTTTCCTCCACAACAATTGCCATGAAATAGAGCTATCTTCACGTGGCTACGATGAAGTCCTAATGTGGAGCCTCTTAACACGTGTACATTGTGAAAAAAAATAATTTTGTTTTATATGCTTATGTGGTATAGATATACATATTATGATTGAGCAAGACTTTTTTCTTCTTGCCTCCCATGGAGTGGTTGAATTGAGAGTGGGGGATTCTCAAGTCCCTCTAGGCTCTAGGTATTGGAGGATCTGGGCTCAAGTTCCCATACCCTCCAAAGCCTCCGTACTATTAGGCATAGGACATAGTATAAGTTTTCAGATTCCTCAAACACTCGGCACTACACTAGACATAAGACCTCGAGTTTCCTCCGGCCTTCCCAGAAACTTCGTACAGGACCCCAAGTTCTCACTAGTTGACACAAAGTTGTGCACAATCAGTCGAATGACCGACAAGTTTTACACATTAAAGAAATTTAAGCATTACGCACGCGCTGAAAAAACATAAAACTCTCGATTATTCAAAAAGAAACTATCTTCTCCTTCTTCCACTTCTGAATTCACCGACAGCTTTCTAATGTTTCATACTTGAACAACTTTAATGGTCGCTTTAAAGTCGTTCGGATGGCCTTGGTTTATTCCATGTCAAAGCACACAAAACGCGTTCACTGATTTAGGATCTCCTTTTTTGACTATGTGCTCCTTAAGCTGATGCCGCCATACTTCCTTAAGACCTCGAGGTCATGTAGCCAGGCTGTAATGTACGTGCAAGCACATAAAATAATTTTCTTAATTGTTTCTAGTCTAAGAATATTATTGTACTCATTAAAATGGGATTTTATACAAAAATCTACTAACAATGTGATCAAGACAGTGACTATATAACCTGAAACCTCAGTTTTATAAGCAAGCGAGTCCAATATAGGTTGTCTCAATTCCTGGAACTGAATGCTGATTTAATTTTTCTTATGAAAATTGTTATGAAGTAAGGTACAAAAATGAAGATAGACAGTAACTACGCCATCCAAATCCAAGTTCCAAAGAAAAAGCAATCTTTTCAAGTTTTTTAAGTTAAACCAAGCGTGTACCGAATTTAGTTGCCTCCAAAGACGACTGGACAAGATTCAATAGTAGATGGCGAAATAAATGTTTGCAACTCCCAGAAATCTGAGGAATATGCAGATTTTCATCAACTTTATCCATATTCAAAATCCAAGAACCGATTTTAAACACAAGTTTTTGTCGAGCAATTCACTTCAAATCAGAAACTTGTCACTATCGTAAGAACCTTTGTTCAATATTAATTATATCACCAGCACAATTTACATAGGAGCCTCAGCAAATTATCTGAAATTGAGATATGGTATAAAATGTCATTTCAACTAACATAGCTGAGCTATCTCTTTGCACATGAAACAAGTTTCTATCAAAAGTTCATGAAAGAAAGTATAGGAACTAACATGGAAGAGAGACAGACCTAAATAACAAAACTGTCAGTTGATTAGCACACAAAAGTGCAAACCGAGTTGGCAGCATAGAACTATAGAAGTTGCTTGACAAGCAAATGAAAAGTTCGGAAGTAGCAATCAGAAGTTGGGATGCAAATGATAAGTTAGGTACAATTAGATCCACATATTTAAAGCAAAAGAAGAGGAAAAAGAAAGAAATTAAAGTAGATATATAGTGCTCAGCTTTCTTAAGCAGCTGTGTAACTATACTGTTTCTCAGGTACAGAGCAAAAAAAAAAAAAAAAGGAGAGATAATTGTGAGGTAACAAGGTCTGTTAGGACTGTATAATTTAGATATGAACAACTTTCCCTCTTCCGACACTGAACACAAAGATCAAATCTTCAAAACTAGAGCATCGTTAAGTATCACATGTTTTTTATTTTAAGTAATATACTAATTTTGTCCTAATTTTAACACTAACACTACTCGAGAGCCGAAGGTGAGCGTAGTAGATCATAAGGAGCCCACAGAGCATCCATCGGACATGGCCGGTTCGCATCAAGCCTAACCCATGGTTTCCCTTTACCACTCCAATGCAAGAGACTAACAGGACCCGGATGCAAATCCCTACACAGCCCTCGAAAGTTGTCACCTCCGAGCCCATGTTGGTTCCACCGGTGATCCACGGACGCAATGTTTCCGGCGAACACCAACAAAAACGGTGGCAACGAGCCTAGTTCGTAGATCCTCATTCTCTTCTGGAGCTCCATCCACTCCACAATCTTTGTGGTGAAATCACCAAGTCTCCATCTTTCCAAGTCGATGATCATCACCCCAGTATTGAAGTAACACGCCTTGCGTCCAGCGAATGTCAGTGACAAAGATGGATTCGACCAGAATGTTGGTGTGAAGTAGGATGTAAAATTTGCATTGCAATACTCAGGAGCGGCCAAAACTGCGTTTTCACCAAGTGGTGTAGCTGCTAACTCTGCAACGTCGTCGACTAGAATTAAATCCGAGTCCAGATAGATGACTTTACTCAGACATTGAGGAAAAACATCACCGAGGTAGTTCCGCGCGTAGTTAAGAGGGTTGTCAAGGGCTGATCTTATTGAGGTGGAAATGAGTCCACAGACAGGTGTGGTGTCAAATGTATAGATTTGTGACCGGAGATAGGGGAAGGAGGAGTTGATGGTCGTGTGCAGAGCGGCGGAGGTCAGCGGAGAGGCGATGAAGTGGAAGCGGATGTTTTCGGGGCAAGAGGAGTGTTGAAGGATGGACAAAATAGCAGCCATAGAGCCTCGGAGGTAACTGTGGTCGAGAGTCATAGCTATATGAACAGCTTCTTTTGAGCACATATCGTGAGATGGGAGATATGGGCAGCTTGGAGAGTTGTAGAACTTGGGTGCTTCTTTAAAGGTTTGGCCACCGCTTGCGGTGGCAATGATGGTGGGTGGGATCACATTTGCTACCGCCAAGAGGAGGAGGAGTAGGTGTAGTGGTGGTGGTGGTGGTAGTTTTGACATGGTGTTGTTTCAGGAAGCCAAAGTGCTGAACTATAGAATATGTAGAAGGATCTGAAGATTTGAAATTGAAGAACAAAGTGAGACACGTCTTGTCTTGGTTTTGTACCAGTTTTTAGTGTCAAAAGAGTCGCGGAGGATTTTGAACCAAGTCATTGGTCAACAGACACCCATGTTTAATATTCTCGCAGTAACTTTTCTTTTTTTCCTGTATCTCCCGGAAGGTAAGGGACATCATTTTCAATATTTTATTTTATTTTATAAATTTAAGTTATTTATTTATATAAAATTTACGTTTATTTATACAGAATCTATATAAAATTTATATAAGTAAATGACTTAAATTTATTAAACACAATAAAATACTATAAAATTAAATAAAAATTCTTAACTCAAAAGTGAACCCTTGTGTCAGGTTTTTATCAGTTATATTCTTACAGAATTCTTAACCCCAAAAATTAGACTCCTAAATAGTATCAAATCTAATCTGAGTCGAAGAAGAATACTATATAGAAAAAGTTTTAGTCCTTATCACGAAAGCACAGTTCATGTATCAAAGTAATAGAGAGGCAGAGTCTTTAATTCATGTTCGGATCTTTTGTTTAAAACAATTCTATTTAATTATGTTTAATGCTCAAAAATATTATTTTAACCATTGAACCTGAGTTTAAAGATTGATCTAATTCTATTCAATGGCCAAAGTCATTTTAGCCAATTCTATCTAATAATCAAAATGACATTATTATAAATAATAAAAAAAATTGGACGGAGTTATTTTAGACAAAATATCTAAACTCATTTATTTCTTCAAAATTACTATTTTTCAAAATTTAACCATAAATTTTGTCAGGACAAAAGCTCTTGTACTCATAATCTTGTATCAATTATATTCCATACGATCTCATCCACATAAATATGTGAAACTCAAAAGAATATATAGAAAATATCGTATGGAATAAAATTGGTATAGATGATTTGATCCCGTTTTGCCTATTCTTTTATTTAGGTTTCCTGCCCAGGTCTACTTATAGTCCAATTATTTCTTTTTTCTTAGCATCAAGTCATCTAATTTACTTTTAGGAAGGAGCGAGACTTTTCTACAAACTTTCAAGCTCTAATCTTATAAATTCTTCAAAATACTTGAGGGATAAAAAATTTTGGACTTTGAAAAAACTTAAAAAGTCTGAATTGCTAAATAATTACTATTATCTAGTATAATATATTGGAATATACAATTTCAAGTTCTAACATTAGAATGAAAAGAAGAAAGAATGTATTTGTATTCGTCTATCCACCTCTAGACGACAGACTCCAATCACCACACCAATATTATTTAACCAGAGATTCTATTTACAGGTGAGGCTGTTGCTTTAAGGCAAAGATGATTGATATTACGAGAATAGCAATGCTATCGTCAATACAATCATACTCAGTTTGGTAGCATTATTTGATCTTAAAGGGATTTTATTTTTACACCAGAGGAGTTATTTCTTGATTTCGTCATTAATAACTGAGATACAAACACGTTTCACTTCACACAACACTCTCAAGCAAAAGTTTAAGTCCTGCTTAGCTTGATAAGGATGTTTAAACAGGTCCTAATGATCACGTATGGCTAAAGAAACACCCTTTAGCATGGAACACGAGCAAAGAGCCAAAATTAGGGACACGAAGCACTCTTTTTTCTTTTGTGTCCTCTTTTATAATAATTGCAAATCCGATAAGTAGACACCCACCTCAAAAAGATAAAATTAAACCAATTGATATATTTGGAATTTCCTTTTTCATACGTTTACCCAAAACAAAACAAAAAAACACTTACAGCCCTAAGTGGGTGAACCTCTGGCTCCATGTTAACATTGGCACATTTGGAATAGGGTGAAATTTCCAGAGCAAAATAAAGAATTATGTCATATTGTATAATCCAACTTAATTCAATTGACCATTTTTTTTATCTGTGAAGCAGGTGAATGGAATTACTTACACTTCTTAAAAGGATTGTAGTTTTACTTCTAGTTTTTTGCTGTAATTTGTATATTTTGTATCCTAATTTTTTGTTTTTTAAATAAAGACAAAAATGTTAGATATTATTATTAATGTAGTTATATTTTTATTATTGATAATTATCTATTAGATGGAACTCAAAAATAAATTATTTTAATTATTTATTTAAATTTATTTTAATCTCTTATATAAAATATCTATTGATAAATTATTAGTAAAATTTGCTATGTTTATTAAAATAAATAATCCAATAATTAAAATTGTATTTTTATTTTAATATTGTTAATTTTATATATATTTTGAAGATATTTTAAATTTAAATTAATATTAAACATTTATTATAGAGATTAAATGTTATTAAATTATTAATTAGATTACATTACTCATAATTCTTATTAATACTTAAT
Organism: Erythroxylum novogranatense; assembly: GCA_029891385.1. Lineage (NCBI taxonomy): Eukaryota > Viridiplantae > Streptophyta > Magnoliopsida > Malpighiales > Erythroxylaceae > Erythroxylum > Erythroxylum novogranatense. The sequence continues at coordinate 18,107,249 of CM057228.1, forward strand.
ATTTAATAATTAAATATATAATAGTAAAACAAATTATTTACTATTAATAATTAAAATTAAATAACTAAATAATATATATTTAATTCATATCATATCATGTTATAAAAGACAGAAACAAAAATAAAAATATTTTTATAGTTTTTATAAATTATAAAAATAGAAACTAAAATTTAAAATATAAATCTAAAATCAAAATAAAAGTGAAAACAAATGATAACTTATTACACATTTATGCATAAACAATTTACTTTATTTATATCTTATAGTTTTGCAAGGGATGTATTAGTACCGTGAAGGAAGATTAGTGACCGGCTTCGACCTAATAGACACTTCCTAAGAGACCAAAAATATCAGCAGGTATACTATTGAACACATAATCTAATTATTATTTGATAATTAGATTTTTGTAGGAAACTAATTTTGATGTGGAAGCAAGAAATATAAGTGCGCAGCGCAAACATGTCACATCCATCATCCATGATCCGGAAGTTACGTAGATCATTGATCGCCAAAGAACTCCGGAGTCTGTGGATCCATCAACATTTGGTGATCGTTTTAATGTAATTACTCGGATTTAGTGTCAGATAAAATGAAACACACTCCACCTGATTGTACGGTGGCTCTCTGTCAACTGCCACCCCACAGACTTAATTAGCGGAGAGAATAAGAGAGCAGCGAAACCATGTTTGCCACGCAGCTCTACAAGTGGGACCAACCATCTGCCACCTGTTTAATTAAAGCAACCAGTGAGGGAATGGGACCAACGTGCCGAAAAAGGAACCAAAAACTTACTTATAATGTGTTGGTGGCAACTGGCACGTAGTTAATTAGTTGTCCTTACCGTCCTGGAAACGTTCGATCAAGTGGTTGAATTACTTTTACTTTTATAAATATTATTAAGAAAGTAACTTATGAATTAGTATTGGACACCTAATATTATATATCTAGTATGGGAAATAGTGAAAAATTAAAACAGATTTTGTTTAAAAAATTTGTATATTAGATTCCTACATTTTAAAACCTAATTAGATTAATTTAATATACGTTCAAATTTTTAAGATTCTTATTAGGAAGCTTTAATACAAAGTGAAATAAAATATTGAAATATTAAATGTAAGATTGTGTATTATTAAATCTTTTAATTGTTCATGTTGTTGTTGTGTTGAAACGAAATATTTCCTTCCACTTCATTTTGCATTGTTTGATATTAGCTCAAAATTAGGATATCTTTTCTCAGTTAAAGGTGAATAATTGAAAAAAAAAAAACAGTGCCAATCAAAAGTCTAAGTCACTGAAAAAAAGGTCTTTGTCCCGACTATTAGCAAACATGCGAGCCCGTCAGTCCTTATTCACATTAATTGAAGCAGAATAACTTGGTACTTTTGACATTATTAACGAATGAATTCACTCGATCTCCCTCGAAATCCCGATTAGGGTCCTGCAATTTCAACAAATCAATCCCCCTGATAACTTAAGAATACGAGCATGAGTTAATATCAACAAACTCGATATGAACACAATTTTTATGTGTTTGGAATACAATTTCATACTAATTCAAGCCTAAACATAGATGACGAGTTAGTTTTAGAACCTCACAGAAATTCAAACTAACTCAATTCTTGAGTCGGGATTGAATTACTCAAATGATTTGAAAACCAAACCGGTCGGTGCCATGCATAAGTAAGAGAATTTCATAAACACTTTCAATAATTAGGATTGACTCAAGCATTCTTCAATTTTTTTTTTTCCATAGCAACATAATATATGATTATAGAATGTATGGAATAACTCACAAAATATATATTTTAAGTATATAATTTGATAAATTAATATTTTAAAGTTAAATAACTCGTTCGATTTAACTAATATTTATACATTCTAATGTATTTTTATTAATTATTCTCTTTAAGATTTTATGTAAATTTTAATATATGTTTTTTTATCACAATTCACAAGTGTAGCATCGTGATACTCCATGGATTTGGAGCACCCTTTGGAAGGCCATTCTTCAGTTTTTTATTATACTGCATTGTTCATGATAATAAAAAGGTCATGCCCATGCATCACTTTTTAAAGATCTCCTATCTTGTCCTGTCTCCTTTAAATTGAATCACCCCTTACCCCTACTACTATTCCCACCAATCACTCGTTTGCAATAGAGCTTTTTGTACCCATTAGACCATTGCCACTATCCATGCCTAATTGGTAACTTTTGTCAAAATATCAAACCTACTACCTACCTTCATTAATGATCAAAAACTATCGAACAACCCATGTTTTTTTTAAATAAAGGGAAAACAACAAAATTATATGGTAAATCGCGGGTGACAGATCCCCGACGCATCCTTTAAGAGGAGAGGTATGCGTCCGTTGGGAGGATGCTCAAGATGGGTGATCCCGAAGGAACACTGGGAGGCTGAATGGGCAAGCTAATCTGCACAACGATTGGCCTCCCGGTACTCGTGGTGAACGATTACAATCCAGTTACGGGAGAGAAGGTCATGAATGCTCAACACTAAAGGGTGGGGGGAGGCAGCCCGCGCTTGAGAAGAAGAGAGCATGTCGTGCACAGTACGCGAATCTACCTCTAAGACGAAATGTCGGTACCCCAAGGACCATGCTAACTTGAGACCCGACAGAACCCCCTAATATTCAGCCACTAACGGGGAACACCTGCCAACGTTCTGGACGAAGCCTCCCAACCAAGTGCCTGAATGGTCACGTAGCAGGCCATCTATTGATGCCGAGTTAGTGTAGCCGTTGGAAGCGCCATCTGTGTTGAGCTTTATCCAGCCCTGGGAAGGTGGGCTCCAACCTACCAAGAGGGGCTGCCGCGAGACCGGGCTTAGATGTGCTCGTTGCTGCCAGACTGTAGCCAGATGGACGTGGGAAATGTAGGCCAGCACCTGCTGTTCTGGATAAAGCAACCAGGAGAAAAGATCGTCAAAAAGGGCCTTGTTTCTCCAGGACCAGAGAAACCAACATGTCGTTCCAAAGAGAATGGCCCAGTCAAACCCCCTACCGTCCTGTGGGTTCGGAGGTTCTTGATGAGCCAGGCATCACTACAACAAAAATATACCATTCACGACGTTTTAATAATAAAACGTCACAAATTATTAACACTTTTTGCGACGTTTGAAAAACGTCACAAAAAATTGTAATTTTTTGCCACGTTTTACAAAAACGTCGTAGATTTATAATACTTTGTGCGATGTTTTACTGATAAAATGTGACAAAATAAAAAAAGTGACGTTTTTTTTAAGAAAACGTCGGATAAGGGTTACTTAAAATTAATGTTCTGACTCTCAGTTTTCTTAAAAAGTCCCGCGCCCGCCACTCCTTCGCAGTCACCTCTGTCCCCTGTAATAGCGTATGGTTGCCGCACTTCTCCTTTTTTTAGTGACTGTTTCTTCATTCGCTCTCTCCTTCGCAGTCACCACCACTCTTCATCGCGCACCGCGGCCCTCCACTTCTCCTTTTTTAATATTCCTACCGACCTCTGCTGCCTCATTATAGGCAACTCTCTCTTCTTCCGCATGGAGGTAACGTCCCTCATCCTTAATTCCTTACTTTAGCCTATGCCTTGTACAGTTCATTCCATGGGCTTCGTTTAATTTAGGTTTGAGTTTGGGAGTTTTTAGTTCTGGTTCTGCCTCGGTTGTTTGGTGTATTCTATTTTCAGGTTAATTTGGCAATTGTTATTTCGCTAGAACGGAAGAGATTGATGGTGTTAGTAAGTGGGTTGCCAGTCCTGTACATTTCTCTCTCTCTCTCTCTTCAAACTCCGAGTAACCTTATTTACTTGTGCTTTGTATTTCTTGGTTAAATTCGAATATCAGAAATTGATTCTTCTAATTGCTAAAATTTGTATAACTTTCTATCGACCGGTACAAAGTTTTGATATTCGTTAATGTCCAAGAATAATACAACTTACGTTTACAAATCTAAGTAATCGATGGGTATTACAAATTGCTAATGGAGTCGATAGCTATTACAAATTTTGCCTTTAATTATTGATATTGCGGTGAAGGAGAAAAGATGGGTGATATTTAAGGAGAGGAGTATCCAACTTCAATACCGGTAGCTCTTATGAAACACAAGTTCTTTGCGACTTCTTTTACTAAGTAACTTTCTGCAAATACGTTCTAATTTAGGCATGAAGCTCACATGTTTCGCTAACAAATAGGTTATAGCGACTTCTTCTTCGCTAATTGGATCCAAGCATCAATTGAATTAAATTTGTAAGCGTGTCAATTGAATATGAAATTTGTAATTTGCCGCATCTTTTTCTTCTTCTTGAAATGAGTGGCTACCGTAATTTGATTGTTGTAGTTGAATGGATATCTTTGGTTGAATGGACAACGTAAAGGGCTCCAACACCGAGGTGCACATGAAAATTATATTGTTTATATATGCCGATTGACTACCTCTTATCACTGTTTGTTGGGTGTCTTGCTAAAATTATTCATTTTGATATATTTCCTCTTTTAATGGCAATTAGGTTGGCTTTTAGTGTTGATGCTTTTAGTGTTAATGCTTGTTACTTTCCCTGTAGTTACAAAAGTTATTCTTGGTTTGTAGGTGATGTGAATAGCATTAGTGTTGGATCTGGCACTAACATACAGGACAACACCCTTGTGCATGTGGCAAAATCAATCTGATGCATGTTTCTTTTCTGATCTATACTAATCTCAAAGTGGATCTCCGAAGGTCATAGTGCTATTTTACATGGCTGTACGGTTGAGGATGAGGCTTTTGTTGGTATGGGCGCAACAATACTTGATGGTTCTATTGTTGAGAAACATGGCATGGTTGCTGCGGGAGCCCTTGTGAGACAAAACACAAGGATCCCTGCTGGAGAGGTAAATCTGTTACTCTCTCTTCCCCACCACAACAAACAACGCCCTTATGCAATCTTCAAACTGTTCTTCAGGAGGGTTTTTTACCATTCTCTTTGTTGTGGTGCTTTCCCATTGTGCTTTACATATAGAGTGATTAATCACCATGGTTTAGTAAGAATTATTAGAAGTGCTTCAGAAATATTTAGAACAAAAGATATAGAAATAGCTACTTCTATATTTTCCCCCCTGAAATGGACTGCTCTCTATGACTTTCATAGGTAATAGTCTAATAGTTGTTAAATGAGTTTGCAGATCTATCAATCCCTTGGAGTAGTTGAAGACAATTTTCATCCGACGATGTTCCTTATATGTCACTTTGCAATTTAGATCCTTTGCAGCCTAATCACTAAAGTGTGATTTGATAATCTTAAATTTTCAGGTGTGGGGAGGCAACCCGGCAAAGTTCCTAAAAAAGCTAACTGATGAAGAGATAGCCTTTATTTCTCAGTCAGCCACTGTTGAAGTAATTGTTGCAAACCCAAAATCTTAACTCCTGCACACATGTTTTGAAAATCTTTGCATTCCTTTTGTTCTTGAAGATAGAATCTTTTGAGTTGTGAAGGTAGAATCTTGCCTCCCAATTACTACTAATTTTATACTCCTATACGTGGGGAATTTGTTGTATTTATACTAACTGCACAAATTTCTTATAATCATGTTATTTGTCTCATTCTACTATTGGTTTGTTGGCAGTTGGCTGAGCTATTATCCATCTCTTCAAAGTTTCTTCCTACTGTTATGAATCTTATTAGAAAACTTGCTGAAGAGGCACAAGGCATTCAACTTCTGAAGCAACAACTACAAGGAAAGAGTTGCTTAATTCTCAGAGTTTAAGGAATCAATCCAAGCCAAATCCAACTACAAGCACAATCCCCGAATCTTCAATTTCATCAAATATTTCAAGCACAGTCCACTTTCTACTGAGAATTTGTTGTTTCTGACAGTTTGATAAGGCATGGTATTCCTTGTTAATTGTGTGGTTCAATGAGGAATCATCATGGCATTACAAACAGTGTATTATAACATGTTTGCAAATTGTAATTAGTGTATTTTGATATTAATTAGTGTATTATAATATGTTTGTGAATTGCAATTAAATAATATATTATCTACAGGTATGAAATTCTTGTGATAAACGAATAATTATTAAAATTAATGATATACTAAAAAATTGAAGAATTATTAAATAAATAAAATTTATAAATAATATTGAATAGTTATTAAATAAATAAGATTTTAAAAAATTTATTATTTAAAAATAATTATTAAAATTTAAAAATTATTAAATTAATATAATTTTTAAAAAATGAAAAAATAATAAAAATAATAATAAAAACGTCACGGAATACATTCTGTGACGTTTTTAAAAACGTCGCGGAAGACAATCAGTGACGTTTAAAAATAAACGTCACGGATTCCTTCACATTCTGCGACGTTTTGAAAACGTCGCGGAAACTCTAACAATCCGTGACGTTTTCTTAAAACGTTACAGATTGTCCAACTTTTTTGTGACGTTTTTCAAAACGTCGCGAAATGTCGACATTTTCTGCTACGTTTTTCACAAAATGTCGCGAAAAACATTTACCTACACTACATTCCACGACGTTTTTTGTGACGTTTTTTAAAACGTCGCAAATGCTCTTTTGCGACGTTTTTAGGACCTTTTGTGACGTTTTTAAAACGACACAAAAGGACTTGTTTTCTTGTAGTGCATGGGGAGCCATGATAAAGAACTCGGTGAAGATAACCTGCGAGGGGAATCATGCCCATAAAGTGCAAGCTCGAGGGCAGTCCCGAACTACATGGAGAGAAGATTCCTCGAGGTGGCAGTGGGAGTAGGTCGCATCCGTCGTGAGACGTCGGTGTCCTCGAAATAGTCATCCAGTCATCATGGTTCCTGGTGTCAGCGCGGTGTAAAATCATGGAGTATGCCGACGATGTCGTGAAGTTGCCATGCTCCGTGCGGCCCCAAGTAAGCTTGTCCGACCCGAGGAATGCCGTAGGTAGATGGATACCTGCAATGGCCAAACAAATCGTATGAGGAAGAAAGTGATGAATAATGGCCCAATTCCAGTTACCAGTAACGACGGTGAATTGATCCACTCTATGCTCCAGCATGTCAGGGGAAACCAGTGCCATAACATGATACAAAAGAGGACCCTAATCCTCAACCCAAGGATCGAGCCAAAATCTCGTTATGGAACCGTCGCCAATCTGCCAATGCAGTCCCTGTTGTACGTGGTGCCAAATGGATTTGATACTGCGCCAAACTATGGAGCCACCTGAAACATCAAGAGAAACGGGCAAATTGTTAGCATTAAATTTATACTTAGCAGAAAGCATACGGACCCAGAAAGCGTCCGGCTTAGAAACCAGAGTCCAATCGAGTTTGGTGAGTAGGGCGTCATTGGTTTCCCTAATTTTACGAAGACCTAAACCCCCTAGCTCCTTGGGCAAGCATACGGTGTCCCAATTAAGCAAATGAATCTTCTGCGTGTCTGGTGTTGTGCCCCACAAGAAGCGGCGCATGATTCGTTAAAGCTCATCACAAAGGTGCCGCGGTAGGCGGACCGTTTGCATCGTGTAAATGGGAATCGCAGCAATGACGGAATGAGTCAGAGTGATACGACCTGCAAGCGATAAAAGGTTAGAGGCCTAGCCTGAGAGGTGGTATTGGACCGTGTCCAGAATGTGTTGATAGATTTTTTTAGTCACCCGATCATGTAAAAGAGGCACACCGAAGTATCGCCCTAAATTGTCGAACAACCCATGTTAATCCTATAAATGGTTCTTTTGGTTGACAGAAGAGTCTGCCAGTTGCCTATTCCGTTGATACGAGATGATAAAATTTACCCCCATATCTACTAGGCCTTTGGGCACCTTTTTGGACTGCACAACGATTGCACATTTGAGTTTGTTACAACAGGAGATCACGTCACCGACACTAAGTTCAAGGAAAAATGAAGAGTGTGAAGGGAGATTATAAAAGTCAGATAAATAGGCGGGTGAGACGGCAGACTTGTCAGTTTGCGGAGACTAAAATTAATAAGAGCACGTAGGTAAAACATTGAATATTATTAGTATTACTACGTACGTAAAACAAGCAGAAGAAGAAGAGCTGTTCAGTTGCCAATAGAGAGCGCGTTGATTTGGGTCAACACATTGAATATTATTAGCATTACTACGTACGTAAAACAAGCAGAAGAAGATGATGACGGTGCAGAAGAAAGGGCATGCACTGAACCACTTGTATTTGCATTTCAAAGTATTAAATTAATAAAGGCTTTCATTAATTTTCCTTTTCTCAGTATGTTTTGACAATGAAGCTTTGGCAATGGCTACTTCATAACAAACTTAATCACTCTTCTAAGTGAAATGGTTAATAGTCTCTTATCGTATGAATGTCAGCCGGCGGTGACCCTTAATTAATGGATCCAACGATGACGTGAAGTAAACAAAAGATAACATAAATGTTGTATGCGGATCGAAAACTTTAGGGTCCAGCTATAAATCAATCAAGTTTTTATCTGTCACGTAAATAATTGAACCGCATTTTCAGTTTTGCAAGAGTGAAACATTGTATATGGCCCAACAAAGACAACGAAAAATACATCACAAGGAAAGTCGATGGCCTAACAGAAAGCAACAGGACAAACCCTTTGCTCCCACCAAAATTATTGAGTTGGAGCTCCAAATTCAACAAGATATCCATTATTTTCATACGTCCATTATAACATAAAAGGACGATTCATTGTTGCTGCTTTTCCTTTAATAATTGAGAAGCAACCTAGGTTAGCTAGGACGGCATGTAGTGGTGGGAGAGTTGCATGGTTCTATATAGAATATTTTTTGCTGTAATGCCATTCATAATGGCAGATTTTAGGTAAATGGTTGTATATCACTGAAATAGCATGTGATATGTAGAGCTACTTTGCTTTGCATATCTTTTCTTTCATGCATTTCCCATCAAAAGTACCATCCACAGATCCTCAAGTTTGAGACTTTGATAAATTTTCTATTCATCTCGGATATGGCTGAAGATTATTGATTGTTTGCGAATTCTCCTTTCTTTCACATAAAGAAGGCTGTCATATCCAGAACCATGATCTAAACCAACCATCTTTCGCAGTTAGAGCACCGAATGTCCTCAAACTAGAAACATATAGGAAGACTTTGGAGGGCAAGATAATGAAGACCTCATGTACCCCACAGTTTCTTCAATACTGCTGTAACCTTAAGACATGGTTGACAAAAGAGCACAAAGAAACTAGCAAGTCAACACAAAATGCAAAAAATAAGAAACGACTTACGACAATGTAGCAGAAAAGCATGATACTATTGCCATGAAATGGAATATTACATCGAGTTAGCCACCATTATATAATGAAACAATGCAGAGCTGATTTACATCATGTCTAGGTAACTAATTAAAAGACAAAACAAGGAAAGGAATAGAAAGTTATGATATGTCCTAATAATATGTATCATCTTAGAAATTTTATATTAAAAAATATTTGTGTCAGAGCATAACTATAGGAGATGAAATTTTAAAAAATTTAAATATAATGACAATACGGCTAAATACATGGGAATAAATCTTGCCTAGAAAAGTGTTTGAGAAGAAGAAATGTAGGGAAAGCATACCTAAATCCATTAGGGAAAAGAGAGTTTTAGAGAAAAGCTAAAGAATTCTAGGAATGTAACGTATTAAGAAAACGTAGATGGGAATCAATGTAAAACTAAAGTAAAGAAAATTTATTCTCATACATCAATCAAAGACATCCGTTAATAAAACCTAATTAACAGGTGTAGTTACTAATTTAGTCCACCATTAATCTGTTAATTACACCCAGGAATTCTACACATATTTACATATTAATCCCCACTTTTTACATTAGATGCCATAGACCTTAAATAAAATTAGATCACTTCAATTAGATCCTTAAATGTTATAGCTGAAATTTGTATATGATTATTTATTACAATACGTATACGTTTACATGTCCATATGCACAATCATGTGCTCATTAGCTACCACTCATATACAAATCTCTATAATTAATCTTTATGTGCACAAAAATAAATATATGCCATCTAATTCGATATCTTTTATTAGTTTCACTAACATAAGAATCAAAGGGGTCATTTTTACTATTTTGCAACTAAACCCACAATCATCTTATGCATCAATTCAACTAAATGATATAGATCAAATGTGAATGTATACTACAAGACAAATGAAGTTTACCAACAAAAAACTTACACATTCTATCCGTAAGCTAAGTTAGCAATAAAATTTATCGACGGGCGAAGGTGTTGAAGAAACGACCGTAGATAATAATTTGCAACGAACAACAGATTATTTGTTACAAATTTACCGACGAATATTTTGTATTACCATGATAAATTTAAAGCATAAAGTTCACATATATTTAGTTCTTTATATCGGGTGTTGACGATGGTCACACCTTCATGCTTCTTAGTGTGAGTGTACAAAAATAGCTGACGAGGTATAGGTTTCGTGCCTATAGACTTTTCCTGCATCAGAATAAAATGTTATAAGTGAACTACAATTTATAAAAATTTCGACAGAATCTCCTCTATTTCATGATATTTACCCCTGTTAAATAAAGAACATAGCTCAACAATACAGTCATATATGGCACCAAACGTTTATAATATTATCATTCTTCATAATATACATATTTTCATTCCAAAATTCACACATTAAATTAAATTGAAATACATCACAGCAAAAAATTAGAATATAAATATAAAGTGTAGATACTTACAAATTTCTTTGCATACTCGTGGTGGGTAATAGATTCTCCAGTATGTACAAAAAGGCTCTCTCCCCCTGTCCTTCACGACTGTTGGTAGAATTATGCTCTGAAATGGACATTGCCTCGGCTGATGTCCAATAATGCTACAATGACTCTATATTTGTTCAGAAATATAAGGCAATTATACACCAGTCTTGTGTATCGCATCAACAAAGTATCGATAACGTATACGTGTTTACCTTTCCCATATTTTATAAATGACTGCGTCAAATTTAAAATCTAAAAAAAATTCTTTATGAAACAAAAGGAAAAACATACGATAAGTATTTATAATGTAATATTTATCTAATTAATGTATAAAATCAATTTTATATATATATATATATATATATATATATATATATATATATATATATATATTGTACCTCAAATTTCGATAGTGAAATTCCTTTGTCGCTGAGAGATATTCTTTCATATATAACTTCAAGATCAATTTTCTCCTTGAATTTGGATGTTATGTTTCCTGAGCACGGTCCAGAAGTAATCAACTGAATATTAACATGTTTCTTGAGCACGGTCCAAACATAATCAACCTAATATTAAAATAATTAATTTTATACCATTTTATAAATTTAAACTTATAACTTAATTATAAACATATAGTACTTCATGTATTTTCACTTACAGATTGTTGACAATTGTGATGTAAGTTCTTCCATCAGCTCTCCCAACTCCCTCAGCTCTAGGCTGAAGGCTGCATTCTTCTTCTGCATCATTTATCCCTGATATCTCTGTCGGTATAGGGGTGGTGGATGGTGTAGCAACAGGTACGAAAGGTGATGACTCATCTGCAAGTATAGTACTTGAAGGTACAACATCTGATTCAGTTGTAGCTACAGAATGTGATGCTTCACCTAAATAGTAACTGACTCCAAATCGTGGTCTAAACCTTGGTCGCATCATATCCTATTTTCTCTTTGTCTTGCCTATTAAACGTATAAATTTCTTGTGTTAATACAAAGTTTGCATTAATCATATTGAAGTTGAAGTATTAATCAATTGAATTAATCACCTACAATTGATTTCAATACTATGATACGTGGCATTGTTTACACCTGTAAATCAAGAAAGCAAGTTCTTGCTGTGACTCCTAAGCTTGTGAAATTTTTCACCAATAAGTCTCATAAAAGCTACATCACGAGTTTTCAGCCTATATATCATCCTATGGATTTATTATGCAAAGAATTGTCTTGTCTATTAAATGTATAAATTTCTTGTGTTAATACTAAGTTTACGTCACGAGGTTCCAGCTTATATACCGTCTTAGGAACTTAGTTATGCCTCAAATCATCCATAAGATCTCAAACTCATTCAACATACAATAAATACTTAAACTATTAAAGAAGAACATAAAACTCATCAATGATTATAAGAATATTCTAAACAACAACACAAAATCAAGACCTCCTTTGTATTCACACAAAACTCAAACGCATTAGAATCGTATTATTAAAGCAATACATAAGGTAGACTTTGGATGGATGGACAACTCCAAACTACAAAGAAAAAGGATAAGCGACGCTTTTCAACACAATATAGGGTGTACAAAAAAGAATATTTTGTAAAAAGAGGGGTAAATTATTCAAAAAAAAGAAAAGTGTATGAATTCTCTTTATTATTTATATATCAAAATTTTAAATATATATAATTAACAAAAGTATTATCAATTATAATAATAAAATTAACCATAATAATTTAAATACTTTTAAACCTTTATAAAACTAGTATTTCATCAACAATTAATCAATTATGTAATAACAAATTAAATTACACAATTTAAGTTATCAAAGGCATAAAAAATTTCTTACCTTTTCATGCTACTAATCTTACCTTTCTTCTTTGAATCTTTCCCTAAATCTGAAAATTTTGTCATAAGCCTAAGTAATTATTTAGATGAGCATGATTAGGTGCCTAACACCTTCCTTATTCTGCAATCAATCCCCAAACTTTCATTCTTAGATTAGGACTCTATAGTTCCCTTCATTTTAGAACAAGAACAAAAACAAACTTAAAGAGCGAACAAATAATGACATTCAAGAATAAGTCCATTTTTCTCCAACTCTGACCGCATCGAAACAGGAAACTAAATAGTTAGAGCTATCTATATTCCACAATGGTTATTTGAAATTTGAAGCGAAGCCAACAGTCTAAAACGAGTGAATTTATGACATTACTTGAGCAAAAGAAACCCATTTTCTACAAGTTGGAAAGAGAATGATGAAAACCAATAAAATTTACCATTTCCTTTCCTTCATTGAATGAATGTGAGGATATAATTCCTATAATCCTACAATTTAGTGATGTAAACAAATGAAAATAATTAGGTTAATTTTAAATGGAATGTAAATGGTGCTTCTAATGTGAATAATAAGTGTAGAATAATAAATTGTGCTAACTTAACATATGAAAAATAAATCTTAAATTTATCATTGCATAGGAAACTTTAAAATTAAAACGAATCTTCAAATATAAAGAGAATATGTGAAAGATGTGTTACTTATAAATAGGCCAAATCTCAAGTGCACCCCATAGATAGGTATATTTGTTAATGGATTTTTCTTTAGGTTTATCCAATTCTAGAAATGGTAAGGATTCGATATTTGTAGTCAACCTCCACCACTCAACATCATGTCTTACTCCCGTCGCAGCCCCCAAACCCGGGTTATGAAATTACTCCATCCTACGACAATAATGTTGAATCCGACACTCAAATGGAGGACAATCCCCAGGATCTTTTGATTATTATGGATTAAGAAGTGACAGATCGTGCAGGCAACCCTCCTGTTGCATAAATAACCCTCTCTAACCAGATTTTATGTCCATTTTAATTTGATATTGTCAAGGGACTAGAGGGTGGACCTTCAAGCCTGTCATTAAAACCTATATTCACCTCCACAAAGCTTTTCTTGTCGTTTTGGTAGAGCCCCGTATTAGTGGGGCCGAAGCGATAAAGGTTATTAGGAATCTATGGTTTGGCCACTCGTTCAAGGTAGAAGCCGACGGTTATTCCGGGGGCATCTGGTTACTGTGAAAAGATGATATTGTGGTCTAAATATTGCTTGCTTATCTCCAATTTGTTCATGTCAATATTGAGTGGGATCACTTGTCTTTTGACTTCACAGCCATCTATGGTAGCCCGACGTACTCGTTACAAAAATTTTTATGGCAGTATCTTCGACAAATTGCTAGTATCACGCAAAAACCTTAACTACTGGGGGGAGATTTCAATGCCAAACTTAAGAGTGGTGATAAAAGGGGTGGGTCCCAAATGCAACCTATCGTCAACCCTCACTTTAGAGATTGTGTGCATAGTTGTAATTTTAAGGATCTCGGATTTTCAAGGCCAAGGTACACCTGACGGAGAGGACAACTTCTTGCTCGCTTAGACCGAGCCTTCATTTCTAATAATTGATGTCCTTTCCTTACTATAGTCACCAACTTACCTTTCCTGAAATCCGATCATCGGCCTATTCTCATTACTCTGAACAAAAGCACACACTCTCCTTTGTTGAGTAAACCCTTTCGATTTCAATCTGCCTGGCTCACCCATGATTGCTTTGGCCAATTTATTGCTGCAAATTGGCCCGTCACTAGTCAGCATTTCAGTTATGCACTCAGAAGGTTCTCAAAAAAATTACAAACCTGGAACTCTACCACGTTTGACAATATTTTCCACTGGAAGAGCCGACTCATAGCCAGACTGGAAGGTATCTAAAAGTTTCTTGAAGACAATGACTCGTCCTCGCTCCGAGACCTGGAGGAACACCTTAGGACTAAACTGGAGCATGTCCTGTGCCAAGAAGAACTTTATTGGCATCAGCAATACAGAAGCCAATGGGTCCTCTAAAGCGATAGGAATACTGAGTTCTATCATGCCATCACTCGGCCAAACAACATCAAAAGCGCATAAATTCCTTGCACTATGAAAATGGCATTGAGGTATATGATTCTATCAACATTCGATGACTAGCGCAACACTACCTAGAGAAGTTATATTGTGCGGAAATGCAGCATCCTACTCCCAGGTTGATATATGGCCATTCCCTACCCCCCTAACAAGCTTCTGTTGATCTCGAAAGTCCCCTTAGCTCTGCGGAAATAAAAAAGAACCTTCTTCAGTATGGTTCCTAACAAGGCACTCGAGTTTGATGGGTTCACAGCTTTTTTCTACCAATCACAATGGGAATTTGTTGGCCTTTCCTTGACCTTATTTCTCCAATGGATCTTTCATCATGAAATTTAGGAATCGGATCTTAATCGCACTATCATGGTTCTTATATCGAAGATCCCTTCGCCCATTTTGATTACACAATTTAGGCCTATTGCTTTATATTCGGTGCTCTACAAAGTCATCACCAAGATCATTGTGAACCGACTCAAACCGTACCTAAATGATCTGGTAGCCCCGACCTAGTGCAATTTCGTCCCTGGACGCTTGATCACAAATAACATCACCATCACCCAAGAATTTATACACACTATGAAAAGGAAATCAGGGCGGAAAGGGTTTATGGCTTTAAAAGTGGATATGGAAAAAGCTTACAACAGACTATCATGGGATTTCATCCAAGATACTCTCTTTAATGTCGGGCTTCCTACTTCTCTGATTAATCTGATAATGAAGTGCATTACCAGTGTCTCCATTCAAGTTAATAGGATTGGCGACCTGAGTGACACCTTTCGACCATCCAAAGGCATTCGTCAGGGCGACCTTATCTCCCCTTACCTGTTTGTCCTGTGTATGGAACAATTAGGGCACACAATCACTCAAGAGGATAACCATGGGCGCTGGCAACCTATAAAACTTAGCAGAAATGGATTGCCACTGTCGCACCTATTGACCTTATCCTCTTCTCGGAAACCTCCTTGAACCAAGTGATTGTCATCAGAGATATTTTACAAGATTTCTGTGCTGCCTCCGAACAACGAATCAACCAAGACAAACTAGGTGCTTCTATTCCAACAATGTGCCTCCTTCAACGACACATAGCTTAAGCAGAGCTCTAGGCTTTAGACAGACGAATGATCTCGATCGCTATTTAGAAGTTTCTCTTCTACATGAACGAGTCAGCCAACGGACCTATCAACACATTCTCGACAAGGTACAATAACGCCTATCAGGATGGACAACAAACCTTTTGTCTTTGGCAGGCAAGATTACTTTGGTTCAATCAACCATAGCAGCTCTCCCTAGTTACACTATGCAGACGGTCCAATTACCTCACCGGCTTTGCGATGAGCTTGAGAAATTGTTGTGTTAGTTTGTTTGGGCCTCTTCTAATGGTACCAAGAGGATTCACCTAGTTAGCTGGGAGGATGAATGTCAACCCAAAGAGATGGGGGGTTTGGGCATTAGGCAAATCTAAGCCACCAACGATGCATTGTTAGCTAAGCTAGGCTAGACTCTAATTGCTAATCCTAACGCTTTATGAGTTAAGGTACTCTCAGCGAAGTACAACTTTGACGTTAATCATCTCCCCACCTCCTTTGAGGCCACTGGGGGTTCCATGGTCTAATGGAGCATAAAGGCAACTTGACACCTTATTATTCAGGGCATGAAATGGAGAATAGGGGATGGCACCAGGACTTAGTTCTGGATTGACCCTTGGCTCATAAGAACAGGAACCCTTACTTCCCAAGCCATATCCTCCATCTCTGATTCCATTCTCCACCTCAGTGTCCAGGACTTCGTGGAAGTGGATGGTAATTAGAAATGGGACACATTCCACTTTTTCCTTCCACCGTCGATTTGCATATTAATAGTAGGGACATTTTCCCCAAAACCCTACTTAGGGTAGGATAAACCGATCTGGGGAATCTTCGATACGAGTCAGTTCACCGTAGCTTCCACTTATGCCATGTTCATGGGCAATGAAGATACCTCGGCCCATGAGGCTTGAAAGGTAATCTGGCAATGGAAAGACCCTTGACCCTTTTCTCTTTCTTTTTTTTAAAAATTTTTTAATTAGTTATTTATTTTAACTTTTATTTTGACTTTTTAATTTTATTTTAAAATAAAATAAATATTTTATTAGTAATAATAATTATACCTTAAATAAAACTTAAAATAAATGATTTATTTAAATTTATTTAAACCTTGTATTTAATATTTATTAATAAAATATTTAAAAATATTTATTTTAAAATAAATAATTTAAAATATTATTTATAAAATAATACTTATTTTATATATTTTAATTATTAAATCAAATTTTATTTGAAACTTACATATTTTAAAATATTTTAAAATTGAATTATATTTATTAATAATTATTAAATTAATTTTATAAATTAAATTAAATTATAAATTAAATTAAGATGTTTATAATTTTAGTAATAATTAATTTTAATTAATTAAATATATAATATATTTAATTGATAGTAAATTAAATAATATGTGTTTTATTTCACGTTTCAATTTTACTTAGTTACCTTCTTATCACGAACTCTTCTTTGTAAATTATAATAATTTGAGAGTTAAAGATATTTATTATTCTTTTTATTAGATGTTTTGATGTAATTATTATTTTATATAATAAAAATAAAATTATAATATTTTAAATACTTTGTATTATTCTTAATTTTATATTTGTATGATAATAATTGTCTTTTAAATATAAATTGTAGTTATTATTTATATGAAAATATATGAAAATTATTATTATTTTATATTAATTGTAATTATTATGTATGATTATGATTTTAAAAATATGGTTAAAATATACAATATTATTGTATAATATAATAATGGCTATTTTCTAATTTTTAAAATAAAAATATTTTAAAAATTTTAAAATTATCCAAAATAATACTGAATATTATAACTCAATATGATATTTACCATGTTTGGCAAACAGTTGATTGCATTAGCTGTTAGCTGATAGTTGATTCTCTTAGCTGATTTGATCAGCGGATTGCATTAGTTGTTTGTTAGAGATGTTTAGTGAAATGAGATATTTAATATTAATTGTTTATGTGTAAAATGACTTATAAGGACATGACTTTAAAATATATATAAGGGTATGAATATTATATATCTTAGTATTTCGTTGAATATTCTTATAGGAATTTAAATTTTAGATATTTAATTCTACAAAATTAAGTTTATAAAATAATAATAAAATTAACTTTAATAAAATATAGAACATTTAATAATAATAATAATAATAATAATAATAATAATAATAATAATAATAATAATAATAATAATAATAATAATAATAATAATAATAATAATAATAATATTCATCATCATCACCATCATAACAATGAGTATCATTGATATTTATTATTTAATTAGTTTTACTAATTTGAATTAAACTATTTCAAGAAAATAAATATATAAATACTATTTTATCATCGTAATATTGATATTTATTAATTAATTTAAAATTATTTGATGTCTTAATTTAAAATGAGTAATAGAATTAACTTGTGAATATTATTCAAAATTATATAAAATTGTAATATATATATATATATATTTAAAATATTATATTATAATTTTTTATTAAATTATTATTTGTTTATATATAATAATTTAAGATAATTATACTTCTTTTGGTGATAAAAGAACTATTAAATAATTAAATATTATTAAAAATAAAATAAAATTATAAATATTAAATAATCAACTTTGAAGCATGATGAATTAAACCCAAATATTACATTAAATTAAAGATTAAAATATAAGTATCCTGTAGCTATAAATTAGAGATTGAACATTAATATTAACTATGATACAAAATGAATCAAACCATACAAGACAAAATAAAATAGAATTAAAATTATTATACAGTTGATTAATATCAACAATAAATTTTATTGTCCAATACAATACAAGTTATACTCTTACTTTCAAATTATATAATAGTTGTTCAATTCTCTTTCCTTTTCTTTTTTATTTATATCTTGATTTATATATTAATAAATAAATATCAACATTTAACGTACTAAACTTGCTTATCAGTAGAAATAAAAATAGTTAATTTATATGTCTAAATTAAGACTAAATAAAAACTACACTAATAGTTTTTATTAATGGTTCTACTTCTATTAAAACAGTCTATAAATAAGCATATATGCATGCATTAACTTTAAGAAAGGGTATAGTTGGATTTTACTACATTTCATTTTAGCTGATGGACGAAAATGCTCATATATTGCAGCGTTTTCGTTTTCAGCTTGTTAGCTTCGATAAGCTTATTGAAAAGCTACTCTCCAAATGTTGTTGTTAGCTGTTTGAAAAGTCAGACAGCTAACAACCACCAATCAGCTGAAAAAATAGCCGATTGGTTAGGATCCAAACAAGTCCGATATTCGTAAAAGTTTGTTTTAGTGACAGTCAGCATTAAAAGAGAGACCTCCCAACCACTTTGCAAGGTATAGGGATAGCCTTGAGAGAACATGGAAAGCAACACTACTATTGCATTTGTATGCTCTCAACGAAGAATACTTTGTGCCACTGAAGTTGAAACAATAAATATTTAAATGACAAATCTTCAAGGATCAGAATGAAATACAAAGGCCTGTTTGGCAATCAGCTGGTTGCATTAGCTGTTAGCTGGTTGCATCAGCTGTTAGCTGATAGCTGATTCTATTAGTTGAATTGACCAGCGGATTGCATTAGCTGTTTGTCAGAGATGTTTGGTAAAATTGGCTGTTTAATATTAACTGTTTAAGTATAAAATGACTTATGAGGACATAACTAAAAAAATTATAAGGAAAACTATTTTACCTTTTCTTGCAAAATTGATTTTTAACCCTTTCTATTTTATTAATTAATTAATATATGCTTTTATTTTATTAATAATTAATATGATAATAAAATAAAATATATTAATAATTTTATTAATAATTAATAATGAGTATGATAATAAATTAATTTTATTTAATTTTATTTATTACATAATAATATTAATATATAAGATGATCAATTACTCATATTTTATTTATAATACATATTTTATACATAATTGTTAATTAATTTTTATTAATAAATAAAATTTATATTTCTACATCATTATTTACATTATATAATTATTTATTTATAATTAATAAATATTATTTTACTATACTTTATTAACAATTAATAATATGTTATTAGTTTTATATAATAATAAATTAAGTCTTTTTTATTTCTCTCCAAATGCTTTCTAATTGCCACAACCTTTTTTATGAGATGCTACAAATCCTTAGGGATTTCAGGTGCAAGACCATTGGCTTTAAGGATGCGCAGGATCTTGCTTCCAGTGACGCTCTTAAGAAGAGATCTTAAGCCAACTTAGCGGAGTCCTCTTGTAAGGAAGAGCTGAAGCTGAAATACCCTTCCCGCGACTGTGCATACAACCCATGATTCCGACGACGACGACTACGGCGAGAAGGAAAAGAGCTGGTTTGTAATCTGATTAGCTTCCTCTGCTCCCGCGAGCCGCAAACCCCTTCTCTTCCCCTATTTCAACGGTCAAACATCGAAACCAAGACCAACCACTAGAAATCCTCGAAACCTTGAACAAGAACAAGAAAAGCCCAGACCCATTTTAATCTCGGGGAAATAAAGAGCTTGCGATAATAGACGGCTTTGATCACCTACCAGACTCTGTCGTCCTTCTCATCTTCAACTCTCTCCACGGCTTCTTCTTGCCTTTTGTTTTCATTCATTGGTGATTGAAGTTAGTAA
The DNA here is from genome assembly GCA_029891385.1 of Erythroxylum novogranatense. NCBI lineage: Eukaryota > Viridiplantae > Streptophyta > Magnoliopsida > Malpighiales > Erythroxylaceae > Erythroxylum > Erythroxylum novogranatense. The sequence continues at coordinate 18,127,672 of CM057228.1, forward strand.
CAACAAATGGAGCTGTCGGACATCTCTCATCTTCCGAAACAAAGGGTATAATTGGCTTTGGGTAATTAAGACTTTGCCCTGTTTGGTGAAGAGCTGATCAGCTCTTTTTTAGCTGGTCAGCTCTTCCTTAGCTGGTTGACTTTAAAAACAAGCTAAAAATCTTGTTTGGTAAAGAGCTGATTGGGTTAGCTGATTTAACCCAATCAGCTCTTATTCAACCAGCTCCTGAAAGGAGCGTTTTAACCCCACCCTCTATTATTTTTAGGCTTTTTCTCTATTTTGCCCTCCCTTATCTTCTATTACACGCACATTTCTGGATCATTCTTCTTTGCTTTCCTCTCGTTTCCTCACGTTTGTTCATGCGTTATTTCTCTCACCATCTCACCCCCTCATGTGATCTCGTTTCCTTCTTCATTCGTTCACTCCCACGCATCAACGAAGGAGAGTAGAGCAAATGGGGAGGAGGTTTGAAGTCGATTTCGGTGGCATGGGGGAGTTCAGCCTCGACGTAGAAAAGGAAGAAAGTGGCATGATGAAAGATCGTCTGGTAAGAGGTGGCTTCCTCTTGATTTTCGGTTGGGTTTCTTGTTTTTAGGATAAAAGTTTGAATTTTTTTTGGTTTTTGCTAGTATTGGTCGTTTCCTTAGCTGTTCAAAACTGAAAAATTTCGGTCTTCTTTTAGTGTTCATATAGATCGATCGAGGTAAAGCGTTCGTGGGTAAGTCTTGGGTAAGTTTTTTCTTCGATTTGCAGCTCAAAGGAGAGACCCACTCTTGGGTAAGTCTTTTTCTAGGTTAATTTTGTGCTTTCTTCCCCATTCCTTCGAATACGGTTGCAAGAAGCATGCTTTTTATAAATTTTTGTAAATTGATCTTTTTAATACGGTCCCCATTTTTAAGCTTCATCGTTTAATTTTTGTAAATTGATCTTGCTCTTTATCTCGAAGAATAAGGTTGATCAATGAACTTTTGATGTAATTGATTACAAGAGGGCATGCATGTTAAACTACTTGTTTCATTTCTTCGTTTGATCATTTTTTAGTTGAATTAGAGACACTAAATCTTGTTGAAAGTTCTGTAGTCTTTAGGTCATGTGGACTAAAATCTTGTTAATTGTGAAAAGTGTCGTAGATGATGATGCTTAGCTATTGATCAAAGTTATTTTGTGCAGATTGTGGGAGAAGGAGACTTCATCCCATGATTATGAATTCTGAAATGGTATATTTTTTCATGCTTACAATATTGTAGCTTGTGACAATGAAATTGAGTCTCTCACTTAGAGAACTTCACCGATATTGTTTTTTGTTGTTGTTTTCTGTTAATGAAATTGAGTCTCTCATGCTTACAATATTGTAGCTTGTGACAATATTGTTTTCTTTTCTGTTAATGAATGATAATATTGCATGCTCTCTTTTGATTTGATAATATTATTTTCTGTTATTGTTTTCTGTTAAGGAAATTGAGTCTCTCATGCTTATAATATTGTAGCTTGTGACAATATTGTTTTCTTTTCTGTTAATGAATGATAATACTGCATGCTCTCTTTTGATTTGATAATATTGCATGCTCTCTTTTGGTATGATAATATAGTTTAAACTTTCTATCTTCTTTTTCTTTACTTTTCAACAGAATTGAGGTGGTGTTAACTACTTTGACGTGAAGGTTGTGGGATTGTTAGTGTCTCACCTTCTCTTGTTTTGTAACTTTGGTCCAAGACAAGTTGGCAAATTGTCATTTGAAGGTACTATTTTACTTCTTTGAATTAGCAGTGAAAGTTTTCCATATTTAATTCATTTAATTTTTGTTGTCTTGTGTATATATGTGATTCGGTTTCATTTCCTTCTAGCAACCATGAGGCTACCCAAGCATATGTTGATGTTGCTCATCGTTAATTATCTTTTATTTCATAGAAAAAAGTTGGGGATTACCAAACTAGCTTCTTGCATTTTCTTCAAATAAAATCTGATACATCTTGCCTTTGTATCTTTGATAGCGGGCTTTTCAAAACTTTAGAAGTTGGTTATCTATATACAGATGTCTTATATTTCCAAAAGTAAACGGAGTTCCAATGCAATAGTGTGCCTATATCCCTTCATTCTTATATATATGACTCAATTGTTTCTTCTTATGCAGAGGCAATATCTTGCTTGGCCCAGCAAGTAGATATGTTACGTGATATTGGAAGGATCAATATGGTTGCAAGATATTTATAAGGTATCCTAGGCACTTAGATTGAAAGAAGGCATGTGAAAGATGATTGAAAGATTCAACCTTCCTTGCATGCAGTGAAAAGCAGATGCCCCAACATAGGCGATATTAGTGTTCAATCTCTAATTTATATATGTAGAATACTTATATTTTAATCTTTAATTTAATTTAGTATTTGAATTTAATTGATCATGTATTCAAAGTTGATCGTTTAATATTTAATTTTTATAATATTTTGTAATTATTTAATAATTCTTTGTTTTAAAAAATATATTACAATAAAATTTTATGTAATTTTTGAATGATATTTACAAGTTAATTATATTACTCAATTTAAATTAAGAGATCAAATAATTTTAATGTTAGTAAGTATTTAAAATATATTGATTATAAAAAGTATTTATATAATTATATTATTAAAATAATCAAATTGTAACCAACTATAGTAACTCAATAGTGAATCCAATTGCAAATTAGTTAACAAATACATAACCATTTCTCATCTTGTATGAATAGATGACATCATCTCAAAATAGAAACAAAGAAGAAGGTCAAAGGAGGTATGATATAGGTAAAGTTCGTTGGCCAAAAGAGATACTTCTTCTCTTTTGTGACATTTGTAACCAATATATTCAAAGGAATAAGGGAAAAGGTGGTAGAGTTATTTGTCAAAGGATATCATGGAAGAAGGTAGAGGAAGAATTTCACTAAAACGATCAACTTACAATGGGATAAAACTAAGCTTAAAAATAAATTTGATTGGATGAGAACTAGATGGAGTCTTTGGAAATAGTTGAAAGGAAAAGAAACGGGATTATGACAAAGGAACAATTGCTGCTAGTGAGGAGTGGTGGACTTTGAAGATTAAGGTCATCCCCTTTTCTCCAATTTAAATTAATTTCCTTTACTTTAATAATAAATAGTTAGTTAAAAGTAAGTTATTTATTTTTTTTGTAGGAGAACATCAATTTTAAAACATTTAAAGAGGAAGGACTTGAACCTGAACTTGAATGTAAGTTGGATCAACTTATTATTCATTATTATTATTATTATTATTATTATTATTGTTATTATTATATGTTCTATATTTTTTTATTAGAGTTATAAACTTAATTTTGTATAATTAAATATCTAAAATCTAAATTTTATAAGAATATTCATTGACATACTAAAATATTTAATATTCATATTCTTATATTTTTTTAAAGTCACGTCCTTATAAGTCATTTTACACTTAAACAGCTAATATGAAATAGCTAATTTTACCAAACATCTTTAACAAACAAATTAATATAATCCATTCAATAAACCAAATTTAATATAATCGAGTTAATGATAGAATCATTATCATTATCACCGATTCAAACAGAGCGCTTTAGTTTGGTGAATGAAAACGCTCCTATACAGGAGCGTTTTCTTCTTTAGCGGTTTGTGTTTAATCAGCCAACGAAAAAGCTGTTAACCAAATAACTTTTTCAGCTGATTGAAAAGTCAACCAGCTAAAACTCACCAATCAGCTAAAAAAAATAGCTGATTGGAGTGCAACCAAATGGAGCCAAAGAGAGAGTAACGTGAACTTACAAGTCGATTTACGCAGACATGAATCCATAAAGGTTGGTCATTAGCTACAGATTAACTTCAGTATCTTTGCGGACCAAGAACAGAAATCACAAAAATAGCTAAACTATATACAAACACAGAACAACTCAACGAGGCCAGTACCAAAAGTTTAAACGGTAAATGATTGATTTACCACCAAACCAACGCAATGAACACCAAGAAAGCAATTATGAATAGAAGATTTCTCAGAACTTGGTCCGCCTGCTGTCCCCGACTTGTTGGCTCAGGATATCCATGCGGAAGTCCACCATGGAATGAATGAAACCCGGAAGGAATGTCCGACGTTGTGCCATACAGGGTCGCAACAGGAAACCCGTAAAACGGAATGCTGAAGAACGGTGGGATAAGTGATAAACCACCTGACAATGTAAAGTTACCAATTCTAGCAGTGGCCATTGGTACAAATCCCCCCATCAATCCAAACCCGTAATTCAGAAAACTATTTGATTGTGGGGGAGGGGCAGTTTCAGGCCTTTGCCCAGCTGGGCGACGAGGAATTTCCATGCCAGGATATGTTTTGGACCGAGGGTCGGCCTGTGATTTGCCTCTGCCATAAAGAGGAACCAACTTCTCCTCCTGTATGAGAGCCTTACAAACTGGACACTCATGTGAATTTGAGTGATGATTTAACCACCTGTAAAGGCAAGGCCAACAGTAGAGATGCCCACAAAGAGTCACGATTGGGTCCTGAGCTAATTCAAAGCAGATATTGCATTCGAAATCAGCAACGTCGTTGCCATTGTTGTCTGAGGAAGATGAAGTACCGGGCGGCATGCTGGTAAATTCCCCATACCCACTTGCCATCGCTTCCACTTTTAAATGGTGTAGAAAGAGCAAAATCGCCCGAGTAAAATGGTGTCAATAGCTGAACGCACTTTTTCCAAAAATATAATAGAACAAGTAAGCCCACGAAACACAAAATTAACATAACCAAGAACGAATTAAGTAGACAAAAACAAAGAGAAAACAAATCAAGAAAAAAAAAAAGAAAGGATTCAAGCCCATCACATTTCACAATTCCTCAACTGGTTTCTTTCACTCCTCGATTGAATCACCCACCCAAAGCACACGAATCACGCAGGCCAAGCCACAAATAAACCAATTAATACAGAGAAATTGGAAGCACCTACCTTTCTCTTGATGGTAATTGAAGATCTCTGTCAGCAGAGAGAGAGAGAGAGAGAGAGAGCAACAGGGTCGTCGAGGCTGGGCTAGATATTACCCAAGTCGTGGAAGATTCGCGAGAGTGAGTGAGAGAGAGAGAGAGAGAGCATTTCTTCGTCCGCTGTTTTACCACGGGTGGAGTTCTCAAGGACATGGATCGAACAGTTAATGGATTTGTCTGTCTGCAAGGAGATGACAAAATAAGAGGAGAGAAGTTCAAAATTGATCTTTATAATTTGTCAGCCCAAGCCCAAACAATTGAGGATGTGAATTCAACCACCTACAAGCCCAACCATAATAGCATTCGCTGTACACAGAGATTTGGAGTGGTAAGACATCTGTTAACGTACTATTCAGATATTTAAATCACAGTGAAGTGTATAAGAGCAAAAAAGAATGGCAATTTAACATTCTTTATCCCTTCGCCTGTACAACTTTTATGGCATGTGTGGTTTAGTGAAATAGTAATTTATATTCTTAACGAATAATTATTTTTTTATTTAGTTAAAAAATAACATGCAAATAACTAATCTTAGGTTTAATTATTCTTACACCTTCAAATAACTAATCTTAGGTTTAATTATTTTTACACTTTCAAAAATAGTTAAAGATATCTCCTCGTTGTCTTTACCTATTCCATGAAACGTGAAATAGCAAAAGACTACTTTTCTTCTCATTATTATTATTATTATTGTTGTTGTTCTTCTTTATTATTATTGTTGTTAAGGAGAAAATTAATAATAATAATAATATAATAAAAAATTAATGATAATAAAGTATAATAATAATGATGATGATCATAGTGAAGATTGTAATGAATATTTTGATATTTCTATTAACTATTCCTTTATCATCTCAAATTTATATTTTCAAACTAAACATTAACATACATCATTATCAGAAAATTTAAAGAATAAACCAAACTAAGTAATACTCATTCTATTATATTTTATCTATTCTATTCCTAAGAATAACATTCATTATCTATTCCAACAGGTGAACTAATCACTCTCTTACGAAGCATATGGTTATTGTCTTCGTCGGTGGAAACATATAACAAAACACAAAAATTTTATGCCTCGCAGTATTTGGTTGCTGACCAAATTTATTTTTGTTCTAACTTCAGATCTAAAGAATATAAATTTTTTGTTCCTTCCAAAGCTGTGGGACAAGATTTCTTGTCCCTGTTACAGAAACAAAGCACATAAGCAACTTCTAGAAATGTCCCTCCCGTTACATAAGCAATTATTATTATTATTATTATTATTATTATTATTATTATTATTATTATTATTATTATTATTATTATTATTATTATTAAATATTTTATAAATTTTCTACTTATTATTAAATCTATTAATTTTTATTCATAATTATATTATTAAAATTATTATTATTATTATAATAAATTTTCTACTTATTATTATTCTTATTATTAATAATATTATTTTATTAATTTTATTATACAAAATTTATTATTATTTTAATTAATTATTACTATAAAATTTTTATTTATTATTATTATTAATTATTATTATAAATTTTTCTTATTATTATTATTATTAATTATTGCTATTTTTATTAATTATTATTATAAATTTTGTATTTATTATTATTATTATTATTATTATTATTGTTGTTGTTGTTGTTGTTGTTGTTGTTGTTGTTGTTGTACAAAATTAATTTTCTTCTTATTATTTTTATTATACATTATTAATTTTTTTATTATTATTGTGATTATTACAATTCTTATTATTATTAATTTTCATCATCATCATCTTCTTCTATTATTATTATTATTATTATTATTATTATTATTATTATTATACAAAATTAATTTCTTATTGCTATTATTATTATTGTTATTATTTGTTAACTTTTTACTAATACAAATCATTTGTTTTAAAATAATTAATGAATTACATATTTTAGTCATATTATATTACATGGGTACTTTAATTATTGACATTATTTTTTTAATATTTTGTTAACTACAACCAAACACATTTTTATTTTCGAGATGAACACAATTTTATCTATTTTATCCATCACAACTAAACACTTCACAATCTCAAATTTTTGTTCTATTTTATCTCTAATTTTTAACTTTTTGTTTCTGGAAACAAATGTCACAATATGGTTAGTTTTATTACCAAAATACCATTCAAGGTAAGTGCGTCTTCGTTGATAAATGTCCAGCTCGACAGTGATGGCTGCATGAAACTTTAAGATTCAATAGGACAATGGGGCATCCCAAGTGCTTGTTTACGAGGTAATGGATAGTCCGTGTCAGGACTACAACTTTTTGCTCTTTCCATTGCTAAGATTGACTACCATAGGCCTCAAAACTAGGCATATTGTTTACTGGTAAAAGATGCATAACAAAAATCATGACTTTTTGATGCAAAATTTGGTAGGCATTTTTAACCAACACATCTTCTGGTCAAATTTTTCCAGCAAGCAGAAGGTCATAGTAGGTCTCCTTGGTTATCTGTATCCTTTCCAAATGCATGGTCTTCAGAATAACACATGGATCATCCCTCTGTCGTTCATTTTCATTGTTGCTTTCAAGGATTTTAACGGTCTTCTCCATTGACGACTGCTGTAAATTGTAGCTATTATACCGGTAATGTTTTTGCAATTTGATAGCGCAAATGAATAATTCAACTTTCTTTAATTACGTACTCCTAAGTAAATTTGTAGGTTGCCCATTTAGATAGTATTTGTGTGTTCTATACTTTTAAATAATAAAATATATCTCAAACAACTTTACGTAAAAATGTGAATTGCTATTTAATATTCTTTTCCAAAAAATTCTCTCAAACTTTTATGTAAATCTCAAAAGGATAAGATTTTACGGGCAACACCAGCATATGCCTCCACCTGTATTAATGATTAAATCACTATTTAAAGTTTCAAAAAGATGCTATTTAATTTATGTTTTTATCTCATTTGTGATACTAAGTTACATTTTAACATTATTAAGATGGTATAAATAATAATTTAAAATTTTCATTAATTGAAACACCATTTCAAATTATGTGATTTGATAATTAGACAAATCAAATATATTTTAAAGTTGACACAAAATTATTTTCTAAAATTTTATTTTTATATTTTTTATTTAATACAATTATATTAAAATTTACAATAAAAAGGAAACGAAACACAAAAAATATAACAATTTGTTGTACGAAGACAATCTATGTTCTGATTCTAGCCTCATTTTATGGATGTTAGTTTGAAGAAAACTACCAAATTGAAGTTCAGCCATATTTGATATATAAACCAATAATTTAAATCTATTTATGTGATAAAAGTCCATGTTTAGGAGGCACATGCTAGTGTTGCACGTAAAATCTTATTCTTTTGAGATTTACATATAAGTTTGAGAGAAGAAAATTGCATAAGACAAAATTTTAGACTCAAAATAATTTTCATCAACTACAATTTTATTAAAGTTTGATTTCTAGAATTTATTTAAGAGTATTATTGGTATGTGTGTGTGTGTATCAATTTATACTCAATTGTAAATGTTATAGATGAGTTTTTGAGAGAGAGAGACAGAGCTAGAAAAAGTTTTGGTTGTAGTTGTTTTGTGAGGTGTTTTTTGCTCTAAACGTTAAGGTCTCATTTGGTAATCAATAATGAAAGAATTGGAATTAAAAAATAGAAATGAAAATGAAAATGAAAAGAAAATGCAGGAATCGGAATAAGAATAAAATTACCGATAATGTGTGTTTAGTATGAGATTAAACAAAGTTAATTTTATGCTAGTATTTGATATTACATATCAAGAATGATAATGAGAAACTGTTTATTCATATTTAGTTATTATATGATTTACTTTGTAAATAATTAATTAAAATGTTTTGTATATTATATTTATTAATCAAAATTGTTTAATGATTTATAAAATTATTAAAATTTAAATAATTATGAATGATTTTATGACAAGAATAAAATTATCGATTAAACAAATAAAATAATTATTAAAGGAAATATAAAAGATTGTAATATGTGATTTTGATAATAATCAATATATTAAAATATCCCGATAATATTCTAATAATATCTCTTATCTCTTATTCCAGTTATTTGATTCTGACTTACACCCGCAACCCCTTAGGAATAAAATTTTAAGATTATTTATAAATCATTTCAATTTTGTCATTCCTTGTTTTATCCATTCTTAGTAACCAAACGTCTAAAAGTTAGGGAATAAAGGTTGCATTATCATTCCTACTTCTTTATTACTGGTTATCAAATAAGACCTATTATCGGATTAAGTGAATTTCTTGTCATTAAAATCTTGTGTCCAATTTATCTTGTTGTCATCTTTATCGTAAGAGTAATTGTTATTGGTTGAATGATGTCATTGATCTAATGAGTGTTATTGCTTGGAGACCCAACAAGTGGTATTTGAACCCTAGGTATGGAGAGTGATAATAGCTCTATGATGAAGTTAACGTCAACTAACTATTTGATTTAGAGACCTAAGATGGAAGATCTCAGGTATTGCAACAATTTTATGATTCAATTAATGTGGACAAAAATATAAAAGATGATGTCTTGCCTAAGCCAAAGAAGATGATAAATAAAAAATGGGAGAAAATGCAGCAGAGGACCTTGGGGAGTATTAGATAGTGAATTGATATCAAAATATTCAACCATGTATCCTAAAAGACAAATTCGTTCAAACTATTAAAGAAGTTGGAGGATCTCTATAAGAGCAAGACCACTTACAATAAGGCCTTCTTGATAAAAAGATTGTGAACTTGAAGTTGAAGACTCGAAAATCAATGTCGAGCATCTTAATGATTTTCAAGACATCATTAACAAGTTGATTATGATGAAGATCAACCTCGATGATGAATTACAAGTTTTGTTCCTTTTGAATTCCTTTTCAGATAATTGGGAAACTTTGGTTGTGACTGTCAGCAACCTGCTCAGGATGACGTGATTTCTTTAGATGTTATCAAAGAGAGTATATTCAATGAAAAGGTCGATGAGAATTATGATCATAGTAAACACCCTACTCAAGCATTGGAACATATCTAACTTTGAAGTTCAACTAGAGTGAAGACGTCTTCCAATGGATATCCAAGTTCAGAATATCTCCTAGTCACTGCTAAGGGGGAGCTAGAGATCTCAAAGACAAAGAGTCTTAGCTCAAAGAAATGCAAGAGGAGATGAATTCTTGCAGACAAGAATGGTGTCGATAATTTAACAAAGGTGGATTCTTGGAGTAAGCTTGAGTTTTGTACTAAGCTCACTGGGATGAATTTTAAGTGATTAATGAGATGATAGATTTCTCCTTCAAAATTGGCTTAGAGGGGACGAGTATTACGATCCAACCTTATTTTATTGACGTTAGTTTGAACAAAACTACTAAATATAGACTCCAAAAGTGATAGTTTTTTTCATGGTTCAAAATGAATGAAGTCTGGGACAGGTTTAAGGTGGAAGCTAATGAGTTAAAACTATTTTTAAAATACACTTCCATAATTTGGAGGCATATGCTCGTGTCAAGTGTGCTCATAAAATATTATCCTTTTGAAACTTAAAGATAAGTTTGAGAGAAAGAAGTTACGTGGGACAAAAAATAAATGATGATAATGGAGTTCTAGAGTCTAAATAACTTTCATCAACTATAGTTTTGTTAAATTTTATTTTTAAAAAAAATTAGGAGTACTATTATGTGTGTGTTTGTTTGTGTTAATAATTCTTTACAATTAACTATCAATATATTTTTAATGTATAAAAAGAAATCAAATCGACAAATTGGGACAATTTTGCTCGCTAAAAAATTAAAAAAGTGAAATTTACCCATCTTTTTGTTAAAATAGTTGTAGTATATGATTTAAGGGAAGAATTGAATCAAAATGAGTAATGGTGTGGGAAGTAACTAAACATTAACTACTCAATGCACCCTTTACATATAATTGTTCTTCCCTTTATATTTCTTTTTCGAGGGAGAATTTGAGTAGGTGGGTAAAAATATCTATTAAATGTGGTTGAAAATAACAAAATCCAATACATGGGTAAGATAGTCACAAAAGGGGAATCCCACATGCATTTATTATATTTGGGAGTCTTTTGATATTTCACTTATTATAAGAGGATTGAATGTAGGAAGAGTATCCAATAATGAAATAACCAAAGGCTAAAAGCGTTAACATATCTTCACTCGACACTCGAGTAGTACTAGGACTAGAAGTAGTATTGAATGTGTGTGTGTGTGTGTGTGTGTGTGTTTGTCAATTTGTACCTAATTTTAGAGGCATGAAAGGAGTTTTTGAGAGAGAGTTAAAAAAATTTAGTTTTGGTTATTTTGTAACGTGTTTTTTGCTTGAAACCTTAACGCTTGTATCTTACTATTATTAAATTTGGTGGATTTTTTATTGGTAAAATCCTAAATCTATTTTTTTACCATCATTATTATTATGTGAGTAGTTTATTATTAGATGAATGATCTTACTAATCTTGTGAGCACTATTATTAGGAGACCTAATAAGTAGTATCAAAGCTCAATAATCAACTGTGTTCTTAAACAATAATGATATCCAAATTTAAGGGTTATGAATGATGTAATGAGTAACTCCAATATGCCAGCAAAGTTTTCTCTGAACATGTTTCTCTACCTTACCTCTACACCATGCACTAGCTTCTCCAACATTGTTCCATCCATTCCTTAATTCTTCATTCCTCCTGTTGCACACTCAACCTCCTCCTTTACTTTCTTCCTTCTTATTCTCCTTCTACAGATCCTTTATTTTGTTCCCATTTATAGCATCTTCATCGTGATTCTCTACCCTTTGCTCTCTTTCTAAAAGGGTACTTTTGGCATTCTTTATTTCTAATAAACCTTCCTTCCTTTTTAGTTGCTGCTTTTGTTTCATTTTCATCTGGAAAGCTTCTTCTTTCCATAAACTCTCCTAAAAGCTAATTTTCCTGTACACTTGTATTAATGCAACCTCCTTTTTATGATGCTTTTTCCTCCTTTACCCTTCCTTAACTTAAACCTCCAACCATATTCCCTCCCCCAACCTCCACAATCTGACAAGCAACCCATTCAAACATAACAACAACAATCTGATCAATAACCTATTCAAACAAAATAACAACCATCTTCCTCCACCACATAACCTTCACCACTTAAACCCTCTCTAGAATAAGAGCAGGAAACAAGTAGTAGGGGATTCGTTCGGCATAACTCTTCAATACAACCCTTCAAGAGAAATTGAAGGTAGAACAGTGGTTGCTCCAGACATTGAGACATTGAAGGTAGGAGCTAAAATCTAGGAATTCACTCTAATAGGACTCTTCATGGAGCATAGACCTCCTTTCTCTGTTATCCTAAAATGGGATGTTAATCATGGAAGACTAAAGGACTTATTAATGTGCTACTCACAAAGAATAAACTTGTTTTGTTATCCTTTTCCTCTCAAGCTGCAGTAAACAAGATAGTGTAAGATGGTCCTTGGCATGTTACTCAACGTTCATTATTCCTACAAATATGGCAATCTAATGTTAAGCTGGAAAAAATTAAGGTAGATAACTTTCCAATTTAGATCAACTTAAATAGCATATCCTTGGAGTATTGGGTTACTTAAGGTCTTAGCTTGCTGGCTAGTTACATTGGCATACCACTTTATATTGATGAAAACGTTATAAAAAGGAAAAGTGTTGGTTATGAAAAGATATGTGTCAGTGTGGACAGATCCATGAAGCTTCCTGATTATATTCCAATAATGAGACTTAGTATTGATAATTCTTTACAAGAAGATATGACTTATATCTCTTATAACTGGAAACCTTTCGCTATATCGCAAGGGAAGGTCTAGAAATCAATAAGTAAGATAAGAGTATAATGATGAAGTAAGTGCTAAAAATTTAGTTCATCAACTAACTCAAGCGCAAGGAAGAGGACAAACCAAGAGACAACTATTCATAACATATCAGTAGCTCCTTTACAACCCCTATATGCATAATGAAATATCTTAATAAGAAGGAAGTCAATTTCTCTTCCAATAATTCCTCAATTAATCCTCCAGACTTAGAGAATGGAGAAACTAAACTAGATGTCTGTCAAAATATGACTAGTAGGAGGACTCAATGAAGTGGAAGGAGTAAAGGTGCTAAAGGTAAAAATATTATGATATGACAGCTTTAGTGTGGAATTTTGCGGTATCAACAACCTAGAAAAGCTAAATCTTTTAAGGGATTTTTTTTCAGGAGGATTAGGTCTCTTATCATAGTTTTACTTGAAAAAAAAAAGATTTGAGAATATGAATAAGGTGAATATTTTTTGTCCTTATTAGACATTTCCCTTTAATCGTCATCATTATCATTATGGCATAATTATTATTGGCTATAATGAGAAAATTTTCACAGTGAAGGAGAAGTTCTCAAATGAGCAGACGATGCATCTAAAAGTGTAATTCATTTTGGAAGGAGTTACAATCCACTCCTCTTTTGTCTATGATTTTAATAAAATTTTCTAAAGGAATAGTCTATGTTAATGCTTAGAAACATCCAAAATAACTTTTCAACTGCTTAGATCATATGTGGAGATTTCAATTCTACTATTTATAGATCATAAGCATAGGATAATTGCAATCTTAGGAACTACAATGAAGATCTAAAGTTTTATGTAGAACATTTAGGGGTTACAAATTTTAAACAAGAAGGTTAATACTTCATTTGGAGTATCAAACAGAATAATGTATAGTTTATTCTGAAAAAAGTAGATAGAGCACTAGTAAATGATGATTGGCTACTTCAGTTAGCCAATAATAAAATTGCTTTCTTGGATCCTCTTTTTTTAGATCATACTCTGATTCTGATTAATGGTCTTTTACATATAACCATATGCATCATCCTTTTAGATTTAATATCTCTCTTATCAAAGTAGATGATTTTAATGACGTAATTATAAAGGGTTTGTCTGCTCAATTTTCTGGCTCTGAACAATACATTTGTTGCCAAAAGCTTAAAGCTATTAAAGGAAAAATAAAGAAGCTGAAAGCATCTTACTCGTCTGGCACTCAGGCAACTGTTGATGATGCTAAGGTAAGGCTAGTAACAACTTAAATTTTACTTTCTCTTAATCTCGGGGATTATAGTCTTATTTAAGAGGATTAGCTGAAAATCTATCTAAGAGCCATTTTTGATCATTCTTCACTTATCCAATAGAGGAATCGAATTAATTGGCTTAAGGAGGGGATAGAGCTTCCAAGTTCTTTTTCAATTTGTTATCAAATAGGAAAAATGCTAAGAAAATTTCCTTTATAACTATTATAGATAGGAGAACCTTTTTTATCAATTGAGTATAATGGAAGAGGCTGAAATTTTTTTTAGTGGGCTTCCCTTAATCCTTCTACCTTTATGGATTCTCTCCAATCTTTTGTTTCCAACAGAATCCCTCCTGAAGCGTTCAGAAGCTAGTGAAACCTATCTTTGACGATGACATTAATGCTACTATCTTTGTTATAAATAAGATGAGAACCTCAGGACCTGATGGTCTAAATGGTTTTTTCTTTCAAAAGACTTGATTTATTATTGGACCAATGGTTAAAGAGGCTATCCATGAGCCCTGTGAAAAGGGGTCATCTTAAAGGAGTTTAATCACCTTTCTCTACGTAATTCTTAAAATTTCTAATCCCCCTACTTTTGGTGATTTCAAGCCTATAGTATGCACTAACTTCATTTATAAAATTGTTGCTAAGATCTTAGCAAACATATTGAGGGGGGTTATCAATCTCATTATCAATGAAAATCATATTGCCTTAATGAAGGATAGAAGCATTAGTGATAATATTTTAATTATTGAGGAACTCCAAAAGGGTTATACTAGAAGGAACACTCCTTTAAATTGTGTTGTTAATATTGACTTCAAAAATGTCGGATCCCATTACCGGAGCCCAACTCTGTTGCTTACTTATGAAACCTTGCTCATTCTGGATCATGAAACGGGAGTGTGAACATAACCTTGGAGGGTTAATTTTTTTTCATTCTTAATCCATTTAGGCATCATCAATTAATCTTCATGCTTATAACCATCCAAAATTTTACTTACAAATCGTTCCATGGTGTTCCACATAACATAGTCACCCTACTATAACTCACTTTTCACTGCTTGCGGGCTGAAATTTGAACACTTTAAATCATAATTTCAATTTGACTTCTTCATATAAATCATAGCTCTATATCTCTTGTTTATTTTGAAGTAAGAATCACCTCAAACAGAGTTCTACAACTCAAGATATCATCAAAATACCATAATGTGTTCATATCCTAAACAAGCCCTCCTATCCGACCTCTCACTTGTTTTTATTCAAAATTTCTCAAATAAACTCCAAATAATACAAATTTTCATGGAGAGATACCTACATGTCTTAGAAATCCATTGCTTCAATAATCGCTTCAATTGGAGGTCGGATGAAGGAGTTATGATTAAAAGAGTATACCATGTTCATTCCCCAAAATCAATTTGAATATACTTTGGCGCGATTGTTATAAATTTTTCTACAAATATCCAAATGCCTTCGTTCTTGTGCCATTGGCAAGATAACATCTAGATCTACAACTTGTATTAGAGGCCTCAAAACGAGATTCAGCCTCTAAAATAGTCAAATTCGCGTTTTTCACCATTTAACCAGTGGCTGTCCGTTAAACGGACATGCATGTCCGTTTAACGGACACATACGACCCAAACTATACCAAACCATCCGAGAATGTCCGTTAAACGGGCATCCATGTCCGTCTAATGGACATGAGCAAGGGGAGGGGTCCTTTTGACCCGAGGCTGTCCGTTAAACGAACTTCCATGTCCGTTTAACGGACATGCGACTTCCAAAACCTCTTCAACCTTTTTCCAATGTTTCTTACTTCCAAACTACCATCATAACCACTTATAATCTTCACATAAATGCTTATTCAAATGTCTAAACTCTTCATAACAACTCAAACATCAAATTTAATTCATCAATCTCGCAATTCTTGTCTTAAATGATTTATCAATACCACAAACTCTCATCATACATCAAAACTATCATGTTCATAACATCATATCCCTATAAAGGCTTGAGCTTTGTTCCATTTCACTTCCTTTGCTAATACACCACCAATTTTTATTCATTCAAAAACCAATTTGGAGTTCATCAAATACTAATTCTTCTTTTCCATAACATTCAAATATAAGTAATGGTAACTCATTTTCAAAGTCCATCAATTCATCAACTTCAATTTATTCGAAAACATCTCATGATTATCATCCTAACATTCCTACCTTCTCGACCATATTGCCTCACTTATATAAATATATATCAATTCATATACATAACTCATTAACTCACATGGATCACTTCTTCAATTGAATTCAATTCCAATATAAACTCATCCTTACTCTATCTTAATCCATACCCAATTTCACATTCAACTTTGACAATCATCCATGCACCATTTCACATTTCATTATCCAAAACCATCACAATTCCTGTTGTCCTTTTTCACAACATGTCATTGATGTGCACACACATATATATATATATATGCATTTGCATATGTATCTACCCATCATTCATGCTCAACATTTATCATAACCATTCATTTACATATATAACCATATGTCATTCCTTAACTCAAAAGGATAACCTTATTCATTCGCATCTAATTTCAACCCATATCATCATACACAATACATAATTCATATTCATATACCAATCCACATTGCATTAACATTATGCATCAAGAGTGTTTACAATTTTATTGGCATTTCCAAGCCAATTTACAACATCTATATCAATATCCAGATTACATAACATACACATTCCAATAATTCTTAACCTACAACTAAAGCCTTATTTACATTCTATTTTTTTTTTCCAAACACAACCCAAAACGTGCAATAGGTGCCTTGATCCACTTCCACTTGATTTCTTGCTAAAAACCTGGAGATGGTGGAAAAGAGTGGGGTGAGCTTGGGAAGCTCAGTAGGTAATATGTTTATAACTAAATAATAAACAAAAACTGTTCAAAAGTTCTTTATCATGAAAACTTCCTTTTTAAGTAATAAAACACATATTTCTTTCAAGATTCTTGTCATATGTTTAAAATCATCATTCGTGCATTTGTTCTTCTTTTTTTTTTCAAAAGTGCATAAAACCATGAATGCAGTAAAACTTATCACACACATAACATATAACATCTAACACATCATAATGGTTTGGCAAGTCCCATACACATGATGACTACACAATTCCATAAATGGCCTTGTGTAGTCGTAAACTTGAGGATGTAGGAAAATTCTGGGAGGAACATCACATGCTCCAGTAGCGGAAAAACAAAAATTTTGTTACCGGGACCTTCCCGAAAGCCAGGATCCAGGTGTCGGTATGAAGACTCAAACCAGAATAGCCAATAGAGACTATCTCTAAAGGTATCCACGCAGAGATCGAAACCTAACAGGACAAACCCTTTGACCGGGAATAGCTAGAACAAATTAAAGGCGCTAGACCTTACCTTTGTCCTGTGGAGAGCTTGGATTGAACGTTGAACCTTGGAGAAGAAGAGAGGATCGTTGATGCCTTTAGGAAGAAAGAAGAATGAAAAAAACCTAGTTTTCACCTTATACTTAACACTTAAGCATTTCTCCTTTTCTCCTTAGCAAAACCGTCGGCCTTCTCCCACTTAGCAAGCTTCATATATGTTTATTTAACAATTAAAAAGACTATCCATAAGAAGCTAACAAGTGGAGGGCTTATGGCCATTCATTTAATTAATGAATTAATGAAACAAACTTTGAAAAGTCAAAGTTCTATCCTCTCTCCCTCATTCCAACTAAGACATGTCTAAATATATAATAATTAATTAATTAATTTACTTAATTAATTAATTAGAATATAATTGCTAAGGTCCATCCAACTGGGAATTGGGCCCTACTGCCTATTCAGCCCCGTCTTAAAAATGATTTTAAACCTTTCTTAGCAATATTGATGTCGCGATCTCATCGGGACATATCCCAATCTCATCGGGATCCATTTAATCCTAATGCTCTCCAATAATTGGAACTCAGTCCAATACTATTTTACTGATTCTCCGATTCACTCTTATGCGTGTGACCCTTTAGTTCCGGTTATGTTGGCCACTTAGATTAACAATTAATCTGAGCAAGTCATGAGCGGCGCCTAAAGAACACATCATGACCTCCAATTGACCGGAAAGTAATTGGTTTGATGAATTCATCACGAACCGGATCACGAACCCTTCCATGACAATTATCGCACAATTCGCCCTTTCACCATCCTATACCCCACTTGGTTATGAGTATGGTCAAAGTGTCAACTCTTACTAGACCGAGTCTAGCCCAAGTGATATCAGTTCTCGATAGACTCATTACTTAATATGTCAAGGAAGACGGTCTTCATGACACATCTACTCCGCCGAGATTTCAAGTAATGATCCCGATAAGAGGTTATGGGTATCTCTTCGCTATCACGTAAGTGATGAATCCTTTATTGGCTACTCAATTACCTTCAATACCTCAAACCGTACTCCAAGCACCACCCTATGAGTAACCTCGGAAGGCAACAAGGAATGGAGTCAAAGCACGTAATCAAGTATCAAGATATCCTCGAGTACCTCAAGTCCAAGGATACTGCACCATTGCTATGATGAGATTATCACCGACATTTAAATAGACATCCATGTGATGATCTCATGGCAGGCCATCCAATGTACTTACTACTCTTAGTAAGCATCCACATGTCAAATCTAAATATCTCAATATTTACAGTTTCTGAGATCCACTGCTTGATCCAATCAAGGAGTATGACATGAGCTAGTCTATCCGGATTAACGATGTCCATTCTCGTTAATCCTATGACTAGGGATAATTTAGATACTGACATAATTGCACATGATAGGAATCTCAGTAGTATGATCACATCATAATTTCCTTCATGCTATGTCATATATCATGGACTTCATTAATTCGATTTAAAGATCAATATCAATTCATAAACAATATTCATGAACATCAAATTAATGAAATATGCCTTTCTTTATTTATTCATAAAGTCTGCACACGACTTTGAATAAAACGCGCTAAAGGGGATTGCCTTTAGGGCACAAATTAACAGTACCGTCCTTGAATAAGTCGACTTACCCAATGTACAAGTCGACTTATCGGTACTGCACATGTGTAAGTCGCCTTGCATAAGCACACAAGTCGACTTACACTTACAAATCTCTCACTTGACCTAAAGCCAATCGCCTTAGTATCTAATACCATAAGCGAGTCTATGAGAATCACAATTCTTCTGTGACAATGGCTTTGTCAACGGATCAGCAACACTTGCTCTGTGGGATTCTCTCTATCGATATCATCTCGACCAATGATCTCCGAATCATTTGGAATCATGAGTACGTGTTTAGATGGTTGATGAGACCTAGGTTCCTTTGCTCACAAGACTAGCCCCATTATATCACCATACAACCTTATGGGCCCATCACAGCTAGGAACCACACCAAGTTCATCCAAATCTTCCTTTCTTCGATCGATGCAAGAATGTACTCACCTCGGTTGTTGAATCGGCGATGCCTCCTGCTTGAAACTCTTTCCAACCGATCGCCTCACCGCTCAGTGTGAATGCATAACCTGATTGTGATTCGTAATCATCCTTATCGATTAAAATTAGCATCCGAATGCTCGCTCACATGGAGATTTCCATCTCCATATATCAAGAAAACATCCTTAGTGCTTCACAAGTACTTGAGGATATTCTTGATACCACCCAAATGACCTCACCAGATCCGATTGGTATCTCGCCGTGACACTCGTGAGCATACGATACATCGGGCCTCGTATATAACATAGCATACATGATCGATCCCATCGCAGACGATACGGATCTCGATGCATGCGCATCCTCTCATCTTGTGTCTTAGGATACATAGATTTCGAGAGTGTTATCCCATGAGACATGGGAAGAAATCCTCTCTTGGATTGCTCCATGCTAAACCTCTTTAGCATCTTGTCTATGTACGATGATTGTGAAAGACCAAGCAACCTTTTGATCTATCTCTATAGATTCTTATCCCAAGGATATAAGTTGCTTCACCAAGATCTTTCATGGCAAATTGTTCGACAACCAAATCTTAACAGATTGAAGATAGAGACATCGCTTTCCAAAGGACAATATGTCATCCACATATAGCACAAGGAATACGATTGCAGTCCCATTAACCTTCTTGTACACACAGTGTTCATCCGAATTTTGTGAGAAACCAAATTCTTTGATTGTCTCATCAAAACGGATATTCCAACTCCTGGATGCTTGTTTCAATCCATGGATGGATTTCTGAAGCTTACATACCTTTTCGCCACCATAGGAGGTGAAGCCCTCTGGTTGTGTCATGTACACATCCTCGGGTAGATTTCCTCTCAGGAAAGCTGTCTTCATATCCATTTGCCATATCATCATAATGAGTAGCAATGGCTAGGAGTATCCTAATGAATTTAAGCATTGCTACTGGACTGAAGGTCTCGTCATAGTCAACTCCTTGTCTTAGATGAAAGCCTTTAGCCACAAGCCTTGCTTTATAGGTAATCACATTACCATCCATGTAGGTTTTCTTCTTGAAAACCCATTTGCACCTACGGGTGCATCAACCAAAGCCCATACTTGGTTTTCATACATGGAATCCATTTCAGATTTCATGGCATGGAGCCATTTCTGAGACTCTGAACTCTTCAGAACCTCATAGGTAGTAGGCTCATCATCTTCTATGAGCAATACGTCATTCTGTTCACTCACGAGAAATCCATATCTCTCTAGAACAGAGCGTATCCTACTTGACCTACTTAA
Organism: Erythroxylum novogranatense; assembly: GCA_029891385.1. Taxonomy (NCBI): domain Eukaryota; kingdom Viridiplantae; phylum Streptophyta; class Magnoliopsida; order Malpighiales; family Erythroxylaceae; genus Erythroxylum; species Erythroxylum novogranatense. Next base: position 18,148,535 of record CM057228.1, read on the forward strand.
CTACTTGTGTATTAGAAGGTTGAATCGTTACTTCATCCGAATGAGTGACAGTTTGAGTTCAGCGATTGATTCAGGTTTGTTCGAGCATCTTGAACTTCTCCAAGTTCAATTTTGCTCCCACTGTCTTCTTTTAAAAGAAACTCTTTCTCTAAGAAAACAACACGCTTTGAAACAAACAACTTTTGTTCCTCAGCAAGGTAGAATTGATATCCCATGATATCCTACTTAACAAACATTTGTCGACTTTTACATCAAGTGTATTCGATCGTGTCCGCTTCACGAAGCGAGGACAACCCCAAACTTTCAGATGAGAAAGATAGGATTTTCGTTAGTCCACATCTCATATGGAGTAACATCAACTGCCTAAGAGGGAACTCTGCTTAGCAAGTAAACAATTGTCTCAAACACATACTCCAAAAATGCAGTAAAACCTATCATCAATCGCACTACATGCCTAACAAGGTTCGATTTCTCCTTTCAGCCACACCATTATGCTGCGGCGTGCAAGGTGGAGTCCATTGAGATAAAATCTCATTATCTCTGAGATAATCCAGAACCTATTGGTCTAAGTATTCCCCACCACGATCGGATCGTAATGCCTTGATACTTTTACCAAGCTGCTTTTCTACTTCATGTTTGAATTGTTTGAACTTTTCTAACGCTTCAGGTTTGTATCTCATCAGATACAGGTACCCATACCGAGAATAATCATCGATAAAGGTAATGAAGTAAAAACAACCACTTCCGGCATGGATGGACATCGGACCATATACAACTGAATGTATTAGGTCTAATACTCCAGTCTCTCGTTCACCCTTTCCCTTAAAGGGTAACTAATTCATCTTACCTAATAAACAAGATTCACATGTGTCATAAGATTCATAATCAAATGACCCTAAACTGCCACTCTCATGGAGCTTAGCGATGCGTGTCTCATTTATATGGCCAAGCCAACAATGCCATAAGTAAGTTGAGTTTAAATTATCTCTTTTATGCCGTATGGTGTCATTGACATTCATAATTGGATGTGACATATCTAATATGTCAATTCCATTGCATAATGTACCAGTACCATAGAGTATTCCATTCGAACTAATAGAACAACCTTTGCTACTAAAAGTCCAATGGAAACCTGCTCTATTTAAACAAGAAACATCCAATATGTTCTTTGTTAAAAACAGTACAAAATGACAATCATCCAACTTGAGTACAGGCCCACCGGGAGGGTCAAAACATAGTGTTCACGGCTAATGTAGCAACTCTTGCTCCATTACCAACACGAAAGTCAAGTTCCCTTTATGAGTCAGTCTCACGGCCTCGAGGCCCCGCATATCATTGCATATGTGGAGCGGTTCACAACCGTATCTAATACCCATATGTTGTGATCGAAACGGTGTTAACCTCAATGACAAACATTAATGAAGCGGTGAGGCATCTTATGTCTTCTTCGCTTGGGGACTCCAGATAGATTTTACAGTTTTGCCTCCAGTGGCCTGTCTTGCCACAAGGGAAGCAAATTCCTTTTGGGGTAGATATTTTGGTTTTTCTTTTGGTTGCACTTCCTACTTTCTCGAACTTCATCGAAACATCAACAAAGAAGTGTATCGAAGTGGAACATCAAGGACATAGTCCAGTTCCTCAAATTTGAGAACAATTCTCGATTTCTCAGCCAATCGAGAAAATTAAGTCCAGAAAAGGTGAGCGTAAAAACACACTGAAAGACATCTTCAACTAACCTAAATGGAAAGAGAGAGAACGAATGCTAGAATAGATTAGAAATGCTGCATGCTCATAAGGACTTGCATGACATGCATATGGCTCCACTAGTTTCAAGAATCCATAACCCTCTTTACTTAATCCAAAGAAATAATATGACATAAAGTCCTAGTGGGTCGATAGTCGACATTGCTAAGAATGACCTGGGTTCACCCAACAAGCCACACCTTAGGTCAATCGGTAGGTATCACCATACCAATTGCATCATCGATAACCGACATTAAGAATGACCTTGGGTTTGCCCAACAAACCACCTTATGTCTCGGAGGTATCGACATACCAATTACATCTTAGACACAACTATCGCCAAAGGTTATCAACTTGTTGATGTATGCACAAACATTGGGTTATCAACACTTGATGCGCGTACATCTAATGTACACTACCCAACTTCGCCTCTGTCACGCTGACCTTGAGTTTGCTCAACAAATCAACGCCTCGGAAAAACCGACCCATTAATCGAAAATCTTATTTTCATGGTTCAACATATTCAGATAGAGTGAGCTTCGAGGTTAGCTCAACAACCCAACCCTAGAAGAACTCGGTTCTTACCATATTAATGGAAGGCGTTAGTTTTCATATTCCAGGAGGGATTTGAAACTCTAGTCTCATCCAAGCTTTAGGATTATAGTCATCATGACTATATGGAATGATTTAGGTTTCATCAATCGCATTGAATCTCTCCTTATAATCATTCATCATCCCACCTACGCATGTTATAAGTCGAGTTACATGAGAATGTAAGTCGCCTTATGCTCCTCATGCTCCATCAAGTCGCCTTGTATCCTACAAAGTCGATTTACGATCTGTCTCGCACAAGTCGACTTATACAATCGCTACTGCATAAGTCGATTGTTTCGATGTGCAAGTCGACTTATACAACTCATGCAAGTCGACTTACACTAAGAATTGCTAACAAATCGGCTAATTTCTCAATCCGTGCATTTCCAATTCACAATACCAATATACTAAGTATATTATCCTTTATATTGATGTGCTAATGAAACATTTTCATTGTATCATGCTTGCCATATAGTCATACTATACAAGAAAATCTTGAAATGATTAATCCACTATTAATCACTTAGAATTCCACATAATTCAAAAACATCAAATAATCACCCTAAGCATATCTAGTTAGTCTACACACTATCAAAACTACTTCGGCACTTGTCACAAAAATTTGTGACGGCCAAAACAATCAAGACAACGAAATATACTAACGAGACACTAATGTGACCTATTTGACATCCGAAAATTATTGGAAAACCAATTTCAAGAAATTCAGTTTGGAAAGCATACCACATCAAGATAACACATTTCTAATCACATTAAAAATGGTCCAAGGCATTGGAACTGAAAATTACACAAACAATCATGCCAAGCAAAACAGTCCCAGCAATTTTCACAAAACTGCCCAGTTCTGCATATTGCTCAAAATGATCGTTGAAACAATTTCAATAAATTCTGAGAAAATTACATAGGTTCCTAAATGTTCAGAACATGCTTCATGAATTTTTCAGGATTTATAGCCATCAAAAACTCAATCAACCTAAGCAACAAAACTGATTCAGAATCTGTGTTCACTAACACAGAAATTCCCAACAGCACACAATAAATTCGAAAATAAATAGTAAATCACCTTGAAAACAATTTTCCTTTCTCATAGACATTCATAAATATCTTAGAGACATATAGGTGAAGGAAAATACGAAAAAAATTTTTTCCAGAATTTATTCTCGAATTTAAAGTCATGCCTGTTCACAGAATCTGTCAAAAAACAGCATCTAGAACCTAAGGGAATAAATTAGCAAAACTGTATCAAATCAAATCGATAAATTCTCATCTTTCACAGACATATTCTATAACATGTTATGAAAAAATCTGGACAGAAAAATTTTGAAAAACATATCTCTATATAGAATCGAAATTCAAACAGATCAGATGCATCAGCTACAAATTCAAATAGGAATTCTGACCTAGCTAGGGTTTTAGCTTCATACACGACACAAGTGGCTCTGATACCACTGTAGGAAAATCCCGGGAGGAACATCACATGCTCCAGCAGGGGAAAAACAAAAAAAAATTTACCGGGACCTTCCCGAAAGCCAGGATCCAGGTGTCGGTATGAAGACTCAAACCAGAATAGCCAATAGAGACTATCTCTAAAGGTATCCACGCAGAGATCAGAAAACCTAACCGGGACAAACCCCTTTGACCCCGGAATAGCTAGAACAAATTAAAGGCTGCTAAACCTTACCTTTTTCCTGTGGAGAGCTTGGATTGAACGTTGAACCTTGGAGAAGAAGAGAGGATCGTTGATGCCTTTAGGAAGAAAGAAGAATGAAAAAAACCTAGTTTTCACCTTATACTTAACACTTAAGCATTTCTCCTTTTCTCCTTAGCAAAACCGTCGGCCTTCTCCCACTTAGCAAGCTTCATATATGTTTATTTAACAATTAAAAAGACTATCCATAAGAAGCTAACAAGTGGAGGGCTTATGGCCATTCATTTAATTAATGAATTAATGAAACAAACTTTGAAAAGTCAAAGTTCTATCCTCTCTCCTCATTCCAACAAGACATGTCTAAATATATAATAATTAATTAATTAATTTACTTAATTAATTAATTAGAATATAATTGCTAAGGTCCATCCAATCGGGTTGGTCCTACAAGCCTCTCAGGGCCCCGTCCAATAAAATGCCTTTAAACCTTTCTTAGCAATATTGATGTCGCGATCTCATCGACATATCCCAATCTCATCGGGATCCATTTAATCCTAATGCTTCCAATAATTGGAACTCAGGTCCAATACTATTTTACTGATTCTCCGATTCACTCTTACGCGTGTGACCCTTTAGTTCCGGTTATGTTGGCCACTTAGATTAACAATTAACTGAAAGCAAGTCATGAGCGGCGCCTAGCAACACATCATGGCCCCCAATTGACCGGAAAGTAATTGGTTTGATGAATTCATCACTAACCGATCACGAACCCTTCCATGTACAATTATCGTAATTCGTCCTTTCACCATCCTATACCCCACTTGGTTATGAGTATGGTCAAAGTGTCAACTCTTACTAGACTGAGTCTAGCCCAAGTGATATCAGTTCTCGTCTTAGGACTCATTACTTAATATGTCAAGGAAGACAGTCTTCATGACACATCTACTCTGGCCAGAGATTTCAAGTAATGATCCTGACAAGAGGCCATGGGTATCTCTTCTGCTATCACAGAAGTGATGAATCCTTTATTGGCTACTCAATTAACTTCGAATACCTCAAACTGCACTCCAAGCACCACCCTATGAGTAACCTCTGAAGGCAACAAGGAATGAAGTCAAAGCACGTAATCAAGATTCAAGATATCCTCGAGTACCTCAAGTCTAAGGATACTGCACCATCATGCTATGATGAGATTATCACTGACATTTAAATAGGACATCCATGTGATGATCTCATGGCAGGTCATCCAATGTACTTACTACTGTTAGTAAGCATCCACATGTCAAATCTAAATATCTCAACAAAGAAGATGAAAAGTGGGAGAATTTACCTAGAAAGCTTGATTCCTCTCCCTGTTCCACGAAAATCCTCCCCTTTCTCTTGGATTTCCTTCTCTTCTCTTCTTCTTCTTCTTCTTCTTCTCCTCCACGACATGTCTCCCTCTCTTCTCTATTTCCTTTTCCTTTTCCTCTAATTTTCGTGACTCTCATGCCTCATATACCAAGCCCACATGTCTTTTACCCATAATACCCTTAATGAATGGCCTTGCAATACAAATGACTTAAGTTGTCTTCCCATTTTGCCCTCCATGCTATTTACCACCTTAATACACTTAATTCATGCCATATGATCTTAGTCAAATTAACATGTTAATTAAATCCCATTAACATGCTAATTAATTTCATTAACATGCTAATTAATTCCTCAAAGTCATCAAATATGACCAAGTCTCAAATATCATAAAATCATGCTTAACTTAGAACATTTTTCTAATCATCAAATTGAAGGAATTTGCTAGAACTTCCTTATAGAGAATTGTTCCCCTATTTCTTAATTTCATAATTCCACAAAAATCATCCAATTTAGAGCACTATATCAAAAGTTATGCTCAAAACATGTCGGACATATCATTTTACTAACACATTTTTCAGTACTTTAATTCCATCCAAAATTAACCTTCTTAAGGCCAAATTGAAACTCGATTCCTTCATAAAAAATGTAGCCCTATTCCTCTAATTTAATCCAAATCAAAAATCATCTCATTTGAATAATTAGGGATCAAGTTATGGCTAAAACACCGAAGCATACTCTATGAACAAATTTCACTTGAAATTTCCTGTTCTTTAACTTCAACATATTACATAAAATCCATCTTATATCTATACCATATTTTTCATTTGAATCCCATTTCATGAATTCCTTATTTCTTTACACATGAATGATTTCCAATAATTCACTTAACAGTTTTAATTTCCATAAAAGGTTCGGGGCCCAACAATTCTCCTCCCCTTAAAGAATTTCGTCCTCGAAATTCATACCTTAGCCCGTTTGCTTCCTCTCGTACTCTTTTGTGTTGCCATTTTACTCCATCATTTCTAAGCTTTCTTTCAAATGACCTAGGATAACGGATTTAAACAATCCCTTTCAAATGCTACGACATCTTATCTGTTTCTTCCATATTCTTCAAATTAGTCATAATTTTATTTCCCACTTCCTGGCTCCATAACACCCATATAACAACCTATCAATCTTCTTAACATACTCACTTACATCACATTTCGAATGTGAAACTTCTTTCATCCATAGCAACACCATAACTATTCCATGTAAGCCTATTCATGTCGGACTTGAGCACACTCTTGCTCGAGCTTGGGCACACCTTGGCATGGTGATATTCATAAACATGTACTCATGTGAGTATAAATGTATAGCTCTGAGAGTTTCACAGAGGAAAATTTGTCTTATGCTTAATAACTCACATCAGGGTAGTGCTAAGTGACTGTGTGCCAACACACTTAATTCTCATGCCTATTTTTACCCAAGTTTCATGCCCTTGACATCGATCCTCCTAATTCATTCATCTTTTTATTTCACTTAATTCTTATTATTCGTCCATTTCACCTGTTTAAGACATCTCTAATTCTAGCCTTCAACGACTTGCAAGCCTTACTCAACCATAATACAAAAACTATGACTCATTCTATTATCTAATTTCTCATACAGTGTTCACCTAAACTCCCTAGGACTATGATTTTTGTACTAGGGATCAAAAAGACTATACTTGGATCTCATGTTCCTACAAACCTCAAACGATATGTCTTAAACATATTCTTGCTAGTTTCAACTATCAATTCAAAACTTCACTTGCTTACTTTGACATTTTTAGTCATTAAAAAGGTCTTTCAATGTATCCCTACTAGGATGCGAAACTTATGCCACAAATTTTACTTTGCTAGCAATCTCTTTACCCAATCATCTTTATTGATTTCACATACTTCTTATTTCATTCACCATGTATCATTCTTCTCATTCGAACTCGAAATTCAGATCTGTTTTCAATCTCTTAATAAGGTTCACAATCTCTTAATCCTCAATTTTGGCTATACTTGGCCCCACATGTTAAGCTTTCTTTCGCTCTAGTTTTGGTGATCATAATATCAAATTTATGCTTAACGTATCTGAATATAACACTTAGCCTTACTTGGAATATCTCACTTGTACAATTATAGTCTTTTGGTAATTATGTCAATCTCCTGGGTCTTATATTTAATTCTCCCAATTCAGTGATTGTCTTATACTTGTACGATCTGTACTTGTATATGTATATCTAAGATGTCTCTGTGCATGTACTGTCTCCAAACTTTCAAAACAATCATTACTGAAGCAGTTCTAAATCATATATCAAAATCAATTCATAGGACTTCAGTTGTCTCCATACCTATGAAATCACTTTGCTACACTGCATTGGATTTTAGCCAAATGTCTTACACAACATCGTTGCATTTCATAAAATCTTCAAATCTATATGATATAGTTCACATCAGCATAATTCTTTCAAAATTCTCTTTACTTACATTACTTATACGCTTTACACATTTTTCTTCATGTATTCAAACTATTTTTCTCCATTCCTTGAATATCCTTAATACATCATCAAATCTCTCTTGATTAGCCCTCGTGATTTCCTTAAATAACTGCTTCCTCAATGAGGTACATTGTCTCACTTTCTTTTCCATTTCCCCCTATTAACTTCCTTCCTCAAATGATTTTCTCTATTTCTTGCATTTCATCAATCCTCACTTGGACTCACTATCATGTTTGCTCATCCATACCAATTTCTCCACCCATTGCAATCTATTTGCAAATTTAAATTTTTGTGATTTTAATACATTCCTCAAGTTAGATTAGTTCCTCCCAAACATATTTTCACATAACATGTACTTATATACTTCTCATACTAGCAATCAATGTCTTCTTAAAATCAGAAATCCACTCATGTGATCCTTTACATCAACCAAGATACATACTTTCGAATCATTATATTTCCTTACCAATCAGTTCTTTCATCGATCACTCTTAATATAAGCCTATCTAATCTACTTATTCTAACTTAATAAAATTCTCTTGAAAGAGGGTTTCTTGCTACCATCGTCTATGCTATTTCTGCAATCTTGATCAAAAACCTATTATCATCCCCACATTATTAACTATTCTTAATACCTTGGGAAGACCCGTTTCTATCATCCTCATAAGGACATAAGGTTCAAGTCACTCAAAACTCAATGGAGTAATTGAACATACTTGTTGTCGCATATGCTTGGGTGGCATCATCAAATTCAACCCATTTTGTCCACTTGCTTATCTCCACCAATTCCCTAACTCTATCTCTTACATGATTGATACTTTGATCTTCATTTATCCTAGAAAATATTCTTCTCTTGATTCTTTGACTTTATTTCTCATTGCAATATCGACAAAAATTTTCCATCAATCTTCGCTTGATCATTGTGAGCACTTTCATGTGTCACTCTAGATTTCCCTTAGGCTCTAAACTATGGGAACTATGACTAACAAATATTTAATGAGTCATAGGGGTTTTCCTCTATCATCTCCATCTATATATATATATATCCTATACTCACTTGTGTACGATGACAGATCATCATATAACTACTCATAATAGCTATCAATTTAACCGTCCTGGACTTGTACAAACTTTACTATCATTCATTACATCTTCCCATTTCTTCACATTACATTTTTACATATATTTATATTAACCATTTGTTCGAACTTATAGATGGAAAATCATCACACAATTCACATATCAAACATGTAGCAATTTCTCAATGCATTCAAGGCACAATTTATGCAACAATCATGATGCAATTTAAATTATTCATAAAGAATCGTCCAGAATAATTAAAAAGATTTCTTAAATCATTCGAAAACCATGAACTTAACAATTCATAAATCATTTGGAAAACAATAACTTATAAACATGCTTATTTTCTTGATTTTCTTGAAAATACATTAAAGGCTCATTACTTAAATTATAAACATGAAAACCCACTTAGGTTCCGGTTTCATCTTCGGAAGACCATATGCATCTCTGTTTTCAAAACATTTTACTTGTTCACGTCAAGCTCAACATTTCCACTCACATCCTCGATTTCCCCAAACAAGCCATGATCATACATTTTCATCGAAATCACATTCGAAGGTATACCATCATAATGCCACACATTGCATCCCCCACTAGAAATACATTGAATCATTACCTATCATCTTTGACCATGTACTATTTCTCATTTCCATGTATCCATAGCTTTTCATTTTCTCATATCATGAAACAATATCACCTTGCGCACTAATTCAATCGGCCTAAACTCTTAACAGTTGCTTATGTGTGTAACTTATACACCTGCGCCCATGTAAGATCTCAATTTCGATGCTCTGATACCACAAATGTTGGATCCCATTACCGGAGCCCAACTCTCTTGCTTACTTATGAAACCTTGCTCATTCTAAATCATGAAACGGGAGTGTGAACATAACCTTGGAGGGTTATTTTTTTTTCATTCTTAATCCATTTAGGCATCATCAATTAATCTTCATGCTTATAACCATCCAAAATTTTAATTACAAATCGTTCCATGGTGTTCCACACAACATAGTCACCCTACTAGAACTCACTTTTCACTGCTTGCGGGCTACAATTTGAACACTTTAAATCATAATTTCAATTTGACTTCTTCATATAAATCATAGCTCTATATCTCTTGTTTATTTTGAAGTAAGAATCACCTCAAACAGAGTTCTACAACTCAAGATATCATCAAAATACCATAATGTGTTCATATCCTAAACAAGCCCTCCTATCCGACCTCTCACTTGTTTTTATTCAAAATTTCTCAAATAAACTCCAAATAATACAAATTTTCATGGAGAGATACCTACATGTCTTAGAAATCCATTGCTTCAATAATTGCTTCAATTGGAGGTCGGATGAAGGAGTTATGATTAAAAGAGTATACCATGTTCATTCCCCAAAATCAATTTGAACATACTTTGGCGCGATTGCTATAACTTTTTCTACAAATATCCAAATGCCTTCATTCTTGTGCCATTGGAAAGATAACATCTAGATATAAAACTCGTATTAGAGGCCTCAAAACGAGATTCAACCTATAAAATAGTCAAATTTACGTTTTTCACCAGTTGACCCGTGGCTGTCCGTTAAACGGACATGCATGTCCGTTTAACGGACACATACGGCCCAAACTATACCAAACCATCCGAGAATGTCCGTTAAATGGACATCCATGTCCGTCTAACAAACATGAGCAAGGGGAGGGGTCCTTTTGACCCGAGGTTGTCCGTTAAACGAACTTCCATGTCTGTTTAACGGACATGCGACTTCCAAAACCTCTTCAACCTTTTTCCAATGTTTCTTACTTCCAAACTACCATCATAACCACTTATAATCTTCACATAAATGCTTATTCAAATGTCTAAACTCTTCATAACAACTCAAACATCAAATTTAATTCATCAATCTCGCAATTCTTGTCTTAAATGATTTATCAATACCACAAACTCTCATCATACATCAAAACTATCATGTTCATAACATCATATCCCTATAAAGGCTTGAGCTTTGTTTCATTTCACTTCCTTTGCTAATACACCACCAATTTTTATTCATTCAAAAACCAATTTGGAGTTCATCAAATACTAATTCTTCTTTTCCATAACATTCAAATATAATTGGTAACTCATTTTCAAAGTCCATCAATTCATCAACTTCAATTTATTCGAAAACATCTCATGATTATCATCCTAACATTCCTACCTTTCTTGACCATATTGCCTCACTTATATAAATATATATCAAATCATATACATAACTCATTAACTCACATGGATCACTTCTTCAATTGAATTCAATTCCAATATAAACTCATCCTTACTCTATCTTAATCCATACCCAATTTCACATTCAACTTTGACAATCATCCATGCACCATTTCACATTTCATTATCCAAAACCATCACAATTCCTGTTGTCCTTTTTCACAACATGTCATTGATGTGCACACACATATATATATATATGCATTTGCATATGTATCTACCCATCATTCATGCTCAGCATTCATCATAACCATTCATTTACATATATAACCATATGTCATTCCTTAACTCAAAAGGATAACCTTATTCATTCGCATCTAATTTCAACCCATATCATCATACACAATACATAATTCATATTCATATACCAATCCACATTGCATTAACATTATGCATCAAGAGTGTTTATAATTTTATTGGCATTTCAAGCCAATTTACAACATTTATATCAATATCCAGATTACATAACATACACATTCCAATAATTTTAACCTACAACTAAAGCCTTATTTACATTCTTTTTTTTCAAACACAACCCAAAACGTGTAATAGGTGCCTTGATCCACTTTCACTTGATTTCTTGCTAAAACCCGAGATGGTGGAAAAGTGGGGTGAGCTTGGGAAGCTCAAGAGGTAATATGTTTATAACTAAATAAGAAGCAAAAACTGTTCAAAAGTTCTTTATCATGAAAACTTCCTTTTTAAGTAATAAAACACATATTTCTTTCAAGATTCTTGTCATATGTTTAAAATCATCATTCGTGCATTTGTTCTTCTTTTTTTTTTCAAAAGTGCATAAAACCATGAATGCAGTAAAACTTATCACACACATAACATATAACATCTAACACATCATAATGGTTTGGCAAGTCCCATACACATGATGACTACACAATTCCATAAATGGCCTTGTGTAGTCGTAAACTTGAGGAGTCCTTGAAGGATCTTCGTGCCACTTGCGGGCAGCTGGGAGAAGGCTATACACATGAGTCAACGTGCACGTGACGGTTCTTGAGGGACTAAACCGAACATAACATGTAATTCATGACTTGAAAGCATTGCCCAAATGGCAGGATTTTTTTTTTGAAAATTTTTCTTCATGAGCATGAAACATATCATATGCAATTTCATCATCATTCCTCAATTCATCTAAACACAAGCATCCATCAATTCATCATTTGTTCAACCAAATTCATATAAGGGTTCTCAAGCATTCAAACAATAATGCATCATTTGTAAAAATGTCTCAAAGCATTTAAAATAATGAATTTGAAATTATTTATCTTCTTGATTTTGAAAATATATCAATGGCTCATTATTCAACTATAAACATAAAACCTACCTTAAAAATTCTTGCTTGCTCTTGGAAAACCAAAATCAATGGCTTCCTCCTTCTTGCCCTTGGAAAGGTCCTTAATAACCTTAACACAAACAAAATTCCATAAATTTTCATTAAATTTGAAAAACCCCCCAAATTTCCCTAATAATCACATAACTTCCATAACCCTACTCAAACTCAAATCTAACCCATCCATGGTTCATGTGGGTTAGAAAACTTCAAATCTAGCTTAGAAACCCAAAACTCCAAAGGATTTCACGATCTTCTTCTTCCTTTTTACTTTCTCTCTCTAAAACTTCACCAAGAACAAACCCTAACCATTTCTCAACAAAGAAGATGAAAAGTGGGAGAATTTACCTAGAAAGCTTGATTCCTCTCCCTGTTCCACGAAAATCCTCCCCTTTCTCTTGGATTTCCTTCTCTTCTTCTCTTCTTCTTCTTCTTCTTCTTCTCCTCCACGACATGTCTCCCTCTCTTCTCTATTTCCTCTTCTTTTTCCTCTAATTTTCGTGACTCTCATGCCTCATATACCAAGCCCACATGTCTTTTACCCATAATACCCTTAATGAATTGCCTTGCAACACAAATGACTTAAGTTGTCTTCCCATTTTGCCCTCCATGCTATTTACCACCTTAATACACTTAATTCATGCCATATGATCTTAGTCAAATTAACATGTTAATTAAATCTCATTAACATGCTAATTAATTTCATTAATATGCTAATTAATTCCTCAAAGTCATCAAATATGACCAAGTCTCAAATATCATAAAATCATGCTTAACTTAGAACATTTTTCTAATCATCAAATTGAAGGAATTTGCTAGAACTTCCTTATAGAGAATTGTTCCCCTATTTCTTAATTTCATAATGCCACAAAAATCATCCAATTTAGAGCACTATATCAAAATTTATGCTCAAAACATGTCGGACATATCATTTTACTAACACATTTTCCAGTACTTTAATTCCATCCAAAATTAACCTTCTTAAGGCCAAATTGAAACTCGATTCCTTCATAAAAAATGTAACCCTATTCCTCTAATTTAATCCAAATCAAAAATCATCTCATTTGAATAACTAGGGATCAAGTTATGGCTAAAACACCGAAGCATACTCTATGAACAAATTTCACTTGAAATTTCCTGTTCTTTAACTTCAACATATCACATAAAATCCATCTTATATCTATACCATATTTTTCATTTGAATCCCATTTCATGAATTCCTTATTTCTTTACACATGAATGATTTCCAATAATTCACTTAGCAGTTCTAATTTTCATAAAAGGTTCGGGGCCCAACAAATAAAGCCATTGATTGCATTAACTGGTCCTTCCTTTTCAAGGTACTTAAGGCGTTCAGTTTCCCTAACATCTTTATCAACTAGATTAAGACTTGTGTCTCTACTATAGCTTATTATGTTCTAATTAATGCCACCCCTCTGAAATTATTAAGGGGAAAATGGAATTAGATAGGGAGACCTTTTATCCCCTTATATGTTTATTCTATGTATGGAAATACTCTCTTAAATGTTGAAGATCAATGCCTCTCATAATCCCAAATTCAAGTTTCATTCCAAATGCAAAAGAATTTCTCTTACCTATCTCTGCTTCGTAGATGATCTAATTCTTTTCTTTAAAGCTCATCCAAAATCTATTAAGCTATTGATTGATGCTCTCAATTGGTTTATTTAGATGTCAAGTCTTAAGGTGTATCTTAATAAGAGTCATTTTCTCTCATCAACTGCGGAATCTCTACAAATTATTTCCACCCTAATAGAAATGAATAGGAAATACCCGCTTTTATACGATTTAGGTTTGTTAATTACTACGAGAAGAATTTCTTTCAGTGAATGCCTTCCATTAATAAAAAAAATTCAAACAAGAATTCGCAAATGGACAAATAGATTTCATTCCTTTGGAGGTAGGGTTCAGTTAATTAAAACTGTCATATACTCCCTATACTTATATTAGAGCATGCATCTTTCTCTTTCTAAGAAGTTGGTTAAATCCATTGAGAAAATGATGAGACTTTCTATCAAGTAAAGAAAATGGAAATTCAAGTCTTCATCAAGTTAAATAGGTAAATTTATATAAATCCAAAGAGAAAGGAGGGTTGGGGATCATCTTTATAAGGTAGCCAATAAAATCTTTTTAATCAAAAGACTTTGGAGAGTGATACAAGACAAGCATTCCTTTTGGATGACATGTCTTAACAATTACTTTCTAAAATGGAACAACCTATGGTCTCTTTCTCTTAGATCAACCTTGGTTCTTAATTCAACTTTTAAAGATAAAGAATAGGGTAGCCAATGAAGCATGTTGCAAAATAGGGAATGGAAAGTCTGTCTTTTTATGGCATGACAATTGGATCGGTTTTGGTCCCTTATTCCAAAGGCCCAATCTTATATTAGCTTTTTTAGGGCTAAATTACAAGACTAAAGTTGTTGTGTTTATCAACCATAATGAGTGTATGCACGTTCCTAAAACAATACATCATCCAAAACCATCATACTCTCTTGATCCTAATACTTAGGATAACTATCTTTGGCTTAAAATACTTACTGAGAGGTTTTCAGGCAAAGTCTATAGGATATGGGTACATAGTTTAGAGCAAGATGTTCCTCGGTTTAGAGTTATCTGGAATAATTCCTAAAACCCAATACAACTTTCCTTCTTTAACTAATGGTTAAGGATAGAATTGCTACTATGGACAAACTACATTATATGTTAAATATGGATGGGATATGTTGTTTATGCAAAAAAGGAATAGAAATGAGGGATCATTTGTTATGCAAAAAGGGAAAAGAAACGAGGGATCATCTGTTCTTTCTCTACCCCTTCTCTAACTCTATTTGGAATAAAACCATAGAATTTTTCTCATGGTATGAGCTATATGATTCACTCACGAAGATGGTTACCATCCTTTCTGAACACAAGCTACCACTTGACTCTATAAATGGAAGGTGCTAATTCTAGCCATATCCGCTTCAGAATTATAGAAAATGAGAAATTTAAAGAAGTCCTAAAATAAAGAGCATTTCAAAGATGTAATGGTTCAAACAATCTCACATATTATAGTGGAACAGATAATAAGCTGGGAAATAGATCGTGTTTAATAGAGAAGAAGACTTGAGTTTTAACTCTTATATGGACTAAGACAAACCTTACATGTATCGCTACCATGAGTTCTTTAAGCTAAAATCCAAGCTTTGCAAACATGAAAAAACAATTAAAGGAATTAAGAGGAAGAAGACGCATAAATCCAGATTGTAGATTCTTTAGCTTTGATTACTTAGGCATGTGCAATGAAGACAATCTCCTTTGAAGTTTTTAGATTTCCTAACCCTAATTGGGTAAGAAGTGAAGAATCGAGACTCAATTGGGTTTTTTGTTTACCCTTTTTACAAAACGTCAACAAATTGGTGGTTCTCTCTTATTACACTTGCGACATTGTCATTTCTTGCTTTATGTTGGTAGAAGTGTGCTTCTCATAACATTGTCATCTTTGGCTTACATTTGATGTAGGAGAGTAATATCCACTCTCCAAACGTTTATGTATTTCACTTACTTATATTAATCAAATTTTACTTTTTCAAGAAAAAGTTATGCTCGCTTTACCACCTGTGGGAGGAATCAATAGTGCTCACTTTTGTCCAACTGGAGAAGCTGGAGTCTTTAACTAGAGATGTTGCCGAGGACCCAATTTTTAATCCATCAGGAATTAACTGTGATTTAATCGATCCAAACAAAATTTTGGAGTTACCTTCTTATTCACACTACTTTTAGTACTGTCCAACAAATAAGTAGTCCTTTTTAAAGAAAACATAGATCACGATGGTCTCACTAGATGAGAAACAATTGTCGCCTCTTTCTTTATGACATTAGTCTCGTTGGATGAGACATATTTATCATTTTTTATGCGGGATTGGGAAAAAGGAGTTAGGATATGTTTGTCTAATTGATTTCTGTATAAAGTTTTCTAGTTTTCTAATTTTTTTTTGCAATAATAAAATATAAGATAAAATTTTAATTACTACTACTACTATTACTAATAATAATGATGATGATGATGATAATAATAACAATAACAACAAACAATAAAATAATAATAATAATAATAATAATAATAATAATAATAATACGATGCCATGTCACTTCTAATATATCTAGTTGTCAAACTATGTTAATTAAATTGAAGCGATGTCCTATTTAATGCAATTTGACAAAACTCACGGGAATTAGAGTTAGGATATTGTCAGTACTACTTTAGTAACAAGTATCTTTAATGCTTCATTTATATTTGCATCGGAGTTCAATTCGATTTCCTTTTTTATTGAAATGGAATTGTAATATCAATATGTGGACTTTATCTAATTCATTTTAATTAGTGAAAATTAATTTGTTTTGGGAGACAACTCTTTGAAAAATCAACCACATATTAAGGACAAAAAAGAACTCTCCTTGTTGCAACAGATGAAAAATATGAGAAGAAACTAAATGATGAAACAAACACTAAGAGTTAATGTGAAAAACTCTTCAGTGTAAAGGGAAAAAATTACAAGACAAACTGACAAATAAATCCACTACACTCAATAAGGATTTAGAGGAAAAAAATTTGACCTCTTACCCCCCATAACAATAAGTTATCTCACAAAGTTTCATGAATGAAACTAAAGTTGATATCACAATCATCAAACCCTCAAACCAATCCCAAAAACAATCAAACAAGGATTAGAATCTAACCGTTTTTGACCTCTTTCTATTTTTCCTCACTTTTGGACATTATGGTCGCACTCTCTATCTTTATTATCTTGAAGCAAGGCTTAAATAAACTATTTATAAGCACCTCTGGCTTGATAGCTAAGTCATAATCTTAACTAACCTCAACTAGCTAGATCACATTTTATCCTAATCAGATTTACATCATATTATCCAATAAGATGTCATCCTCATCTAAATAGGACTATATTTGGTAGGATTTATCTACATCACAACTAATAAGATAAGAGATTATATATACATCTATATCCACAAAGATCTTCACTATCTTTAGATGATCATCCTTTGTCTTTTAAAGCTAATTCCTGTCCGTTGTAATCTTATCTACCACATCATCTAAGATCTCTCCTTGATCTCTATCTATGAGTCATCCAAGTCCAACACCTTTCATAGCATATTGGTACACAGTCTCCACACATGATCTTATATCTTCACACCTTTTCAAAGGCTTACATGTTTGATCTATATGGTTGCGTAAGTTAAGACACGAACTATAAAGTTGTCTATGATCACCAAAAGTCTCAAAATAGGATTGAGCACTCAACAATTTGTTTCTTCTCTAAGGGTGGTTTAACCTGGTAAGAAAATTTTCTTTATAACTTTCAAGCATAGAAAATGAAGGTTGCAATGCTTTGAAGAATTTAACAACCATTTAAATGAAATTTGTTATTTCATATTAAATTATTAACTTACAAACATTTTACTTTGAAAATATAATTTATGAATTATTATGTATACTTAAAATCAAGTTTAACACATATTTAAAAATTAGTAATTGTGAGCTTTTAATATTAAAACAAAAAATGATATGTTAGAATTCTTGAAATTTATATAAGAAATATAATTTTATAAAATAATATGCTTAAATTTATAAAATAAATGAGAAGAATAAATAATATCTTTTTGTCAAATTCCTCTAAGCAATAGGAAGTTATATTCCAAATTTCAATTTCAATTCCAATTTCATATATTTACTCTACGTATGGAAGTACTCTCTCAAATGTTGAAGATCAATGACTTTCATAGTCCCAAATTCAAGTTTCATTCCAAATGCAGAAGAATTTCTCTTACCCATCTCTGTTTTGAAGATGATCTAGTTCTCTTCTCTAATGCTCATCCATAATCTATTAAGCTATTGATTGATACTTTTAATGGGTTTATTGAGATGTCAGGTCTCAAAGTGTATCTTAATAATAGTCATTTCATTCTCTCATCAATTGTGGAATCTCTACAGGTTACTATTTCTACCATAATAAGAATGAATAGGAAATACACGCCTTTGTAATATTTGGGTTTATCAATTACTACTAGAAGAATTTCTTTCAATAGATGCCTTCCATTAATTGAAAGAATTCAAACGAGAATTAGCAAATGGACATATAGATTTCTTTACTTTAGAGGTGAGGTTCAGTTAATTAAATTTGTCATATGTTTCATTTTTCTCTTTCTAAGAAGTTGGTTAAATCCCTTGGGAAAATGATTAAAGTCTTTTTATCGAGTAAAACAAATGAAAATTCAAGTCGTCATAAAGTTAAACGGGTAGATTTGTGCAAACCCAAAGAGAAAGTAGGGTTGGGAATCATCACTATAAGGGTAGCCAACAAAATCTTTTTGATCAAAAGACTTTGGAGAGTAATACAAGACAAGCACTCCCTTTGGATGACATAACTTCATAGTTACTTTCTAAAAGAGAACAACGTATGGTCTCTTTCTCATAGTACAACCTTGGTTCCTAAGTCAACTTTTAAAGATAAAAGATGAGGTAGCTAATGAATTATGTTAATAAATAAGGAATAGGAATTTTACCTTTTTATGGCATGATAATTAGATTAGTCCCCTATCCCAAAACCCCAATGTTATGTTAGTTTTTTTAGGGCTAGATTACAAGGCTAAGGTTTTTACGCTTATCAACCATAATGAGTGGGTGCACTTTCCTGAAACAATATATCATCTGAAACCTTCTTACTCTCCTGATCCTAATACTTAGGACAACTACATTTAGCTTAGAATATGTACTGAGAGGATTTCAAGCAAAGTATACAGAAAATAGGTACATAGTTCATAGCAAGATGATCCCTAGTTTAGAGTTATCTAAAATAATTTCCTAAGAACCAGTATAGCTTTTCTTGATTAAATAATGGTTAATAATAGAATTTCTACTATATACATACTACATTAAATGAGGGATTATTTGTTCTTTCTCTGCCCCTTCTCTAACTATATCTAGAATATGACCAAAGAATTTTTGTCATGATATGAGTTATCTGATTCGCTCATAGAGATGGTGACTATCCTATCAAAAGCACAAGCTACCACTTCACTCTAAAAGTGGAAGATGTTGATTCTAGCCATATCCGCTCAAGAATTATGGAAAGAGAGAAATCTGAGGAAGTTCCAAATGAAGGAATATTCCAAAGATGTACTGGTGCAAACAATCTCACAAATTGTAGGGGAATAGATAATAAGCCAGGAAATAGATCGTGTTTAATAAATAAGAAGACGTGAGTTTTAACTCTTATATGGATTGTGACTGACATTACATGCATCGCTACCACGAGTTCCTTAAGAAAAAATCCGGGCTTTGCAATCATGGAAAAACAATTGAAAGAAGTAAGAGGAAGAAGAAGCACGCATCCAGATTATAGATTCTTTACCTTTGGTTACTTGGATATGCGCAAAGAAAACAATCTCCTTTGAAACTTTCAGATTTCCCAACCCTAAATGGGTAAGAACTGAAGACTCGACACTCAACTAGGAGTTTTTTTATCCCTTTTACAAAACGTCAACAAATTGGTTGTTCTCTCCTATTACACTTTTGACGTTATCGTTTCTTACTTTATGTTGGTAGAAGTGGGTTTCTCATAACATTTTCATACTTCTCCTATTTATCTCAATCAATTTTTTATTTTTTTTAAAAAAAAGTTGTGTTCACTTTGCCCCTTGTGGGAGGAATCAATAGTCTCACTTTTGTCCAACTAGAGAAGCCGGAGTCTTTAACTAAAGATGTTGACGAGGACCCAATTTTTAATTCACTAAAAATTGATTATGATTTAACATATCCAAACAAAATTTTGAAGTTACCTTCTTGCTCACACTACTCTTAATACTGTCTAATGAATAAGTAGTCCTCTTTGAAGAAAATATAAACCACAATGGACTCCTATTTGAGAAACAATTTTATTCACTTTCTCTGTGACATAACCTAACTGGATGAGAAATATTTATCATTTCTTGTGCGAGATTAGGAAAAGGAGTTAGGATTTGTTTGTCTAATTGATTTGGGAATAAAGTTTTCTTGTTTTCTAATTATTAATTGTAATAATAAAATATAAGATAAAATTTCAAATAATAATAATAATAATAATAATAATAATAATAATAATAATAATAATAATAATAATAATAATAATAATATGATGCCATGTCACATATGATATATCTCTATCAAGTTATGTTAATTAAATTAAAGTGATGTTCTATTTAATACAATTTGACAAAACTCGTGGGGAATTAGAGTTAGGAGTTCAATGCGATTTCCTTTTTTACTAAAATGAAATTGTAATACCAATATGTGGACTTTATCTAATTCATTTTAATTAGTGAAAATTAATTTTTTAGGACACAACTTTTTTAAAAAAATAAACCAAATATTAACGACAAAAAAAAACTCTCTTTGCTGCAACAGCAGAAAAATATGAGAAGAAACTAAATGAAAAAACACCGTATCTATGAAGATCTTCACTATCTTTAAATGATCATCCTTTATTTTTTAGAGCTGATATTTATTCGTTGTGATCTTATCCATCACATCATGCAAGATCTCTCCTTAATCTTTATTCATTGATGATGAGTCATCTAAGCCTAAAGTCTTTCATAGCACATTGGTACAATATCTCCACACATGGGCTTGTATCTTTATACCTTTACAAAGACTTGCATGGTTAATTTACACGGTCGTATAAGTCAAGACATAATACATAAAGTTGTTCATGATCACCATAATACTCAAAATATGGCTAGACGCTCAGCAATTTGTTCCTTCTTTGATGGTGATTCAACCTGATAATAAATTTTTTTATAGCTTTCAATTATATAAAATGTATGTTGCAATGCTTTAAAGAATTGAACAACCATTTAAATGAAATTTATTATTTAATAATTTAATTATTAACTTATCAAACATTTTACTTTTAAAATATAATTTATGAATTGTTATTTATATTTAAAACAAGTTTAACGATATTAAAATTAGTAATTGTGAGTTTTTAATTTTAAAACAAAAATGATATGTTAAAATTCTTGAAATGTATAATATGCTTAAATTTATGAAAATAAATGAGAAGAATAAATTATATCTTTTGTTGTCAAATTCCTCTAAGCATTAGGAATTTATATATTCCAATTTCAGTTCTAATGTAATCTTTAGTTATTAACTACTAATAACATCAAGAACAATAACAACTTTCTAACAAAATTTTGTTAAAATGTTGAGTTTGAAAAGATTTAGAAGTACGAAATCTTACTTTTAATTAATTGAGGTGCTACAAGAAAACAAGTTTTTGAAAATGGTTTAAAGAAAATAATAGATAAATACATTAACAAATAACTATACAATAAAAATGAAAGTAAATACACAAATCAACAAATAACAAAGAAAATAAATAAATAAAACAATCAAATAATTAAAATATAAATAAATAAATAAAAATATTTAAACTAAACACGGGATATAAAAATTTAGTTGTCAAACGATGCTTCTTAATCTTAAGGTTTCTTCTCTTAGGGACCACATGAAATTAGGTATGTTTATCTTTGGAAGACAATTCCGGTAAAGAACAAAAGGCCAACATTGATTTGTGCACATTTGGTCTTACCTTTTGGAGACATCAATCAAAACGGGGCAGACTATTAATCTTAATCTTGGTCTTCCACAGATTTACTAACTGTTAACCTTTTCGTTTGTTTCCCGTTAAATTCAACGTTACAACCCCACATTTGTTGACTCAATCACCGTAGTGCAATCACATAAATGAACTATAAATGCTCTCATCCAAGCAAATTGATGGTCTTATCAGTCTCGGAGATGTCACGTCACGTCTTATATAATAAAATATTTATCGATTAAGTTTCTTTGTATTTTTAAAATTACGTGAGACAAATATTAAATTTAAATTAATTAATGACTAACTATATAAATATTGTTATATGTGTAATAATTAATCATATAATGATTTTTATCAAAATAATTAGACAAACATATAGTAACTTTATAAATTTAATATCACAAAATAATTATAAATGACAACAATATTATTAAAATTAGTGAAATCCAAGAGAGGTCCGTTTGAGTATAATATGTTTTGTAATCCTCTGGTCGGTTGGGTGGATAAAATAAGGGTATGATAATTGAGAAATCGATATCTGTGAAAGAACTGTCAACCACGTAATTAAGAAGATTGGCTTGTGAGAGTGAGTGAGCCAACTTTTTTATCTTATTACTTGTACTAAGAGAACATTATTCTGTCCGCAAAACTTAAATAAAATAACTAATGTTCGGTTGCACATAAGGTTAATGTTTGGTTGAAAATAAAAATTTTAAATGAATGAGATGAAATAGAATAAATGGAATGAGAAATAGATTTAATATTAATAAAGTATTGTTTAGAAGGTGGTTTGCCGGTCGTTTTGGGCTCGATCCGGTCATAACGAATTCGTGGTCGACCGATTCGATTCTCAAAGAAATAGCCTTATACCTATGTCTGCTTCCAAGACAATCCACGATCTCCTCGCCCCATTCACGGTGAGTAGCCTCCCACGCACACGTAAAGACTTAAACCTGTATTGCTTCCATATATATAAGGTATAATCCCGCCATAACAGAGTAGTAATCACAACCCTAGTTTTCTCCGATTACTGCAGACCTACCTTCACCAAAAAAACCTGACTTGAGCTTCGGAGGGGCTTATCGGGAAACAACCCCCGACGCGCCTTCTTTATTTTGCGTAAACTTTAGCATCAAGCTCCACAAGAAGTCATCAACCTCATGGATCCAACGCAGAACGTTAAGTTCAAATGAATCCCAGAACTAAATTGCGCGCCACCGCGGGCCCGACATCGACACCACGCCCGTAAACAGACAGATCAACAAAGCGGCGGCGGACCTAATCCTGATATAGCCGCTGTTATGGCTCTGGCGTTACAGCGGATGGGTTTGCAGCTACCTGCAACCCTACCGCCGGCTCATCATCTCTCCCACACGGAATCTTCGGACCCGAATGATCAACAGCAACTTCAAAACTTGGAACAGGAAGAACAGAACACAGCCTTGGAAGATAACGCTGGAATCAATATGCTACCAATCTCCAAAGACCAATCGATGCAGATCCTCGCGCAAGCACTCACCTCCTCACTGAAAACAGATTGAGGAAGCTACCGATCTGTTGATTCGCAAATTTCTGGCCTCACCAAGACAACAAAGAACCGCCTCATGCGATGACCAATATGACAACCGGTCACCACCCCACCGAAGCCCTAGAAAAAGTCGTGGGAGATCGGATCAATGCGGCAATGTGCTTCCGCCCGGATCGCCCAACAACTCAGTACAGCTCTCCCTTTACTCCGGCAATCTTGGATAGCCTCCCGGCCCCTGGTACCAAAATACCAACGCCCGAAAAATACACTAGAAAGACCGATCCCCTGGACTACCTACAACACTTCCAGTTGATGATGAATCTGCACTGCGTACCAGATGTCATTCAATGCAAGGCTTTCTGTACGGCCTTTCAAGAGGGAGCTCGACGGTGGTTCAATAGCTTACCTCCGAGCTGTATCACGTGCTTTGAGGACTTCAGACTACTATTCTTCAACCAGTTTGCCACAAATAAGCGGCCGCAGAAGACGGCCTTGGAAGTAATGCAATTAATGCAAGGGAGGAACGAGAGCCTTCGGGAATTCATTACTCGATTCAATAATGAAGCAGTTGAAGTCCCTGACCTCACTTACTCATCCATATTGGCAGCACTGATGAACAACACGAGGGATGAGGAGTTCAAAAAATCATTAGCCCTCGATCAGCCCCGATCTGTTCAGAAATAAGAAACAGAGCGACAAGTACTTTCGATTCAAGAAGTCTTTGAAGAATACGCGTAGAACGAATGATCGCCGCCAAACGACAGAGAGCGGTGGCATGGCTGACGTAAAGGCGGCCGAACTAGAAAAAATCGACCGATCGACAGGGATATCGACAGGAGTTTACCCCACTCAATAGGCGATATGCAGAAGTACTAACGGCCATGAAAGCGGATGGGGAAATTATCCGGGAACCCGAGAAGATGAAAACTCCCTCCAAGGATAGGAACCCCAATTTATATTGTCGTTTACACAAAGACATCGGTCATGACACGGAAGATTGCCGGCAATTGAAGAGAGAAATCGAATTCCTCATTCAAAAGGGAAGGTTGGGCCGATTTGTGAAACACGAGCCAAATGCTGATCGAGACAACGAGCATAAGACTGGTCGGCCCGACAATAGACGACAATATTGGAGACAGAATGACAGAAACGATGGAGGGAGGCAGAATGCGAATACGGGCAATTGACGAGAAGAAAGAGGACGATCAAGGGCAAGAGGCGACAGAAACGATGGGCAACAAGATGATCGACAGGTGAGGGTCATTAACATGATATTTGGCGGAAATGTAGCGGGGGGATCCACCGCTAAAAGAAGAAAGAGATATGCCAGGCAGGTCGGTAAAAACTCGTCAACCAAAAGAAAGAAGGAGAACGACGGGATGATATTGTTCGACGAGTCCAACCTCGATGGTGTAAGTTATCTTCATGATGGTGCGCTCGTTGTAAATCTAAACATGGATGGCAACGAGGTGAAGCGGGTAATGAGTGATACGGGCAGCTCGGTCGACCTGTTGTATTATAATGCCTTCAAGCAGATGGAGGTACCCGAAGATCGACTACTGCCTATAGAAGGACCTATCAAAGGGGTAGCTGGAGCATCGACCTATTCGTTTGCCCGGGTCTGTTTGAAAGTAAAATTCGGGCAAAGGCCGCGTCAAATTGAGAAGGACGTTGAGTTCTTAGTAGTGAAGTTTCAAGGGGCGTACAATGAGATAATTGGGCGAGCTACTCAAAACGCCTTTAGAGTGGTCGTCTCCACCTACTACCAAGCGATGAAATTCCCAACGCCCCATAGGATCGGTGCTATCAGGGGTCAGCAGAGAATCGCTAAAGAGTGTTACTTAGCGGAAACAAAAACACTAGACGGAGTGGTGGTCCTAACGAGCTCTCTTGATGTGAGAGTCGATGAGGAGACGGAGAGGATGAACCCAGTGGAAGAAACACAACGGGTCGTACTGGATGAAGCCGACCGTTCTAAATTCACAAATCTAGTCTCCGAGCTTCAAAGAGACCTAGTCAAAGAAAGCACGGACTGTTTGGTAGAAAACAGATCGGTTTTCGCTTGGGTACCGAGCGACATGCCTGGAATTTCTCGATCGGTCGCATCGCACTTCCTTGACATTCGACATGGCTACAAGCCGATTAGACAAAAGAAGCGATGGCATAGCAAAGAGCGACAGGAGGTGATCGAGAAAGAAATAGAGAAATTACTCGAAGTCAGGTTCATCTGAGAAGTTAAGTATCTCGAATGGCTCGCTAATATAGTTTTAGTGAAAAAGAAGAATGGGAAGTGGAGAATGTGCATTGATTTCACCGACCTAAACAAAGCATGTCCAAAGGACAGTTTCCCTTTGCCCAAGATCGACCAGCTGGTAGACTCCACCTCCGGGCATGAACTTATCAGCTTCCTGGATGCTTTCTCGGGCTATCATCAAATTCTGATGAGTCTCAAAGACGAAGAAAAGATTGCCTTTATAACCGACCAGGGCACATACTGTTATCAAGTAATGCCGTTCGGTCTGAAGAATGCGGGGGCCACCTATCAGCGGCTCGTCATGGAAGTTTTTAAGAAACAGATTGGTCGATCGATCGAGGACTATGTGGACGACATGGTGGTCAAAAGTAAGACGACCACGGAGCATGTGGAGAATCTCAGAGAGGTCTTCCAGACCCTCAACAAATTTCAGATGAAGTTGAATCCAGAAAAATGCGTCTTTGGTGTGGCATCAGGAAAATTCCTGAGGTTCATGATTACTCAGCGGGGGATCGAAGCTAATCCAAAAAAGATCGAAGCCATCATCCAAATGCCTTCACCGCAATGCTTGAAAGAAGTACAGATATTGACTGGTCGGATAGTCTCTCTAAGCAGGTTCGTTTCCAAATTGAGAGACAAATGCCTCCCATTTTTCAAGATTTTAAGGAAAGCGAATGTAACCCAGTTCCAGTGGCCGGATGAATGCGAGAAGGCTTTTCAGCACTTGAAGCAATATTTGTCTAACCCACCTATCCTGCAAAGCCCGGTTGAGGGGGAGAATCTAATTTTATATTTGGCGATTCTGTAGGGTCGATCAAGACAAGATTTGTTCGACCGAGGGAAATGAGCAAAGACCGGCCTACTACGCCAAGAAGGTGTTGATCGGGCCTAAACGCGAGATGCGCCTTATAGAAAAACTAGCCCTCTCTTTGATAACGGTGGCTCGGAAGCTAAGACCTTACTTCCAAAGTCATACCATCGAGGTATGGACCGACCAACCCCTCAGGCAGTGCCTTCAAAAGTTCAAAATCTCGGGTCGACTAATAAAGTGGGCGGTAGAGTTGGGGGAGTTCGACATACAATATAAGCCTCGGACGACGATTAAGGCATAGGTGTTGGTAGACTTCATTGCAGAAATGAGCCAACCTAGCTCGCAGGATGAGCAATACCCTGCCTGGAGCTTATTCGTTGACGGATCGTCTAACGCTGAGGGATGCAGAGCAGGAGTAGTGCTGGTTAGCCCGCATATGAAAGAAAAGGTGGAGTACGCCCTTCGGCTAGAATTCAATGCCTCTAATAACGAGGCTCTGATAGCCGGCCTCCAATTGGCTAAGGAAATAGAGGTAAAACATCTCAAGGTGTACATCGATAGCCAAGTAGTGGTTGGCCAAGTTATTGGACAGTACGAAGCAAAGGGGAACATCATGATCAAGTACCTAGAGCTGGTAAAGCAGGAGTTAAGTAATTTCGAACAGTACTCAATCAGCAGGATAGAACGAGCTCAAAATGCTAAAGCGAATGCGCTCTCCAAAATGGCTTCCGACCGAGATGTCATAAATAATGTTCTGGTCGAGCGATTAGACCGGCCTAGCATTCAGAAAGCTAAGGAAGTTCTCGACGTAAGTACCGGTCGATCGAGTTGGATGAAATCGATCAAACGGTACCTTTTAGAGGGAACACAGCCGGAAGAGGCGTTGGAGGCCAAGAAACTGAGAATAAAGGCGACCGAATATACGGTCATTAATGGCGCCCTATACAAGCGATCTTATGATTGACCATTGCTGCGATGCTTGAGCAAAGAGGAGGCAAAACAAGCAATGGCCGAAGTCCACGAAGGAATGTGTGAAAACCACGTAGGAGGCAGAATGTTGGCTCACAGGCTGATCAGACAGAGGTACTATTGGTTGACAATGAGGAAAGACTGCCAGGAGAAGGTCGACTGATGTGAGGCTTGCCAGAAGAACAACAGCCTATCTCATCAGCCAACCGAGAGGATGCAAATCGTGAGTCATCCTATCCATTTTGCTCAAAGGGGGATGGATATACTGGGGCCTTTCCCTCTCGGTCCTGGACAGAAGAAGTTCCTGGTAGTGGCGGTGGAGTACTTCACCAAATAGGTAGAAGCGGAAGCGATCGCTACAATTACCGAGCAGAAGGTGGAGAACTTCGTGACGAAAAATATACTAACCCGCTTCGAGATCCCTATGGTGTTAGTTACGGATAACGGTCGACAGTTCGACAATGATAAGTTCAGAGATTTCTGCGACCGACTAAAGATCAAGCTACAGTTGACTTCGGTAGCTCATCCTCAAAGCAACGGTCTCGCGGAGAACATCAATAAAAAGATAATGAGTGCTCTCAAGAAGTGCCTAGATGGTCGAAGGACCTGGGTGGAAGAACTAGACGAAGTGTTGTGGGCATACAGAACCACACCGAACGGAGCCACAGGGGAAACCCCTTTCAGGATGACCTTCGGGGCAGAAGCCCTAGTTTCAGTAGAAGTGGTGTTGCATAACCAAAGGATGTCGAGCTATGAAGAAGAACGGAATAATGAAGCCCGCTGGGCAGAACTTGTGCTTCTTAGCGAAGACAGGGATAGAGCAGTCGCTCGTTCGAAAGCCGCCAGGCAAAAAACAACGAAGTTTTACAACCGGAGAGTAAAACCGAGTGACGTAAAGGTCGGTGGGTACGTCCTACGAAAAGCCGAGGCGGCTGGCAAACACCCTGGAAAGCTCGGACAAGCATGGGAAGGACCCTATCAGGTGATCAAGCAAGCCGGGCATGGCTTTTACATCCTACGGGAAGCGAAGGGGAAGATTCTACCAAGGCCTTGGAACTCCCGAAACCTGAAAGCTTTCTACCCGTAGATAAGTTTTATCTTAATTAGTCTTTGTTTGTTATTGTTTTTGTAAACAATATGTGGGTACCTTTTTCCTGTCTCTGCCAGACAGATTTTTTAACGGCCCACACCCTCATTATCGTCAATAAAGGGGTTTTCAGATTTCTTGGCAAAAGAAAATTTTTTCATTACATTCGGCAAAGCGTGGAAAACCTCATCAGCCGTCGCTCGGCATCGACATAGATCGACTACGGTCGGTCGGGTGGCCAAGACAAGATCTTTGGGACCCCTCGCTCAGCATCGACATAGATCGACTACGGTCGGTCGGGTCGCCAAGACAAGATCCTTGGGACCCCTCGCTCAGCATCGACATAGATCGACTACGGTCGGTCGGGTCGCCAAGACAAGATCCTTGGGACCCCTCTCTCAACATCGACATAGATCGACTACGGTCGGTCGGGTCGCCAAAACAAGATCCTTGGGACCCCTCGCTCAACATCGACATAGATCGACTACGGTCGGTCGGGTCGCCAAGGCAAGATCCTTAGGACCCCTCGCTCAACATCGACATAGATCGACTACGGTCGGTCGGGTCGCCAAAAAAAGAGCCTTGGGGCCCCTCGCTCAGCACAGATCGACCACACTCACCCAGGATCCTAAGATAAAACCTAGGATCTTACGGCCTCATAATCACTCGACCTAAGTCACCTGTTCGATGCACAACGAATACACTCGTTCACAATTCGCTACTTAAAGAGATAATCTAACCCTAAACGCAAAAGAGGTAGTGAAAAACGCACTTCCATTCATTAGAATCAAAAGTTCTGGTCACAAGCCCAACCAGATGAGTTTTACAAAAGGGAACAATCACCCCGATGCTTCGGGAGGAGGAAAGGAAGAACCAACAACCGGGTCGGCAGAGGAAGGGTCGACAGTAGGATCGGTCAAGAGAGAAGAAGGGTCGACAATTGGAGCAGGAGGAGCTGACAGCGGAGAGACATCCTCTTCTCCTTCTTCCGAGCTGAGATCCAACTCCTCGTCCGGAACAACGGTACGCTCCCCCACGGCCCTCTCCTTGATTCCCTCCAACGAAAGGCCGAGAGCAGGAAGCAGCGGCTCGGCATATTCTTCAAATGAAGGTCGCTCCGACCCATCAAGAACGTGAACCTCATGGCACTTCTTCAGGACCGAAAGGGTTATGTCACATGCGAGCTCTAGGCATTCCGTATTCAGATTTCTTCTCTTCCACCGTTTGATAGCCTCGATTCTTTGTCTCTTAACAAAGCATCGCAACCCCCTCAACACATCCTCGATCCTGTGCCTACCCTCCACTGCTGTATGTCAATC
Source organism: Erythroxylum novogranatense (assembly GCA_029891385.1). Lineage (NCBI taxonomy): Eukaryota > Viridiplantae > Streptophyta > Magnoliopsida > Malpighiales > Erythroxylaceae > Erythroxylum > Erythroxylum novogranatense. The sequence continues at coordinate 18,178,710 of CM057228.1, forward strand.
CTCAAGGTACTTCTTGCCAAACTCTCGCTCCTTCTCCACCAATTCCTTCAGCTCGTCATTTGCTACGACCAGCTGTTTCCTCTCTTCCTCCCCCTTGGTCAATTGAATCCTTAGGACGCCCATCGCCTCCTCCTAGGATTTCTTCTCCTCCTCCAAGGAAGAGTTTTGAGCTTGGAGGAGGTCTCTCTCCTCCTTCACCCCTGAAAGCTCGTCCTTCATAGCCTTCATCTGCTCATGGAGGTCCTGGACTTCTCGGTCCAGAGCCTCGAGACGCTGCATCACCGCGAAGGACATCACCGCACTCCGTATACCGCTACGAAGAAGTTGAGACCCTATCTCCTGATTACTCTTCTTGTCCATGGTCTGCTCGTCCACGGGGGCAGTAATCATCTCGGCAATATGGCGGGACACTTCGAGGTCACCGAACGAGGAAGTTTTGGCCAGCTTGATCAAAGACTCCCACTGCTCGGTGTTGGTTGCTCGACCTTTCCCCTTGCCCTTCTTCTCCTTCTCCTTCCCGCCTTAACCAGACTGGTCGGATGGAAGATCACCAAGCCGGACCAATCTCTTCCGCTTAAGAGGAGGCTCCACTTCCTCCTCCTTCTCTTCTTCCACACCTTTTACCAGTACTCATTTGGTACAATCGGCAACAACACCGACCCCGCAGGATCGTCCTCGGCAGTAAAGGGGCGAATCTCGCAGAATCGACCGAGCTCCACCAGGGGATTGGAGCCTTCACCGGTCTCCTTCCTTCCCTTCTTTTTCCCGCTACCGCTTTTTGATTTAGGGGAGCGCGGACCGACATAATCCTCTATTCTCACCATGGCTGCACAGCAACAAACACAAGTCAGAAGGAGAAAGCAATAATCCAAAAACGCAGTAAGTAATTCAACTACGAGGGGTCAACCAGACGAGGCGGTTCCCTCTCCTAGCCCATTAACCCGTGGTGGGGGTCGATTAGAAAAGATTCGACCTACGCCCCCCCGAAATATCCCTGGACGAGTCGAGCAAAGTCATATCGGCCAAGCTCTTTAATATGCCCGATCACCTCCCACTCCTCTCTACTAACGGATATGTTCGACACGTCGTTCCACTGCTCGGCCAGAGGATACCTCCATGGCCGGTACTCGAAGGAGGATCCTAGGGGTCTCACAAAGAAGTACTTAGTTCGTCAAGAAGAAACTTTCGAAGCTGTCCAGGCCCGGCGATGTCGGGAATCTCTATATTGCGGAGAGGGAACCCCGACACCAGAGCTCGGACTTTGGCTCATCCTCAAAAAGTGACGTAAAATGCCAACAGACGGCGAATGACCGAATTGATGGCACAACAACGCCAGACCGTTAATAAATCTCCAACTATTCGAAGGAATTTGGCTCGGCATCAGCTGATAGGCCATGCACACCTCGTCGACGATCGGGGCGTACGGAAGCCTCATACCACTCACCGAGAAAAAACTATCTAAAATGGCGAAATATCCACTCAAGTTGCTGTGGATATGCTCGTTCCCCAGGGTCAGCCGGGGTCCCAGGACATGGGGATGTTATATCTATGTATTGACCGATTCAGCTCCCCCACGGTCATCGTCGATTCATTCCTCGGCGACGCCTCCACAACCGACCCATCCTTCCTTTCTCTCGTCGATATTTCTTCAACACCTTCTACCATACTTCTAGAACTGCCCGTCGACATGCTTACCAATAAGAGAACTTTTGAAAAGAAAACTTTAGAGGAGGAGGTGAAGAAAAGAGACGTACCTATTTAACGATTTGAGAGGGGGAAATCGAACGATGGTTGAAGGAAATTTTCGGGAACTGAGAGCAAGAAAGACCAAATGAAAGCAGAGTGGAAGCAAGAACGAAACAAATGTGAAGAAAACCAAACAACTCGTCGATCATGAGCATTTATAAGGGAACAGTCGAATGAGCGATCCAATCAAAGCGCGACGCGTAGAGTAAATCCGAGCTACACCTGGACACGCGGCATAATCCGAGCCAGGGATAATTAGGGTTATTCAAATTCCGGAACGGCGCGACAGTGAAAGGACGCGCATGACAGCTGTAGGGTCCGTGAACTTGGGCCACGCGACCGCCATTCTGAGAGAACCCGATATCTACCGCCAAAGATTCCGGGATTGTCTCTTTAAGACTTTGGGTGGCGCGACTCGAAACCAAGATCTCAAGATTTTGTCCCACTTTAAGTGGACGTCTCTTACTATTGAGCCTTAGATAATGGACCTCTAATTACCACTTCATATATATTGACTAAACAACTTAACTCGACTCAATATATTATTAATAGATTCTGAACATAAAACGACTTTGTCAAACAATATCTACGAGGTTTGTTCTTCATTACGTCTTCTTGTACCAGGCCAATCAAACACCTGATGGTGTGATTCCTCAAAACGATATTTACATGCCATAGGCCAAAAGGGGACAATCAAACTCTGTCTTCTTTTCTTTTTTTTCCAATTATTAAATCTCGTCCGAAGTAAATAGACGAAGGCAATGCGGTTATGTATAATTATTAACATCACCCGTGTGGCAATTGTCTCGGTAAAGATGTTTACGCGTGTGAGATATGTGTTAAAACTTAATTAAAACGTGACACATTCGTTTCATTCCCCACTAGTCAATACACGTCCTCTTTCGTTCTCACATTGCCTTTTCCTTCGTTCCCTTAACCATAACACCAAAAACATCTGCTGAGAAAACAGAAGGCAAAATTCACAAAGAACAAAACGGGACTTGGCATGACTAAACCACAAAATACATAATCATCGAAACAAAGCCGACGGTGGTTCTTCTCCTCCTCTAAACCCCATCTTCGATGAGCACATGGCCACCCTCATCTACTACTACCTCTCCGACCACCCTTCCGTCATTTCATTCCGGTGGAACCACGCCAATTGTTGGGGATCCACTTGGGCATTTCTCGTCACCTCCATAGTCTTTTATCTGTGTTCCTCCATATTTGTTCATCTTTTACTCGCTCTTCTCATCAAACGTGACCGTCCTGTTCCTTTAGGTCCAATCCCAGCCCTCCACAGTCTGTCTATGGCCTTGATCTCCGCCACCATTTTCGCTGGCATCCTCCTCTCCACAGCCACCGAGATTAGGGAAACTCGCTGGTTTTGGCGACGCTCCAAAACCCCATTTCAGTGGCTCCTCTGTTTCCCTCTTGGAACACGCCCCTCGGGTCGCGTCTTCTTTTGGTCATATATCTACTACCTCTCTCGCTTCCTCCATATGTGGCGCAGTTTCTTTACTATTTTACGCCTTCGAAAGCTAGTCCTTTTCCAGCTCTTTAACTACTCAATCATGGCCTTTACGTCATTTCTGTGGCTTGAATTCTCTCAGTCTTTTCAAGTCCTCGCAATCCTCATATCAACTCTTGTCTACTCAGTTGTGTACGGGTATAGATTCTGGACGGCAATTGGTTTCCCCGGAGTTTGTTTCCCGTTCGTCGTGAACTGTCAGATTCTGTTGCTTGGTTGCAACTTGGCCTGTCATATTGGTGTTCTGCTGCTGCACATCAACAAAGGTGGATGTAACGGAATTGGTGCGTGGGTTTTAAATTCTGTGCTGAACGGAGCGATTCTGTTGCTGTTCTTGAATTTCCACGTCAGGCGGCATTTGGATAAGAGAAAACAGGGGAGTTCACCAATGGTGGTGGTGGTGGCAAAGAATGAGAGTAAATCAGTAGACGATGAAACCTACCGGAGTTAAGATAAGTGTAAGATAAAAATATAAATCACAGAATCATTACATGGCATGGTAGCAAAATCTAGGTAAAGGTCAGCTCTCTTTTTTTTTGGGTGTGATTATGATTTCCCGATACTAGTACCAGGGATATGTAACTTTTGGGTGCAATCGAGGGTATCCCGCCGGACGCGGAGACTAATCCTTCTCCACGAGAGCCCGGGGATATGTAATTACAACACTTACTCTGCTAGAAAAAGCAATAATTTTAGTTCCTATCAATTGGTTTTGTTAGTACAAACTGATGTTAATAACAACTAATCATGAATTGTGAAGATGATTTCTTGTTTGTTAATTCGCTTTTTCCCAATTAGTTCAATTATCAAGTTCCCACAGGCAATGCATCTCAATGTGTTAGATCAGGGTTTCAACTTTATAGTCCAAATCTTCTATATAATATTACGGTGTTTTATTGTGTCCAATAATCTCTGTTTATTTATGTTGGTTTTATATTGATCCCGCGCGGATCTCATAAAATAAATGGTTGAGATTTCATGAGACAGAATAAGACAGGTAATATTGAACAAATGATCTTGGTTCCCAACTTCAAGACTACGAATAGAAATCCTGTGAGATAAATTGTCTGCTTTCTTTATTTACATCCAATTTTCCTGCTTATACAAGCAATAATAAAGTGAAACATTTCCCATCAGGGTTCTGGGAAATGATTCTTCAATAATACATTTAATTATTCAATAATAAAATTTATGGCAAGATTTAATGCGAAATTTATAATGTGAGTTGAAAGGCCTTAATCTAGGAATTGGAATTTACATCTTCTAAGTAGCAATACAGAGAATCACAGAAACAAGCTTGATGGTTTTGGCATCGAGGAAAAATAACCGGCCACTTGGCAATTACTTGTCTTGCAGTCAAGTAAGAGGGGCGACAATTGACAGTTGGATATGTATGAGCTTGTAAAGCGGCGGCCACAGTCATTCTGCTTAGAGCTCTTAGGTATTGGAAAAGCCGATTCTGCCATTACAAGTTCCAATTTGCAGGACTGGGAGTCTGAAAGACGAGATGACCCAAATTCACTCGCGAAGTTTCGCAGCCTATCAATCTATCATTAACTAGTTGTCATACAGTAGCGATTAACCATGATCAGGTCGATTTGATAAAAATAAGAAGAAAAGAATATTAAAACTGGTAGAGAGTAGGCGCAGGTCACTTGGTGGGGTCAGGAATGACAAAGAAGCCAAACTTTTTTTTTTTTTGTTGATACATAGAAGCCAAACTTTTGGTCACATCTACTTTTCTTTATGGACCCGAAAGCAAACATAAAATTTAGAAGGGGCACAGCAAACAAAAAAAAGAAATTACATTAATTACATTTGTACTCTTGAAATTAATTAATTAATTAATTGAAACAGAAATTTTGTTTGTTTGTTAATTATGTGATAAAATCATCCGAGTTCCAATCTTCAAGAGTACAAATGTAATCAATGATACATGTTTCACACATTAATGAAATTTGTACTCTTGAAGATTGGAACTCGGATGATTTTATCACATAATTAACAAACAAACAAAATTTCTGTTTCAATTAATTAATTAATTAATTTTATTTTAATTTATTAAATTTTATATACATATTTATGTGGACAAAATAAACTCAAACAGAGTTGGCACGCACCAAAAAGAACAGAGGATATCGTCTGCATAGTTAGGATTGAAATAAGACCAAGAAATCTCGCTTTTAGAGTTTATTTCTATAGAACCATGTATGATGTGTATCAACTGAACTTCCCTACAACAATTACGACAAACAGAATTAGAGAATTTTCTGTTCAGATATAGGCTAAGCTTTTAATAATTAACATATGGGGTTTTCAATTAAAAATGTGTGAATATTAATCTTTTGGTATACATAAAATGATATAAAACCATCCAGCCACTGGTGAGCACATAGTCAGAGTAACAAATGCAATGGACCTTTCCCTTGATCCCGTTGAAGACAACATTTAATGGGGTCCATAACTCAAAAGAACACATTTTGATGCTTAAAATGCTTTAAAATTTGAAGTCAAAAGCGCTTGAGTCGCTTCCAATTCCAATTTTAGACTTGGAATGAGTTTTGGAAGAATTGGAATTCTTCAAGTGACAGATTTGGTGTGCCGCGACTTTGAAGTTAGGAACGTAGGTGAGCATATGCTTTTGATTCTTTGGCATAACTTTGAACACGTAACAAAGTACACTTTTGATTAGATACAATAAAATTTTTATAAATAAATATAACTTGGACCAGAAATATATTTGTTTTAATTAGGATCATAAAAATTTATTATAGTACTTAGATTTTCTTTTCCAAGTTGAATAAATTACGATCAACCCAACCCATCCTTTCTTTATCTTTTGCTTAATTCTGATGTTTGTTTTTTGTCCCATCCTTTCTTTATATTTTGCTTAATTCTGATGTTTGTTTTTTGTACCTAAAAATCCAAAGTAATTATATTGTCTTTGCATTACCTTACCTTATATTAAAAAAAAAAACCCCCCATGTAGCGCAACCCATTTCCCCTCCACCTCTAAAAACTAATAAAACTACCTATTAGGTACTTCAGTTTATATTAACTTGTAACAAAATTGTTTCTTAAAGATAAAACAATAAAAAATCAAAATTATACTTTCTAAGCCTGATTTTCAATTAAAATTTAAAACTGGTTAAGTGGAATCCAATTCATGTGAAGATAAGTGGAAGCGTCAATGCTAGTGTAATAGGCAATGATTAGAAAACTCATGTTCAATTATAAAAATCTTGAATCGTTCACCTTTTCGGTTTTATTTTTAACTTTTTAGTTCGATTTATTTTAATAACTCTTATTATTAAAAACTTATCAGTTTATTTTTTTAATTAATAACTTCTTATAAACTAAAATAAATCAATTAATTTTCATTTAACAATATCTTTTTAATTAAACTTTAAATTTTCGATGACTAAATACAATCTCTTTCAATCATATTTTAAATTCTTTAATTTTACTCAATCTTTATTTGATTTTATAATGGTCTAATATCGGTTCAATCTTTAAAACTTTAAACTTTGTGTCTTATCGTTTAATTTGCAGTCCAATTTTAAAACATTAGTAATAAAAATTTTATTTTCATGAAAATTTCTTACCTTTTTAAGGAGTTGACCTAAACTTAAAATATTACTTTTAACTTAGCTACGTGATAAACATCGGTGATCAACTTGTGATTATCATCTTTGATAGAGATGAGAATTGTATCTTTTTCTTCACTTTGTATTTTTTTTATAAGTTTCCAAAGAAATTACGAATTCGTCTTTATATCAACACATGTGATTGCTTGTATCATTATCCGAGTACCACAATTATTGTTTATTTTACTACAAATACACAGTGTAGTTGTAGCTAACATTGGAGTACAGGTCGGTCTTATGAGGACTAGAATCACTAATATTAATTGTCTTTCTATTATCTAGTCATAAACTAAAATAAATCAACACAATTAACTAATCAGAAGATATATTAAACCAATAAATAATCAATAAAGATAATGATACACAAATTGTGAATCCCATAAGACTTCTCATGAAAATAAAACTTCACACATTAATTTAACTTAAAGTTCATTGGATTTCCTTAATTGTCCTATTATCTTCTTAAGATTATTAACAAAAATCTAATTCAATTAATCAAAATTTCTTTTTAATTAAAACTTTTAGAATTACATTAATTGATTTATGAATTCTTCCATTAGGTTTTACTGTAATAAAAATGCTTATATCAACATATCTATAGGATTACATGTAACTTTTTCAATTATGCTAAATCAGTTCATGCAAAGAATTTCTCATTCTTAAATACATGAAATCAAACGTAGATCAACATGCAACATATATCAAATCAAGATAATTAAGAAAACATAATAAAATCTTAATAAAATAAATAGTAAATTAAATTAAAATCACCACATAATTCATAATGATTTATTTTCTCATAATGAAACACGTAGCATTAAAACTAAAGGAAATGCAAGATATCAAAAGAAACATAATGAAATCCTTTTTTTATATTCATGAAATTCACTTTAGATCGAGAAAAATCTGCTCCAATTATGTCTTCTTACTTATTCCTTGTCCTTTTTGTCATTTTAGGTTGTCTAATTGTGCCACTTAAGCTTTTTTTTTGGCTTTATCCTTCAGTTTTGTCTTTTATAATTTAAAAATTAGGTTTTTGGGTGATACACAGGCAAGTACATGAATGTGTACTAGGTCGTGTGCTTAAAATCCTATCCAGAGTGAACATATGTATAAACACAGTCTCAAAATATGAATATAGGCAAGTAAATAGACATATGCTTCTCAAACACAGGCAAGTTCATAGCCTTGTAACTCTCTGAAACTTTAAAACAACTTACATATTGCTTGAAATTCAGGAATGATAAAGAATACAGGCAAGTATGTAACTATATACTTGGTCATGTACTTTTCTTACAGCTTCATAATGTGATCAAAACTTCTCCAATTTGACCCAAACTTACCCAAAAAAATTTTTTTGCTCTAAATAAGTGAACTACAACCTAAAAATAAAACATGAATAAAATAAGTACAAAAAAAAAATAAAATACTCAAACAAAGAAGCAAATTGTACTAAATATAAACTTAAGAATATAAAGTACTTGTTGTTAGCCCCTTAACACATGAAGGCACTTCACAACTAGCTAGAAACGATCCTTGGGTGGAAAGTTAGTTGAATCACATGCCTGTTGGTGTACATCGTGGTGTAGAATACAGACATGGCAGAACATGTGGTGTTGGACCCCGAACTTTTCTTAGAAGACTAGAACTAAGAAATGAGAAATATGGATAGATTCATATTTTGCTTTGGTACTTTTAGTGGATAAGAGATTTCGAAATAGGAAGAATTAAGGTGAAAGTTAGTAGTAGAATGAAAGAAAAAATGAAGTTGAATTTATGTAATAACTTGATGAAGAATATATACATATGTGCATGTTCTGTTATTGGTGTTCATGATTAATCATGGACTATATTTTTCTTTAGATGATATTGATTTGAAATAGAGTTGAGAATAAGGAGTAAATCAAGTAGAGAAGGTGATCTTGGTATGAGTTGTGTTAAAGAAAGATTGTGAAACAAAATGGGTGGTTGATCTGGAAAATGCTCACGGAGTATGCTTCAGTCTTTTAGCCACAACTTTTTCTATAGTTATCAAAACGATATGATTCTTAATTTGGATTAAAATAGAAACATATGGATACATTTCTTATGAAGAAATCAAATTTAAATTCTATCTTTAAGAATCTCAAAATTGTCATGAAGTTGAGAACTGGGTACAGTACATCGGTGGATGAATGTAAAATTCGTGTTCTGAATTCTAGGGCAATTCTGGATCAATATAGGCTAGCTTAGGTATGAAGATTATGAAATTCTGATTGCATTATGCTATGCAAATTCTCAACGAAAGTTAAATGTCAGACTTAGGTTCGATGATTATGAAATTCGTGTTCTAAATTCTAGGGCAATTCTGGATCAATATTGGCCGAGCTGAGGTCTGAAGATTATGAAATTCTGATTGTATTATGCTATGCAAATTCTCAACGAAAGTTGAATGTCAGACTTAGGTCCGATGATTATGGAATTATGACTATGCTTTATAAATGATTGTGACATATGTAAATTCTGAATTGATGCATTTTATAAAATGCATGCTCAGATAAAAACGTTGTGATCGGAGTAGCCAGTATTAAGCACCTACACGTAGAGCTTTGCTTCGTGGTATATGATTCTACACGTAGAGCTATGCTCCGTGATATATGTTTCTGGCTGAGCCCAATTGGCCAGTATTTGTATATGTGATATGTGATAGACAATCGGTCATAACAATAATAACGAATGTGGAATCTCATATTCATCTGTATTTGTTTATATATGTTCTGTCTCACAATAATTTAAATGATGTGCCATGATAGTGTGAGTTTATGGAATATACATGTTCTGCATGATTAGTTGCGAAATATGTGATTTGTGTTTATGAATCCGGTGAAATCATCAATGATGATTCGCTCTTTGAGTTCGCAAAACTCATAAAAAATTACAACATAATTTTTCAGGTTCAGAGGAGTTATCCAATTAGACAAATTGGAGTTCAGCCACTGCAAATGAGCATGAGTTAGGGGTCAGGGTCAGTTTGTGCCTACATATGTCTTTAATAATTTTATTTTCGAATTATGTTCCAAAAAACATTGTATTAAGTGTATGTGATTGAATTGGTAACAAAATGGCATTATGATTGTAAGTTTTCTTTTTATATCTGAAATGGGCCCAAATGGCTATTGTAACACTTGTGAATGGAAATGTTTTTAAATAAAATGGGCCCGATTTGATTAATAATTTCCACATATGTGTTCATTGTTTAAAGAAACAAAAGTTTTGTAATGAATTTGGACTGGTTGATCGTTTTAGCATGCCACCCTTACGGGGTACGTACTCGGATATCACTCAGGATGTCAAGTACGTGTCCTACGAGATTAGGGTGCTATAGTTTTTCTATAAGAACATGGTGAAGTTCAGAGTCCCTACAAATATTATGAGTGACCGAGACACTAGATTTGTAGGCTAATTCTAGAATTCCCTTTTCAATATGATGGGTTATGATTTGAAATGTTCAATGGTAAATTACCCACAAATAGATGGCCAAATAGAGAGGATCAATGGTCTATTGGAGGAGTATTTGAGGCAATATGTAAGTGCAATTCAACTTATCTAATTAGATTTGATCGACATTGCACAATTTTGTTATAACTTGCACATATATTCTGCTACAAAAAAAGTCCTTTTGAGATAATCTTGGGACAGCAAACCTTACTCCATTCGAGGTTGCACAAAAAACAATAGGGGCAAGTGTCTTGCAACATACAAGTTCGCAATGTAGAAACAAGAGTTATTAGATGAGGTGAGGGACAGTCTTTAAAAAGCTTCTCGATAGATGGAGAAGCAAGCAAATTTACAGAGGAGACTGTTACAGTTTAACGTGGGAGATAAGGTACTACTAAAACTTACCCCATAAATTTGGAAGAAGATCTTGATCAAGCAATTTCATCATAGATTAGTGTCAAAGTATAATGAACCGTGTGAAGTGTTAAGTAAAGTGGAGAATGTGACATATAGGTTGAAGTTGCCCGAGAGATTGAAGGTATACCTTATTTTTCATATTAGTGTTCTCAAACCTTACCATGAGGATGCATCATATTCGAATAGGATTCAAATGAAGAGAGCTCTATTGGTTATGCGAAAACAGTTCGAGGATCAAGTAGAGAAGATCTTGAATTACCGAACAATGGGGAAATATAAGAAGAACCAACAAACCGAGTTCTTAATCCAATGGAAGGGTAAGCCAACCACGAAAGCTACGTGGTAGAAAGATTTAACATTTTGACAGTTAGAGGATCAGGTGAATGCCTACCTTCACACTAGTCTGACGAGGGCGTTGAATTCATCTGGTGAGGGTGGTTTGTTAGCCACTTAACACATGAAGGCACTTCACAATAATATGAAAAACAGACCTTGGTGGAAGGTTAGTTGGATTAAATGCATAGCGGTGACATGCGAAAACTCCAAGGTAACTTAGCAAGTTAGATCAAGCATGGTGCAAGTTCAGGTAGAGTTTCAGACCTCGTTCGAGCTGACATGACTAAGGTTAGGTTCTTGATGGGCTAAGGACTTAGTGTATGCTCAAATAAACAGATCATTACTAATGGACTTGGCATGGGTAAGCATTGGATCTAACCAGTATATTATGACTAGCTTTAGCTTGGATGATTCATCTTCAATGGATAAAGATCATGGGGAGATTTTGGATAATGTGACGGATAAGATCACGAAGGATAAACATTAGCTCTAAGAGATAAAAACCATATGGGACTATCATATGAAGATAATGGACATCTTCGTAGATGGATAGATCATGTATAATCTTATTAGATAATGATGCAATATGATAAGGCAAGATGTGATCTGAGGTAGTTGAATTCTTTAGGATTCTAACTTGGCCATCAAGTTTGAGTGCCTATATATGACTCATTTAAGCCTTGCTTCTCACACACAGAGGTTAAAAGATCATTCCTTTGTATACATTGAGGAAAGTAATAAAGGTTAGCATTATTATTGTATCTCTTTCTTGCTTTTATTATTGTCATTAAATGGATGTAAGTAAGAATGTCATGCAAATGAGTAGGTGGGACTTGGGTATAAGTTCGGTGCTTAAAAGACCTTTGTAACACTTATCACACATACTATTAATATCATTCTCTTCTTCCTTATTTGTGAGCAACAAATTTGACTATTCAACTTCTTGATTGTCATCAATAAGATTAGCCTTTTCTTTTTTATTAATGGCACTATGATAAGCCTAATAATAATGGCCAATTTTATGACAATTAAAACATTCAACTTTAGACTTGATATACCTTATTATCATTTATATTTAAATAGTAGCCTCATCCTCTTCCTTTTGTTCTTCCATGCCCTCTTTGTGATGTTTGGCTTCTCCCATTGTTTATGTTGTTCGCTTTCCCTCTTCCTCTTCCATGTAGATCATGGCAATGTCCTCTTCGCCGTTTTGGTTATCTAAATTGATTCTTTTCTCCAGTATTCTTTAAAGTAATCTTAATTTTGGGAGCTTACTCCAATGATTCTCTATTTTCTTCGCTTAATCAATTTTTCATGGACTTGTAAATAACCCTCTAATTCTTTAATTGTTATTGGGGATTTATCTGTTGACTCTTCAATGACATACATCTTATAATCAAATTTGTTAGTGAAAGAACAAAGAATTTTCTCCACTGTACAACCTTCTTCTATCTTGTCTGCATATCTCTTTAATAAAAGGATCATTATGAATAGACTTTTTTTAGGTATTCTATGCTTCCTTCGTTCATTTAGACAAAGAAAGTAGGCAGGTTGGTAGCTGATAATTGACTATCATAACATCATTAAACAAAACCGTACATATTACATATCACAATGACTTTATTATTCTCTAATGTGCAAGGAAATTTGAACCAAGTTGTAGTGTTATGTAAGGAGAATTCATTATTTTATAATAAATAATTTTAATTGTATTAAGAAAATTTTAACAATAAAGAATAATGTATTATTTAAATATTTTGATCGAAATAATAATTTAGAATTAAGTAGTAGAATCTAACTAATTGATAATAACTTTTAACATAATATGTAATTATGATAATTCAGTAAAAAATTTATACCATTATCTTTTCAAGATTATTAATATAATATAATTTAATTAGTAAATATTTCTTTCTAATTAAAACTCTTAGAATTGCATTAATTGATCTATGAGTTCTTCTATTAGTTTGGATTTTAATCAGAATGTTTATGTCAACATATTTATAGGATTACATGTAACTCTTTTCAGTTATACTAAATCAATTCATACAAAACATTTCTCATTCTCAAATACATGAAATCAAGCATCGATCAACATATATCAACTCAAGACAATCAAGAACACATAATAAAATATTAATAAAACTAAATAGTAAATTAAATTAAATTAAAATCACTACGCAAACCATCACAAGGTTAATCTTTTTTAGGTACCATAATGATTTAGTTTCTCATAATGAAAGACATAGCATTAAAACTAAAGGAAATACAAGAAATCAAAAGAAAGATGATAAATTTCCTTTTGACTTTCATGAAATTCACTTTAAATCGATAAAAATCCACTCCAAATATGTCTCCTTGTTTGCTCCTTATCCTTTCAGTTATTCTAGGTTGTCTAATTATGCCACCTAAGTTTCTTCTTCTCTTTTTTTTTTCTTTGTCCTTTAGTTTTGACCTTTATAGTTCAAAAATTATGTTTCCAGGTGGTACAGGGGCAAGTACATGACTGTGTACTAGGTTGTGTACTTAAAAGAAACATAAGATCCCATTCAGATCGAACATATGTATAAATACGGACTCAAAATATGAATATGGGCAAGTAAATGAACATTTACTTTTCAAAAAACAGGCGAGTTCCTAGCCTTATAACTATCTTAAACTTTTAAAAAACTTGTCTTTGAGTGAAATATGGACATGTTACTTGAAATTCAGGAATAATAAAGAATACAAGCAAGTACGCAGCTATATACTTAGTAGTGTACTTTTCCTGCACCTTTATAACGTGATCAAAACTTCTCCAAATTACCCCAAACTTACCCGAATTTATCATCGGCCCCAAATGACTAGGGTCTGCAGCAGAAAGAAAAAGGTACTCTCTTTCAGTCACCTCTTTTTTTTATCTGAATAGGTGAATTTCAACCTTTAAAAAATATGAACTAAATAAGTACCAAAAATAATAAAATACTCAAATAAACAAACAAAATGCACTAAATATATACCTGAGAATATAAACTATGAAGTAGTTATCACGCATACTATCAATATCATTATCTTCTTCCTTGTTTGTGAGCAACAAAGTTGACTATTCAACTTCTTGATTGTCATCAATAAGATTAGTGTTTTCGTTTTAGTAATGGCACTATGATAATTCCAATAATAATGACCAATTTTATGACAATTAAAACATTCAACTTTAGACTTGTTGTGTCTCCTTTCATTTATATTTAAATAGTAACCTCATTCTCTTCGTCTAATTCTTCCATGCCCTTTTTGTGATGGTTAGCTTCTCCCTTCATTGTTTATGTTGTATGCATTCCCTCTTCCTCTTTCATGTAGGCCACGACCACGTCCACTTCATCGTTCACGTCTTCTAAATTGATTCTTTTCTCCTCCATTATTCTTTAAAGTAATATTAACTTTGAGAACTTGCTCCAATGACTTTTTATTGTCTTCTCTTAATCAATTCATCATGGACTTGTAAAAAAAAATCCTCTAATTCTTCAATATTTATTAAGTCTAAATCTTTTGACTCTTCAATGACATACACCACATAATTAAATTTGGAAGTTAAAGACTAAGGAATTTTATACATTGTACAAACTTCTTCTATCTTATCTCCATATCACTTTAATAAAACAAACATCTTGAAAAGTCTTTTCTAAAATATTATATGCTTCCTTCAAACTAGTAGAATCAACTACTTCATTTAGACAAAAAAAAGTAGATGATAAATGACTATTATCTCATCATTAAACAAAACCCTACATTGTAGTACCAGAATGACAAACGGGCGTTCCGGTGGGTACTCTATGGTAAGAAGGCGCTACATACATATTATATATCATAGTGGCTTTATTGTTATCCCATGTACATGGAACTTTGAACCAAGTTTTGTGTTATGACAAGGAAAATTAATTGTTTTTATAATAAATAATTTGTAATTGTATTAAGTAAAATTTAACAATATAACAATATTTTAAAAATCAGACTGGACATCAAACCGATCAAAAGAAATTTTAAGATTTAACGGTTCAATTCTTATTAAATTTCTATAAAATCAGTATATAATAAACAAGAAATAAAAACTATTTAAGTAAGTAAAAAGAAAATATTTTATTGAAATAAAAAACACATCAAGATATATTATTATATAATTAACAAATAATAAATAAATCTAACTCTAATATAAATCTTAAAATAACATTAATACTCAAAATCAAAATCAAAATCAAATAAAGGAGGTTGTGTCTTGTCATCGTTAAAAGTTTCAAAATTTTCAACTATATTTAAATACTAAGTAAACTACGCTTTCATAAAAAATATTTGCCTTAGCTTCTTCTACTTCATTCAAATAAATCTCAAATACTAATTTCTAATGATTTAATTTAATTAATTAAAATAATATAATTTTGTTTGATTAATGAAATAAAACATTCACGCTATCACATACTAAAAATCATACTCTTTATTATTTTGACAAATAAAATATTAAACTTGATCCCAAATTTTAACTTTTAATGATTCAATTTAATTAATTAAAATAATATAATTTTGTTCGATCAATAAAATAAAACATTTATAAATTCACATACTAAAAAACATACTCATTATTATTTTGAAAAATATATTAAACTTGATTTCAAATTTTAATTTCTAATAATTTAATTTAATTAATCAAAATGACATAATTTTACTAAAATAAAACATTCATGTTGTCAACACTAAAAAGGAAACATACTTCTTATTATAAATTCTTACAACCAATTAATTAAAGGTATACATGTATGATCAAAGTTCAAAAGGGAAAGTTGATTTATTCTGGACTGTTCTTCTTTACTGCTTCTTCGTTCTTCCCAAACTCATGTCATCTTCTTTCATCACTCTCTAATGTTTAATCTTTTATCATGCTACCTTGGCACCACATGCAAGCCCTGTTAGAGTAGTGCCCTAAAGGCAATCGCCTTTAGCGCGTTTTGTACAAAATTGTGTACATTCTTTATAAATAAATAAAGAAAGGCATATTTCATTAATTTGATGTTCATTATTTATGAATGGATATTGATCTATAAGCAAATTAATGAAGTCCTTGATATATGACATAACATGAAGGAAATTATGATGTGATCATACTACTGAGATTCCTATCATGTGCAATTATGTCAAGATCTAAATCATCCCTAGTCATAGAATTCATCGAGATCGACATCAGAATCCGGAAGACTAGCACATCTCAAGCTCCTTGATTTGATCAAGCAGTGGATCTCAGAAACTGTACATATGAGATATTTAGGGTTAAGATGTGGATGCTTACTAGAGGTAGTAAGTACATTGGATGACTTGCTATGAGATCATCACATGGATGTACTATTCTAATGTCAGTGATAATCTCATCATAGCAATGGTGCAAGTATCCTTAGACTTGAGGTACTCAAGGATATCTTGGATGCTGATTCTGTGTTTTGACTTCATTTCTTGTTGCCTCACAGAGGTCGCTCATAGGGTGGTGATTGGGTACAGTTTGAGGTATTCGAAGGTAATTGAGTAGCCAATAGAGGATTCACCACTTTTGTGATAGCAGAAAATGATACCCATGGCCTCTTGTCAAGGTCATTACTTGGAAATCTATGATCAGAGTAAATATGTCATGAAGAGTGTCTTCGTTGACATATTAAGTATTAAGTAATGAGTCCCAGGACAAGAACTGAAATCACTTGGACTAGATTTGACATACTCAGTCTAGTAAGAGTTAACACTTTGCCCATACTCATAACCAAGTGGGGTATAGCATGGTGAAAGGACGAATTGCACGGTAATTGTCTATGAAAAGGTTCGTTATATGGTCCATGATGAATATATGTTTATTCGTCAAACCAATTACTTTCCGGTCAATTGGGGGTCATGATGTGTTGCTAGATACTGCTCATGACTTGCTTAGATTAAGTGTTGATCTAAGTGGCCAACATAACCGAGAACCTAATGGGTCACACGCATAAGAGTGTCTCGGAGAACTCGTAAAATAGTTTTAGACAGAGCTCCAATAAATGGAGAGCAGTCGAATTAAATGGATCCCGATGAGATCGAGATATGTCCCGATGAGATCGCGACATCGATATTGCTGAAAAATATTTCCGGGGGTTTTTCCCATACCGGAACCCGGTAGGCCGATAGGACCGACCCCAGTGTGGCTGGACCACTTCAACATTTATATATATATATAATTAAATAATTAATTAAGTAATATATATATATATATGTTAACGTGGAAGGAGAGGAGGAAGCTTTATCTTAAACTTTATATATATATATATATATAAAGTAGCTAACGTGTAAAGCAAGCTTCATTTCACCATTTAATGTCTTTTAAAAGTTAAAAGACAAATGGCATTTGGTGATAAGAAGAAGATTGATCGTTGGTTTATAAAAGAGAAAAAACGATGGATGAAGAAGGAGGGTTTTAGAAAGAGTTTCTAAAAACATAAGTCTTCTTCTTCAAAGCTCCATCATCTTTCAAGTTCTTCTTCATCGTGATTCCAAACTCTCCAAGGACAAAGGTAAGAGCTAGCACTCTTTAATTTGTTCTAACTATTCCCAGGTCAAAGGGTTTGTCCCGGTTAGGTTCTCCGGTCTCTGCGTGGATACCGTTAGAGACGGTCTCCTTTGGCCGTTATGGTTTGAGTTTGTTGTATAGACACATGGATCCTGGCTTTCGGGAAGGTCCCGGAACAAAAAATTTTATTTTCCTCACCGTGGGCATGTGATGCTCACACCGGAATTTTCCTACAGTGGTATCAGAGCAACTTGTGTCGTATATAACGAAGAAACCATGACTAGATCGGAGTTCCCTATTGCTTGTGACGATGATGCATGTTAATTGAGTGAATTTCGAATTCAGTATAGAAATATGTCTTTCAAAATTTTCTTGCCCAGATATGTTCACAAGATGTTTTTGCATATGTCTTTGGAAGCTCGGAATTTATCAATGTGATTTGATATGGTTTTGCTAATTTATTCCCTAATGTTCTGGTTGTTGTCTTTGTGCACATTCCTTGAACAGGCATGCTTATAAATTTGAGAATAAATTGTATAAAAATTGTTTTTCGGATTTTCTTTCACCGAAATGTCTCTAAGATGTTTATTAATGTCTATGAGAAAGGAAAAATGTTTTCGAGGTGATTTACTATTTATTTGAGAATTTATTGTGTGTTGCTGGGAATAACTGTGTTAAGGAACACAGATTCTACATTGTCTTGGTTGCTGAGTTTGAATGAGTTTTTGATGGAAATAAATCCTGAAAAATTTCATGGAGCATTTTGTGAACGTATTGTAACCTCTGTAATTTTCTCAGAATTTATTGAAATTGTTTCAATGAGTTTTTCAAGCAAAAGGCAAAGCTTGGTAGTTTTGAGAAAGTTGCTGGAGCTGTTTTGTTTGAAATAAGAAATTGTGTAGATTTCAGTTCAATGCCTTGGATCATTTTTAATGTGATTAAAATGTGTTACATTGATTTTCATGCTTGCCAAACTGATTTTCTTGAAATTGGGTTTCAAACAATTTTCGGATGCCAAATGTGTCTCATTAGCGCCTCGTTAGTATATTCCCTTATCTTGATTGTTTTGGCGTCACAAATTTTGTGACCAGTGCCGAAGTAGTCTTGCTAAAGTGTAGACTACCTAGAGATACTTAGGGTGATAGTTTGATATTCAAAAAATTATTTGGAAATCTAAATGAATAAGAGTGTATTCATCGATTTCAAGTTTTTCATGTATAGTTTGACTATATATGGTAAGCAACAATGAAAGTGTTTCATTGGTATATCAAGGTAAAGTGTATTAGACTTGGTGTTGTGAATTTGAACTGCACGGATTGAGAAATTAGCCGATTAGATAGCAATTCCACACGGATAAGTCGACTTACACATGCACAAGTCGACTTGTCTGTGCACTGTAGACGCATAAGTCGACTTGCACAATGTTACAAGTCGGCTTGTTCGTGCACAGTTGCATAAGTCGACTTACACTTGCATAAGTCGACTTATACAGAGGCATAAGTCGACTTATACATACACAAGTCGACTTACAACATGCATATGTGGGATGATGAATGATTTTAGGTATAGATTCAATGTGATTGATGAATTGCCCTAATCATTCCATATAGTCATGGTGACTATAATCCTATAGCTTGGAGAAGAAGTAGATGAGACCTGAAAACCCTCACACTTAATATGAAAACTCACGTCTTCCATTAATATGGGGAGAACTAGAGTTCTTATAGAGTTGGGTTGTTGGGTAAACCCAAGCTCACTCTATACGAATATGTTCGAACCATGAAAATAAGATTTTCGGATTAATGGGTCGGTTTTCACTAGAAGCGTTGATTTGTTGAGTAAACTCAAGGTCAACGTGGATAAAGGCAAAATTGGGTAGTGTACATCAGATGTACGCGCATCAAGAGTTGATAACCCAATGGGTGTGCATACATCATGAGTTGATAGCACTAGTCGATAGTTGCATCTATGAAGTAATTGGTATGACCGATACTTGCCGATTGATCTAAGGTGGCTTGTTGGGTAAAGCCAAGGTCATTTTAGTAATGTCGGATATCTAAAATGCAATTGGTATGACTGATACCTACCGATTGACCTAAGGTGGCTTGTTGGGTAAACCCAAGGTCATTTTTAGGAATGTTTGATATCGACCCACCGTAACATTTTGTCATAATGTTTCTTGGATTCGTCATCGAGGGTTATGGATTCTTTGAAACTAGTGGGAGCTATATGCATGACATGCAAGTCCTTATGATCATGCATTTAATTCTATTCTAACATTCTTTCTCTCTTTTCTTTAGGTTGATTGAAGATGACTTCAAGTGTGAACTTGTGCTCGCTATGGACTCAAACAAATTAACTGGACCAAATTTTCTCGATTGGTCGAGAAATCTGAAAATTGTTCTCGATTTGAGGAACGGGATATGTCCTCGATGTTCCACTTCCCGATCCACTGCTTTGTTGATGCTTCGATGAGGATCGAAAGTTTATCAAAGCATCTCAAAGACGGTGACATAACAACTCAGTATTATGCTTGCCTCGATGTCACCAGAGTCGCAGAAGCAAAGATGAATCTATGGATGCTCATACCATAGTGTTTCATCTTAGGGAGCTGTTTGATGAGCAAGCTCGGTCTGAAAGGTTCGAGACCTCGAGGTTACTCTTCACAACTAAGATGACTCCAGGTTCATCTGCAGTGCAGTATGCACTGAAGATGAATGCGTATATTGAGAGGTTGGCTGTCTTAGGTTTTATCATGGATTATGAATTAAGTGTTGACTTAATTCTAGTTGGATTGTTTGATAGTTATTCACAGTTTGTGTTAAACTATCGGATGAATCAAATATCCACGACAATCCCTGGGTTGATCAATCTGCTCAAGACAGCAGAGCAAGCTATCAAGAAGGATAACAAGCAAGTGCTTATGGTGGACTCTTCTTCTGGTTCCAAGAAAAAGAAACTGAAGAAGAAGAGGTCTAAGAAATCGAAAGGAAGTATAGCCAAGAACATATTGTCTTTTTCTTGTTTAAATAGAGCTGGTTTCCATTTGACTTTTAGTAGCAATGGTTGTTCTATTAGTTTGAATGGAATGCTTTATGGTACTGGTACATTATGCAATGGTATTTACATATTAGATATGTCACATCCAATAATGAATGTCAATGACACGAAAAGACATAAACGAGATAATTTAAAATCAACTTACTTATGGCATTGTCGCCTTGGCCATATAAATGAGAGACGCATAGCTAAGCTCCATAAGAGTGGAAGTTTATGGTCATTTGATTATGAATCATATGACACATGCGAATCTTGTTTATTAGGCAAGATGACTAAGTTACCCTTTAAGGGAAAGGGTGAACGAGCGACTGGAGTATTAGACCTAATACATTCAGATGTATGTGGTCCGATGTCCATCTATGCTAGAAGTGGTTCTCTTTACTTCATTACCTTTATCGATGATTATTCTCGATATGGGTACCAGATTCGATGAGATACAAATCAAGCATTTGAAAAGTTCAAAAAATTCAGAAATGAAGTAGAAAACCAACTTGGGAAAAGTATCAAAACATTACGATCTGATCGTGGTGGGGAATACTTAGACCAAGAGTTTTTGGATTATCTCATAGATAATGGGATTTTATCTCAATGGACTCCTCCTTACACACCACAGCATAATGGTGTGGCAGAAAGGAGAAATCGAACCTTGTTAGACATGGTACGATCAATGATGGGCTTTGCAAAGTTACCAAAATCCTTTTGGGGGTATGCACTCGAGACAACTGTTTACTTGCTAAACAGAGTTCCATCAAAGACAGTTGATGTTACGCCATATGAGATGTGGACTAACAAAAGACCCTATCTTACTCATTTGAAATTTTGGGGTTGTCCTGTTTATGTGAAGCGGACACAGTCAGATAAACTTGATGCAAAATCTGACAAGTGTTTGTTCGTAGGATATCCTAAAGAAACAATGGGATATCGATTCTACTCACGAGGAACAAAAGGTGTTTGTTTCAAAGCACGCTGTCTTTTTAGAGAAATAGTTTTTTACAAGAAGACGGTGGGAGCAAAATAGAACTTCAAGAAGTTCAAGATGCTCGAACAGACGCAGATCAATCGTCAACTCAAAGCGTGACTCATACAAATGAAGTAACAGATTCAACCTTCTATAACACAATTAAATTGTGAGGTCACGTAGATACGCCTGTTCCGAGAGATATGGATTTCTCGTGAATGAACAGAAGGACTTATTGCTCATAGAAGATGATGAGCCTACCACCTATGAAGAGGTTCTTAAGAGTTCAGAGTCTGAGAAATGGCTTCAAGCCATGAAATCAGAAATGGATTCCATGTATGAAAACCAAGTATGGACTTTGGTTGAGGCACCCGAAGGAATCAAACTCATAGGGTGCAAATGGGTTTTCAAAAAAGAAAACCGACATGGATGGTAATGTAATTACCTTTAAAGCAAGGCTTGTAGCTAAAGGTTTTCGTCAAAGACAAGGAGTTGACTACGACGAGACCTTCAGCCCAGTAGCAATGCTTAAATCCATTAGGATACTCCTAGCCATTGCCACTCATTATGATTATGAGATATGACAAATGGATGTGAAGACAACTTTCCTAAATGAGAATCTAGCTGAGGATGTGTATATGACACAACCTGAGGGCTTCACCTCCCATGATGGCGAAAAGGTATGCAAGCTTCAAAAATCCATCTATGGATTGAAGCAAGCATTCAGGAGTTGGAATATCCGTTTTGATGAGGTAATCAAAGAGTTTGGTTTCTCACAAAATCCGGATGAACACTGTGTGTATAAGAAGGTTAATGGGACTGCAATCGTACTCCTTATGCTATATGTAGATGACATATTATTGCTAGGAAACGATGTCTCGATGCTACAATCAGTCAAGATTTGGTTGTCCAAATAATTTTTCATGAAAGACCTTGGTGAAGCAACTTATATAATTGGGATAAGGATCTATAGAGATAGATCAAAAAGATTGCTTGGTCTTTCACAATCAACGTACATAGACAAGATGCTGAAGAGGTTTAGCATGGAACAATCCAAGAGAGGGTACCTTCCTTCACTCATGGATAACACTCGAAATCTATGTGTCCTAAGACACAAGATGAGAGGATGCGCATGGATATGATCCCGTATGCATCTGCGGTAGGATCTATCATGTACTTAATGCTATGTACGAGACCCGATGTATCATATGCTCTAAGTGTTACGAGCAGATACCAATCGAGATCTGGTGAGGTCTTTGGGTGATATCAAGAATATCCTCAAGTACTTGCGAAGGACTAAGGATGTTTTCTTGATATATGGAGATGGAGATCTCAAAGTGAGCGGTATACAGATGCCGATTTTCAATCTGATAAGGATGATTCCCAATCCCAATCAAAGTTACATTTTCACATCGCGGTAGGCGGTCGGTTGGAAGAGTTCCAAACAAGAGACGATCACGATTCAACGATCGAGGCAGAGTACATTGCCGCTTGAGACGCAAAGAAAGGAAGCATTTGGATCAAGAAGTTCATTATGAACTTGGTGTGGTTCCTAGCAGTTGATGGGCTCATACAGATTGTATTGTGACAACAATGGGGCTATCTAAGCAGCGAAGGAACCAAGGTCTCATCAACGATCCAAACACGTACTCGCAGATATCACCGATCGGGAGATCATTGGTCGAGGTGATGTGCGAGAGAGAGAATTCCACAGAGCGTAATATTGTCGATCCGTTGACAAAGCCATTGTCACAAAAGAGTTTTGATTCTCATGTACTTGCCTATGGTATTAGATATCAAGGTGATTGGCTTTAGGTCAAGTGGGAGATTGTTAGAGTAGTGCCCTAAAGGCAATCGCCTTTAACGCGTTTTGTACAAAATTGTGTACATTCTTTATAAATAAATAAAAAAAAGCATATTTCATTAATTTGATATTCATTATTTATGAATGGATATTGATCTATAAGCAAATTAATGAAGTCCTTGATATATGACATAGCATGAAGGAAATTATGATGTGATCATACTATCGAGATTCCTATCATGTGCAATTATGTCAAGATTCAAATCATCCTAGTCATAGGATTACCGAGACTGGACATCGGTGAATCCGGAAAGACTAGCACATCTCAAGCTCCTTGATTTGATCAGCGGTGGATCTCGTAAACCGTATATATGAGATATTTAGGGTTGAGATGTGGATGCTTACTAGAGGTAGTAAGTACATTCGATGACTGCTATGAGATCATCACATGGATGTACTATTCTAATGTCGTTGATAATCTCATCATAGCAATGGTGCAGTATCCTTAGACTTGAGGTACTCGAGGATATCTTGATGCCGATTACGTGTTTTGACTCCATTCCTTGTTGCCTCACGAGGTCGCTCATAGGGTGGTGATTGGGTACAGTTTGAGGTATTCGAAGGTAATTGAGTAGCCAATAAAGGATTCACCACTTTTGTGATAGCAGAAGATGATACCCATGGCCTCTTGTCAGGGTCATTACTTGGAAATCTCTGATCATAGTAAATATGTCATGAAGAGTGTCTTCGTTGACATATTAAGTATTAAGTAATGAGTCCCAGGACAAGAACTGAAATCACTGGACTAGATTTGACATACTACCTAGTAAGAGTTGACACTTTGCCCATACTCATAACCAAGTGGGGTATAGCATGGTGAAAGGACGAATTGCACGGTAATTGTCTATGGAAAGGTTCGTTATATGGTCCATGATGAATATATGTTTATTCGTCAAACCAATTACTTTTCGATCAATTGGGGGTCATGATGTGTTGCTAGATACCGCTCATGACTTGCTTAGATTAAGTGTTGATCTAAGTGGCCAACATAACCGGGAACCTAATGGGTTACACGCATAAGAGTGTCTTGGAGAACTCGTAAAATAGTTTTGGACAGAGTTCCAATAAATGGAGAACAGTCGGATTAAATAGATCCCGATGAGATCGAGATATGTCCCGATGAGATCGCGACATCGATATTGCTGAAAAATATTTCCGGGAGTTTTTCCCATAATGGGACTCGGTAGGCGGTAGACCAATTCCAGTGTGTTGGACCACTTCAGATTTATATATATATATAATTAATTAAGTATATATATATATATATATATATATATATATATATATATATATATATATATATATATGTTAACGTGGAAGGAGAGGAGGAAGCTTTATCTTAAACTTTATATATATATATATATATATATATATATATATATATAAAGTATCTAACGTGTAAAGCAAGCTTCATTTCACCATTTAATGTCTTTTAAAAGTTAAAAGACAAATGGCATTTGGTGATAAGAAGAAGATTGATCGTTGGTTTATAAAAGAGAAAAAACGATGGATGAAGAAGGAGGGTTTTAGAAAGAGTTTCTAAAAACATAAGCCTTCTTCTTCAAAGCTCCATCATCTTTCAAGTTCTTATTCATCGTGATTCCAAGCTCTCCAAGGACAAAGGTAAGAGCTAGCACTCTTTAATTTGTTCTAACTATTCCCGGGTCAAAGGGTTTGTCCCAGTTAGGTTCTCCGGTCTCTGGGTGGATACCGTTAGAGACGGTCTCCTTTGGCCGTTATGATTTGAGTTTGTTGTATAGACACATGGATCCTAGCTTTCGGGAAGGTCCCGGAATAAAAAATTTTGTTTTCCGCACCGTGGGCATGTGATACTCACACCGGGATTTTCCTACAAGCCCCACTTTTGTCCTCATTTTTGCACTTTACTTATTTTCTTGTAGTTTCTCCCTAATATATTCACATTCCAAATCAAACCTTTCTGCAACCTTTAATGTTTCAAGCAAGTCAAGTCTCTCACTACTTCTAAATTTCTCTTCTTCCCTTTGATATTTCGTTTGTTCACACCTCCCTCTTCCTATTGGTTGAGTATTCAACCTCCCCCTGGAGCCCCCTATTCCTCAGACATACTCTCACAACGAAGATAGCCACAATTATGTCTGTTGTCGTATATATTCGTACTCAAAGCAGTAATCGGTGGCCACAATTATGTAGTCATGTTGTGTTCTATTGGCTATTGGAGATAATCTCTCCTAACTGTTAGCATTGTCTATCGTTATCTCTTGTAATATCTTTTCCATATTTATCCTACGACCTAGAATGATCTCTTGTATATTATTTAACCACATTGTGTTAATGAAATAAGATAACCTGATTGATCATCAATATGGTATCACGAGCAAGGTTCCTCCGAAACCTTAAAAATTCCTAGTTTTTTTATTTTATTTTTTGCGGCGTTGTTTCCTACAGTAGCAGCCATGGCGTCCGAATTTTCCACGACGGCCACCTCCACTAATCCACCTCTCATCCAAAACACTGTCGAACCACACAAACCCCTCATTGTTCGAAATCTTGCACACCATACTACAATAAAACTCACACGCTCCAACTACTTATCATGGCAGAAACAATTCTCCACCATTCTCTGTGGTTATGGCTTTCATGGTTTCCTGGATGGCACCACTTCAAAACCACTACAATTCCTTACTGCAGCAGATGGCACCGTCACTGCTAACCCTGCGTACGAGACATGGACTCGGCAAGATAGTCTCATTCTTGGAGCACTCCTGGGCACACTCACTCCCATCGTCTCCTCCCTTCTTCATCGCGTTGATACTTCACGTGATGCTTGGATTTTGCTTCATGATACATATGCCAAACCCAACAGGGGTCATATAAAGCAGATCAAAAATCAAATCAAGACTGTCGTTCAAAGAACCAAAAGTGTATCGGAATATTTGCAATTTATTCAATCTCGGGCTGATCACCTTGCCTTGCTTGGAAAACCCATGGACGATGAAGATTTGATCGATAAAATTCTCGAAGGGTTGGATCCCGCCTATAAAACCATCGTTGAGGCAGTTAATGCACGTGACAGCCCCATCACATTTGATGAATTGCATGAGAAGCTTATCAATCGGGAACTTCTTGTTCGTCCTGCTCTAACTTCACCTCTGCCTAGCATGACGGTGACTGCCCATGCCACGGCATCTCAGTCTCGTCCGAGTGGCCCTCGACATCCTGCCCCACAGTCGTCTTCTTCACAGTGGCATACCTCGCCCCAACCAGTGCAGTCGAGTTCTCCTTTTGCTCACCCCAGTCGTGCTCCTCGTCCGTTTTTAGGCACTTGTCAGGGCTGTGGTGTGCAGGGCCACCGCATAGCCCAGTGTCCCGCACTATGGCTAGATTGTCCAGCAAGCTATTTTCGGTAGTCCGTCCACTGCCTCGCGTGCACAGACTTGGCGACCTGCTCCTGTGCCCTTGTCCCAGCCTTGGTAGTCCGTCCTTGCATCACCGTGGTAGCCACGACCTGCTTCTACCTGGCAGCAATCGCGTGCGCATGCTACCGCAGTCGCCTCTTCCCCTGCAGACTCATGGCTACTTGATTCTGGGGCCTCACATCATATTACTTCGAACTTAACCAATCTCTCTCTTCACTCGCCGTATAAAGCCAATGATGAGGTGGTTCTTGGTGATGGCACCTCACTAGCAATAAGCCACACGGGTTCCACTTCTCTCTCCAGTTCTTCTACTCCTTTAAATTTATCTCTTGTTTTTTATGTTCCAAATTATGCTCAACTAATAATGTGTCTGTTGAATTTTTTCTTCTGGCTTTGTTGTAAAGGATCGGAGCACGAGAGCTATCCTTCTCTCGGGGCCAACCAACTAGGGACTCTATGAGCTACCTGCATCTGTTCCCTCTCGGAAACCACTCATTTGTTTCTCCAGCATTAAAAAAAGTCTCAATGACTGGCATCATCGTTTAGGTCATCCAGCATTTCCACTCTCCAAGCATATTATTTCACAGTTTCAATTACCTGTTTGTAGTTTATCTTCCAATAATACTTGTGCTGCATGCAGTTGTACTAAGAGCCATAAGCTACCCTTCTCTGAGTCGACGATTGTGTCGTCCAGACCACTTGAATACATTTGCTCTGATGTTTGGACTTCTCCTGTGTTATCTAATGAAAACTTTAATTATTACGTTCTTTTCATTGATAATTTCACTAAGTACATTTGGCTATACCTTCTTCATCGGAAATCCCAAGTTTCTGATGTATTCCTTCGCTTTAAAGCACTTGTAGAAATTTTTTTTGGACATTCCATAAAATGTCTGTATTCTGATAATGGTGGCAAATACATCGCTTTAGCCTCTTTTTTCGCCACTCACGGCATCACGCATCTTACCACTCCACCCCACACTCTTGAACACAATGGTTACTCCGAATGTCGTCATCATCATATTGTTGAAATCGGTATTGCCTTACTTACTCATGCCTCTATTCCACGTAGTTACTGGCCCTATTCCTTTGCCACTTCCGTATATTTGATCAATCGCCTGCCTACTCCTACCCTGCAAATGCACTCTCCCTTTCAGTGTCTTTTTCACACCTCTCCTAATTACACAAAACTTCGTGTGTTTGGTTGTCTCTGTTATCCTTGGCTTTGGCCCTATACCTCACATAAGCTTGATCCTCGGTCTGTTCCCTGTGTCGTCCTTGGTTACTCTCTCACTCAGAGTGGTTACTTATGTCTTGATAGCACTACCTCTCGCATCTATATCTCTCGTCATGTCCAATTTGTAGAGGACGTTTTCCCCTTTTGTATACCACCTCCTCCTTCTCCGCCTTCTGACTTAAATACTCCTCTCAGCTCCTTTTCTCCATTTTTTGTTGTTCCGCAGCTTGCAAATGTGTCTTTCTCCTCGTCCCTGGCGTCCACTGGCCCTGCTCCTGCTCCTTCTCCTGAGTCATCCTCATCCTCAACCGAGATGGATCCTGCCTTTACTTTCGCACCCACTACTGAGCATCCTCCTCAGAACACTCATCCTATAGTCACTCGTGCTAAAAATAACATTCGGAAGCCTAATCCAAAACTTTCTCTTCACACTCAGACTCAACTATCTCCGTCGCTTAAACCTACCACTATGACTCAGGCCCTCAAAGACCCTAACTGGAGGCTGGCTATGTCCGAAGAATTTGATGCTTGGTATGTAATGGGACTTGGGAATTAGTTCCCCCCTCTTCTGCTCAGAATCTTGTTGGCTGCAAATGAGTTTTTCGTATCAAACATAATTCTGATGGGTCTATTGACAGATACAAGGCTCGTTTTGTCGCTAAGGGTTTCCATCAGCGTCCTGGTGTTGATTATCATGATACCTTCAGTCCAGTAGTCAAGCCCACCACAATCCGCCTTGTTCTCACTCTAGCTATAAGCCGAGGGTGGACTTTGCGTCAGCTTGATGTCAATAATGCTTTCTTGCACGAACATTTGTCAGAGGATGTTTACATGGTCCAGCCCCCAGGCTTCACTGATCGGGATCATCCGGATTATATCTGCAGGCTTCGCAAGGCCATTTATGGGCTCAAGCAGGCCCCTAAAGGTTGGTACTCTGAGCTCCGTCATTTTCTCCTATCACAGGGGTTTTACAACTCCCGGTCTGATACTTCTCTTTTCATTTACAGTAGCTCTGGTGTTGTTCTTTACCTTCTTGTCTATGTCGATGATATTATTATCACAGGAAGTGACTCCTCGGTAGTTCAGCGGTTTCTTGATGTTCTTGCTGGTCGCTTCTCCTTAAAAGATATTGGTCCTCTCTCTTACTTCTTGGGTGTTGAAGTTGTTCCATACTCTCATGGCCTTCTATTGTCCCAGTGCAAGTACACTTTGGATCTTCTATGACGGTTACACATGGTTGATGCCAAACCGATTCTTACGCCAATGGCATCTGATCAGCCTCTTACTCTTACTTCTGGTCCTGCTTTTGATGATGTTACTCAATATCGGGCTGTTCTTGGGAGTTTACAGTATTTGACCTTGACACGTCCTGACATTGCCTTTGTGGT
This sequence comes from Erythroxylum novogranatense, assembly GCA_029891385.1. Taxonomy (NCBI): domain Eukaryota; kingdom Viridiplantae; phylum Streptophyta; class Magnoliopsida; order Malpighiales; family Erythroxylaceae; genus Erythroxylum; species Erythroxylum novogranatense. The sequence continues at coordinate 18,208,316 of CM057228.1, forward strand.
CAATCGACTTTCTCAATTCATGCATCGACCAACCAACACTCATTGGGCTGCGGTCAAACGTCTACTTCACTACCTGTGTGGAACGTTAGACCATGGCATTCTATTGCGCAGATATTCTCCTTTATCACTTTATGCCTTCTCCGATGCTAATTGGGCTGGTGACAAGGATGACTGGATCTCAATTGGTGCCTTCATTGTTTATCTGGGTGGTAATCCGCATCTTCGAGCTCTCAGCAGACATCATTGCCGATCCTCCACCGAGGGCGAGTATCGCCTGCTGCTTCCATTAGTAGGTAGATTCATTGGATTTGTTCTCTTCTCACTGAGCTCGGTGTTTCTCTTCCTACAACTCCGGTCATCTACTGTGACAACATTGGTGTCACCTACTTGTGTTCGAACCCTGTGTTTCACTCTCACATGAAGCACATTGCTATTGACTTTCACTACATTCGGGAACAGATTCAGGCTAGCTACCTTCGTGTTACTCATGTTGCCTCCGCAGATCAACTTGCAGATGCCCTCACTAAGCCTCTTCCACGGCCTCAGTTCCTTACTCTTTGGGACAAGATCGGACTCTCTACTAGGCCGTCCGACTTGAGGGGGCGTATTGGAGATAATCTCTCCTAACTGTTAGCATTGTCTATCATTATCTCTTGTAATATCTTTTCCATATTTATCCTACGGCCTAGAATGATCTCTTGTATATTATTTAACCACATTGTGTTAATGAAATAAGATAACCTGATTGATCATCAATATTAGTTGTCTCCTAGGGATTTATGATTAGTTACATTTATTGCCTCTGCTGAGTGATGGTAGTAAAGTTTGTTTGTGGCTTATAGAGGGCACAATGATTTCCAGAAAAGGAAATAATAAGAACGATGGTAAAGAGTATAAGTAAGGATGGTTGGACTACCAACTGGTTTTGATTGATTCAATGGTAAACTGACCGATTCACTTATAAATCCCTCTGGTTATCTGATTCAGTTTAGTTTAATAACTTCTTTACATAAAAATCGGCCAATCTGATTCGATTTAGTTTAATAATAACCTGTTTATATAAAAACCGGTTGATTTTTATATAAACAGGTTGTAAACTAAACCAAATCATATAATTAGCTAGTTCATACAGCTGAACGGACCGGTCCTGTTCGGTTTTTAAAACATTGCAATATATAATACTTTATTAGTTAAATATTTATATTAAACTACTAATTTAGAATTAAGTAATAAAATCTAACTAAGTGATAATAAATTTTAACATAATATGTAATCACAATAATTAGTAAAATATATATAGGTTAATCTTTAGAGAGCCTTTCTCCCAAAATTTTTTATCAAAACCCCTCGAATTAATATTTTTTAGCATTATAACTTGTTTGATGAGTGTGAACTACTCTAAAATTTTAAACAATAAATTGGGTCTAATTAATTATTAATAAGCTGCAATACAATGTGCAACTATGTTAATTAGTATAAAATCTCTTCGGGGGAGTCTTCCTCCTAAAACCTCAATATAGAAACTGGGATCTATGACTTGTATTACCAGAAGCTTTTTGGGGAGTGACCCTTACTCACTTGGATCACGCCTAATAATCGAGCAAGAAATTTGATCTAATTAATCAGTGATAGACTCTTAACACAATGCCCTACTACTACGTCAATTAGCACATAAACTCTGGCTTCTAATGTAAAAGGATCCACAAATCTTTGGGATTCGAGTTACCATTTGGAAAAGGATTAAGCAAACTAAGATGTTTGAGTTAACAACTACTTAAAAATTGGGATGGCATTGAAAATAATGCAGTCGAAAGCTAATATGATGGAAATAAAGATTGCAAAACTCACTATGTCAATATCTGAGTTTTCGGGCTTGTTCCATCAAATGGGCCGCCTTGTTCAAATAAGAAGGCCTAAATAACAAGGGGTAGTAGTCATAGGAACAAACAAAATTCCTGTAAGATCACGCTTTGACTTAGTTTAAGTTCCCCAAATTATATGAAAAACAAATCAAATCCCAATTTCTCTAATGCAAAGCAATTCAAATCCCAATTTACATAATCCCCTAAAATTCTCTTTTTCTTTAAAAGGTCAATTAGACTAATATGAACGTAAATAAATAAATCTTTTGACCACTAATTTGAGTTTTGATGAAATTCCAGCTGTTGGAACCATGTATCTTAGACAAAATTAGTTTTCTTATCTCAAATCCGTTCAAAATGGAATTGAATGACTGACCTTGCGCGTGGAGTTCTAATCTAGTATTAACTAATTCAAGAAAACAAAACAAAGTGCGTAACGCTAGGCAAAGGATAAGGTCTTTAGTTATTACTCCATATGTGCTGTGCAGTGCAGCTTCATCTTCATCTTCCTACAACTTCGGATGTGGTCGGCAGACTGCAGCCATTAAATGCGCTTCGAATATCTTGGGAAAGATTACTTTTAAATTGAAATAAACCCAATTTCCTGGAGACTTCTCCAGCAGCTAGATTCGCGGTTGTGGCTGGTGAAAGCATTGAACTTGGGCCACCCATTTGTATGGCCAATGTGAATGGACTGACTAATACAATTTGAGGTGGCAGTGGTACAATTTAAGATACGTGAAAGTTTGTGTTCTAGTCCTCATTGTTCTATAAACTTCTTAATAATAGGAGGCGGTGAGTCAAATTGAACATTCACTTAATTTGAACTTATCGTTTAATTTGCCAAATAAATTATCAATTTGTGCTTTTAAAAGTTTATCTATTCAAAGTGTGCCGAATTCCCACGTTTTGAGATTGAGAGAAACAACCTTCCTAGCTTCAATCCTCCCCAGCTACCAACCTGTAATTTGCTTTTGACTTAATTTTTACGTACACAAATCATCAAGCTTTAACCAATTGAATTTAGACTAATTACATGCATATATATTAACTAAAACGTATTAATGAGGATAGGTAACCTTAATGATTAAGAAGTTCACAGTAAAAAATGATCAGATCACCTGTTCTCATTGTTCTACTCCAACTCTAAATACTCAAAAGGTGGAATTGTTCATTCTAAGCACTCCTACACTCCGATCCGATAAAGTAGTGAAAGAGAGAGGAAGGGATAAATTATAATTTGATGCGTACAAGAAACTACTATATTAGATGAAACTCTCACACCGCCTCTGTCTTATTTTATTCCAACTCTGTTTTAAAAAAATGAAGCAATTTAATAAATAGAGCGTATAAAAATTAAAGATTATAAATTTGAGAACAGAAGATCAAAAGACGCTCAACTAAATGTAATTAAAAACGTAGAATTGTGACGGCGTATACGAAAGTAGCACGCAGAAGTAAACAGCTGGGATTTCTTCGTTTTCTCATTTTCTTCTTTGCGGCGTGAATAACAACAGCCGGAAGTGGAGCATCGTAGCCGTGGAGCAACACCTGCCAGTACGCCGTGGCATATTTAATACCAAGATTTCCATCCACTTGTCTTACGTTTCAAAGCAATTTGGCAAGAACTATGTACCTTTCTTTTTCAATACCGGTCAAATTCAAAATCATTATTTATCTTTCAAATTTTTATTAATTAAAAGACAATATTCAATAAATTATGAATCACATATTTCAAGTAAAGTCATCAAAATAAAATTTTGACAAACTATTTATAATAGTTATCCTTTAAATACATATTAAATAAATTATCAAATGCGTACAAGTACATATAATAAATTACAATTTATATGAATCAAAGATCTATTTGAGGTTTAGCGCACTCATAATTACATATTTTAGAATATAATTTGGAAAAGTTTTAGAGATCATTCATACTAATATTAGTGATTCATATTCACCTATTATTTATAATCCAAAATATCTTTTGGGTTTTATTGATGATTATTTTATTATGAATATGTGTTTTTAATTATAATTGATTTCAAAGTTCTTGATAACTTCACGATCTTCAAGAACAAAGTTACGAATTTATTAAGAAAATCAATAAAAATGTGAAAAAATGTGGGATATAATCATGTAGTATTATAGTAGACATGAGTGGCCCCTGCCCAGGGCCAACTATGAGAGGGGGCCCCTCTTCAACAGCTCCCTCTCATATAACGTTAAAGTCATAGTCATTAAATGACTTTAATGTTGGAAATCTTTTACTTGTGCAGGGAGCAAATAGTGGATGCCTTTCTCTGCGAAGATTCAAAGACTCGTTTATGTTCATTTATAGCCATTTTAATTTATGACCAAAGCGTAAACTTTCTCGTTTGTGACATAAGATCAGAATCCATGCTTTTAACGTTAAAGTCATTAACGTTAAATAATGTTAAAGTAATTTAATGTTGTAATTTTTTTTTATGTAAAGTTAACTTTGTGATCCCATGCTTATAAATAGTCTTGAAATATTTAAGTGTATTCTTACCTTCTAATTTCTTTATTTTCATCAATATATGTATTTAAAGTATTCCAATTCAAAAATTAGCAGCAAAAAATTTTGCGATTCTGTCTTCTGAGTATAATTTAAAGGTAAAGTTTCTGATTTTTTAATATGTTTTTATTCTTTATTTTTTATTTTTAATATTAAATATTAAATTTTGCTATTTATTTCTGTATTACAAATGACTTTGCCAAATGAGTTAATGTCATCAGTTGAAATATTAGAATTTGTTCAAACTGCAGATTGTTATCTGTGACTGTAGCATCAGCTGAGAGAAGTTTTTCAAAATTAAAATTATTGAAAAACCTACCTGAGGTCATCAATGTCACAAGAAAGGTTGAATGGTTTAGTTATGTTATGTATTGAGAAGGATATCTTGGACAATATTGATCTTGATAATATTATTAATAATTTTGCATCTAGAAATGCACGGAGAAATTGTTTTTCATAAATCATAATCCTCTGTGTATTTGTTAGTGTTATGATCATTTAATATTTAGTTGATTATGTAAACTTATAAATTTAATCATTTACGTTTCATACAAATATGTAAACTTAAGTATATTGTCAATTTATTGGGGGTCTTTTTTTAAATTTCGCCCAGGGCCTATAAAACTATAGGAACGACCCTGATTATAGGACAAGAAAATGGTTTTTGTTTTGTCAAATACTTAGAAACTTGTAGAATGTAGATCATTTTGCTATACTAAGTAATCCTAAATAGAAAGGTTAGCAAAAAGATGAAATTGCACCTCAAAAGATATAACGAGGAGTATGCAAAGCAAGACTTACCTTTCATATCATCTTTAGGGTGGGATTATTAAGATTGTATTGTAGATTCACAACCAAATCTTAAGCACGTTCGTCCCAAAGACACATTTTAGGTCATATAAAGGATGAAATTGAATTTCACCCATCTTCGTATTTTGGGCTACCATACTGGGGTATGCCTATCTAATCATAACAAAAATCAATTGCATTCTCATTACACTTATTACTATTTTGTAGAATATTTTGACCATTATAAAGGCTACATATTTTTATTATAGAGTCATAAATACGTAACTTTCTAGAACATGATCTCTATAATAAGGTTAGTCTTTTTCACGTTTTAGGCAATAACGAAGTTAATACAAGTGTCATTTTATATCCTTCACCCATTTAGATAAGATTAATAGATCTTGGGTCTGTCATTCCAATTAAGAAATAAAAATTAATATAGGCATATAGTGAAGTTCTGATGGCTTAGGATGAAGCTGACCCAGTCCAGCTAAGAAAATATGTTATGGTGAAGTTATCTATAATATTATCTGACTATGTTGTCTATCTAGGTGAGAATGACTATGATAGTTGATCTACTTATTTTTTTAGATAATGTTTCTTATCCTCATACATATTTATAATAAGATATAAGGAGAGATAAAATATAACCCTAATACATAATTAGGTATGCAAATTGTTGAATTACCTCATAATTATAAACATTTTGGTTATAAATGTGTTTTAAGATTAAAAAGACCTTTAATATAAAATTATTAAAGCTAGATTGATTGTCAAGGGTTTGCTCAAAGACAATGGATAAACTTAATGTATTTTCCAAAGATGCATTTAGAATGATTATCACAATAATATTTTATTATAATATTTAGTTACATTAGATAAATGCTAAAATCACTTTTCTGAATGAAGACCTCTATAAAGAGGTTTATATGAATGACCTAAAGGGTTTTATGAAGATGAAAAGTGTAGCGCCCCCCCCCCTCACCGTAGGGTACTCATCGGGAAACCCGAAGGTCGCTCCGATACGTATCCCACGATAAAGGTGCACCACCAGAATATTTCCCTTAATAATCCACATGGCATCGCAATAATTTAAAACCATAACACAACACGATATCAGAAACCACTAAATTTTAAAATCATAATATCAATCACATACGGTCATCCAATAATGAATAGACAAGTCTATCGGTCCCCGAACAAAACCAAAAGGAAAGCGATACAAGCATCTATCCTAAGTCATCCTCAAAATCCAACCCGGTGACCGACACATGTGCCATCGCCGCTTCCCGCCAAAGACGCTTGCACGGTAGGAAAAGGCTATCTCCGAGCTAGGGTCTACTCTATCGATCTGAAAAATTAGATGCAATTTTGGGTGAGTTTGCGAACTCATGAGAAACCATCATCGATGGTTCACTCAAATCATGCATTACGCAAATTGCGTGCTGACACATTACGGTAATATTCAATTAACGGTATTATATAACAATTTACATGAGTTTATAACGATTATACGATATCGGTGACAATATTACGAGAGCGTAGAACAATTTCTGATATCACATCACAATTCTGATAAATCATGGCATCACACGGTTCGGTAATCATCACACAATTTGGCAATTCAATCAATCATGTATATAATGCATATGAGACTCTTTCCAGTTATTCAGTATTGTGCCCAAGTGCTCAGTCAGTGTTCAGTGGAGGACGCGTCTGTGATTTCTCCCTCGGGCTCGAAGTCTTGGCCGATCGATGTTCGAGCTCGAGGCTCTTTTCAGTGATAATAGCAACTTGGGTCACATTCTATTATCTGATCATGCATTTATGCATGCAATGCAGTGTTCAGTAATTTAGTATTCAGTGATTCAGTGTATGGCTATAAAAGCCCAGTATTGTATTTCTTAGTAACATACAGTAATTCAGTCCAGTACAGTAATCCAATCCAATACAGTAGAAAGTGATCATTTGTTCATGTACATTTCAGTAATCATGCAATTTCACAGTCCAATACAGTAGAGGCATACCATCCGATCATGTATATTTCAGTAATCATACAGTTTCACATTTGGCAAGTAATTCACGTTGATCATTTAAACAGTCAAGAATTTGAGAAACCAACTAGGTTACTCACCTGTAACTTCCGAGCTACTGCCTGGAAGTTCCAGCAATGTCCGTAGAATGACAATCCAACGACGCCTCGATAACAGTAAAACACAGTCCCATTACTAGATGCTCAATTAAATAGTTCAGTAATGCATATGTCTCAGTGAAATTATGTACAACGCATGTTCACGATTTTCCCGGCGCTAAAACCCAATTTTGAACTCTTATGTCACATTCTAACTCTTCGCTCAATTGATAGACAATAATGGATCCAATCCTAAAATTCAGTTCAATTTCCTCAATTCATATTTCCTAAAGCAATTTCCTATCCATTGGGTCAAAACCTCTATTGAGAATCCCAATTAAAACTCCAATTGTCTCAATTCAATATTTAGGTCACACCATGAACCATAATCGACTTTATTCTCTATAAATCAATGTCACTTAAATCAATTCTAATTCCTATAATTATCCTCAATTGTAGACCTCTTTCCCTAGTCCGTAACGAATCTGGAATCACCTCAATCGGAGGTCTACACCATGAATTATGCTTGATAATTTGAAATTAATTCAATGGAGCAGTCCCTTCTTGCTGATTAAGAGGCCCTCGCCACGGCGTGAAATGGTCCGCTTCGTCGCGCGAACAATCTAATTCGGACGCTTGCGCGGCGAAGAAGACTCGTCACAAGGCGTCAATTAAATGACGCCGCCATGACGTCTTCTTCTCCTCGCCATGTAACTAATTAAAATTGTCATGGCGAGGCTCTCATGCAGAAGTCGCGCGCGCATGACGAATCCTTCGTCTTCTCCGATCGTTTTAAGCTATTTCTCTCTCTATAAAACCACCATTAACTCTCCCAACTACTCAATAAACCATAATAAATGTCATAAATGCCATAAAAATCATCAATAACAACATTAAAACCATTAAAACTTACCAATCAAGCTCCCATCCACAGATCTTTCAAAAATACCGTAAACCCTAAAATCTTTCAAAATCAACGATGATCCACTCTATAGCTTCTCAATCCTTCATCAATCACAACAAACAAGTTAGCCTTACACAATGAGGAGAAAACCACAAGGAAAAATCGAAGGATCTCACCGTTGGGAGAATTCGAAGATCACCGTAGAGGGGAAGAAGAAGAAACGAAATGCCTTAGACCAATTTTCCCCAATTTCTTTCAAACCTATCTATTTATAGACATAGGTCTCCAAATCAATCCAAATTTCAGTCTCTAAATTTCAATAGCTCAACATTTTAATTTCCTAACAGTATAACCCTAATATTTCCCTTGCCATTGGACCATTCTTTCAGTACTATACAGTCAATTAGTCTGTCACTCCAAAATTTCCGGTCCGGGCATTTTCTCCCGAATATTTCCTATAAATCACTATCAATTACCAGTCACTCTTAGGCTATTCTAAATCAGTCATTCGAGTCCATTTACTCCTAATTTATCAATCAATTACAATCCAGTCAGTCCAGTCAGTTCACAATCCAATCAATTTATACTCACAATTAAATGCCGGAAAATCATGAATGCATGTACCTATGAATAAATGCATATGCAAGAAACCAGTTTCTCTATAATTAGAGGCCAGTAACATGTTCAATCAGTGAATGCAATGAAACCTATCAGTCTAACCCAGAATTACCAAAATACCCTTGCTATCAGTAACGGGATGTTACAAAAAGAGTCATATATTTTGTAAATTAAGGAAATCATTATACGGATTGAAATAAGTTTCACAATAGTGGTACTAGAAGTTTGATGAGGCATCGCCTTATTTGGCTTCATGGAGAATAAAGTTGAAAGAAATTTGCATCATATGGTCCTTAGAAGTAAGAATTTAAAAAAAACTTTGGAATATGAATGATATCTTGCTTACATCAAATGACTTGACATCATATGATACATGAGGTTAAACAACCATTGGCCAATCATTTAATATGAAAGATATTAATGAAGTATCTTTCATCCTTGGTATTCAAATTAACCGGGACATATCACAAAATTTGTTAGGTCTCTCACAAAGAGCATACATTGAGCATGAATTACAAAGGTTTATTATGGAAAAGTATAAACCTTGTACAACACCAATCTCTCTCCAAAAGATTTTGTCCTTAGTACAGTAAAATGTAGTGGAATGAGAGAATATGAATAATGTTCCTTATTCTAGTGTAGTTGACAACCTAATGTATGATCATCTATATACTATACTTGATATTGCATTTGTTATTATACTACCGGGTATTTATTTATCTAACCTAAGTAGAGAACAGACTATTGGAATACAGGTAAATAAGTTTTGAAATAAATTTGTGTAATAACTATTTTATCCTAGGTGTAGATCAAACCACTGGAATATAGTTAAATGAGTTTTGAAATAACTTTGTGTAATAAGGAATTGTAAATTGACATTTAGAAAAATTAATTGATTAAATCTAATTTAGCATATAGATTCATATTTTGCCGTATGTCTGGATGATAAGCAACTTGCATCATGTTATATTTTCATATTAGCAAATAGTGTTATTTTATAGAGAAGTGTTAAACAAACATTCTTTTTAACCTCTTTGACCCTACATATAGACTTTGCTTCATTTTATAGGACTACTTCATAAGCAATTTGCTTAAGAAACTTCATTTTTGAATTGTCTATGGCTAATTTAGTTGTTAGACTCATCTAACTGTATTGTGATAATGTTTCTACTATGTTGTTTAGTAATAATAACAAAAATATCTTAAGCTTCAAGCATTTGAAGGTTAAGTACTTAACCATTAAGTAGTTAGTATAAAATGGTTATATCAAAGTGGAGCACACTTTGGTTGAGTGTATGTTGGATGATTCTTTAGCTAAAGGACTTTGTCCAATCATTCTTTAAGAGAAATATCTATAATATGGGTTTATTGAAATTCTTTGACATTGTTAATTAAAGATCATTTCCTTTATGCTCCAAATACAATTATGTTTTAATATATTGTGACAATATATATATATATATATATATATATATATATATATATATATATATATATATATATATATATATATATATATTGATGGTCATCATTTTATTCCATCATACAAATTGTTTTCAACTATCATAATGTATATGAAAGTCTTAAATTTGTATCAAACTCTAACATATTACTAGTTATTGAAGCTTATATAAAGTTTAACCATAATAATATATATGTTGATATATAAAGATATCTTGAGATATATTCATACACGAGTTATATCACTCATAGTGGGATACAAGTTTTTATTTATATAAATATTTTCTCTAATGCAACTTAATATATAGTGCAAGAAAATAATTTTCTCTAACTCAATTTATCGAGGAAGCAACATTTTCATAAAGTTTAGAGAAATTGAGGTTAACAAATAAAATATGGTATATTATAGATCATACAAATACCACTGCTTTGTTTATCACATTCTATTTTCTCATTCATATTAGTAAGGTTATTAAATATGTGTGATTGTATTCAATTTGTACCACATATGACACAAGTTTTTTATACTTTTTGGTATTAAAAGTCCGATGGGACCATCGATGGACTTTTGTTATATTTAGATCAATATTTATAAAGACCGACTAATCTAGTATTCTTTTGTATTGTTTTCTTAATCACAATTATAGTAATTAATATTTGTTCATGGGAAAGAATGATGGAATTCTAATTCTCATTCGCACATCTATTATTACCAATTTTTAAAGTTAAATTTAAGAAGAAATAAAATTTGATCCATTATAAAGATAATAAAACGACCTAATAAAAGATCTAGTTTAATGGGCTAAAGTCTCGTAAAAATAAGGGACCTTATTAGTGTGAACCAAGTACTTAATGTACAACCTTGAGTGTGTGATTGTTGAAAAATGCCTCTATTTATTTATAACCAAATGTAGTAAGCTATATTTCTTAAAGTAAGCTTAAACATGATCTTATTTCTTTCATTTCTATTATGTATTATTGTATTATATAATGCCATTTCAATGGCTAATTGCCAGTACTCACAGGGATGAATTAGTTGCCTAAGATCATAATATTATTCTATATACCATAAATGTATATGCATTCAATGAATAAGAGATTAATTGTTTCACTATGCTATTTAGAAAAGAGATAAGTGTCACTTACATTCCTATACTTCTTCAATATGTTCAAGGTAGCTAGTTTCCCTCTTATGGCTAACCATATTTTAGTTGAAGCTCTACGATTGGCAAGTTAAAACCATAACAATTTATGCCATTTTACTTTAGGTGCTCGACCTTTGATGTATTCTTTATAAGAAAAGTCAGAGTAGAGTTCTAATAATAACAAGTTGCATCTAACACAATCCTCAATACCTAGTATCAGTTATTAAACAAGATTCTAGTAAGCCAAACAACTTCGAAAGGAAGTTAGAGCCTTCTTAACTGTGGCACTATTCATAATTAGATTCCTTATAATGGTCAAGGAATGAACATTAATCAACAGACCAATGTTTGTCTAACTATCATATCAAAAGGGAGTATAATTAACATCACTAAATTGGTAGGATGTATAGGGTTTGATTCTCTCCCTTAGTTTTAGGATATTTAACATAATCCAAAAGGTGTTGCTCTTGGGACTTATATTTTGGAACCTTTTGTTTTTAATGTTATGAGCGTGTATCCATTTAACCCACAAGAAACTTTTATCTTTTAGAATTCTCAATATTCTTTTAAAGAATTAAACATGTTTTATTATTTTTATGGGAATTATCCCCAATCCACCATTTTGTTTGGGTAAACATAGGTCTTTTTCACTTCACTATTGCATTGGTTGGACTAGAATCACCTCCAGACCAAATGAATCTTCTAAACATTTGCTATATTACTTTGCTTATGCACCTAAGAAACCAAATATGAGAGGACGAGAATACTTGTAGTCTCTTAAGAATTAAGATTAGTAGTTAAATATGTCCTATAAGAGGCAAACTCTTATTACACTAGTTGGAAATTCTTACTTTGATTTTCTCAACTAATTTCATAAATTCACTAGATAGTAGTTTTTTAAGAAAAACAGAGATATCATGATATTTTTATTAAAGGCCATAATGCTTTCACTCTAGTAATGCTTTCCAGAATACTAATACTATTCATTAGTCCCTTCTATTCGATGTTGATTAATAACCTTGAGAACTATTTGAAAATTCTTAAGGATGTTCTAAAAGCACACATTGAGCTGGGGTTTGCCTTTGAAAAGACGATGAGATCATTTGTGAATGAAAATTTAGTTATTTTTAAGGACTTACATTTAAAATGGTACCTGAACCTCTTTTTTTGCTTAACATAAGGTTGATTAATGCCTCCATGCTCAAGATAAAGAGGTAAAGGGACAAGGATCCCCTTGTCTCAATCCCTTAACCCTTTAAATCAAGAAGAAAGTTAAAATCCTACATTGTGTGTCTAATGAAACGCCAATTTAAGGAGTCAAAAGCCTTATCGAAGTTTTTCTTGGATGCCCTTATTAAAGTTGATCTTAATGATGCAATTCTTGCTTAAATTCTTTTTGTTGTAAATTTTGAGCAATTCCTACATTAGTAGCATATTGTCACCAATCAACATATTCTTGACAAAGGCATTGAGAGGGATCAACTAATTTATCAATGATGATTCTTAATATGTCAGATTACATTTTAGAAATGACATTGTATATGATGTTGCAGCAAGAGATAGGCATAAAGTCCCTTAGGGAATTGGGGGGTTAAACCTTGGGAATAATTGCAATGTACATTCTGATTAGTTCCTTCAACATCTTCCCCTAGTTAAAAAATTATAGAATCGCCTTTATATTCCTTTAGTAAGTGCCCACGTCTTTTAATAGAAGAAAACATATAGTACATCAACACCTAATCCTTGTAAGGATGTAGGAATATCATAATTTCTTCACATCTATTTCACTGAAAGGTATGATAAGGAGTTTAACTTCTTAAGTGGAAATTACTTTGCCAATATGAGGTTTTAATTGGAGAACTAAAGAAGTAGCATCAATGTTAGAGCCTAGAGTATTTAAGAAATAAGAGAGAGCTTTATAGTGTATCACTTTTTTAAAATGCAACCAATTCCCCCCTTGATCCCTTAGAGAGGCAATCTTGTTAACATTCTTCCTAGAAAGCATAGGTTTGTGGAAGGACCCTATGTCTTTTTGACCTTCTTACAACCATAACTTCCTGGATTTTTTCTTAATAAGTTAAAGATTATTGTTAATTGCTTAAGTGTAGTAAAGCATAATAAGCTTTTCTTATTCTTATAGAGATATATCACTTGAGGAGCTGTAAGGAGAGGAGAGGTCTAAACTTTTTCTTAGCTTTATGGACTGCTTGTAAGGTGTTAAACTTCTTCTTGTTCAAATCTTTTATCTCATTTTTAACAAGCTCGAACTTTCTCAAACAGACATATAATGTATGCCTTTAGACAATTAAGCTCCCCAAAGCCATCCACCCTAAGAAGAAAATTATTGAAACAAAAAGAGGAATTCCTTCTTTACGAAGAAAAGATATTATGTACCAGAATATGAGAATGATCAGATAATAGGGGGTTATTAAAGCTAGCCTTTCTTAGTGGGAAAGCCATCAACCAAAGATCATTAACTAGAGCTCTGTCCAGTATTTACCTCAAGTTTCATTCTCCTTTTTGCTTGTTATTCAAAGTAAATAAATCCATTCCATACAAAGATCAGTGACTTGAATATGGTTCACACAGTTCCTAAAGTCATTTGTGTAGTTTTTCAAACTAGCATTTCCTTTAGCTTTCTAAATAGAGATGTTAATCTAACTTTAAGAGTCCTTTATGGAATCCTTAATTTTTTTCAGTTTGTTCCAAAGTAATATGTGTTAGAAAGCTAAGTTAAAAGCATAGAAAAATATAATAAAGAGCCTAATTCTGACTTATTTGATTTGTATTTCCAAGTGAATAAGTTGATCCAGGAATTTAAATGACGAATTTCCATTTTGTTTGGGTTATAGGCAACTATGATCCTCCTATTATAGTGTTTGTCAAGATTAGTCATAATACTCCGATTACTCCTTAGGAAATTTAGATTGTGCTTATTATGTTCCTTGATTCTAGATTCTAAAGGGCCTATCAAAAGAGGGTTTGTATCTTTGAAATAATCTAAACGCATTTGTCGTTTATTAGGACAATTTAGCTCCCTAACATTCCATGTTAGGGTGTTAATTTTGGAGAAGGATCACCCATTGGAAGTTTAAATCACTTTCCTCTTCCCTGGTAGCTATTTAGAGGGAGCTTGAAGTGTCTTAGCATACATTTACTAGCTTTATAACTTTGGTGGGAGCTAATGCAATAGTACAACTAGGAGAATGTTAAGATTTTGAAACAATAATGAGCTTCTCCTTATGAGCATCATCCTGACTATTTGGTTCTATTGGAACTTCATTTGATGTAACCAAATGTGCTTGTAGGGGGTTTGATTAAGTACCTTCCCTCTATTGAATCTCATTGTCTGACTGTAAGTCTTGCCTTATGAGCTCAAAATACTTACCAGTTTAGATCATCCTCCTAGTAGTCTTCCATACCTATTTCTTAATCTTGTTACTAAGTTTGCAAGTATAGGTGATTAACACTTCCTTCTTCTATTAGATTGCAGTTTTCACATAGTTTCATGAGTGGTATTTTGTTTGGAAAGTCCTCATCATCTTTAACAAGGACACACACTGGAGCATAGTTCACCCTCTCAAGTTAGTTTAGTAGCCTCATCCAAATATAATGACTTTCTAATATAACTAGTAAGATGACTCAGATCTCAAGTGAACAAGTATTCCAATAATATATGATGTATATTTAACCAAATGAGAATGTGTTTTTACTTAATATCACAGAGTGTTGATTCCCGGTTTCCATGCTTAAAGAAATATAGGCTTAAAAGTTGAAATGCCATGGTCCAAACTTTCATTACTTTTTATCCCAAGGATGATGAACTGAATTTGAAATAGAAAATGTCCTCATCATTTAACATAATCTCTAACAAACCAAAAAATTTCAAATGAAATTATGCTTAAGAGTTAATAGCAAAAAGAGGCTTTATTATCCGGAAAGTAGCCTAATAGGTTGATTCCCATTTTCTATTCCTTTGAATTGTCAATATTTGAAACCACTACAACCCTACTAGCATAGAGTGAGCATGAACATTATTCGAGTTTGAGAAATTAGGAGCTATCACCGATGACTTGACTCTTAGGTTATGTTTGATTGGGTAGTTATTAACAGAATAGAATGTAATGTAATATTATTTTATTGTTTGAGAAGAAGGTTTATAATGGAATGTAATAAAATATGATGGAAGATAATAGTTTTACATTATATCTCATTTCATCCTAAATCATAAAAATAAGTTACCTCTAATTTGGAAAGTTTAGAGTAGAATGTAAAATGATAACTAATGTTTCACTATATTACATTATAAACTCTTCTTCTAAATAATATTTCACTATATTATATTATAAATTTTTCATCCCTTTCAAATAATAATTTTTTAATATTACATTTGTTTACATTCTATTTCATTTTAAATCATTCAATTATATTAAAAATCTTATAATAATCCCACAAGTAAGTTACACATGGGTAACCGGTACCTCCTACAAGTAAGGAATAATCCTATCCTCTCCAATAATGTAATTCTAAGTGACGGTGGATATGAGAGTAGGATGCAGAAAGAAAACAGCTGGGATTTCTTTGTTTTCTTCTTTTCTTCTTTGTGGATGTGGAGTGAAAAATAACAGCTGGAACTTCATAGCTGTACACCACCACCCACCAAATTTGCATTAATGCGCTGTTGCTTTGACACCGCATCTTATTGGGAAGTAAAACGAAAACGCATACACCATAAGTTTGTCACACGTAAAATAAGCCCCTTGACGACTTCGATTTAGTAATTCGAAATTGAATTAATGTGCAACTTCAAGTTAGAATTGATGTTAAAAAACCGCCCTCCATACAAGGATTACAATACGCCGCACCTACAGTCCCTGATCTCTGTAAGTTACACATGAAAGGGAAAGGGACTACAATAATCGTATACCCTAAATTACGATATTCATCTACCTAATGCTTTAAAATAAGTTTTTTGTATTCATCAAATGTATAACAGACGATGGAAGCTGCTCCGAAGACGAAGAATAAGGGTCACAAATCTTTCTGAGCTCAGTGTACCTCTCCAAATCAAAATTTTGGAGCTTCATGAGCTGCCTCTGTTTGTCACTAAATCTGCTTTGGTAAAACCCTTCAAAGGACGGCTCTTTCGATGTCCTGAGAAAGAACGCATAGCCTGCCATGAAATACATGGATGTAACATAGAAGCAAATTGGCTCCATTATGTCCCAAGATAGCTCCCAGAAGGTTAGCCTCATGAACCCAAATGTTTGGACAACCAGAAAACCGAGGCCGCACCATAATTCTCGGCGAACCAAGGTCCTGGCTTTTTGGTCGATCTCAGCTTTCTGTTTCTCCATTTGTTTTAGCTCCTTTCTTCTCGGATCATTCGGGTTGGTTACGGGTAACGGAATTAGACCTCCGATGACTTTCACTACCTGCAAGAAATGATACATTGGAAAGATTGTATGGTAAAGCAAATCTCCATACAACTTGTGTACTTGTTGATAGATGAACAAAATGATGATCTACTAGTGGACTCAGCGATAAAATTTCAGACTGGGGGAAAAGGAAAACCAGATTAAAAGTGGAAATGAACAAAAGCTTAAAAGAAAAAGTAAAACATTTTTGATCAAAAAAAGGGACTTTCACCCATAGGAACTGACATCCTTAACAACAATACGAAGAAGAGACATGAAAGACAAACAGACAAGAGACAGAAAATCTCAAGTCATTATTAATGCTACCAACTTTTTACTCCTGAAATTATCACGAAATTTACACACCCTTCAAGTAACGCTCAAACAAATAAAACCAAAACCACTCCTAAACCGACTTGGTCAGATTCTCCTCTTTCTCCCACTCATTTCTACTTTTTTATTTTTTGCCCTTGCCAAATCAAAAACCAGATAAGCTAATGAAGCTTTTGGAATCAAATAAAAACTCAGGTTGGGTGGTAAGGCTTTAAAAATATGGACCGAAAATCATTCCACCAGAGGGTAATCAAATATAGATAATCTGGTCACTGTAGAAACCGAGTGGCCTTTTATGGTCCTTTAGATCTTGATCGAAACAACAAAGTTTCATTCTCCTGTCGAAAAACAAAGGAAAATAACCATAAAAAAACTTATCAGTTCTCGGTAAACCCCAAATCCAAAGAAAAGAAAAAACAAGTTTTTGAAGATTTTAATTTATCTGGTGTTTTGAAACCTAACTCTCACAGGACCATGCATGCTATTATTATTATCTCTGTAAAAAAAGATCAATAAGAGAGGCAAACAAATACAAGAATCATAAAAGCATATAATTAAATTGAATTTGATTCCAAAAAATGTCGATTTTACCTTTTCAGGTTTGAGATACACGACGTCCCCGATAACGAGAACACTTCCTGATTCGTCTAACGTATTCGCCACCCCTTTTGCCTGCTCCGGATCTGAACAAACTTCGCCGATAGTTTGCACAAACTCCGAATAAGTTATCCAAGTTTTGTCCATCTGTCTCAATCTTGATTTCATCAACTCCAACTGCGCAACTCGCAGCAACTTCCTCGTGCCCTCTATCGTCAGCCCCTCCTTGTCCGCCTTCCACATTTCCGGAGGGAAGAATCGGTCCAGGCGGATCCGATCCTTTGTAACGTCGAAAGCTTTGAGTTTGTCCTTAAGCTTCTCGCCGATTTGCATAGGCAGGATCTCAGGCTGGAAAATAGCCTTCCTGTGGAACAATCGCCGGAACATCCCGTGGTCTCCGGGATCGGGAGAAATGCTGGCCTCGCTCGACCTCTTCTGGATGCGGGTCTGCACCGACGACGAAGTAATGCGGCAACTTGTGAGAGATTGGCTCGAAAATTTGGAGATTCTATAGAGACGTTCGGCAAGGTCTTTTTTAAACGGCATTGTTCCTAAGGAAGAGAAACCTCGCGGAGTTCCTATAACAATCGAAGCGTTTTGGTTTCGTGTATTGAATGTTGAATAACGATAGTTTTGGCGTCGTTTATATAGGGGGCCCAAGAAAGAAGAAAATGACGAGTAAATCAAAATATCGCGATATTTACATATCCAAAGTCCCCACTAAATACAGAATGTATCCGCTTCCTCGCGACTGGGTATATTCGCTCCACTTGCACCAATATCTCGAGAAATTGGGAGTCGGTAGGTCCCGCCAGCTCACGAGGGATATTATCATGAGACTGGGGCTAATCACCTTACACGTTGTTGGCTATGGATTGTAGATCAGTGCCGTCTGATGGGAGACCATGTCATTAATCAGACGGCATTAGAGTTAGGAAGTTGGCAACCCAAAATTGACCCTTTTTAGAACAATTTATCTCAAAATTCAAATTAAAAATTTCATACTTGTCATAAACATGTTGAACACGTGGAAGAAAGAGACCGATTAATAAGTCAAAAATCGAAAAAAAGAGAGAGAAAGAGAGCTGGAGTAGGACGGACAACGTGAGGTTAGGTAGCTCATTTAGAGGAGGCCTTTGGTTCACGCAAACGTGTCGCCACATATTGAATGTATCCTAACAAGATTTGTTATAATTCTTGTGACTTAATTTAACCAGAAACATAGGAGTTGATGTCTGATGTAGAAAGTTGATAAAATTCAAATGCAGTTAGTATATTAGTATAATTTATCCAAACGGTAATAATTCAAGTTCTATTATAAAAAGCAGCGATCGCAAATAAAAGAAATTCAAGTATCTGATGCTTCCAACTTTCTTCAATAAGTAAAACTGCCTCAGATAATGCCTAGCTAGTCCCTTCAACTTTGTCAATATGTAAATCCTGCTACTGAATGTTCATTGGTGAAGAAGGGGAGACAAAAGCTTATGTTGTACTTGTATTATCAAACGTCAAAAACCTAGATCCTTGTTCAGATTTTCCTTTTTTTTTCCATGTTCATGACATCTGATTTGTCTTTAAAAAAAAAAAGGGTTCAAAGGAATCCTTTCTAGGTCTGCAAATGCCTTATTCCCTTGTTACTCAACTGTGAGGCTGAGACATGCTGCAAGTTGAAACGTAGTAGTGACTACTTATAGATGGGAGGAACCTGTTCCTAGTGAAGAATTATTGGGAATTTATCTCATCTAAAGTAGAATGAAATTGCAATGTCATGGCTTAGCTTCGCTTTTAACTGAAAAGAAAATCCTCCAATTTGCATATATTCTTGTGAAATTATCGGTCAATCATGTTATGGGTAGTACTAGTCTTGCTTATGCTACAAGTTGTATTCCACGTTTCATTTCTTGGGAGTAATTCAAGGCAATCGTTTTCCAGAAATCTGGGATCTACTGGCGTGGTTTTTCGTCAGTGATGATCTACCCATATTAATTTGGCAGCTCAAAGTTGTGGGTAGCTGACGAACTTCACCCCATCAATGTTCGCAGAAAAGAGGTAAGTTACAAGAACAATATCGCGCAGGATTAGACGTTTCTGTTAAAAGAGATATGGAAGTTGTTGCTACAACGACAAGCATCTATAGTCTTTAGTTAACCAAATTAACAAGTTCTTTTTATGAATTTCATGTGTGCCTCAGGATTTGTCTGAGTTGAATGTGGCTGGTGCTTTTCTTACAGTGCAATGTTGCTCGAGGTCCAGGTCCAAGTCCAAGCCCAAGTGTATTAAAAAGAAAGAAATGTTGGAAGGCAATTGCTGCATCTTTTGTATATTTTTAATGGATATGACAATAAAATTAAAAGCTCATTAGTAAATTAATTGCAACTAAATTAGGGAAGTTGATGGGTCAAAGGATAAGCATTAAAAATTTCCTCATCAGGATAGACGTGGATTTTTATGCATTTGAACTAGGAATCGTTAGCATAGCTTATCCAGGTTCAGGTGTATTAAAAAGCATGACATGGAGTGGGTCAAATCCTGGATTTCTTTTATAATGCAAGACATATCAAAATGCAAGCCATCGACAAGGCCTAAGTGGTCTTAGCTGCATATAAAGGTTGCTAGAGCAAAAATTGCTATTAGTATAAGTATTTTGTTACGGGCCTATGCTTGGGATCGCGTCCAAGGATGATTCTCGAAAAAGTTAATCTCTTTCTCCTTATTTACGTTGGTTCCCTTTCTTACACAACCTATTTTTGGTGATGAAAAATTGGCAACACTTGTCAAGGACATGGTCTGCCAAAATTTAATTAAATTACTCTACTCCTAAGCTAATTTTTATGATAACTTCTTACTTACTTTATTGCATATTGTAATACCCTTATATAGGTAAAGAAAAACAAAAGTTCCACCTAAATTAGGACTCCTATTCAAATTGTTTAACATAATTACAACATAAACTAGTGCAGAAATAATAGGAAAATAATAGACTTTTACTAAAAAATAGACTCCTAAAACATTCATCTATATCATTACTCTCCACATCGAGCTTACCCTTAAGTTCGAAATCAAGTTATGCCAGTGATGGTATGCGAAGATATCTCCTCTTCATCTTCAGAATCTGCCACCTCAATCCAAAATAATCTCTTATATTTGTGCCCCGCCGAATAAGATTTGTCGCAATTGTAGCTCAACCCCTTCTCTTTTCTTTTAGTCATTTTTGCTTTGGTTAAGCATCTTCCCATCAGGAGTGGAGTACTTGCTATATTGGAGGTTGTTGTTTTAGCCCGCGAGTTTATATTACTTCTTAAAAGTGTGGCTACACTCGCTCTGGTTTTGTTACTACTATTATCTAGTTGCGAAGATGGCCATAGGCATAGACGGAGATATGCGGGGCCCAGTGGTATACTGGGCCCTCCAAGTTTTTCAAAAATTAAATATTTTTTTAATATATATATATATATTATTATATAATATAATATAATATAGTATAATATATCAAAACCCTACATAAGTTGCTGTTGTTGCCATCTATACTATATATAATATATTAAAACTTATCATAGGTTCTCTTTGTTGCCGTCATCTACAAGATAAATAATATATTAAAACCCTATCATAGGGTTGCTCTTCTGGAAGATCTTAATAGAAGTCGTTGTCATCAGTTCCCATCTGCTCTTCAGTAGATTATAGACAATCAGCTCTTGAATAGTTCATAGGGTGACGACTGACGATTGAAAAAGGTAAGACAAATACAAAAGTGACAATGCAGACAACAGATTGATTAGTTTTTAATGGAAAAAAATTGCATTTTGTTGTTAAATAGAAAAGTGATTATGCGGATTGATTAATGTTTAATGGAAATTTTTTTTATAGAATTCGTAAATTTTGGTTCTAACTAATTTTTTTATTTTGCAGTTATGGAAAAATATTTTAAAAAATTAAGACCGACTCTTCAGTCATCATCGTGTGATTTAAATCAGAATGTTAATAAAGCACCTCTAGCATCGAAGGAGGTTATTATTGAAGAACTTGTGATTGACTTGGAAAATCCTCCTTCCGATCCAGGATTGAGACCTAATATAATGGAGTATCCTCCTGAAAAACGAGATCAGGTGCGTAGAGCTTATTTATTAAAAGGTCCTTGTCAACCTCGAAATCATAACTTTCCTCAAACTATGGATGGAGATCGTAAGCGGAGATTTATTGTATCATGGTTTGATGATTTCAAGGATTGGTTGGAATATAGTGTTGAAAAAATGCTGATATCGCTTATATTGTTATCTTTTTCATTGATCGTGAAAGAAAGTATACTAATTTTGTGTCGAGGGTTTTAATGCTTGGCGAAAGAAAGCAAGATTAAGAGAACATGTAGGAAATCATGACTCTGATCATAATCAATGTCGAATTGCTTGTGAAAATTTAATGAACCAATCCCAATCTATTCAGTCAGCTTTTTCAAGGCAATCAGAGAAATCAAAAATTGAATATCGGTGTAGGCTAAATGCATCAATAGGGTGTCTTCGTTATCTCTTGATGCAAGGGCTGCCTTTTTGGGGGAATGATGAGTCTGAGAATTCAACAAACCAAGGAAATTTTATAGAATTACTAAAATTCGTAGCTTCTAACAATGAAGAAATTAGGAATGTTGTTCTAGGGAATGCTCCTGAAAATCTCAAACTTACATCACCCAATATTCAACGTGATATCGTTAATGCAGCTGCATTTGAGACAACAAAGGTCATTATTTTAGATATGGGTGATGATTTGTTCTCTATTTTAGTAGATAAATGTCGAGATGTATCAGTAAAAGAGCAAATGAGAGTCGTCATTCGGTATGTTGATAGTTTTGGATGTGTCATTGAAAGATTTCTTGGTCTTGTGCATGTAAGTGACACAAGTGCAACTTCACTTTTAAAAGGTATCAAGTTATTATTCTCTAACTATGGCTTGAGTATTGCTAGCTTGAGAGGTCAAGGCTATGACGGAGCTAGTAATATGCGAGGTGAATTTCATGGTCTTAAAAGTCTAATTTTGAAGGAAAATTCTTGTGCTTACTACATCAATTGTTTTGCACATCAACTTCAACTTACACTTATTCTTTGTTGCTAAAAGCATTTAAATGTATGTTCATTTTCAATACTATTACTCGTTTGTGCAATGTTATTGGAGGATCTTGTAGCGTAGGGATATGCTTGAGAAAAACAAATGGAGAAAGTGATGGCGGGAATTTCACAAGGGTGATAGAAACTAGGCAAGGTTGAATCAAGAAATGACACTAAAAGACCGGAGATACTCGTTAGGGTTCTCATTTTGGTACGCTCATTAATTTGCTACATTTATTTTCTTCATCATTGAGGTTCTTGAGTTTGTTGGAGAAAATGGGAATGATGATTCACAAAGGGTCAAGCTATTGATTTAATTGATATTATGCTTCGCTTTGAATTTCTCTTTGTGTTGCATCTTATGATAAAGATCTTGGGAATCACAAATGGGTTATCTCAAGTTTTACGAAAAAGATCAAAATATAGTGAATGCAATGCATTTGGTTAAAGTCTCAAATGTCATTTGCAACAAGTTAGAGATGATAGTTGGAGTCTTTATTGAAACAAGTCGTTGACTTTGTGGTGAAAATAATGTAAGTGAGATAGATATGCAAGATATGTTTATAGTTAGAGGGAGATCAAGGCGTAGAAACGAAGACATGACGAATCTTCATCACTATCGTGTTGAGATTTTCTATTCTGTGATTGACATGCAACTTCAAGAGCTTAATAATCGATTTGATGAAGTCAATACAAGTTTGCTTTTATGTATGGCATGTCTTGATCCTAAAGACTCCTTTTCCGCATTTGACATGGACAAATTGATTGAACTTGCAAAATTCTATCCATCAGAGTTTCCTCCTATTGCTTTAATTGAACTTGAATATCAGCTTGGGAATTTTATCATTGATGTACGTATGGATAAGAATTTCTTTGAATTGAGTGGAATTGGAGACCTTGCTAAGAGAATGGTGGCTACAAGAAAGCATCATGTATTCCCTTTGGTTTATTTGTTAGTCAAATTGTCATTGCTTTTACCAATTGCTACAGCCACAGTGGAAAGAGCTTTCTCCGCAATGAAAATTATCAAGAGTTCACTTCGTAATAAAATGGGTGATGACCTATTGAATGATTGTTTAATGTGTTACATTGAAAGAGATGTATTTGCAAATATTGACAATGATGTTATTATGAAAAGATTTCAATCTATGAAAAGTAGGCGAGGATCATTGTAATTTTAGTTATTTTATATTCTTAATAAAATTTTGTTTTTTTATTTAGTTTTGATATGAAAATTTGTGTGAAATTTATATTTTATTTGAGCCCCGCATATCTTCGTTCTTGGCTCCGTCACTGGCCATAGGGTGGTGTTTCGGCTGTCTCTTATGTCTTGGGTGTATTACATCAGCATACATTGCAATTTTCTCTCACATACTCGTGCTAAGTTCATTGCAGCTCCAAGATTAACAAGATATTGCATCTCCACTTCAATTCGCAGCTCTTCTATCAACCCAGATGTGAATAGATTACTTGTAGCTATCGTGAGCTCCAAGATTAACAAGATATTGCATCTCCACTTCAATTCGCAGCTCTTCTATCAACCCAGATGTGAATAGATTTACTTGTAGCTATCGTGAAAGTCCTATGGTTCGAGCCAGCAATGTTTGGAATTGGCGTTGATATTCTTCTACGCTCCTGGTTTGTTTGAGGTTTGCCAATTCTTTTACATGGTTGTTATTAAAGTGAGGGTTGAATCTCATATTACAATGGCTTTTGAAAAAGTATCAATACATCCCTAGTTTTTCTTGTTCAAGTTGAAAGAACCATAGTTGGGCCTCCCCTACTAAATGAAAGGCAGCTAATCTTACCTTCTCCTCCTCCGTTATTAGTTGGCTTAGGAAAAATTGCTCACACCTGTGAAGCCAAGCCAACGGATCCATCAAGCCATTGTACGTTGGAAATTCCATCTTAGTATATTTAGGCACCAATTCCTACCCTGCTGTCCCATCGGTCCTCTCCTCCCGTGAGGTGTTGCCTGATACTGGCTCGATTTCACACCTTCCAACCTTGCAAGCATGCGTAATCTCTGCATATTGAACCTTCAATTCTTTCTCCCCCATCTCTAACGGCTATATCCTCTAATCCATCTGCCAATCTACCAAAGATTGCCCTGTAGATAAATGACCTATTTTGTCCATGAACTCCTACTTTGATACCAAATTGTTATGGGCCTGTGCTTGAGATCAAATTCAAGGACAATTCTCAGAAAAGTTAATCTCTTTCTCCTTATTTACGTTGGTTCTCTTCCTTGCAGAACTTACTTTTGGTGATGAAAAACTAGCAACACTTGTCAAGGACAAGTTCTGCCGAGATTGGATTAAATTACTCTACTCTTAAGCTAATTTTTATGATAACTTCATGCTTACTTTATTGCATAACGTAATAGCCTTATATAGGCTAAGAAACACAAAAGTTTCACCTAAACTAGGACTCTTAAAATGACTCCTATTCAAGTTGTTTTTATTAACATAACTATATCAAAAACTAGTGCAGAAATAAGAGGAAAATAATAAACTTCTACTAAAAATAAAATACTCCTCTAATAGACTCCTAATAAAACACTCATCTATATCAAATTTGAATCAACAATTCTTCATAATTTAGTACTGTCTTCAGAGACATGGCCAACATTGCCAATCTTGCTTCTGAGCTGTCCTGCTCTAACTCACCATTAGCAAGTACAATAAGCAGCGGGGGGTAATCTACTCTCCTGTTAATGTTTAATCAATACCATCTATACACGAATGATGACTATGGAAACGTATAACTACGACTTGTTCACATGAAATCCTTTGTGCAGTCCTTGGCCTTCAGGGGTCTATGATGGACTTACTTTAGGATTTAGCCTTAAACACCTCAACAACCCACATCTTGATTATGCAAAGGACCTACAACTAAGGGCTAGCAACTCTGCAGTACAGATCTCTGTCAATTAGCATATGTCAGAGATTTAGAGCTGGGAATTTGTTTAAAATCCTAGATACATTGCCACATGCCCTGAACTTAAGGTCTTTAGATGGGATAAGAGTCCCTATGATGAGACCTGACATCAAATGCACATCATCTTGAGAAATGAAAATCAACAGGTGACGCAGAGGTAGGAAGTGAAGGTCCATGCTCGTAGCATGCCACGTCAAAAGAGAGGGCGATGCCGTGAATAGCAAGTCTCTGATCTTGAGAGCTTTAGTCAGTTGGCAAACAGGCATATCTGAGTAGGAATCACAGAATTGACATACCACGAAGCTGCTGCTTATCTGAGATGCTCTTCTGTGCAATTCATTAACCTCTGTCATGCTCCTTTTTAGTAAATAGCAATTAGTCCAGTCTTACGTGCAATTTAGTTCCTTGAATAGCATAACTCAAAGACATTGACTACCCGAGGAATAGAAGATCACAAATCTTTTGCTCCATTTGGGCACCATTCCTGTTATGATCATCAATTAGCAGGCTCTGTTTTTCTTTCCTGTAGTTTTCAGTTTCACCAACTCTACCAGCTCTTTCTAGACCGGCTAATATAAGGTTGTAAGTTCCTAGTGAAGGATGAATCCCGTTTTTCTTCATCGTTTTGTAAACTTTAAGTGCTTTTTCCACACTACCAGCAGATATATGCACACTAATTAAAGCAGTATAGGTAGCAGTACATTTGTGGTCCTCAGGCAGTAAATTAAAAATCCTTCTAGCAAAAGTCGGTCTTCTAGCCCTTCCGAGCCTATAAATCAAAAGGGCACGCAAATATACTCCAAGAGAATGCCCAGCCGTAATCATTTCTTTGACTATATCAACCACGTTTTGAAATGTTTCTGATCGGATCAAAGAACCTATCAGAGCAAGAAAGGTAGTTCTCTCAAGGTCTACGCCCATTTTTATGCTGTATTCAAAAGCTTTGAAAGCACCATCAGGTCTACAACGGCTACAATTAACCTGAATAATGGCTGACACTACCCAAGAATCTAATCTTATGTTCTTATCACTTATTCCATTAAGCAAACTGTCAACTGCAAGAAGACTCTGTTTTTTCAAGAGAATCATAACCATTCCTGTGTCTATGGGAAAATCATCAGCAGCTCCTACAAACTCAGAGGCAACATCGTAACTGATAGATTCCGTAGCACAGTGAGGATTAACTTGCTTGATGAGGTTTTCACTCTCATTGGCAACTTCAAGAGTTTGAAGAGCTTCCAGAAATACAGGGTAACGAAGAACAAGATCATTCTCTTTCATATACTGAAGTATTTGGGTCATTGCCCTTGTCTCACCTGCTTTGGCACATCTTTGTACCAAATTATTGCACGCGGCTTTATCAGGATGTACTCCTGCTTCTTGCATTTTGTTGAATATCTCAAGGGCTTCAGCGTACTTACCTGGACAAACATCATAACAAGGTACAGAAAATATATGAGAATAAGGAGTAGACACCACTGAAATATTCAGAATGCATTATATAGCAATCCACAAGCATTAAGTTGACGAAGGATCAAAGGAACAAGAATACACAAAATGATAGAAGTCGAATACTATAACCACAGCGGTCCAACAGAAAATCATTTAGACCAAAAGCCACCGCAAAAATATGAGTATCGTTTTGGAATCGAAGATTTCTCTTATCATGATCTTGACAAGTAAAAACATTAATATTTACCACAATAGGGCGTAAAAAGTCGCAAATAGAAGCATAAATTTGCCACTCCTCGATCCATAGTTGAACGGAGACTCAGCTAGGCCATACAACAAGCATTTAAAGAGCAGGCCAAGTTAACTTACCATCGACAACAAGATACTCCATAAGAACAGTATACGTGTAGCAATTGGGGGTAATCCCATAATCAAGCATCTCCTTATATACATTGGTAGCCTCCTTCACTCTCTTACTATCAAGCAAAAGTTTCAGATAAGCCGTGTAAGAAACAACAGTAGGATAACACCTTTCTTTCATTTCGTCCCAAATCCTCATCGCCCCCTCAACGTCCCCAGAGCTCGAAATCCAATGCATAAGCGAAGTGTAAGTAACGGCGTCAATCTTTATTCCCTTGTCTTGCATTTGCTTAAACACATGTTTCATGGACGCAATCCTCCCAGCTTCTCCAAAAATGTCAAGCATTGTTGTGTAAGTGAACTGATCGTGCTTAAACCCTTTTAGCCCTGAAGCCCAATTGAAGAAAAGCCATGCCTTTTCCATTGGTGGGTGGGATTTGAGGACCTGGTTAACTGTATAAGAGTCCCACTTTATGCCCAAACCTAAAAACTGCTCCTTCGCGGAGTTCCAAGTTGAAGATTTTAAGATTCTGTATATGTTAAAAACGGTGTTTCGCATGTACACCTTTGGGTCATCTTTATGTTTCTTCGCCACTGCTTTGGAAGAAAGTTTCGATCTTTTGGAGAATTGGTTGGTGCGTTTTCTGGGTTTGGAATGATGAAGTGAATGCACATATTTGATGGAAAATTCCAAGCAACGAAATGGCAGAGCATTGTATAGGGATGATGGGATCAAGTAGTTGATGAGAAGCCTATTGAGACCATTGGAGTGAAACATAAACGGCGATACAATGGTCAAGTTACAGACACTCAGGCGGTTTTTGGTTCCTATTTCGCCAGCGAGCACCGGTAGTGGTGGGGGTTTTGAGAGAGGGTTTTGTGAAAGTAGGCTTAAAGCCCGAAAGGCAAACATTACAACTTGACTATCTTTAAAAACGGCCCAGTTGGGGAAAACATGAGGTGAGATTATTCTCATGGATATGATATTGCTCAACTTCAGATTTGGTTACGCTCGCGTCTAGAAATTTAAAACCTGTATGCATCTTTTGCATTTAACAAACATATTAATATTAAGAACATACAAAAATTAATACATAAAATATGAAAATTAATTGATACAAAATTTTAAAAATACGAAATTTTTATACACTTCACGCTGAAAAATACATTCCACTTTCAATACTTAATATGATTATAGATAAATTTAAAGAACCTTCTTTTAAGCACAAAGAAAACAAAATTTTTCTAATTTTTCTCTTATATATTTTTTCAGTACCGAAAAATGAAAGCGTTTTTTTTTTTAATTATCACGCTTCTCTTCGCTTTCTTTTTACGTTTGGTTAACTCAAAAATTGAAAGCGTATATCTTTTTTTTAACCCTTGTATAAGACAATCAACGTGTATTGGTTTTCAAAATAAGGAAAAATTAACTCACAAGACAACCTTTCATTATCACCAAAGACAAAGTCACGACCTCTTCTTTGCCATTTTGGTTTTCTTAAAATAATAAAATTATTATTATTATTTATAAATAAATTATTTTATTTTATTCATTTATTTTATACAAGAGAATTTTAATATTAATTATATTTTCGTGCTAGCAAAAATATAATAATATGTCATATAAATTATTTAATAAATTATCTCATAATAAATATTAAATAATCATAAATAGAAAATATTATACTCTAAGTGTATGATCATATAGGTTCATCACTAAGCAGGTAGTAATTAATCCAATTAATTATTAATTAAGGTTGGCATCTAACAACATTCCTCAACGACCAGATAGTGTGAAGTAACAACCTTACAAAGACAAAACCTGATTAAGGATAATATATTATTACCTTCCATGATTACAACTCCGGATTATCTTAAGATATGACTTAACTGTCAAACCCTATTAGATAACTAACTATATTACAAGTCGATCATTAATGATTGGTGAATGACTTAGAAACCCCCTTTTTCTCACTCATTCAATCGTCCTGGCCAAGGTCTTGAAGCAACCATTAAGATCAATGACAACATAGAGCTCAAGCTCATTACCTAGAATCTGTAGATCCCATCTTGACTCACTAATAATCAGATAGGTACTTACTTATATCCAATGATCATTCAATTAGCATTTTTACACACTAGGTGTCCGCCATTAAAACATAATAAGTGATCTATTGATTGCTATGATGATCTCAGGCCAAAGAAAAATTATACATTTAAATCCTTATGAGAATATCTCAGTAATATTAACTATTGGAAATTCTCAATTTGGTCATTTCAATGATCATATCTCTATATAAATCATCTATACATGCAACTTAGTAAATGAGATCTACTAATATCCATCAAATAGATACTATTACATATATATTGATCTAACCGAATCATTAAAGTCCTTATTTAATGATCCTATGATCAAGAACACTTTTAGATTAAATCATAAAGACTTGATTTTCATTATCATAATCTCCATTATGATGGCAAGTATATAAATTTAATCAAGGATTTATCATATTAGAATAAAAAACAAAAAACATAATATGATAATAAAATAATTTGTCATATTATTAATCAAAATTAATAATCACAAAACTAATGTGTTCAATCTATTACATAACAATTGGGTTATGGCATAATTTCAACAATCTCCCACTTGACCCAGACCCAATCAGTCATGAACTTCAATCCTATCTTCCACTTGTGCTTATCAAACTTCTTTGATCCAAGCGCCTTTGTGAAAGGATCTGCAACATTCTCCTTTCCATCAATCTTTTGAATTTGATCGTCCTCACGCTCAACAATTTCTCTAATCAGATGAAACTTCCACAAAACATGTTTAGATCTTTGGTGCGATCTTGGTTCCTTAGCTTATGCAATAGCACCGATATTGTCACACAATAAAGGAACAACTTCCTTTATCGAAGGAACCACACCAAGTTCAGTTAAGAACTTTTTCATCCAAACAGCTTCCTTAATTGCATACAGCCTCTGTTTTGAAACCCGGACTGGACCGGCCGATTCGACCGATGACCGGTCGACTATCCGGTTCGATTAACCCCTAAAAATCAGTCTTTAATTGAACCAGTATGAACCGGTGAGAACCGATCAATTGACCGGTTCGATCGGGACTAGTTGAACCGGTTTGACCACTGGTTCAATGACACAACTTAAAAGTTAAAAAAAACCCTCATTCGATCATTCCTCTATGACTACGACTCTACCTAATCCTTTGATTAAGGGTTTCGACATTTCCAAGAATCAAGCATCTCTAAGAAGTAAGAACCAAATAGGCTCATTACTGAGGGCGACGACAGCCACAGATGTGCATTTCTTTAAGTTAAGATTTACTTGGAATCGAAAGTACTTTGCAACCAGATCGAAGGATATTTCTCAACTGCAGTGTGGTGGATTCCGATTGTGGTGATAACAAGGAGTACTTTGCAATATTCACAAGGAGTACTGGTGAAGATAACAAGGAGTATTAGTGAAAATTGTGGGAACCACCAAAAGAGTCAGCTTGTCCTCTAGCAAGTTCACTTTGCAATATTCACTTTCGGTTCCTGGTGAGTTAAACAGTCCTTTCTATATCTTTTTTTTAATCTCATTTCCAGTCTTTTTTTTCCCCTGGTTTCATTTTAGTTGCTGATTGTGAAGTTCTTCGAACTGGATTTGGTTCTATTATGCTAAAATGTAGTTCATAGTTGATACATTCTAACTCTAAACTACGTTGATGCTATTGGTTAATGGAAACTTCTTATGTTTGATCGCCATAATTGTGAATTTGGTATGTCAAATTATGTTCAGATTGAAGATTTAAAAAACTAGGATGGGCTGAAATTTTTGGGCTCTATTTTGTTGACTTTTTTCTCATCCCTTTAATCTTGGTTCTCTACTTTTCTCAAAGGTAAGCACTAGTCATTTTCGGTGTTGGTTTTGATGTAGAAAGGTATGGTTTTGATTGCAGAATGAGAGAGTAACACCAGTAAAATTTAAACACGTATACGGTATATCATTTGGAGTCTTATGTATCAATAACAAGTCTTTTTTTCTTTATTTTGTATAAAGTTCAAACTTTGTGTAGTAATTAGGAATTTAGTTATAAGTACTGTACAGTAAATAAAACAAAGAACATGAAAAGATCTATATGTTGGCGCTTTGAAGGCAAAACCTTCTGTGATCTTTATGCTTAATTATCTTTAACTTCTGTTTTTAGAAGAAAATGACATCCTTTTTTATGTTGTTAATATGATATTTTAGATCTAGACTTAGCTGGAGATAACATTCTTTCATGCTTATGCAAGAGAATGAGTGCAATGGAAATTTGAAATTGTTACAGAATTATATTTTATATATCATGAACAATCTTTAACTCATTGTTTCCTCTAATTTCTTATTCAAAGATTACATATCCTGAACCATCTTTGTTTTATATTTTGTAATGATGAATATCAATGCTTCTTCTGCACCATCGCACACGTCGTCATCCACTGATCAAAGTTACAGCCAAAATCCTCGTCAGAGAAGTGATATAGCATGGAAGCACTGTTATGAGGTACAAACAAGTGGAAAGAAACAAACCTTAAAGTGTTTGTATTGCGATCATGCAATTTGTTCTGGCGAGATAAACTGAATGAAGCAACACCTAGCCGACATTACTGGTAATGTCAAACCCTGTCCTAAAGTTAAACCAGATGTTCGTTTTTTTATTAAAGGACAGTTAATAGAAGCATCTAATGGTAAAAAGGAGAAAAATGACTCTAGGATGAATTTGTATGATGTTGAGACTTGTGAGTTAGATGAAGATGATATAGTGGAGATCTCTAACTTAGCTGGTAAAGGAGATGTAGGTGGTAGTAGTAAGAGAAAGAAAACAAATGAAATTAGAAGTTACATGAAAGCCGGTGCTAGTATAAACTCGGCTCAACCTAGCATACAAGCAACACTACTAAGTAGAGAAAGATGGCATGATACTGATATGTCAATTGCATTGTGGTTTTACGATAGTTGTATTCCGATCAATGTTGTTAATTCACCATTTTTTCAGCCTATGATTAGTCGGATTGCAACTATGGGTCATGGATACACATGTCCTACTTATCATGCATTAAGAGTCCCATTACTTAAAGAAGCTAAAACCCAATGTCAGTTGTCTATTGAAGCTTTGCGCTCTAAATGGGTTGAAACTGGTTGTACGATTATGGGTGATGGTTGGACAGATCGTACGCACAGATCTTTGATTAATTTCTTGGTTTACTGTCCAAATGAGATTTCTTTTATTAAATCTGTTGATGCTTCTAGTATTGATTCTGATACACAAACTTTATGTAATCTTTTCTCTGAAATTGCTGAGATGGTTGGTGCTAAAAATGTTATGCATATGGTCACGGATAATGCAAAGAACTACAACAAATGTCATTCACAATTTCAATTTCAATTCACATAACAATATTTCAATCACACAAAGAATGCAACATTTTGGCACATAATCAAATTCTTCAATCATTCAAAACCCAAAGATTCTCAAACCTCAAAATCAAAGAATGCAACACGTTAGTAATTTCCAAATCATTCAAACACAATGAATTTAACAATTGTAGCAATTTCTTAAATCATTCCAAAATCAATGAAATTAATCATTCGAAAATAATAATTTACAAACATTTCTCTTCTTGATTTTTCAAAAACTTATAATTGGCTCATAATTCAAAATATAAACATAGTACCCACCTTAATTACATGCTTGAAACTTGTCCAAAGCCTCAATTTCTCCAATGCCTCACTTAAATTCCCTAATCTAAGACAAAAATTCCTAATTAATAAACATCCAAAATTCAGCAATTTAAACCTTGCAATCTCCAAAATTGACTTTAGAAATTACAAACTCATACCATATCCAAGCTATCTAAACCAAAATTCTTTCACAATTTAACAAAGTAAAAATTCCTCTTACCTTAATTCTTTATCAATTTCGGATTTTTTTGGCTCAAAATAAAGCTCTTGTGTAACATCTCATCCTCGATGGGAAGGGTAAATTGGTCAACTGGGTCAGGCTAGTAGGTCATATTGCATATTTTTGATATTTTCATATATTTGGCCTCTAATTTGAGAGGAATGAGTCATTTGGCACATGCACTTATATATACATGCATTCATGACATTTCTCAGTATTTATTTGTGAATATGATCTGTTTTGTAATTTCTGAGATAATTGTGTTTGAGAATTAGAATTGGAACTGTTTTAGAGTGATTGTCACTTGATAGTGACCCTTAGAAATTTTCTGAAAAATTCGGGAGAAAAAGTCCAAACCGAAAAAATTTTCGAGTGACGGACTGATTGATTGTATAGTACTGAAATAACTGTCCAATGGCCATGAAAAATTAGATTTATGATTTTAGAAATTTATATGCCGAACCATTGGAATTTGGAGACGAATTGGATTGGAAATGATTTTTGAAAAAGAAAAAGGAACTTAGCGGGTGTTTTAGGAAAAGAGAGCACCCCCCTTTAAATGTCTTAGATTTTAGAAATTGGCAGAAAAGCTTTTTCCTTCACCCTAGGGCTTGCTTCTTTCTTCTTCCTTGGTGATTTTAGATCCCCTTCTCGATTTTGCTTGTCCATTTGCTTGCTTCTTCTCCACTTGCAAAGCAAAGCTTAAATCCTAAGGAAGATGAAGTTTTGTGTGGCTTTGGGAGAAAACCGTGGGTGTTAGGGGTTGGAGAAGATTTTCGGGGATTTGAAGATTGGAAGCTCGATTTGGTAAGTGAATGGTTTTTATGTTGTTGATTTGTTAGATAAATGCATTAATAGGTTTAAATATGAAAGATCGTGGTAGTTGTGTTGAGTTATGGTTGAAATTTAGAGAGAGAAATGTAAAAAGGGAATCGGAGAAGACGAGCCAGGACCCGCACGTCGCGACGAGCGGGAATTTACTCGTCGCGACGAGCGGGACGTCGCCACGAGCCACTGTGTAGAAGCCGCAGCAATCGCTTAGGGGTGCGCCGCAGCGAGCCCCAAAGAAATTGTTCGCCGCGACGAGCGTCTTTTCACGTCGCGGCGAGCGACTCCGGGACGCCGCGGCGAGGACCATTTTTCTGAATTGGTTTATTTTAGTTTTTGGGGCATTACTAGCGATGTAGACCTCCAATTGAAATGATTCTTGATTCGTTATAATCTAGAGAGAGGTCTACAATTGAAGTAAAGAAAGAAAGTTTGAAATCAAATGAGTGAGATCTCGAATATTGAAAGAAAGTTCAGTATGGTTTCCTATTTCAACCTAAGGGTTGTTTCATGATAATTGGAGTATAATTTTGAGACATTGGAAATAAATTTAACGCTATTGGGGTTTTAGAAACTGAGCATATGAGTGAATTTTGATCTAGAGAATAGTGACACTGGTTTTGAGGTTTTCTTGGGAATATTTTAGTGTGTCTGATATGATAAATTGAACTGAATTTTGGAAATGAAACTTGGGGAGTTCCATGTCATGTTAATGAATTGAAATGAGTCATTATGGATCAATTGAGTGAAAAGTTAGATTTTGACAAAGAAAGTGGAATTTGGGAAATAGCGTCGGGAAGGGAAAGCCATGAACATGCATCATACATCCTTTATTTAAGACGTGTGCATCATTGAAATATTCTGATTGTGCATTTAGTAATGAGAAATTATTTGACTGTTATAGAGGTACCGATGGAAAAATATTCCACGGATAATTGTTGGGACTTCCAGGCAGTAGCTCGGAAGTACAGGTGAGTAACCTAGTTGGTTCCTCAATCCTTGATTTGTTAAATGTTCTGTGCTTAGAATTTGGTGGAATATGATGATAGGTATAGGTGAATTTTGGCATTGAAGTGCAAACTGTTTGTGAAAGTGAAATTTGTCATGCTTCAATGTGATAATTTGTAAATGTGTGATGATGTGTAAATGTGAATGAAATGATGTATATGTGAGAA
This sequence comes from Erythroxylum novogranatense, assembly GCA_029891385.1. Taxonomy (NCBI): domain Eukaryota; kingdom Viridiplantae; phylum Streptophyta; class Magnoliopsida; order Malpighiales; family Erythroxylaceae; genus Erythroxylum; species Erythroxylum novogranatense. Next base: position 18,243,913 of record CM057228.1, read on the forward strand.
TTGTTTGTGACTGAAATACCGGACCGAAGGTCCGAGGGAATGGGAATTGTGTGATTATGTAAATGATTAAGATCGATATGTCTGCTTTTGATAAATTAGATTCGATCGCTATGTGATTTTGAAGAATTGTGATAAATGGGTTTTAATGACAATGTGACTGTGATTATATTGGGCACTTTGCATTTCATACACAAATGCATGAACAGATAATGATAGTTGTGACCTGAGTCGCCACTGTTACTGAAACGAGCCTCAAGCTCGAAGGGAGTTAGTGCATACCCAGAGGGCTCTCCTACTCCCTAGACGTGTGTACTGAATACTGTTCACTGTTTAAGCGCTCGATCACAACACTGTAATAAAATGAGAAAGAGTCACATATGCATTGCATACTCATTGTGATGGATTGAACATAGTGAATGGGAAATAGGCAAGAGTGCATGATACAATTGTGTTAACTGATAAAGGGTTAAATGCTTATATTTATGTGAATTGCCTGAGAAATGCATATATGCATTGAATTGAATTTTGGATTGTGATAGAGGTAAATGCCTCGCATCTATGTGATTTTTCTGATGATGATACTATGAAATGATTTGTAAACTGCTATGCGATATTCTGAATGTATTATTGTGATAATCTGTACGCTATCTGCGTAATGCATGAGTTGAGTGAACCATCGATGATGGTTTCTCATTGAGTTCGCAAACTCATCCAAAATTGTAACTATTTTTCAAGATTTGAAGAGTACCTCGTTAGACAAACGGGAGTATGCTTTCCGCATGTGAGTCAGAGTTTAAGATCGGGATCAGTTCACATCTGTACTAGTGTCATTATTTCATTGTGTAAAATTGTGTTTCTACATTTCCCGCAGAATAGTGCTTTTTATTTCAATTGGTCCCAATTGGCTAATACTGTAATTGTAATGTGATTACTGAAAACGTTCAGAAAATCATTGGGCCCAATTTGATTATGGATTTTGTGCATGAGATGGTTTAAATACTGTTGAGTGTCTGTTATGACGGTAATTGTGTATGATTGAAAATATTTTCGTGTTAAATCAGACCCAAATCGTTTACTGAATTCCGCGCATACGATTGTTTTCTAAATAAAAATGTCTTACTGAATTTTTGGACTATAATTGACTGTTCTAGCATACCACCCTCGTGAGGCACGGGCTCGAATATCACCCTCGATGTCGAGTTTGGGTCTTGCGGGAGTGGGATGCTACATCTTGAGCTCCTCTTCATGTTTCCCTCTTGAATCTACTTCAAAATCCCTCTTCAAACCTTATAAAAATCAAAACCTAAAAGTTTCCTCTTCTTTCTCCTTTACCTCTACCGAAACCATCTTCTCTCTTTTCTCTTCTTTTCCTTTCTTTCTTTTAAAAATTTTCGTGCTTCCTCTCCTCCTTAAATGGCAGCCCCTTTTACTTGTCTTTAATGAATGCAAAAAGATCATTAAGCCCTTCCTTATAAGCCTTGAAACTTAAAACCTTATGTGTTCTTCCAAGTTTGCCCTTTATGCATTTCTAACACTTTAATTTAATTTAATCCAATCAATTTATCCCATATGTTCTTATCCAATTTAACATGCTAATTATTCACATTAACATGCTAATTAAGTCCTCAAAATCATAAATTAAATCAAAGTCTCAAAATTGCTTAAATCATGATTTGCTTAGGACATTTTTCTAATCATCAAATTGAAAGAATTTGCCAAAATTTCCTTCTATAAAAATGTTCCTCATTGTCTCAATTTCATAACGCCACTAAAATCATTTAATTTGGTGCACTACTCCAAAAGTTATACTTCAAACATTTCGGACTATTCTTATGCTATCACATTTTTCAACGATTTACTTCCATCCGAAAATTGTCATTCTTAAAGACTAAATTGAAACTCAATTTCTTCAGAACATTTGTATCCCTATCTCTCTAGTTTAATTCAAATCAAGAATCACCTCATTTGGATGACTAGAGCAAAAGTTATGGCTAAAATACTTTCAGCTCTTACTAATCCAAGACTGAACACTAAAACCGATTTCAATTCAGAAATTGGAAATCTTAGGGGCTAAATTGAAATTCGATGTCTTCAGATAACTTGTAGCCCCAAGTCTCTATTTTATTTTGCATTAAGAATCAGTTCAATTGGATCTCTACACATCAAAAATTTGCCAAAATACTGAACCCTATTTAGAAAATTTCCCAACTCACTTTGATTAAATCAATCATCCTCAATTTAATCTAAAAAATCCACAAATTTTCCATGGAAAGATAGATAATTGTCTTAGAAATCCAATGCTTCAAAAATCAAATCAATCGGATGTTGGACGGAAAAGATATAGGCAAACGAATGAAGAAGGTCGGATTGGAAAAGAAAAGGAACCAAAATGGTAAAACGGCGTCGCCCCTTCGCGCTGGGCGCTCGCCCTCGCGAGCGTTTGCAGTCGCGAGACGTGTGCGGAACTCGCGACTGCGAATGCTAGCGCTCGCGAGGAACTCGCACAGTGCTCGCCCGTCTGATTTTTTTTCCATATATATATATATATATATTATAACCTAGATTTTTAAAATTCATAACTCTTATTCCCAAACTCGAAATTTGACAAATTTGGTATCAGTGGAAAGCTCCAAGGAAGCTCTATAACTTTCATGAAGAATTCAAAAATTAATTTGGCCTATAAGGGAGTCAAAAAGCCACTCAAAGTTTCTGTCCACTAATGATAATGTCAAACTGTAACAACAACTTGTAAAAATCATAACTTCCTATTTCATAGCCTAAAATTTCCATACTTTACATCAATGGAAAGATCAAAACATAATCTAAAACTTTCATGAAGAACTTAAAAACAATTTCAACCTCTAGATAAGTCAAAGTTTCTGCCAGATAATTGGTCATCCTATACCACATCCAAACTTTAAAATTTCATATCTTCCAATTTCCACAATAAAAAATAACATATTATACATAAATGAAAAGATCAAAACCTAAACTACAATCTTCAAGAAGACCCTTTTGTCAAATTTTAACTCTAAGAGGGTCAAAAACTCAATCATAATTTCTGCCCTTAATAAAAATTTTGACAACATTTCCCCTAAATTTACATTAGCCAAATTCTTCAACCTTCATCCTATTTTTCCAGCACCAGCACAACACTTCACTTATCCACAATCTCAAATTCCCACATCCAAACACAATACACAAAACCTTATTTAAAGTTATGCAAATCCAGAAGGCTAAGGAAGCCATTTCAATTCACATTAATCCAGAAATTGTCTCAAAATACTACAAACACCATTCTACTCATTAGACAAGGCCATATTCAACATCATACTACCTCATATTTTTTATAAAACACATGCAAAACACAGAGAAACCCAAACGTCTTTCATTTCATCAAACACATGCAAAACACAGAGAAACCCAAACGTCTTTCATTTCATCAAATGCTCATAAATTCATTTATACTTTTCATTTATTACAAAGAATCATACCGCATTTTCTCATTTAATTTCATTTTATAATTTCTAATTTTCAAGGAAAGTTCAGGGTCCAATAGTATTGGATATGAAATATTGTGAATAATGTGTTATGTGATTGGGTGAGCCATCGATGATGGTCATTCATGGAATTCGCAAAACTCATCCAAAATTTGCAAATATTTTTTTGGATCAGAAGAATACCCCATTAGGCCAACGGGAGTATACCTACAGCATTTAAGTAAAGGATAGAGGTTGGGATCAGTTCGCGTCTGCATTGCATTTCTCTATTTTGTATTAAATTGTATATTCCGTAACTTTTTGTATAAATTGGTATTCTAAAGTGACTCAAGTGTATTGTATTTGTAAATGGGCCTAAATTGGTTATAGATTTTCGTATAATGTGTTTGTGATTAAAAAAAAATTATACTGATTTCTGAACGATTGAATGCTTTAGCACACCACCCTTGCAGGGTATGGATTCAGATATCACCCACGATGTCGGGTTCGGGTCCTTGCGGGAGTGGGGTGTTACACCTATTAAGGGTTTAGTCCTCAGTAAGCTCTAATAGAGTCATATCCTTCCTATTCACCTCTACTGAATTCTTCTCAGGTCTTCCTCTTTTTCTCTTATAGTCCCTATACAATCTTCTCACATCTTCTCATTGGGGCAACGAGATGTCTCCTTTTAACATGTCTCGAATTACCCAATTGTTTTCTCTCTTAACTTGCTATCAATGTTAGCCACCATCAATTTATTTCTTATCGTTATATTCCTAATCTTCTCTTTTCTTGTAAGATTATACATCCAATGAAACATCATCATCTTTGTTATCATTAACTTATGAATATACTCCTATTTGATGGGTCAACACTTTGTCCTATAGAGCATGGTCAACTTAATTGGTAAACGGTAGATTTACCTTTTAGCTTGAGAGGTATCTTATTGTCATATAAAACTTCTGATGCACCCTTCCATTTAAGCTACCCAAATTTGATACAATGAAATATGTCTTCATTTATCTTATCATTCTTTTGGATGATGGATCCTAAATACTTAAAATAATCTTTTTGTGGTATTACTTGTGAACCAATATTTATCTTCATATTGGATTCCACTTTATGACTCGAAAAGTTACACTTTAAATACTTAGTCTTAGTCCTACTAAATTTAGATTCCTTTGACTTTAACGTATTCTTCTAAAGTTCTAACTTGAAATTGACACCTTTTTTGTTTCATCTACTAAAGCAACGTCATTAGCAAACAACATATACCAAGGTACATCTCCTTGGATACTCTTGGCGAACTCATCTATTACTACTGCAAACAATAAGGGGCCCAACAAGGATCCTTGGTATAACCCAATATTAATAGAGAATTGCTCTGTATTTCCTCCCATCATCCTTACTCTAGTCTTAACACCTTCATGCATATTCCTGATAACTCGTATATAGGTTATATAAACTCTCTTAAGATCTTAACACCTCCACATGACTTCCCCAAATACCCTGTTATAAGCCTTCTATAAGTCAATAAAAACCATATGTAGATCTTATTGTCTTTCCTTATAATATTCCATTAATATTTTAAGTAGGCATATAGCTTTTGCCGTGGATCTTCCTTATATGAAACCGAATTGGTTCTTCAAGATCGATAAACTCTTTCTCACTCTCTTCTTAATCACTTTCTCTGATAACTTTATAGTTTGACTAAGTAGTTTGATGAATTTATAGCTATTATAGCTCTTGATGTTCCCTTTATTATTGTATAGAGGAATTAGTGTACTAAGTCTCCACCCATCCAACATTTCGGCGGACTTAAAGATCACATTAAAAAACTTGGCTAACCAAGTGAGACCGTTTTTTCCTTCATACCTCTATGGGTAACTCATCAGATCTTAATGTTCTACCACTCTCCATCTCTTTCAAAGCTCCTTTAAGTTCTTCTCTTTTGATCTAACATCAACAAGTGAAGTTTTGATATTTATAAGAAAGTTTTGATATTTATCAGACATGTTAAGATCACCAAAGGAGATGTTGTTATCTTCTCCTTCATTAAAAAGGCTATTAATGTATCATTGTCATCTTTTCTTTATGTCATTTTCATCTATGAGGTCCTACTTCATCCTTTATACAACAAACTTGAACTAAATCTCTCACTTTTTTTCCCTGGCCCTCGCCAACTTAGATATATTCCTTTGTCCATCTTTAGTTTTTAATTGTTGATATAATTTCTCGTACGCTTTACTTTTGACTTTTGAAACTATCTTCTTCGCCTCTTTCTTTGTTAATCTTTAACTTTCACTATTGATTATTCTCTTTACATTTGCGTTGCTATCTAGTCTAGCTTTATAGGTAACCTTCTTGATTTTCACTTTTTTTTGAACATCTTTATTCTCACCAAAATTGCATGCCCTTGGACTCTTTTAAAACTCCGAATGTCTCTTTAATCACATTCTTTAAAAGAGTTATTACTTCGTTTTATATATGGTTAGCATCCCTTTCTAGTTTTCATTCATCTATAAACATTACTCTATCCTTAAGTTGTTCCATAATATTCCCTTTTAGATTCCACCAACTTTAGTACACCTATAAGGTCTTCTCGTCTTTCCCCAATCCATAAGCAACAATTTGTGCTAAATTGACAAGCATACTTTAGGTATCATCTTGCAATTCTTACAACTAGGTCGATCGCTCTACTTATAAAGAAGTAGTTAATTTAAGTCTTTACAATTCTACCCCTAAAAGTCACTTGATGCTCTTTTTTTTAAAAAAGCTGATTACTAACAAATCAAATGCTACCGCAAAGTTCAACAAAACAATCTCAATGTCATCTCTATCTCTATACCCAAAACCGTCATGAGCCTATAAATACTGGTCCAAAATTGCCCCTATATGACCATTAAAATTTTCTCCTAGGATAACTTGCTCTTTAGGAAAAATCTGATGAATCACCTCATTTAGCTCTTTCTAGAATCTGACGCTTAAGTTTTTCTTTTAATCCACTTAGGGTGCATCAATACAAACCATATTAAAATAACATTTTTCACCATTATTTTTAAGAACAAATTCTTATTATTAGTCTTCTTTATTCCCACAATTGTTTATTCAAAATCTTAAAATTAATAATAGCAATTCTAATTTTATGTCATAAACATTATATTTTTCATTTAATCTTCATGCGAGCAACTACAAAATAATGAATAATGTTCTATCAAACAAGATGATTCAAAAGAATTTGGCGAGTCCATCCCACTGTACCAATGATATAACAAGTCATACATTTCGACAGAACAACTAATAGCTACAAACATTCAATCTCTACTCGGTTTTAGAACATGCATCATCAACTAATGAGAACAATATTGAAGAACCACTGATTTCATCTTACCGATGACCGTCAGAATATTCCAATTGCATTACAGGTGCATAAGTTTCTTAATAAAAGAATTCATCCAACGTCCATCGCCAGACAAACTTTTTTTGTAGTGGAAGACTTCTTTCATGCTTAACTGTTTTTTCCAACAAGCAACTACGAAATTACTTCAGAAATCAGAATGCTTGCCAATTCCACAAGTATGTTGCAGGGAAACCAAATAACTTCAATCAAGGCAAAAGCAAACAGAACCCCATTTAATAACAGGATACATGCTTGCTGAAGAATAAATACTTTACATATGTTAGAATCGCATAAAAACTAAAGAGTATCGAATTAAGTGGATAAAACCAAATTGGGAAAGTTATTAGGACAATATGAAAGATCTTCATTGATCGGGATACTTGAGTATTCTCTGCAGAATCACCGTCCTTGCTTGCCTTACGTCACGGCTACACTTATCAGCTCGATCACTTAAGGTGTCGATGCTTTCTGCAAGCACCTCCAACTTGTTTCTGATATCATCTATCACGATCTTCACAGCATTTTCCTCACTGAGAGCAAAATTGGCAGTTTGCGATAGAGACTGAATGTCCATCTCCAATTTGTCAACAAGTACTCGAATACTATCCATGTCTTTGACTGTAACGAAAGTTCCAACCTGCATTGAGCTAACTAAACTCCTCTGCCCCTTCAGCTCTTTCTCATAGTTATTCCAAAGTGAGTTGCACCATCTGCCCACTGAACCAATTGGAACAGACAGTGCACCAGCTAGAGCTGTTACAACAGGTGGTGCAGCAATGGCTGCTGCCACCACTGAGAAAATCAAAACGGATACGAAAGCTGTAACAAATAACACATTCGACACCCTCTTCCACACCTTTAGGGAAAGCAATTTCTTATCAAGCTTCCTTTTCCGATCTTGTAATTTCCTTAACATCGAAAACTGCTGCTCATACACTGATCGGAAAAGTACAAAGAACTCCTCAGTGAATGGATCCCCAGCTGCCTTGAAATTCTGTAGTTCCTCTAGAGTTTTCACGTGCCTCTTTTCTGCAACCCCTTCTTGCAATTCCATTTCTAACTCATACTGCTTAAGTGCAACTTTTATAATCGTTTGGCTATTTCGAGCCCGCTTAAGGCAATTTGTCAGGGCAGTACAAAAATCCATAGTTTTGATACTATTCTCAAGATATTCTTCTATCAAAGGAAACAATTCTTGATTTTTATATATATCTTCCTGGGATTTCAATATGACCTGGACCACTTCTTGGTTCATTTCAAGAAGACAACTGGTAACTTCTTTGAGTGAATCCATAGACAGGGATCTCACCTCAACCCCAGTGGCCAATGAGCTGATGACACGGGTAGTCCTTTCATGAAGCGTTTTATCGAAGTCTTGCAGAACTGGATCATTCTTACATGCTACCTCATATGAGCTCCAATCTGCTACAATATGGACATTGGTGTTGATCTGGGGAGCTGATGATGTAGTGTCACCCCTCATCTTGCTAGATTGTCCTCCCATCATATCTACTTGTTATTTGATTTCAAGGATCCTGAAATCACAAATTCAGTAAAGTTTTGATATCAAGACAAAACTCCCACACTTGAACAAAGATATAAGGATTTATCTGGAAAAGAAAAGGTACGATCTTTTTCACTTCGATTACAAGTGCCAAATGATCGAAACTAAAGAGAAAACGCGGCGATCAAAGCCAACTGGAAGACACTCCGACAAACAAAGGCCTAAATTTGCGAAACTTGGTGCAAACAAAGCACGATGAACGGCAAGACACCCAAATTCAGAAACTTTCAGTGTGACAACAATTAGATCTACTAAAGAACCAATAGGAAACTCATAAAGTTCAGAAGTAGACATTTTAAATCAACTTACAGAAAGCGCTTCTCTGAGGCGAACTCCTCCAACTTAAACCCGCTAAAAATCTACCTGAAAGAAACCCAACAGCGATATCTCAAGACCGACAGAGATAAGAACAAAAGACGAGATTTTTATGAGAAAGCCTTGATTTGTGAGCAATGGGGCTGGAGATTTCGATAGAAATAAGTGGGTGTTTGAGGCGGTACAGGGGTAACTTAAGAAAAGATGAAAACTGTGAGGAAAATGAGAGGGACAAACGAGAGAAGAAGTGTGGAAATGGAAAGGAAAAAAGAGAAATGTTGTGAACAGTGAACGTGTTTAGACAAACGCGTGTAGTTGATTTGAAGTACTGTCTTGTCTTTTTTTAAGGCCTGAGCCCTGAAGACCTCCACGAGCTTAGCGACTCTACTCTGCATATGGCGTAACGAATCAACTGCCAATGATGCTAACGTCTCACCAACCGAATGCCTAGGTAATTTTATGCTCAGAAGACCTTGTTTTGGCAAACCAGAAAATGACATTTTCTCTTCTTTTTTCTTAATTTCTTCAAGCAGGTTGGAACTTGGGAGGCGAAATGGAATGGAAAGTCATCATATTTTATAAATGAAAACGTATGTATTTGACGTTGATACCAAAGTTCGTTTTGTTTTTAGTTAATTTCTACACCAGACCATTCGTTGATAAGAATCTAAAATATAATTAATAGTTTAAGTGGTTGGTCAAGAATTAAAAAAATTCTGATGTGATGTTTATTAATGTAATAATATCTGATTTCAGACATTACTTTTGCTATAAAATTTGTGATTAATAAATTATTTTCATATTGTTAAACTTTCCGACAAGAAAGTTGGTTGAGATGGTAAAGCATGAAAAAAAAGTTGGTAGTATATTATAATTAAATTATCAGTATTCTTATATTGGCAATACCCTATTTACCAATATGTTGAGAAATGGACACCGTATTTATTTCTATTTTTAATATATTTGTTATAATTTTCATTATCAAGTGAACTAAGCACATGCTTAGTCTTAATAATTTTAGGATTAATTATAATTATTTTAGCATTTAAAAAGCTTGCAACCTAATTACAATCTATTAATGATCTTAGTGCATATAAGGAAGGAGGCTCTTCTTGAGTGAAATTGGTCAAAACAATTTAGTTGAAAACAATTTTAAGAAAATAATTCAAAATAAATTTACATATGGATAAAAATTATATCTAATTAGAGCAGAGCCGGCCGCCATAACACACAATTCCAAAGCTCTACCACCAACTTTCAACACCTAATGTCAGTTGACATAAATGTTGGATAATATTGAGTCTTATATAACTTGTGCAGGCGATTGGCATGAAGTCGTTGTAGTATAGTGGTGAGTATTCCCGCCTGTCACGCGGGTGACCCGGGTTCGATCCCCGGCAACGGCGTCTATCATTTTGAGTGTCAAATCAAAATTGATTATTTTAAGTTTTTCACCGACATCTTTGTACGTTGAGGCTTATATAAATAATAGCATGCAAAAGTAAACCGCCGGAAATTATTCTAAACTGGCTTCTATTTTCTTAATTATTAATCTTCTTTGCTAATTAATAAGAAACATTGCTGAAAGTTTTAAATTAAAAATATTTTTATATCTTCTTTAGTTCAGTAATTAAATATAAACAGAAAATGGAACTAAATTATAGAAAATAAAAAACTAAATATAAAGAAAAACAAGTGGAATGCTTTTCCAATATCTTTTTCTTATTGTTCATTCAATTCCTCTCATTTAATCTCACGATTCCTTTCATCTGCAGTTATCTTACGAAATGTCTCTCTTGAGAATATTCAACGCAGGTAGGTTGGGAGAAGTTTCAATGCAACACAAGAAACTTCGCGGAACCTTAGAAGAGAGTCTCCAAAAATTCATGGAAACTTCTGAAAGGAAAGAGTTTTTCATGAAAATGATTCACAACGCCACAACTCCAAAGCATGTAGAAGTCCTATTTCCAGTTCCGGCACTGACTCGTCCAACACGCCACTTTCCCAGCATATGAAACGCACATGGGAAGATGAGAAAAATCACCTAAATGTACCTTGAGCAAAAATAGAGTTGGCAGATATCATCAACCTCTCAAAATATGTTTCAATTTAGCTTTGATAGTGTAAGCTAAATATGAGTTCAAACAAAACGAGGAAAATTTTATTGGATGGGATTCAGTTATTGGATTATGTAACTATCGACTAATTTGTGAAGGCCTTCTTTGATCTTGTCAACTATTACAGGTACAAATGAGGATACTGTAAGGCTTGTGGAGATCATTGATGGAAGTGATGTTGTCATGTATTTCTTCCTAAACAGTCTAATTTTAGGGTGGAAAACTTCATGAAGCCTCAACAAGTTTCTTTCCTAAAGGTTGAAAGAACTCAAAATAATATTTTCTTCATTAGGTGGGCAGACACTGCTTCACCTGTGATACAAAAAGATGAAGCTGAAGATGAGGAACCCAGCCATCTGCAAGCACGTAAAATGATTCTCATTTTCACACGACTTTTTTGATATAAAAACAACAGCAATCCAGTTTTTGACAAACAGTCTGCATACCATACTAAAAGAAGCTCCGTAATAACCAAATGCAGTTGTTATGAATCTCTCGTATTCATTGTGCCTAAATGGTCGAACAGGAATCTACAAGAAATATATCCATTGCAATGCTTTCAGTTGAAACAGAAGTATTCTAAGCCCTCAGATACCACACATAAAATAGTGCAGAAAGTGTTCACTCTCTTCTACATTAGATTTGATCCTATATCATCTTGGATACCTCAAGTGTCTTGTTCTCAATCGTTTTTCCACATAGGGACATTGCATTATCTCACAAAATAATATGCCAATTCAATCATCACAGCAAATATCAAGTCCAAACATTATATTAAGTACTTTGCTCTATTTCCTGAAACAGTTCAAACATGTGTTCCATGAGAAAATATAAACAGAGGTAATTAAATAAATGCGAATAACATTAAAACACCCAATAGGATTAAACAGGCAGGCTGATGGGGATTAAGATGGGAAGCATCACAATCTAATACTTACCTGCTTAGAAAGCGACAAGACTGTGGTATTCAATCTTAAACTGGAAAACCCCATATACATCAGTCACCTTGAATGATGTACGAAATAGACCCTCGGTTACATATATTATCAGTAACTATTAAGTACATATGCAAGAATTTTGGGTGTAACGAGTCCGGAGGAAAGAATGTTGATAGGGTTCTCAATACATAAGGGATCATCATGTAGAACTGGACCTGAACATCGTCAGCCACATATGGTTCCCAGCTTCTTCCAGACTATTCATATATCTCAGCAGAAAGCTCCTGCAATCGTGTTAATTTTCATTGATGAATCTTGTCATATATTTCTCAAGAGATATATCCAGGGAGAGCAGGATGAGGAATTACCAGATTGTCTTTGATCCTATACATAGCGGGTTCATCTGTTTCCCCAACTATGTGGTGTTTAGTATTAACCACCTGTAGTTACCAAGAGCAATAACATGCAGCATACAATTAAACATAAAAAAATTATCTGAGTGCGAGAAAGCAAAACATTGTTAAACTGGAGGTCCAGATTAAAAGCTCAGGATGCATACAACAAAAAATACAAAGCTTGCTGGAATCTTCATCATTTATATGTTCATATAGCTGAAAGACAAATATTAAACAGAGGACAAACTATGCTCTCACCTTCAAATGACCTCTTTCTTCATGAAAGACCCATTTGCTAAGCTCAGTCACAAACTGTTCGTTACCAGACTTCTGATATCTGTCACAAAAATCACAAGAATGTAGCTTTCATTCTTTGCTGTTCACAGGCAGAAAGTAATGGTGTACAAAAGGTGAAGACATATATATGAATTTAATATGACGCAGAAATGGCATTATCCTACTGATGATAGGGTAAATGAGTTTACAAGAAATTGATCCAGCAATTAGGCAACACCCACTTTGCAAGCATACAGAATTGTAGGCATCACAGATGAGGGTGGCTTTTTGCAATCTATTTTCATCTTATTACACACCGAGCATGTTTTTATGGAAATCATTGGGAATTACAAAAACTAACCCTGAATGTTAACACTATACTCTTCCAAGTAGCAGTGACAATTCAAACATTTTCTTGGCATCAACTCCCAAAACCTTCCCCAAACACAAACTAAGCATGCTTGAGCACATTGCATGTGTATTTAGGTCATGTTTATGCATGAATGTGTAACTACAATGGACCAAAATGGGAGAAACTATTAATAAAAAGAATTATGCCTCAGAAATTTCCTACTAAAATTCAAGCCACGTCAAAAGTTTAATATATAAAATGTCAAGGAGGGCAGTAAATATTTGATTGATGGTTCAAAAATTATGGTGGACTAATGATCAATGGTTAGACTAAAACCTCAAATAAAAACCACTACACAATCCAGAAAATATGCATGGAAAACAGTTATCAGTACTAAAAGTATGTCTATAGGATTAACATTTTCCAATAATTTCTTGAATTGTCTATTACAACTCCATCGTATATTTATTGGCCAATCAAAACGGTCAGAAATGAAATCTAAAGGTGTGTTTATTTGGTGGGTATGAAAAAAAAAGTAATGAATATGAAATAAAAAATTAAATAAGTTTAGTAAGGGATTATGATTATAGAGTCATTATTTTGATTACCTATTTTTGGGTAATATCCCATTCCTCTCTAATCTAGAGGAACAGGTTATAATTAATTAATTATTAATAATAATTTAATTAATTATATTATAATTAATTATAATATAATTAATAATTAATTAACTACAATATAATTAATTAAAATATAATTTATTAATTAATTACAATATTGTAAATAATAAATTAAAATATTATTAATAATAAATTAAAATATAATTCATTAATTAGTTACAATATAAGTAATTAAAATATAATTATGCATTAATTAAAATATAATTATATAATTAATTAGTTACAATATAAGTAATTAAAATATAATTATTCATTAATTAAAACATCGTAATTAATTTATATTGTAGTTAATTAATTGTTAATAATATTTTAATTAATTATATTGTAATTAAATAAATAAACAAATTACAGTATTTTAATTAATTAATGAATTATAAATATTATTATTAATTAATTAATTAACTACAATATAATTAATTAAGATTAATTACAATTTTAATTAATCAACATATTGTAATTAATTAATTATAAAATAAATAATTAATTAAAATATAATAAATTTTATTTTTAATATTTTTATAAATCAACCATCATCGATAGTAATGGTAATCGATTCATTTCTTTTAACCAACCATCATAATTATAATGAAAATCATTCTCATTCTTCGCTATATCAATTCTCATTCCTATTACCATTCTTCAATGCGAACTAATCGCCTTTAAATAAATACAAATAACAACATAGAAAGACATTTGCAAAATTTTTAAAGAGAGAGATTTAATTAAAATTTTAAATTGCTAATTACATTTTATTTTAGTTATAGTTTTCTAATAGTACAATTTAATTTTTATTTTTATGTTATATTTTAAAAATCTTAACAAAATTAGTCCAAGAAATAATTATATAAGTCCTAGATGCTCATATAAATATTAACAAAATGAAAATGACCCTACGATTTAATATAATATCATTTTTGAGTCACAATTTGTCAAATATGAGATTAAAATCTTATTTTATATTTAATATTTGATTCTAAATTAAAATAGCAATATATTAAGTTTCAAATATAATTTTAACAAAACAATAGTTGATTATAGTAATGCTTTAAAACATGATATTTTAAAATTAAATATTTATTTTAAAATAAATTACAAAATGTGGTTTTAACCCCATATTTTTGTTTTACTTAACATTGATATAAGAAAAGCAAAGCTTTTCCATAACCAAAAATGAAACGCGTGAGAAAAAAGCAATAATATCCATGTCAACGAAAAATAAAGGAAAATAATAAACACATAAAGAGAGCTTATCTTACTCGTGTGTTTAAGAATTGGTAGTGTTTTTGAGTTAAATTGTTACTATCATTCCGTATGCAATCGGGAAGTATAAACTAAAGAAAAGATCAATAAATGCAGACAATAGTTTTTACCGGGGAGCCGCAATCCAACTCTTCCCATAACTCCCCAATTCTCTTCACTTTTTTTCTTTTTCCTCACGTCACGCGTACTCTCGTCTGTTTTGCCCTCCTAAGTTTTTCCTCCAACAGGTTGCCTTCAATTTCTATTTGTCTGCCTCTCTTACTGTTGGTTCTCTTCATCTTGCTCTTATCTGATTTGGGTCGTCTTTCAGACTTCTGGGTTTAAGATTTTACTTCTTGTTTGTTTGATTCTGTGGAATATACGCAACTTGAGTAAGTTGGGATCTATCTTAGGGATTTCATGTCATACGTTCGATTGTGAATTGTTGTGAAGAGGGTTTTAGGATTTCAAGTTTAGTTTTCTGATGGCGGATTTTAATGGCAAAGTAAAATCATGTATAATTTCAAACCGAACCAGAGGTTATGTTGTAGGATCTGTCAAAAGGAATATGTGCTTTCTTCTTGATTATATTTTCGGCATGGACTTAGACCTAGCTGGCAGAATGGATAGAAAAAATAATCTTTATGGGTCCTGATTTGCTTACATGTTGTTTGATTGATTTGTTTCCTGTTTGTTAGTTACCTGCGTTCTGATGGTTTGCTGATGCATGGGATCTCTGCTTGGAATTGCTTTAGTTATGTTTGGCTTACAGTGGATCTTTGGTTGTAGGAACTATGATTCGGTTATTTAAAGTAAAGGAGAAGCAGAAGCAACTTGCAGAGAATGCTAATGGAGGGCCACCGACGAAAAAACAATCAGCTGGAGAGTTGCGTCTTCATAAGGGTTTGTTTCTTGCTTTTGACAATTGAATACTTTATGTGAGGATTTCAAAGTTCAGGTGTTTTCTTTCCCGTTTCCTTTATGGTGCTGTATGCGTACTCTTGATGTTGTTGTTATTATGAATTGGAATGAAATGGATAATTATGTGGGAGGATCAAAATCATGTCAATATCGCTCATTCTAGTGGATAGATCTGATATGAAGATCTTATCGAGCACCTTTCAAAGTATGGTAATGAATGGAGACCAAAATACCAAGTTTTGTGTTTGGTTGTATTAACCATTAAGTGAACAAAAATCTTAATGCTAGTTCCCTCAAAGGTGAGGAAATAGTTGGCATCTGAATTACCCTCATAACTTTCTTAATTTTTAGCCAAAAGAACGGGTAATTGTTGCAATCTTTTTCCTTTATTAAATTAAAGGAAATCAATGATGAGTATGTGTATCAACTTTAGCGATTGTACTTGTTTTGGTCCCCTGGCTATGTGGTTCACAAAAATTGCATCCGATTTATACTATGCTATCTGCAAATTGTTTTCACATGGATTTATAATATTACTACTGTCTCCTCGCAGATATTTCTGAGCTGAATCTACCAAAATCATGTACCATATCATTCCCCAATGGCAAGGATGATCTCATGAATTTTGAAGTTTCAATCCGACCAGATGAAGGATATTATTTGTAAGAATTGTTTTTCCTTAGCATCATATCATATCTCTTGGATATCAAGTATTTATGATAGCTCATGTAAGCACAGTTATTTAATCAGATTCTTGAATATTTTTATTACAGAGGTGGTCTATTCGTCTTTTCTTTCCAAGTTTCACCCGTTTATCCACATGAAGCACCAAAAGTTAAATGCAAGACTAAGGTAGCATAGAAATTAATTGTAGTAAATATTTTCTGTAACCTTGTGGCTTCATGATATTGTGGTTTGGATATTAAGATATCTTGTACGTTTCATATTCTGCTTGCAGGTTTACCATCCAAATATTGATTTGGAAGGAAATGTCTGCCTCAACATCTTGCGAGAAGATTGGAAACCTGTCCTTAACATAAACACTGTGATTTATGGATTGTTTCATCTTTTTACGGTATTCTTCAATGTGTTTTCCATTTCATCTATGCGAATCATCTGGAATGTGGTTTTGATACTAGTGGTGTCAACTTCTCGTGCAGGAACCGAATTTTGAGGATCCTCTTAACCATGACGCTGCTGCCGTGTTGAGGGATAACCCAAAGATGTTTGAGTCCAATGTTAGAAGAGCAATGGCTGGAGGATACGTCGGACAAACCTATTTTTCTCGGTGTATGTAGCTTCCTTTGGTGGCACAAAGTGCCAACTCACCATATGTTACCAAAGCTAATTCCGTGCACATGGTTGTAAACTTGTCTGCAAATTTCATTCGGTGGTCTTTCTATTTTGTGGGTGGACCTGGGGCATTAGTTCCTGGGAGGCCATTCCACTGAAACAGCGACAATATGGATTGTTTTAACTCTCTCAAGTGCAATTTTATGTTGACTTCATTTGTTACGTGATGTGGAACGAAGTGGATAGGCTTTAGCGTGGCTTAGGCGGTATCCTCAATCTCTCTCTTCCCCTTCTGCATATGAATTTGTATAGTTTTGCAGCATGAAAATTCTTCATCCTGTCTCAGTTCTTACAAAAGAAGTTAAAAAATTTGTAAGTAAATGAAGTTTTGTTTTCCGTCTTCCCTTTTCTGGTACCGTCGTCGTTTGGAAGACTGCTGCGCTCGACAGTACAGAACTAGTTTGACACAAAACATCACAATTCTTTTCTTTGCACCCATCAAGAATTGGAAGCCTGATAGATGGGAAGGCACTCCTCCTGCCCTGTCCATCAACTCGTTGATGGTAAAACATCACAATTCTTTGAAAACTGAACATCTACACTTTGCATCGACTGCACCATCTTCAATTCCTTGGAAGCATCAAGCTAGATAAACGATTCCTTACTCAAATGCAGAGCCATTGTTGATGGTGTAGGATGCAGGTTTGGAACGTTTAGACGTTGCTAAATGTATTGTGCGTTAGCAAACTCTTTTACAGAATCAATAGACTTGGTCATAGCTAAACATTTTCTCTGAGAGAAGTCCAATCACCAGAGCAGCAAAAGACGTGAATGATCAAATGCATAAATCAGTGTCTGATGCTTCAGCAAAGCTCACCCCTTTGTCCACTCTAAAGATTGTCAGACACGAGCAATGTTATGAATATCGTATCGAGTTTGGTATCGGATTGAGCTTTGAACGAAACTGTACCGGTATCGGTTGATACCGAGTACCGTTTCAGGATATTTTTTAAATTTATAAAATAGTCCCTAAATTTTTTAAAAATTATAAAATAGTCCATATTGATATATTATACAGTTGTATTGTATACTTTACTAGTTTATTATTTACATCAACCATACTTTCAAAAATTTTAATAATAAATAATAATGACAATTAATTTAAAATTACAATAATTTTAAATATTTAACATATAAATAATAACCACAATTAATATAAACAAAACAATCATCATCATACAATTATAAAACGAAGAATAATACAAAGTATTTAAAATATTACAATCATACAATTTCATCATTATAACAAATAATATTACATATTTACATTAAAAGATTCAAAACATCCGATAAAAAGAACAATAAATATTACAAAAAGAGTTGATGACGAATAAGCAATCAAGTAGAAGTTGAACCTGAAACAAAAATATTGTATTTACATTACATACATATAATTTAACATAAACATCAATGATCAAATACAAGTAATGTTAGACCCCAAAATTTTTTTTATGATATTAAGCATGAATTGTGATCATGATGTGAGTAAAGCTTAGTTTGATTTATTTTGGAGTATTAGTGGATAATTGAGGTGTATTTGCGTTTAATGTTGTTTAAATAAGGCATGAGAGGATTAAATTGTGTGAGGACATTTTGGGAAGTTTACTTAAGTTGGAATGGATTTAGGCTTATTAGGAGGGGTATTTTGGTCTTTCAAGAAAGACATAGAAGAAATAGAAAAGGAAGGAAAGAAGAGGAAAAAGAAAAGAAGAACAAAAGAAGAGAGGAGTGCGTCGTCGGTGGAGAAGAAGAGAGATTTTCGATCTTTGAGATTTCCGACAGTTTGAAGCTATTTCCGGGTAAGTTTGTCTTCATCCCGTTGTATTGTGGCTAGATTGAAACCTAAGATGGCTTGAATGTGTTAGAATCGACGGTTTTAAGGTTTTAAGAAAAAATGGTGAGATTGCTTGGGTTGATGCATTTGTGTTTGATTTTGAGTTGTTAATGAGTTAGAAATGTAGCATAAGTCTTGATCTACAGTTTAGATATGGTGCATTTGAGTTTGGGAATGAAATGAAGTCGGAAATGCAGAAACGGGGTTGAGTCGCAGCTCGACCAAGACGTCATGACGTCTTGAAGAACACGCCACATGGCAAGACGGTAGCATGCATGCCATGACGAGTGTGCACGCCATGACGACACACTTCCAGTGCAAGTCATGACGAAGGCATGCATGAAGGCCCCCGCCATGCATGAGCCCCCTGCTTTTCCGAAAGTGAAATTTTTAGTATTTTGGGCATATCTTTTGGTGTAGATGTCCAATTGAGGGGATTCTTGATCCGTTGTGACCTAGAAATAAAGGGCTATGAGTTGCATAAAGAAGGGAAGTTCGGAATTGGTTTCGAAGGGTTCAAAATTTTAGGAGGAGATCGAGTGTAGACCTTTAATGCTTTATTTTAATTGTCAAGCTTTATGGAATATTTTCTATGGATTGTTAATTAAATGAGAACTTGGTTTATTATAGGGAACCAAGCTGATTTGACCCAATCGCAAGAAGAAGGACAGCAGTGAGTCTGATACTCAAGCGATACTAGGTGGGTAATATGTTTATGGTTATTGTGTGTATGGGCAAATTGCCTTGTGTGTGCTTACGTGTTTGCATGATATGACCTTGTTGGTATTGAATTACATGAGAAATATTGAACTTGCATTATGATTAAAATTATGCATGGCTTGATAGGCCTTATGGCAATGGACAAGAATGAGAATTTAGAACAATGTGAAAAATGCTTTGAGCATGAATCGAATGGATTATGTGATTTATTTGGGTAAGAGAGTTACGGATGGAGTCACGTGCACGTTGACATTAAAGCCTTCTCCCGGCTGCCCGCTTGAGGCAACGAGATCCTTGAGAAATCAGACTCGAATAGTTTACGGATCTACCTTTGGTTTATCCAGTTCGTTTACGGAACTCTCGAGCCAATTGTTTGTGCATACACGATCGATTTGTTGAGCATAAAACATGATGGATTTGACAGACTTGTTGCATAATGATTGTTATGTTGAGAAACGAGAAAATGCATGACCTATGTCTATAGGAATGTGAATAAATTGATGACTTTTGATTTGCTAGTGATATATGTATATTGCTTGATTGTGTGGTTCGTGCCAATGGCTATAAACGTATATGCCACTGAGCTTCGCAGCTCACCCCATTACTCTCCCCTCCTCAGGTGCAGATCGAGACGATTGTCGACCTTGCAAGGCATCGAAAACGTCAAGCTAGTTAGGAGCCTTGTCTTAAGTTAGTACTTTGGTTAGCCCGCCAGCATTTCATCATGGAGCATACTTTTGTATTTGGGATTTAATTTCATTTTGTACTATGTTATATTTTGAGAATACTTGTAGAATTTCTTTGAATGCAAATGACAGTTGGTTTATGCATGTTTAATGATGAATGCCTGTTTAGAATGTATGAGTATATGTATGTGTGAATCGAATTGTACTTATGTATTTGCATGGATGTTGGGATCGGGCCCGAAGGTATTTTGGTCTCCTGTCGTCGGTGCGACCCGAGGGGCCGCCTAGGGAATCGGAGATTCGGGGCCCGGGCCCAACATGTTTGGTATCAGAGCGCCTAGGTTTAGTGTCCTTGGCTTAGAATGCATAATAGGATTGTGTGATATATGATTAATTGTTGCATTGATTAAGTGACATGCATATCATGCATACATGTAGATTGACCGGTAGCTAATCCTTAGTGTTTCCTTTGAAGGAGTGCGATGCCACCTCGTAGGGACACGAGGAGCTTTGCAAGGATTCACTGCACCTGACTCTCCGACTAGAGAGGAGAGGACTGATGAGTCAGTAGCCCCATGAAATGCTGAGGCTTCTGTAGGGCTAGGTGGTGAGCCGTTAAAATCGTTGACTCGAGAGTCGCCACTATGCAGAACAAGTGCCTCCTTTGGATCCGAGGTTGTTTCAGGCCTTTACTCAGGCATTCGTGCAGGCTATGGGTCAGATGTCACACCTTACATTTCAACCCCGATTCGAAGGGAGACGGTTTGACCGATTGAGGAAGTATGGGGCAGTTGATTTCTTTGGGACATCCGATCCTGAAAAAGCCGAGACTTGGTTGAGGAAGACTGAGAGAGTGCTGGATCAGATGGAGTGTGAGGATGACGAGAGAGTCATCTATCGCCAGCTTGTTTGTGGAGATGCCCTGCATTGGTGGGAGACCGTGCCAGGCAGCCAGATGAGGTCAGTAGGGTTGGCATGGCAGGATTTCGTGGTTGCTTTCAGGAAGAAGTATATGTCAGAGGTATATGTTCAACAGAAGCAGAGGGAGTTCCTCAGTTTGACTCAGAGGGATATGACAGTCAGCGAGTATGAGCGTCGGTTTATATAGCTATCCTGGTATGCTTCAGATCTGATGTTGAGTGAAGCTGCTAGATGTCGTCGGTTTGAGTCGGGCCTGCACTTGGCCATCAGAGAAAAGGTGATTGTGCAGAACTTTTATGATTTTCAGCAACTGGTTGAGGCAGCTTTGAGGGTGGAGAACATTGAGAATATCAAGACTGCTGTGAACAAGAAAAGAAAGGGCAGAGAGCAGTCCAAGAGAGGAGGTAGCACTAGTACCCCTATGCCAGGAGGGAGTGCTAGGAGCTTCCCGGTTCAGTCTGAGGAGAGGAGCAGTGGTGCGAGCCGACCTAGGCCGACGAGGACTTCTACTGTTTTTCACCAAGCTTCAACGGTGGGTGGCAGTAGAAGGGGAGATGGAGATAGGTCGTTCGTCCCGAAGTGTGAGCACTGCGGGAGATCTCATAGAGGAGAGTGCTTCAGACTGACAGGAGCTTGTTTCAACTGTGGGGAGAAGGAACACATTGCTAGAGAGTGTCCTCAGCCTCCACGACAAGAGAGAGGTCAGATGCAAGCTCCGAGGAGGATAGAGACCATGGGACAGAGGACTACAACAGAAGTGGGCAGTTCAGATGCAGCCAAGAGGGTGAATCTTCCAGGGAGACCGAGAGGGCAGGCACCAGTTAGGATGTTTGCGATGAATCAGGAGGATGCAGAGACCGCTCCTTATGTTGTGACTGGTATGATTCGACTTTTTGCTGATGATGTGATAGTTTTGATTGATCCGGGTTCTACTCATTCGTTTGTTTCTTCGAGTAGACCCGTGTGTGATAGGATTGTGAGCCCATTGGATACTCCGCTGATGGTGAGTACTCCAATCGGCCAGTATATTGTGATTAGTCAAGTGTATAGAGGTTGTGAGATTTGCATTGATGGAGAACTTCTAGTGGTCGATTTGATGCCACTGAAGATGGGAGGATTAGATGTGATTTTGGGTATTGACACATTAGAAAGGTACAATGCCCGTTTGGATTGTAAGCAGAAGACAGTGGAGTTTGAATTGGATAACGGTAGAAGAGTAGTGTTCTCGGGGACGAGAAAGCGAGTCCGCCTGAATTGTTTCAAAGACGACAGCAGAGAAGATGATGAGTAAGGGTTGTGAGGTGTTTTTGGCCTATGTGGTTGACACCAGGACAAATGGAGGGAAGCTGGAGGATATTCCAGTAGTCAGGGAATTCTCGGACGTCTTTCCCGAGGAATTGCCAGGACTACCGCCAGCTAGAGAAATTGAGTTTCTATCGAGCTTTTGTCAGGTACTGCGCTGATTTCAATTCCACCTTACCGGATGACTCCGGCGGAATTGAAAGAGCTTAAGGAGCAGTTGGAGGAATTGTTAGAGAAGGGGTATATTCGACCGAGTTCTTCGCCTTGGGGAGCTCCGGTCCTATTTGTGAAGAAGAAAGATGGATCGTTGAGGATGTGTGTAGATTACCAGAAGTTGAATCAGGTCACTATGAAGAACAGGTATCCGCTTCCTCACATTGATGATCTGTTTGATCAATTGCAAGGGGCGAAAGTCTTCTCGAAGATCGATTTGAGATCGGGTTATCATCAGTTGAGGATTAAGGAGTCGGATGTGCCGAAGTCTGCTTTCAGGACTCGGTATGGGCATTTTGAGTTCTTGGTGATGCCTTTCGGATTGACGAATGCGCCTGCAACGTTTATGGATTTGATGAATCGAGTTTTTAAGCCATTCTTGGACCAATTTATCATTGTCTTCATTGATGATATCTTGGTGTATTCCAAGAGTGATGAGCAGCATGAGGAGCATTTGAGGATTTCTTTAGAGACTTTGAGGAGACATGAGCTATATGCCAAATTCGATAAATGCAAATTCTGGCTTAGAGCAGTTTCATTTCTTGGACATGTGATTTCAGAATAGGGAGTGCATGTGAATCCAAAGAAAATAGAAGCTGTAGTGAATTGGGAAGCCCCGAAGAATGTAGCATAGGTGATGAATTTTCTAGGTTTGGCAGGTTATTATAGGAGATTTGTGGAGGATTTCTCTATGATATCCGCTCCGATGACAAAGTTGTTGAGGAAGAATCAGAAGTTCATTTGGAGTGAGGAGTGTCAGGGGAGTTTCGAGGAGCTCAAGCGTAGATTGAAGAGTGCTCCGATTTTGATGTTGCCTTCTGGAGATGAGGGCTATACTGTGTATAGTGATGCGTCGAGGAAGGGTCTTGGTTGTGTCTTGATGCAGGGAGATCGGGTGATTGCTTATGCTTCGAGGCAGCTGAAGCCTTATGAGCTGAATTATCCGACGCATGATTTGGAGTTGGCAGCTGTGATCTTTGCTTTGAAGATTTGGCGACATTATTTGTATGGAGTTCAGACGCGGATCTTCACTGATCATAAGAGTCTGAAGTATTTGTTGAGCCAGAAGGAATTGAATTTGAGGCAGAGAAGGTGGATCGAGCTACTCAAGGATTATGACTTGTTGATTGAGTATCATCCGGGCAAGGCCAATGTAGTGGCGGATGCTTTGAGTAGGAAGTCTTCGATTGCTCATGTTCGATCAGTTTATCTTCCTTTATTGGAAGAGATGGTCAAGCTTAAGATAAGCTTGAAGCAGGAGGAGTCGGATTGCCTTCTAGCTAACTTCCGAGTTAGACCGATACTCAGGAAAAAGGTTAGGGAATTGCAGGCTCAAGATGCAGATTTGAGCAAGCTTCGAGATGAAATTCAAAATGGCAAGGTTTCTGAGATAGATGTGAGGGATGATGGGCTTATGACAGTGGGGAACAGGTTGTGTATCCCAGATGTGCAGGAGGTTAAGGCTGAGATTATGGATGAGGCACACAATGTGCCTTATGCTATGCATCCCGGTAGCACCAGGATGTACAGAGATTTGAGAGAGCATTTTTGGTGGAAGGGCATGAAGAGGGATATAACAGAGTTTGTCAGTAAGTGTCTAGTGTGTCAGCAAGTCAAGGCTGAGCACCAGGCACCTTCAGGCAAGTTGAGACCGTTGCCTATTCCGGAATGGAAGTGGCAAAGAGTGACTATGGACTTTCTGATGGGATTACCCAGGACTAGTAGGAGGCATGATGCTATTTGGGTGATTGTGGATAGGTTGACCAAGTCAGCTCACTTTTTGGTGATCAAGCAGATTGATTCTTTGCATGTGCTAGCAAAGAAGTACATTGATGAAATAGTGAGATTGCATGGGATTCCGGATTCAATTGTGTCTGATAGGGACCCTCGGTTTACTTCGAGATTTTGGGGCTGTTTGCAGGAAGCTTTGGGGACGAAGCTGAATTTTAGTACGGCTTTTCACCCTCAGACGGATAGTCAATCTGAAAGGACCATTCGGACACTTGAGGGGATGCTTCGGGCTTGTGTGATGGATTTCAGAGGAACTTGGGATGAGCATTTGCCGTTGGTCGAATTTGCTTATAACAATTCGTACCATTCGAGCATTCAGATGGCTCCATATGAGGCTTTGTATGGCAGGAGGTGTAGGACTCCGATCTGTTGGGATGAAGAAGGAGAGAGGCAATTGGAAGGACCGAAATTGATTCAGACGACAGTTGAGAAAGTCAATCTGGTTAAACAACGACTTAAGGTAGCATAGGACAGGATGAAGAGTTATGTTGATGCTCACCGAAAGGAGATGGAGTATGAAGTCGGTGAAAAAGTATTCCTTAAGAAATCTCCTTGGAAAGGAGTATTGAGGTTCGGCAAGAAGGGTAAGTTGAGTCCGAGGTATGTGGGTCCTTATGAGATCCTTGAGAGGATTGGACCACTCGCCTACAGATTGGCGTTACCTCCGGAGTTATCGCAGATTCACGATGTCTTCCATGTGTCTATGCTGAGGAAATATAGATCGGATTCGTCACATGTCATTCAGACTAGTGAGGTTCGATTCATGAGATGATCTGAGTTATGAGGAGCAACAGGTAGAGATTTTGGATACCAAGGACAAAGTCCTCAGGAATAAGACGGTTCAATTAGTCAAAGTCCTGTGGAGGAATCATTCGGTAGAGGAGGCTACATGGGAGCCATTGGAAGCTATGCGGGACAAGTATCCGCACCTCTTCGATGATTCAGGTAAATTTTGAGGACGAAATTTCTTTTAAGAGGGGGAGAAATGTTAGACCCCGAATTTTTTTAATGATGATATTAAGCATGAATTGTGATCATGATGTGAGTAAAGCTTAGTTTGATTTATTTTGGAGTATTAGTGGATAATTGAGGTGTATTTGCGTTTAATGTGGTTTAAATAAGGCATGAGAGGATTAAATTGTGTGAGGACATTTTGGGAAGTTTACTTAGGTTGGAATGGATTTAGGCTTATTAGGAGGGGTATTTTGGTCTTTCAAGAAAGACTTAGAAGAAATAGAAAAGGAAGGAAAGAAGAGGAAAAAGAAAAGAAGAACAAAAGAAGAGAGGAGTGCGTCGTCGGTGGAGAAGAAGAGAGATTTTCGATCTTTGAGATTTCCGACAGTTTGAAGCTATTTCCGGGTAAGTTTGTCTTCATCCCGTTGTATTGTGGCTAGATTGAAACCTAAGATGGCTTGAATGTGTTAGAATCGACGGTTTTAGGGTTTTAAGGCAAAATTGTGAGATTGCTTGGGTTGATGCATTTGTGTTTGATTTTAAGTTGTTAATGGGTTAGAAATGTAGCATAAGTCTTGATCTACAGTTTAGATGTGGTGCATTTGAGTTTGGGAACGAAATGAAGTCAGAAACGCAGAAAACGGGGGTTCGGAGTCGCAGCTCCGACCCGCACGTCGCGACGTGCGCAAGAGCACGCCGCCGCGTGCGGAGAATTGGTGACACGCCGCGCGGCGCACGAGTGTGCATGCCGCGGCGCACGAGTGTGCACGCCATGCAGTGCACGCAGTGTACGCCGCAGCGGCGAAAGTGATGAGCACGCCATGACGACACTTTCGCAGACGCCATGCATGAAGGCCCCGCCCATGAGCCCCCTGTTTTCCGAAAGTGAAATTTTTAGTATTTTGGGCATATCTTTTGGTGTAGATGTCCAATTGAGGGGATTCTTGATCCGTTGTGACCTAGAAATAAAGGGCTACGAGTTGCATGAAGAAGGGAAGTTTGGAATTGGTTTCGAAGGGTTCGAAATTTTAGGAGGAGATCGAGTGTAGACCTTTAATGCTTTATTTTAATTGTCAAGCTTCATGGAATATTTTCTATGGATTTTTAATTAAATGAGAACTTGGTTTATTATAGGGAACCAAGCTGATTTGACCAAATCGCAAGAGGAAGGACAGCAGTGAGTCTGATACTCAAGCGATACTAGGTGGGTAATATGTTTATGGTTATTGTGTGTATGGGCAAATTGCCTTGTGTGTGCTTACGTGCTTGCATGATATGACCTTGTTGGTATTGAATTACATGAGAAATATTGAACTTGCATTATGATTAAAATTATGCATGGCTTGATAGGCCTTATGGCAATAGACAAGAATGAGAATTTAGAACAATGTGAAAAATGCTTTGAGCATGAATCGAATGGATTATGTGATTTGTTTGGGTAAGAGAGTTACGGATGGAGTCACGTGCACGTTGACATTAAAGCCTTCTCCCGGCTGCCCGCTTGAGGCAACGAGATCCTTGAGAAATCGGACTCGGATAGTTTACGGATCTACCTTTGGTTTATCCAGTTCGTTTACGGAACTCTCGAGCCAATTGTTTGTGCATACACGATCGATTTGTTGAGCATAAAACATGATGGATTTGACAGACTTGTTGCATAATGATTGTTATGTTGAGAAACGAGAAAATGCATGACCTATGTCTATAGGAATGTGAATAAATTGATGAATTTTGATTTGCTAGTGATATATGTATATTGCTTGATTGTGTGGCTCGTTGCCAATGGCTATAAACGTATATGTCACTGAGCTTCGCAGCTCACCCCATTACTCTCCCCTCCTCAGGTGCAGATCGAGACGATTGTCGACCTTGCAAGGCATCGGAAACGTCAAGCTAGTTAGGAGCCTTGTCTTAAGTTAGTACTTTGGTTAGCCCGCCAGCATTTCATCATGGAGCATACTTTTGTATTTGGGATTTAATTTCATTTTGTACTATGTTATATTTTGAGAATACTTGTAGAATTTCTTTGAATGCAAATGACAGTTGGTTTATGCATGTTTAATGATGAATGCCTGTTTAGAATGTATGAGTATATGTATGTGTGAATCGAATTGTACTTATATATTTGCATGGATGTTGGGATCGGGCCCGAAGGTATTTTGGTCGCCCGTCGTAGGCGCGACCCGAGGGGCCACCTCGGGAATCGGAGATCCGGGGCTCGGGCCCAACAAGTAAAATTAAAAGAAGAGGAAAAATAAAAACCTGAAGTTCAATCGTCAATGGGCGGTTACCCGCTTAAACTGCACTGACCCCACTGATCATTTGGTACAAAATCCTCATCATTGAGAGGAGCTCCATCATCATCATCGTTCAAATTTAATGCACCAAATGACATGTCAATGCTTTTGTTTTTTCATCCAAGATCATCTTCCACATTCAAATCACTCACATCAACCAAATTGGGTTCTTCAGAAATCCAATCCGCCAAAATATCAATATTATCAATCGCAATTGGATCATTTGAACAACTTGTGCTACTAAGAGTTCTAGTAAACAATTACATTTAATTATTAGAAAATTATAAGAAATTATATTAAAATTAATAATGAAAATAATGAAAATAACATACCTTTCCCGAAGCTTTAAATTGTAACGAACATAAACCAAGTCATTCAACCTCTTATGCTCCAATCTATTTCTTTTCTTAGAATGGATAAATTCAAATGTGCTCCAGTTTCGTTCACACCCAGTTGCACTCACACATTGACTTAAAATTTGAATCGCAAATATTTTCAATTCTGGAACACTACATCTGAAAAGATCCCACCAAGCAACTGCAAGTTATAAGAAAACAAAAGTAGTGTTATAAACAAAATAAAGTGATAAATAAATTTTAACAAATAAGAAATAGGAAATAAGTAATACCTGAAAAAAGAAGTCCTCTTCTTTGAATAGCGACCGACATTCCAAAATCTCCATAAGAAAACTTATAAGTCTCCATTTGTGTGGTTAAAACAACTTGCATTGAGTCATGAGGAACGATTGTTGTAATTGTCATAAGCATTCATCTACTAACTTCAGCTTGCTTTTCAACATCCAGTCTAAAATACACACTAGGATTCAAAAATGCCCCAGCTACAAACAATGGAGAAGAAAGTTGTTTTCTCCTTCTCTCATTAATGATTGAGATATATGGTTGGTATAAAGAAAGCCTATTTTTTAGATTGGCCTTGATTGCTTCCGTTTCTCTCTCCATAGCATAAAAAATATAATCCATTGTTGGCTTTTCTTCACTATCAGCCAACCGAAACACCCTCACCAAAGGCTCACAAACTCGGATAACGAATTGATATTGCGACCAAAATTTCCTATCTTCTAGTATGATACTACAAACCTCCATTCCAACATTAGACCTAGTATGTTGAGATGTAACTCACTTATCACTTGTAAGCATATGCCTTAACTCCACCCTCAACGAAAGAAAAGACTGAAGTGATAAGAAATTTGTTGCAAATCTTGTCACAGCAGGGCGACACAAATTCCTACCATTGGTAAATTCCCTTCTCATCAAATTTAAAACCCATGCACGATTATAAATAAATTTTGTCACTTTTTTTGCCTTCTGCATGGTCTCATCAAAAACAGGAAAATACCTAAGATTTCCTATATCCTCCAGTATTAAGTCAATGCAATGTGCAATACAAGGAGTCCAAAAAAATGAATTATAGGTTCTCTGCAACCTTAGCCCTGCCGCTTTATAAGCGGAATCATTGTCAGTAATAAACTGAACAATATTTTCTACCCCTACTTCATTCATAACTTGATCAAATATTCGAAACAAATTATCAGCAGTTCTCATCAGGTCAGATGCATCAATCGATTTTAAAAACATAGAGCCATTAAAACAATAAACCAAAAAATTTATAATAGGCTCTTGTCTCCTATTCGTCCAACCATCACACATAATTGAGCATCCATTAATACCCCAATTCACTCTTATTTTAGCCAAATAAGCTCTCATTTCAGACACATCACAACTCAAAAGTTTACCTCTTAAGTCATCAACCGATGACCCTTTGTATCCTGGACCATAAGAGGCTATGGCATCTATCATAGGTTGATAATAATATGATTGAGAAGCATTAAATGACGAACCTGTATCATACCACCATTTAGCTACTGCCATATCCACATTGTGAGCCGCATTTCTTGTCTGCATTGTACTACGAATTGAAGGTTGGGCTCCAGGAGTTGTTCATGGTGCAAAGAAACCAGATAATTGCCTTCTTCTCTTCCTCACTTCAAATTCTTCAGGACCCTGAGGCTGCGATGGAACACTACCAGTATCAGTACCACTACCACTACCACTACCACTTCCACTTTCAACATCTCCATAATCACCACGGAAACCAGAAAATGAACTTCCACTACCAATTTCAAGATTCAATCTTCCCCTTCTATCTTTCTCAAATTGATGTTCATCAAACAATGTTTTCATCTGCCACTTCACATCATGACTTACTTTTTTACACGCTTCCACATCTCCTTTAACCCCAGCTAAATGCCTTTTCAATCGGGTGATTCCTCCACCTTTCAAATGCTTATTACAAAACAAGCAAATGGTATGATTCTTTTGAGCAGGAAGCACACCAGCATGAGCCCAAGCTGGATCACTATATCTTCCTAAACTAGGTTGATAGGGGGTATTTGAACATTCTTCCATTTATCTGTACACAAAAATAAATAACACATAATTTCAATACACAATGACAATATGCATATCTATCTTATATAATATAACTCATTTTGTAATAATCACAAAGCTAACAATCCAAACCAATCAACATATATCATAAGTAACACAAAACATACTCCAACACATAACAAAACCAAATAATGTCAATTTCCAATCTCAATAATCACATAACATTCATTATTGTATTTCCATTCCTAACAATTCTCAATCCTAACAATTACAAAACAATCACAATTCAATTTCCATTCATTCCATTTCCAACAATTCTCAATCCTAACAATTACAAAACATTCACAATTCAATTTCCATTCATTCCATTTCTAACAATTCTCAATCCTAACAATTACAAAACAATCACAATTCAATTTTCATTCATTCCATTTCTAACAATTCTCAATCCTAACAATTACAAAACATTCACAATTCAATTTCCATTCATTCCATTTTCAACAATTCCCAATCCTAACAATTACAAAACATTCACAATTCAATTTCCATTCATTCCATTTCCAACAATTCTCATTCCTAACAATTACAAACCAATCATAATTCAATTCTCAATCCTAACAATTACAAAACATTCACAATTCCATTTCCATTCATTCCATTTCCAACAATTCTCAATCCTAACAATTACAAAACATTCACAATTCAATTTTCATTCATTCCATTTCCAACAATTCTCAATCATAACAATTACAAAACAATCACAATTCAATTTCCATTCATTCCATTTCCAACAATTCCCAATCCTAACAACTACAAAACAATCACAATTCAATTTCCATTCATTCCATTTCCAACAATTCCCAATCCTAACAATTACAAAACATTCACAATTCAATTTCCATTCATTCCATTTCCAACAATTCCCAATCCTAACAATTACAAAACAATCATAATTTCATTTACATTCATTTCATTTACAACAATTTCCAATCCTAACAATTACAAACCAATCATAATTCCATTTCCATTCATTCCATTTACAACAATTTTCAATCCTAACAATTGCAAAACATTCCTAATTCCATTTCCATTCATTCCATTTACAATAATTTTCAATCCTAACAATTACAAAACAATCATAATTCCATTTCCATTCCATTTCATTTCTAACAATTTCCAATCCTAACAACATATTCACAAATTACAATTTGATAACATTACTAATTTTAAGCAGTTATGATTCCTACACATATATATTACCATTCCATTAAAGTTCAACATCTTTTAACTTTTATAGTCATTTAATTATTTACCTACCTAAAACTAATACCCAAATCATTAACAAATATTAAGAATATGTCAATTAATGTTAAGCTTTTTCAATTTCACTAATTTTGATTATCAATTTTACATTTAATTATTAATTTCATATTTGATTATCAATTTTACATTTAGGTTTAAATGTTGATTTGATTTTGATTATCAACTTTCAATTTTAAGTTTTAACAACCAATTAATCAGCCAATTTTACATTTAATTATTAAATTTAAAACATAAAGTTAACCATAAGCACCACATTATCATTAAATAAAATACATGTACAATTAAACATTTCAAATTATCATACTCAATCTCAATTCTCAAATTCAATTGGTCAAACTCAAATGCAATTTCATTCATCAATAATTTGACAATTCAATATTAATACAATAATAAATCACAAGCCAATTTTCACCATTCAATAATCAATAAATCACCATTTCAAATTTAATTTCTAATTCACTTCTAATTTCCAATTCCAAAATGCAAAATGCCAAAATCCAATTCCAATCCCCAATTTAATTTACAATCCAATTCCAATCCCAAATTTAATTTACAATTCAATTCCAAAATTCAATTCCAAATTTAATTTCCAATCCAATTCAAAAATTCAATTCCAATTCCAAATTTAATTTTCAATCCAATTCCAAAATCCAAATCCAAATCCAAATTCAATTCCAATTCCAAATTTTATTTCCATTCCACTTCCAATTTTCAATTCCAAAATGCTAAAATCAAATTCCAAAATCCAATTTCAAACTCCCTAATTCGGTTGAAAGTTGATAACTCACAAATGAGTAATGACAAATCACAAAAATCACAATTTCGGTTGAACCGAAATCAACATCCAAAGCTCCAAAATCCAAACCCAATCCTCCACAACTCCACCCACCGACAACATTTTCATCAACCGATCAATACTAATACTCTAATAGACGGCAAATCCAATCCATTTCCAATCCACAACACACAAAAATTCCATTTACTAGTCAACACACACCCAAAAAATTTTGTACACCGTCAGGTTCGGGTCACTCGGTCTTCACTTAGGTTGTTGTCGGAGGGTGGGTGGGCCGGCAGTGTTGCGACAGAGGGAGGACAGAGGAGGCAGCATAAGGTAGGCGGCGTGGACGACATGACGGAGGCGAGCGGGGAGACCACCAGAGGACGACAGACGGACGGACGAGAAGAGGAAGACTCGAGGAGACCACCAGAGTCCAGATCCAGACCAGGGAGTGGGCGACGCGGCGTGAGGGAGACAACTGGCGAGATTCAGAGGTGGAGGGACAGACGGAGGGTGACAGAACGAGGCAGGCGACGGGCGAGCAACGACAGAGAAGAGAGAAGAGATGAGGGTGAGGCCGAAGGTCTGAGGGGGTTGTTTTTTGGGTTTATTTTTTGTTATTTGCAAATTAGTCTATAGGTTTTTTTAATTTTACGAAACGACCTAGATTTTGCCGGTATCTGTGGTACCAGCCGGTACCGAGCAAAAACGGCCAGTACCGGACAAAATTTTTCCCCGATACTATTGTCCCCTTATCGGTACCAGATCCTGGCCGATACCAGCAGGTACGAAACGGTATTCCAAACGTTGGACACGAGTGCACCGAGTTGGCTAAGAGGTGAGCTAACCACATACTTCTACAAGCATAAAAACTCAACATAGCTACTATTCATTCATTTTCCTATCACAGGATTTGTGGAACTCTTCACTGAAATGCCTTGTCCCTTTATTCATACCTCCTCCAATGTCAACTTGTTAAGCACTTTAAAAGATGCGGAAACCCTGGTCATAGATGAGTTAGTAAGAGGCTCTCCTAATTTAAGTGATATCGTAGATTCGAATCCTTTTCATATATGCAGCCATTTAAAACTTAGAACTAGAGCTTTGCTTCTCTCAAGGGACTTATCCTGCTTGAATTGAAATTAGTTTAAGTGTGTATAACTTAAAGGTACCTTCTCATAATTAAAATCCTCTTAAAACATCTCGTTGGCAACTTAAAAAAAAAAGATGCAGAATTGGCATCAACTCTGTATATCGCATTCACTACTTGATTTATTGAATTCTTCTGAAATCCAACCGTCTCAAAATCTTCAAAGAAAGTTTTGCTTACGGGGGCTTCAAGGTTAAAAAACACACTTTTCCGGTGCTGGAGGTTGAAATCTTGAGATCTCAAGGTTACGAAAGCGTAGAGAATCTCTGAAAAGACTCCATATCCCAGGTGTTTTAGCTGTACTGTCAGTGCCCTGCTTAAGAGTCGAACATAGTATCTGGCTTCTGATACTAAAACCAAAAACAGCGAAAGCGCAGTCAAATGTCATCGTTTGATACTTCAGCAAATACTGGGGCATTCCATATGCCCATCATGGAAATAGTGACAGCAAATGTGAAATAGCTGCTAACCGACTGTGGAATAGGTTTTGATGAGGAACCGAGAGAACGGGATGCCAATGAGGGCACTGAATTGTGCAGACATGATGCGTCCACAGTGAGGATTCATGCATGCTGTTCTATTTCCCATTAATCGATAAGGCTTCTCACATTGTCATTGTAAGAAGTCATAACCGATTAAGAAATCATATACAAGAGATGATTTACCAAAAAAATTAAGCATATTAAATAAGAAGAATTTATAAATTATTAAAAATTGTGTAGAATTACAAATTTTGAGATTATATTTAGACTAAAGCAAAAGTTAATCAGTAATTTTTGTTCTGGATACAATTATTTTGGTACGAAGTTTATTTGTACAATCAAAGATTACACCCCATAAATAAGAACTTTTGTATACAATGGCAGTTTGGTGAGGAGCAACATCATAGAAGCAGTGAACATTCTGCCCAAGCGGAGTTGGAGCAACTTGTTCGTTCTGGTGTTGCAATATTGTGTCATTTAATTTTGTCCATATAATTATGTAGATCTTTTATAAATATATTAATGAAATTTAATGAAATGGAGTATGAACTGGTTAATTGAAGCAGAGGATTTGTTCCCCTAACAGTGGACAACGTCTCCTTCTCTAGCCTGCCTATTTCTTCGATAGCAACGTCTTCTTTTTTAATGGCGGAACTGTACGTTGTCGTTTGGATCCATGGAGTTGGCTGCTTTCTATAAAAACTTCGACGTGAAGGTCCCTGCAAAACAAAGAAGGCACGTCGGGGGTTGTGTCCGATTAATTTCTCCGACGCCAAGTCACTATTTTGGTGGGCGAGATTCTTATGCGAGAGAATTATGTTATGATTGCTTACTTACATTATGGTATAATTATACCTTATATATAAACGATAGCTAAGTTTAGGTCTTTACGTATGCATGGGAGACTCTTACATGCGTGTGGGCCAAGGAGATAAATGGATTGGACTGGATTTGGATAAGTATAAGGCGATATTTGAAGAATCTAATCGATCTACGAATCATTATCATTATGAGTCAAGCGCTAAAGACTTAATCTAAACCAACCAACTAGGCTTGGCAATTTTGGGCAGGCTCGACCTGATTTCGACTTTGGTTGACTGAACCACAGGTTAAGCCGGAGCGGCTCGTGACCTATCAAAACAACAAAAATGACTTTATTTTATAATTTTTTTATAAAATAGTAAGGATGGGCCAAGTCAGCCAGTGGACCATTCAATGAGAGGCTAGGAGCGGCTGGGCCTATTGACACCCCAAATTATGACAATGATAAAAGTTTCATTTTGTCCGACTTATAGACGTTATTTAATTAATTTAAGTTAATTAGAAACTTATTTCTAATTTATTATTGCATTAATAATTCTGATGTAGGCATATTTACATACCTTTTATAAACGTTAAAAATTCAGTTGAAATGGGTTTTGGGTTAAAAGGAATTTTGATATGGGCTTAAATGTTTTAATGAGTAGGAATACGAGGTAAGAATTATAGAATAAATGATAAATTATTTATTTAGAAATGAGTTTTAAATTTATTGAAATTTTGAATGAATTTATGATACTTAGAAATAAGTTTTTAAGTGAATTATAAAATTAAAATTGATTAGTTCAATATTAATTAGAAATAAGGTTTTAATTAAATTTAAATAAGTATATTCATAAATTGAATATTATAAATGAGTTTCTAATTAAACAATACATATAATTAGAAATAAGTTTCTAATTAAATTAAAATTATTAGTATCATAATAAATTATAAATAAATTTTTAATTAAAATAATTAATTAAATCAAACATTAAGTTCATTGATTCAAAAAGAATCATTTTGTTAGTGAATAATTTTGAGTTTGACAGTCTGCTTAGATCTTGAACTTGAACAGATGAATGTTAAAACAATCTTCTTGTATGGAGATTTAAATGACGAGATATAGATAGAGTATTCAGAAGGCTTCAAAGGTAAAGACAAGAAGAATCCAGTATGCAAGTTGAAGAAAAGTTTATATGGGTTGAAATAAGCTTCAAGGTAGTAGTATTGAAAGTTTAACTTCTTTATGACGGATTATGGTTACAATCGAACTTATGTCGATGCTTTTGTGTATTTCAAGAAGCTAACAGGTGAGAACTTAATCATGCTTCTTTTATATGTTGATGATATGCTGATTGTAGGTTGAGATGATGGAAAAATCCAAAAGTTGAAGGAGGATTACAAAGCAGATTTTAGGCGTTGAGATAACTCATAACAAGAAGAGTAGGAAATTGTGATTGTCACAAGAAATTTATATTGAATGACTGTTAGAAAGGTTAAATATAAAACATGCCAAGTCAGTTAACATGCTACTGACACCTCACTTTAAATTGAGCATATATGCATGTCCCTCAATAAAAAGGAGAAAAATGGTATGTCTTCTATTCTATACTTATTTGCAATATGATCTTTGATGTATGCTACAGTATATACAAGGTCAGACATTGCATAGATTATTAGGTTATTGAGAAGATTCTTGTCTAATTCAGGAAAGATTCATTGGAAAGTAGTGAAATGAATTTTAAGTTACTTAAAAGGTACCTCAAACTGGAGTTTGTGTTTTAGTGATAATGAGCCAATTCTAGAAGGTTATACGGATGTAAATATGATTGAAGATCTTGATGGAAGAAAATCTACTTCAAGTTTTCTGTTCAAGTTTGCAGAATGAATCATTTCATGGCAATTTAAATTACAAAAGTTCGTAGCTTTATCTATGACTGAAGCAGAGTATATAGGTACAGTAAAAGCTAATATAGAGATATTTTGGTTGAAAAAGATTCCTTCAAGAGTTGGATATGAACCAAGATGACTATGTACTATTTTGTGATAGTTAAAATGTTATTGACTTGAGCAAAAATACTCCGTCTCATTCTTGCATAAAGT
Source organism: Erythroxylum novogranatense (assembly GCA_029891385.1). Classification (NCBI taxonomy): domain Eukaryota; kingdom Viridiplantae; phylum Streptophyta; class Magnoliopsida; order Malpighiales; family Erythroxylaceae; genus Erythroxylum; species Erythroxylum novogranatense. The sequence goes on from CM057228.1 coordinate 18,280,708, forward strand.
ACATAGGTGTCAAATATCATTGATTGAGGTTTGTGATTAAGAAGTAATAATTGATATTGAAAAAGGTTCATACAAATTTTAATGGTGCTAATATGTAGACTAAAGCAATTTTTGGAAGTAAGTATGAGCTTTGTAGTAAGCTTGCCGAGATGTTTCTTTAAGTAGCTGTTGAAGCATAACATGTCTTTCCCATAATTGGGCTAGAGGCAGAGGTTGTTGAGTGTCCAGCTCTATCTTAAGACTTTTGATAATCATTGATGCTCTTATAATTTATATGAATGAAGAACAAGTGAAGACAAAACAAATGACAGTTTGATGAAACTTTTTTGTGGGAGACACGACTGTGTAGAGTACTACATGCCTGTGTACTTCACTTACATAACTGTATCCATCAACTGTGTAAATCTTTGCAATCAAATCAAAAAGGATGGGAAGGGCGAAGACATCCATGGTTGTGTACATACCATTGTTCATGAAATATACAGTCGTTTCTCTATAATCGTGTACATTGGAAAAGACATGGTTACTAATATGGTCATATAGGTGACATTGTATGATGTAAAAAACCTATTTTGAAATATAAACGAGAAAAGGACATAAGTTAAAAAGAAAAAGGCATAAGTTTAATCATTAAATGGTGCACAAACTACCAAAGGGGAAGGAAAAAAAGAAAGAGAGCAAACGATTCTCATCTTCTTTATTATTATTTAGACTAGTTTGAAAGTGACATATCAACTTGGAGTTTCAATGTTGAAATTTTGTAATTGTGGAAGAGATAATAAACTTTATAAATCTTTATTTAAGCTCGGTAAATATGCCCGTCGGTTTGACTCGTAGTTTATTCCTTAGATTGGAATATTTTCATGTAAATCTCAATATTTGATTCTTTATTAAGTTTTTATTTGCTGATTAAAATTCGAACATTTGATTAACGAAGATACCGCAAACACCATGTTGTAACGTAGGATTCATTTTCTTAAAAAAAAAAAAAAAGAGCCCCACCTTCGCACTTTCTCCGTTCCCTTTCAACTTCTTTACTGAAAGAATTTAGATAATTTATTATTATTTTAATGATTCTTATAATTATTAAATACTACTGAAGGTTTGTAGTTACCAGACAGAAAAATGCCTGGGGGGAAAATAATTACGCATTATTTTTGAGGTTCACATCTTTATTTAACTAAAAACTAAAAAAGTTACAAGTAAAGTTTATTTTGGGCGTGATTTAATAATAAAAATACATTCAATCATTATCCTGAAGTGAAGTGAAGAAAACTTGACAAGAGCTTGCGTTAGTCTCGTTCTTAGGCCACGTGAGATGTGGGGTCTTGAGTCTTTGTCGGACAGCAACCCAAACCAAAGCTATGCCCTTTCCTTTCTCGCTCGTGCTTGGTCAAGAAAGGGAAAAGATGTGTCATTGGAATTTAATCTTCTCAACCTTCTCAACCAATTTCAATTTTAATTGCCTCACTATCCATTATTTATAATCTCAGGTTATTTTAAAATTTATTCTCTTTTGGTTTTGTCGAATTTTGGTGGAGCTGGGCGCTGCTACTTGGATCCATGAGGTTGGTTGATTATGAGTCAAAGATACTTGCAAAACAATAAAGACACGCCGGGGGTTGACTTCCGGTAGGCCCCTCCGACGTTCAAATCAGTCTCTTGGGAGAGTTTTGGTAGCTGGTAAAATAAAGAAAATAGGGTTCTTGAAAATCGTATCTTTTTCATGATGACGTAATGAATTTATAAGGCTAATACCTATAGGAATTAAGTCAATTTCGAGGATGAGCCGATCGGTACGCTACCGATTCGAAGTCAGGCTTGAGTTTCAAGACAATCGACTCAACCATAAGCCCCTACTCCTCGAGTCGACCAAGGAGAAGGGTCAAGGAGTACATATGATCGTCTGACTCATCGTAGGATGACTCCGATAGGCGGTCGAGGACATCAATGCTTAGTGCATGACAGCTCGTGATAGGCTCGGTCGGTCGGACATCAATGTTTAGTGCATGACAGCTCGTGATAGGCTCGATTGGTCGGACAATAATGCTTAGTGCATGACAACTCGTGCCAGGATCGATCGATTGAACGTCGACGCCTAGCGCATGAAGGTATTTGATTTAATCATTACTAACGGCACGTGTCCTCTGATAGGTTTTCAAAATTTAAAACGAAACGTCTTGTAACCGTTGTGCAGCTGTCACATACGTCTTTTCAACTGCTGCGCCGCTATGGGTAATTGATAACACTAATTTGCAAGGCTCAGATTTTGCCGCGCGTCCAAGTTCCATCAGTACGCCTGCTCAGTATCTTGTTATAAATGCTCAGAATTGACACACTCCTTCACTTTCTGCGTGTTCGATTATTCAATATTTGCTTCCTCTCTTCTTCATCTCCTTATTCGCAGTCACCGAAATTTCTTTTTTCACCGTCATCCAAATCCCCAATTCCAGTCTCTAAACTAGGTACGTCCTTCTTCCTTTCCTTGTTCTGTGAGTTTGATTTTCAGTAACCATGTCGTCGACTAGCCCTAGAGACAAACTTAGGCTTAGGAACGAAAATAGCTCCCCCTCTCCTTCTTCGTCGCCTCCCCGCCAACCTTCATCGCGGGCATCCCCGAGTCTTAGTGGGGAAATAAGTACGATTCTGATGGAACTCCATCAGGAACTGACCGCCGAGGGAGCTTTACAAGTTGTTGGGTCGCTGGAGATAGCGGCAGAAATGATGGAGGTGCCGGAAGCTGGCGAAAATGAAGCGTCGGAGTCAAGGAGAAATGAGAAAATCGGAGCGAGTGCCCAAAAGGATGGGAAAATTGTTGAAAAGCCATCGAGCGACCCTTTGACGATGACCGAAAGGGAGTTGAATCGGTCGATTATTAAGAATAATATCCCTTCATCTTGGGGACCTAGGTTGGCTGGCAAGAGCGAAATGATTCATAGTAGTGGAGGTGGCTACTTCGCTGTTTGTGACAGCTTTTTCTCGGTCGGTGGTACGAAGCTTCCATACGTCCCGATCATCGATGAGGTATGGCGCGCCTACCAATTAGGGTCGAGCCAGATTCTCCCAAATGGTTGGAGGTTCATCAACGGTCTGTCTTTGCTGTGCTATTATTTTGGGTGTCCTGCGTCATTTTTTAAGAATGAACCAGAGCTCAAGTGTCGGGGTCGGGATCCCTCATCTCCAGTATAGGGATGCGAGGTATCGTCCTGCTGGAATAGCAAGATCAATCAAAGCGTGAAAGACAAAGTACTTCTTTGTGAGACCTCTAAGATCCACCTTTGAATTCCGGCCGTGGAGGTATCCCCTGGCCGAGCAATGGAATGATATTGTCGATCTACACCTTTCCAGGGAGGAATGGGAAGTGATCGATAGGATCAAGGCGCCCGGTCGGTATTCTTTCGACCGCCACATTCTAGGGTATCGTGGATGGGCATCAGCCGATGCCTTTTTAATTGATCCCCCTCCCCGAATTAGAGGGCCAGAAGAGGAAACTGTCCCTCCTGGTTAACTCCTATTAGTTTAACTATTTGATGTATTCACAAGTACTAGTTTTGATTTCTAACCTGCTTCTATAATTGTGCAGCCATGGTGAAGGTCAAGGATTTCGCCGGGTCTTCTCGTCTCCCCAAATCCAAAAGGCAACCCAAAGGGCCTAGATCTTCTTCGAAGGTGAAGAAGCAAAGGAAGGGTGCAGAGGCCAGCGGAGATATCGCTCAGCCAACGGTGTTGGACCAGTCTTCGGCATTGCTGGCCCTTCCGTCCATTGAGGACCGATCTGGCGTGTTAGCGTCGTTGTCGGTCCAACCGGTGGGTGCGGGTCGAGTGGATTCAGAGGAAGAGATGGAGCTTCCACTCAAAAGAAAAAAGACCGCTCGGAGTGCAGATCGATCGTCCTGTCAATTGGACAGAGGAGAGGGGGAAAAGCAAGCGCCCCGATTAGATAAGGGCAAGGGGAAAGAGCGAGCCTCCAGCAGTAGAAAATGGGTATCCACGATCAGCCTTGATAAGGTTGCATCGATTAGGGACATCAATGTGGCTTTGCACATTGCCTAGAAGGTCGTTTCTCCTGCGGACGAGAAGTTTTTGGATACGCTGAACAATAAAGAGCTGATGGCTAGTCTCGTCCGCTACTGTGCCAGGGATCTGACGTTCACCTCTGCGATGCATCAGCGTCTCGATCAGCTCGATGAAGTAAACCAGACAATAGACCGGGAGGTTCACGATCTTCTGGAGCAAGTTAATGCTTTAAGAGCTGATCTTGCAGAGGCGAAGGAGGAGAAAGAGGTCTTACGAGCTCAACTCTCTTCACTGGAGGAGGAGAAGAGCGTTTTGGAGGAAGAGAAGGGCATTTTGAGAGCTCAACTCGCTTCGAGGGAGGAGGAGAGGAGTAGAGTGATTGCTTCCAGGGGTGAGCTGGAAAGTGATTGCTGGGTATTGCAGCTCCGTATTGAGGGCCTAAGGAAAAAGGTGCTCGATGCCACTGCAAAGGCGAGAGTGGAGGAGGAGCTCCATTCGAAAGCCCTCCATGACTGTCATGAGGTGGTGACAAATAAAATGAAGGCCGAGAAGAAACTGCTGGAGCTGCAAGACTCTGTCAAGGAGTAGAGGGTCGAAGCGATCAAGCGATGGAAAGAGCGGTATTTGCACGAGAAGTGTCTGGAATTTGCTTGCGACTTGGCTCTTTCCATCTTGAGGAGCTGCCACAGCGTTTGCCTCTCTGACGGGTTGGATGGTCCTTCCTTCGAGGATTCGGCCTTTCACTTGAGGAGATGAGAGAGATAGTCGAAAAGGAAAAAGAGGTCTTGCCGGATGAGATGCTAGACCTGAGTTCAGATGAGGAAATGTATGTCTCCCTGCCGTCTTCTCCTGCTGATCCAGCTGTTGGCCCTTCTTCTCCCACCGAAGGATCAAAATAATTTTTCCCTTCTCAAGGCTCTTCTCGTCGGGCTTGTGACCAGAACATTAATTCAAGGAAATAGAATTCTTACTTTTATTTTTCATTACCTTCTTTATTTGTCGTGTTAAGATTGGACGATCTTTTCAAATAACAGGTAGTGAACGAGTGCACTCGATGTGCGTCGATCAGTTGTAGGGTTTGAGAGAGCCATGGTCGACCGAGACAAGAGAACTTGGCCAAGCGATGGTGAGGCCGAGCGATCTAAGATTTTGGCTCTTGGCATCGCCTGGTTCCAAGATCCTGTCTTGGCAACCTGGCCGAGCGATGTAGAGGCCGAGCGATCTAAGATTTTGGCTCTTGGCATTGCCTGGTTCCAAGATCCTGTCTTGGCAACCTGGTCGAGTGATGTAGAGGACGAGCAATCCAAGATTTTGGCTCTTGACATCGCCTGGTTCCAAGATCCTGTCTTGGCAACCTGACCGAGCGATGTGGACGACGATCAGTTGGTAGAATTTTCTCCCCTTACCCAATTTAGTGAGATTTTTCTTGCCAAGAAATTTGAGACCCCTTTATTGACGATGACAAGGGCGTGGGTCGTTAAAAAACTAACTGGCAGGGCCAGGAAAAAGGTACCCACAAGTTGTGTGTACAAGAGTATAAACAATAATAAACAAAGAAATAAGTGAACTAAAATAAAGCTTATCTATTGGTAAAACGTCTTCAGGTTTTGAGAATTCTAGGTCCTCGGTAGAATCTTCCTGTTCGTATCACGCAGGATGTAAGAGTCTTGTCCGGCTTGTTTGAATACTTGACAGGGTCCTTCCCATGTCTGACCGAGCTTCCCAGGATGCTTTCCAGCCTCCTCGGCCTTTTGCAGAACGTACCCACCGACCTTTATGTCGCTCACCCTTACCCTTTTATTATAAAACTTCGTTGCTTTTTGTCTGACAGCTTCTGAACAAGCGGCTTCCCTATCTCTATCCTCACTGAGAAGTACCAGCTCTGCCTTGCGGGCTTCATCATTCCTTTCTTCTTCGTAACTCGAAACTCGTTGGTTATGCAGTACTACTTCTACTGGGACTAAGGCCTCTGCCCCGAAGGTCATTCTGAATGGTGTTTCACTCGTGGTCCCGTTTGGGGTCGTTCTGTACGCCCACAATACTTCATCTACTTCGTCCACCCAAGTCTTGCGTCCATCTAAGCGCTTTTTGAGAGCATTCATTATCTTCTTGTTAGTATTCTCCACTAGACCATTACTTTGAGGATGGGCAACTGAAGTCAACTGGAGCCTTATCTTCATTCGTTCGCAGAAATCTTTGAACTTGTCGTTATCAAACTGCCGACCATTGTCTGTAACCAAAATCATAGGCATCCCAAAATGGCTCAGTATATTTTTGCGTACGAAGTTTTCAATTTTCTGCTCAGTGATGGTGGCGACCGCTTCCGCTTCTACCCATTTAGTGAAGTATTCGACTGCTACTATCAAAAACTTCTTCTGCCCCAGACCAAGAGGAAAAGGACCTAGTATGTCCATTCCCCATTGAGCAAAGAGAATGGGATGACTCACAATATTTAGCTGCTCGGTCGGCTGGTGAGACAAATTGCTATTCTTCTGGCAGGCCTCGCATCGGTTAACTTTCCCTTGACAATCCTTCTTCATTTTCGCGATAATACCTCTCATCGATCAATCGTGAGTCAACATTCGGCCTCCTAAATGATTTCCGCACATTCCTTCATGAACTTCAGCCATTGCTCGTTCTGCTTCCTCTTCATTCAAGCAACGTAGTAGCGGCCAGTCATAAGAACGCTTGTACAGAATGTCATTGATAATCACATATTCAGCGACCTTTACCCTTAGTTTCCTGGCCTCCAAAGCTTCCACCGACTGTGTTCCCTTAAGAAGGTACTGCCTGATCGGCTCCATCCAACTTGACCGTTCATCTGCTTGAAGGACTTCAGTTGCCTTCTGGATGCTAGGTTGGTCGAGTCGCTCGACCAAGATGTTGTTCCTGACATTTTAATAGGAAGCCATATTGGAAAATGCGTCTGCCTAAGCATTTTGTGTCCGTTCTATCCTGCTGACCGAGTATTGCTCAAAATTACTCAACTCCTGTTTTACCAATTCTAGATATTTGATCATGTTGTTCCCCTTGGCCTCATACTGCCCAGTGACTTGACCAACCACTATTTGGCTATCATTGACACCTTCAGATGCTTTACCCCATCTCTCGCCAACCGGAGGCCATTATTAGAGCTTCAGATTCATCTCGTTATTGGATGCTCTAAATTCTAACCGGAGAGCATACTCCACCTTTTCTTCCCGATGTGGGCTGATCAGTACCACTCCTGCTCCGCATCCCTTAGCGTTGGACGACCCATCAACAAATAGGCTCCAGGCAGGACGTTGCTCACCGTGCGAGTCAGGTTGACTCATTTCTGCAACGAAGTCCACCAACACTTGGGCCTTGATCGTCGTTCGTGGTTTATATTGTATATCGAACTCCCCCAGCTCTACTGCCCATTTTATTAACCGCCCAGAGGTTTCGAACTTTTGGAGGCATTGCCTGAGGGGTTGGTCGGTCCATACCTCGATGGTATGACTTTGGAAGTAGGGCCTCAGTTTCCGTGCCGCAGTTACCAAGGAAAGAGCCAACTTCTCAATGGGTGCATACCGCGTTTCTGACTTGTTCAGCACTTTACTAACATAGTAGATCGAGGATTGTTCACTATCGTCTGATCGAACAAGAACTGCGCTGATCGCCTCCTCTGTGACTGCCAAATAAAGAATCATATTCTCCCCCTCAACTGGGCTTTGTAAGATGGGTAGACTGGTCAGATATTTCTTCAATTGCTGGAATGCTTTTTCGCACTCATCCAGCCATTGGAACCAGGTCATATCCGCCTTCCTCAAAACTTTGAAGAAGGGGAGGCACTTGTCCCCCATCCTGGAGACGAATCTGCTCAAAGAAACTATCCGCCCGGTCAGTACTGTACATCCTTCAAACATCGCGGTGAGGGCATTTGGACAATAGCTTCGATCTTTTCTAGATTAGCTTCGATCCCCCGTTGAGTAATCATAAATCCCAAGAACTTTCCAGATGCTACACCAAAGATGCACTTTTCGGGATTTAACTTCATTTGGAATTTATTGAGGGTCGGGAAGACTTCTCTAAGGTTCTCCACATGTTCGACAGCTGTCTTGCTTTTGACCACCATATCGTCCACATACGCCTAGACTGTTTTGTCGATCTGTCTCTTAAAAACTTCCATGACGAGCCGCTAGTAAGTAGCCCCTGCATTTTTCAAACCGAACAGCATCACCTGGTAGCAATATGTGCCTTGGTCAGTTATGAAAGCCGTTTTTTCTTCATCTTCGAGGCTCATTTTTATTTGATGATAACCAGAGAAGGCGTCCAAGAAGCTGAGGAGCTCATGCCCTGCGGTGGAGTCTACCAGTTGATCAATCTTGGGCAGGGGGAAACTGTCCTTTGGGCATACTTTATTCAGGTCGGTGAAATCAATGCACATTCTCCACTTTCCATTCTTCTTCTTCACCAATACCACGTTGGCTAGCCATTCGGGATACTTGACTTCCCGAATAAACCCAGCTTCAAGCAGCTTCTCTATTTCTTTCTCAATCACCCCGCTTCATTGTGCATCGCTTCTTCTTCGTCTCGACCGCCTATAATTTTTCGAATACCTGTGGAATGGGATGTTACCGCTCGAGAGATTCCAGGCATGTCGCTCAGTACCCAAGCAAAGACTGATCAGTTTTCTACCAAGCAACTCGTGATTACTGCGGCCAACCCTTGTTCGAGTTCGGCACCCAAATTTGTGAATTTCGATCGGTCTTTTTCATCCAGTATGATCCGCTGAGTTTCTTCTGCGGGGTTCATCCTCTCGGTTTCTTCATCTGCTCTTACATCAAGAGAGCTTGCCAACACTATCGCTCCCTTAAGGGTTCTTGTCTCCGCCAAGTAGCATTCCCTAGCGATCCTTTGCTGACCCCTGACAATACCGATGCCATGGGGGGTTGGAAACTTCATTGCCTGATAATAGGTTGAGACAACAACTCTGAGTGCGTTTTGTGTGGCTCTTCCAATTATTGCATTATAGGCTTCTACAAACTTCACAACTAGGAATTCAACATTCTTCACTACTTGGAATGACTTTTGTCCGAACTTTACGTTCAACAGGACTTTAGCGAATGGATAGGCGGATGCTTCTGTTACCCCTTTGATTGATCCCTCTATCGGCAGTAGTCGTTCCTCCAGAATCTCCATCTGCTTAAAAGCATCATAGTACAACAGGTCGACCGAGCTGCCTGTGTCAATCATTACGCGCTTCACCTCACTACTGTCCATATTCAAAGTAACCACGAAAAGGCCATCACGGGACGGTGACGCCACCAGTCGACTCGTCAAACGAGATCACCTCATTAATTTGTGGCTTTTTCGTTCGATCGACCTCGCCGATTTGTTCGGCATACCGCTTCCTTCCTCTCGACGCAGACCCTATTGCGCTACCGCCAAAAATCACGTTTATAACCCTGACCGGTCGGTCATCCTGCTGTCTGGTATTTCTGTCATCTTTAGCCCTAGATTGTCCTCTCGTATCGCGTCGATCGTCTATATTCCTGGTCTGCCTTCCGCCATCATTCATGTTGTGTTGTCTCCATGGCTTTCGTCAATTGTCAGCCCGACCGCTCCTGCTCTCATTACCTCGATCGACATTTTTTTTCGTACTTCAAAAATCTACCCAGCCTTCCCCTCTAGATGAGGAGTTCGATCTCTTTCTTTAGGTCCCAGCAATCCTCCGTGTCATGACCGATATCTCTGTGGAAACGACAATATAAAGAAGAATCCCTTTTTTTTTAGAGGAGTTTTCAATTTATTGGGTTCTTGAGGATTCCCTTCCGCCTCATGATCTCCAAGATTCGCAGATCGCTCGTTGAGCAGAGTGAAGGATTCTCGCTTCTCGTCATTTCGATCGATCGGCTTCCTCCAGCTAGACTGATCCTTCTGTCGTTTATGTGAATCATCGGCTCTACTACTCGACCAGTGGTCATCCGCTCTGCGTTTTGTATTTTTTAACACTTCCTCCAGCTGGATGTATTTATCTGCCCGATTCCTTATCTCTTGGATAGACCTGGGTTGATCAAGAGCCAACGACTTCTTGAACTCTTCATCTCTCGTATTGCTCATCAAGGCGGCCAACGTGGACAAGCAAGTGAAGTCAGGGACTTCGACAGCTTCATTGTTAAATCGGATGATGAACTCCCGCAAGCTCTTGTTCCTTTTTTGGGTCAACTGCATTACATTGAGGCGCCTTCGTGTTGCCACTCAGTAGTAAATTGGTTGAGGAATAGCAACTTAAAATCCTCAAAACTGGTTATGCAACGCGCGGCAAGTTCGTTGAACCATCTTCTGCTCCTTCGAAAAGCCGCAAAAGGCCTTACATTGAATGGCGTCTGGAACGCAATGCAGGTTCATCATGGATTGAAAGTGTTGCAGATAGTCGAGAGGATCGGTCTTTTCAGTATATTTTTCTGGCGTTGGTATCTTAGTACCGACCGCTAGGAGGCTATCCAAGATCTCTGGGATGAAAGGAGAGGTGTATTGTGTTGATGGTTGGCTAAGACGGGAATTCATGGCTATATTGATCCGGTGGTCCACGATTTTTTCTAGGGCTTCCGCAGAGTGCCGATCGGCCATCACACCAGCTTGCCGAGCGGGGGTTTGCTGTTGTTCCGGTTGAGATAAAGAAAATATGATTATTAGAAATCGTACCTTTTCATGATGAGGTAATGAATTTATACGGCTAATACCTATAGGAATTAAGTCAATCTTTAAGGGATAATGATCTACCTACGCTACCATTCTAAGTCCCGAAGCCGGATCTAAAGACGACCTACCCAACCATCTTTATTTATAATTTCTGGTGAATTACGAAAACTAGTCATTATTCATAATTCACTGCATATCATATTTTACTATTATATATTCTCAAACTTTCAATTTATTATGAGTCTGATTTAAAAATGATATTAACATTTGCATTAATTTCGTAAAATAAGAGTAAAAGAAATAACCTGAAAAAACAAGACGAACCATATGAAGAAGACGCAAGTGAGGGAATATTTCTTGTAAGTGGACAAGACCGTGTGGGAGAGGGGACACGTGGCACTAGAAATTGGCAGACGACAGACGTGGTGCATGAATATAGGCTTTGCCAGCTAAGCTGGACGAGTCTCCCTCAAGCTTAGATGGGTCAGCAGCAGCACGTGCCAACGCCCCCTATTATTGTCACTTGTCAGATTACGACCTGTGGCCTTCTTGGAGTGGAGAAGGGATTGTAATTGTAGTGTGGCGAGACATTGAGAATTTTCTCGCGAGGGAACAAGACTCCACTCTCCGTCTCCTCCCAAAACCAACCCGTTCATCACTCTCTCGCCAGAACTACAATACCAATGAAGAAAACGAACTTTCAATGGATTCAAAATCCGCCCATCTTAAGTTACATAATGTTTCATCATATTTTGATTTTTTACCCAATTTTCAAATTATAATTAGAATTTTAAAAATTGACAAAATATTTAAACTTTTTTTTTTCAATATTACCCCAATATTAACGTCATTGTTGAGTTTGCTAACCTAACTTTTTACGCGTTCCAAAGATCCAAAAAAGTTATACATATTATATCTAATTAAACTAACCAATTAGTTAAGTTTAACTAAAATATCTCGTTTAATTAAATTAATAAATTACACATACCTAGGCTACGTCATTTTAAATAGCAATACAAATACATATAATCTTGTGAAGAGTTTAAAAGTCTTAACCTCAAGATCTCAAATCTTAACGATCTTACAGAACTCATTCTTGTTCTATCTAAATTTGATGCAACAATATATTTTGTTTTTGTTAGTATTTTATATGTTTATGTTAATTGAAATGCGATGCGTAATTATTAGTTTTTAAATTAAAACTAATTATTTAATAAATTAATATTTAAAAAATTTAAATCCTGAACTTAAAACCCGAACGTGTCTGAAAAATTCTTCGACAGTGCCTAAAGCACCTTGGCACCAACACTATTCATATTTCATTGATGGCTTTTACCCTTTTCTTTGTCCATATCTGTACCGTTTCAAACTGAACATCACGTCAGGCCACCCCAAATGCCGGAGAGGAGGGCATCTTCCTTATCACGGAAATTTTGCTTTCTGTGGGCATCCACAAGTTATGACTCATGCACACTCCCTTACAGGCCATCCGCTCTTTAGTGAGGAGACCCAATGACCAATGTGATGTGAGGGAGACCATTCCAATTACCAAGGGGACCCCGCTTCATCGCTCTGTTTGTTTTGTTCTCATTTCGAGGGGACTCCGCCTTGACTGGTTCTTAGTCTACCCAAAAAAATTATTGAGAATTTTCTTTCTCAATAAACTAAACAAACTGTGATTTATAATTCATCCAAATCACTAATTTATTGAAAGCAGTGTGTGATTGAAGAAATTCAACTAAACAAATACGATTACAGCCCAGAATAATTCTCTGACTTATTCAGCCCTCCATATTGAATTTTCTGAAATTTGTGTGATTTTAAGGCAGACAAAAGATCTCAACCTTTTCGTACTTACTGACACTCACACCAAAGCAGAGATGGTGAGGTCATAAGATTCACCAACTTTCCCTCCCCTTTCGTGCCTTAATTTCTTCGTGTTACAAATAGAGAAAAAGGGTAGAGTGAACCAGAAGATTAGGCCAAAAGCCCCAGTTAACCATAGTATAAATAACTCAATTAAGAGCTAGTTAGGCCATTTTTGAGCGTCATCCAATAACTGGGTCTTCCACCAAGCACCATAACCATGTCTCTCGCATGACTTGCTTGCAAAAGATTCCTCCTTTACACGCTCTCCGAAGGGGGTTGGGAGAGGCATGGCATATGGAGCTCTTGTGAATGTCCTTTTCATCTCAAAAAAGGGTTTTGATTTTCTCTATTTACACTTTTCTGCATCAACTTAATCATCTACACCTTTCCTCTCCTTTACATAAACTTATCCATTTCCTGCAAGTGTGAAAGAGGGTTTTAGAGAGACATGAGGGCCTGAGAAAGCGGCATACTTTTTCTTCAATACTTCATCAAAGACAGCAGTGACCTTGTGAAAAAGACGCACAAATCACGTCTTCACCATATATACAGAAGCTAGGGAGAAAGAGATAGCCAAAGGGCCTTGCTTTTCACCGGAAAAATGACAGCCGGTGGATCCTCAGGGAGAACTCCGACGTGGAAGGAGAGAGAAAATAATAAGCGAAGAGAGAGGAGGAGAAGAGCCATAGCTGCTAAGATATACTCAGGACTTAGAGCTCAAGGCAACTACAAGCTTCCTAAGCACTGTGACAATAACGAAGTCTTAAAAGCTCTCTGTGCGGAGGCTGGCTGGACGGTTGAAGAAGACGGCACCATTTATCGCAAGGTTCTTTTTTCAGTCTTTCTTCCTCTTTGCAATAGTCACTATTTCGTAGATCTGCTTTCAAGGGTCGCTCTGTTTTCGTCGATTTTGGTAAAGATTTCAATTGATCTTCCCTCTTGTGTTCTGTTCTTTGGATTTCCTTGTTATTAACAGTTCGCTTCCAATTTGTGCCCAGTCAAGGCTGTTTCTGGTCCAACTTTTCCTGATCCTATATTCAATTAGAAGTTACAATTTGCATAAAGTGATATCTGATATGTATCATACTGTAGAATCCTGATCCAGTACAAGGAGTCGTCTTGGGAAAACTTTAGTTTCCTTCTTGAGCAACCTTCCTTTTTAACGAGTCTGTTTCTGTATTAGTCTTTTTCTTTTTCTTTTGTTCCTAATCTTTGCTCTACTTGGATTGATGTTGTCGGATTAGCGATAAATCAGTTCCTTTTAATTTCATCCATGGAAGTTTTCTTTATCCTATCTACAGTGTCAAAAGGAAAAGCTTACCTCTTATGTATGCCAACACATTGATTCATTCCTTGTTTCTTTTGCAGGGTTCCAAGCCACTTCCAACTGATATTGGAAGCACTCCAACAAACTTAAGCTCCTGTTCTTCCCTTCAACCAAGCCCACAATCCTCAAACTACCCTAGTCCAGTGCCTTCTTATCATGCTAGTCCCTCATCTTCCTCATTTCCTAGTCCCAGTCGATTCGATATGAACCCCTCTTCATATCTCCTTCCATTCCTCCGCAACATAGCCTCAATCCCCACTAATCTTCCCCCTCTTAGAATATCCAATAGTGCTCCTGTAACCCCGCCACTCTCTTCCCCTACTAGGAATTCCAAGCACAAATCTGATTGGGAATCCATTTCAAATGTCTCTCTGAACTCATTTCGCCATCCCCTTTTCGCTGCCTCTGCTCCTTCAAGCCCTACTCGGTGCCATCATCTCACACCAGCTACAATACCAGAATGTGACGAATCTGATGCCTGTGCCATGGACTCTGGCCGATGGGTGAGCGTCCATACAGCAGCACCTCAAGTGGCTCCTCCTTCACCAACTTTTAATCTTGTGCAGCCGCTAGCTCCACAGAGTGTTCTTCAGGGTGGAGTTAATGGGAATGTAGGACCAGGCTGGGCTGCTGCAACAACCACAGAGAAGGGGAGGAACTCGGAGTTTGAGTTTGAGAATGGCAGGGTAAAACCGTGGGAGGGGGAGAGAATTCATGAGATAGGCGTGGATGATCTTGAGCTCACTCTGGGGAGTGGAAAGGTTCGCGGATAAGCTTTCGATGGGTTATCTTTACTCTAGCATGTAAAAAGTTTACAAGTCTACTATTTGTTGTTCCTTGACTATAACCATCTTCATTGGTCTGCGGGAATTGGTTAGCTAATCCCTAATTGCACGCATTAATTGAGGATTACCTCTAGCTTATTTTGATTTGGAGAACCATGTACTTTTACTTTCTAGATGTACAGTTCTTTTGCTTCTTTTCTTCTTTCTGGGGAGAAACGTCAACTATGAGAGTTCATCAGAACCACTCGATGTCCTGTCAAGTTTCGGGCAGTTTCCGTAGAAGGATTATGAACCCCCAAATTTTCTGATGGGGCATAGACTGAAGCTAGTGAATTATATATTTCCATCTCCTGTTTATCTTCGTAGCAATCTGTTCAAGATATTAAATTGCACTGGAATGCTTTCGAGTAGGGAAGATTGTTCGTCGTTCCGTGGCCATGACAAAAAAAACTTTTCTAGATTATATACGTGAGATCTGATCGATCTTAATCAGAGATGAAGCAGACCCACAGTCCAGGCAAAGGAACCAAACACTGAATCGGTATGGTTTATGTTAGCGATCATGCATGAAGTAGGACGGTTTCATACCATCTGAGAGGTTGGGTTTGTTTTATACGGGATGGTATGAAACTCCACAGGGAATCTCTGCCAATTCAGTGTAAAAGGGGCAGCGTAGAACCAAAGCTTGCTGGGGGTCCCTGCACCATGTGGAAGTGTTTTGTGGATGAGACATGTGAGCCAATGTCATGTCTTAAAAGACTACGCCACCAACTGTTTTTATCTATTTTCGCTTTTCTCAATTACTAATGGACTTAAAAGCAATGTAATGGATACCGTTCCGTTTCGGCCAGAAATTAGTATCAGAACGGACTGATAAATACCGGGTATTGATTCCGGTCGATACTGGCTAGTACCGGCCGATTTCGGTCAGTACCGACCGGTACCGTCAATACCGGTATTCTGGGGATCGTTTTGAAAAAAAAAAAAGTTGAGGGACAAAATTGCAAATAAAAAAATAAAACCTAAAAAAATCAACCCGCACGGCCCCCCTTCCTCGACCTTCGCTTCTCTTCTTCGGTTTCTCTCATCTGGACCCTTTCGTCGTCGCTGGCCTCTCGTCGTAGCTGATCCTCCGTCGTCGGATCTGGTGTCGCCATCGTCTGATCTGCTCGTCCCTCCTCCCTCCTCGGATCTGGTCCTCCCTCCCTCGTCGCTCCTCGGATCTGCTCCTTCCTCCTCGCCGCTCGTCGCTGCTCTTCCGTCGTCGGATCTGGTGTCGCCGTCGTCATCGCTCCTCGAATCTGCTCGCCGCTCGTTGCCGCTTCTTCCTGCCTGCTCCTCCGTTCTCCTCGTCGTCGACGCACGACACGACCACCGACCGAAGAAAGACCCTACGGTCGACCGTCACTGGAGACCCGATTATTTTGGGTGTATGTTTTTGACTTTGTGTTTGATTTTTAATGAAAATTTGTTGTTGATTGCTGCTGTGATCCTAGATTCGTAGGTGTTGTGGAGTTGCTGTTGATTTCTGCTGAGATTGAGAATGAGGGAAAAAATGGTGGAATTGAATGGAAAATCCAAAAATGGTTGAGGAGGTTGAGTTGTCAGGTTGATTTCGGATGAAGGTTTGAAACTTTGAATTTGATTGGGAAAAATAAATTGATTTCGGATGAAGGTTTGATTGGGGTAAATTCTGAAAATGAAGGTTTGAACTTTGAAGACTTGAAGGTTGAATGAATTGGATTGATTTACTTTTGTGAATCTGATTTGTGAAATTGAGTTTGAAATTGTGAAATTGAGTTTGTGAATTGAGTTGAATCCCAATTCAGTTGTTTTGATTGAGTTTGTGAAATTGAGATTGAAAATTGAAATTGAGTTTAATAATTAAAATCAAAGCAACATTTAAACCAAATTGAACAATTGACAAATAATTGATTAAATGTAAAATTAATAATTAAATATAAAATTGATAATCATTAATTGACACATTTTTTATATTTGTTAAATGGTCATTAATTTTTAATATTTGGGTATTGAAATTTGATAAATAATTAGTTAAGTATAAAATTATGGAATTGGAATGAATGGAATTGGAATGAATGGAATTGGAATTGGAATGGATGAAATTGGAATTGGAATGAATAGAATTGAAATTGGAATTGGAATTGGAATTAAATGAATTGAATAGAATTGGAATTGGAATTTGGATTGAAAATTGATTGAATGTAAAGGGAATTATGAATGTTTTGTAATTGTTAGGATTGGAGTATGTTTTGAAATGAATTGGAATTGAATTTAATTGAATTGAATTGGAATGGAATGGAATTAAATATAATTGAATTAAATTGGAATTGAATTGGAATTGAATTGGAATATAATTGAATTGGAATTGAA
Organism: Erythroxylum novogranatense; assembly: GCA_029891385.1. NCBI lineage: Eukaryota > Viridiplantae > Streptophyta > Magnoliopsida > Malpighiales > Erythroxylaceae > Erythroxylum > Erythroxylum novogranatense. The sequence continues at coordinate 18,297,766 of CM057228.1, forward strand.
TTGAATTGGAATGGAATTGCATTGATTGGATTGGATTGGAATTGAATTGAATTTGAATTGAATTGAATTTAATTTAATTAAATTAGAATTGAATTGAATTGGGATGGAATTGAATTGAATTAGAATTGGATTGCATTGAATTGAATTGAATTTGATTGAATTGGATTGGATTGGATTGAATTGAATTGGATTGGATTGGATTAAATTGGATTGGAATTGAATTGAATTGGAATGGAATTGCATTAAATTGAATTGCAATGGAATTGAATTAGATTGGATTGGATTGGATTGGATTGAATTGAATTTGATTGAACTGAATTGGATTGAATTGGATTGGATTGAATTGCATTTGATTGAATTGAATTTGATTGAATTGGATTGGATTGGATTGGATTGGATTGAATTGAATTGGATTTAATTGGAATTGGAATGAAATTGCATTGAATTGAATTGCAATGGAATTGAATTAGATTGGATTGGATTGGATTGAATTGAATTTGATTGAATTGAATTTGATTGGATTGAATTGGATTGGATTGGATTGGATTGGATTGAATTGAATTGAATTTGATTGGATTGGATTGGATTGAATTGAATTTGATTGAATTGAATTGGATTGAATTGGATTGAATTGAATTGAATTGAATTAAATTTTATTGAATTGGATTGCATTGAATTGGATTGGATTGGAATTGAATTGAATGGAATGAAATTGAATTGCATTGGAATTGAATGGAATGAATGGAATTGGAATTGGAATTGGATTGGATTGAATTGGATTGGATTGGATTGGATTGGATTGGATTGGATTGAATTGAATTGGATTGTATTGGATTGGATTGGATTGCATTGAATTGGATTGGATTAGAATTGGATTGAATGGAATGGAATTGAATTGCATTGGAATTGAATGGGAATTGAATGGAATTGGAATTGGAATTAGATTGGATTGAATTGGATTGAATTGGATTGGATTGAATTGGATTGGATTGGATTGAATTGAGTTGAATTGAATTGGGATGGAATTGAATTGGAATTGGATTGTATTGAATTGAATTGAATTTGATTGAATTGAATTGGATTGGATTGGATTGAATTGAATTGGATTGGATTGGATTGAATTGGATTGGATTGGATTGAATTGAATTGAATTGGATTGGATTGGAATGAATTGAATTGAATTGGTATGGAATTGAATTGAATGGAATGGAATTGAATTGGAATTGAATTGCATTAGAATTGAATGTGAATTGAATGGAATTGGAATTGGAATTGGATTGGATTGGATTGGATTGGATTGAATTGGATTGGATTGAATTGGAATGGATTGGATTGGAATGGATTGGATTGGATTGGATTGAATTGAATTGGATTGGATTAAATTTGATTGAATTGGATTGGATTGGATTGGATTGAATTGGATTGGATTGGATTGGATTGGATTGGATTTGATTGAATTGAATTTGATTGAATTGAATTGGATTGAGTTGGATTGGATTGAATTGAATTTGATTGAATTGGATTGGATCGAATTGGATTGAATTGGATTGGATTGGATTGGATTGGATTGAATTGGATTAGAATTGAATTGAATTGAATGGAATGGAATTGAATTGGAATTGAATTGCATTGGAATTGAATGGAATTAGAATTGGAATTGGAATTGGATTGAATTGAATTGGATTGGATTGGATTGGATTGTATTGAATTGGATTGGATTGGATTGAATTGAATTGAATTGGATTGAATTGAATTGGAATTGAATTGAACTGGGATGGAATTGAATTGGAATTGGATTGCATTGAATTGAATTGAATTTGATTAAATTGAATTGGATTGAATTGAATTGAATTGGAATTAATTACATTGGGATGGAATTGAATTGGAATTGGATTGCATTGCATTGAATTGAATTTGATTGAATTGAATTGGATTGGATTGGATTGGATTAAATTTGATTGAATTGAATTGGATTGGATTGAATTGAATTGAATTGAATTTGATTGAATTGGATTGGATTGAATTGGATTGGATTGGATTGAATTGAATTGGATTGGAATTGAATTGAATGCAATGGAATTGAAATTGTTGAAATTGCAAATTGTTGGAGTTTGTTTTGTGTTAGTTATTATATATGTTGAATGTTTTGAATTGTTAGCTTTGTGCATATTGTCATTATGTACTGAAATTATGTGTTATTCATTTTTGTGTACAGATAAATGGAAGGAAGTTCAAATACTCCCGATCAATCTAGTTCAGGAAGATACAATGATTCAACTTGGGCTCATGCTGGTGCGGTTCCCGGTCAAAAGAATCATAGCATTTGCTTGTTTTGTAACAAGCATTTGAAAGGTGGAGGAATCACTCGATTAAAAAGACATTTAGTTGGGGTTAAAGGAGATGTGGAAGCGTGTAAAAAAGTCACTCATGATGTGAAGTGGCAGATGAATACATTGCTTGATGAACATCAATTTGAGAAAGATAGAAGGGAAAGATTGAATCTTGAAATTGGTAGTGGAAGTTCGTTTCCTGGTTTTCGTGGTGATTATGGAGATGTTCAAGGTGGAAGTGGTAGTGGTAGTGGTACTGGTAGTGTTCCATCTCAGTCTCAGGATCCTGTACAATCTGAAGTGAGGAAGAGAAGAAGGCAGCTGCCTGGTTTCTTTGCACCACAAACAACTCCTGGAGCCCAACCTTCAATTCGTAGTGCAATGCAGACAAGAGATGCGGCTCACAATGTAGATATGGCAGTAGCTAGATGGTGGTACGATACAAGTTCGTCATTTAATGCTTCTCAATCATATTATTATCAACCTATGATAGATGCCATAGCCTCTTATGGCTTAAGAGGTAAATTTTTGAGTTGTGCTATGTCTGAAATGAGAGCTTATTTGACTGACAGAAGAGCGAATTGGGGTATTAATTGATGCTCAATTATGTGTGATGGTTGGATGAATAGGAGACAAGAGCCTATTATAAATTTTTTGGTTTATTGTTTTAATGGCTTTATGTTTTTAAAATCGATTGATGCATCCGCCCGATTAGAATCTGGCGATAATTTGTTCGGGATATTTGATCAAGTTGTGAATGAAGTAGGGTGGAAAACATTGTTCATTTATTATCGATAATGATTCCGCTTATAAAGCGGCAGACAAAGGTTGCAGAGAACCTATAATTCATTTTTTCGACTCCTTGTGTTGCATATCGCATTGACTTAATATTGGAGGATATAGAAACTAGTGTATTTTCCTGTTTTTGATGAGACCATGAAGAAGGCAAAAAAGGTGACAAAATTTATTTATAATCGTGCATGGGTTTTAAATTTGATGAGAAGGGAATTTACCAATGGTAGGAATTTGTGTCGCCCTGCTGTGACAAGATTTGCAACAAATTTCTTATCACTTCAGTCTTTTCTTTCGTTGAGGGTGGAGTTAAGGCAAATGCTTACAAGTGATAAGTGAGTTACATCTCAACATACTAGGTCTAATGTTGGAATGGAGGTTTGTAGTATCATACTAGAAGATAGGAAATTTTGGTCGCAATGTCAATTCGTTATCCAAGTTTGTGAGCCTTTGGTGAGGGTGCTTCGGTTGGCTGATAGTGAAGAAAAGCCACCAATGAGTTATATTTTTGATGCTGTGGAGAGAGCAACGGAAGCAATCAAATCCAATCTGAAACATAGGCCTTCTTTATACCAACCATATATCTCAATCATTAATGAGAGAAGGAAAAAACAACTTTCTTCTCCATTGTTCAGAATGGGAATTTTGAATCCCAGTGTGTATTTTAGACTGGATGTTGAAAAGCAAGCTGAAGTTAGTAGAGGAATGCTTATGACAATTACAACAATTGTTCCTCATGACTCAATGCAAATTGCTTTAACCACATAAATGGAGGCTTATAAGTACTCTTATGGAGATTTTGGAATGTCGGTCGCTATTCAACAAAGAGGACTTCTTTCTCCAGGTATTACTTATTTCCTATTTCTTATTTGTTGAAATTTATTTATCACTTTATTTTGTTTATAACACTACTTTTTTTTTCTTATAACTTGCAGTTGCTTAGTGGGATCTTTTCGGATGTAGTGTTCCAGATTTGAGAAAGTTTGCGATTCAAATTTTAAGTCAATGTGTGAGTGCAATTGGGTGTGAACTAAATCAGAAGACATTTGAATTTATCCATTCCAAGAAAAGGAATAGATTGGAGCATAAGAGGTTGAATGACTTGGTTTTTGTTCGTTACAATTTAAAGCTTCGGGAAAGGTATGCTATTTTTATTATTTTCATTATTAATTTTTATATAATTTCTTATAATTCTCTAATAATTAAATGTAATTGTTTACTAGGACTCTTAGTAGCGCAAGTTGTTCAAATGATCTAATTGCGATTGATAATATTGATATTTTGGCGGATTGGGTTTCTGAAGAACCCAATTTGGTTGATGTGAGTGATTTGAATGTGGAAGATGATCTTGGATGAGAAAGCATTGATATGTCATTTGGTGCATTAAATTTGAATGATGATGATGATGAAGCTCCTCTCTATGATGAGGATTTTGTACCAAATGATCAGTGAGGTCGGTCAGATTCAATGGTATCCGCCCATTGTGATTGAACTTCGTGTTTTATTTTCCTCTTTTTAATTTTACTTGTATTTGATCATGGATGTTTATGTTAAATTATAAGTATGTAATGTAAATGTAATATTGTTGTTTCAGGTTCAACTTCTACTTGATTGCTTATTCGTCATCAACCTTTTTGTAATATTTATTGTTCTTTTTATCTGATGTTTTGAATCTTTTGATGTAAATATGTAATATTATTTATTATAATAATGAAATTGTATGATTGTAATATTTTAAATGCTTTGAATTATTCTTAGTTTTATAATTGTATGGTGATGATTGTCTTTATTTATATTAATTGTGGTTATTACTTATATGTAAAATATTTAAAATTATTGTTATTTCAAATTAATTGTCATTATTATTTATTATTAAGATTTTTAAAGTATGGTTGATGTAAATAAAGAAACTAGTAAAGTATACAAGATGCTTGTATAATATATCAATATGGACTATTTTGTATTTTTAAAAGTTTAGGATTATTTTATAAATTTAAAAATATCCCAAATCTGCATTCTGATTTTGCCTCGTAGCTCAATCCTGCATCGAGTCCGCATGCGATATTCATAACATTGCTTAAAAGGGAACAAATTATCTGTTATTTTGTGTTTATTTATTTAATAAATGAGGTATACAAAAACTGAATGTTGATAAGTCCCGTAACTGAAAAATCTGAAAAGTTGACTTTTGTTCCGTATCGTATATATTTGGTTGCATGTACGTTTTTTTGTGCAAAATTTGAAGAATAGTTGGATTGTATAAAGAATAGTAATAAAAATAAGAATGAATATGGTTCTGTCTGATTTTGATGAGATTGGGTGTTTCTGTTAGGATCCATGGGATTGGTTGACTTTGGCACAAAAATACCTACAAAACAATAAGGCACACCGGGAGTAACTGTCGGTAGACCCCTCCGACACTCAAGTTAGCCTTTTGTGAGAGTTTTGGTGGCTGGTGAATAAAGAATCCTAGGATTCTCGAAAGTCGTACTTTTTTTTTTCATGATGAGATAATGAACTTATATATGAAAAATACCTACTAGGTTTAGGTCTTCCCTTATGAGTGGGAAGTCACCGTCTATAAATGGGTCGTCTATGCCTGGGCTTGGGCCTGGGTCTAGCACGACCGACCCAACCATAAGCCCCCTACTCCTCGACTCTGATCATGGAGAAGGGTCGATGGAGTACATAAGGATTGTGCGGCTCATCCGCATGATAACTCGTGATAGACCTGATCGATCGGACATCGTCATTTAGTGCATGACGGCTCGGGATAAGGCCGACCGATCGAGGGTAGAGATAGGACCGACCGATCAAATGTATACGCCTAATCAAAGCACTGGATTTAATCATTACTTACAGCACGCATCCACTGGTGGATTTTCAAAGTTTGAAATGAAACGTCTTTGTAACCGCTGTGCAGCTGTCATACGTGTCCTTTCAACTATCACGCCGCTCTGGGTAACTGATAACCCTAATTTGCAGGGCTCAGATTTTGCCACGCGTCCAAGTTCCACCAGTACGCCCGTTCAATATTATGTTATAAATGCTTGGTATTGACACACTTCTTCACTTTCTGCGTATTCGATTCTCCAGTCTTTGCTTCCTCTCTTCTTCATCTCCTTGTTCGCAGTCATCGAAATTTCCTTTTTCAGCGTTATCCAAATCCTCAACTCCAGTCTCTAAACTAAATACGTCATTCTTCCTTTTCTTGTCCTGTAAGTTTCATTTTTAGTAACCATGTCGTCGACTAGCCCTAGAGACGAACTTAAACTTAGGAACGAAGCTAGCTCCCCCTCTCCTTTTTCATCGCCTCCTCGCCAACCTTCGCCACGGGCATCCCCGAGTCTTAGCGAAGAAGTAAGTACGGTTCTGAGGGAGCTCCATCAGGAACTGGCCACCGAGAGAGCTTTACAAATTGTTGGGCCGCCGGAGATAGCGGCGAAAACGATGGAGGTGCTGGAAGTAGGCGGATATGAAGCGTCGGAGGCAAGGGAAAATGAGGAAATCAGAGCGAGTGCCCGAAAAGATGGGAAAATTGTTGAAAAGCCACCGAGCGACCCTTCATCGATGACCGAAAGGAAACTGACCCGCTCGATCATTAAGAATAACATTCCTTCGTCGTGGGGACCCAGATTGGTTGCCAAGAACGAACGAATCTATAGCACCATGGGAGGCTATTTTGTTGTGACAGAGAGATTTTTCTCGGTCGGTGGTATGAAGCTTCCATACGCCCTGATCATTGATGAGGTATGGCACGCCTACCAATTAGGGCCGAGCCAGATTCCCCCAAATGGTTGGAGGTTCATCAACGGTTTGGCTTTGTTGTGCCATCATTTCGGGTGTCCACCATTAGTCGGTGTCCTGAGTTATTTTTTAAGAATGAACCAGAGCTCAAGCGTCAGGGCCGGGATCCCTCATCTCCAGTATAGGGATGCGAGGTATCGTCCTGCTGGAACAGTAGGATCAATCAAAGCGTGGAAGACGAAGTACTTCTTTGTAAGGCCCCTAGGATCAACCTTTGAATCCCGATCGTGGAGGTATCCTCTGGCCGAGCAATGGAATGATATTGCCGATCTATATCTTACTAGGGAGGAATGGGAAGTGATCGATAGGATTAAGGCGCTCGGTCGATATTCTTTCGATAGTCTCGTTCTGGGGTATCGTGGAGGGGCATCAGCCGATGCCTTTTTAACTGATCCCCCTCCTCGAATTAGAGGGCTAGAAGAGGAAACTGCCCCTCCTAGTTAACTTCTCGTAGTTTAACTATCTGCTGTATTCACAAGTACTAGTTTCAATTTCTAACCTGCTTCTATAATTATGCAGCCATGGTAAAGCTCAAGGATTTCACCAGGTCCTCCAGTCTCCCTAAATCCAAAAGCCAACCCAAAGGGCCTAGATCTTCTTTGAAGATGAAGAAGCAAAGGAAGGAGGTAGAGGTCAGTAGAGACATCGCTCAGCCGACGATGCTGGACCAGTCTACAGCATTGCTGGCTCTTCCGTCCACTGAGGCCCGACTTGACGAGTCTATGTCGTTGCTGATCCAACCAGTGAGTGAAGACCGAGCGGATTCGGAGGAAGAGATGGAGCTACCGCTCAAAAGAAAAAAGACCGCTCGGAGTGTTGATCTATCATCCTACCAACTGGACAGAGGAAAGGGGGAAGAGCGAGTGCCCCGATTATATAAAGGCAAGAGGAAAGAGCAAGCCTCCAGCGGTGGAAAGTGGGTGTCCACGATCGCCTTGATAAGATCGCATCGACAGGACGCTAATGTTGCTCTGCATATCGCCTGAAGGCGCTCCTCCCTGCGGACGAGAATTTTTGGATACTTTGAACAACAAGGAGCCGATGGCTAGTCTCGTCAGAATGTGTTGTGGATCTCAAGCGTTCACCTCTGCGATGCATCAACATATCGATCAGCTCGATGAAGTCAACCGAACGATGGACCGGGAGGTTCACGATCTTCTTGAGAATGTTAATGCTTTAAGAGTTGAACTTTCAGAGGCGAAGGAGGAGGACGTTTTGCGAGCTCAACTCTCTTCACTAGAGGAGGAGAAGAGTGTTTTGGAGGAAGAGAAGGGCGTTTTGAGAGCTCAACTTGTTTCGGGGGAGGAGGAGAGGAGTAGAGTGGTTGCTTCCAGGGGTGAGCTGGAAGGTGAATGCCGAGCGTTGCAGCTCTGTAATGAGGGCCTAAGGAGATAGGTGCTCGATGCCAATTCGGAGGCAAAAATGGAGGAGGAGCTCCGTTCGAAAGTCCTCCATGACTGTCATGAGGAGGTGATGGATAAAATGAAGGCCGAGAGGGAACTGCTGGAGCTGCAAGACTCTGTCAAGGAGAAAAGGGTTGAAGCGATCAAGCGATGGAAAGAGCGGTACTTACACGAAGAGTGCAAGGAATTTGCTTGCGACTTGGCTCTTTCCATCTTGAGGAACTGCCACAGCGTTTGCGTCCCTGACGGATCGGATGGTCCTTCATTCAAAGATTATGCCGAGCCGATGCTTTCCTCTGAGCTCGACCTTTCACTTGAGGAGGTGAGATAGCTGAGAAGCAAAGAAAGGTTTTGCCGAATGAGATGCTGGACCTGAGTTCAGATGAGGAAGAGGATGTCTCTCCATTGTTTTCTCCTGCCGATCCGACTGCTGGCACTTCCTCCCCAACCGAGGGGTCAAAATGATTTTTCCCTTTTCAAGGCTCATTTAGTCGGGCTTATGACTAGAACATCAATTCAAGGAAATATAAATTCTTACTTTTATCTTTCATTGCCTTTTTTATTTGTCGTGTTAAGATTGGATAATCTTTTTAGATAGCAAGTAGCGAACGAGTGCGCTCGATGTGCGTCGATCGGTTGTAGGGTTTGAGAGAGTGATGGTTGACCGAGACAAGAGAACTTGGCCGAGCGATGGTGAGGTCGAGCGATCCAAGATTTTGGCTCTTGGTATCGCCTGGTTCCAAGATCCTGTCTTAGCAACCTGGCCGAGCGATGTAGAGGCCGAGCGATTCAAGATTTTGGCTCTTGGCATCGCCTGGTTCCAAGATCCTGTCTTGGCAACCTAGTCGAGCGATGGTGAGGCCGAGTGATCCAAGATTTTGGCTCTTGGCATCGCCTGGTTCCAAGATCCTGTCTTGACAACCTGGTCAAGCGATGGTGAGGCTTAGCGATCCAAGATTTTGGCTCTTGGCGTTGCCTGGTTCCAAGATCCTGTCTTGGCAACCTGACCGAGCAATGTAGACGGCGATCAGTTGGTAGAATTTTCTCCTCTTGCCCAATTTAGTGAGATTTTTCTTGCCAAGAAATTTGAAACCCCTTTATTGATGATGACAAGGGCGTGGACCGTTAAAAAATCTGACTGGCAGGGCCAAAAAAAGGTACCCACAAGTTACGTGTACAAGAGCATAAATAGTAATAAATAAACAAAGAAATAAGTGAACCAAAATAAAGCTTATCTATTGGTAGAACGTCCTCAGGTTCTGAGAATTCCAGAGCCTCGGTAGAATCTTACCGTTCGTATCGCGCAGGATGTAAGAGCCGTGTCTGGCTTGTTTGACCACTTGATAAGGTCCTTCCTATGTCGACCGAAGCTTCTGTGATGTTTTCCACCACCTCACTTTTCGCAGAAACGCACTCCATCGACCTTTATGTCGCTTCTACTTACCTTTATTGTAAAACTTGGTTGCTTTTTGTCTAATGGCTTCGAACGAAAGTGCTCGCTTCTATCTCGCTTTCACCGAGAAGTACCACCGCTTTATGGCTTCATCATTCCTTTCTTTTCAGAAACTTGAAATTCGCTGGTTATGCAATACTACTTCATCGACTAAGGCCCTCGCTCAAGGTCATTCTGAATCTGTCTCACCAAGGGCCCTGCTTGGGGTTGTTTCAGATGCCTATAACACTTCATCTACTTCGTCCACCCAAATGTTACGTCCATCCAAACGCTTCTTGAGGGCACTCATTATCTTTTTGTTAGCATTCTCTGCAAGACCATTGCTTTAAGGATGAGCTACTGAAGTCAACTAGAGCCTTATCTTCAGTCGTTCACAGAAATCTTTGAACTTGTCATTATCAAACTGCCGACCATTGTCTGTAACCAAAATCATAGGCATCCCAAAACGACTCAGTATATTTTGCGTACGAAGTTTTCAATTTTTTGCTCAGTGATGGTGGCGACCGCTTCCACTTCTACCCATTTAGTGAAGTATTCGACTGCCACTATCAAAAACTTCTTCTGCCCCTGACCGAGAGGAAAAGGACCTAGTATGTCCATTCTCCATTGAGCAAAGGGAATGGGATGACTCACAATTTTCAGCTGCTCGGTCGGCTGGTAAGACAAATTGCTATTCTTTTGGCAGGCCTCGCATCGGTTAATTTTCTCTTGACAATCCTTCTTCATTGTCGGCCAATAATACCCCTGTCTGATCAATCTGTGAGCCAACATTCTGCCTCCTAAATGATTTCCGCACATTCCTTCATGAACTTCAGCCATTGCTTGTTCTGCCTCTTCTTCATTCAAGCAACGTAGTAGCGGCTAGTCATAAGAACGTTTGTACAAAATGTCATTGACAATCACATATTCGGCCGCCTTTACCCTTAGTTTTCTGGCCTCTAAAGCTTCCACCGGTTGTGTTCCCTTAAGAAGGTACTGCCTGATCGGCTCCATCCAACTTGATCGTTCATCGTCTACTTGAAGGACTTCAGTAGCCCTTTGGATGCTAGGTTGGTCGAGCTGCTCGACCAAGATGTTGTTCCTGGCATTTTGATCGGATCGAAAGCCATCTTGGAAAGTGCGTCTGCCTGAACATTTTGCATCCGTTCTATCCTGCTGACCGAGCATTGCTCAAAATTACTCAACTCCTGTTTTACCAATTCGAGATACTTGATCATGTTGTTCCCCTTGGCCTCATATCGCCCAAAGAACTTGACCAACCACTATTCGCTATCATCGACACCTTCGATGCTTTACCCCATCTCTCTCGCTAACCGAGGCCGGCTATTAGAGCTTCAGATTCTACCTCGTTATTGGATTCTCTAAATTCTAACCGAGAGCATACTCTACCTTTTCTTTCCGGTGTGGGTCGATCAATACCACCTCGCCCGTGATCCTCAAATTGGACGACCCATCAACAATAGGCTCCAGTGTATGCTATTTCACCTCATGAGTCGTTGACTCATTTCTGCAACGAAATCCGCCAACGCTTGGGCCTTGATCGTCGTCCGTGGTTTATAGTGTATATCAAACTCCCCCAGCTCTACTGCCCATTTTATTAACCGCCCAAAGGTTTCAGGTTTTTAGAGGCACTGCCTGAGGGGTTGGTCGGTCCATACCTTGATTGTACGACTATGGAAGTAGGGCCTTAGTTTCCGTGCCGTTGTTATCAAGGAAAGAGCTAACTTTTTAATGGGTGCATACCGCATTTCTGGTCCGTTCAGCACTTTACTGACATAGTAGAACGAGAATTGTTCACTACCGTCCGATAGAACAAGAATCGCACTGATCGCCTCTCCTGGATCGCCAAATAAAGAATCAGATTCTCCCCCTCAACAGGGCTCTGCAAGATGGGTGGACTGGTCAGATATTGCTTCACGTATTAGAATGCTTTTTCTCATTCATCCAGCCATTGGAACTGGGTCACATCTGTCTTCCTCAAAATTTTGATGAAAGGGAGGCACTTGTCCCCCATCCTAGAGACGAATCTGTTCAAAGAAACTATCCGCCCGGTCAATATCTGTACATCCTTCAAGCATCGCGGTGAGGGCATTTGGACGATATCTTTGATCTTTTCTAGATTAGCTTCGATCCCCCGCTGAGTAATCATAAATCCCAAGAACTTTCCAGATGCTACACCAAAGACACACTTTTCGGGATTCAACTTTGGTTCTGCCTGGTTCTGGCGTGGCTGCACGTTGCCGTTTGGATCCATAGAATCGACTGCTGAACACGAGAATTCCGGCTTGAAGGTTCCTGCAAAACAAAGAAGGCACGTCAGAGATTGTTTCCCGATAAGCCCCTCCGATGCTCAAGTCAGTCTTTTGTGTAGGTGGGATCGCCGTATGCAGAGAAAGTTAGGGTTGTGATTATGTGATTACCTAAAATAAAACTTATCTACTGGTAGAACGCCTTCAAGTTTCGAGAGCTCCAGGGCCTCGATAGAATCTTCCCATTCGCATCGCGTATGATGTAAGAGCCATGTCCGGCTTGCTTGATCACCTGATAGGGCCCTTTCTACGCCTGTCCGAGCTTTCCAGGATGTTTCCCAGCCGCCTCGGCCTTTCGCAGGACGTATCTGCCAACCTTTACGTCGCTCGGCTTTATCCTCCTGTTGTAGAATTTTGTCGTTTTTTGCCTGACGGCTTCCGAGCGGGTGGCTGCCCTATCCCTGTCTTCACTGAGAAGCATGAGTTCTGCTCGGCGGGCTTCATTATTTCGCTCTTCTTCGTAGCTCGACACTCTCTGATTGTGCAACACCACTTCTACTGGAACTAGGACTTCTGCCCCGAAAGTCATCCTGAACGGCGTTTCCCCTGTGGCTTCATTTGGTGTGGTTTTGTATGCCCACAATACTTCGTCTAGCTCTTCTACCCAAGTCTTTCGTCCGTCTCGTCACTTCTTGAGAGCACTCATTATCTTTTTGTTAGTGTTCTCTGCGAGATCGTTGCTTTGGGGTGAGCTATCGAGGTCAATCAGATCCTTATCTTTAAAGCGGTCGCAGAAATCTTTGAACTTATCGTTATCGAATCGCCGACCGTTGTCTCAGAATCAACACCATAGGCATCCCGGCGATTTAGTATATTTTTCCTTACAAAGTTCTCCACCCTCTGCTCGGTAATTGTAGCGACCGCTTCCGCTTCTACCCATTTGGTGAAGTATTCCACTGCCACTATCAGGAACTTCTTCTGTCCAAGACCGAGAGGGAAAGGCCCCAGTATATCCATTCCCCATTGAGCAAAAGGGATAGGATGACTCACAATTTTTATCCTCTCGATCGGCTGATGGGACAGGCTATTGTTTTTCTGGCAAGCCTCACATCGGTCGACTTTATCTTGGCAGTCTTTCCTCATTGTCGCCAAGAATACCCTCGTCTAATCAGCCTATGAGCCAACATTCTCGCCTCCTACATGGTTTCCACACATTCCTTCGTGGACTTCGCCATTGCTTGTTCGCTTCTTCTTCGCCAAGCATCGCAGAAGGGCCAATCATAAGATCGCCAGATAGGTGCCATTAATGACCGCGATATTCGCCGCCTTTGTTCTCGCTTGGCCTCCAACGCTTTCTTCCGATTGTGTTCCTCTAGAGGTATCGCCCGATTGGTTCCATCCACTTGATTGACCGTATTTATGTCAAGCACTTCCTTGGCTTTCGAATGCGTGGCAACCCAATCGCTCGACTGTAACATTATTTTTGGCGCCTCGATCGAAGCCATTTTAGAAAGCGATTCGCTTTAGCTTTTTGAGCTCGTTTCTATCCTACCGATCGAGTAATCGCTTCAAAATTACTTAATTCCTACTTTACCGGCTCCTGTACTTGATCATGCCGCCCCTCGCTTCATAATCGTCCAAAGGACTTGACCGACCACTACTTAGCTATCGCTATATACCTTCAGATGTTTTACTCCATCTCCTTAGTCAATCAAGGCCGCCATCGAGCCTCAGATTTTGCTTCGTTATCGAGGCCTGAATTCTAGCCAAGAGTGTATTCCACCTTTTCTTCCATATGAGGGCTAATTATCACACACCCGCCTCCAGATCCCTCGCTGCTGACGACCCACAACAAATAAGCTCCAGTGGTGTTGCTTGTCGGGCCCGGCCCTGTAAGTCCATTTCGAGGGCGACACTTCTGTCGCGCCAAATGACGGGCGCCTAGATACCGTCGGACCCGATCCCAACATTTATACATATACATAGACATAGTTCGATCATAATTCACACATAATCATTTTCATACATTCAGCACTTACACATGCATCTAAACATGAACTAAACTCATGCCATTACGATTTTGAAGAAATGTCACAAGTATTCAAAAGCGTGCGAAATACATAATAATGTTCCAATCCAAATACATGAAATATGCTCCATGATAATGTGTTCGGAGGGCCAACCAAAATACGAACTTAATATAAAACTCCTAATTAGCTCGAAGTTTCCGATGGCTCGCAAGTTCAAAGATCGTCCTACTCTGCACCTGAGGAGGGAAAAATAATGGGTTGAGCTACACAGCTCAGTGGCTAATATAATTATAGCCATCGACAACTAGCACAAATCCCAGCATATGAATGTATATATATTATCTCTATATAAACATCAATTCAAGCATTCACATGCTACTCAAGAAATTTACGTATTCAATAATTCATTCAACTCATAAATATGTCACGAAGCATTCACAATAAATAATTCACATATGCAATGCACATCACAATGGCTCGAGGGTTCCATGGAAAAAAAAGGGAGAAACCGAAGTTTACACCCTGAACGAAATGTGTCCATTCGGATCTCATAAGCCACAAGCGGGCAGCCGGGAGAAGGCTCTTGTCAACGTGCACGTGACGAACGAAATGGTTCCACTCTCGCCCAAACAAAAGCACATATTCATGCTCATAATCATTTTATCATATGATATACTTTCAATCTTTCATTTGTTCAAAATGCCATGACCGAAGTCTAGGCATAACATGCATTCATGCTATTCATTCTCATATTTCTTTCAAGGTATAAGAAATCAAAACCATTTAAATCATCATGTTTAAACATACATATCATATAACATATATTCATACATAGGCAAGAAATTGCCTAGTCACACAATAACTATAATTATATTACCCACCTAAGATCGCTCGAGTAGTTGACTCACTGGTGTCCTTCCTCTTGCGATGAAATCGGGTCAGCTTGGTTTCCTAAAACAACCAAGTTTCCATCCAATTAATATCCACAAAAAAATAATCAAAGCTTGGAAAGCCAAAATAAAGCATTAAAGTCTACATTCGACCTCCTCCTCAAATCCCGAACCCTTACAGACTAATTCCGAACTTCCCATCTTCATAGAACTTGTAGTCCTTGATCTCTAGTTCACAATGAATCCAAAATCACCTCAATTGGTCATTTACAACTCAAGATATGCCCAAAAATCTCCTTCAGAAAAATTGGACGCTTGTCGCGGCGAAGACCTTCGCACATCGTGATGAGCCAAACTTCTTCGTACGTCGCGACGTCGACCCTTTCGCACGCTATGCATTTAACGCTTCTCTCCTCGTCGTATGCGCCTCCTTCGCAGACGTCGCGATGAACGCTTCACCGCCGTCACAGTAGAATTTATTTTTATTCGCTATGATTTAACGCCACGTCATGACGTAAGGGTCCGGAGCTCGACTCAAACCCGCTTTTCTGCATTTTCCGATTTCAATCCATCCCTTTAGCAAATGCAACACATCTAAACTATAGATCAAGACTTATACTACCTCTCTAACCGAACAACAACTCAAAATCAGTCACCAATCCAACAACTCAAGAAATCTAACCATTTTTACCCTAAAACCCTAAAACCTTCGATTCTCACATATTCAACATTCTCTAGGTTTAAATCTAACCATAACAAGCTTCAAGGAAGCTAAACTTACCAGAAATTGCTTGAATCGTTTGAATCACAAGAATCGCAAAACCCTCTTCTTCTCCACCGACGCTTCTCTCTTCTCTTTCTCCTTCTTTTCTTTCTTCTTTCTTTTCTCTTAACCTAAGGAAAAGGGTAAATACCATGATACCCCTCTTAGCAAGGCTTAAACTAATCCAACTCAAGCAAACTTCCCGAAATGCCCTTACACAATTTAATCCTCTAAAGCCTTATTTAAACCATATTTAACGCAAATACACCTCAATTATCCACTAATACTCCAAAATAAATCAAACTAAGCCGTACTCACATAAGTATCGCAATTCATGCTTAATATCATCATAAAAAAAATTCGGGGTCTAACATTTCTCCCCCTCTTAAAAGAAATTTCGTCCTCGAAATTATTACCTGAATCATCGAAGAGATGCGATACTTCTCCAAGATGGCTTCCAATGGCTCCCATGTAGCCTCCTCACCGAATGATTCCTCCACGTGACTTTGACTAGTTGAACCGTCTTGTTCCTGAGAACTTTTTCCTTTGTATCCAAGATCTCCACCGGTTGCTCCTCATAACTCAGATCATCTCTCAACTGAACCTCACTAGCCTGAATGATGTGAGAAGGATCCGATCTATACCTTCTCAACATAGACACATGGAAAACATCATGAATCTGCGATAACTCCGGAGGTAACGCCAATCTGTAGGCGAGTGGTCCAATCCTCTCAAGGATCTCATAAGGACCTACATACCTCGGACTCAATTTCCCCTTCTTGCCGAATCTCAATACTCCTTTCCAAGGAGACGTCTTAAGGAACACTTTCTCACCGACGTCATACTCCATCTCCGTTCGGTGAGCATCAACATAACTCTTCATCCTATCCTGTGCTGCCTTAAGTCGCTGCTTAACCAGATTGACTTTCTCAACTGTTGTCTGAATCAATTCTGGTCCTTCCAATTGTCTCTCTCCTTCTTCATGCCAACAGATCGGAGTCCTACATCTCCGTCCATACAAAGCCTCATATGGAGCTATCTGAATGCTCGAATGGTACGAATTGTTATAAGCAAATTCGACCAACGACAAATGCTCATCCCATGCTCCTCGAAAATCTATCACACAAGCCCGAAGCATCCCCTCAAGTGTCCGAATAGTCCTCTCAGATTGACCATCCGTCTGAGGGTGAAAAGCCGTACTAAAATTCAGCTTTGTCCCCAAAGCTTCCTGCAAATTGCCCCAAAATATCGAAGTAAACCGAGGGTCTCTATCGGATACAATCGAATCCGGAATCCCATGCAATCTCACTACCTCATCGATATACTTCTTTGCTAGCACGTGCAAAGAATCAGTCTGCTTGATCGCCAAAAAGTGAGCTGACTTGGTCAACCTATCCACAATCACCCAAATGGCATCATGCCTCCTGCTGGTTCTAGAAAAACCCATTAGAAAATCCATGGTCACTCTTTGCACTTCCACTCTGGAATAGGCAACGACCTCAACTTGCCTGGAAGGTGCCCGTGTTCACCTTTTGACTCACGACACACTAGACACTTACTAACAAACTCGCTATATCCTCTTTATGCCCTTCCACCAAAAATGCTCTTCAAATCTCGATACATCCGTGCTACTGGATGTATGGCATAAGGCACATCATTGTGCCTCGTCCATAATCTCATCCTTAATCTCCTGCACATCTGGGATACACAACCTGTTCCCCACTGTCATAAGCCCATCATCCTTCACATCTATTTCAGAAACCTTGCCATTCCGAATTTTATCTCGAAGCTTGCTCAAATCTGCATCTTGAGCCTGCAATTCCCTAACTTTCTTCCTGAGAATCGGTCTCACTCGGAAATTAGCTAGAAGGCAATCCGACTCCTCCTGCTTCAAGCTTATCTTAAG
Source organism: Erythroxylum novogranatense (assembly GCA_029891385.1). Taxonomy (NCBI): domain Eukaryota; kingdom Viridiplantae; phylum Streptophyta; class Magnoliopsida; order Malpighiales; family Erythroxylaceae; genus Erythroxylum; species Erythroxylum novogranatense. The sequence continues at coordinate 18,315,389 of CM057228.1, forward strand.
CTTGGCCATCTCTTCCAATAAAGGAAGATAAACTGATCGAACATGCGCAATCGAAGACTTCCTGCTCAACGCATCTGCCACTACATTGGCCTTGCCCGGATGATACTCAATCAACAGATTATAGTCCTTAAGTAACTCGATCCACCTTCTCTGCCTCAAATTCAATTCCTTCTGGCTCAACAAATACTTCAGACTCTTATGATCAGTGAAAATCCTCGTCTGAACTCCATACAGATAATGCCGCCAAATCTTCAAGGCAAAAATCACAGCTGCTAACTCCAAATCATGCGTCGGATAATTCAACTCATACGACTTCAATCGCCTCAAGCATAAGCAATCACCCGATCTCCCCGTGATCAAAACACAACCAAGACCCTTCCTCAAGCATCACTATACACCAGATAGCCCTCATCACCCGATGGTAAAATCGTAATCGGCACTCACAATATGAGCTTGAGCCCTCAAGCTCCTCCGACACTCCTCACCCAAACAAACTTCTAATTTTTCCTCAACAACTTCGTCATCGGAGCGACTATCATGGAGAATCCCTCCATGAATCTCCTGTAATAGCCTGCCAAACCCAAAAAGCTCATCACTTCTGCTACATTCTTCGGGGCTTCCCAACTCACCACAGCTTCTATCTTCTTTGGATCCACATGAACTCCTTGCTCTGAGATCACGTGTCCAAGAAATACAACTTCCCTCAGCCAAAATTCGCATTTATCGAATTTGGCATACAACTCATTTCTCCGCAAAGTCTCCAAAGAAATCCGCAAATGCTCTTCATGCTCTCGATCACTCTTGGAATACACCAAGATATCATCAATAAAGACAATGATAAATTGGTCCAAGAATAGCTTAAAAACCCGATTCATCAAATCCATAAACGCTGCAGGCGCATTAGTCAATCCGAAGGGCATAACTAAAAACTCAAAATGCCCATACCGAGTCCTGAAAGCAGACTTCGGCACATCTGACTCCTTAATCCTCAACTGGTGGTAACCCGATCTCAAGTCTATCTTCGAGAAGACTTTCTCCCCTTGCAATTGATCAAACAGATCATCAATGCGAGGAAGTGGATACCGGTTCTTCACCGTTACCTGATTCAACTTCCGATAGTCTATACACATCCTCAACGATCCATCTTTCTTCTTCACAAAAAGAACTGGAGCTCCCCAAGGCGAAGAGCTCGGTCGAATATACCCCTTCTCCAATAACTCCTCCAATTGCTCCTTAAGCTCTTTCAATTCCGCCGGAGCCATCCGGTAAGACGGAATTGAAATCGGCGCTGTACCTGACAGAAGCTCAATGGGAAACTCAATTTTCCTAGCTGGTGGTAGTCCTGGCAATTCCTCGGGAAAGACGTCCGAGAATTCCCTGACTACTGGAATATCCTCCAGCTTTCCCCTATCTGCCCTGTTGTCCACCACATAAGCCAAAAATGCCTCACAACCCTTCCTTACCATCTTATCTGTTGACAATGCTGAAACAATTCTGGGCGGACTCACTTTTCTGTCCCCAGTAAACACCACTCTTCTACCGTCATCCAATTCAAACTCCACTGTCTTCTGTTTACAATCTAAACGGGCATTGTATCTTTCTAATGTGTCCATACCCAATATGACATCCAAACCTCCCATCTTTAGTGACATCAAATCCACCACTAACCGTGCTCCCTCAATAAAAATCTCACAATCTCTAAATACTTGACTAATCACAATGTACTGGCCGATTGGAGTACTCACCATCAGCGGGGTACCCAATGGGCTCACAATCCTATCACACACAAGTCTACTCGAAGAAACAAACGAGTGAGTAGAACCTGGGTCAATCAAAACTAGCACATCATCTGCAAAAAGTCGAATCATACCAGTCACAACATCGGGAGCGGTCTCTGCATCCTCCCTAGTCATCGCAAATACCCTAGCTGGTGCCCGCCTCTCGGCCTCCGAAGATTCACCTCTTGGCTACATCTCGAATCGCCCACTTCGCTGCAGCCCTTGACCCACAGCTCTAGCCTCGGATGCCTCAGATCCGAGATCCTCTCTCCGGACGGCCGAGACACTCTTCGCCTCAGGTCCCTTCTGTCCGCAATTGAAACATGCTCCCATCAATCTGTAACACTCTCCAAAATGAAAATTACGCAGTGCTCACACTTAGGGACGGATGACCTGTCCCCATCTCCCCTCCTACTGCCGCCCACCGTGGAAGCTTGGTGAAAGAAAAGAGAAGTCCTCATCGGCCAGGTCGGCTCGCACCATCGCTTCCTCTCCTTTGATCAATCGGAAGCTCCTAGTACTCTGTATGGCATAGGAGTACTAGTGCTACCCCTCTCCCGGATCGCTCTCGCTTTTCTTCTTATTCATCGACTTTTGATATTCTCAATATTCTCCACCTCAAAGTCGCCTCAACCAAGTGCTGAAAATCATGTAAATTTCGCACAATTACCTTCTCTCTCGATAGCCAAGGCAGACTGACTCAAACCGCAACATCCGCAGCCTCGCCAACATCAAATCAAGCATACAGGATAGTCTGTAAACCGACGCCATACTCACCGACCGTCATATCCTCTCGAGTCAAACCGAGGAACTCCTCCGTCACGAACATAAACCTCTGACAGATACTTCTTCTTAAAAGCAACCACGAAATCCTGCCATGCCAACCCTACTGGTCTCCTCTGACTCCCTGGCACGGTCTCCCACCAGTGAAGAGCATCTCCCTGAAGCAAACTGACAACATAGATGACTCTCTCGTCATCCTCACACTCCATCTGGTCTAGCACTCTCTCAGTCTTCCGCAACCATGTCTCGGCTTCCTCGGGATCTGAAGTCCTAAAGAAATCAACTGCCCCATACTTCCTCAATCGGTCAAACCGCTCCTTTCGAATCGAGGTCAAGGTATAGTCGTGGCATCCGCCCATAGCCCGCACGAATGCCCGAGTAAAGGCTCGAATAACCCTCGATCGTTGGAGGCACTGCCTCGCGAACCGCGACTCGAGATCATGACAAGACGGGCTCACTACCTAGCCCTATGAAGCCTCAACATTCCTCGGGCTATCGACTCATCACCCTCTCCTCTCTAGCCGGAGAGTCAGGTGCAGCAGATCCTTGCATAATTCCTCGTGTCCTTTTACGAGGTGGCATCGTACTCCTTCAAATGGAAACACTGAGGATTAGCTATATGACAATCTACATGTATGCATGATATGCATGTCATTTAATCAATGCAACAAGTAATCATATATCACATAATCCTATTATGCATTCTAAGCCGAGGACACCTAAACCTAAGCGCTCTGATACCAAACATGTTGGGCCCGGGCCCCGGAAGTCCATTCCCGAGGGCGGCCCCTCGGGTCATGCCAGCGACGGGTGCCCAGATACTGTCGGACCTGATCCCAACATTTATACATATACATAGACATAGTTCAATCATAATTCACACATAATCATTTTCATACATTCAGCACTTACACATGCATCTAAACATGAACTAAACTCATGCCATTACGATCTGAAGAAATGTCACAAGTATTCAAAAGCGTGCGAAATACATAATAACGTTCTAATCCAAATACATGAAATATGCTCCATGATAATGTGTTCGGAGGGCCAACCAAAATACGAACTTAATACAAAACTCCTAATTAGCTCGAAGTTTTCAATGCCTCGCAAGTTCAAAGATCGTCCTGATCTGCACCTGAGGAGGGAAAAATAATGGGTCGAGCTACACGTATTTCGCTGGCTAATATAATTATAGCCATCGCAACTAAAGACAAATCCCAAAGATATGAATGTATATATATTATCTCTATATAAACATCAATTCAAGCATTCACATGCTACTCAAGAAATTTACGTATTCAATAATTCTTTCAACTCATAAATATGTCACGAAGCATTCACAATAAACAATTCACATATGCAATGCACATCACAATGGCTCGAGGGTTCCATGGAAAAAAGGAGAAACCAAGTTTACACTCGAACTAAATGAGTCCATTCGGATCTCATAGGCCACAAGCGGCAGCCGGAGAAGGCTCTTGTCAACGGCACGTGATTTAACTAAATGGTTCTACTCTCGCCCAAACAAAAGCACATATTCATGCTTATAATCATTTTATCATATGATATACTTTCAATCTTTCATTTGTTCAAAATGCCATGACCGAAGTCTAGGCATAACATGCATTCATGCTATTCATTCTCATATTTCTTTCAAGGTATAAGAAATCAAAATCATTTAAATCATCATGTTTAAACATACATATCATATAACATATATTCATACATAGGCAAGAAATTGCCTAGTCACACAATAACTATAATTACATTACCCACCTAAGATCGCTCAAGTAGTTGACTCACTGGTGTCCTTCCTCTTGCGATGAAATCGGGTCAGCTTAGTTTCCTAAAATAACCAAGTTTCCATCCAATTAATATCCACAAAAAAATAATCAAAGCTTGGAAAGCCAAAATAAAGCATCAAAGTCTACATTCGATCTCCTCCTCAAATCCCGAACCCTTACAGACTAATTCCGAACTTCCCATCTTCATAGAACTTGTAGTCCTTGATCTCTAGTTCACAATGAATCCAAAATCACCTCAATTGGTCATTTACAACTCAAGATATGCCCAAAAATCTCCTTCAGAAAAATTGGACGCTCGTCGCGGCGAAGACCTTCGCACGTCGCGACGAGCCAAACTTCTTCAGACGTCCTCGACGTCGTTCTTTTCGTGACGTCAGCGATTTAACGCTTCCTCTCCTCGTCGTGGCAAGGGCCTCCTTCGAGACGTCGCGATGAACGCTTTCACCGCCACAAGGCCAAATTTATTTTTATTCGTCATGATGAACGCCATATCGTAGCAGAAATTCATACGACGTCATGATCATGACGCATGGGTCCGGAGCTCGACCAAACCCGCTTTTCCTGCATTTTTCGATTTCAATCCATCCCTTTAGCAAATGCAACACATCTAAACTATAGATCAAGACTTATACTACCTATCTAACCCAACAACAACTCAAAATCAGTCACCAATCTAACAACTCAAGAAATCTAACCATTTTTACCCTAAAACCCTAAAACCTTCGATTCTCACATATTCAACATTCTCTAGGTTTAAATCTAACCATAACAAGCTTGAAGGAAGCTAAACTTACCAGAAATTGCTTTGAATTGTCGGAAATCATAAGAATCGCAAAACCCTCTCTTCTCTTCTCTTCTTCTCCACCGACGACTTCTCCTCTTCTCTTTTCTCCTTTTCTTTCTTCTCTTTTCTTTTCTCTTAACCTAAGGAAAAGGGTAAATACCATGATACCCCTCTTAGCAAGGCTTAAACTAATCCAACTCAAGCAAACTTCCCGAAATGCCCTTACATAATTTAATCCTCTAAAGCCTTATTTAAACCATATTTAACCCAAATACACCTCAATTATCCACTAATACTCCAAAATAAATCAAACTAAGCCGTACTCACATAAGTATCACAATTCATGCTTAATATCATCATAAAAAAATTCGGGGTCTAACATTGCTCGTCTTGCGAGTTGGGTCGACTCATTTCTGCAACGAAGTCCGCCAACACTTGAGCCTTGATCGTAGTCCGAGGCTTATAATATATATCGAACTCCCCCAGCTCTACCACCCATTTTATTAACCGCCCGGAGGTCTCAGGCTTCTGGAGGCATTGCTTGAGAGGTTGGTCGGTCCACACCTCAATGGTATGACTTTGAAAATATGGCATGAGTTTTCGCGCCGCAGTTATCAAGGAAAGAGCTAACTTTTCTATGGGCGCTGCATGTTTCGACCCGCCAAGACTTTGCCGACGTAGTAGATCGAAATTGCTCCTTGCCATCCGATCGAATCAGAATCATACCGACCGCCTCCTTTCAGGATCGCCAGATAGATAATCAGAATTTTCCCTTCGACAGGGCTCTGCAAAACAGGTGGGCTTGTTAGATACTGCTTCAAGTGTTGGAAAGCTCTTTCACACTCCTCTGGCCATTGGAACTGAGTCATATTCGCTTTCCTCAAGATTTTGAAAAACGGGAGGCACTTGTCTCCCATCCTGGAAATGAATCTGCTTAAAGAAACTATCCGTCCAATTAATATCTGAACATCTTTCAAACACCGCAGCGAAGACATTTGGACGATAGCTTCAATCTTTTCTGGATTAGCTTCAATCCCCCGCTGAGTGATCATAAACCCCAAGAATTTTTCGGATGTCAAACCAAAGATGCATTTCTCCTGGTTCAGCTTCATCTGAAATTTGTCAAGGGTCTGGAAGACTTCTTTTAGATCTCCCACGTGCTCGACGACCGTCTTACTCTTAACCACCATATTGTCTACATAGGCCTCAACAGATCGACCGATTTGTTTCTTAAAAACCTCCATGACGAGCCGCTGATAAGTGGCCCCCGCATTCTTCAAGCCGAACGACATTACTTGATAGCAGTATGTGCCCTGTTCAGTTATAAAGGCAGTATTTTCTTCATCTTTGAGACTCATTTGAATTTGATGGTAGCCCGAGAAAGCATCCAAGAACCTGAGAAGTTCATGTCCAGAGGTGGAGTCTACTAGCTGGTCGATCTTGGGCAAGGAGAAACTGTCTTTTGGGCACGCTTTGTTTAGGTCGGTGAAGTCGATACACATTCTCTACTTTCCGTTTTCTTCTTTACGAGTATGACGTTGGCCAACCATTCCGGGTATTTGACCTCTCGAATGAACCCGACATTGAGTAGCTTTTCTATTTCCTTCTTAATCACCTCCTGGCGTTCTTTACTTTGCCACCACTTCTTCTGTCTAACCGACTTGTAATCTTGTCGAATACCAAGGGAGTACGATGCGACCGATGGAGAAATTCCAGGCATGTCGGTCGGTACCCAAGTGAAAACTGATCTGTTTTCTACTAAGCAGTCCGTGATCTCTTTAACTAGGTCTTTCTGAAGCTCGGAACCTAGATTTGTGAATTTTGAGCAGTCGACCTCATCTAGTATGACCCGTTGCGTTTCTTCCACTGGGTTCATTCTCTTTGTCTCCTCATCGACTCTTACGTCAAAAGAGCTCGTCAGGACTACCACCCTGTCTAGTGTTTTTGTTTCCGCTAAGTAACACTCCCTAGCAATTCTCTGCTGACCTCTGACAATACCGATTCTATGGGGCTTTAGGAATTTCATCGCTTGGTAGTAGGTGGAGATGACCGCTCTAAGGGTGTTTTGAGTGGCTCATCCAATTATCGCATTGTACACCCTTTGAAACTTCACAACTAAGAACTCAACGTCCTTCTCTATTTGACGCGGTTTTTGCCCGAACTTCACTTTCAAATAGACCCGGGCAAATGGGTAGGCTGATGCTCCAGTTACCCCTTTGATAGGTCCTTCTATAGGCGTAGTCGATCCTCCGCATTTCTATCCGCCAAGGCATCATAATACAACAGTCGATCGAGCTTCCCGTATCAATCATTACCGCTTCACCTCGCTGTCGCCCATATTCAGATTTACAATGAGCACGCCGTCACGAGGACAACTTACACCGTCAAGGTCGATTCATCGAACGATATCATCCCATCGCTCGCTTTTTCTTTGGCCGACAAGTCCTCGCCGACCGCCTCGGCATACCTCTTTCTTCCTTTAAAGAAGGATCCCCGCCACATTTCTACCAAAATCATGTTAATGACCTCACCGGGTCGGTCATCTTGTTGCCCAAAGGTTCCTGCCGCCCGCTGCCTCTTGCCTCGATCGCTCCTTACTTGGCGCCGATCGTCAAGATTCATATTCCGCCTCCTCCATCATTTCTATCGTTTACCTGTGGTCGTCGTCGTTGTTCGGGCCGACCAATCTTATGTTCGTTACCTAGGTTGGCATTTTGTCTTTGCTTTACAAATCGACCCAGCCTCCCCTTTTGGATAAGGAATTCGATTTCTCTTTTCAAATGCCAGCAATCTTCTGTGTCATGATGATTGAGCCCAAGTTTAATATATAATTGGCTACACTTTCATGGTTGTTAATGCAGTTTTTGACTCTTAATTCATGATTTTTGTGTTTAGATTAGTCTCTTATGATGAGTTTATATTTTATGCAATTTGCTAGTTAAATTGTACAAATTGACATTAATTGCATTATAGTTTTCTAAGAACAATTGATACCGCAAATTGTTATTTTATATCAGCAGAGAAAAGGAGTCAAAAGGATCTCAAGAGTCAGATGAAGTCCTTAAGGCACGCCGTGGCGTGAACTAATCACGTCATGTGCATCGTCATGGGCGTAAATGTAACTCCCACGCTATGGGCGCATCAACACATGATCGCACGTCGCGACGCCAACAATTCAACACGTCATGGTGAGCAAATCATTTCCACACGTCATGCGAATATTAATTTATACTTCGCGACGAGCAACAATTCCATACGTCATGATTTAATATTAATTTCACGCATGACGCCGGACGGGTATTCGACTTTAAATGGAAAATCACTCATCAGATCGATTCGCCCGCCCGTGAACCATCTCTTAAATATTGCTGAATTAGGTTAGAACGGCATCATCTTCTGGGATCGACATACCGATGAGAGAAGGAGACGAGCTTAAGAGAGAAGAAGAGGAAGCAACATCGTTCACCACCTGTGGTTCTCTCGGGTTCCCGGGATAATTTCACATAGGTTTTGTTGCCCATTTTACCGCCGACTCCATCATGGTAGCTTGGATTCGCCACGAGTCAGGAAGGTTCCGGTTGCTATGCGTGGCTTGGCATTTCTTTCCTGTTGAAGATGCAGTGATGGTTGGAGTTCACCGAAGGGGAGTAGCTTAATCTGTAGTTTAGCTATGATTTATAAATTCCTAGGTCTAGGGTTTGTAATTTGTAGTGAATCTACTTGATTATAGCTAAATGTTTGACATTTAATGTGTTGTTTGGATTGGTAGTTCACATTGTCACATTTAACTACATTGTTATGAACAGCCGAGTTGGGGTTTATTGCTTTGTAGTTAGATTAGCTTAATTAGAGTTTAATTAAGCATTGAACAATGTAATGTGTTACGGATTTGTTTATGTAGAATTCTTTGCTTAAATATATGAAGTCTCATATATGTCAACTTGTGATCTTGTTGATTCTCTTTTATCTGCCTAGTTGTGTTTGATATTGAGTTGATGCTAGATTTCATTTGACCCATTGCATTGGCAAATCCACCGCACACACTAAGATGCTTTTAACAAGGTTTTAAGCAATGGAGTTCATTGATTGAAGCCTTAGACTTAAAGAATCCTTTAAGGTTCTGAGGCTCAAGAGCACTCAATGGGGTCTTGAGAAATGGAGTCGAGAGTGACAGGAGTCCATTAATCAAGATCCTGGACTCAAAGATAGTTCTTTAAGGTTTACCATTCAAACTTAGTGATTTCTAATCCCACCGCACACACTAAGATGAGCTTAACGGATCTTGAGCAATGGAGTTCATTGATGAAGATCCTGACTTAAAGAGTCCTTTAGGTTCCGAGGCTCAAGAGCACTCAATGGGGTCTTGAGAAATGGAGTCGAGAGTGACAGAGTCCATTAATTAAGACCCGGACTTAAAGTGAGTTCTTTAAGGTTTACCATTCACACTTAGTTTTGAACTGTGATAGCCAAAGCTCGCTTTCAAGAGGATTTTATCACTTGTTTTAGTATTTTCTTTTCTATTTTCAAAAAATCCGTATTACTTTTTATATGCTTTTTAGTGTAGTTAATGTTTTCAAACAAAACCCTTTTCCTCACTGATTTCACTTGCATTTTATGACATATAGGCTAGTTTAGTCCATTTCATTAGGTTCCGATTAAGTGAGATTTAACCCGAGGTTGCAACTTATGCTGCAATCCTTGGTATAAATTATTTTTGACCGATTTCCAAGGATCGATCGTAAGGTCGAATCGACAAAGCCGCGATCACATGAACAATATCTCTGTGGAAGCGGCAATACAAATTCGGGTCCCTACTCTTATAGGGACTCTTCAACTTGCCTGGTTCTCGGAGGGGTCCCGTCCGCTCTCACGGCCGCCAAGATTTCGTGATATCGTCTGTTGAGCGGGTGAACTCCGTCGATATCCCCGCCGACGGTTGGTTTTCCAGCTCGACCGCCTTTCGCCAGGCGAACCATTCGCTCTGTCATTTAGCGAGCAATCATCCATCCTAGGCTTCGTGTTTTTCAGCACTTCTTTGAGTTGAATGTACTTATCTGCCCTGTTTCTTATTTCCTGAATGGATCGGGGTTGATCGAGGGCCAATGACTTTTTGAACTCCTCATCCCTTGTGTTGTTCATAAGCGCTGCCAATATGGACGAGCAAGTGAGGTCGGGGACCTCGACTACTTCATTATTAAACCGAGTGATGAATTCCCGCAAGCTTTCATTTCGCCCTTCGGTCAATTGCATCACCTCCAAGTTCGCTCTTCGCGCCGCTACTTGGGCTTAATTGGTTGAGGAATAGCGACCTAAAGTCTTCAAAGCATGTGATACAGCTCGGAGGTAAGCTATTGAACCATAGTCGAGCTCCCTCTTGAAAGGTCGTACAGAAAGCCTTACACTGAATGACGTCTGGAACGCAATGTAGATTCATCATCGAATGGAAGTGCTGTAGGTAGTCCAGGGGATCGGTCTTTCCAGTATATTTTTGGGGCGTTGGTATTTTGGTGCCCCGGGAGGCTATCTAGGATTGCCGGAGTAAAGGGAGAGCTATATCGAGTCACACATCCGGGAAGCTCATGGTCAGATTGATCCGATCGTCCACGCATTTTTTCTAGGCTTCAAAGTAGGTGGCGATCGGTCGTTATACTAGTCGGCCGCATGGACGGTCACGCCATTGTCTTGATTGAGATTGTAGAATCGCGAATCAACAAATCAGCCGCTTCCTCGATCTGCTTTTGCAGGGAGGTGTGCACAGTGCAAGAGGATCTGATCCGATAGGTGCCGAGATTCAAGACGTTGATTCCAAGCGTTATCTTCAAAGGCTACGCTATGTTCTTCTTGTTCTAAGTTTTGAGGTTATGTTGATCATTCGTCTCAAGATCGCGTATGGAAGCATGGTGTGATTTACGGCTGTGGTTGCAGTGTAATTGCAAACCCATCCGCTAACGCCAGAGTCGCGACGGGGCTATATCAGGTTAGTTGTCGCCACCGACCGATCGCGTGTTTCTGGACGTGGTACCCTGATGTCGGGCCCCACGGTGGCCCACCCAAACCAAAAAGGCGCTTTTTTTAGTTTGAGAGGCGTGCGTCACGTAGCGCAGTGGTGAGACCGACGAGATCCGCGACTGGAGACCAAAGGGGACAATACTAATTCGAGTTGGGTTGGCGCGCACGACAAGATCCGTGGCCCAACCAAACCAAACTTCATTTGGAATTTATTGAGGGTCAGGAAGACTTCTCTAAGGTTTTCCACATGTTCGGCAGCTGTCTTGCTTTTGACCACCATGTCGTCAACATAAGCCTCGACTGTTTTATCGATCTGTCTCTTAAAAACTTCCATAACGAGCTGCTGGTAAGTAGCCCCTGCATTTTTCAAACTGAACGGCATCACCTGGCAGCAATACGTGCCCTGGTCAGTTATAAAAGCCATTTTTTCTTCGTCTTCGAGGCTCATTTTTATTTGATGATAACTAGAGAAGGCATCCAAGAAACTGAGGAGCTCATGCCCTGACGTGAAGTCTACCAGCTGATCAATCTTGGGCAGGGGAAACTGTCCTTTGGGCATGCTTTGTTCAGGTCGGTGAAATTAACGCACATTCTCCACTTTCCGTTTTTCTTCTTCACCAATACCATGTTGGCTAACCATTCGGGGTACTTGACTTCCCGAATGAACCCAGCGTCAAGCAACTTATCTATTTCTTTCTTGATCACCCCCTGCCGCTCCTTGTCTGTACACCGCTTCTTCGTCTCGACCGCTTACAATTTTCCCAATACCTGTGGAATGAGATGTTACCGCTGAGAGATTCCAGATATGTCACTCGGCACCCAAGCAAAGACCGATCGGTTCTCTACCAAGCAACTTCAGGATTATCGCGCCAACCCTTGTTCGAGTTCTACGCCAAATTTGTGAATTTGGATCGGACTTCATCATCCAAAGATAACCTGCTATGCTTTTCTCAGGTTCATCCTCTCGGTTTCTTCATCTGCTCTTACATCAAGAGAACTTGCCAACACTACCGCTCCCTCAAGGTTTCTTGTTTCTGCCAAGTAGCATTCCCTAGCGATCCTTTGCTGACCCCTGACAATACCGATGCCATGGGATGTTGCGAACTTCATCGCCTGATAATAGGTTGAGACGACAGCTCTGAGGACGTTTTGTGTGGCTCTTCCAATTATTGCATTATAGGCTCCTACAAACTTCACAACTAGGAATTCAACATTCTTCACTACTTGACATGGCTTTTGTCCGAACTTTACGATCAAGAGGACTCGAGCGAATGGATAAGCTGATGCTCCTGTTACCCTTTGATTGGTCCCTCTATCGGTAGTAGCCGTTCCTCCTAATTCCATCCGCTTAAAAGCATCAGAAGTACAACAGTCGATCGAGTACATGCATCGTGTCAATCATTACACTCTTCACCTCACCACCGTCCATATTCAAAGTGACCACTAGTGCATCGTCATGAGGACAACTGACACCAGCCAGATCAGATTCGTCAAACGAGATCACTTCATTAGTTTGTCGCTTTTTCGTTGCTGATTGGCCCTCAGCGGTCTGCCTAGCATACCTCTTCCTTCCTCTGACGGTGGACCCTCCTGCTGCGCTACCACCAAAAATCATATTTATGACCGTAACCGGTCGGTCATCTTGCTGTCCAGTATTTCTATCATCTCTAGCCCTGGACTGTCCCCTCGTCTCGCGTCTGTCGTCCATGTTCCTGGTCTGCCTTCCTCCATCGTTCATGTTGTTTTGTCACTAGGGTTTTCGCCAATTGTCAGACTGACCGCTCCTACCCTCACTATCTCGATCGACATTTTTCCCGTATTTCAAAAATCTACCCAACCTTCCCCTCTGAATAAGGAGTTCGATTTCTTTCTTTAAGTCCTAGCAATCCTCCGTGTCATGACCGACATCTCTATGGAAACGACAATATAAAGAAGAATCCCTTTTTGAGAGGAGTTTTCAATTTATTGGGTTCTTGGAGTGATTCCCCTTCTGCTCTCATGACCTCCAGTACTTCCGCATACCTCCTGTTGAGCGGAGTGAAGGATTCTCGCTATTGGTCCTTTCGGTCGGTCGACTTCCTCCAGCTAGACTGATCCTTTTGCCGTTTATGTGAATCATCGGCTCTACTACTCGACCAGCGGTCATCCGCTCTACGTTTTGTGTTTTTCAATACTTCCTCCAGCTGGATGTATTTATCTGCCCAATTTCTTATCTCTTGGATAGACCTGGGCTGATCAAAAGCCAACGACTTCTTGGACTCTTCATCCCTAGTATTGCTCATCAGGGCAACCAACATGGACGAGCAGGTGAGGTCAGGGATTTCGACAGTTTCGTTGTTAAATCGGGTGATGAACTCCCGCAAACTTTCGTTCCTTCCTTTGGTCAACTGCATTACTTCCAAGGCAGTCTTCTGTGGCCGTTTACTTGTAGCAAACTGGTTGAGGAATAGCAGCTTAAAATCCTCAAAACTGGTTATGCAACGCGGGGGTAAGTTGTTGAACCATCTTTAGGTTCCTTTTTAAAAGACTGTGCAGAAGGCCTTGCATTGAATGACATCTGAAACGCAATGCAGGTTCATCATCGATTAAAAGTGCTTCAGATAGTCGAGAGGATCAGTCTTTCTAGTATATTTTTCTGGCGTTGGTATCTTAGTACCGACCGCTGGGAGGCTATCCAGGATCTCCGGGATGAAAGGAGAGTTGTATTGTTCTGATGGTTGACTAGGACGGGAATTCATGGCTATATTGATTCGGTGGTCCACGATTTTTCTAGGGCTTCAGCAGAGTGTCGATCGGCCATTACACCAATCTGCCGAGCGGGGCTTTGCTGCTGTTCTGGTTGAGACTATAAGATTTGGCGAATCAATAGATCGATCGCTTCTTCTATTTGTCTTGTTGTGAGGAAGGTTTGTTGTGGTGCAGGAGGATTCGTGTTGAGGGGATATTGGGTGTGAGGATGTGAACTGGTTCTAGTGTCATCCTCTAGGGCCACGCTTTGCGCTTCTTTGTCTTGGTTTTGGGATTGTTGCAGTTGATCATGCTGATGTGAGTGTTGAGGAGGTAGCTCGTTTATGCTAGGGTTTTGGATGATGGGCGGAGGGTGTGGGTGTGTCTGGTGATCAGGATGCGGCGATGGAAGGTCGGCGGGTTGTCGCAAGCCCATTCGCTATAGTGCAAGTGCCGCAACAACGACCACATCAGGATTTGTTACTGCTACCGACCGATCCGAGTGCTTCGACATGGTGCATCGATGCCCTACTTCACGGGCGGGCGCCAATTCTGTTGATTCTCGATTTGATGAGGTCAAGGCACGCTAGATTCATGGGATTGGTTGACTTTGGCACAAAAATACCTGTAAAACAATAAGGCACACCGGGGGTGACTGCTGGTAGGCCCCTTCGATGCTCAAGTTAGCCTTTTGTTAGAGTTTTGGTGGCTGGTGAATAAAGAATACTAGGATTTTCGAAAGTCGTACCTTTTTCATGATGAGGTAATGAACTTATATATGAAAAATACCTACTAGGTTTAGGTCTTCCCTTATGAATGGGAAGTCACCGTTTATGAATGGGTCGTCTATGCTCGAAGCTTGGGCCCTGGGTCCACACGACCACTCCAAATAGTAATATAATAAAAAATGAGAATCGATATTATCATTATAATTATGATAATCGGTTAAGAGAAAGGAATGATTATTATTACGACAGTGATTGGTTTGTAAAATTAAAATTTATTATAATTAATTATATTGTAATTAATTAATAATATTTTAATTAATAAATAATTATATTTTAATTACTTATATTATAACTAATTAATAATATTTTAATTACAATATTTTAATTAATAAATAATTATATTTTAATTACTTATATTCTAATCAATTAATTATATTTTAATTAATTAATTATATTGTAGTTAATTAATTATTAATAATATTTTAATTAATTATATTGTAATTAATTAATTAATAATTATATTTTAATTAGTTATATTTTAATTAATTATAACAAACACACTTTTATATAACAATGATACCTATTTTTTCATATTAGGAGAAAAATAAAGTATTACCCAAAAATAAGTGATCAAAATAATAATCCTATAATCATAATCGACCAAATTCAATCTTTCGTTCTATCCATATTTCTTTTTTTTTTTCGTACGCATCATACACGTGCGTCCTGAGTATTCCGTGTTTGATTTTAGTTGCCAAGAAAGGCTCGTTGTCACCGTGTTAAACAAAAAAGCACGAAAGTAACAAAAGCCGATGAGAAAGATGAGAGATTGGTTGAGCTTTAAGGTCCACTAAAGTTTGTGTGTATTTGATCGATCATGTTTGACACTGGTTCTGCCGGATTCTGGCGGAACTGAACGTTACCGTTTGCATCCATGGAGTTGGTTGGTTCTTGCAAGAGCTTCGGCTTGAAGGTTCCTGCAAAACAAGGAAGGCACGTCGGGGGTTGTTTCCCGATCAGCCCCTCCGACGCTCAAGTCAGTCTTTTTTGGGAAAGGTGAGACTATTGTATGCAAAGAAAACTAGGTTATGATTACGTACCTCTGTTATGGTAGAATTATACCTTATATATGAAGCAATAACTAGGTTTAAGTCTTTACGTATGCATGGGAGACTCTCACCTGCAAATGGGCCAAGGAGATCGTGGATTAGACCTGGGCTTGGCATAGGTATAAGACTGATATTTGAAGAACGAACTGATCGGCCCACGGGTCGTTATGACTGGGTGCGGGCCCAGCACGACCGACCCGACCATATGCTCCCTACTCCTCGAGTCTGAGCGAAGAGAAGGGTCGACGGAGTATGTTAGGATTTTGTTGCTCGTCTGCTATCTTATAGCTCGTCCGTAAGACAGCTCGTGAGGTGGTCGATCGGTCGGATATTGGCATTGTAGCTCGTTCATGAGACAGCTTGGGGTAGGCCCGATCGCTCAGATATCGACGGGCGATGCGTGACTACTCGTATTGGGATCGGTCGACTGAGTGTCCCAACCGATTGGCATCGGCACTTATTGCATGATAGCTCGCGCCAAAGCAGATCGGGTGGTCATCATTAGTGAGCGCGTGAAAGTACTTGGAACATTTATTGTTTAACGACGAGTGCCCTCTGACAACTTTTCAGGATCTGAAGCGTATTGTCCTTGTAACCGTTGTGCAGCTGTCCAGTACATCCTTTCAACTGTCGCGTCGCTCCGGATTTCGAACAACCCTAATTCTCCTTGGCTCGGATTATGCCGCGTTTCCAAGCATAGCTCGGATTTTCTCCACGCGTCGCGCTTTGATTGGATCACTCATTCGACCGTTTCCTTATAAATGCTCAGGATCGACAAACTGTTTGGTTTTCTTCACGTTTGTTTCGTTCTTACCTCTGCTTTGCTTTCATTTGCTCTTTCTTGCTCTCAGTTCCCGAAAATTTCCTTCAACCGTCGTTCGATTTCCCCCTCTCCATTCACTAAATAGGTACGCCCCTTTTTCTTCATATCCTCTTCTAAAGTTTTTCTTTTCAAAAGTTCTTTTCTTGGTAAGCATGTCGACGGCCAGTTCTAGAAGTATGGTAGAAGGTGTTGAAGAAATATCGACGAGAGAAAGGAATGATGGGTTGGTTGTGGAGGCGCCGTCGAGAAATGAATCGGTGATGACCGTGGCAGAGTTGAGTCGGTCAGTACTTAGATATAGCATCCCCTCGTCCTGGGACCCCGGCTGGCCTTGGGGAATGAGCGAATCCATAGTAACTTGAGTGGATATTTCTCTGTTTCTGATAGTTTTTCTTGGTTGGTGGTATGAGGCTTCCATACGTCCTGATCATCGAAGAGGTGTGCATGGCCTATAAGCTGATGCCGAGCCAAATTCCTCCGAATAGCTGGAGGTTTATTAATGGTCTGGCATTGTTGTGCCATCAATTCGGTCATTCGCCCTCTGTTGGCATTTTGCGTCACTTTTTGAGGTTGAGCCAGAGTCCGAGCTCTGGTGTTGGGATCCCCTCTCTGCAGTATAAAGACGCCCGATATCGCCTGGCCGGTACAGCTTCGAAAGTCTCTTCTTGGCGAACCAAGTACTTCTTTGTGAAACCCCTAGGATCCTCCTTCGAGTGCCAGCCGTAGAGGTATCCTTTGGCCGAGCAATGGAACGAGACGTCGAGCGTGTCTCTTAGTATGGAAGAGTGGGAGGTGGTTGGGCGCATAAAGCAGCTCGGCCGATACGATTTTGTTCGGCTCATTGCGGGGTATTACGGAGGGGTCTCGGTCGATTCCTTTTTACTTGTCCCTCCGCCACAAATTAGCGGCCTAGGAGAGGAGACCGCCCCGTCTGGTTGGGCCCTCATGGTCGAATTACTTACTGCATTTTTGATTATTGGTTTCTTTCTCTGACTTATTTTGTTGCTGTGCAGCCATGGTGAGGATAGAAGATTTCCCCGAGCCCTCCCAATCCTCTAAATCTAGGAAGCGAGCCGGACAGGGGAAAAAGAGGCAAGAGGCAGAGACTGGCGAAGGCGTCGCTCTGCCAGTGGAGCTAGGCCATCCCATAGCGTCGTCGGCCCCTCTGCCTGCTGAAGGTCATTCTGTCGTGTCGGCGTCGTTGCCGATCGTACTAGCTAGCGCGGGCCGAGCGGTTTTGGTTGAGGAGGAGGAGGAGGAAATGGAGCCTCCTCTTAAGAAGAAGAGATTGGTCCGGCTTGGTGATCTACCGTCCGACCCGCCAAGTCAAGGCGTGAAAGAGAAGGAGAAAAAAGGCAAGGAGAAAGGGCGAGCCACCAACTCTGGGCAGTAGGAGCCTGCCATCAAATTGGCCAAAACTGCCTCGATCGGGGACCTTGAAATGTCCTGCCATATTTTCGAGAGGATTACTCCTCTCGTGGATGAGCAGACCATGGATAAGAAGAGTAATTTGGAGTTGGGGTCTCTACTCATTCGCAGCGGTATACGGAGTGCGGTGATGTCCTTCGCGGTGGTGCAACGTCTGGAGGCTCTGGACCGAGAAGTCCAAGACCTCCACGAGCAGATGAAGACTATGAAGGACGAGCTTTCAGGGGTGAAGGAGGAGAGAGACCTTTTTCGGGCTCAAAACTCTTCCTTGGAGGAGGAGAAGAAATCCCCGAGGATGCGATGGGCGCCCCAAGGCTCAACCGACCACGGAGAGGAGGAGAGGAGCCACTGGTCATGCGAATGACAAGCTAAAGAGGATGGTGGAGAAGGAGTGGGAGCTTAGTAAGAAGTACCTCGAGGATTGTCATGCCGCGGTGGAGGGCAGGAATAGAGCTGAGGACACATTGCAGAAGGTTTGGGGCTCTATTAAGAAGCAGCGGGTAGACGTGATCAAGCGGTGGAAGAGGCGGTTTCTAAACGAGGAGTGTTTAGAGCTTGCCTGTGATTTAGCCCTCTCGCTCCTGAAAAAGTGCCACGAGATTCACGTTCCTCAGGGGTCGGAGTGTCCTTCCTTTGAAGAGTACGCCAGGCCGCTTCTTCCCGTAGCCCTTGGCCTTTCTTTGGAGGATATGAGGAAGAGGGCCGAGGGAGAGCGGAACCTTGTTTCGGATGAAGAGCTGGATCTTAGCTCTGAAGAGGAAGAGCTTCCTCATGAGGATATTCTTCCGGTTGCTCCCGTAGACCCCGCCTCCCGCCTGATTGTCCCGGCAACTTCGAGGCTTCTCCCGTGCATCCGCCGACTCAAGCTTCGCTTCACGACTTTTAGAGCTCACCTGGTCGGGCTTGTGGCCAGGACGAATTCAAAGAAGTGAAAATCTTTATTTTTGTCCTTCATTTTTTTGAAGTCATTTTCCGTATTTATGTTCTTTATTTTCGATCTATAGTGGGATTTGATGAAGTTGCTCAAGGCCGACCGGCATCGAGGTCGATTTATAGTTGAGGTCGAGCCGAGGTCCCAAGGATTTTGTCTTGGCGACCCGGCCAAGCGATGGCAAGGTCGATCGACAGTTCCAAGGATCTTGTCTTGGCAACTTGGTCTGTCGGTAGGCGAGGCTGAGCTGTGGTCTCAAGGATCTTGTCTTCGCGACCGACTGACCGTAGTCGATCTGTGTCAAGGCCGAGCCGAGGTCCCAAGGATTTTGTCTTGGAGACCGATCAACCATATTCGATCTGTGTCGAGGCCGAGCGATGGTCCCAAGGATCATGTCTTGGCGACCGATCGACCGTAGTCGATCTGTGTCGAGGCCAAGCGATGATCCCAAGGATCTTGTCTTGGCGACCGACCGACCGTAGTCAATCTGTGTCGAGGCCGAGCGATGGTCCCAAGGATCTTGTCTTGGCGACCGATCGACCGTAGTCGATCTGTGTCCAGGCCGAGCGATGGTCCCAAGGATCTTGTCTTGGCGACCGACCGACTGTAGTCGATCTGTGTCGAGGCCGAGCGATGGTCCCAAGGATCTTGTCTTGGAGACCGACCGACCGTAGTCGATCTGTGTCGAGGTCGAGCGATGGCTGATGGGATTTTCTGCGCTTTGCCAAATATAATGAAATTTTTTCTTGCCAGGAAATCCAAAAATCCCTTTATTAACTATAATGAGGGCGTGGGCCGTAAAAAAACCTGTCTGGCAGGGACAGGAAAAAGGTACCCACAGGTTTTGTACAAAAATAGTAATGAACAAACATTAACTAAAATAAAACTTATCTACTGGTAGAACGCCTTCAGGTTTCGAGAGTTCCATCGCCTCGGTAGAGTTTTTCCATCCGCATCGCGTAGGATGTAACAGCCATGCTCGGCTTGCTTGATCACCTGATAGGGTCCTTCCCATGCCTGTCCGAGCTTTCCGTGGTGTTTCACCGCCTCGACGTTGCGAAGACGCACTTCGACCTTTACGCCGCCGCTTTACTTTTATTGTAGAACTTCGTCGCTTTCTACCTGACGAATTCTGAACGAGCGACTGCCCTATCCCTGTCTTCACTGAGAAGCACGAGCTCGGCTCGACGGGCTTCATTATTCCGCTTATTCGTCATAGCTCGACACCCTTTGGTCAGGCAAAGACCACTTCTACGGGACTAAGGCTTACGCCCAAAGGTCATCCTGAATGGTGTTTCCGTGGCTCCATTTGGTGTGGTCAGACGCCCACAACACTTCGCGTCAAGCTCTTCCACCCAAGTCTTTCGTCCGCTCAGCGCTTCTTAAGAGAACTCATTATCTTTTCTTTGTGTTCTCCATGAGACCGTTGCTTTGGGGTAGAGCTATCGAGGTCAATCAGTAGTTTTATCTTTAGTCGGTCGCAGAAATCTCTCGAACTTATCGTTATCGAACTCGTCGACCGTTGTCTGCAACCAGCACCACAGGCATCCCGAAGCGAGTTAGTATATTTTTCTTTACAAAACTTTCCACCTTCTGCTTGGTAATTGTAGCGACCGCTTCCGCTTCTGCCCATTTGGTGAAGTACTTCACTGCCACTATAAGGAACTTCTTCTGTCCGGGATCGAGAGGGAAGGGCCCCAGTATATCCATCCCCCATTGAGCGAAAGGGATAGGATGACTCACAATTTTCATCCTCTCGATTGGCTGGTGAGACAGGCTGTTGTTTTTCTGGCAGGCTTCACATCGGTCGACTTTCTCCTTGCAGTCTTTCCTCATCGTCGGCCAGTAATATCCCTGTCTGATCAGCCTATGGGCTAACATTCTACCTCTTAAATGGTTGCCACACATTCCTTCGTGGACTTCGGCTATTGCTTGTTCTGCCTCTTCTTCGTTCAAGCATCGCAGCAGTGGCTAGTTATAAGATCGCTTGTACAGGGTATCATTTATGATCGTGTATTTGGCCGCCTTTATTCTCAATTTCTTGGCCTCCAAGGTTTCTTCCAGTTGTGTTCCCTCTAGGAGATACCGTCTAATCAGTTCCATCCAACCCGATAGATCGATATTTACATCAAGAACTTCCTTGGCTTTTTGTATGCAAGGGTGATCTAGTCGTTCGACTAGAACGTTATTTTTGGCATCTCGATCGGAGGCCATTTTGGAGAGCACATCCGCTTTAGCATTTTGAGCTCGTTCTATCCTGCCGATCGAGTACTGCTCGAAATTACTTAACTCCTGCTTTACTAGCTCCAGATACTCGATCATGTTGTTCCCCTTGGCTTCATACTGTCCAGTGACTTGGCCGACCACCACTTGACTATCGCTATATATCTTTAGATACTTTACCTCCATTTCCTTAGCCAGTTGGAGACCGACTATCAAAGCTTCATATTCTGCCTCGTTATTGGAGGCCTTGAACTCTAGCCGAAGGGCGTATTTCACCTTCTCTTCCATATGCGGGTTGATCAATACCACTCCTGCTCCGCATCCTTCAGCGTTGGACGACCCGTCAACGAACAAGCTCCAGGAAGGGAATTGCTCACCCTGCGAGCTGCGTTGGCTCATCTCCGCGATGAAGTCTTCCAACACCTGTGCCTTAATCGTTGTCCGGGGCTTATATTGTATGTCGAACTCTCCTATCTCTACCGCCCATTTTATTAACCGCCCGGAGGTCTCAGGTTTTTGGAGGCATTGCCTGAGAGGTTGATCGGTGCACACCTCAATGGTATGACTTTGAAAATACGGTCTTAGTATCCGCGCTGCAGTTATCAAGGAAAGAGCTAACTTTTCTATTGGCCCGTACCGTGTTTCTAGCCCACTCAATACCTTGCTGACGTAATAGATCAAAAATTGCTCCTTACCATCCGATCGAACCAGAACCGCACTGACTGCCCCCTCTGTGACTGCCAGATAGATAATTAGGGTTTCTCCCTCAACGGGGCTCTATAGGACAGGTGGGCTTGTCAGATACTGCTTCAAGTGCTGGAAAGCTCTTTCGCACTCCTCCGGCCACTGGAACTGGGTTACATCCGCTTTCCTTAAAATTTTGAAAAATGGCAGGCACTTGTCCCCAACTGAAACGAATGCGCTCGGGAGACTATCCACGGTCAATATCTCATACTTCTTTCAAGCATCGTGGGGAAGGCATTTGGACGATGGCTTCGATCTTCTCTGAATTAGCTTCAATCCCCCGTTGAGTAATCATGAATCCTAGGAATTTTCCGAATGCCACACCAAAGACCCACTTTTTCGGGTTCAGCTTCATCTGAAATTTGTCAAGGGTCTGGAAGACTTCTTTTAGATCTCCCACGTGCTCGGCAACCGTCTTACTTTTAACCAGCATATCATCTACATAAGCTTCAATAGATCGACCGATCTATTTTTTGAAGACCTCCATGACGAGCCGATAATAAGTGGCCCTCGCATTCTTCAAGCCGAACGGCATTACTTGGTAACAATATGTGCCCTGGTCGGTTATGAAGGCAGTCTTCTCTTTGTCTTCGAGGCTCATCTGAATTTGATGGTAGCCCGAGAAAGCATCCAAGAAGCTGAGAAGTTCATGTCCGGAGGTGGAGTCTACTAACTGGTCGATCTTGGGTAGGGGAAACTGTCCTTTGGACATGCCTTGTTCAGGTCGGTGAAGTCGATGCACATTCTCCACTTCCCGTTCTTCTTCTTCACCAACACCACATTGGCGATCCATTCGGGGTACTTGACTTCTCGGACGAACCCGACTCCGAGTAGTTTCTCTATTTCTTTCTCGATCACCTCTTGTCGCTCCTTGCAGTGCCATCGCTTCTTTTGCCTAACCGGCTTGTAATCTTGTCGAATACCAAGGGAGTGTGAGGCGATCGATCGAGAAATTCCGAGCATGTCGCTCGGTACCCAAGCGAAGTCCGATTTATTCTCCACCAAACAGTCTGTGATTTCTTTAATTAGGTCCTTCTTAAGCTCGGAACTTAGATTTGTGAATTTGGAGCCATCTGCTTCATCCAGTACGACCCGCTGCGTTTCTTCGACGGGGTTCATTCTTTCTGTTTCTTCATCAGCTCTCACGTCAAGAGAGCTCGTTAATACCACTGCCCCGTGTAATGTTTTTGTTTATGCCAAATAACATTCTCTAGCGATTCTTTGTTGACCTCTAATAATACCAACTCAGCGGGACTTTGGAAACTTCATCCCTTGGTAATAGGTGGAGACGACCGCTCTGAGGGCGTTCTGGGTAGCTCGTCTGATTATTGTATTGTATGCCCCTTGAAACTTCACGACTAGGAATTCAACGTCCCTCTCTATTTGACACGACTTTTGCCCGAATTTCACTTTTATGTAGACAGATTTACGACGAGCGTGTCATGTTCAGATTTACGACGAGCGCGTCATCATGAGGATAGCTTACACCATCAAGGTCGTACTCGTCGAACGATATCATCCCATCGTTCTCCTTCTTCCTTTTAGTTGACGAGTCTTTGCCGACCTGCTTGGCATATCTCTTTCTTCCTTTAGCAGTGGATCCCCCCGCTGCATTTCCACCAAATATCATGTTAATGACCCTCACCGGTCGGTCATCTTGTTGCCCAGTGTTCCTGTCGTCTCTTGCCCTTGATCGTCCTCTCTCTTCGCGTCGATCGCCCGTATTTGTATTCTACCTCTCTCCATCATTTCTATCATTCCACCTCCCATATTGTCGTCTGTTGTTGGGCCGACCGCTCTTATGCTCGTTATCTCGATCGACATTTTGCTCGTGCTTCACAAATCGGCCTAACCTTCCCTTTTGTATGAGGAATTCGATTTCTCTTTTCAATTGCCAGCAGTTTTCTGTGTCATGACTGATGTCTTTGTGGAAGCGGCAATATAAATCGAGGTTCCTATCCTTGGAGGGAGTCTTCATCTTAACAGGTTCTCGGATAGTTTCCCCATCCGCTCTCATGGCCGCCAATACTTCTGCATATCGCCTGTTGAGCGGGGTGAACTCCTGTTGATATCCCTGTCGATCGGTTAGTTTTTTCCAGTTCGACTGGCCTTTCTGTCGCTTGTGCGAACCACTTGCTCTGTCATTTGGCGAGCGATCATCCGTTCTACGCTTCGTATTTCTCAACACTTCTTCGAGCTGAATGTACTTATCTGCCCTGTTTCTTATTTCCTGAATGGATCGGGGCTGATCAAGGGCTAACGGCTTTTTGAACTCCTCATCCCTCGTGTTGTTCATAAGCGCTGCCAACATGGACGAGCAGGTGAGGTCGGGGACCTCGATCGCTTCATTATTGAACCGAGTAATGAATTCCGTAGGCTCTCATTCCTCCTCAGGTCAATCGCATCACTTCAAGGCCATCTTCGCGGCCTTACTTGTGGGCTGGTTGAGGAATAGCAGTCTAAAATCCTCAAAGCACGTGATACAGCTTGGAGGTAAGCTATTGAACCACCATCGAGCTCCCTTTTGAAAGGTCGTCTGTAAAGCCTTACCTTTGAATGGCGCCTGAACGCAGCGATCTGATTCATCATCGACTGGAAGTGCTGTAGGTAGTCTAGGGGGTCGGTCTTTCCAATGTACTTTTCGGGCGTCGGTATTTTGGTGCCCGACGCCGGGAGACTATCCAAGATTGCCGTAGTAAAGGGAGAGCTGTATTGAGCTGTTGGGCGATCCGGGCGGAAGCTCATTGCCGCATTGATCTGATCGTCTACAATTTTTTCTAGGGCATCGTTAGGGTGGCGATCGGTCGTCATGCTGATATGTCGTGCGGTCTGCCGTGCAGACGGCTGTTGTTGTGCCGGCTGAGACTGTAAAATGTGGCAAATCAACAGATCAACCGCTTCCTCAATCTGCTTTCGGGTGAGGGAGGTGTGTATTGACGGAAGAGGATTTGCATCTGATTGGTGTTAGAGATTCGAGCGCATATTGAGTGCAGCGTTATCCTCCAAAGCTACGCTCTGTTCTTCTTGTTCCAAGTTTTGAGGTTGCAGTTGATCATTTGGGTCTAAAGATTCCGTGCGGGAAACATGATGTGCAGGCGGCAGGGTTGCAGGTAGTTGTAAACCTATCCGTTGTAACGCCAGGGCCGCGACAGCGGCTACATCAGGGTTAGCTGCCGCCGCCTGACTGATCTGCGTGTTTCTGGACGTGGTGCCCTGATGTCGGGCTCCATGGTGGGCGCCAATTGGTTCTGTCGGATTCTAGCAGAACTGAACGTTGTTGTTTGGATCCATGGAGTTGGTTGGTTCTTGCAAGAGCTTCGGCTTGAAGGTTCCTGCAAAACAAGGAAGGCACGTCGGGGGTTGTTTCCCGATCAGCCCCTCCGACGCTCAAGTCAGTCTTTTTTGGGAAAGGTGAGACTGCTGTATGCAGAGAAAACTAGGTTATGATTACGTACCTCTGTTATGGTAGAATTATACCTTATATATGAAGCAATAACTAGGTTTAAGTCTTTACGTATGCATGGGAGACTCTCACCTGCGAATGGGCCAAGGAGATCGTGGATTGGACCTGGGCTTGGCATAAGTATAAGACTGATATTTGAAGAACGGACCGATCGGCCCATGGGTCGTTATGACTAGTCTTGGTCCAAGATGACCAATCAACTGCAGGACACTTATATAACATAAGTTTTGTTATTTTTTATCAAAAATTTAAGTGAAGACACTTTTTTTAGAAATTTGAAGTCATTTCTTATTAATAATATATTTATTTCAATTAAATTCTAGTTTTAGAAAATTATTTCATATACTTGAAATTAGTTATTTTTAATTATTTTGAAATTAGTAATTAATTAGACTCCTTTAAAAATTTAAAAGGTATTTTCTTAAGTAATTAAGGAAAATATTCCTTAGTTAAATTTATTTATTTCAATTTGATTAGATAAATTAAATTAATTATTTCTTTATTCTTTATATAATTGAATAATAAATTTCTTACTTTATTAGAAAATGTATCTTTTACTTAGTTAAAATTGAAATATATTTTATTTATTAATTAAAAATAAGTTTTCTTTAGTTAAAATACTTTCTAATTTACTAAGGAATGATTTTCTATTTCCACTCTGAATTTAAAATTATTTTCAAACCTAATTAAATTTTTGTTTGAAATAGGAATCGATTCATTTATAAATTGATGAGTTTAATTTATTTTAATTCTTCAAAGAGTTGAAAATATCATTTTAGATTATAAAATCAACAATTAAAATTAAACAAGGCCCGATGTTTCATGTATATAATTTGATTATGTTTGTATAAAATGCATGTTTTATATATTTAAAATAGTATATATGTATTGAATTGCATGTTTAAATGTGTGACATTTTACATGTAATTCATGTTTGATGAGATTTGAAATTAAATCTCTTATTAAATATTAAGTATATGTAAGAAAGTGATTGCTCTCTTCTATTGTTTAGCATAAATATCATAAGGCTTATTGAGTAACTCAAGATTCCTTTAACTCAAATATTTAAACTAATGAGCCTACTTAACTAATTAGTATGAATTTGATGAGTAACGATGGTCATATGCAAATAAGGTTAGGAGTCACATGAGATGAGATTCATAAGGATGTTATCTACTTAATTTAAGTTTAATTAGTTTGTTGAGTAACTCAAGATTAATTAAATTTGAATAAGATCTTAGCCCATAGATAGATTAATCTTTTGAAATAGTAGCAAGAGTTATTATTACAAATAAAATATTAAGAGTAACTAAATAAATGGTTAAAGTCCTTTAGTTGTTATGAAATATAACCAATCACTTGTTTTTCTTATATTCATATTTTTAAAAGTAAAAATACCTTTGTTTAGTATAGTTGATACTAAGTTTTAGTGAATCAAATTTCTTGGATATAGGTTAGGTTAGGTTTGAGAACAATTTTCAAAGTTAGAAAAGAAAGAGATATATTTAGCATGTGATTTTACTAAAGAAAATTTTAGAGGCAGTCAATATCATATAGATGATAAAATATAATAAAATTTTGAGTTAAAATTTTATTTAAGTAAATGATGCACACAAACTATAAGGAAAGGTGAAAATAATCGTAGGATCTTTTGTTTTAGTTATGTATTAGTCTGATTATGTATTGAATGTCCCTTATTTTAGTTCTCCTACGTTATGTATGGTTGTTGTCCCCGTGAGTGGGGACAGATGACAAAACAAATAAATCATTTCTCTCCCTCCTGTTTGGTTGCGGATGACAGAAGACAAAAACTTTTGTTTCTTCAAAAACCAGAGGACAATAATGTTTTGTCTCTATCTCCGAAACCACCGCTCACGCCTTGTCGAAAATAACCCCCCTCCTCTCTCTGTTGTCGTCTACGGTTCTCCAGCGAGCCCCCATCTCTGTCAACAAAATCACTCCTCTTACGCTGCAAAGTCAAGTGTCGCACCTTCTCTCTTGCACGCTGCCCTTCTTCCCCAACACCTTCTTTTCGACAGTCAGGTGAGTTTTTTTTATTTATGCTGGAAAAATGTTGCCTGCTTCCTAGCAAGACTTTTCTTTGGTTGCGAAATTTTTTGTACATTGTCTTCTTCTTCTCTGTTTCTTATCTGGGGTCGGAAATGGAGGATGTTTGTAAGGATTGGAGACCTTCGGTCTATTGGGTTTGCCAATACCCATCTCTTCGTACATATTTCAGAGTCTCCTTGTTTCTTGAAACGTGTTAATCAAATGGGAATCTCAGTTTCTGTGTTTTTGTATTGTATCGTCGAATTGTTTCTGATTCGAGGATGTTGGTATTGAATCGAACCAAACTGAGTTTTTCTACCCTCTGGATTTAACTAAACTATTGTTGTCTCTTTATGAAGGTTTCGTTAAAATTGGCCTTTGCTTCTAATGAAAAAAATGGGATTCTACACTTTTAGTTTGTTATGTTTGATGCTTGTAGATCCACATAAATTTTCTGGGTTTTGGATCATCCATTGATTTCTTTTCGAAGTTTTTAACCTTTGTCTTTTTTTTTTGTTTAGGAATCCTGGGTTATTGTTGATCGATGAGAGGTTGATATATCTCCAAAGATTATCTTCTGTTCCTTTTGATAGGTATTTCCATTTTTCTGAATTTAATATGCATTATGATATCATGTATCTGATTGTGTTTGACAACTTTGGGTTATGCTATCATGTATCTGATTGTGTTTGGCAACTTTGGGTTATCCTGTTGGATCCCGCTTGAGTCCGGAATCTATCGCTTGCGAAATCATGAAACGTGATTTTCTTCATTTCTCCTTAGAATTCTTTTTCCACTCTTCGAAAACATAAAATATGTACGTCTTACCCTGTAGGGTTAATTCATTTAACCCTTATAAAGTATGAGCGGATTTCCTTATAGAGTTATTTCAAATTACTTTCATTAGCCATCATCGATTCCTCATCATTCTCATAACATCTCAAGCCACAAAGGGCGAACTCACACAGCGGAATCACAAGAATCACTATTACCTTCTTCAAAATGGTATGCACCCACACCAAGCCAAACGTCAACAAAAGTATTCGTCTCACTTACTTCCGAATAGATTTTGGAACATCTTAAAAAGAAATTTCAAAAGGACTTCTTCATAATATTTGTCCCTCTTTTCATTAAGCTTCTAATGACACAAAAAAAGTTCGATTTGGTTTAGAACTCTAAAAATTATGGACCAAATACTTTTGAACTATTACTAAATCGAGACTGTGCATTATACCCAATTTAAAATAAAAATGGCGGTTGAGATTCCAGAAGCAAGACCATGCTTATGAATGACGAATCTTCTCCATAAGATAGGTTGCGACACGTTCTCTAATTAAAATTTAATTTAGATATGAGCGTTGCTCGTTCAAATGTATTTGTTAAAATACATTCCTTTTTGGCGGAGCTACACGTTAATGGGATTGGTAGAAGGAAACTTCTACCATCATTCGCTAAGCCATGGAATTTTCTTGGGAAATTGCTTGGGATAATTAATCCAACTGATCCTATGATTTTGAAATTGGTATCATTTTCATGTTTAAGCTCTTTGAAGAAACTAGGTAAGTGTCTACAGTCGTACAGAAAGAATCTTTTCGAGGGATTTCAGCTGATTTTCGTCATCGGTGAAGCTAAATCTAATCAAAAATGATTTCCAAGCCTTGCCAACAAGCATCAGTATGCTTCCTAAACTTGAAAAGCTGTGCTTGGCCAATTGTAAAACTCTGTAATCACTGCCTGAACTTCCTTAAAGCGTTATTTGCTTAAGAGTTGACGGTTGCACTTCTGGGGAGAATTCAATAAGCACTTTTCTAAAAAATAAGTTTTTGACTATAAAATAAATAAATATTTTTTTAATCGATATGATTTTTTGATAGTCAAAATATAACTTTATATAACTTTTAAGAAGTTCAAAATTGAACTTTTAAAAAGTACTTTTTTATATAAATTTTTTAGATTAATTAATAAGTCTATTTTTTATTCCATTTTATCCTTATATTTTACATATAATTCTCACAAACTAATCTTTAAGTTTATTTCAGTTAATCAAATTTATATATTTATATAAACCCTATATAAATATACGAATGAGATTTAACCGCATAAAATTAGAACCGACTGTAACCAAATATCTGATTCCAATGGACCACCAACCAACATGTTCTTTGTTCAGACCTAAGCGACAAAATTTAATCCCTGCTGCTGTTTACGTACGAATGCTAAACGACCATAACGTGCTGTCAGGACAGCACGCCTTTCCATTCACTATACTCAGGTTTCTTGGCAGATATCGGCATTTTGTTGATTGCGTATCCTAAGCTTCAAGCTACACGAAAATCTGTTAATGATAGTAAAAGAGTTTGTATACTTGTATGTGGACATGTCAAGAACATAAACTCCCTTGTTCATAGAAGATATATATATCTCCTCTGATCAGGAGGTTCAGGGTTCACTAACATGAATCATATAGTTTATTGTGTTTTCCTGTAGTCCTTCAACCAGTTTCTTGGCGTCGGTGTCACTCGTACCCTCACTACGTACCATACCTACAGTGCATACATAGTAATAAGCTCAACCATCTCTTTTTGAAGTTAGCTTCAGACCATTATTCTTTGTGTTATTATCCATGGAGAACACTGGCTCAAAACCCCAATTGGTAATGTTAGCTTGCCCTGGATTGGGCCACTTAATCCCCGTCTTAGAGCTTGGAAAACGTCTGGTAACTCTCTACAACTTTGATGTGACAATCTTTGTCGTCACCTCTCAATCGTCGCAGGCTGAAACTCAAGTTCTCCGATCAGCCATGAACACAAAACTGGTCGAAATCATTGAGCTTCCAGCTGTTGACATCTCTGGCCTGATCGACCTGGTGCAACTGTGATCACAAAAATTCGCGTTATGATGCGTGAAATCAGACCCGCCTTTAAATCAGCTATATCTTCGTTGGAGCTTCGTCCATCGGCTATGATCGTCGACTTGTTTGGTTCAGAATCTTTGGTGATGGCCAAAGAACTAGGGATTCCAAAGTTTCTGTACATTCCTAGTAATGCATGGTTCGTGGCACTAAGTATATATATGCCAACCCTTGATAAGTTGGTGAAAGGAGAGTATGTTGATCAAATGGAGCCACTAGAAATTCCGGGTTGCCGTCCGATCCGACCCATAGACCTTATTGATCCGATGCTGGACCGGACTGATCAGCAATACTTAGAATACGTGCGGATGGGGGAGGAATTTCCGACAAGTGATGGGATTTTGGTGAATACATGGGAAGATTTGCAATCCGCAACTCTTGGATCATTGAGAGACAGTAAACTTTTGGGACAGAAACTTAAGATACCTGTTTTAGCGATTGGTCCGCTGACTAGAGCAGTTGGACAACCGAGTACGAGGCTCGAGTTCTGCCATTGGCTTGAGAAACAACCCAAGGAATCGGTAGTTTATGTCTCGTTTGGGAGTGGAGGAACATTGTCATTGGAGCAGATGACAGAAATTGCTTGGGGTCTTGAGAGAAGTCAACAGAGGTTTATTTGGGTGGTCCGACCACCCACCGCTACTGCAAGAGATGGATCTTTTTTCAACACCGGGAACGGCGGGGATGAGATGTTGGACTACTTGCCAGAAGGGTTTTTAACGAGGACGAAAGAGGTGGGTGTGGTGATTCCACAATGGAGTCCTCAGACGGACATCTTGCGCCATCCATCAGTGGGAGGATTTTTGTCACACTGTGGCTGGAACTCGGCGTTGGAGAGCATCAGCAACGGTGTGCCGATGATTGTTTGGCCTCTCTACGCGGAGCAGCGACTAAACGCGACATTGTTGGCAGAGGAGCTTGGCGTAGCCGTCAGATCAAAAGCTCTGCCATCTATGGAAGTAATTAGGAGGGAAGAGATAGAGAAGTTGCTGAGAACAATTATGGTGGACGAAGCAGGAATTAAAATTAGAGATAGAGTTAAGCAACTGAAGTTCAGCGCCGAGAAGGCGTTAAGTCAAGACGGTTCCTCTCAAGTTGCTTTGTCTCAGGTGGCTGAACAATGTCAGGCAAGCTGGGAACGCCTGAAAGCGAAAGCACCATCCTCGTGATGCTCTACTTGATTTGTTATCGATCGTTCTTGAATTTTTTTTTTTTAATATGTTAAGTTTAGTGGTCGTGCATGGCTCTTGAGGAATAATTGTTGGGTTAAAGTCGGTTTTGTCGTGAACAAAAATTCCAAGTTTGTACGCTTTTACTATCTATCCTTTCACGTTTGTAGTAGCTGTACCTGTTTTTAAAATAAAAATGGCGGTTGAGATTCCAGAAGCAAGACCATGCTTATGAATGACGAATCTTCTCCGTAAGTGTTTGCAGTCGTACAGAAAGAATCTTTTCGAGGGATTTCAGCGGATTTTCGTCGTCGGTGAATCAAAAATGATTTCCAAGCCTTGCCAACAAGCATCAGTATGCTTCCTAAACTTGAAAAGCTGTGCTTGGCCAATTGCAACCGGAACCTCCTTAAGCCGTTATTTGCTTAAGAGTTGACGGTTGCACTTCTAGGGAGAATTCAATAAGCACTTTTCAAAAAAATAAGTTTTTGACTATAAAATAAATAAATAATTTTTTAACAGTTAGCTTTTTTGATAACTAAAATACAACTTTTTAAGAAGTTTAAATTTGAAACTTCTCAAAAAATATTTTTCATATAAATTGTTTAGATTAATTAATAAGTCATTTTAGTCCATTTTATCCTTATATTTTATATATAATTCCCACAAACTAATCTTCAAGTTTATTTTGACATTTATATAATATTATTTGACTTTTTTTATATGTTTTAATATAAAATTTTGATATTAGTTTTACTTATGTTATAATTCATATAAAAGATTTGGTTAAATATATTTTCATTTATGTTTTATATAGTTTAAAATTATATAATAATTAATATATTGTGCTTTGCATATTGTTTAATATACTTTAAATAATATTTATGTGCATAAATAATTTTATTACAAAATAAAATATAGTTAAAATTAAAAACATTTTTATTTATTTTATGTTGTTAAATAAACTATTATATGAAGCTCCTTCAAAAAACTCTTTTTAAATAATAGCCAGTCAACTGGCTTATTAGAAAAGTTTTCTTAGAAAAAATAAAAAAGTTCTACTAACAAAAGCTCTACTAATATAAACTCAACCAAACAGATGTCCCTTTGAAAAACGCACTTTAAAGCCCACGTTGTAACTTCGCACCTGAATTTGGGTGAGATTCAAGCAGCTTTTCAATGGCTAAAATGTTACCTCTAATTCTTGCTAGAAAGCAAGTCAGCTTAATTTCAGTATATTGCATGTAATGTTTTGTCTCATAGTTGCAAATAAGCACATAGGTGGGTATTAAACTTGTTTACAGGGATTGTCCTACATGCATTGCACCTTCTCGATGTGCTTACCAGAAATTAGAATACCATAGTTCATTTACCAGAAAAATGGGACTTCCTTGGAAATTCATGTACCTGAAAGTTGGTTAACAACCAGCGGATGTGATTCTTTGTCTATGCAGATTTTGGAACTCCTGATCAAGCATGCGAGGACAATGAGACAGAATGTTATTTGCGAACTGTAACGATTCAAGGATCCTCTGACGTGGCTATTGGGAATGAGTCAGCAATTGCAACAACTCACATGAGCAGGCCGTTACGTGAGAAGAAGGCCCCTGCGAAGCTGAAAGAATATGTGTGTAGCTAGATACTAAAATTGGTTACAATTCTGTTAAGCGCTGTTTTATAAATACGGGTGGGGTAGAATTGTGAGGGCAACAAATGAATAGAACTTGGCTCACGTCATTCTCTCCTTCATTCTGAGTACTGAGTACCAGAATTCTTCCTATCTTAAACCTTTCCCCTTTTGTTTACTCATTGTCATTGCCTCATTGTACGGCTGCAGAATCTTATAATGAAATAATTGTCTTTTGTTCCCTACGCTGGTGTCAACTATTCTGTAAACATTACATTTTGGTGCTTTCATTCTCGACCTCTCCTCCATGGCTGACAGTACCCGTCTTGCCAAACTCGACACCGCCGTCACCAAACTCTAAGGTGATGTTGCCGCTCAATCCACCACCATGAACTCCCTTCAATCCACTGTTTCTGCCCAACAGGAAACTATGCTCTTGATGAAAAACCAAATGGATGATATGGGTAAACAACTCATTCAAATCGGACAACTCTTGAAACAAAAATCTGTCATCCATGAACCACAACCCTTACCACCGCCCTCCCCCCGATACTATTCCCACAGACACCGATTTTCCCTTCCAACCCAAAGCTGCCCGTGTTGACCTCTCTAAGTTTGATGGCATAAATCCAGAATCTTGGATCTTCAACGCAGAAGAATTCTTTGAATTCTACAGAACAGAGGATACCGTGCGGATTACGATGGCCGCCTTTCATTTCGAAGGCAAAGCGAGGCGCTGGTATTAATGGATGAAGTGCAATCGCCAGTTATCTTGCTGGGCTAACTTCACCAAAGCACTTATTGAACGTTTCAAGTTAACAAATCTGGAAGAGCCTCAAGGGTTGCTTGCCAAGTTGCAGCAAACGTCCACCGTCGAAGACTACCAGTCCAGGTTTGAAACAATTTCTAACCAGACAACCGACCTTCCATCTTCGTTCTTTGTGGACTGCTTCATATCCGACTTCGGGCTGGCATAAAAAACGAGGTACTATCCTTCCGGCCCGTCTTTAAACCATGCCATCAGTTTAGCCCGCCTCTAAGAGGCCAAATTACCTGAAAATCGTAAACTGCTGCTTAAAAGTATTTCATATTGGGACAGAAAACCTACTGGCTCGGGTCTTTTGCCTACACCTCACTTGAGTCCCACGAAACCTAACCCCATACCAGTTACACCAAACCCAATCCAAACCCGTCGTCTAACCCAAGCCGAGGCACAACGTAGATAGGCACGAGGCCTTTGTTTCTATTGTGATGAAAAGTTCGTTCGTGGGCACAAATGTAACAAGCCTCAGTTGTTTTTGTTGGATGATGTTTACCCTAATGATGTGGAAGACCCACCTCCCCATCCTTGTGATTCACCGCCACCAGCCACTGATCACACCAAACATGATCTGTCCCTTGCCTCCTGCTCGACTGACAATTCCTCCGGTCCGGCTGTTCCGACTATGATCTCTTATAATGCAATGTCTGGCTGTTTATCGCCCACCACTTTGCGTGTTGGACCTGTTGGGCCTGGGCCCTGGATCCCCGATTCTCGAGGCGGCCCCTCGGGCTGCGTCATCGTCGGGCGCCCCAAAACGTCGGACCCGATCCCAACATTTATACATAAACATATACATAGTTCGATCATAATTCACACATAATCATTCTCATACAATCCAGCACTTACACATGCATTTAAATCATGAATTAAACTCATGCCAGTACAACCTGAAGACATTTAACAAGTGTTCAAAATCATCCAAAATACAAAATAAGTTTCAATCCAAAAATACACGAGAATGTTCTATGATAATATGCTCGGAGGGCCAACCAAAATACGAACTTAATACAAATCTCCTAATTAGCTCGAAGTTTCCGATGCCTCGCAAGATCAACATCGGCACATTACTGCTCGCACCGAGGAGGGAAAGTAATGGGTTGAGCTACACAGCTCAGTGGCTAATATAATTATAGCCATCGGCAACTAGCACAAGTCTCAGCATATGAATGTATATATATTATATCTATATAGACATCAATTCAAGCATTCACATGCTACTCGAACAATTTACGCATTCAATATACTTAATTCAATTCATAAATATGTCATAAAGCGTTCACAATGAACAATTCACATATGCAATGCACATCACAATGACTCGAGGGTTCCATGGAAACAAAAGGAGAAACCAAGTTTACACTCGAAGCTAAATGAGTCCATTCGGATCTCATAGGCCACAAGTGGGCAGTCGGGAGAAGGCTCTTGTCTACGTGCACGTGACGAACGGAATGGTTCCACTCTCGCCCAAACAAAAGCACATAATCATGCTCATAATCATTTTATCATATGATATGCTTTCAATCTTTCATTTGTTCAAAATGCCATGACCGAAGTCTAGGCATAACATGCTCAGAATCAAAATGTAATGCTATCAATTCTTATGATTCTTTCAAAATATATGAACTCACAATCATTCAATTCATCACATTTAAACATGCATAACATATAACATATATTCATACACAGGCAAGAAATTGCCTAGTCACACAATAACTATAAGTATATTACCCACCTAAGATCGCTCGAGTAGTCGACTCACTGGTGTCCTTCCTCTTGCGATGAAATCGGGTCAGTTTGGTTTCCTAAAACAACCAAGTTTCTATTCGATCAGTATCCACAGAAAATAATCACAGCTTGGAAAGCCAAAATAAAGCATTAAAAGTCTACATTCGACTTCCTTATAAAATTCCGAACCCTTAAAGACTAAATCCGAACTTCCCTTCTTCGTACAACTTGTAGTCCTTGAGCTCTAGTTTACAACGGATCAAGAATCACCTCAATTGGACATCAACACTAAAAGATATGCCCAAAAATATATCAAAATCATCTTTCGGAAAATGGGGGGGGGGTGGGCTCGCCGCGACGAAGGCCAGGCTTGCCGCGGCGGGCAAAAATGTGTGCGTCGCGACGTGCTCCCCTCGCGCACATCGCGACGTGCGCATTTGTGCACCGTGGCGTGCACATCACCATGTGCACGCAAGGCCCCCATTCACTCCAGACGCCATGACAGTAGCTTTTGCAAGACGTCATGACGCATGGGTTGGGTCATGACTCAACCCCAGATTTCTGCAATTTCCAACTTCAATCTCTTCCCAAACTCAAATGCACCACATCTAAACTGTAGATCAAGACTTATACTACATTTCTAACCCATTAACAACTCAAAATCAGTCACAAATGCATCAACCCAAGAAATCTCACCATTTTTGCCTTAAAATCCTAAAACCTTCGATTCTCACATATTCAACATTCTCTAGGTTTAAATCTAACCAAAACAAGTTTAAAAGAATCTAAACTCACCAGAAATCACTTCGAATCCGTCGGAAAACTCAAATATCGCAACTCTCCTCTTCCCTCTTCTCTTCTTCCTCCTTACGACGTCTTTTTCTTCTTTCTTCTCTTTTTCCTTCTTTTTCTTCTCTTTTCTTTTTCTTCTAAGTCTTTTAAGCCTAAGCCAAAGACCAACATGCCCTTCCTACAAAGCTTACATATATCTAACTCAAGCAAACTTCCTAAAATGCCCTCACATATTATTATCTCTTAATTCTCATTTAATCTACATTAAACGCAAATACACCTCAGTTATCCACTAATACTCCAAAATAATTCAAACTAAGGCTTAATCACATAATTATCACAATTCATGCGTAATATTATCATAAAAAAAAAATTCAGGGTCTAACAGGACCCCGATCTTAAAGTGAAAATTTAGAGTTATTACTTGAAATAAAATGAGTATTTATATAAATAAATTGTGTTATAGATGTTATTATGCCTAAATGAAATATGGGTTTGTGTATGGCTTTGAATTATGAAGTGGTATATGGATGATTATGAAATTAGAATGTTAATTAAGTATGGATGATGAGTAGAGAACTTTAAGCATGAACCATGGTTATATATGTAAGATATTATGGAAAAGCAAGAGAGGAACTTGGTGA
The DNA here is from genome assembly GCA_029891385.1 of Erythroxylum novogranatense. Lineage (NCBI taxonomy): Eukaryota > Viridiplantae > Streptophyta > Magnoliopsida > Malpighiales > Erythroxylaceae > Erythroxylum > Erythroxylum novogranatense. The sequence goes on from CM057228.1 coordinate 18,352,467, forward strand.
ATGACAAGATGCTATATAAGAAGTGAAGTTGGGATGAATGTTAAGTTTTGCATGAGGATAAAAATGTGTATGCTAATTCAAGGGAAATTCAGGAATAATTAAAATAGAATTGGCCAAAGTTGCCTTCTTTGAAGTTGTAACTTGTTCTTTTATCTTTCCAACTATACCAAGTATGCAAGTTTTTGAGATCGGAGTTGATATTTATGCTCATTACAAGCTAGGATGTCGTGGTAAACGAAATTCCCGGACCTTTAGAGTTTGTGAAGTGATATCGGACTAGAAAAAGTTGATTTTTGGTAAAATATGAGTAAAGGGGAAGTTAGGATGGGTTTAGGACCCTTTGGAGGGGTCTTGGAGGGTGAAAATTTTGTTATAACTGAAAGTTAAACGGTCTGCCCGTGTGAATTTACACGGGCCGTGTATTTCCAGCGCAGGAACAAAATTTCACCCTAAGGTTACATGGCCTGACCGTGTGATTTCACACGGTCCGTGTGTTTTGGACCTCTTAACGATAGATTTTCAAATTTTGGTCTTCATGAAAGTTTTATCCCTAGATGTGTACTTTATAATGGTTGAAGAAAGAATTCAATCCGACATTTATAGTGAGAGTTATGGTGTTTGTGCCAAAGTATGTTCCATCGGAATCAGAACATGAACATGTTGGTTTGTTGAGCCATAACTCTTTCGTCCGACCTTCGATTGAGGTGATTCTTGAGGTGTTTGATTTCTAACATGTTTTTATACCTCTAAATGAAAATTTGTACCATTTGGAGTTAAATTGAAAAATTTTTATTGAAAAGTTATGAGAGGTCGGTTAGAAGAGCATGATTTGAGTTTATGCACGCTTTAGCGTTTTAAGCATATCTTGAGCTATAGGGCTCCGATTGGGATAATTATTTCTTCAAAATGATAAAGAGATATAGAGATTCATGTTTGGTATTAGAGAAATAAGATGAACCATTTATAACTAAGGTGTTTTTCTTGGAATACGCTCATGTCTTATGTTAATCAGAACGATTTGTTCCTTCTGATTTTGCTACTTTCCTTTCTCATCCGACCTTGTCCCATCTTTTGCTTATATCTTTATCGTCCGACATCCGATAGACTTAGTTTTTGAAGCGTTGGATTCTTAATATAATTAATTACATTTTTATGTGAAATTATGAATTTTAGAGATTTAATTGAGGAAGATTGTTTGAATCAAAGTGAGTTAGGAAATTTTCTGAACATGGTTCAGTACTTTGAGAAATTCGAGATCTGTGGAGATCCGATTGAAGTGATTCTTGAGACAAAATAAAATTAAGACATGGGGATACAAGTAATATAAAGAAATGAAATTTCAATTTAGCCCTTAAGACTTTCAATTTCTGAATTGAAGTTCGGATTAGTATTTAATCTTGGATTAGGAACATATGAATGTATTTTGGCCATAACGTTTGCCATAGTTATCCAAATGAGGTGGTTCTTGATTTGGATTAAACTAGAGAAATAAGGATATAATTTTTATGAAGAAATCTAGTTTCAATTTTGTCTTTAATAATTTCAATTTTTGGATGGAAGTAAACCACAAGAAATTGTGTTATCATATGAACAGTACGAAATGTTTGGACTATAACTTTTTATGTAGAGCACTAAATTAAATAATTTTGGTGGCATCATGAAATTAAGACAATGAGAAACAATTATCTAGAAGGAAGTTTTGACAAATTCCTTCAATTTGATGGTGAAAAAAAAGTCATAAGGAAAGCATAAATTGAAATAAAGTTCAAGGGTATTTGTGGAAGATCACATAAAGATTTAAGACTTTAGGCTTAAGTGGAGGGGCGATTTAGTCATTTAGCCCTCATTAAATGACATGGCATATATAAGCATGAGGGCTGTCATTTTAAGAGAGCAACCCACGAAATTGAGAGGAAATGAAACAAGAGAAAGAAAAGGAGAAGAGATGATGGTTCGGTGGTGGAGAAGAGAGAAGAAGAAAGGGAAAAAGCTTAGGATTTTTTATTTTTGGGAGATTTCAAGAAGATTTTGAGTTGATTTAAAGGAAAGAGGATGGAAAATGATGAAAGCCCCTTTTCAAAGCCATGAAGAATCCGAAAATTGAGAAGAGGAAGGTAAGAGCAATTTTCTTAGCTTTGAGTTTTTCTTGAATCTTTGGTTTAGAATCATGGAAAATGATATGGGTTTGTTAATTCCATGATCAATTTTGGAGATTTCATGTTGAAATTGATTCAATTTTGGATTTATGTGAGTTAAGGTTTAGGTCAATTTTGTGATTTGGAGATTTTAGAAATTCTTGCTTTAGATAGCTTGGAAACATGATGATTTTGGGTTTCCTATAGTTAATTTTGAGGATTATGCTATTTATGATGTTGAATTTGGATGATTTTGGTTTAGGGAATTTAAGATTTGAGGAAAGAAGAAGGACTTTGGAGAATTGATGATTGAGACAAGTTCCAAGCATGGATATGAGGTGGGTAATGTGTTTCTAATTTGAATTTTAAGCTCCTATGTGTTCTTGAAAAATAAGGAAAGTGAAAAGAGTTTTTAAATGTTTATTTTGATTGATTAAAATCCCTTGCCTTTGGGAAATGATTTAAGAAAGTGAAATTTGAATCGAATTGGTCATGCTTTTTGAAATATTTTAATAAGTTGAGAATTTGCCTTTAATTGATGATGTTATTGTTTTTGATCAAAAAGGTGAAATTGTTACATGAATTATGGATAATGATTGTGCATTTGTGAATTTGATATTGTTTGAATTATGATTTGAAGAAATTACTTCGATTTATGGATTCTTTGTGTTTGAGTGATTAGGATTTTCGATATGTGAAACTATATGACACGATGTTCGATTATGACATAACATGAAAAGTTTCAGTTTCGAAATATGCCTTCGGACAATTTGATTTTCAAGCATGAATATGTGTTATATGAGTTTGGTTAGGTCCCTTAAGCGAGTCAGTGCACTTTTTCTTTTTAATTAAAGCCTTTTTCCGTTTGTTCGCTAGTGGCACTGGAGTTTCGATTTCGGACTCCCATAAGTTACGGCTATACCGGACTGCTAAGCGGGAAGGTGTAGTACGTTCCGTTCACGGCTGCACAGGACCGCTATGTGGGAATGTGCAGTACGTTACGTTTTGGGCCGACCCAAACCGTTTTGATATGTTATGTGTTTTGATTTGTGTTTATGTGTGTTGCATTCAGGTTTTTGAACTTTGCCTATGTTTTGTGAAAACTTTGAGAAAATGTGAAAGGAGAAAGTGAATTCTTCAATCATGAGTTTTTGGGAAACTGCTTATGAATGAATTTGAAAGGTTGAAAAGTTTCAGAAAAGCTTTTGTAAATCCTTTATTGTGAAATTTTAATAAAGTGGAAAATGAGCTTTGCAAAATGTTTTTGCTTATTGTTCGTTTTATAAACATATTATCCACGAGCTATCTAGCTCACCCCCTCTTTCATCCCCATCTCCAGGTATTCGAACAGGAGATCGGATGAAAGACGGTCAAGACGTCAGATCGACTTTTGCATGTTTTCGTAATTTGTATAAGTTAGATTTTGAGCAACTTAGATTTTAGTGTTGATTTGTATATGGCTTGAAATGCCATTTATGCTTACGAAGTATTTAGTTCATGATGTATATGAATTTGTGTATGGAAATGAGTTATGGGATTTGTAAATGAATTCTGGACTTGTGTATGGATTGGAGTATAAAACTTGTGTGATTATGGAATATGACTTGTGATTATATATAGATATGTTTGGGTGTGTTTGGATTGAATGAGGTATTTGAATATGGATGATTTTGGATTGGTTTGTGAATTATTGAAGTGTTTTAGAAATAGGATTGCATTTGTATATGCTGAGATTCCGGACGGGAGAATCCGATGATTTTGAGTTTTGATTGGGTATTATAGAAGTGTATATTTGCCAATTGTAGGTTTTGGGTTTTGTATAATGCAGCCGTTATGCTGCCGAATTTTCGATTGACTTAGAGAAAGAATAAAATAAGCATTGATTAAACAATGAATTTTGCATGTATAAGAAGTTTGTTGTGCATTAAGAAATTGATTGAGGATAATTTTCCGAAAAGGGAAATAAGATTGCTTTGTATGAGTTTGATAAATGAACGAAAGAAAGAAGAAAAAAATTACACCGGTTCTGATCCGTTTCGGATAGGAATAGTCTAAGGTTTCCAACGTTATTTTTAATTTGTTCTTGGATGTCGGATCCGCTTTGTTAAGTTTTTGTTCCGCTTCCGATTCGATTCTGTGATTTGCTTCGATTCGTTCATTTTTGGATTTCGTCCATTCATTCGCAATTGTTTGGGCCCAATTTGGTTTTGAGATCCGTTTTGTCATTCGATTCGATTTGTTTGTGTTTCATAGTTTGTTTTGGCCCAATTTCGGGTTTCCTATTCAATTCGATTTGTTTCGCCACTTTATTTCCGATTCGTATTTTCGTTTTCCAGTTGGGATCCGGTTCTGAGATCAGGTCCTAACATTGCGCTTCATGGGTACTTTACAGGGCCACTCGGTACAAATCTTGCCCGACGGCGGTAGCTCCCACAATTTCATCTAGAGCAGAGTTGCTCGTTACTTGGGATTATAAGTTGATCCATCTATTTCATTTTCGATGCTCGTAGGAAGTGGGGAAAATATTCATAGTGAGAATAAGGCTCGTAATGTTAATCTGCAGATACAAGGAACATCCATTACAACCGATTTCTACATCTTACCGTTACATGGCTCCGATGTTGTCCTTGGCGTGGCTTGGCTCGCCACACTTGGATCGGTTCTAACAAACTATGCCGATTCCACCTTCCAATTTGTTCAAGGAACTCAAACTATTTCATGGATGGGGATTCAAGGTGACAGTCCACAACCTATTCAGTTACATTCCTTGAGAAGGAGCCACGAAGTTGGGGCCGTAGCTGAGTTCTTTGGGTTGCAAATTCAATTCCACCCTGCTCAAGCATCATCGACAACTTCTTCTGCCTTCACAACCCTGCTACAACAATTTCGACATGTATTCACTAAGGCTTCTGGGTTGCCTCCAGTTCGAGATACTGATCATGCCATACATTTGCCCTCTGATGCTATTCCTATTAACGTTAAGCCATACCGGTACCCTTATTTTCAGAAACACGAAATCGAGAAGCAAGTAACAGAGATGCTTCGGGAAGGCATAATCCGACCAAGCACTAGCCCTTTCTCGTCCCCAGTGTTGTTGGTTAAAAAGAAGGAAGGTACTTGGCGGTTTTGCGTCTACTACCGCGCTCTCAATGCCATTACTATCCGAGATCAGTTTTCGATTCCGACAACCGATGAACTTTTTGATGAACTCTTTGGTGCTAAGGTTTTCTCTAAATTGGATTTGCTTGCCGGCTTTCACCAAATTTGGGTCCGTCCTGAGGACATTGGTAAAACGGCTTTTCGCACCCATGAAGGACATTACGAATTTCTCGTAATGCCATTTGGCCTTACCAACGCTCCGTCCACATTCCAAGCAACCATGAACGGTATCTTTAAACCTTACCTTCGTCAATTCGTACTCATATTTTTTGACGATATTCTTGTTTATAGTAAATCTCAGGATGAGCATTTACAACACCTCCGGCTTGTGTTCGAAACATTATGGGATAATCACTTGGTTGCTAAGGAGAGCAAATGCATCTTTGGACATACTCAAATCGAGTACTTAGGCCGCTTGGTTACTGAAGAAGGATTGAAAGTTGACCCTTCTAAGATCTCTGCTATTCGCGACTGGCCACTTCCGATCAACGTTAAATGCGTAAGAGGATTTCTTGACCTCACCGGTTATTACAGGCATTTCATTCGTAATCCTATCTCCGATCTGCTCAAGAAGGATGCATTTGATTGGTATATTGCAGCACAAACAACATTTGATCAACTTAAAAATGCTTTGAGTAATGCACCATTATTAGCATTACTGGATTTTTCTGCTCAGTTTTTGATTGAGACAGACGCCTCTGGAACGGGCATCGGGGCTGTCTTAATCCAACGAGGCCAGCCAATTGCTTTTTACAGCCACAAACTTTCTCTACGGATGCAAGGGGGCACCAGCATACCATAGAGAAATGTTTGCTATCACTCAGGCGGTTGGTAAATGGCGCCAATACCTGCTAGGCAGGAGGTTTTCGATTGTGACAGATCAAAAAGCTTTAAAAAAACCTTACAGAACAAACAATTTAGACGCCGGAGCAGCAACACTGGCTGTATAAACTCGTGGGGTATGATTTTGAAATTTTATATCGACCTGGGAAGCTGAATATCGTGGCTGATGCTTTATCTCGAGTTCCTACAGGATGTTTTCTTACGTTATCAATTCAGAAATTCAGTAGATTGGAGGAGTTCCGAACTTTGAATACTTCCCATCCTGATTTATTACACATCCACAAAAGAGTAGCTGCTAAGGATCCTCAGTATAAGGATTACTTTGTCCATGAAGGCTTATTGTTCTTTCGCAGCCGACTGGTTATACCTGACTTGCCCGATTTGCGACGCTCGATACTCACAGACTTCCATTGTTCAGTGTTCGGGGGACACCCTGGCATTACGCGGACACTTTATCGCGTAGCAGCAAATTTTTATTGGACTACTATTCGAAAGGACGTGCAACAGTTCGTAAGGGAATGCATGGTCTGCTAAACCATGAAATCTTCACAGTTGTCACTAGAGGGATTGCTGCAACCGTTGCCTTTACCAACCCAAGTGTTCAAGGAAATCAGCATGGACTTCATCATCGGGCTTCCTCCTTCTTACGGTAAAACTGTTGTCTTTGTTGTGGTCGACCGTTTATCAAAATTTGCACATTTCTTTGCATTACCTGGCAGCTTTAATAGTGAAAAATTGGCTTAGGTATTCTTGAATGGGATAGTTAAACTTCATGGCATTCCTACGAAAATAATCAGTGATCGTGATCCTTTATTCTTGAGCATTTTCTGGGATGAGTTAACTAAATTGCAGGGGACTACTCAAGCCTTGAGTTCAGCCTATCATCTCGAGACGGATGGGCAATCGGAGGCAGTTAACAAGGTGTTAGAAATGTATCTAAGGTTCTTTGTATCCGAATCTCTAAACACATGGGTTAAGCTACTTCCTTAGGCTGAGTATTGGTACAATACTGCATACCATAGCTCCACCGGAATGACACCTTTCCGAGCTTTATACGGCCGCGATCCACCAACATTGATCCGATATATTCCTGGTACTGCCAAGTTATCCATCATTGATCATGATTTGTCCCAACGAGACATGATTCTTTAGCAACTTAAGACCAACCTCCTGCGGGCACAAACCAGAATGAAGAATCAGGTCGATAAGAAAAAGCGAGACATTTCTTTCGAAGTTAGGGACTGGTTGTTTGTGAAACTTCAACCATACCGACAACTCTCGTTACGTCTCCATCGAAACCAGAAACTCAGCCAAAGATACTTTGGTCCTTTCAAGGTTTTGAAGCGTATCGGTTTCGTCGCTTACAAATTGGACTTGCCTGAATCATCACGAATCCATCCTGTATTTCATGTCTCCGTCCTGAAGAAATGTGAAGGAAATCCTGAGAACCAGAGCATTCCTTTACCACTTCTGGACTCCAACACAGCTACTGATAGGAAACCCTCTCACATCCTGGCGACTCAAGAAATTATGAAGGCTGGAGTTTTAGAGCCACAGGTCTTGGTGTAGTGGGAAGGTTTTAGCACAGCTGAAGCAACTTGGGTTCCAACAGATGAATTTCGAGTCGTATACTCAACATGGAACCTTGAGGACAAGGTCTGTTTCGCAGATGGCGGCAATGTAACGATTCAAGGATCCTCTGATGTGGCTATTGGGAATGAGTCAGCAATTGCAAAAACTCACATGAGCAGGCCGTTACGTGAGAAGAAGGCCCCTGCGGAGCTGAAAGAACATGTGTGTAGCTAGATACTAAAATTGGTTACAATTCTGTTAAGCGCTGTTTTATAAATATGGGTGGGGTAGAATTGTGAGGGCAACAAATGAATAGAACTTGGCTCACGTCATTCTCTCCTTCATTCTGAGTACTGAGTACCAGAATTCTTCCTATCTTAAACCTTTCCCCTTCTGTTTACTCATTATCATTGCCTCATTGTACGGCTGCAGAATCTTATAATGAAATAATTGTCTTTTGTTCCCTATGCTGGTGTCAACTATTCTGTAAACATTACAAATGATAAGCAATGGATAGGAATAAGGTATTTTTATTGATATTATAGCTATAGCCTCGTAGTATAAACCACCAGCACTTAGCTACCAACCACCAATGGCCCCCTTCAGCTGTCAGCCGAATACAATGCAAGTCTAGAAATACCCCTGTACTACCCTCCCCCATCCTTTACATAGTACCCTCTCTCTCTTCTAACTAACTTCCCTAACCATTTGCTGACTCATCACTCACATTCTGCTCAGTCTTATTCTTCATCCTGGAATACGTGAGCATGGGTTTGGAGCCCATGTTTTGCTCCTGCCTCCTATTCCTCCTAGAGTAAGTCAATATGGGCTTATGACCCAGAAAGCTATCAATCCCACCCCCTGCAAAAGCTGCCTTATCCTCAAGGCAGAAGGAAGGATACTGTTGCTGCAGATGTGCAGCAGCTGTCCAGGAAGCTTCCTCGATTGGCTTCCCCTTCTATAATACTAACCATTCGACAATTTGCTCATGATTTTTCTGAACAACACGTTTAGCAAGGATGGCTTCAAGGGTAGTAGGCTCGATGGAGTTGACCTCAAGTCTAGAAGGAAGTATAGGTTCAGACACGTGGTCTCTTACCACCTTTTTAAGCTAAGAAATGTGAAATACCAGATGGACTTGGGAGGTATCGGGAAGAGCCAACTTGTAGGCAACAACTCCTACCTTAGTCAGCACTTGAAAAGGCCCGTAGAAGCGGGCTGAAAGTTTAGGATAGATTCGCCGTGCTACTGAAGTTTTTCTGTGAGGTCTAAGCTTGACATAGACCCAATCTCCCACTTCTAGCTGAACATCTCGGCGTTTATTATCTACTGCAGATTTCATGATTTGTTGAGCCCTAGCAAGATGGAATTTAAGCTGTCTTAAAGTTTCATCTCTGTCAATCAGCACCCCATTTACCGCATCGACCATAGACTCCCCAATGAGGAAGTGAGTAATGGTAGGGGGAGGGCGACCGTACACTACCTCAAACGGTGTGGTAGAAGTTACAGAGTGAAAAGAGGTGTTGTACCAAAATTCGACCCATGAAAGCCAATTGTGCCATTGCCTGGGCTGTTCAGAAATAAAACATCGAAGATAGGTCTCAAGACATCTATTCACTACTTCGGATTGTCCATCAGTTTCCGGATAATAAGAGGTACTCATTCGGAGAACCATGCCGTGTAACCTCCAAAGTTCCTTCCAAAAATTGCTAACAAAGATGGGATCGCGATCACTTATAATGCTCTTTGGAATGCCATGGAGTCTAACTATCTCCTTGGCAAAACAATCAGCTACAATCTTGGCAGTAAAAGGGTGCTTGAGAGGGAAAAAATGCGCATACTTTGATAACCTGTCTACGACCACCATAATGACCTCAAACCCTTGGCTTTTCGGCAACCCTGTTATGAAGTCCATCAAAATGTCCTCCCAAACTGAGTTAGGGATAGGAAGAGGTTGGAGTAACCCTGCTGGAGCAAGGGTTTGGTACTTGTGTCGTTGACAAACCTCACACTCCTTCACAAATTTCAGGATCTGCTTACGCATCCCAACCCAATATAAACAACCAGCAATCCGTTTATAAGTCTTGGTAAACCCGGAGTGACCCCCAGTGGGAGTAGAATGGAATTCTTGCAAGAAATCTGGAATAAGGGAGGAGGTTCGAGACAAAACTAACTTGCTGCCCTTGAACAATAACCCCCCTGACAAGTGAAACTCCCCTTTGGTTGTAGGATTATATTGGAGGTCCTGCAAAATTTCAGCCAGCTGAGGATCCTTCTGATACTCCTCCTGCAATTTTACAGAATCAACCCACTGAGGAGAAGAAGTAACATAGTGAAATTCGGGTTCTCCATTCACACGTGACAGGGCATCTGCCGCCCTGTTTTCTAGACCCGACTTATAAAACACTTCAAATCGGAAGCCCATCAACTTGGACAGCCAATGATGTTGGTCAGGGGTATTTAACCTCTATTGTAGGAGGTGTCTTAAGGTCTTGTGGTCGGTATAAACCTTGGAGGATCTGCTCAGAAGGTAGTGTCTCCAGCGTTGTATGGCTAGCACCAATGCCATAATCTCCTTCTCATATACTGATTTGGCCTTGGCTGTGGCTGAAAGAGCCTTGCTAAAATAAGCAATAGGTTGATTATCTTGCATGAGGACAGCACCCAATCCAAAACCTGAAGCATCGCACTCAATAGTGAACTCTTTAGAAAAATCTGGAAGAGTAAGGACTGGGAAAGAAGTCAGACACTTCTTCAGCTGTTCAAAGGCCTCTTGAGTTGTGGAATTCCAAGAGAAATTTTCCTTCTTGGTAAGTTCAGCAAGGGGCTATGCTATCTTCCCATAGTCCTTGATAAACCTTCGATAATACCCCGTGAGACTAAGAAAACCTCTTACCCTGGTAACATTCTTAGGTGTCGGCCAATCTTTAACACATTGAACCTTGGTAGGATCCATTGCCACACCCTCAGCTGAAAGAACATGTCCCAAATACTAGATGGAATGTTTTCCAAACACACATTTCTTTTGATTTGCAAAGAAGTGGTGCTCGGTTGGCAATTGCAAGGCTTGCTCTAAATGTGTGAGGTGTTGCTGCCAACTCCCACTATAGATCAAGATGTTGTCAAAAAATACAAGCACACTCTTCCGTAGGAAAGGCTTAAAAACCGAATTGGAAAGTGGGAGGAGCATTCATAAGGCCGAAAGGCATAACCAAGTACTCATAATGACCCTCATGAGTCCGAAAAGCTGATTTATTATAACATCCCTTCACCGATGGGAAAGACAAAATAGTAAATTTCGATCAGGTTGTGATTTTGTTCATGTAATTCGGTATTCATTCATAGAATGACCTCTATATAGATATGAAGAGTAATTATTGCAAATGCACAAGATTGTACATGCACTTGTGACAATTCTCGGCTTTTGTGTCTTTGTGAAAAATGTGAATTTGTGTGTTTGAAAAATTGAATTGGAGCGATTTATGCGTATTCCGCATAAAATTGCATAGTGGGTACCGATGAGATTTCTAGTACTAAAAATGATTGTCCAATTGACACTTCATTAAAGACATGATTTAGGAATTTTTGTTAGCATGAGCTCTGGAAATTTGGAAAGATTTATGAAATTCAAACAAATGAATTGATTGAATTGGAAATTGATAGGCATGAAAGCGAGTGATTCTGAAAGGATTGAATCTCAATTCAATCTCTAAGGGTGGAAATTTCTGAATTGAAATAGTAAAGTTATAAGAATTGATATGAGGGCATTTTGGGCAAGATACTTAAGATTATAAAGTTTAAGGTTAAAGGAAGGGGCAAAATGGACTTTTCATTATTAAAGAGGGTAAAAAAAGGGGAAATTAGGGTTTGTGAAAGAAAAGAGTGGGAGTGATGTCGTGGGAGAGAAGAAGAGAAGAGAAAGGCTTGAATTTTGATGAAATCATGAAGAGTTTGAAGGTTTTTGAAGCCAAATTCTAGTAAGTTTAAGTTTCTTTCCTCTTGCCTAGTTGATTGATTCATGTTTTGAGTGATTATAGCTAAAGAATGGGTTATTGAGATGTTGGGTTTATAGGGTTTATGATTATGGTTAATCTTTGATGTTTGTGAGTGTGTTTGGTTTGGAAATGAGTTGGAAATTGGAGTGTGAGTGATGTTGTAATGTTTAGATGACTTGTGTGTTGAATAGATCGGAAGAATTGGATTGAAATGGTTGAAAATCAGGATTCAGGGGAGGAGACGGGCTCGCGCACGTCATGGGCGTAATTCAGCATCTTAGTGGTCTTGTAGCGCGTCTGTGAGAGACGATACACGGCCGTCGTCGTTGAATCTTGTGGAAGGGCGACGCCATTGACACAAATAAGGGAGCACGCTGTGGCGAGGACCCCTTTTCCTGAATAAACATGCTTTGGTTTTTAAACCATAACTTTTTGTATAGATTGTCAAAGGAGATATTTTCTGAGTTGTTATGAACTAGAGACATTGGTCTCCTCGTTGTGAAGGAGGGAAGTGTTGAACCCGTTGTTAAAGGTTTTAATTTTAAGATGGAAGTTAAATGCAAAATATGGTTTCAACATTTAGATAATCCGTATACGTTGGAGAATAACTTTCGAATTTCTGAAACGAATTGACTGATTTTAGTATCAATTGAGTTCTGATTTTTAGGGAAGGTTTTGACGGTGAAATTTTGGGATAGTGCCGGGAATGTCACTAAAGTGCATGATACGTTTATATTTTTTTGTAAATTGCTACATGTGTTTTATTTCTGATTGGGCAATATGTAAAATAGAGTTTTTAAATTGTGATAGAGGCACATTTGGAAGGTCAACCCACCGACCTTGCCGAAACTTCCAGGCGTTAGCGCAGAAGCCAGGTGAGTGATCTAGACGGTTATCAAATTATTAAATGTGATAATTCAGTGATTTTAAATTCTCTGAAGAATAAGGGTGAGACAGTGTTGATTGTGAACTCCAGACAGAAGGTCCGGAGTATTGAAGTGATAGTATATAGAAGTGTTATAGGTATGTGAAAGTGTGATTGTGTTCTTGATGTGACAATTTGTGATAAACTAGAAATGATTGTGATATAGGAATACGTAAATAAAGGGATTGAATTGTGGCACATGCCGTTCATACATGAACGAAAAAAATCAGTTAATGATAGTTGTGACCGAAGTATCCACTGATCAGAACTTTTAGCTCAATGTGATATTTGGGCCCGGAGCCCCATAGTGATGTAGAGCCTCTAGCTCAACGATTAATGAGCCCTTAATAGGAAAGTTTCCGAGCCTCTGGCTCGATGATTAATGAGCCCTTAATGGGACAGTTTCTGAGCCTTTGGCTCGATGATTTATGAGCCCTTTATGGGACAGTTTCAGAGCCTCTAGCTCAATGATTAATGAGCCCTTAATGGGACAGTTTCTGAGCCTCTGGCTCGATGATTTATGATCCCTTTATGGGACAGTGTCAGAGCCTCTGGCTCAACGATTAATGAGCCCTTAATGGGACAGTTTTCGAGCCTCTAGCTCGATGATTTATGAGCCCTTTATGGGACAATTTCAGAGCCTCTGACTCAACGATTAATGAGCCCTTTGTGGAACAGTTTTAGAGCCTCTGACTCAACGATTAATAAGCCCTTAGGGGGACAATTTCAGAGCCTCTGAATCATTGATTAACGTGCCCTTATAGGGACAGTTTAGGCGCTTGGTCACAACACTGAAATAAATTGAAAACGTGTTACATACTGCATCCCTTTTGATATATTTGATTGAATGATAGGCAAAATGTCATATACTGGTATGATAACAGTCATGGGGTACATTTAATTATAGATTGTATGACTAAATCTGGTATGTTTAGCGTTGTATGAAATATTAAAGCTGTTGACTTGAGTTGCCACTGATCAGAGCTTTTAGCTCAACGTGCGAAAATGAGCTTCGAGCTCATGAATGATTCAGAGCCTTAGGCTCAACAAATAGTGAGCCCTGTATCCAACATTGGATAAGGGTCAGATATTATTGAGCCCTTCGATGGGACAGTTTAGACACTCGGTCACAACTAAATGATAATAAACGGTAAGCGAGTGATATATATATATATATGTATATATATGTACATATATATATATATATGTATGTATGTATGTATCAAAAATGGGATGTATGAATGTGGATTTCTGTAAATGTGTAATTGGGTAATTTTGATAAAGTGTATTATGTGATAAAGTTAGACATATGTGAATTGAAAAAGGAGATCAAATAGACAGAAATGTGAATATATGTTATAAATTAGTTATGTTCATTCGTGAGCGGACCATCGATGATGGTCACTCATTGAGTTTGCAAAAACTCACTCAAAATTTGTAATTATCTTTCAGGACTCAGAAGAATACCCCGTTAGGTAACGGGTGTATAGTGATTATGTGCGAGTATGAGAAGAGGTCGGGATCAGTTGAGTCTGCATTAGTGTCTGAACAGTTTTGTATAAATTTATTTAATTTTATTTCGAAACCTCTGTATAAATGATTTGGTTTTGTTTTGGACAATTGTCCCCGCATATGTTTATAATGTATTTGTATGATCCAAAGAAACAAATTTTTACTGAGTTTTGACTGATAGATGCAGCACGTCACCTCGCAGGGCACGGACTCGGATATCACCATCGATGTCGAGTTTAGGTCTTACATTGGAGAATAACTTTCGAATTTCTGAAACAAATTGACTGATTTTAGTATCAATTGAGTTCTGATTTTTAGGGAAGGTTTTGACGGTGAAATTTTGGGATAGTGCCGGGAATGTTACTAAAGTGCATGATACGTTTATTTTTTTTTTAAATTGCTACATGTGTTTTATTTCTGATTGGGCAATATGTAAAATAGAGTTTTTAAATTGTGATAGAGGCACACTTGGAAGGTCAGCCCACCGACCTTGCCGAAACTTCCAGGCGTTAGCGCGGAAGCCAGGTGAGTGACCTAGACGGTTATCAAATTATTAAATGTGATAATTCAGTGATTTTAAATTCTCTGAAGTATAAAGGTGAGACAGTGTTGATTGTGAACTCCGGACAGAAGGTCCGGAGTATTGAAGTGATAGTATATAGAAGTGTTATGGGTATGTGAAAGTGTGATTGTGTTCTTGATGTGACAATTTGTGATAAACTGGAAATGATTGTGATATAGGAATATGTAAATAAAGTGATTGAATTGTGGCACATGCCGTTCATACATGAACGAAACAAATCAGTTAATGATAGTTCTGACCGAAGCAGCCACTGATCAGGGCTTTTAGCTCAACGTGATATTTGGGCCCGGAGCCCCATAGTGATGTAGAGCCTCTGGCTCAACGATTAATGAGCCCTTAATGGGACAGTTTCAGAGCCTTTGGCTCGATGATTTATGAACCCTTTATGGGGCGGTTTGAGCCTCGCTCGGCGATTAATGAGCCGCAATGGGGCGATTTTGAGCCTCGGCTCGATGATTTATGAGCCATTTATGGGACAGTTTTAGAGCCTTTGTCTCAACGATTAATGAGCCCTTAATGGGACAATTTTTGAGCCTCTGGATCGATGATGTATGAGCCCTTTATGGGACAGTTTCAGAGCCTCTAGCTCAATGATTAATGAGCCCTTAATGGGACAGTTTTCGAGCCTCTGACTCGATAATTTATGAGCCCTTTATGGGACAGTTTCAGAGCCTCTGGCTCAACGATTAATGAGCCCTTAGTGGGACAGTTTTAGAGCCTCGGCTCGGCGATTAATAAGCCCTTAGTGGGATAGTTTGAGCCTCGGCTCGTTGATTAATAATGCCCTTATAGGGGACGATTCGGCGCTTGGTCACAACATGAAATAAATTGAAAGCGTGTTACATATTGCATCCTTTTGATATGTTTTATTGAATGATAGGCAAAATGCCATATAATGGTGTGATAACAGTCATGGGGTACATTTAATTATAGATTGTATGACTAAATCTGATATGTTTAGCGTTGTATGAAATATTAGAGCTGTTGACCTGAGTTGCCACCGATCAGAGCTTTTAGCTCAACGTGCAAAAATGAGCTTCGAGCTCATGAATGATTCAGAACCTTAGGCTTAACAAATAGTGAGCCCTGTATCCAGCATTGGATAAGGGTCAGATATTATTGAGCCCTTCGATGAGACAGTTTAGACACTCGATCACAGCCAATTGAGCCCTTCGATGGGACAGTTTAGACACTCAGTCACAACCAAATGATAATAAATAGTAGCGAGTGATATATATATATATATATATATATATATATATATATATATATATATATGTATCAAAAATGAGATGTATGAATGTGGATTTACGTAAATGTGTAATTGGGTAATTTTGATAAAGTGTATTATATGATAAAGTTAGACATATGTGAATTGAAAAAGGAGATCAAATAGACAGAAATGTGAATATATGTTATAAATTAGTTATGTTCATTCGTGAGCGGACCATCGATGATGGTCACTCATTGAGTTTGCAAAAACTCATCTAAAATTTGTAATTTTTTTTCAGGACTCAGAAGAATACCCCGTTAGGCAACGAGTGTATAGTGACTACGTGTGAGTATGAGAAGAAGTCGGGATCAGTTGAGTCTGCATTAGTGTCTGAACAATTTTGTATAAATTTATTTATTTTTATTTTGAAACCTCTGTATAAATGATTTGGTTTTGTTTTGGATAATTGTTTCCGCATATGTTTATAATGTATGTGTATGATCCAAAGAAACAAATTTTTGCTGAGGTTTGACTGATAGATGTAGCACGTCATCTCACAGGGTACGGACTCGGATATCACCATCGATGTCGGGTTCGGGTCTTACAGGATTAGGGTGTTACATTTATGAACATCCTCGATTTTAATTTGTATTTGGTGGAAACTGGAATTTAAGTCAATCTTAGAGAAAAACTTGGAACCGTGTAATGTTATTTGCAAACAGGGCCTGGGATGGACAATATATATTTTAAGATGGTGTCATCACAGAAATCTTTGAAAACATATAGATTACTTTAGACCAACTTTGGCTGATCTTTATACCATGTAATAGCTCAAAAGATGTAGATTGGTACAGCACATGGAGGAGGTTAAATTCTATGCAGTTAGTAAATGTATGAGGAAGACGTTCAATAGTTAGTCATGCATTACATGCTTGCTGATAACCAAGTGGTAGTTGTAGAAAATATTAATGGTGATCCAATGGTGGTAAGCATCTGCTAGTCACTGTTGATGATGATTATTCTTCCATACGAAATCCACTATCAGTATTTAGTAAGTCTCCTAACCCGGATGGCAAATCAAAATAGAAGGACCATTCATTAGATAACAAGCATATTTTGCAATGTAATCTGCGCACCTGTTGGCCTCCGTTGTCACGTACTAGATGGTTACTTGCCAATCCTGACTGATTAGCTCTTGAATACTATGAAATAATTGCCCATTACCATGGACATTTATCCCGTGACGAATTTCGTTAATGACCTGTTCACAATCAGACTCTACCAGAACGTGTCGTAGGCCGTGACACCATACAAACCGCAAGTCGTGAAAATTATCTGTAAGCTAGGTTGTAAGGATGGAACCTCTGCCCAAATTTATAGCAAAACCCCTAATCCACAAACCAGTATGATCCTGAAGCAATCCCCCACTATAGCTAACCCAATAGAAGGGTTAATAGCTCCATCGACAGTCATTTTTGTCTTGCCATGCCGAGGAGGCTACTATGGCTTCTCTTTGTCATGCTACACATTAAAGGGATGAAGGTTGCATTTCGTTTACACAAGCTGAATCTCAAAAACTCTTTTTCTAATTTCTTGGACTTGCATTGGTAGGGTGGAGTCTTGTTGCTGGAAAAGTTTTAGATTCCGCTAAGTCAACTATGCCAAACTGCAACCCCAAACCATATATCCCAATCTGCAGTCATCTTCACATCCCATTGGTTACGCAAGTTGACCTAAAGCCATTCGTGCAAAGGTAATGTGAAAAATTCAGGCTATACATCCACTGACACTAACTGGTTCCACACCAATCTGGCCCATCGACAGTTCCGCAAAGCATGAAATAATGTCTCTGCATCCTCCTCACAACGGTGGCAACTGGTATCCCGGATCACATGCCTACTAGGTAATTCCCATTGTGTAAAGAGACTGCCCTTGACTGCTAACCAAAGAAAGAATTTAATCCGCTTTAGACCCTTCCACTTCCAAACTGGCGTCCACTCATTGCTCCTGGGGGGCTCATCGTAGTCCATCAATATGTCATATGCTGACTTGACTGAGAGCAAACCATTAGCTGAATGTCGCCAATAAAATTCATCTTCGCTGTTCCCATGTAACGGTCTCGAACTTGAAGCGAGACTTATTAAGATCCTAGGAGGAAGCCAGGACTCGAACCAATTCCATAGCCAATAAGAGGTTTAGAGGTAATAGATAATTTTATTAACGTATGATGGTACTGTATATATACAATTACAAGTGATAAGGTAGATTGAGTTTGAAAGTAAAACTATTGAATCCTATCTTTGTACAACAGAAGTATATTCAGAAGATTATAACAGATAGTATCAAATCAGATTAGCTTTGACTTAGTCTTCCGTTGACTCCATTGACTGAATCTGAGATGTTGGGCTTGACCCAATTAGTGAACAAGTTGCTTTATCTCTAATATGGCCCCTCAAGTTGGCTATCTTCTTCGAATGCCAAGCTTGATCTTCTGACAAAGGAACGACAAACGGGAAAGTGGTTTGGTGAGGCTATCGGCGGCTTGGTCGGCGGCGGAGACATGGGAAACTCTGAGCATGCCAGATTGAACTTGATCCCTGATAAAATGAAAATCGAGAGCTACGTGTTTCATCCTGGAGTGAAACATCTGATTCGAGCTCAATTGTGCAGCTCCGACGTTATCGCAGTAGATGACCGGAGCGTGGGATAAGCCAATTTTAAGCTTAGTAAGTAAATTTCGTATCCAATTTAGCTCAGCTGCAGTGTTAACTACTGCTTTATATTCTGCCTCTCTTGATGATCTTGCCACTGATCTCTGTTTCTTTGAGCTCAAGGAGACTAGTTTTTCCCGAGAAAGACAATGAACTCCCCAGTTGATCGATAGTCATCCTTGTCACCCCCCAGTCGGCATCAAAAAAAGCTTCGATGACAGATTCGTGTATTTGATGAGTGAAGGCATGAAGGTTGGCAGTGGAGTCATGGAAGAGCTGAATCCCTTCGTCGATCGTCCCTGCTAAATATCAGAGAAGTCGTTTTGCAGCCAACAGATGCTCAGTAGTCAGGCAGTGATTAAATTAGGATAATTTATTCACTGCAAAAGCTATATCAGGATGTGTCGATAGCAGGTACTGTAAGCTGCCAATGATCTTTCTATATTGACTTGCATCTGACAATTTGTCACCTGAATTGAGTGTGAGTGTTGGGTGACTGGCCATGGGAGTGATTACTGGTTTTGCATCTTTCATCTTTGTCTCATGGAATAAATCGGTGATGTACTTCCTTTGAGAAAGCAAAATGCCTTCTTTATTCCAAACCACTTCTATTCCTAGGAAATAGGACAGGGACCTTAAATCCTTGATGGAGAATTTTCGAGCTAATAGATTGACATAGTGATTGATGAGTTTGCTGTTGTTTCCTGTGACAATAATGTCATCCACATAAACTATAAGGATGATTATGCCATATTTCGACTGATGTTGAAAAAGAGAGACATCTGAATATGAATTTGTGAAGCCAGTATGAATTAAAAACGTCCGAAGAGCTTGGTACCATGCTCGCGGTGCCTGTTTGAGTCCATATATATCTTTCTTTAGTTTACAGACATAGTTCGGCTTGTTAGCATCAATAAATCCTATAGGTTGTGCCATGAAAACATTTTCTGTCAATGGTCCTCGAAGAAATGCATTGTTCACGTCTAGTTGACGAAGTTCCCATCCTTTTGTAATGGCAATGCTGAGTACGATTTTGATTGTGGTTGGTTTGACAACAGGGCTGAAAGTCTCAGCATAGTCAACACCAGGACGCTGATGGAACCCTTTTGCAACGAGCCGTGCCTTGTATTTATCAATGGACCCGTTGGAATGTCGTTTGATCCGGAAGACCCATTTGCAGCCAATAAGGTTTTGCGAAGCATCTGGAGGAACCAGCTCCCAGGTACCATTTCGTACTAAGGCATTAAATTCTACAGAACAAGTTGTGTGCCAATTGTGGTCTTTTAATGCCTGCAAAATACAAGTAGGTTCAGAATCTACATTACCTTGTAGCTGAGCCGTGAGACTTAATTTTTGAATTGGCTTATGAATATTATTCTTTGCTCGAGTAATCATCGACTGTGTTGGCGCTGGAGCGGATGTTTGTACCTGAGTTGCACCCTTTTTATCTCCAAAAGGTTCACTGACAACACTTTGTGCCACATTTTCAGGTGCTGCACCTATAGGATCGGAGGGCTCAGGCTGATGGGTGTTCGGTGGTCTAGGCAGAGTTAGTATAGGTGGAATCCATGTGGCAGAGGTATCGAATGATGGTATTTCAAGTTCTTGGGCTTTGTTGGCAAAAGGGAAGACTGTTTTGACAAAGTGGACATGACGCGAGGTATAAATACGAGATGTGTCGGGGTCGAGGCAGTGATATCCGCTTTGTGTAAGTGAGTATCCTACAAACACACATGGTTTTGACTTTGGTTCTGTTTTGTTTGATGTGTAGGTTTTTAACCATGGGTAACACAAACAACCAAAAATTATGAGTTTAGAATAATTGGGATTTGTGCGGAACAGACATTGATAAGGACTAGAAATTTTGAGAGTGGTAGTAGGCATCCTGTTAATTAGATACACTGCTGTGGAAAAGGCTTGAGGCCAGTAGATAGTGGGCATTGAGCCATGGCTTAGGAGGGTTAGTGTAGCGCCCCCTTACCGCAGGGTACCCACTGAGACACCCGAAGGTCATTCCGACACATATTCTACGATGAGGGCACGCTACGATCGATCACTACACTCCCTTCATATGGCATGGTAACATAAATCACTTGTAAAGCATCATAAGAAGATCACAATATTTTAAAACCCACTTTTTCGAAGTCTACATTGTCTGTCCACAATATACGTATGTACATCATCAGAAACCTAATACAATAGTACTACGTGAATGCGGAAAGTGTATCAAAATTATCTAAACCACCCAAAAAAAATCTCCAACTGACCGACCTTTGAGCCATGATCTCTATCTCCAATCGCAATCTACTTGGCTAGTAGAGCCTCTTTAGTAGCTAGAGATGTCTCTTGGTCCTGAAAAGACAACGATGCAATTTTGGTGAGTTATCGAACTCAATGAGGTAACCATCATCGATAGTTCGCTCAATTCATGCATCACATTATCACACATAACATAATATTCACTTCATTGCATATTCACAATGTATCACATTGTTCATATAAAACACACATCAATTATAATTGGCAATGCACGTGAGACTCTCTTTCATTTATTATTATCGTTATGACTGAGTGCCTTTTTCCAACTCATCCCTTCATGGATGTCGAGCTTTTTCGTATAACGTCCCATATCTCTTTGTAGATATTGGGGACAGTCGCACTCGAGCCCAAGGCTCTATTCACATTCTGAGCTTTAAGCTCCTTATCCTGGCAACTCCGGTCATAACTTCCTTTATCTTTCATGCATTCATGTAATAAATATTTCACATAACATAACCTCAGTCAATCACATGGATGCACATTCACATTTTGATCACATTCATCATCGGACCTTAGTCCAACATTCAGCATAAATGCTGAACACACTTTTGCATTCATATGCACATTCACAATTTTCTCATGTTAGGAGCACTTAAATAACTCATTCAAAACATATTCGAAAGCAAACAATTAATTGTGTGAGACCGTCTAGGTTACTCACAGGTTGCTCCCGAAGCTAACGCCTGGAAGATCCAGCAATGTCTGGAAGTTGACATTCCAGTTGCTCCTCTATAATAAATAGCATACAAGATATCAAAATTTGCACCATTAAGAGTGTTCAAGAATGGACATGTATGAGATGTATTATATACAATGCATGTTCATGATAAATCTCGGGTATCACTCTTTGATTCTTCTCAACACTATCCCATACCAAAATTCATTTAAGCATAACTAACACTTAGGTTTATGCATCTCTAGAACTCTTTGATTCTTCTCAACACTATCCCATACCAAAATTCATTTAAGCATAACTAACACTTAGGTTTATGCATCTCTAGAACCATTGAAATCACAATTCATTTGTCACTGGCTTACTTTCAGACTTTCTGAAATACCCTTTCGGGTTTACTGTTCACATTCAATCAGGAGGCAAAACTTGTGAAATTTGAGCTCACTCTCTTCTAGAAAATTGTTCCTCTATATTTCATCTTTCCATTGACACCAATTTTACTCAATTTGGTTTAGTAATTTGGAAGATATGCCTCAAACATTTTCGGATTGTTCCTCTCCAAAATAGTGTTCTATATCCAACTTCCATCCAGAAATTGAAAACCTTAGAGACTGGATCAAGATTCAGCTTCTTCATATGATTTGTATCTCTATTACTCTAGTTTACTACAAATTAAGGATCACTTCAATTGGAGTCCTAAAATCCAAGATATCCTCAAAATACTGAAATATGTTCAGTAAAATATCCAGTTCATGCTCCTTCCACCGATACCCTTACTTTGATTCAATCAATCATTTCCAATTTAATACCAAAAACCATAAAATTTTTTGGAGAGATAAAGAAATGTGTTAGGAATCCAATGCTTTAAAAATCAGGTAATTTGGAGGTCTAGAGAAGAACTTATGGCTAAAAGACTCCAACACGTTTCTGCCCTTACTTGGAATGTACATGCCTCAGTACGAATGCCATAACTTTTTCTACAGATGTCTGATTGACTTTGTTTTTGGACCATTGGAAAGAGGACTTCTGGATCTAAAACTTTCATGAAGATTTCAAAGGCCAATTCTATCTTCTAACTTCTGTATCGTCTAACGTTTTCATCGTCTCACACACGAATTTTCGCTCAACTCTCAACGTCCTGCACCCAGTTCTCAATGTCATGACAACTTTTGAGACTCTTAGAGACAAAACTGAAATTCGATGTCTTCATACGAATTGTAGCCATATATTACTAGTTTACTCCGAATCAAGAATCATCTCGTTTGGACAATCATAGAAAAATTTATGACTAAAAGACTAAAACATACTCAGTGAGAAATTTTCCAGATTTTCTAACTTTCAACACTTTACGTCACCAAAACACTAAAAGTTTTCTCAAAAACTAATTTAACACTATAACTGAATTTATTTCTCCCCAACTACCCAGTATTTATGAATAAACACATAAAGTACATTTTCCATGCAGATGAAAATAATTTATTAACTTTATTTCTTAAATCCCTAACTATAAGGTATTTCTCCACCACTTACCTGTTGAAAACTCCAAAATCTTCAAGCCCTAAACTCCACCCGTTTTTATGTACTTCTCTTAGTACAATGTCCAGCTTCTCGTTTTTCTTAGGGCAGAGGACAAAAATGGCAAAGTAAGTTTGGTGAAAGAAAGGAAAAACACAGAAGTCCCTTAGAAGATATTTTGATGGAAAACTCTGTGTTTCAAAGAGAGAAGTTTTAGAAAGATGATAGCAAAGAAAGGACTTGGACAAGCCTTAACCTATCAATTCTCAAAGAATGGTAACCTACTCCTAGCTAGAGTACAAGGCCTAAGTGACACTTGTCACTTACCCAATACCCAAGTTCCAACTTAGTTTCTTTTGAACTAACTCCCTTGACTGTTATCTTTACAATCCAACTATCTTCAAAGCTTCTTTTAATTATTTCTTGTTCCCTATTATATATATCTTTCTCAATACTCCATAACTTCACCAACATATACAAATACAATATTTACACCAATCACTAATAGTTTCAATGTAAGCGTCTATAACTCTAAAAAATTCATAGGTCAATCAAATTATACCCGGAATTATTCATGAATGCATGTACAATTATTTTCATGTGCTGTTGGGCCCAGGTCCAGGATCCCCATTCCCGAGGTGGCCCCTCGGGCTGCGCCAACGATGAGCTCCCAAACATATCGTACCCGATCCCAACATCCATACATAAATCGATTCGCACATGCATTTTCATAACATTCACACAATCATCTAAACTATGAATTAAACACCCCATAACCAAGGGGCTTCATGCCATTACAATCCGAAAGAAATTCAACAAGTATTCTCAAAATAACATAATACAAAATAAAGTTTAAATCCAAAATACATGAATATGCTCCATGATGATATGCTTGACGGGCTAACCAAAAATACTAACTTAATACAAAGCTCCTAACTAGCTTGAAGTTTCCGATGCCTTGCAAGATCAGCGATCGTCTCGTTCTGCACCTGAGGAGGGGAGATAATGGGGTGAGCTGCAAAGCTCAGTGGCATATACATTTATAGCCATTGGCAACGAGCCACACATTCAAGCATATATATGTACAAGTATAGCAAGTTAACACTTATCAATTGATTCACATTCCTATAGCCATCAAGAGAATATGTCACGTAATTTCTACTTCACAACATAACAATTATTATGCATCATTTCTAACAAATCAATCATGCAATGCACAACAAATGGCTCGAGAGTTCCGTAAAACGATCCGGATAAATCGAAGTTTATACCGTAAACAAAACGAGTCCGATTTTTCAAGGATCTCGTGGCCTCAAGTGGGCAGCCGAGAGAAGGCTTTACGTTGACTTGCACGTGACTATCCATCCATTACTCTCTCACCCAAACAAAGCACATAACAATTCAATTCATGCTCAAAGCCTTTTATCAAAGCTTTCATACTTTTTGTTCTTTTCATTCTTACACAATGCCATAGTGCCTATCAAGGCGGTACATAATCATGCTCACAATGCATTTTCAATATTTCTTATCATTCAACACAAATAGTGTCACACACATGCAAGCAAGCATACACATATTGCCCATACACACAACAACCATAAATATATTACCCACATAATATCGCTCGAGAATCCAACTTACTATTTTCCTTCCTCTTGCGATTGGATCAGGTCGGCTTTGTTTCCTATAACAAACCAAGTTCCCATTCAATTAACATTCAAAAGAAATATTCAACAAGCTCGAAAAGTAAAAGCACTAGCGTTAAAAGTCTACATTCGACTCCCATCTAAATTTCCAAACTCTTAGAGGCTAATTCCGAACTTCCTTTCTTCATACAACTTGTAGCCCTCATTCTCTAGATCACAACGAATCTAAAATCACCTCAATTGGACATCTACACCAAAAGATATGCCCAAAAGACTAAAATTCATCGCTGCTGAAAACAGGGGGCTCACCGTGGCGAAGCCCCGCTCGTTGCGGCAAACACCTGCGCTTGGCGTGCACCATGTTCTCGCATGTCGCGGCGAACATAGGTTCGCACGTCGCGACGAACCCTTCCTCGCACGTCGTGACGAAAAATAATATCACATGTCGCGACGAACTCGCACGTCGCGGCGTGTTCATACTCACGTCGGGACGTGCGGGCCTGGAGAACGACTTCGAACCCGATTTTCCAGCATTTTTCCAACCTCAATCCTTTCCTTTTTCAAATGCAACCCACCTAAACCTTGATTCAAGTCCTAAACTTCAGTTCTAACTCATTCAAACCTTAAAAACCGTCACAAACTCATCAACCCAAGGATTTCCCCTAATTTTTCTGAAAAACCCTAAATCACCGATTCTAACTTATACAAATCGATTCTAGACTTTAATCCAACTAAAACAAGAAGAAACGAAGCGAAACTTACTCGAAAACGTCTTAGATCTGTCGAAAACCTCAAAGATCGAAAATACCTATTTCTCTTCTCTTCTTCCTCCACCTACGGCTTCTCCTTCTTTTCTTTTCCTTCTTCTAATTCCTTCTAAGTCTTTCTTAAGTCTAAAGGGAATACAAAGACCAACTTACCCCTTCTGTAAAGCCTTAACCCATTCCAACCTAAGCAATCTTCCAAAAAATGCCCTCATATACTTTTACCCTTTAATTCCTATTAAAACCACATTATACTCAAATAAATCTCAATTATCCACTAACACTCTCAATTAGATCAAACTAAGCTATAATCACAAGATTAACACAATTCATTCTTAATATCATAAATTAGAAAAAAAATTTGGGGCCCAACATTTCTCCCCCTCTTAAAAGAAATTTCGTCCTCGAAATTATTACCTGAATCATCGAAGAGATACGGATACTTCTCCTTTATAGCTTCCAAAGGCTCCCATGTTGCCTCGTTTACCGAATGATTCCTCCACAGGACTTTGACTAGCTGAATCGTCTTGTTCCTGATGACTTTTTCCTTGGTATCCAAAATCTCCACTGTAAGCTCCTCATAACTCAAATCAACTCTCAACTGAACATCACTAGTCTGAATAATATGAAAAGGATCCGATCTATACCTCATCAATATGGACACATGGAAAACATCACGAATCTGAGACAATTCCGGAGGTAACGCCAACCTGTAGGCGAGTGGTCCAATCCTCTCAAGAATCTCATAAGGACCCACATATGTTGGGACCCGATCTGGGAACCGGATCCCAACATAAAAACGGAAAACGAAATGCAGAAGACATAATGCAAAGCGAAGCGGAAACAATACTTAACAAACAGAGCCGACATCCGAGAACAATCAAGAACACAGAAACACATTCGCTTTCGAAACCTTGACTATCCAAACTCGGTATAAATTTTTTTCATTTTTTTTCCTTTTCTCTTTACTCAATCACATTCAAACCATACAATTTCCTTTTTGGAAAATTTATCCTCATATAACACTCAATTCATATAATTTGTCTTAATCACGTAAATCTCATATTTACCAAACTAACTTCTTAATCATTTTCTTATACATTCATTTTTAAACCCTTTTTACCCACTTTATCGAAATTTCGGAAGATAACGGTGTATTTTTTGACAGCCCAAAAATTCTGCAATGATAAAACACACTACTAAAATCACAAAATCACATCCAACCTTAATAACCATCATCGGACCTCTTGTAGGAACCCAGCAGAAACAAACGCAATTCTATACCTAACACTTCAAAAGTCTCAATCCGAACACAATACAATCATATACATTTCTTCGCCACGAGCAAATCCATTCACATACATTTCAATTCATATATAACTCCATAATTTACTTACATATAATAAATTCAATTCATACTCATTTTCAACATAATCAGTATACATTCTTTACATTTGGACTAAATACACTTTCTTGGCTTTCTAACCATCCATAAAATCCAATCTGAACATCAAAATTTACACATAAATCTGAACAAGCACAAATTGGATGAGGTCATGCTCGTCTTCCATCCGATCTCTGCTTAAAGACACGAAGATTGGGGATGAAAGGGGGGTGAGCTCGGAAGCTCGTGGATAATATATTTATAAATTGAAACATAAGCAAAAACATTTCTCAAAACATTTTTTATTTTGCAAATCTTTCAACAAAAACTTATTTTTTCAACTTTCCACATTTTCAAATTCTTTATTACTAATTTTCAAAAATTTCTCCATTTCAAAGCTCAATTTCTCATTCAAATTCTCAAATCATGCATACATGAATGCAACACATTTTCAATGCATCACAAATATGAACAAAAGCAAAAAGCACATAACATTTCAAAATGGTTTGATTTCGGTCCTAATAGGACGTACTACACTTTCCCGCATAGCGGTTCAGTGTAGCCGTGAAGGGAGTCCGTAATTGGAACTCCATTGCCTCTTGCGGGCAGCCGAGAGAAGGCTTTAACAAGTAGAGACAGTGCACTGACTCACAAAAGGACCTGACCAAACCAACCTAGCACATAAGCAAAACGGAATTTCAGATTACCCGAAGGCACTTTTCAAAATCTTAATTTTCTTTAAAATTTTCATATCATATCATCATAATATGTCATAAATAACACAAACATATATCCACATGAATTCATATAACAAATCGAATGCAATTCACTTAAATCACATATTCATCAAATTCATCACAATATATGCACTAATTCTTTAAATCATTTAAATCATAAATCAAATAATTTGAAAACCATGAATTTCATAATTCTTGCATTTTCTAAAACTCATTTTAACCCTTGAAATCATAATTTCAAATATTTACATCCTTTTCAAACATTTTTATCAACAATAATTTATCAAAATCAAATTTTGTTTTCTTTAATTTTCAAAAATTCACATATAGCTTATAAATCAAAATATAAATATACTACCCACCTCATATCCATGCTAACAACTTGCTTTGTGCCTCAATTGCTCCAAAGCGTCCTTCTTTCTTCAAATTTAACATTCCTAAAGCAATTTCATCAAAATTCAATCTCATAAATAACTTAATCCTTGATTTGATGCATAAGTCATCAATTCATACTAATTCAAGATATGTACATCATTAATTTCTAAAATCCCCAAATCCCAAATTGAACCTAAACCAATTCAATCAAATTCAATATCATAATTAACTTAATTTCTCAAATTGAGCTTAGAAAACATCAATTCCTCACATATTCAAGCTACTTCAATCTCCAATTTTCAAAATTGGCCTAAACCAATTTACACAAATTCAATACCATAAATCACAATTTCTTCAAAATTGATTTCATATTTCACCGATTCCTACTATTATTGATGATTCTACACCATTAATTCACAAAATTTCCAAATTTCTAATTTGGCCGAAACTCCCAATTTATAATTTTTCAAATTAAACTTCACCTAAAGCATAAACATCAAAATTAACTTAGGATATCTCAAATTCATCACTAATTCAAGCAATCTAAAGCAACAATTTCAAAAACCTCCAAATTTCAAACTTTGACATTCATTCCATCCAAAATTAAACACAACCTAAGGCATAATCATCAAAATTGCTTTCATAAATCACATACCCATATCATTTTCTATGATTCTAAACCAAAAGTTCAAGAAAAACTCAAAGTTCAAAGGATTGCTCTTACCTTCTCTCTCTAAATTTCGTATTTTCTTGCCCAAGATGAAGCTTCCATCATCTTCCTCATGTTTCCCTCTTGATAGCATCGAAAATCTCTTGAAAAACCATGGAAAAAACCAAACTTTACATACCTTTCATCATCTTCCTCCATAACCGATCCTCTCCTTCTCTCTTCATCGTTTTCTTCTCTTTTCTTGTTTGTATTTTCTTTCTTTTTTTGTTCTAGAATTTTTGTGAGTCATAAGCCTTATATGACAGCCCTCCCATGTGTTTCTGCCATGTCATTAAAATGGGGCACAAATGACCAAGTTGCCCCTCACTTATTTGCCTATTTCCAAAATTGCCCCTGCAGGAACTTGAAAAATTGATACCTTGCGATCTGATTTCGGGCAACTAAACGAAATAATTTGGACAAACTTTCTACTAGAGAATTGTTCCTCTATTTTTCCTCTATGAAAATGACACCAAAATAGTTCAATTCGGATCAGAATTGGGGAAGTAATGGAAAAAATACCAACGGACCTGCATAAAATCCGAAACTGCACATAATTCCAGAAATTGACAATCTTCGGGACTAAATTAAAATTCGAGTCCTTCACATGATTTGTAGCCCCATATCTTAATTTTATGTTCCCTTAAGAATCAACTCAATCGGAGTTGTACAGCTCCTGAAATTCTCAAAATACCGAACCGTGTTCAGAAAATTATCCAACTTATAACCTATAACCAAATCTCTTACTTTGGTTCAATCAATCTCTTTCCATTTAATCTCCTAAAAATCATAATTCTTCAAGAAAATAAAATTAATCGTCTTAGGAATCCAACGCTTCGAGAATCAAATCAATCGGATGTCGGACGAAGGAATTATAAGCAAAAGATTACAAAAGGGATCAGATTCAAAACAAAGTATCGGAACTTCAAAACTGAACTTTTCCAAAATCATATCTTTCGATCCCGAACTCGGAATTTGACAAATTTGGTGTCAATAAAAAGATCAAAGGAATCTCTACAACTTCCCTGAAGTACTTAAAATCAAATTAGGTCTCGAAAGAGGTCAAAACCTCAATCAAAGATTCTGTCCAAAACAGCTTTTCCTAAACGACTTCCAATTTTAAATCGCTCATAACTCCTAGTCCCGATATCAAACAATTTCAAACTTTATATCAATGGAAAGATAAAAATATCATCTAAAACTTTCATGAAGACTACTTACTCCAATTCAGACTAAATCTATATGACGAGTGGCCTCGAAGCAGAGAACACACAAATCTATACTTAATAGCATTTTCAAAACAAAGCATATCTTCGGAAAATCATATCTCTCAATCTCGACATCAAAAAATAGCAAACTTTATGTCCACAAAAAGATCTCGACAGAGGCTACAATTTTCATGTTGATCATTTTCTCGAATTTTGCCTAAATTAAAAAGTCAACTTTTCTTCAAAAAGTCAAACTCTAAGCGAACTTTGACTGATCATAACTCTCACTTCCGATATCGAAAAATATCAAACTTTATGGCTACAGAAAGCTATTGACATAAACTACAAGTTTCCAGAAGACAATTTTCTCAAATTTTGCCTCAAACAAAAAGTCAACTCTCAAGTCAAACTTTCTATCTCCAAAAGTCAACTTTCTTAATTTTTCAAATTCTCTCACTTTTCTCTTTATTTCTTGATTTTCTACTAACTTTTCAATCAATTCATTCTCTTAAACTTTCATAACCCATACAAATCTCCACAATTATCAAATACATTGAAAACTCATAATTCTTTTCTCAAAATTTCCTTAAAGCATAATTTCATCTATAACATAATACTTAAATAAAACACTCATTCAATTTCATTTACTATTTCTAAATTCTAATTAAAGATCGGGGTCCAACATTTCTCCCCTTCTTAAAAGAATTTCGTCCTCGAAATTTATACATAGTCATCAAGTAACATATCTTCCTAATAATAGTCACATTACTTTCTTATCAATTTCTTATCACACATATTCTTAACTTAATCACTATTTTTTTGACTTCTCATTTATATCAAAACACTATTTCCTCAAATAAAATATTTCTTAACACATTTTCACAAGTGAATGGTCTCATTTCTTAAGGAACCCTAATATGGTTCACTTTATCATTTAATCTTTATCATCACGTCATCTTCCATCTCACAGAAGTATAGGCTATATCAATTTCTCCCAATTCATTATGCAATTCACATTTCAAGTTCCACAAACGCATGTTTCTAATCAATCATATTCTAACACCCAAATCAAACAATCACTTTAATTCTTCAAATAAGTCATGACAAGTCATGCCCATCAATTTCACAATCCTAAAGTCATTCATACTTATTGTCATCGAACTCAAACGATCACTTAGCACATTCTCACTAATTCACTTTTTATCCTTTATCTCATCTCTCAATCATTCCTCATTTCATCTCACACATAAATATCCAAAAGCAAGTCATCAAGATTCATCATGAAATTTTAATCACGATTTCATAATCACAAACCTAAAATTCATCAAAGTTCTTAACCCTCATCAATCATTTAATGAGGTCTTCACATACTTCATAAAAATCCATCTCCATGCTCATCTTTCACTCACAAATGATTATACAAAATCAAATCATCCTAATTCCTCATGAACTTCAAATCTCAATTTCATGCACAATTTCCTAAAATCACTTAACATTCTTATCATCTTCATCTATCAATCACTTTGGTATACACTTTATCTTTATCACAATCTCCCAAATTCAATCTTATGCTTGAACATTCTTCTTATACACATCAGCTAGACACAAACGCCCAAGTACGATCATAATACTGGGCTCTGATACCATAAATGTTGGGACCCGATTCGGGAACCGGATCCCAACCGGAAAACGGAAAACGAAATGCGGAAGATATAATGCAAAGCAAAGCGGAAACAATACTTAACAAACGGAGCTGACATCCGAGAATAATCAAGAACACAGAAACACATTCGCGTTGGAAACCTTGACTATCCAAACCCGGTATAATTTTTTTTCTTTTTTTTCCTTTTCTCTTTACTCAATCACATTCAAACCATACAATTTCCTTTTTGGAAATTTTATCCTCATATAACACTCAATTCATATAATTTGTCTTAATCACGCAAATCTCATCTTTACCAAACTAACTTCTTAATCATTTTCTTATACATCCATTTTAAAACCCTTTTTACCCATTTTATTGAAATTTCGGCAGCATAACGGCTGTATTTTGAAAGCTAAAAAATTATGCAATGATAAAAACACACTTCTAAAATCACAAAATCACATCCAACCTTAACAACCATCATCGGACCTCCTGTCTGGAACCCAGCAGAAACAAACGCAATTCTATACCTAACACTTCAAAAGTCTCAATCCGAACACAATACAATCATATACATTTACTAGCCACGAGCAAATCCATTCACATACATTTCAATTCATATATAACTCCATAATTTACTTACACATATAATAAATTCAATTCATACTCATTTTGACATAAGCAGTATACATTCTTTACATTAGGACTAAATACACTTTCTTGGCTTTCTAACCATCCATAAAATCCAATCTGAACATCAAACTTTACGCATAAATACGAACAAGCACAAATTGAATTTGAGGTCATGCTCGTCTTCCATCCGATCTCCTGCTTAAAAACCTGGAGATTGGGGATGAAAGGGGGGTGAGCTCGGAAGCTCGTGGATGATATATTTATAAATTGAAACATAAGCAAAAACATTTCTCAAAACATTTGTTATTTTGCAAATCTTTCAACAAAAACTTATTTCTTCAACTTTCCACATTTTCAAATTCTTTATTACTAATTTCCAAAAATTTCTCGATTTCAAAGCTCAATTTCTCATTCAAATTCTCAAATCATTCCAAATCATGCATACATGAATGCAACACATTTTCAATGCATCACAAATATGAACAAAAGCAAAAAGCACATAACATTTCAAAATGGTTTGGTTTGGTCCTAACGGGGCGTATTACCTGATCTCATAAGCGATCACATGCGGTAGTGAATAGGGCGATAACAGTTTCCCGCATAGCGATTCGGTGTAGTCATGAAGGAGTCCGTAATCGAACTCCATTGCCTCTTCTTGGCAGTAGAGAGAAGGCTTTAACAAGTAGAGACAAAGGTAATTGACTCACAAAAGGACTGACCAAACCCACATAGCACATAACCAAAATGAAATTTCAGATTACCCGAAGGCACTTTTCAAAATCTTAATTTTCTTTAAAATTTTCATATCATATCATCATAATATGTCATAAATAACACAAACATATATCCACATGAATTCATATAACAAATCGAATGCAATTCACTTAAATCACATATTCATCAAATTCATCACAATATATGCACTAATTCTTTAAATCATTTAAATCATAAATCAAATAATTTGAAAACCATGAATTTCATAATTCTTGCATTTTCTAAAACTCATTTTAACCCTTGAAATCATAATTTCAAACATTTACATCATTTTCAAACATTTTATCAACAATAATTTATCAAAATCAAATTTTGTTTTCTTTAATTTTCAAAATTTCACATATAGCTTATAAATCAAAATATAAATATACTACCCACCTCATATCCATGCTAACAACTTGCTTTGTGCCTCAATTGCTCCAAAGCGTCCTTCTTTCTTCAAATTTAACATTCCCTAAAGCAATTTCATCAAAATTCAATATCATAAATAACTTAATCCTTCAATTTGATGCATAAGTCATCAATTCATACTAATTCCAAGATATGTACATCATTAATTTCTAAAATCCCCAAATCCCAAATTGAACCTAAACCAATTCAATCAAATTCAATATCATAATTAACTTAATTTCTCAAATTGAGCTTAGAAAACATCAATTCCTCACATATTCAAGCTACTTCAATCTCCAATTTTCAAAATTGGCTTAAACCAATTTACACAAATTCAATACCATAAATCACAATTTCTTTAAAATTGATTTCATATTTCACCGATTCCTACTATTATTGATGATTCTACACCATTAATTCACAAAATCCATAAATTTCTAATTTGGCCTAAACCCCCAATTTATAATTTTTCAAATTAAACTTCACCTAAAGCATAAACATCAAAATTAACTTAGGATATCTCAAATTCATCACTAATTCAAGCAATCTAAAGCAACAATTTTAAAAACTCCCAAATTTCAAACTTTGACATTCATTCCATCCAAAATTAAACACAACCTAAGGCATAATCATCAAAATTGCTTTCATAAATCACATACCCATATCATTTTCCATGATTCTAAACCAAAAGTTCAAGAAAAACTCAAAGTTCAAAGGATTGCTCTTACCTTCTCTCTCTAAATTTCGTATTTTCTTGCCCAAGATGAAGCTTCCATCATCTTCCTCATGTTTCCCTCTTGATAGCATCGAAAATCTCTTGAAAAATTATGGAAAAAACCAAACTTTACATACCTTTCATCATCTTCCTCCATAACCGATCCTCTCCTTCTCTCTTCATCGTTTACTTCTCTTTTCTTCTTTGTATTTTCTTTCTTTTTTTGTTTTGGAATTTTCGTGAGTCATAAGCCTTATATGACAGCCCTCCCATGTGTTTCTGTCATTTCATTAAAATGGGGCACAAATGACCAAGTTGCCCCTCACTTATTTGCCTATTTCAAAAATTGCCCCTGCAGGAACTTGAAAATTTGATACCTTGCAATCTGATTTCGGGCAAGTAAACGAAATAATTTAGACAAACTTTCTACTAGAAAATTGTTCCTCTATTTTTCCTCTATGAAAATGACACCAAAATAGCTCAATTCGGATCAGAATTGAGGAAGTTATGGCCAAAATACCAACGGACCTGCTCAAAATCCGAAACTGCACTTAATTCCAGAAATTGACAATCTTCGGGACTAAATTAAAATTCGAGTCCTTCACATGATTTGTAGCCCCATATCTTAATTTTATTTTCCCTTAAGAATCAACTCAATCGGAGTTGTACAGCTCCTAAAATTCTCAAAATACCGAACCATGTTCAGAAAATTATCCAACTTATAACCTATAACCAAATCTCTTACTTTGGTTCAATCAATCTCTTTCCATTTAATCTCTTAAAAATCATAATTCTTTAAGAAAATAAAATTAATCGTCTTAGGAATCCAACGCTTCGAGAATCAAATCAATCGGATGTCGGACGAAGGAATTATAAGCAAAAGATTACAAAAGGGATCAGATTCAAAACAAAGTATCGGAACTTCAAAACCGAACTTTCTAAAATCATATCTCTCGATCCCGAACTCGGAATTTGACAAATTTGGTTTCAATAAAAAGATCAAAGGAAGTTCTACAACTTCCCTGAAGTACTCAAAATCAAATTAGGTCTCGAAAGAGGTCAAAACCTCAATCAAAGATTCTGTCCAAAACAGCTTTTCCTAAACGACTTCCAATTTTACATTGCTCATAACTCCTAGTCCCGATATCGAAAAATTTCAAACTTTATATCAATGGAAAGAAAAAAATATC
This sequence comes from Erythroxylum novogranatense, assembly GCA_029891385.1. Classification (NCBI taxonomy): domain Eukaryota; kingdom Viridiplantae; phylum Streptophyta; class Magnoliopsida; order Malpighiales; family Erythroxylaceae; genus Erythroxylum; species Erythroxylum novogranatense. The sequence continues at coordinate 18,387,792 of CM057228.1, forward strand.
ATCTAAAACTTTCATGAAGACTACTTACTCCAATTTAGACTAAATCCATACGACGAGTGGCCTCAAAGCAGAGAACACACAAATCTATACTTAATAGCATTTTCAAAACAAAGCATATCTTCGGAAAATCATATCTCTCAATCCCGACATCAAAAAATAACAAACTTTATGTCCACAAAAAGCTCTCGACAGAGGCTACAATTTTCATGTTGATCATTTTCTTGAATTTTGCCTAAATTAAAAGGTCAACTTTTCTTCAAAAAGTCAAACTCTAAGCGAATTTTGACTGATCTTAACTCTCATTTCCGATATCGAAAAATATCAAACTTTATGGCTACAGAAAGCTCTTGACATAAACTACAAGTTTCCAGAAGACAATTTTCTCAAATTTTTCCTCAAACAAAAAGTCAACTCTCAAGTCAAACTTTCTATCTCCAAGAGTCAACTTTCTTAATTTTTCAAATTCTCTCACTTTTCTCTTTATTTCTTGATTTTCTACTAACTTTTCAATCAATTCATTCGCTTAAACTTTCATAACCCATACAAATCTCCACAATTATCAAATACATTGAAAACTCATAATTCTTTTCTCAAAATTTCCTTAAAGCATAATTTCATCTATAACATAATACTTAAAAAAAACACTCATTCAATTTTATTTACTATTTCTAAATTCCAATTAAAGATCGGGGTCCAACATTTCTCCCCGTCTTAAAAGAATTTCGTCCTCGAAATTTATACATAGTCATCAAGTAACATATCCTCCTAATAATAGTCACATTACTTTCTTATCAATTTCTTATCACACATATTCTTAACTTAATTACTATTTTTTTCACTTCTCATTTATATCAAAACACTATTTTCTCAAATAAAATATTTCTTAACACATTTTCACAAGTCAATGGTCCCATTTCTTAAGGAACTCTAATATGGTTCATTTTATCATTTAATCTTTATCATCACGTCATCTTTCATCTCACAGAAGTATAGGCTATATCAATTTCTCCCAATTCATTATGCAATTCACATTTCAAGTTCCACAAACGCATGTTTCTAATCAATCATATTCTAACACCCAAATCAAACAATCACTTTAATTCTTCAAATAAGTCATGACAAGTCATGCCCATCAATTTCATAATCCTAAAGTCATTCATACTTATTGTCATCGAACTCAAACGATCACTTAGCAAATTCTCACTAATTCACTTTTTATCCTTTATGGAAAAAACCAAACTTTACATACCTTTCATCATCTTCCTCCATAACCGATCCTCTCCTTCTCTCTTCATCGTTTTCTTCTCTTTTCTTCTTTGTATTTTCTTTCTTTTTTTGTTCTAGAATTTTTGTGAGTCATAAGCCTTATATGACAGCCCTCCCATGTGTTTCTGCCATGTCATTAAAATGGGGCACAAATGACCAAGTTGCCCCTCACTTATTTGCCTATTTCCAAAATTGCCCCTGTAGGAATTTGAAAAACTGATACCTTGCGATCTGATTTCGGGCAACTAAACGAAATAATTTGGACAAACTTTCTACTAGAGAATTGTTCCTCTATTTCTCCTCTATGAAAATGACACCAAAATAGCTCAATTCAGATCAGAATTGAGGAAGTTATGGCCAAAATACCAAAGGACCTGCACAAAATCCGAAACTGCACTTAATTCCAGAAATTGACAATCTTCGGGACTAAATTAAAATTCGAGTCCTTCACATGATTTGTAGCCCCATATCTTAATTTTATTTTCTCTTAAGAATCAACTCAATCGAAGTTGTATAGCTCCCGAAATTCGCAAAATACCGAACAATGTTCAGAAAATTATCCAACTTATAACCTATAACCAAATCTCTTACTTTGGTTCAATCAATCTCTTTCCATTTAATCTCCTAAAAATCATAATTCTTCAAGAAAATAAAATTAATCATCTTAGGAATACAACGCTTCGAGAATCAAATCAATCGGATTTCGGACGAAGGAATTATAAGCAAAAGATTACAAAAGGGATCGGATTCAAAACAAAGTATCGGAACTTCAAAATCGAACTTTTCCAAAATCATATCTCTCGATCCCGAAATCGGAATTTGAAAAATTTGGTGTCAATAAAAAGATCAAAGGAATCTCTACAACTTCCCTGAAGTACTCAAAATCAAATTAGGTCTCGAAGAGGTCAAAACCTCAATCAAAGATTACATCCAAAGCGACTTTTCCTAAACGACTTCCAATTTTAAATTGCTCATAACTCCTAGTCCCGATATCGAACAATTTCAAACTTTATATCAATGGAAAGATAAAAATATCATCTAAAACTTTCATGAAGACTACTTATTCCAATTCGGACGAAATCTATACAACGAGTGGCCTCGAAGCAGAGAACACACAAATCTATACTTAATAGCATTTTCAAAACAAAGTATATCTTCGGAAAATCATATCTCTCAATCCCGACATCGAAAAATAGCAAACTTTATTTCCACAAAAAGCTCTAGACAGAGGCTACAATTTTCATGTTGATCATTTTCTCGAATTTTGCCTAAATCAAAAAGTCAACTTTTCTTCAAAAAGTCAAACTATAAGCGAACTTTGACTGATCATAACTCTCACTTCCGATATCGAAAAATATCAAACTTTATGGCTACAGAAAGCTCTTGACATAAACTACAAATTTCCAGAAGACAATTTTCTCAAATTTTGCCTCAAACAAGAAGTCAACTCTCAAGTCAAACTTTCTATCTCCAAAAGTCAACTTTCTTAATTTTTCAAATTCTCTCACTTTTCTCTTTATTTCTTGATTTTCTACTAACTTTTCAATCAATTCATTAAGCAAACTTTCATAACCCATACAAATCTCCTGATTATCAAATACATTGAAAACTTCATAATTCTTTTCTCGAAAATTTCCTTAAAGCATAATTTCATCTATAACATAATACTTAAAAAAAACACTCATTCAATTTCATTTACTATTTCTAAATTCTAATTAAAGATCGAGGTCCAACAACATACCTCGGACTCAACTTGCCATTCTTGCCAAACCTCATTACTCCTTTCCAAGGAGATGTCTTAAGGAACACTTTCTCACCGATTTCAAACTCCATCTCCTTCCGGTGCGCATCAATGTAGCTCTTCATCCTATCCTGTGCTGCCTTAAGCCGTTGCTTAACCAAATTGATTTTCTCAACTGTCGTTTGAATCAATTATGGTCCTACCAGTTTTCTCTCTCCTTCTTCATCCCAACAAATCGGAGTTCTACATCTCCTCCCATATAAAGCCTCATATGGAGCCATCTGAATACTCGAATAGTACGAATTATTGTAAGCAAATTCGACCAATGGCAAATGTTCATCCCAAGCTCCTAAAAAATCCATCACACAAGCCCTAAGCATTCCCTCAAGTGTACGAATGGTCCTCTCAGATTGACCATCCGTCTAAGGGTGAAAAGCTGTATTAAAATTCAGCTTAATTCCCAAAGCTTCCTACAAACTACCCCAAAACCTCGAAGTAAACCGAGGGTCTCTATCAGACACAATCAAATCTGGGATCCCATGCAATCTCACTATCTCATCAATGTACTTCTTTGCTAGCACATACAAAGAATCAGCCTGCTTAATCGCCAGAAAGTGAGCTGACTTCGTCAACCGATCCACAATAACCCAAATGGCATCATGCTTCCTACTAGTCCTAGGCAATCCCATCAGAAAATCCATGGTCACCCTTTGCCACTTCCATTCCTGAATAGGCAACGGCCTCAACTTGCCTGAAGGTGCCTGGTGTTCAGCTTTGACTTGCTGACACACGAGACACTTACTAACAAAGTCTGCTACATCCCTCTTCATGCCTTTCCACCAAAAATGCTCTCTCAAATCTCTGTACATCCTGGTGCTACCCGGATGCATGGCATAAGACGCATTGTGTGCCTCATCCATAATTTCATCCTTAACCTCCTGCACATCTGGGATACATATCCTGTTCCGCACTGTCAAAAGCCCATCATCACTCACTATTACCTAAGAAATCTTACCCTTCTGAATTTCATCCCTGAGCTTGCTCAAATCTGCATCTTGAGCCTGCAATTCTCTAACTTTCTCCCTGAGTATTGGTCTCACTCGGAAGTTAGCTAGAAGACAATCCGACTCCTCCTGCTTCAAGCTTATCTTAAGCTTGACCATCTCTTCCAAAAAAGGAAGATAAACTGTCTGAACATGAGCAATCGAAGACTTCCTACTCAAAGCATCCGCCGCTACATTGGCCTTGCCCGGATGATACTCAATCAGCAAGTCATAATCCTTGAGCAACTCGATCCACCTTCTCTGCCTCAAATTCAGTTCCTTCTGGCTCAACAAGTACTTAAGACTCTTGTGATTGGTAAAGATCATCGTCTGAACTCCATACAGATAATGCCTCCAAATCTTCAAAGCAAAGATCACAATTGCCAACTCTAAATCATGAGTCGGATAATTCAACTCATAAGGCTTCAACTGCCTCGAAGCATAAGCAATCACCCGGTCTCCCTGCATCAAAACACAACCAAGACCCTTCCTCGAAGCATTACTATACACGGTATAACTCTCATCTCCATAAGACAGAATCAGAATTGGAGCACTTGTCAATCTACACTTGAGCTCCTCAAAGCTCTTCTGGCATTCATCACTCTAGATAAACTTCTGATTCTTCCTCAACAACTTAGTCATCGGAGCGTCTATGATGGAGAATCCCTCCACAAATCTCCTGTAATAACCTGCCAAACCCAGAAAACTCCTCACCTCTGCTACATTCTTCGGGGCTTCCTAATTCACCACAGCTTCTATTTTTTTGGATCCACATGCACTCTTTGCTTTGAGATTACATGTCCAAGAAATGCAACTTTCCTCAGCCAAAATTCGCATTTATCGAATTTGGCATACAACTCGTTCCTCCTCAAAGTCTCCAAAGAAATCCTCAAATGCTCTTTATGCTGCTCATCACTCTTGGAATAGACCAATATATCATCAATAAAGACAATAATAAATTGGTCCAAGAAAGGCTTAAAAACCTGATTCATCAAATCCATAAAAGCTGCAGGTACATTCGTCAATCCGAAAGGCATAACCAAAAACTCAAAATGCCCATACCGAGTCCTGAAAGCAGACTTCGGCACATCAGACTCCTTTATCCTCAACAGATGATAACCCGATCTCAAGTCTATCTTGGAGAAGACTTTCTCCCCTTGCAATTTATCAAACAGATCATCAATGCGTGGAAGCAGATATCGATTCTTCACAGTGACCTGATTAAGTTTCCGGTAGTTCACACACATCCTCAACGATCCATCTTTCTTCTTCACAAAAAAAACCGGAGCTCCCCAAGGTGAAGAGCTCGGTCTAATATACCCCTTTTCCAACAACTCCTCCAACTGCTCCTTAAGCTCCTTCAATTCCGTCGGAGCCATCCGATAAGGCAGAATTGAAATCGGTGCCATACCTGAAAGAAGCTCAATGGGAAACTCAATTTTCCTAACTGGCGGTAGTCCTGGTAATTCCTTGGGAAAAACATCCGAGAATTCCCTGACTACTGGAATATCCTCAAGCTTCCCTCTATCAGCCCTCGTGTCTACCACATAGGCCAAAAATGCCTCACATCCCTTCTTCATCTTCTCTGCTGTCAAAGCTGAAACAATTCTGGGCGGACTTGCTTTTCTGTCCCCAGAAAATACCACTTTTCTGCCATCATCCAATTCAAATTCCACTGTCTTTAGCTTACAATCTAGCCGGGCATTGAACTTCTCTAACGTGTCCATACCCAAAATCACATCTAATCCTCCCATCTTCAGTGGCATTAAATCTACCACTAAAAGTTCTCTACCAATACATAGCTCACAGTCTCTAAAAACTTGACTGATAATAATATACTGACCGATTGGAGTACTCACCATCAGCGGAGTATCCAAAGGGCTCAAATTCCTATCACACACAGGTCTACTCGAAGAAACAAACGAATGAGTAGATCCCGAATCAATCAAAGCAAGCACATCATCAAAAAATAACTTAACCGTACCAGTCACAACATCTGGAGCGGTCTCAGCATCCTCCCGAGTCATCGCAAACACCCTAGCTGGTGCCTACCCCCTGGGTCTCCCTGGAATGCTCACTCTCTTGGCTACATCAGAATTGCCCACTTCTGTTGCAGTCCTCTGACCCACAGTCTCTGTTCTCCTGGAAGCTTGCATCTGGCTTCTCTCTTTTCGTGGAGGCTGAGGACACTCTCTAGCAATGTTCCCCTTCTCCCCACAGTTAAAGCAAGCTCCTGACAATCTGTAGCACTCTCTTCTATGGGGTCTCCCGCAGTTCTCACACTTCGGAATGAATGGCCTATCCCCATCTTCCCTTCTACTGCCGCCCACCGTTGAGGCTTGGTGAGAAACAGTAGAAGTCCTCACAGGTCGAGATCGGCTCGCACCACTGCTCTTCTCCTCAGATTGAACAGGGAAGCTCCTGGCACTCCTTTCAGGCATAGGAGTACTAGTACTACCTCCCCTCTTGAATTGCTCTCTTCCTTTTCTCTTTCTGTTCACTGCACTCTTGATGTTCTCAATGTTCTACACCCTCAAAGCTGCCTCAACTAACTGCTGAAAATCACAAAAGTTCTGCACTATCACTTTCTCTCTGATGGCCAAGTGCAGACCCGACTCAAACTGACGACATCTAGCAGCCTCACTCAGCATCAGATCTGAAACATACCTGCCAAGCCCAGGTGAATCGGCCTCATACTCACTTGTTGTCATCTCCCTACGAGTTAGGCGAGGAACTCGCTCGCCTTCTTTGAATGTATACCTTAGATAGATATTTCTTCCTGAAAGCAGCAAGGAAGTCCTGCCATGCCAACCCTAATGGTCTCATCGACTCCACAGCACAGTCTCACCTGTCTGAGCATCTCCACAGAAGTAGGTGGCGGCATAAATGACTCTCTCATCATCCTCACACTCCATCTGATCTAACATTCTCTCTGTCTTTCTCAGCCAGGTCTCAGCTTCCTCAGGATCAGTGGTCCCGTAGAAGTCTACTGCTCCATACTTCCTCAATTTGTCAAACCGTCTCCCCTTCTTAGCTGGGGCTGAAGCAGAAGGTTGTGACATCTGACCCATAGCCTGAACAAATGCCTGAGTGAATGCCTGAAATAACCTCGGATCCAGAGGAGGCACTTGCTCCTGTGAAATCGGAGACTCCTGAGTCTGCGATGGCAGGGGATCACTACCTATCCCTACAGAAGCCTCAGCATTTTCTGGGGCTACTGACTCATCAGTCCTCTCCTCTCTAGTCGGAGAGTCAGGTGCAACAGATCCTTGCAAAACTCCTCGTGTCCTTCTACGAGGTGGCATCGTACTCCTTCAAAGGTAAACACTAAGGATTAGCTATATGGCAATCTAAATTCCTACATGTATGCATGGTATGCATGTCACTTAATGAAATCAATCAATGTAACAAATAATCATAAACCAAACAATTCATCCTATATGCATTCTAAGCCGAGGACACTAAACCTAGGCGCTCTGATACCAAACATGTTGGGCCTGGGTCCAGGATCCTCATTCCCGTGGTGGCCCCTCGGGCTGCGCCAGCGACGAGCTCCCAAACATATCGGACCCGATCCCAACATCCATACATAAATAGTTTCGCACATGCATTATCATAACATTCACACAATCATCTAAACTATGAATTAAACACCCCATAACCAAGGGGCTTCAAGCCATTACAAATCAAAAGAAATTCAACAAGTATGCTCAAAATAACATAATACAAAATAAAGTTTAAATCCAAAATACATGAATATGCTCCATGATGATATGCATGGCAGGCTAACCAAAAATACTAACTTAATACAAAGCTCCTAACTAGCTTGAAGTTTTCGATGCCTTGCAAGATTAGCGATCGTCTCGTTCTGTACCTGAGGAGGGGAGATAATGAGGTGAGCTGCGAAGCTCAGTGACATATACATTTATAGCCATTGGCAACGAGCCACACATTCAAGCATATATATGTACAAGTATAGCAAGTTAACACTTATCAATTGATTCACATTCCTATAGCCATCAAGAGAATATGTCACGCAATTTCTACTTCACAACATAACAATTATTATGCATCATTTCTAACAAATCAATCATGCAATGCACAACAAATGGCTCGAGAGTTTCGTAAAACGATCCGGATAAACCGAAGTTTATACCATAAACAAAATGAACCCGATTTCTCAAGGATCTCGTGGCCTTAAGCGGGAAGCCGGGAGAAGGCTTTACGTCGACGTGCACGTGACTATCCATCCGTTACTCTCTCACCCAAACAAAGCACATAACAATTCAATTCATGCTCAAAGCCTTTTATCAAAGCTTTCATACTTTTCGTTCTTTTCATTCTTACACAATGCCATAGTACCTATCAAAGCAGTACATAATCATGCTCACAATGCATTTTTAATATTTATTATCATTCAACAAAAACAGTGTCACACACATGCAAGCAAGCATACACATATTGCCCATACACACAACAACCATAAATATATTACCCACATAATATCGCTCGAGAATCCAACTCACTGTTGTCCTTCCTCTTGCGATTGGATCAGGTCGGCTTGGTTTCCTATAACAAACCAAGTTCCCATTCAATTAACATTCAAAAGAAATATTCAACAAGCTCGAAAAGTAAAAGCACTAGCGTTAAAAGTCTACATTCGACTCCCATCTAAATTCCCGAACCCTTAGAGGCTAATTCCAAACTTCCTTTCTTCATACAACTTGTAGCCCTCATTCTCTAGATCACAACGAATCTAAAATCACCTCAATTGGACATCTACACCAAAAGATATGCCCAAAAGACTAAAATTCATCGCTGCTGAAAACAGGGGGCTCGTCGCGGCGAAGCCCCGCTCGTCGCGGCGAACGCCCGCGCTCACCGCGGTGTGCACGCAAGTGTGCTCCGCCGCATGCACCATGTTCTCGCACGTCGCGGCGAACATAGGTTCGCACGTCGCGACGAAAAATAATATCGCACGTCGCGACGAACTCGCACGTCGCGACGTGTTCATACGCACGTCGTGACGTGCGGGCCTGGATAACGACTCTGAACCGATTTTCTAGCATTTTTCCAACCTCAATCCTTTCCTTTTTCAAATGCAACCCACCTAAACCTTGATTCAAGTCCTAAACTTCAGTTCTAACTCATTCAAACCTTAAAAACCGTCACAAACTCATCAACCCAAGGATTTCCCCTAATTTTTCCGAAAAACCCTAAACCACCGATTCTAACTCATACAAATCGATTATAGACTTTAATCCAACTAAAACAAGAAGAAACAAAGAGAAACTTACCCGGAAACGTCTTAGATCTGTCGAAAACCTCAAAGATCGAAAATCCTTATTTCTCTTCTCTTCTTCCTCCACCTACGGCTTCTCCTTCTTTTCTTTTCCTTCTTTTAATTCCTTCTAAGTCTTTCTTAAGTCTAAAGGGAATACAAAGACCAACTTACCCCTTCTAGTAAAGCCTTAACCCATTCCAACCTAAGCAATCTTCCCAAAAATGCCCTCATATACTTTTACCCATTGATTTCCATTAAAACCATGTTATAATCAAATAAATCTCAATTATCCACTAACACTCTCAATTAGATCAAACTAAGCTCTAATCACACGATTAACACAATTCATGCTTAATATCATAAATTAGAAAAAAAAAATTTGGGCCCCAACATGTGCAAATAAATCTACTATTCATATATAAGTACAAGGCATATCATGCATGAACATGGAAGTGCATCTCTAACTCTCATTAGTCACTCACATTTACTATTCTACCCTTCCCATTAGTAATGGGATGTTACAGTTAGACCTGTCTCAACAAGGTGTCTATGTTTCCTTTCAGTTGTGCCATTGTGTTCTGGTGTATGTGGTGGGGTGGTGCGAAAAGAAATCCCATTGGTAGAAAGGAAATCAGAAAGTGCCCCCAGAGTGTTTTGATAGGAGTCTCAAAATATTTTTCAACAATAGCTTTAAATTTGATAAACACAGTATACACATCAGATTTTCGTTGCAAATAATAAATCCAGGTATATTTTGTGAAATGGTCCACAAAGATGACATAATATTTACAATTATCATGTGATTAGATAGGGGAAGTCCAAACATCGGAGAAAATAATATCTAATGGCTTAATAGACACAAGAGTAGATGTGGAAAATGGAAATTTGTGGCTTTTATTTGTCAAACATGCATTACAGTGATTACTAACATGAATTGAACAAGAATTAGAAAGATGACTGTGCTGAGATAAAATGTGATTGATTATCTATTTGGCATGATGTCCTAGCCTTGAGTGCCAATCGGTTGGGTTTGCAGTGGAAGTGGTGAGGGCCAGTTTGGTGGATGGAGTGGCTGGCCATTCATACAAGCCATTTCTAGGTGCACCCCTGAGAAGTGGTCTCCCCGCTGTCAGCTCCTTCACAAGAAAAGAAAAAGGTGAGAATTGGACACTCACATTATTGGAAACACAGAATTGATAAACTGAAATCAAATTCTTTTTCATGTTAGGCACATATAAAACATTTTCCAATTTTAAAGTTGTATCATCTGCTTGAATGGTACCACTTCCTGTATGACTAATATTGACGCCTGAGCCATCGCCTAGCATAATATCTTCAGATCCTGTGTAGGGACTGTGCATAGCAAAGTTCTGCAAGTCAGTGGTTACATGGTGGGAAGCCCCGGAATCAAGAATCCATTGTCCCTGGTTCGGAGTTGCAACATAATTGGCTCGTGGCGGTGGTGCGGTCAGTCTAACGGGAACAATCCGGAATGAAGGGCAACGCTTGGCAGCATGACCCTGTTGGCTATAGATTTGACACTTTCCCAGATATGGTCGTGGCTGATACCGAGAATTAGGCTGAGTCCAATTGCTAGGATAAGACTGATTGAACATGGCTTATGTTTGATGGTATGGTGGTCGAGTGGTGGTAGGATTGGGGTGGGGAAAGTGAAAATGAGCATTGTTCTAGGAAGTCTGTGGACGCCACTGATGCCCTTGCTGATTTTGTTGATTAGAATAATTTCGTTTTCCACCTGAACGATTTGAATAATTGGTTGTGGCAGGGAACTGGTTTGGGAAATTGGCAGGAAGCTGAGATTTAGCAATGATGAGTCTGTCATGCAGCTCATCATAAGAGATAGGCAGGTCTCTACCATTGATAGTGCGGACAACTTCCTCGAAGCCATCACCAAGTCCTTCAAGAACCTTGTTAGTGACATCTTCTTGGTCCATTGGCACATTGAGAAAGGCAAGCTCATCAACTTTGACCTTTATTGTTGGACCCCGGACTTTTAATGGAAATTAGAAATATTAAAATGAAATTAAATGAGTATTTTTGTATATGAATTGTGTTATAGATGTTTTTATGCTTTAAGAAAATTGATGAGAAAAGAATTGATTGGTTTTGATGACTTTGATATTTGAGTAGATTTGTATGGGTTATGAAAGGAGTTGATTGAAATGGAGGTTCAAAAGCAAGAAATAAATAGTAAAAGTGTGAAAATTTGAAGAATTAGGAAAGTTTAACTTTTTGGGGATGAATAGTTGACTTTTTGATTTGGGCTGAATTTGAGAAAATGATCTTCATGAAACTTGTAGCTTATGTTGAAATCTTTCTATCGCCATAAAGTATGATAATTTTCGATATTGGGATTGAAAGTTATGATCTTCTGAAGTTAAGTGTATTTTGCTTTGTTTTTGAAAATGCTCTAAGTGTAGGATTGTGTATGCTATGTTTTGAGGTGATTTCTGGACTGATATGTTTTGAATTAAGTTAAGTGGTCTACATGAAAGTCATAGAAGATTTTCCTAGCTTTTCAATGATGTATCATATGTTATTTTTGGATGTGAAATTGGAAGATATGAAATTTTAAAGTTTGGATGTGGTATAGGGTGACAAATTTTTGGCAAAAACTTTGATTAAAAAGTTGACCTAGTTAGAGGTTGAAATTGCCTTTAAGTGCTTCATGAAAGTTTTATATTATATTTTTATCTTTCCATTGATGTAAAGTATGGAATTTTTGGACCATGGAATAGGAAGTTATGAACTTTTACAAGTTGTTGTTACTGTTTGGGAAAAATATTAGTGGACAGGAACTTTAAAGTGGCTTTTGACTCCCTTAGAGGCTAAATTGATTTTTCTGTCCTTCATGAAAGTTTTAGGTTGCTTTTTGATCTTTGCATTGATATAAAGTATGACATTTTTGGACCTTGGAGTTGAAAGATAGAAATTTAGAAGTTAAGTGACTGTTTAGGGTGACATAATTTTGGACGAAAACTTTGAGTAGATTTTTGACCCCTTTAGAGATGGAATTGATTTTCGAGTTCTTCATGGAAGTTGTAGACCTTCCTTGGAGCTTTCTTTTGATAATGAATTTGTAAAAGTTGGAGTTTGGGAGCAAAAATTATGAATTTTTGAAATTTCGGTTATATATGTATATATCTATATATATGAAAAATCCTTTTGTTTTTGCTATTCTCCTCCCCTAATCCGACCCTTGTTCAATCTTTTGTTTATAACTTTTCCGTCCGACATCCAATTGATTTAGTTTTCAAAGTGTTGGATTTCTAAGACAATTATCTTCATCAGAATGGGAAATTTATAATTTTTGAGATTAAATTGAAAGAGATTGATTTAATCAAAGTGAGTTAGATATTTTTCTGAACATGGTTCAGTCTTTTGAGAAAATTTTGATCTTTGGAGATACAATTGAGTTGGTTATTGTGGAAAATTAAAATAGAGATAAGGGGCTACAAGTATTATTAAGGAATTGAATTTCAATTTAGCCTCTAAGACTTCCAATTTCTGAATGGAAGTAGGGTTTAGTGTGCAGTCTTGGATTAGAAAAAAATCTGAAAGTATTTTGGCCATAACTTTTTCTCTAGTCATCCAAATGAGGTGATTCTTAATTTAGATTAAACTAGAGAAATATGACTAAAATTTTTCTAAAGGACTTGAGTTTCAATTTTGTCGTTAAGAATGTCAATTTTCGGATGGAAGTAAATCGCTGGAAAATGTTTCAGCATAGTGATAGTCCGAAATGTTTGGAGCATAACTTTTGGCATAGCGTACCAAATAAAATGATTTTAGTGACGTTATGAAATTAAGACAATGAGGAACAATTCTCTAGAAGGAAACTTTAGCAAAATTTTACAATTTGATGGTTAGAAAAAGTCCTAAAGTAAGCATGAATTAAAATAAATTTCAGGCGCAATTTTGGAAGATCACTTAAAGAGTTAAGTTTTTAGGCTTATAAGGAGGGGCATAATGGTCTTTTTACACTCAATTAAAGGCAAGTAGTTGGGCTGTCGTTTAAGATGGAAATGAAGACACGAAAATTAGAAGAAACAAAAGAAGAAGAGAAAGAAAGGAGAAGAGAGCAAGCATTTCGGTGGAAAAAGAAGAAAGAGGAAATGAGAGCTAGGGTTCGATTTTTCTTCAATTCTTAAGAGGGTTTTTGATGTTTGTCCAAAGAAAAAGGTGGACGAGCATGAAAGCTTCCTAAGGAACAAAGAAATTTCGAATTTGGTGGAGATAAAGGTAAGAGATGATTTTTGAGCTTTGAATTTTTAATAATTTTTTGGTTTAGATAGCTTGAATATTGTATGGGTTTGTAATTTCTAAGCTCAATTTTGGAGATAGCATAGTTTAAATTGCTCAATTTTGGATGGCTATTAATTAGGATTTATGCCTTGAATTAGGGAAATTGAAGTGAGGCTTTGGACAAATTGATGCTTTGGACAAGTTTCTAGAGAGGATATGAGGTGGGTAATATGTTTATAATTTGAATTATAAGCTAAATTTGTGTTCTTGAAAAATCAAGAAAGGGAAAGAAAGAAATTATCGAATTTTATTGTTTAAAAATATTTTTGGAAAAATTGTTACAAGTTTTAAATGTTTTGATAAATTAAGACAATTTCTGAAATTATGAAAATTTATGCAATCATTGTTTTGAATGATTTGCTAATTATGGAAATTCTTACATTCAATTATGCTTGAATGATTTGTTAATTATGAAAATTGAAGCATTTTTTGACTTTGATGGTTGAGAATTCTTTGGATTTAAATGCTTGAATAATGGTTATGTGAATTTGCAATTGTGGAAATTACGAATGTAATTTGTTTGATTTATGATTGAGAATTTGATATGTGAATTTGTGTGACATTATGTTTGAATATGTTATGACATGAGAGCTAAGTTTTAGAAATGTGCCTTCGGGCAATCCGAATTTTCAAGTATGATTTATGTGTTATGTGGGTTTGGTTAGGTCCCATAAGTTTAAGTCAAGTGCACTTGTCTCCTTTTTAATAGGTTTCGCTTGCCTGCCCGCTAGTGGCATTGGAGGTCCGATATCAAACTCCCATAAGTTCACAATTTACCTTTGGACCGCTATGCGGAAAAAGTGTAATACGTTCATTCACGGTTTTGCAGGACCGCTTATGCAAAATGTGCGATGCGTTCCGTTTTGGACCGAACCAAATCATTTTGATGTGTCTTTTATGTTTTTGATTTTGTTTGTATTTGTGTGCATTCAGGTTTTTGAATTTGTTCATGAATTGTGAAAATGTGAGATTTTTTTAGAAATGAGCAATCGAGGATTTTCAGACGTGAAATTATTGAAATTGTTTATGAATGATTTGAAAAGTTTGAGAAATAAGCATTTTGCCAAATTTTCTATTGTAAAACCTTTTATAAAATAGCAAAAAGTTTAGAAAATAACTTTTGCTTATCTTTCGATTTATAAATATGTTATCCATGAGCTATCAAGCTCACCCCCTTTCATCCCCATCTCCAAGTATCGAGCGGGAGATCGGATGAAAGAAAGTCAAGACTTTTGATCGAGTTTTGCATATCTTGTATATTGAGTAAATTGGATTTTGATATTGGTTTGTATATGGCTTGAAAATGCCATTTAAGTTTGTAGTGTATTTATTTTGGAATGTAATTGAATTATGGACTTGTGTATGAAATTTGAGATATAAATTTATGTATGATTATGGGATATGAATTGTGGTTATATATGAATATGATTGGTTTGGGTTTGGATTGAATTATGAATTTGTATATTGAATTGAGATAAATTATGAATTTGTGTAAGTTATGAATGATTGAGATATGAATGTGATTGTATGTGAATGGAATTTGATTATGATATAGATTCCGGACGGGAGGTCCGATGTTGCTGATTATGGATTGAGACTTATTGAAGTGTTTTAGGTATAGAATTGTGTTTGTTTATGCTGAGATTCTGGACAGAAGGTCCGATGAATTGTGTGTATTGGTTTGGTATATAGAAGTGAGTTTAAAACCATTTGTAGGTTTTTTGGATTGTTTAAATACATCCGTTATGCTGCCTAATTTTTGAAAAAAAAGACAAATAAGATTTTGGTTAAAAGATGAATTATGGGATATGTATGAATGTATAAGAAGAATCTTATGATTTGAGATTTGGATTTGAGGATGAATTTCCAATTGGGAAAAATTAAGTTGCTTTGCATGAGTTTTTAATGAATGAAAGAGAAAAAGAAAAAAATTTATACCGGTTTTGATCGGCTTAGATTAAATGTCTTAGAGTTTTCCAACGCGACAAGTTTGTTTTGTTTAAAAGTTTGAGTTCTCGGATGTCGAAAATTTGAAATTCGTTTTGATTTACGTTCGATTCTTCTGCCTTATGATTCGCTTTTGGCATTCGTTGTGTCCGCCTTCCGCTTATGCTTTTGATCGAGTTCGAGGAGTTAAGGTTTTGTCCTTCAGCGATTTTTTTCTTTTGTAAATTCGATTCACTTTCGTTAATCTTCCGCTTTGTGTTTCGCTTTGATTTCGATTCGATTTGTTGTCGTTCGCCTTTGATTTCAATTGAACAATTCGATTCCCTTAAGCGTGTCCATGCCTATTCTCTGAATTTCGACCAGATTGGGAATTTTTGATTTTTCTTTCGCTTTTGTTTTTGTCCGTTCATTTGTTTCGTTTTTCGTTTCCGGGTTTTGTTTGGGCCACTTTGGGTTTTGAGATCCGTCCTTTTCATTTGTTTCGTTCCGCCACTTTGTAGTTTCCGTTTTGCTCCGCTTTGTTTTTCGTATCTTATGTTGCCGTCACTTTGTTTTCGTTTCGTTTTATGTTTTTTAGGTTAGGGACCGATTCTGAGATTGAGTCCCAACATTAATGGCCTGCATGTATTCAGTAACAGTCATTTGTGCTTTGAGAATTTTCTTCAGCTGTGCTTTAACTTGCTTTTGTTTGCCTCGAGATGCATGTGCATATTTTTTGGCTAAGATGTCCCATGTGGCTTTTGAGGTAGTGGCAGTAGAGATAAATGGTATAATGGTTGGTGTGAGGGAGCTGATTATAGCATTTAGAATCAGTTGGTCTTGTTGGATCCAATGCTGATAATCTGGGTTTGGTGTAGGGAGATCATTGGTGGTGATGGTGGCTGGTGGACAACTCTTTGTACCATCAATGTAGCCAAGCAAGTTATAGCCCAAAAAGACACTATTGAACTGCATTTTTCAAGCTAAGTAATTGGCAGAATTGAGCTTCATTGGAGCTTGAGAAGCTATGTTGATGGTGATAACAGGTGATCCATTGACAGAAGTGGTGTTGGATGCGCTAAAGCCATAAGGAGGATTGAAAAAAAAATGACGCTAGTCTATTAGCTCTGATACCATAAGAGGTTTAGAGATAACAGATAATTTTATTAACATATGATGGTACTATATATATACAATTACAAGTGATAAGGTAGATTGAGTTTGAAAGTAAAACTATCGAATCCTATCTTTGTACAGCAGAAGTATATTCAGAAGATTATAACAGATAGTATCAAATCAGATTAGCTTTGACTTAGTCTTCTATTGACTCCATTGACTGAATTTGAGATGTTGGGCTTGACCCAATCAGTGAACAAGTTGCTTTGTCTCTAATAGCCAGCTCCCCTCTAAGTGGACATAGCATTCACTGGTTCGGTCAACGTATATTTTGGAAGAGCTCTAGTCACATAAGCCGCCGGAAGTCACTCGTTGATCGACCATCTATCAGTGCAAAACCTAGCAAGCTTGCCATTACCAATAGTCCAAGCGAGGCCAGCTGAAAATTTACTCCACAAAGATCTGATTGCTCGCCAAAAATAAGAGCCCTTCCTCTTCAACACCGATGGCACAAAATCCTGAACGTCATACTTAGTCCTCGACGCCTTGACCAATATCTTGTCTGTAGAATGTATCAACTGCCAACTCGCTTTGACAAGGAATTCTTTGTTCATCATTCGAAGCTTCCTAATCCCCAAACCACCACTTTCTTTACGACAACACAAATCATCCCATGCTACTAAGTTGAGCTTGCGATTGGGAGTGCATGAGCCCCAGATAAATTGACGAACATATTGCTCAATCTTATCACAAAGAAAATATGGTAGTTAATTCATTTGCATAGAAAAATAAGGAAGGCTTTGTAGAACCGTCTTGGCCAACCTCACACGATCTGCCAGTGAAAGACTGGAGGTAGTCCAACCCGTTAATCGTTCATGCAATTTCTCCAGGATGCCAGAGTAGGTTCTCCTGGTAACCCGTCTAAGCAGAATCGACATGCCCAAGTATCGACCTAGATCTTCTGTGGCCTAAAATCCCAGCCGGTGAGATAGTGTGACTTTCTTCTACCTTTGTACATTTTGTGGAAAAAAGACGACGATTATTGCAGTGTTGATTCACAACTCTGAATGAGTACAGAAATCCTCCACCAACTTTTGGATAATCCTAACCTGTGTCATGGAAGCTTCAGGAGACAGTAACAAATCATCTACAAAAAATAGATAAAAGATGGGAGGGCTCTGACAGTTAAAGTCAAAAGGAGCTCACTGTCTATATGCCACAGCTTGAATGATGTCTTGTGCAAGGCGCTCAATACACCATACAAATATATATGGAGAGAGCGGGTTGCCTTTGGCGAATACCTTTTATCGGGACAAAAGGATCCGAAGCCTCTCCGTTAATTAGAAGCGCATACTAGATGATATCACGCATACCATAATCAGATTTATCAAGTCCGCTGGAAGTCTCACCTGGTGTTAAGTGTCCCTATAAAATCCCATAACATCATGTCATATGCTTTCTCAAAATCCACCTTCTTGTTTTTACCCATAACATCATGTCATATGCTTTCTCAAAATCCACCTTCCAGTTTGTTTTTACACAGAATGGATAACTTCTTGGGCAAGAATAATATTGTCCATAATGTGTCTCCCAAGTACAAATCTCGTTTGGGCTGGGCCAACAATCGCCTTTTAAGCGGATGACTATCACCTTCAAGAATATAATGTAATTAACATTACATAGGTTGATAAGGCAAAACATCTTGATAGATGTTGCATTCTCCATCTTCGGGATAAGCCCAAGGATAATTCAAGTCATCTCTTGCGGAAGGATTTGAGTTCTGAAGATATCCCACACCAACTTACACACAGAAGTGCCGACTACATTCCAACATTTTTTGTAAAAGATGGGTGAGATGCCATCGGGACCTAGGGCCTTCATTGGCTTCATACTAAAGATGGCACTGAAGATTTCCTCCCCTATAATCAAACCCATCAAACTAGTCGTCACCTGATCAGCAATATGTGGAAAAAGATTGACCTTGTTCTCGAACATGGAGATACTAGTCTAACAAGTATATAGATTGGTAAAGTAGTCAATGATATGTCTCCTCAAAGCCTCCCCATGGAACACAGTTCCTTGATCATCCTTAAGGGCCTCTACTCTCATATTGCATTTTTTCTGAAGTACCCCATGATGGAAAAATCGAACAATAAGCAAAAATATTTTCAAAACTCATTTTTTCATTTATAAACATTTCACAATAGCAAAATTTATCAAAAGCTTATTTTTCAAACTTTTCAACTTTTCAAATCAATCATAAACAATTTCCAAAATTTCATGGTTGAAAACTCACTTTCTCATTTTTCAAAATTTTCAAATTTCTCACAATTCATAAGCAAATTCAAAATATGAATGCATCACAAATATAAACAAATCAGAAAACACATAACACATCAAAATGGTTTGGGTCAGTCCAAAACGGAACGTACTGCACATTCCCGCATAGCGGTCCTGTGCAACCGTGAACAGAACGTACTACACTTTCTCGCATAGCGGTCCAGTGTAGCCGTGAACTTATGAGAGTCCGAAATCAGAGCTCCAATGCCACTAGCGGGAAGGCGGGCGAAGCCTATAAAAAAGACAAATGCACTTGACCTAACTTATGGGACCTAACCAAACCCACATAACACATTTTACACTTGAAAAATCGAATTGCCCGAAGGCATATTTCGAAAACTTGGTTTTCATATCAAACAAATTTTCATTCACAATCCCAACCAAAATTTGCACAACAGTTTTTCAATTCACTCGAACACAATGTCATAGATAATGTCACATATTTCACACAAATTCATATGTCAAATGCACAATCATTCTCAAACCAGAAATGCAACGATTTTCATAATTTATCAAATCATTTAAAACTTATAACCATTTTTCAAAAACATTCGGAAACAAATAAAATTCGATACTTTCTTTCTTAATTTTTCGAAACCATTTATGTGGCTTATAATTCAAAATATAAACATGGTACCCACCTCAATTCCATGCTTAAAACTTGTCCATAGCTTCAATTGCTCCATTGCCTCACTTAATTTCCCTAATTCATGCCAAAAACCCTAATTAAATAACTATCCAAAATTGAGCAATTTAACCTTGCAATCTCCAAAATTGAGCTTAGTAACTTAAACCCATACAATATCCAAGCTATCTAAACCAAAATCTTTTCACAATTTAACAAAGCAAAATCTTCCTCTTACCTTAAACCTTCACTAATTTCGGAATTTCTTAGCTCCATAGGAAGCTCTCATGCTCTTCCACTTTTTTCCTCTTGAATCATCTTAAAATTCTCCTTGAAACCCAAGAAAATCGAAACCCTAGACTTTCCTTTCTTCTTTCTCCTTTCTCTTCTCCACCGAAAGCTCTCCCTCTTCCCTCTTCTTTCTTCTTTCTTTTCTTTCTAACTTAAACAAATTTGTGCTTCTCCTCTTCTTAAATGACATAGCACTCTTCTTGCATTTAATGAATGCAAAATGACCATTATTTCCTTACATATATGCCTTATAACTTAAAACCTTAAGTGTTCTTCCAAGTTTGCCCCTAAAATTCATTTTAATTCATGCTTACAATAGGACATTTTTCTAACCATCAAATTGAAGGAATTTGCTAAAACTTCCTTCTAGAGAAATGTTCCTCATTGTCTCACTTTCATAATGACACCAGTTTCTTTTAATTCGGTGCACTACTCCAAAAGTTAAACCTCAAACATTTCGGACTATGCTTATGCTAAAATATTTTCCAGCACTTTACTTCCATCCAAGTGTTTACATTCTTAATGACTAAATTGAAACTCAATTCCTTCATAAAATTTGTAGCCATATTTCTCTAGTTTAATCCAAATCAAGAATCACCTCATTTGGATGACTAGAGCAAAAGTTATGGCCAAAATACTTTCAACTCTGACTAATCCAAGAATGCACATGAAACCCAATTTCAATTCAGAAATTGAAAGTCTTTGAGGCTAAATTGAAATTTACTTCCTTCAGATAACTTGTACCCCCATATCTCTAGTTTATTTTGCAATAAGAATCAGATCAATCGAATCTCCACAGATCAAGAATTGCTCATAAGACTGGACCATGTTCAGAAAATTATCTAACTCACTTTGATTAAATCAAAATCTTTCCATTTAATCTTTAAAATCCCCAAACTTTCGATAGACAGATATAGGGATGTCTTAGGAATCCAACGCTTCAAAAATCAAGTCAATCGGATTTCAGACGGAAAAGATATAAGCATAAGAGTGAGAGAGGGTCAGATTAGGTCGAGCAAAACAAAGGTCGGTCGGGCAAAACAAAGGTCTGTCGGCCAAAACAGGGGTCGGTTGGCCAAAACAGAGGTCGATCGGTTGGTCAAAACAGAGGTCGGTCGGTCAAAACAGAGGTCAGTCCGCCAAAACAGAGGTCGGTCGGCCAAAATAGAGGTCGGTCTGCCAAAACAAAGGTCGGTAGGTCAAAACAAAGGTCGCTCAGCCAAAACAAGGGTCGCTCGGCCAAAACAAAGGTCGGTCTGCCAAAACAAAGGTCGCTTGGCCAAAACAAAGGTCGGTCGGTCAAAACAAGGGGTCTCTCCAAAACGCATACCTGACTTTCTATAATTCATAACTTTTTACACAGAAGTCAAAAATTCACAAACTTGGTATCAAAAGAAAGAAAAATGGAAGCTCTACAACTTCTATGAAGAACTAGAAAACTAATTCCATCTCTAAAGGGGTCAAAATCCCACTCAAAGTTTCTGTCCAATTTAAGTCTCCCTAAACAGTATCACAACTTCTAAAATTTCTAACTTTCATCTCCAAGGTCCAAAAATGTTATACTTTATATCAATGAAAAGATCAAAACATAATATAAAACTTTCATAAAGCACTTAAAGGCCATTTCAACCTCTAACTAGGTCAATTTTTCAATCAAAGTTTCTGCCCTGTTAAAACAAATCACCTAAACAACATCCAACTTCCAAATTTCACATCTTCGAATACCCACAATCAAAAATAACATATTATACGACATTGTAAAGCTATGCAATTTCTCTATAACGTTCATGTATACCACTTACTCCAATTCAAAACATATCAGTCCAGAATTTGCCTCAAAGCACAGTACACAATCCTACACTTAATGGACATTTTTCAAAAGCAAAGCAAAATACACTTAATTTCGAATAATCATAGCTTTCAATCTCGATATCGAAAAATGTCATACGTTATGGCGATAGAAAGCTTTTAATAGAAGCTATAATTTTCATAAAGATCATTTGACCCAAATCTGCTTAGATAAAGCTAGAACAATTCATAAAGATTTCAGATCAAAAAGTCAATGTTCTATTACTATTCATCTCCAAAAAGTCAAAATTGTAATTTCCTAAAATTTCACACTTTCACTATTCATTTCTTACTTTTCAACTGCATTAAAAACAATTCATTTACTTTAACTTTCATAATCTATACAAATCTACTCAAATATCAAAGTCATCAAAACCAATCAATTCTTTTCTCATCAATTTTCCTTAAAGCACAATAACATCAGTAACATAATACATATGCAAAAACACTCATTTCATACATTTAATATTTTTAAATTTTACTAAAAGATCGGGGTCTAACAGGGAGCCATTGGAAGCTATGAAGGAGAAGTATCCTCATCTCTTTATTGATTCAAGTAAGACTTTCGAGGACGAAATTCTTTTAAGGGGGGAAGAAATGTTGGGTCCCAATTCCTCTTTCTTATTAAATAAGCATGTTTAATTTATTTTGAGGTTTAGTTCGCCTAATTTCTTTTGGTTAGAATAATTTGAGGTTTTTAGTGCTTAAATTAATGAAATTAAATGGAGGGATTAAGTTTAAATTAGAGTTGGTATGGAGTTAGAAATTTAAGGAATAAGATGATATGGGGGGTAATTTAGGAAGTCCACTAATGTTTTTAAGGTTAAGTCTTATAAGGAGGGGGTATTTTAGCCTTTTAAGAATCATGAAAGGAAGAAGGAAAGAAGCAAATGGGCTTGTGGTCGTATGAGAGAAGGAAGGGGACGAAATTTGCATGTATAAAGAGAGGATAAGTGAAACTACGTAGTTTTGGGGCTTAGGTTTTAAAGTTAAGAAACAATTTGGCTAAGTCTTTAGAAGGGAACTTACGAAACTTACAAGAAAAAGAAAAGAGGGAGACCTTTGGTGGAGAAAAGAAGAAGAAGAAGAAGAGGTTAGGGCTTTGTCAATTCTTGCTTTAGAAAAGAGAATTTGAGAGTTCTTTAAGAGGGAAAAAGGAAGAGGAAAGGTTTAAGCTTCCATTAGAAGCGAGAAGCAATTTCGTGGGTGGCTTTTAAGGTGAGTTAGTTTCGAAATTCTTTGGAAATCTTTGATGAGTTTTGGTTTAAATGGCTTTGGAAAAGTATAGGTAAGGTTATATAGGAAGAATTACATGCTTTTGCTTCCTTAGAATTGCCAATTTTGACAAATCATGTTAGGTTGGAATTTTGTGTTTTGATGAAGGTCAAGAGAGGCAAGAGGAGTTAGAGGAAATGTTTTGATCAATTGAAAAATGATGTTTATGTGACATTGCTTTGTAATTGTTGATTTTGTAAATGTTTTGATCAATTGAAAAATGATGAGGATTTCTTTATGGCAAACATGCTTTTGGTAAAATTTCTTTGAAAAGAATTGTTAAAGAATTTTTTCATGCTTACTCTTAGTTATTAAATTGTTATCCACTGAGCCGTCGAGCTCACATCCCTTTTCTTCTCCACAGGTGACGAGCGAGAAAATGAGTAAGCGCATTGGGATTGAGGCATACTCCTATGCATTTTACTTTTGAAGCTTTATTTGGAAACAAAGCTTTAGATGCATTTTGGATCTATGATCTTTCTTTGTAATTTGCACTTTTGATACTTTTGATGTATTAGGGCTAAAATGCCCACTAAAGCTTTGTAACAAATCATATTATGATATGAATGAAAGGTATTTTAGTTTTCTTGTGTTTTGCATATGTTTCATAAAAATGGGTTGATGTATGGTTTGAAATTGTCAAAAAGAGTAAGATTGTGGTTGCTGCCATTTGAGTTAATTTTTGGGATTATATGGATTGATTTGGGAGTTGGGAGATTGAAGAATGTGGAGATTGAAGTCTTGTGTAGGTGCTGAAAATTAGTGGATGTGTTTGAAGATTTTGGTTAGTGAAATTTTAGGGGAGGTGCTGTCAAAATTTTTATAAAAGGCAGAAGCTTTGACTGAGTTTTTGACCATCTTAGAGTTTGAATTGGATTGAGAGGTCTTCTTGAAGAGTGTAGTTCATGATTAGAGTTTTCCATTTGTGCATCATATGTCACTTTTGGACTTAGGAATAAGAAGTTATAAGGTTTGAAAGAATGCAGTTACTGATGGAAAGGGCTTTGTCCAAGCAGTAATTTCGGAAGGGTTTTTCACTTCCTTAGAGCCTGCATTGATTTCTGTATCCTGCATGAAAGATGTAGATTGTCTTTTTTTTCTTTCCATTGAAGTATAATATGCTAATTTTGGGTTTAGGATTAAAAAGTTATGAGGTTTAGCAAGATTTAGTTACTGTTTGAATGGTCATTTTATAGGCAGTAGCTTTGAAGGAGTTTTTACCTCCTTTATAGACTAAATTGATTTTTTCTTCCTTCATGGAAGTTGTAAATCGTCTTTTTATCTTTCCATTGATATAAAATATGACATTTTTGGGCTTTTTTGTTAAAAGATATGACTTTTCAAATTTCTGTCATAGTGTGGAATAATTTTAGTTTGGGCAGTAACTTTGAACTAGCTTTTGACTCTCTTTAAGGACAAATTAGTTTTTGAATCCTTCATGGAAGTTGTAGAGCTTCCTTTTATCTTTTTATTGATACCAAATTTTTGAATTTTGGATTTCGGTGAGAAGAGTTATATATTTTCAAAGCTTCAGATGTTTTAATTCGATTTTTAAAAAAAGAGTTTTCGGATCTCGCTGGCGCCCTCGCGAGGGCGAGCGCCTCGCCCTGCGAGTGTCCTAGCGAGGGCGAGCGCATCGCCCATGCAAGCGACTCGCGATCGCGAGCGCTCTCGTGCGAGGCGACTCCGTTTGCCATTTTCTAGATTTATTTTTATTTTCTGATTTTTCTTGTTCCAAATTCAACCTCCTCTCACTCTTTTGCTTGTAACTTTTTTGTTTGACCTCCGATTTAATTGATTTTCAAAGCATTGGTTTTCTAAAAAAAATTTCTATCCTCTCATGAAAAATTTAAAATTTTCGGGTTTGATTTGAATTTTATAGATTAAATCGAAGGGAGACAATTTAATAGAGATTTTGAATATGATTCTGTTTTTTGGCGATTTCTCGATTTATAGAGATCCGATTGAGGTGATTTTTAGTTCTTATTATTATAGAGACATGAAATTTTTATTTTAGCTTAAGAATCGGATTTAATTTTGGGCTCTAAGCAGATCAATTTTTCAGGAGGAAAATTAGGATGAATCTTTCGAGATCCGTTCGGAAGTAATCGAAATGGGTTCGGGTGATGGTTTGACGTGGTGGGGAATTCCTCCTTCGTGAGATGAGCGTTCAGATGTCACGTAGGACGTCGGACACGTGACTCTCCAGGGTAGGGTTCCAACAAAGAAGATCAAGGGTGGATGTCAAAAGAAGAAGAAAATAATTATGTAAGTATAAAAATTTGTTTAAATTTTTAGTTTATTTACTTATGTAGTACTAACTAATAATATTTGCATTGAATATTAGTTTTGTTTTTTCATTTTAGAATAAGATTCAAGAGTTGTTACAAAAATCAATGTTTGAGAGGAATGAGGTCACTATAGTAGACATTTGCAATATGGTGCTTAGTACATGTTTTGGTTATATCAAAAGTCTTAGCTTTGGCCCTAAGCCAAATGTTTCAACTTCATGAAGATCTACATTTATTCAATGTCTTGAAGAGGAAAACAAGACCCTTAAGTTTGAATTACAACATACTAGAAAAAAGTTTGTCAAACATGATAAGTACCTCAAAAAATACTTGGTCTAGATTATCAAAGTTGTGAAGATTAAAGTGAGTGGTATCAATTACATCTTTTATACTTTTTAATTCTGTTTGTATTATAATTTAAATTTAATACTTTTTTTCTCATATTAACGATTTGAAGAAAATGCAATGGATGAGTGATTTTTATTATAATTTGTAAACTAGTCTTAGTATTTATTATTTTGTATATAAAATTGTTAAAGTTGTAATTACAATCTTATATACGAAAATATTTAATGATATTTTATTTTTATATACAATTATTCAAATTATCAATTATTTTTTGTAATTTTATAATAAATTAACAATGAAAATATATACAAACATTATATACAATAATATAAATTAAAAATATAACAAATAATTTATTCCAACATGATATAATATTTCGTTAAAATGTAAATAAAACTTTGCCTACATTTTACAAAACGTAGCAAAAAATATTTGGTTACATTTTAAAAAACGTAACTAAAAATTTTTGGATACATTCCGTAAATGTAGCTAATAGATTTTGCTACGAAAAGTAAGCGTCATCAAACTTATTGGTGATGATTCCTACTATCGTTGCTAAAAGTTTTTCGCTACAAAATAAACCGTAGGCAAAATTTTTAAGTAACGATTAGTATAAAATATCACCTATAGTCTTCAGTTACAAGAACTTTGCGACATTTTGGGTGATGAAACTAAATCATCCTCAATTGCTATTAGCAACGATTTTAGTACTTTTATCTACGTTTTTTTCGTATCCAAAAGTCAATTTTATTGTAGTGAAAATTTGGTTATAATTCACTTAAGCTAATTCATAGGGAGGAACAAAACAACGAATTTGAGTTATTGAGCAGCCAAAATTGTTGATCATCCTACATGTCAATAATTGAAATATATACTGTGCTTATGAAATTATAGATGATTATATAATCATGGACTTCAACGACCACTTCTTATTTCAATGTCATTTAGTTGAGTTACTAAATGCAATCTTAGTTAGGGTCATCTTTTCTAGAACATTAGATTCAAATTACTTCATAAAGTTAAATGATTGAATTAAGTTATATTCAAGATTTTAAAATGTGAAGTTTAATTATATTGTAATTTATAAATATTATAATTATTGTGAATAATGTAAAATTAATTATAATGAATAAATTATCTTTTTATTTGTCATTTTTTCAACGAGTGTCGACTCTAGTTCTTGCCATTTGAGTTGACAAAAGGCGAATCGAGACAGCCTAGCACGCAAGTGACCTAGACAGCTTTTATATCTTCAAGTTGGTGGCAAAAGTCAACCAGTTTAATGACATAACCATAGTAGCATAGCTTAAAAGGGATTTGGCCAATTGCTTCAGTGCGCATTACTCTGAAATAATATTCATAATTTTTGTTAATAATTTATTTTAGTTAATTAAATATATAATATTAAATTAAATTATTCATAATTTATTATTTATTAATTTGTTCAATAATTAAATAATATATATTTAGTAGTAATAAATCATACTATAAAATAGTATACAAAATTACTTTTTCTAAGTTTTTTACTTAATATGAAAATAAAATTAAAAATTAAAAAGAAACAAGAAAACGAATAATCTAAGTAATTCCATGTCTAACTACGTTAGAGTAATTTGGGATAATAATTTTTATAGGACTCAATAATTTATAATTATATATTTTAATAAATTAATTATTTGAAATTTGTGATTTAAAATTGAAGAAGATCTTTGTACCATTTAATTTCAAACACTTGAGGAATTCTCTATCCACTTAACCCACCTTAGATGGTAGCAGGGTAAGTGTCTGTTTGAATAAGCTTATATCAATAGAGCTTTTGTTAGTAGAACTTTCATTAGTAAAGCTTTTATCAGTAGAGCTTTCAAAAAGAGCTTTTATAAGAAGTAAATTGACTGTTTTGCTATCATTTAAAAAGAACTTTATCTGATAGATCGTTTTGCAACATAAAAATAAAAATATTTTTAATTTTAACTATATTTTATTTTGTAATAAAATTATTTATGCACATAAATATTATTTAAAATATATTAAACAATATGCAAAGTACAATATATTAATTATTATATAATTTTAAATCATATAAAACATAAATAAAAATATATTTAACGAAATCTTTAATATGGATTATAATATAAATACAACTAATCTTAAAACAAGTATTAAAACATATAAAAAAGGTCAAATAATATTATATAAATTTCAAAATAAACGTGGAGATGTGTTTGTGGATATTATGGAAATTATGTGTAAAGAATAAAGGTAAAAGCACTTAAAATAGTCTCATTAGTTGATATAAAAATCTACTTGAAAATATTTTTTTACGAAATTTCAAATTTGAGCTTCTCAAAATTAATTTTGTATTTTAACTTCTGAAAAATCATTTCTATAAAAAATACTTTTAAATTTTACAATCAAACACTCAATTTTTAAAAAAATAATATCTACAGTAAAAAAACGTACTTTTAAAACCTACAAAAAAACTGAACAAACAGGCTCTATGTTTATTCCCGCTTATGCCTTAAATCATTCACTATTTTCCGCCCTTCAGACCAGACGTGTCTCGTAGGGTCGAAACTTCGAAATCAATAAATTTGGAGTAGCAAGAGAAGTCATAAGTCAGAACACGAAACTTTTTGACTTGACCTGTGACGGTTATTGTCATCTGAGCAGACATTGAACATATAATGCAAGTGGGGGCGGCGCTTGCAAGTTGGCCAAAACGCAAACTTAAATTTTCAACCCAACTGGGCAGCGACTATGTCCATATCCTGAGCTGAAGGAGACTATAGCGAATACAGCATTTATGAATCTAATTGGCGTGTTGTCTAGCGCAGGGTAAGGAGACAATAATGACGGGGGGACTTGAACTGGAATGCAGACCAATATCACAAAAGCAAGAAAAAAGGAGTTTCAATTCCACGGCGTTTCCAACACGTAAAAACTGCAACTTTGACGGCGAGGCGATCTCTGGTCGCACACGTTCTCTAGAATAGCCAACGTAATTCCAAGTGTTGCAAAATTCCAGGATTTCAGCTTGAGGCGAAAGGCAAGGAAGGAAGATCTGCTTTTCCATGAGTCATTTTTCTTCCTTGTTCAGCGGCAAGAATGTTTATGGAAAGATGACTTTATAGGTTGAAGGTAACATTTAGTGCACAAGTCTTCCTGTTGGGGTCACAAATGTATGGAATTTTTTTTGTATTTTTATAATTGAATCTATAAATTTTTGGTCACAAAGGACAAAGCTACTTCATATTACTACATATAATGTTGTTATTAATAGACAATTGAGTAATTTGTGTGTATTACATGTTTAAATGTATAATTCGTTACATCAGAAAAACTCGTAATATGTTCAATTATTTTTAAAAAATTAATACTAATTTTGTTTCCTAATCATCCTGTAAAAATAAACTTTAAATAAGTAGCATTTCACCTCCAAAATAAAAGAATTCGTACCAATTGAAGTAAGTAAAATAAATAGTAAAATGGAAAAACTAACCCTACACCTGCCTATAAATATGATAGCGTGACTCCCAAATTAATATCCCCTGAAGCCTAAAAGGTTTCAAGCAAGTCCCAAGATCTTCTTTTAACTAGCAATCATGCAATACTTGAACACAAGACCTCACGCTGCCCTATTGGCAAGCCCCGGATTGGGGCATCTCATCCCAATCCTCGAGCTTGCCAAGCGCTTGGTTAGTAGCCATGGCTTCCAAGCAACAGTCTTTGTGGTCACAACGGACTCCTCGCTCTCTAAATCCCCGATTTTCAAGGAATTACTACCTGTCCCTGACCAGCTAAACCTTGTTCTACTACCACCTGTGGACATTTCCAACCTCATAACCCCTTCTACTTTGATCTTGACACAACTTGCAATCATGATGCGAGAGGCTTTGCCGAGCTTTCGATCTCAGATACTAGCCATGAAGATTCCTCCCACTGCTCTTATTGTTGATTTATTTGGAACTGAAGCTATGAGCATAGCTGAGGACTTTAACATGCTAAAGTACGTGTTTATTACTTCCACTGCATGGTTTCTTGCACTTACTATGCATGTACCAACAGTCGACGACGGGGTGATAGAAGACGATCACGTTAAGAACCGCCGCCCTCTACTTATTCCCGGATGTATGTCACTCCCTTTTGAGGACACAATCGAACCTCTTCTGTTACGGAATGATCCGATATACGTTGAGTATCTGCGCATGGGGCTTAACATACCGACTGCTGACGGTATTTTGGTGAATACATGGCAAGGCTTGGAGTCCTCAACACTTCTTGCACTTAAAGATACAAAGAAGCTGGGGAAGGCGAATCAGGTTCCTGTATATCCCGTGGGACCATTGGTCAGAGCAGCCAAACCAGGAGCAAGGAGTGAGGTGCTCTGTTGGCTGGATGAGCAGCCAAGTGAGTCGGTGATCTATGTTTCATTTGGGAGTGGCGGTACACTCTCTGCCAAGCAAACAATAGAGTTGGCTTGGGGACTGGAGTCTAGCAAGCAGAGGTTTGTATGGGTGATACGTCCACCAACGGTGGATAATGATGCGGCGGGGGCCCTCTTTCAGACCGGCCGTGGATGCAATGACTTCTTGAGTTTTCTGCCTGATGGGTTCTTGACTCGGACTTCCAATATGGGACTGGTGGTTCCGCAATGGGCGCCACAAACTGGGATCTTAAGCCATCCATCGATAGGTGGGTTCTTATCGCACTGTGGATGGAACTCGACTCTGGAGAGTCTAGCTAGTGGGGTGCCGATGATTGCATGGCCTCTATACGCAGAGCAGAAGATGAATGCTGCAATGCTTACTGATGATCATATAGGTGTTGCCATTCGATCCAAGGCATCACCGACAGAGGACTTGGTAACTAGGGAGGAGATTGAGACGATGGTTAGAAAGATCATAGAGGACAAAGGTGATTCAAGAAGAATCAGGGCCAAGTCACTACAGTCTAGTGCTGAGAAAGCTTTGAGGAAGGGTGGATCCTCTTACAATTCACTATCTCAAGTGGCAAATGACTGTGAGATTAGATTGAGGTACCTGAATTCGAGGATTCAAGGAGCTTAAATCTATTGCAGGATTTTACGCCGAAAATGTATGATGTAAATGTTAACCTCCTCGAGACGTCCTGAAACTTCCCAAGTTTCAGGCACTACACTATGTTGATCTTCACCTGCTTCGAGTTTGAAGTTCTAAATAAAAGAGCTAATAAAACATGCTACAACAAGCTAATTGTGTTTTGAATTGTCAGGACTCTGGCCAAACTGAATGGACACTGAAATAACTGAATTAGGACTAATTATTAAAAGAAATCGAAGTTTAAAAGAATCCAATAGGTTAGTCATATCAACTACATGTCGACATGCAACTGATGCTTATGAACCAGTTTTTCTTCAAACATCTTCCCCCGTCAGAGAGCCAGAGAGGAAGTACCAACAAATCACACTGAGCATGGCCAATAGGTTCGATTAGATAGCACTTTTTGCCTCGTTCTCCGCACAAAGTTTGTTACTTCAATGCCAAATGATAATCGGCGATTGTATCTGGCTGTTAGTCATATTCTCCAGTCTTATGCCAAAGCTTCCATCTTGGTAGTATCCAGGATCTAAGAATCGCAACGTTTGACAGAAAAACAAGATATATGATTGCCGCATGGACTCTCAGAACTTGAGTTCTTCGACTGAGCAAGCCAAAGTAAACTGTGGAAGAATTCGTAAGAATTATGTCTAAGATGTTCGTGAAATCAAAGCATCCACCATATGTTAACAAGGTTAAGCACAGGGCATGTTTCAGCCTGTGGGCCATATATATAATAGCTGATGACTGCATTTGGAACAAATAAGGGAAATTGTGGGGGGAACTCAAGCCTCCAAAACTCTGTAGCTCATGACTCATCACGCATAAAAAAATAGAGAATGGTATAGATTTTATTAATAATATCTGCTGAATAATATATAGCAAGCGACACCAATTTATACATGTATTATAAGAGGAGACAATCAGACACACTGGCCAGTTCACTACTGTATCGACATATTCTGTGATTATGGCTCACGACAATTGTTATTATGATAAATTTTGGAAGATAGTATGGCAACGGATTGACCCTTAACGAATTCGCTCATTTCTTTGGCTTCTCACACAAGACTGACTACTAACTAATCAATCACGAAGGCTCAAACGACTAACTACTGATGTTGCGTGCTATCATTGTTGGACAAAAGAATCCTCGCTACATGATGTGCAGGATGTTAAGAAATCTCTAGACTCATCCTAATTTGTTATACCAGATTTTGTTACCCGATTTTGTTATTTCATTCTGTTAGCATCTTTTCTCTGTCTGTACAGTTTTGTTACTCGATTCCCTTGTATATATACTAGCTCACTGTATCAATACAAACGACATACACAATTCTTTAATTTCTGCATTTCTCTATATGGTATCAAAGACATCCTAAGCATAACTGCTATCTTATTTTTCGATCCTACTCTCTCCTCATGGCACCCGATACTTCTCTTCTGACTGACGGTACCTCCGGTCTCATCTTCCTCAGCATGCAATCCATCTTCAAGTTAACTGGCACCAACTATCCGGCGTGGCGAGTACAGATTTCTTCCCTTCTCATCGGCTATGATCGTATGGGCTTTGTTGATGGCACTCACCCTTGTCCCGATGAGAATGATGACTCCTATAAACAATGGGTACGATAGGATAAACTTCTGCTTCATGCACTTACCACCTCTATCGATGCTACCATTACCAATATGCTGGGGTCCATCACCTCCTCTCAACAAGCCTGGGCACTCCTTGCTCGGATATGATGTTCGCCAACAAGTCGCAGTCCCGCCTTATGTCTCTTAAAGAGACTTATTGCTCTTACCAAAGTTGACTCCTCCATCTCCGACTATCTTCAACGTATCAAGAGCATTGCTGATGAACTTGCCATTATTGGTGGTCCGGTTGATGACACTGATCTGGTTGTACACACTCTCAACAGCCTCCCTTCTGACTATCGTGATCTCTGTGCTGCCATTCGTGCTCGGGAACAACCCATTTCTTTTTATGATCTTTTTGACAAGCTCACTGATCATGAATCCTTCCTGCTTCGACAATCCCAACTAGCTGACTCTCCTCATCCTCTCACGGCCAATACTGCTACTAAAGTCTGGCCGTCGTCGTCTCATCAACCTATGCGATCCCAGTTCACCTCCCCTTCGGTGTATGCCCGCCAGCACACTCCACAAGGCCCGATTCACTCCTATCATCACATCATCTGTCAATATTGTAAAAAACCAGGTCATACTGCCAAGGTATGTCGGAAACTGCTTCGCCGAAGATCTGGTCCTCCTGTCGGCAACTCTGGTGCGTACCACTCTCCCTCCGCTCACTTTGCTGGCTGTTCTGGTACCCCCTACCCTTCCAGGCCAAACTTACCATTCCCAAGCCCTCCTACCCATTGGCCATCCAGTCCCCAACATGCATAGTCTGGCCCAACAGCCTCCCCTACAACCTCCCTTACCTTCCTCTTCCCCATGGATTCTTGACTCCGGTGCCTCCCACTATGTCACTAACGACTTAGCTCAACTTTCCCTAACCTCTCCGTATTCAGGTAACGATTCTCTGCAAATGGGTGATGGGTATAACCTCCCGATAACACATACTGGTAGCTTCCGTTGCTTTCCTCCCTCCAAATTATTGTTATTTAACAATGTTCTTCATGTTCCCAATATCAGTTGTAATCTTATTTCCGTAAAACAATTTTGCACCACTAACAATGTTTCTGTGGAACTCTTTCCTAATCGGTTTCAAGTGAAGGATCTCCGGACGAAGGAAGTCCTCCTCTCGAGGATGTGTCACGGTGACCTCTACACCTTTCCCCTACCACCATCCTGCCCCTCTGCTTTCCTGACTACTATTTCGAGTCATGTGCTTCTGCATCACATTCTCGGTCATCCCTCTTCCAAAGTAATGTCCCATCTTCAGACCACCCAACACTTTCGATGTCCCTCTGCACTTCCTCTACCTTGTATTTCTTGTGCATGTGCCAAAAGTTACAAGCTCCCTTTCTCAACTCAGCGTCTTCACAACACCCCGCCATTGGAGTTACTGTTCTCTGATGTTTGGGGTCCAGCTCTGGTGTCTTCTATTGATGGTTTTCATTTTTATGTTGTTTTTATTGATCATCTTTCTAAGTATGTCTGGTTATATCCTCTTCGTCAAAAATTCGATGTTCTTGATGTTTTCATTTCTTTCAAAGCTTTTGTCGAAAATTTATTTAATTTCAACATTAAATCACTATATACCGACAATGGTGGTGAGTTTATAAAGCTTCGTCTGTTCTTATCTAAGCATGGCATCTCTCATTTCTCCACTCCTCCACACACTCCTCAACTAAATGGCGCCTCTGAACATAGCCACCGTCATATTATTGACACAATACGATCCCTTCTTCACTTTAGTCATTTACCACCAAAATTCTGGTCTCATGCGGCTTCCACAACCGTCTACCTTATCAGCCGTATGCCCACTCCCCTCCTCTCCATGAAATCTCCCTATGAACTACTTCATCAATCTACTCCCACCTATAATAATCTTCATGCCTTTGGTTGTCTCTGTTTTCCTTGGTTACGTCCGTATACGGATCACAAGTTACAACCTCGTTCCATCCCTTGTGTCTTCGTTGGTTACTCTCGTCATCAATTTGCGTACCTCTGTTTTGATCCCACCTCCAACAAAATTTATACTTCTCATCATGTTAAGTTCTTTGACAATTAGTTTCCCTTTGCCACTATGTCATCCTCCTCTCCCTCTTCTATTCCCACTATCTGTTCCCCTTCTACCTCCCTCCCCCTCACCACCCCTCACCAGGTTATCCAACTTCGTCCCGTGACACCATCCTCTCTAGAGGCTGCTCTTCTGCCATCCCCAGCTCCTGCACCGCCGACTCCTCCCTCCCCTCCACCCCCATCACCTGAACCTACTTCGGATCCGATCCCTATCCCTCCGACCCGAACACATCCCATGATCACCCGTTCTCAGAATAATATTTTCAAACCTAAAGTTTACCAGGTCACCAAATACCCCCTGCCAGCCATGGAGGAACCGAGCACCATCTCTGAAGCATTACGACACCCGCATTGGCGAGCCTCTACTTCTGAGGAATATAATGCCTTGGTATGGAATGACACTTGGGACTTAGTTCCGGCCACTAATTCGATGAATGTTGTGGGCTGCATGTAGCTATTTCGGACGAAACGCAAACCTGATGGCTCTATCGATCGCTATAAGTCATGACTTGTTGCCAAGGGCTATAGCCAATTTTCGGGCATTGACTTCAAGGAAACATATTCTCCAGTTGCTAAACATCAGACTATAAAAGTCATCCTCACTGTTGCGCTCTCATCTGCTTGGCCTCTTCACCAGATGGACGTTAACAATGCATTTCTTCAAGGCCACCCTCAGGAAACAGTCTATATGAAGCAACCTCCCAGCTACGTTCATTCGAATTTTCCACAGCATGTCTGTCGTCTTCGCAAGCCCATCTACAGTTTACACCAAGCACCGCAAGCATGGTACACTGAGCTCCGGGGCTTTCTCCTTCACTAACGAGTGCTAGCGATTCATCTCTCTTGATTTATCATGTGAACAATATAACTATGTATTTTCTTGTCTATGTTGATGATCTCTTACTCACAGGGAGCTCTTCGGTCCACCTAACTAATTTCATGGCAGCTCTCGCCTCCCGGTTTTCATTAAAGAACCTTGGTCTTCTGACCTATTTTTTGGGGATTGAGATCACTCCTACTGTCAACGGTCTCTTTCTCTCTCAACAGCGGTATGTTCATGATCTACTCCACAAGTTCCACATGGATGCTGCCAAGCCATGTGCGACACCACTGTGCACGTCCACGGTACTCAAACTGGATGATGGTACGACACTGATAAATAGCACCTTGTACCGAAGTATACTGGGCACACTGCAATATGTAACTATTACCCGCCCAGATTTGAGCTATGCCATTAACAAGCTTTCTCAATTTATGCACCGGCTTCTCAATTTATGCACCGGCCGATAGGCACCCACTTCACTCAACTTAAATGCATGCTAAGGTACCTCAAGCATACTCATGACTATGGTTTACACCTCCATCGTCCCCCACATCTCAACCTGACAACCTATAGTGATGTTAATTGGGGCGACGACTTTGATTTGAAAACGTCCACATCTGCTTATGTAATCTACCTTGGGGGCAATCCTATATCATGGTACTCTAAAAGACAACACATTGTAGCAAGATCCTCTACCGAAGCTGAATATCGAGCTGTCGCCAACACCACTGCTAAACTTCTATGGTTACGACACTTACTGGAGGAGCTTCACATACCCTCTACGGGTGCCCCTAAGATTTTCTATGACAATATCGGTGCCACTTATGTCTGCTCAAACCCAGTTTATCATTCTCGCATTAAGCATCTATCATTATATTATCATTTTGTTAGAGAACAAGTTCAGATGCAACGTCTTCGGGTGTCCCACGTCTCCACTCACGACCAAATTGCTGATGCTCTCACCAAGCCTCTCTCTCGTGCCAAATTTGAACTCTTTCGGACCAAGATGACCGTCTCTTCTCGCCAATTCATCTCAATTCTCTAGACTCATCCTAATTTTTTATACCAGATTCTGTTACCCGATTCTGTTATTTCATTTTGTTAGCATCTTTTCTCTGTCTGTACAGTTTTGTTACTCGATTCCCTTATATATATACTAGCTCACTGTATCAATACAAACGACATACACAATTCTTTAATTTCTGCATTTCTCTATACAGGATTGCCCTAAAGCACATAGTTTGTGGCTTGCATTCCCTCTACAAGTAGTCTCTCTTGATTTATTCAATCTAAATACTCATGATTGGCTAGCTCTGAACCTTTAAAAGCATCAGCTGGTTTTTGGCTTTGACTTGTCACTTATTTTTGGTACCACTTGTTGGTTCTTATGGTCCTGAAGGAATAAGGCCCTCTTTGAAGACCATTTCTCTTGGTTGATTTCTCCTGCATACTATGTCCTAGGATATGTTCACCAAATTTATAATGCTTTGATCTAACAAGGTAGATCATATTATGGTTATAGGCCTCGGTGCGAGCAACTTATTGGCTGGTGTAAATCTACTCATGGTTGGGTGAGATTAAATACAGATGGGGCGTGCAAAAGCTCGTTCACTTTGGCCACAGTCGATGTTCTTATTCTTGATAGCTCAGGTGCTTGGCTTGGAAATTTCGTGCAAAATATTGGCTAGTGCTCCTCTGTATCTGCTGAACTCTGGGGAGTTTTTTCTAGTCTCAAGCTTGCTTGGGATCTTAGATATCGTTGAGTGGAGCTAGAAATGGATTCTCTAATGGTGATAAATATCCTGTCAGACTCCACTAAACAAACAATGTCTCTCAATCTCCTAGTTATGAAAATCAACGAGTTGTTTACTCAAAACTGGGTAGTTTTACCCCGACATGCCTATAGGGAAGGAAATAGGTATGCCGACTAGCTCGCCCACTTTGCTGTACATTTTGAATTAAGCGTTACTACTTTTATTGACGTACCTATAGGGTGCCTCTCTATTCTTCTAAAAGATATGGCTGGAATTAGCTTCCCTAAATTAGTCATATAATTTTTATCTTTTTTCTCCTTTCACAAAAAAAAAACAGAAGACCTGTATATGATAGATAAGGATAGAAGCAATATGCCAGTTAAATAGTTATAGACATAAATATAATTTTTAACACCTTCGGTGGGTGGGCAATAAGGGTCACTGAAACTATTGAACCCCCAGTAACTTGGTGAATATATCTCCGACTTGATCTTTACCGATAGAAAACCAATATGAATATTGCCTAGGCAACTAGTTTCTAGGCAAAGTGATAATCGAATTCTATGTGTTTTTTAAGGGCATAAAAAAATGTATTAGTGCTCATGTATGTGACACCAATATTATCACACCATAACACAGGTTTTATGGAATATAAAATACTAAGTTCTTGGAGAAGAGATTGTACCCACAAAAGCTCAGCATTTGTGTTAGTAAGTGTCTTACATTCATTCTCTGAAGATGATCTTGTAATTATTGGTTGCTTTTTTCCAATATAAATAGCATACCGAATGGTAGATCAGCGATCATCAAGAAAAGTTTCTCAATTTCCGTTAGAAAAGTACTGAAGGCAAATATTGTTATCTTTGGTAAAGAAATGTGCATGATTAATTTTATGCTTTAGGTATTGAAGAAGGCATCAGTTGGTTGATGCATAAATTAATATAGTCTATTAACTGTGAAACCATTGTCTTGCCTTGTAAATGTAGCATATTGTAAGGCATCCAATATCTGGTCATGTAATTGAGCCACTTGAAAGAAAATATCATTTTCACGAGTTAACGGTAAGGACGTTGTCATAGGTGTGAGATAGCTTTCAGCATCCTACAAATCAGTCTTCACTAACATGTTATGAACATGTTTTTATTGAGTCATAGATACCTATGGATGTATGATTAACTTGGACACCAAGAATGTTGGCCCCCGAATTTTTCTTGTTAAATAAAGCATGATTTAAATAAATTATGAGGTTTGATGGATAAAGTTTTGGAGCTACTTGTTATGTAAATGTTAGTAGAATTTATTATATGATTTGGTTGTATTAAAAGTGGTAGGAATGCATAAGGGCATTTTAGGCAAGTCACTTAAGCATATAAGGCTATAAGGTTTAATGGAAGGGCAAGTTGGGCATTTCACACTTATTAAGGGTATACAAAAAAGAAGAAGTTATTGTGTTTTGCTTGAAGAGGGAAGAAGAAGTCGTGGAAGAAGAAGAGAAGAAGAGGAAAACTAGGGTTTTTGGAGATCTTGAAGAATTTGACGAATCTTGGAGCTAAACAAGTAAGTACAAGACTCAACCCTTCTTAAGTTGTTGAATGAATCATGTTAGTGATAGTTAGAAGTGAAAATGAAGTGGATTATGTGAAGTGATTTGTTGTTAAATGGTGTATTCAAATATTGCAATCTTTTAGGTTTAATGATTATGTTGTGTTTGTGAATGATTTTGTGTTGAAATGAGTTTAGAAATGAAGTAGGAATGATGATTTAGGATTAAGATGAGTTATTTGTGAAATATGGGAAGTATGTAGATGAAGAATGTCAAAAATCAGGTTTCGAGAGATTTTTGGTCACGCACGTTCTTGGCGCAGTGGCGCCCACGTCATGACGCACGCAGTGCCCACGCGGTGTCTTGCGGCGCGCCTCATGATGGCGAGCTCAACTTTCCTGCACAGACATGTTTTGGTATTTTAGCCATAACTTTTTGTGTAAATGTGCAAATAAGGCGATTTTAATTCGTTGTAAACTAGAGACAAAGGTATACAAGTTTTATGAAGAAAAGAAGTTTTAATTCAGTTTATAAATATCTCAATATTTGGATGGAAGTGGAGTATAGAATATAGTCTCAACATAAGGATAGTCCCAATATGTTTAGAGTATAACTTTCAGATTTCTGAAACAAATTGAATGATTTTAGAGTCATTAGAAACTTAAGACAATGGGAAACATTTTTTTAGAAGAGAATATTACCATATTTTTTCATTTACTTGATCATAGTGACCGTGAAAAATTGACCTGAATGTTTGGACTTTTGGAAGAGTTTGAGTTTTTAGAATTTATCTTAGTGAATATGCAATATATGGGTCCACAAATTGTATTCCTATTAAATGGGAATTTTGCATTTAATAAATGGAATCAAGGAAGGCAAGAGGATCAAGAGGAGAGGCATCTTTTAATCATGTATCCAAGCAAGGAATTCAGGTGGGTTTCATGTTTATAATTTAGAAATGAGCCAATAATGTTTTCTTCCAAATCAAAAATGATTTCAATTTCTTCATAAATGTTGTTTTTGTTTCTTTTGAATGATTTGTAAAATTGCTACATGTTTCGATATATGAACTTTGTTGATGAATTTCAAAATAAAGATGGGAATGCATTGAATCATTTTATGTTATGCCTTGGAAAATTCATGACATTTTGTATATTCGGAAAAAAGAAAGAGCATGAAAAGTATGAAAGCATTTGATAAAATGATTTGAGCATGAAATGAATATGTGCTTTATTTGGGCAAGAGAGGAACATTTCATTAGTCATGTGCACGTCGACATATAGCCTTCTCCTGGCTGCCCGCTTGAGGCCACGAGATCCTGAAAAATCGGACTCGTTTTGTTCAAGGTATAAACTTCGGTTTATCCGTTTTGTTCCACGGAACTCTCGAGCCATTGCATCTTTGAATGGTCAAGTGTGTTGCATAAATTGAGTGTTTTATATTGATGGTTAAATGGATATGCTGTATTGATGTGATGACATTTTAACTATGAGTTTTGAATTCAAATTTTGAATTTGACTGAGAATTTGGGAACAAAATTTTTTTATGAATTCATTATGATTTTTATATGACAAATGAACACTTCAATGATTTTTCTTATTCTTCGTTATAAACTTGTTATCCATGAGCTTTAAGTTCACCCCCTTCTATCCCCACCTTCATTCAGGTTTTGAGTAAGAGATGGAGTGAAAGAGAGTCAAGGCATCACTCCCAATTTGCTTATGTTGTAATTTGAGTTATTTATGAAAAATACAAGGATTTGTCACTTTTCTAGGATTTCTAGTTCATGTAACTTTTATCTTTTGAGATTTTGGATTATTGTTGTAATTGTGGCTTGGAATGCCTTTAGAGCTTGTAAAACTCTATTCTATTGATGTTAAGGAATTACGAATTACGTATGGATGATGTTGAGTGGAAGTATGCATTTGAGTATATGGATTAGGTTGAGTGGAGCTTTGGTATACTTGAGGAAGTTATCGATTTGATATGAATTTTTTGATTGCGAATTGTTGTTACATACACATATATATAAGTGAGATGTGTTATGGAAAAAGGAACATAGAAATGGTATGAGACCTTAAGCTTCATAATTTCTTTGGATTACGCCAACGCTTATGGTTCAATGGTTGGACTCCGAAAACGGGACTCATCATGTTTGGTATCAGAGCAAGAAAAGATTATAAGGAACCACACTTAAGTATGATGGTATTTTGTTTAGAGTTGGATCTCGAAAACGGGAGCCAGCAAAAAACATATTGCAATTGATCAATGTCGTTATTGACTAGGGTTGTTGTTAATATTTTATAAGACTTGGACGAAATAAAAAAAAGGTTGCAATAAATCGACAATATACAAATATGTAAATTTTAAAGGCATTTTATTATTAAAATTTAATATCCATACATAAGTGACTTAATTTATAAATTTACATACTCAACAAAATATTAAATGATCATAACATCACTAATAATATCTTGCAAATGTTAGTAACAATGAAATCACTAAAATAGTAGTAGTAATAACAAAATAACAATAGCGACAATCGAACAACAATATTAGACGCAAAACACTAATAGAATTGTACTAACAACACACAGATGATCATGATTTATATAAAAAATTTGTTCATTTCTAGATGCACAATCATTAATAATATTATAAAAAATCAATATTGTCCAACATATCATTCTAGATACATAAAATAGCTAAACCATTTAACCTTTCTTGTGACATTGAAGACCTTAAGTAGGTTTTAATAATTTTAACTTCAAAAAATTTCTCTCAATTGATGTTATAGTCACAGATATAGTTAATAGAATTCAATAAGAAATTGAAACATTTTGGTAACAATCTGCAGCTTTAGCAAATTCTAAAGTTTCAACTAATGACATTAACTCATTTGACAAAGTCATTGCAATACTCTTAATTCAGGAAAAAAGATCATCTAAATCCACATCTGAAAAATTATCAAGAAAAAAATTGTTGAAAAATTAGTGGAACATTCTCTTAATTTGTTATTATCTAACGACCTCAACTTCTTTTAATCAAATAAGAATTAAAAAAATTTAAATATTAAGTAAGTTAAAAATACATTATTAATCTGAACTCACAGGTCAAAATTGTAAAAATCTTTTCCCACTAATTTTTAAGTTGAGTATTTTTTATTCATAAGTTAGATGGAAATAAAAAAATTTGAGTGTAAAATACACTCAAAATGTTTCAAAGGAATAATGTTAACATAGAAGCTAGAAAATGAAAATGGGAGTTAATAACATTTTTATTTTAACATTTGGATGAATGTCCATTGTAACATCCCGTCCCCGAAGGGAAGGGTAAATTGGTCAATTGGGACAAGCTAGTAATTTGCATTGCATATTTTGAATTGAACATTTATTTTGACCTCTAATTTTAGAGGAATGAGTCATTTGGTTCATGCACATGTAGGTACATGCATTCATGATATTTTTCCCGGCAATTATTTGTGATTGTGATGGGATTTGTGAAAACGATATGATTTATGATTTATTGGGAATTATGGAACATTTGGGTTTGAATAGTTGAAATGGAAATGTTTTAGAGTGACCGTCAATTAGTAATGACCCTTAGGAATTTTTCTGGAAATTCGGGAGAAAAAGTCCGGACTGGAAAATCCTCCGAGTGACGGACCGATCGATTTTATAGGACTGAAATGACTGTCTAATGGCTATGGGAAAATTTACTATATGATTCTAGAAATTAATATGACGAGTCATTGAAATTCGGAGATGAATTGGACTAGAAATGAAATTGAAAAGAGAAAGAGATTTAAACGTATTGTGAGGAAAAAGACAAGAGGCTTAATTGTTTAACCTTTAAATACCTTATTTTTTTCAAGCTTGGAAGAAAACTTGTTTCTTCTCTACCTAGGGCACGTTTTTCTTCTTCCCCTTCCTCGGTGATTTTCGATCTCCACCCTCGAGATTATTGCTTGTTACTTCCTTGTGGTTGAAGATTAATCAAAACCTTTGAGAGAGTGTTGATTTTCAAGAGCTTAGAAGCTCACCATTGGTGTTAGAGAAAAGAGGAAAGGGTTGGAAGATTTCGGAAGATTTGAGGATCGGATGCTCGATTTGGTAAGTGATTGGCTTTAATGTTGGTTATTTGTTAGTTAATGCATGCAAGGGTTTGATTGTGAATGATTGGGTTAATTATGGTTGAGTTAGGACTGGTTATTAGTGAGAGAAATGGGAAAATTCATCAGAGAAGATGATCGGAGTCCCGCACGTCGCGATGTGTGCTGATGGGCCTCGTCGCGACGAGCAAACAGTTACTCGCCGCGGCGAGCCCAGTTGGACGTCGTGGCGAGCGTGGAAATTTAACGCCGCGGCGAGTCTATTTTGTTTACGTCGCGGCGAGTTTGAATGAAGGTGTTACGCTTGCATGAAGCGTTCTTCACGCCATGCGAGCGATCTTTTACGCCGCGGCGAGGAGTCTTTGGTCGCGGCGAGGGACCTTTTTCTGAATTGAAATGGTTTAAATTTTGAGGCATAACTAATGGTGTAGACCTCCAATTGAGGTGATTCTTGATTCGTTATGAACTAGAGAAAGAGGTCTACAATTGAGGAAAAGAGAGAAAGTATTGAATGAAATTTGAGAATAGGTTCTATTACAACCTAAGGATTGTTTATTGATAATTGAGATATAATTGTGAGATTTCTGAATTTAAGGAAATGCTATTGAGAGTTTTGGAAACTGAGTATAAAGAGTGAATTTTGATATAGAGAATAGTGACACTGAAATTGAGGTTTTTCTTGAGAATATCCTAGTGTGTAGGACTTGGTAAATTGATTGAGTGTTAGAATTGAAATTGGTGGAGTGCTGTATTATGTTATTGAATTGAAATGAGTTATTATTGATCAATCGAGTGAAAGTTAGATTTTGACATGAGATAATGGAAATTGGGAATTGCGCCGGGAAGGTCATGAATAGGCATCGTACATCTTTTATTTCGGACATGTGCATCATTGAATCATTCTGATTGTGCATTTAGTAATGGATGACTATTTGATTGTTTAGAGGCACCGTTGGATCGTTATTCTACGGACAATGCTGGAGCTTCCAGGCAACAACTAGGAAGTTCAGGTGAGTAACCTAGTTGGTTTCTCAACCTAAATGTGTTTAATATTACGCACTTATGCTATGTGGAGTTAATGGAGGGTTATATGTGTTTGTTTTTGATTAATTTCAGACCACGGGTGTCCAAAGTATTGGAATGTGGTATCGAAGTGCTATTTGTGTGTACTGATTGTGAATGCTTAAAAGAAAAAGATTGTGAATGTACAAATTGATTATGACTGAAATACCGGACTAAAAGTCCGAAGGAATGGGAATTGGATATTGAAATGTAAATTGACTGTAAATGTAAAATTGGGACATGTGCATTCATGCATAAAGGCATGATCAGATAATGACAGTTGTGACCGGAGCAGCCAACGTATTACAGAGCTTTAAGCTCAACGCACAGGGCTTCGTGCCCAACGTATTTCAGAGCTTTAAGCTCAACGCACCATGCTTCGCGCCCACCGTAACAGGGCATTCAGGCCCAACGTATTCAGAGCCACAGGCTCAACGCAATGTGCCCGTCTTTGGGACAATTTCAGGCGCACGGTCACAACAACGTAATGAAAATGAAAAGTGTCACATGTGCATTTCATATATGAATGATTAAATGTGGATAGTGTGATATTTCCGAAAGTGATAATATGTGATACTGTGAATTGTGTGAATATGCATGAGTTGAGTGAACCATCGATGATGGTTTCTCACTGAGTTCTTGTAACACCCCACACCCGCAGGATCCAAACCCGACATCCACAGTGATATCCGGGTCCGTGCCCCGCGAGAATGGCGTGCTAACCACTCGATCAGAAATCAGTACATTACTTTTAAATAACAAATGCGCGGAAGTCTATCCAATAGGGTGCAAACATTTTCAATAGCCACTGAGATCAATCTTACGAATACAAATAACCATTTTAGTACAAAAGTCAAGACATGCAATGCAGACACGAACTGATCCCGACTTCTG
This sequence comes from Erythroxylum novogranatense, assembly GCA_029891385.1. Taxonomy (NCBI): domain Eukaryota; kingdom Viridiplantae; phylum Streptophyta; class Magnoliopsida; order Malpighiales; family Erythroxylaceae; genus Erythroxylum; species Erythroxylum novogranatense. Next base: position 18,432,485 of record CM057228.1, read on the forward strand.
ACCTTCACTTGAATCCTGCGAACATACTCGGTTTTGCTAACGGGTACTCTTGATTTCTGAAAAATAAGTTGCAATGTTGGGTGAGTTTGCGAACTCGGTGAGAAACCATCATCGATGGTTCACTAAATCATGCATTACGCAAATTGCGTATAGACGCACAAGAATATTAATTAACGTGATTATATAACATTTATGAGTCTATAACGATTTACAACGATATCTGATGTCGATAATAATAATACTGATGGCGTAGAGCGAGTTTACGTAATAGTGTACAGTAGTCTATATCAGTATATAGTATCGGTAACAATATTACAGTAGCATAATGCAGTTCACAGTATCACATCACAATTTGGCAGTTCAATCAATCATGTATATGATGCATATGAGACTCTTTCCGGTTATTGATGTTGTGCCCAAGTGCTCACCAAGAAATGATGGGGGACGCGTCGTGATTTCTTCCTCGGGCTAAGCCCGACAAGACAAATGTTCGAGCTCTAGGCTCTTTTCAAATGAGATTAGCAACTTGGGTCACGATCCTTTATCTGATCATGCATTTATGCATGCAATGCAGTGTTCAATAAATTCAGTATTCAGTAGCTTAGTATATGGCTATAAAAGCCCGGTAGTGTATTTCTCAAGAATATGAAATTCAAGATTCAAAGGATTCAAGAATTTCTGATGTATAGCTATAAAGCCCAAAGGTAACAAAGACTAAATGATTGAGAATTCGATCCAATACAAGAAACACATACAATGCGATCGTATTCTTTCCAAGAGTCATGCAATCATACAAAGGCAATTCACATTGTTTGATTCTATACTGAAGAGCATGCAACTCGGTCATATACATTTCAAGAATAATACAAAGGCAATCCAATCACATATAATTCAAGAATCATGTACTTCACGTTATCAAGTAATTTACAAATGAACATTTAGACACTCAAGAATTTGAGAAACCAACTAGGTTACTCACAGTAACTTCCGAGCTCATTGCTCGAAGTCCCAAAGAATGCCCGTGGAACGACGATCTAACGGTGCCTTTATAACAAAGACAAGAGATGCAGTCCATTACAAAATCGCTCAATTAAGCGAAGACAAGAATGCATATGTCTCTATGAAATTATGTCCAATGCATGATCACGATTTCCGGTGCTAAAACCCCATTTCGATATCCTATGATCGATCTCAACTCTTTACTCAATTGGATCAATGCTGATTTAGTTCAACCCTCAGTTCAGTTCAATTTTCTCAATTCATACTTCCTATAACAATTTCCTATCCATTGGTCAAATTATACAGTGAAAAACTCAATTAGAACTCCAATTGTCTCAATTCAATATTTTGGTCACACTATTAACCATAATTGACCTTAATCTCTACGAATCAGTACCATCATAATTAAATTCTAATTCTCATAATTATTCTCAATCGTAGACCTCTTTCCCTAGTTCGCAACGAATCTGGAATCACTTCAATTGGAGGTCTATACCAAAAGTTATGCCCAATAAAACAGTTCCCGTCGTCGCGACCTTGCGGCCTTCGCCGCGTCACAAACGGGTCGCTCGTCGCGGCGTGTAACACGCTCGTCACGGCGAACGCCTCACGCCAGCTCGTCGCGGCGTCAACCAAATGACGCTCGCCGCGACGTCCCCTTCTCCCTCGCCGCGGCGTGAAACCCTTTTGCCCGTGCTGAAATAATAATCCTTTCGCCGCGGCGAGGCCTCAGGCACGCCGTGACGTGCGAGTCGCAGGTCGTCTTCTCCGATCGGTTTCCGTCCAGTTTTCTCTCTAAAAACTCCCATTAACTCTCCCAACTACTCAATCAACCATAATAAATGCTATAAATGCCATAAAAACCATCAATAACAACATTAAAACCTTTAAAACTTACCAATCAAGCTCCAAATCCACGGATCTCACAAAAACACCGTAAACCCTAAAATGTTTCAAACCCAACGATGATCCACTCTAAGCTCCTCAGTCCTTTATCAATCACAATAGACTTGTTAGCCTTACACAATAAGAGGAAAATCACAAGAAATAATCAAAGAATCCTCACCCATGAGAGGAAACGAAGAACGCCATGGGAGGAGGAGAAGGAGCTCGCGATTGCCTTAGGAAAAAAATCCCAATTTTCCAAACCTAGCTATTTATAGGCATAGGTCTCCAAATCGGTCCAAATTTTAGTCTCTAAATTTCAGTAGCTCCACATATTTATTTCCTAACAGCCCCACTCTAACTTTTCCATTTTCATTGGACAATCCTTTCGATCTGCAAATAATCAATCGGTCAGTCTCTTAAATATTTTCGGTCAGGGCATTTCCTCCTGAATTTCCCGAAAATTTCCTATAAGTCACTATCAGATGCGAATCACTCTTGGACTAATCTAAATCAGTCATTCGACTCACTTACTCTTAATTTCTCAATCAGTCATAATCCAATCAGTCGATCAATACCACAATTACAATTAAAATGCCGCTAAATCATGACGCATGTACCCATAATAAATGCATATGCAAGAAACCAGCCTCTATAATTAGAGCCAAGAATAAAATCAATCAAGAATGCAATGAAACCTTTGGTCCGTCCCAATTTACGAGAATAATACCTTGCGATAGCAGGATGTTACAATTCACCCTCCTTATAAAAATTTCGTCCTCGAAATTTCATATCTGACGAATCAAGAGGACGGAGAGTTTATCCACTCTTTTCTATTCGATTCTCACTCATATTCTTATCAGTATTCACAAATCCCTACATTCGCATCGTAAACACATTTATCATTTCATAACTCTGTTTCCCAATCCAGTCCATAGAACATTTTATCAGTCAGGACCATCTTTAGGTTTTAAACCACTCTATCAATCTAGTTTCACGATGGTCACGCAGAGGCCATTTAATAACGATTTTAGTTCCCTTAACGATTCGACTCATAGTCATGATTGGGATCACTCAACCCCTATTACAGATTCACGTCACTGTCATCATTTACTCAATTCAATTATAGTCTTTGACTATGTTTAGACAATCACAACGGACTCTAAGGATATCAGTCTCACGATTGCCTCAGCAGTCACATTCATTAATCATTCCCACAATTTAATATTCAATTTCTCACTCTAGACCTTTGATTTCTCTTTCAGTACACTCTTGTTGAAACACAACACTTCATCGATTCCTTAAAATTCTCTAATAGTCTCTTTGGCGGGTAAACACACACTTCACAATACTGATCATAAATATCATTTTCTCATAAGTTGACTCCATTTGAATTTCCAATCTGATTTGCAGTTTTTGAATAACCGATTGTTTTGCAGTACTTTTATACACAATTTATTTGAAATTCGATAACTCATATTACTTTCTTTTTACCGGTTTGACAATTATCCATCAACAAGAATAACACTCTTATCGTTATTGAATTTCGTCAATCCATTTAATCTCTTTTATAATCATTCAAATTCCCAAAGTATCTCGATCATCATTGATTTGCATATCCATGGATATATCCATAACCTTTCTATACTGATTAATGCCCCACACTTTTTTTAAGGTGCCACAATTTGAAAATCGATCACAAGATCGATCTAACGTTATCCTTGTCCCTAGATACGTTTAATCACATTGCACTATAGTAACTAATTACCTCATAACCTTTTTGGGACATTTCACTAACGTAATCGATCTTGGTCATAAATCATTATTTATAACACTTATCACAAGAATCAATCCCAATTGTAACATTTCATTTCATTCCCTTTTTCACACTGAATCTCTGGTCATTTCTATCATATTTCTATTCCCTCTATCAACCCACAAGTCTATATTCATATCACATATTTCAGTACCACTCTCTTTTTGCATATCATCGTATAACCGTCAATATCGGTACACTAAATGTTCATTTGTCAGATCTGACCATATATTTTTTCTTATCCTTCGATGATCGCCACTTCCTTTTATCACACTCTATCGTCTTATCATTTTCCTCTCTATCTCTGACCGCTTATCGACTGATACACGCTCATGCATGCGACTCATACGCTAGACTGGGGATCAGTTGTCACTGTCTGCCGTGACGACTTGACGACTTTAATGCATGTAACTCAGTACAAATTTCAGAACGCCCATGTATAATCGTACTTCTTGGCTCTGATACCACAAATGTAACACCCCACACCCGCAGGATCCGAACCCGACATCCACAGTGATATCTGGGTCCGTGCCCCGCGAGAATGGCGTGCTAACCACTCGATTAGAAATCAGTACATTACTTTTAAATAACAAATGCGCGGAAGTCTATCCAATAGGGTACAAACATTTTCAATAGCCATTGAGATCAATCTTACGAATACAAATAACCATTTTAGTACAAAAGTCAAGACATACAATGTAGACACGAACTGATCCCGACTTCTGACCTTCACTTGAATCCTGCGAACATACTCCCGTTTTGCTAACGGGGTACTCTTTGATTTCCTGAAAAATAAGTTGCAATGTTGGGTGAGTTTGCGAAGTCAGTGAGAAACCATCATCGATGGTTCACTCAAATCATGCATTACGCAAATCAAGTATATGCAGACACGATAATATTAATTAACAGTATTATATAACAGTTTACAGTGGTCTATAACGATTCTGACGATATACATGATGTCGATAACAATAATACGATGGCGTAGAGCAGTTTACGTAACGATTATACGAGTCTATAATAACGATATCAAGATCGGTAACAATATTACAATAGCATAATGCAGTTCACAGTATCACATCACAATTTGGCAGTTCAATCAATCATGTATATGATGCATATGAGACTCTTTCCGGTTATTCAGTGTTGTGCCCAAGTGCTCGATCGAAGAAATGTTGGGGACGCGTCGTGATTTCTCCCTCGGGCTAAGCCGAGACAAGATCGATGTTCGAGCTCTAGGCTCTTTCGGTGAGATTAGCAACTTGGGTCACGATCCTTTATCTCGATCATGCATTTATGCATGCAATGCAATATTCAATAAATTGATATTGATAGCTTAGTATATGGCTATAAAAGCCCGGTAGTGTATTTCGATAACATACGAAATTTAGTATTGATGATTGATAATTTACGATGTATAGCTATAAAGCCCGATGTAACGATACTCGATGATTGATAATTCGATCCAATCTGAGAAACACATACAATGCGATCGTACTCCTTTCCGAGAGTCATGCGGTCATAAGGTGCAATTCACATTGTTCGATTCTATCTGAAGAGCATGCAACTTCGGTCATATACATTTCAATAATAATCAAATGCAATCCAATCACATATAATTCAATAATCATGTACTTCACGTTATCAAGTAATTTCTGATGAACATTTAGACACTCAAGAATTTGAGAAACCAACTAGGTTACTCACCAGTAACTTCCGAAGCTCTCGCTGAAGTCCCAAAGAATGCCCGTGGAGCGACGATCCAACGGTGCCTTTATAACGATGCTGACAAGATCCATTACAAAATCGCTCAATTAAATAAAGACAAGAATGCATATGTCTCTATGAAATTATGTCCAATGCATGATCACGATTTTGGTGCTAAAACCCCATTTCGATATCCTATGATCGATCTCAACTCTTCACTCAATTGGATCAATGCTGATTTAGTTCAATCCTCGTTCAGTTCAATTTTCTCAATTCATACTTCCTATAACAATTTCCTATCCATTGGTCAAATTATCGTTGAAAAACTCAATTAGAACTCCAATTGTCTCAATTCAATATTTTGGTCACACTATTAACCATAATTGACCTTAATCTCTATGAATCAGTACCATCATAATTAAATTCTAATTCTCATAATTATTCTCAATCGTAGACCTCTTTCCCTAGTTCGCAAGCGAATGGAATCACTTCAATTGGAGGTCTATACCAAAAGTTATGCCCTTGATAAACCATAATTAAACCAATAAAGCAGTTCCGTCGTCGCGACCTTGCGGCCTTATTGCGCCACAAGCGAATTCGCTCGTCATGGCGTGTAACACGCTTCATGGCGAACGCCTCACGCCGCCCTCGGGCGAAAGCGGGCTCGTCGCGGCGTCAACCAAATGACGCTCGCCGCGGCGTGAAACCCTTTTGCCCGTGCTGAAATAATAATCCTTTCGCCGGCGAGGCCTCAGAACGCCATGACGTCTTGAAGTCGCAGTCGTCTTCTCCGATCGGTTTCCGTCCAGTTTTCTCTCTAAAAACTCCCATTAACTCTCCCAACTACTCAATCAACCATAATAAATGCTATAAATGCCATAAAAACCATCAATAACAACATTAAAACCTTTAAAACTTACCAATCAAGCTCCAAATCCACGGATCTCACAAAAACGCCGTAAACTCTAAAATGTTTCAAACCCAACGATGATCCACTCTAAGCTCCTTAGTCCTTTATCAATCACAATAGACTTGTTAGCCTTACACAATAAGAGGAAAATCACAAGAAATAATCAAAGAATCCTCACCCATGAGAGGAAACGAAGAACGCCATGGGAGGAGGAGAAGGAGCTCGCGATTGCCTTAGGAAAAAAATCCCAATTTTCCAAACCTAGCTATTTATAGGCATAGGTCTCCAAATCGGTCCAAATTTCAGTCTCTAAATTTTAGTAGCTCCACATATTTATTTTCTAACAGCCCCACTCTAACTTTTCCATTTCCATTGGACAATCCTTTCGGTACCGTACAGTCAATCGGTCAGTCTCTTAAATATTTTCGGTCCGGGCATTTCCTCCCGAATTTCTCGAAAATTTCCTACAAGTCACTATCAGATGCCAATCACTCTTGGACTAATCTAAATCAGTCATTCGACTCACTTACTCTTAATTTCTCAATCAGTCATAATCCAATCAGTCCAGTCAGTTCACAATTACAATTAAAATGCCGCTAAATCATGACTGCATGTACCCATAATAAATGCATATGCAAGAAACCAGTTCCTCTATAATTAGAGGCCAGTAACAAAATCAATCAGTAAATGCAATGAAACCTTTCGGTCCGTCCCAATTTACCAGAATACCCTTGCGCGCAGTAACGGGATGTTACAGTTCGCAAACTCACCCAACATTGCAATTATTTTTCAGGAATTGAAGTGTACCCTGTTAGACCAACGGGAGTATGTCTATTGCACACAAGTCAGAGTAATGGGTCGGGATTAGTGCACGTCTGCATGCGTGTTATTATGTTTTTGTATAGAATTGGCATTTCTGCAATATCTGCAGAATAGTACTGTTATTGTAGAGGGCCAAATTGATAATTCTTGTATTGTCATGTAATTATTGAAAATGTTTAGAAATGGCATTGGCCTGATTTGGCCACGAATTGTTGTGTATAAATTGATTTAATGCTGTTGAAAGTTTTTATTACCGAAATTGTTTTATGATCGAAATGTTTTCGTATTAAAGTAGGCCCATTATTGTTCACTAATTTTCGCGCACGAGATTGTTTTCAAAAAAATTAAAAACATCTTACTGAGTTTTAAACGGTTTTTTACTGCTCTAGCATACTACCCTCGTGAGGCACGGGCTAGGATATCACCATTGATATCAGGTTCGGGTCTTACGGGAGTGGGATGCTACATTTGTGGTATCAGAGCCCAGAAGTACAATCTTACATGGGCATTTTGAAAATTTGGGTCAAGTTACATGCATTTAAGTCATGTCACGGCAGACAGTGACAACTGATCCCCAGTCTAGCATATGAGTCACCTGCATGAGCCTGCATCAATTATTTAAGTGGTTAGAAATAGTGAGGAAAATGATGATATGTTGGAAAGTAATAAATGGAAGTTGTGGATATCGGGAATTAAGAAAAAGTGTATGATTTGATTTGACAAATAAAGATTAAGTGTATTGTTACTGGTGGATATATATTATGAAATGCAACATCAGAGTTATATTGGAGTATATCCTTGATCGTGGGATAGATATGAATATATATATACTTGTGGATCGATAGAGGAAAATAGCGAGGTGTTAGAAATGGCGAGATTGAAAGTGTATAAGCAAAGTGGATGAAATTAAAATGTTCTATGACTTAGAGAGGCTATAATTGGGTTTGATTTCCGTGATGAGAGTTATGAATAAGAGTTTATGACTTAGAGTCAGAATATGTTAGTGGGGAAGCGAGAATGATTGTACATCTATGATATTGGTTTGAGTGTGAAAATACATGGGTTTGACAAAATAGTGAAAAGATTGAAATGTTAGACAATGATAAGGGTAGATGAAAAAAGTTGTCTAGGTTCAATTGATTTGCCTATGTGAACGCACATATGATAATAGGAGCCTCATAACAAGAGAAAATATTATTTGTCTCATATGTGTGGTGATGATATCGGAAGTCATCTGTGAGTTGGTAAATAATTGCTAGTCATAGTTCTTATAGTTTCAAGTTCAATATGAGTTAGAATAAGAAGTGAAAGCGCTTATAGTGATCAATTGGGAATGAATTAAGATTTGTAAAAGGGACATGATCATGGCATAATCCTCACAAGCGAGGAAAGGTGCAAAAAGGGAAAGGTTGTCAAAAATCAAATGAGATCAAAGTATCCTTAGCGTAAGTGACTAAATGATGAATTGTCCTACGTTTGTCTCACGACATGATGTAATGATTTTGATGGTATTTACTTCACTGAATTTTATTGAAAAGGATGTCCTGATTTATATGAATTGAGGCATAATTGATCTTTATGGGATATTATGAGTTATAGCTAAAAATTAATTTTTCTTAAGGCATTGTAAATGGCTGACAAGATATGTGACGATGGTTGATGAGTAGGAATTTTGGAACGGTATCGATGCAAGTAGTAAGAAATCTTCTTTCAAAGGAGAATTTTCTTGAATTGGATTAAGTCGATCAGATGATTCAATTGAAAAATTTAGTAATGAAAGGACAAATTGGAGATAAATTTGAAATGAACGAAAAGTCATTATTGGGAGTCCTGATCCTAGCGGAGACTCAAGTGTAAAAGATAAAATCTGCTACTGAGTAGGTATGTACTACGTCAATGTAAAGAATCCAATTATGTAATAGGATTATTGAACAATAAAGAGACATTAGTCATGGTTATGAGGAGAATATTGATTCACAAATATTTGTGTAAAATGTTCGGAAAGTACAAATGGATTTGATGAATGTGTTAGCAACCCAAATTTGTAATGATGGCAATAAATTGAAGTATGCAGAGAAACTAGTGTAAGAGAATATGCGTCAGCATATGTTATTATGAATCTGAGAAGGTATAAGAAAATTGTTCCTCATTGGAGAAATTCGATTTTTAAAAAGAGTTAGGAAAGTCAATCAAGGGTATAAGGAATTTTATTGTGCTACCAAAGAGTAAAGTGTTTCAATTGTATGTAGATTGGAAAGTGACTATGATCATTAAGGATGCATCAAATGTATTTGAAAAGTGAAGAAAAATAGTTGACATAGTTGAGGAAATTTCATATTATGAAAGTTTCATAAAAGTGAATCTTAGTTTAATCAAATAAATTATGGATGAATTATTATTCGAACATGGCATTGGGAGACTTAATGAAGATAGAGGTAATGATAAAATGTGAAATTGTAAAGGATATATATATATATATATATATGAGATTTGGAGTTATTTAGAACTAGCTGTATGCTGGATACGTCCAAAAGTTGTTAAAGATTTTCTGGTCTTATCTAATTGACAAAATTGATTGAGGAAGAACGTGTGATTTATATGACTGATGATTATAAAAAGAGACATTTGAGATATTTATAATTCGAGTTTTGATGGTAGTACTTTAAATTGAAGATTTTGCAATATTTAACGAAATGTCCCAGTAAAGGTTATGAAGCAATCTATTGAAATAGTGTAAAGAGGTTTGATGTGCATAGGGACAAGTATAATCTCGTGGGCTGCATTGTGATTGATGACTTGAAATTTGTTATTCCAGGTATTGCTTTGGAAGTTTGAAGATTTTATTCGTATAGAAATCTTTTTGAATATGTATATGAATATGCAAATCGATAGCGATTGAGGTATTTCAGGAATTTGAAAGAATTGAAAAGGATTATGTGATTGAGTGTTTCAAAATTAAGCTAGTGATGCGATTTAACGTATTGAATAGAAAAGTCAATGACAGAATGATCACAATTTGGGCGATAAGGTTATTAAACCTAGTGTAATTCGGAGTGCAAAGTGTCGAGTTAGCAAAGGGGCAAAAAGAAAGTATTATTAGCTATTGGAATTCTAAATCAGATGTGTACAAAAAGGGATTGGCAAAACTCGAATTGAGGACTCAGAATTTGCGAACCTTATGGAGGAATTTATAATGAATCCAGTGTAATATCCCACCCCCGACAGGAAGGGTAAAATCATAAATTTGGCATAGGATGAGATGGATTGGAATGACTAAGGACTGTTTATGCATAATAGGATTGGGACACAGTATCATTTATGCACATGAAATTACTGTACATGCATACATGACATTCCTGATTTTTGTGCCTAAGGCAATTTTATTGTGATTAACGTGGTTACTGTGTTTGAAAAATTATTTTGGTGATCCAGTGTTTTTATATTTTAAGGAATTTTAGGAATTTTCTGGATTTTTCAAGAAAATTCTGGACTGCATAAATCGCCAAGTGGCGAACCGGTTGATTTTCTAGTGGCGAAATTTCTATCCAATGGCACTACAATATTGGGTATATTATTTTGGGATTGAAATGAGGGCCATTGGAATTGATTGGGTTAAATTTCATTAGGGTTTCTTAAGAAATCCTATTATATGTTTTGTCCTTTTCTTGTTTTTGTCTTTTTCTCTTATTAGGTGACTCATCTTTCATTCATTTAATGCTTCACCCATTTGTCCACGACTCTTTCATTGCAAGTTAAGAAAAAAATGACTTTGAAGGCTCAAAAGCTTCCTCTCATCCGTAGCCTTGCTTCTCCTTCCTACTTATATTTTTTTTCCTTCTTCGATGGTCTCTTCTTCTTCTTCTTCTTCATTGAATTTTTTTCCACTCACCTAGCAAGTTGCTACTCCTTTCTCCCACCCTAAGTGTTTCCCTTCATGTAAACAAGTTCAAGCCTCCTACCCTCTTGTAAACGATCTAGAAGGGGGGGGGGGGTGAATAGATCTTTCAATCTTTTCGTTGAAACTCTACAATAAAATCAGAAGTCAATTCACACAAAAACCAATTTAATCAAAAGTAAATGCAAAGAGTAGAAAAGAAGGGCAAACACTGTTTTTATAGAGATTCGGTGCTAAGACCTACGTCCTCTACCTAAGCTCCCACTTAGGATTTGACAAACCACTATATTTGACACTTTTTAGTGCAGTGCAAACTTTTACAATCCCGCTTGATTTCCGGCTCAAGTAACCTTACAAATGATTTGTTTTCTGGCACAAATCCTACCTCACAAGTGACTAAACCCTAATCACTCAGAATCACAACACAATTGTAGAATAAAAGTGTATGAACAATGCTCTAATAACAGATTGAGAATCAATGAGAAGCGATGAGAGCTAATCTGAAAGAAGTATATTGCTTTTCACTTCGTAGAACGCTATCTTCTTGTTCCTTGATCGTCCTCTATATATTTGCAGCACCTTTTTGATGATTCTAGGAGATTGGGATAAGCACTAGCCGTTGTAGAGGATATTATAGCCGTTGCTTGATTATTGCTTTCCATGTGTGGCTAATTTCCTTTGACAGATTTAAAGTTCTTCACTCATAAGTCGACTTGTCGTAGTCATACCTCGAGTTGTCACTCTTCATAAGTCGAGTTGTTCATGTTACCTCAACTTGTGACAGCTTTTTCGGAAACTTCTCCGCTCTGAGATAACTCGAGTTGAGTAATATACCTCGACTTGTATTCATGATACCTCGACTTGTATGACTCTATTATGATAACTCGACTTGTATCTTTGTGTACCTCGAGTTGTGTCAACATATTTTATCTTAAGCCCCTTGACACCTCGACTTGTGTAATGAGTAACTCGACTTGTGCATCCAACGGTCATATTCTAACAAATCTCTCATGATCTTCAATTTTAATGCCTTAGTAATGTTGGATAATGTTTCCTTTTTGATTCCTCAGTAATTTATAAGTCTTCCAATCGAAGAACTCCTGCAATAAATTTCTCAACCAATTCTTATATATTTTATTATTATCAAAACATAAGTAGGATTATTTTTGTCAACCACCATTGGTCCAACAATCTCTCCCTTTTTGATAATGACAAAATATTTAGAATTTGAAAAGAAATTGAAAACAATAAAACATTGATCAAGGTTTTAAGCCTTGTCTCTTTGGTTAGTGGGTCTCCCCCTTAATCATATAAAAAATTAAGAACAACAATTTTACAAAACTCCCCCTCAATTAAGGAATACCAATTTGATACCAATTTCCAAATATCACTCCCCCTTTTTGTCATAATCAAAAACCATTGTGAGAAGCAAAATTAAATTCAACCAAAGGAATTTAAATCACACATGCCTAATCTCAATTTAATGTTCACAAAAACATCTTCCTTAAGAGGTTTAGTAAAAATGTCAGCTAATTGATCACTAGTAGAAACATGCTTCAAACAAATGTCACCTTTTAGACAATGATCACGAATAAAATGATGTCTAATTTCTATATGCTTTGTTCTACTATGCAAAATTGGATTTTTACTTAAACAAATTGCACTGGTATTATCGCAATAAATAGGAATATTTTTAACCACAATACCATAATCAAACAATTGATGTTTAATCCAAAGAACTTGGGCACAAGCACTCCCAGCTGCTACATATTCAGATTCAACAGTGGAAATGGCTACACTAACTTGCTTTTTACTAGCCCAAGATATCAAAGATGATCCTAAGAAATGACACAAACCACTAGTGCTTTTTCTATCAATTCTACAACCATCATGATCAACATCACTATAAGCATACAAATCAAATGAATCACAACGAGGATACCACAAACCATGATTGACAGTTCTACTCAGATATCTAAAAATTCTTTTGCATGCACTCAAATGTGAAACTTTAGGACAGGATTGAAATCTTGCACATAGACATGTAGCAAACATGATATCAGGTCTAAAGGCAGTTAAATACAAAAGAGAGCCAATCATACCTCTATAGAGTTTTTGATCAACATCATCTTCATGTTCAAATTTTTCCAAGACCACATTTGTTACCATTGGTGTGGCTGCTACCTTGCATCCTTCCATTTTAAAATTCTTTAGAAGTTCCTTCGTATATTTCGATTGATGGATGAAGATGCCGTCTTTGTGTTGTTTGATTTGCAACCCAAGGAAGAATTTGAGTTCTCCCATCATACTCATCTCAAACTCACTTTGCATCAAATCACTAAATTCTTTACACAAAAACTCATTAGTAGAACCAAACACAATATCATCAACATATATTTGAAAAATCAGCATATCTTTATCAACAAGTTTAATAAACAAGGTATTATCTGTTAGACCCCGTTCCCTTTTTCTTTATTAAATAGGTTTGTTTAAATTATTGGTAAGTTCATTATCTCTTGGCTAGTATTAATTGAAGTAATTAGGGTTTCAATTAGGGTTTTATTGGATTTCCGATTGGTTAGAATAATTTGGGATTTTTAGAGCAATAATTAGTAATTGAAGAAATTGAGAGTTAGAATTTATAGCAATAATATTAAATTTCAGGAATTTAGTTAAATTAGAATTTTAATTTTCGTGTTATATTATCAAAGAATAAGAATTATTAAATTAGGTCATGTTAGGAATAAATTAGAATTTGTTTAAGTGATTATAAGGCTTTAGGTTTATTAATTAAGTGGGCTAGGGTTTGTATGGGAAAGTAAATGGAAAAGAAGGGAATTAAGTGGGCTTTTAAGTGGGAGCCCATGAAGGTTTAAGTTAGAAGGAGGAAATGAAAATTTGGTGAAAGTTAGAAGGAGGAAAGCTTGGGCTTGAAGAATTGGGCTTAAGGTTTTAGTTAAAGAATTAGGGTTAGGTTAAATTAAGAAGGTGTAGGAAGTGTTTTAAGGAAAGGAAGAGTGGTTCACGAAAATTGCAAGGGGAGAGACCAAGTGATGTCGTTTTTGGCATGGGAAATAAGTGAGAAAGAAGCTAACTTTAGGTCATTTGGGTTGGCCATCCGAAACTTACAAAGAGAGGGAGAGTTGGAGTAGCTTTCGAAAACTTCAAAGAAGAGAAATGGAAGGGTGAGTTCGGCCATCCAAAGGAGAAGGAGAAGAAGGTGTTTTAAGCTTGAGCAAGGGAGATTCACGTGGGTTATGTAAGAAAAAGAGGAAGGGAAGGAGTTCTTTCCATCTTAAGAAGCAAAAGAGGTTTTCGTGGGATCCTACAAGGTAAGAGGAAATTTGAAATTTTTGGTAGATTGTTAGGGATTTTACCTTCCTTGTTTCATTTTGGTGATTGGAAGAGTGATTAGAAGGAGATGTTGTTGGAGGATAAAAAAATCAGATTAGGTTAGTTTAAGGTTTCGAAATTTTAGAGTGGTTTGTTTGATGTTTTATCTTCTTTCATGTTTAAATGGATGATTGGATGAGGGTTTAGTGAAAGAATGAGAAAGGGAAGTGTTTTGTGTAGGTTTCTATAGAAAATAGAAGGGGATGTCGTGATGGTTAAATGGATTTCGAAATTTGATTGGTTTTAATGTTAGTTTGGTTAATAATGGTGGTTTGAAAGGTATTGGTGAAAGAAAAATGAAAGAAGCAAACATTAGAAAGTTTTGTTAAAATTCCAGCATGTGTTCATGGCTTAGGTGAGAAATTTTGAACTTTTAGAGTAGTTTTGATGGAGGTTTTATGTTGGTATAGCTTAGGAAATGTTTAGGGATGGTTAGGTTAGATTAAAGTTAAGTTACTATGATTTTAAAAAAATTCCAGCATAGGCACAATTGAGAAATTGGCCTAATTATGTGTTAATGAAGGGTTGTATGCCTTGGTTAAGGTAAATTAACATAATTGGAGATATAAGGAAGATTAGATTAGCTTGAATGTAAGTTTTTCATTTGTTATTTAAAATTCCAGCACTTTACTCTTTTAATTAATTAGCCTTATTATGATTGAATTAAGGTCAATTGCGACGTTTGGAAATTGAGGAGGGTCAAAACAATCCATTGGGGCAAGTTAACCCAATTCCTAGCCATCGAAGTCAAGGTGGGTAACTTTTTAATAGTTAAGTAATAAGCTACTTAATTGCTTCTTGAATGGTTTTCTATGACTTTCAAACTTTGAATGTATTCTTGTTTGTGGAATTGTAAACATGTATTATGTGCCTTTGTATGAACTATATTGTGTAAAGATTCATGAAAATGTTTGACAAGTACTAAAGTGCCGAATATGATACTTTGATGATCATGTGAAAGTAACTAGTTGTGATGGCCATTTGTGGCAAATACTTATGAATGTTGTAATGTTTGGAAACTTGAGTTTAAATGAGAAAGATGTGAATATGTGGTTTGGATGAATGCCTAAGATGAAATTGCATGATTTTCTTGGGTTTGTAGTGATCCCCTCTGTTAGCAAGTGCGCACTTGTCTTTTAGGCTTCTCTCTCTTTGCCTGCTAGTGGCATAGGAGTTCAAATCGGACTCCACTGTTCATGACTACACATGGTCGCTTGTCGGACATGTGGATACATCTGTTAGGATCACTCAAACCATCGATATGTGAAATTGTATTATTATATGACATTCTTTGATCTTCTTTGTAAATGTTGTATGATATTAAAGCTGAAGTTGTTGAATGTTAACTTGAAATGAAATTGTTGATGCATGATTAGCTTATGTTTAATTATTAACTTTGTTACCCACGGAGCCGTCGTGCTCACCCCTCCTTTCCTCCACAGGTTTAGAAGCGAGCGGGTCGTCGATCGGAATGAAGAATTACTCCGATGCTTTTGTTTTTAAAGTATTACTTTTGAAACCAATGCTTTAACTAGCATTTTGGGCTTTTATAACCGTTCTTTGGTTTTGGATGTATTAGGGCTAAAACGCTTTCGTTAAAGCATTGTAATTGTCCATTTCATGTACAGTTTGAAGGTTTTAAAGTTTCATTGTATATGTTTTGAATGTATGGTTATGTATGATTATAAGATTTCATGTTTGAGTTTGTAAAAGTAAAGATGGATTGGTATGTCTTAAAGAACTTAAATTGATGAATTGCTAGATACTTAGGCTTGCGTTGTTGCCAATTGGAGTTGGGATGGTTTGATTGCTGATTAAGTTTGTGAATTGGAAGATAGAAGTGTTTTCATGCGGTGGGAGTTAGGTTGTAAATTTTGGGCTAGGCGTTTTTAGGGAGGTGCTGTCCATTTTTTAAAAATGGGCAGCCACCTTGTAGCGTATATTAGACCATCTTAGAGTTAAAATTTGGATAAAAGGTATTTCTTAAAGTTGATAGAGTTTGGCAAGATCTTTAAAACGGGATAAAAAGAGTTAAATTTCGAATTAGGATGAAAAAGTTATGGGCGTTTGAAATTTCCAGATTACTATTCATTTGGTAAATGTTACTATTCATTTGGTAAATGTTACTATGCATTTGGTAATTTACTAAATACCAACCTTAAGCGAGTTTCCATTTCTTTTAATGATAGATATGACTTTTACTTCCTTACTAATTGTTTTAAATAACCTTATATCTTTTCGATATAGTTATATAGGTCATACTTGATTTCCTTTTGGTTAAAATGTTATACATTTTCAACTTTTGCAAAGGTATGAAAAGTAAGCTTGGTGAACCTCTTAAACAATTCATGGATGATTTTTTTTCTATGTTTATAAGTAAGTTTTGATACGTTTAATTTTATTTGGAAAAATTCGTATTTCGGGTAAAAAGATTATAAATAGATCAAGTTGGATTTTAAGTAAACCTATAATAATCGTTTTCTTATTTTCTTTGTATCTTTGTCTTTTGACCTTGATTCACATGAATTTTGAATTATTAATTAACTAGCTCAATCTTCCATCCTTTTGGAAAAATGAGAGTGTCGGGTTTAGTTGGATTTTAGGGTCGATAAATGTTGGTTTTGCCCGAAAGGTCATCTTGTGACCTACAAAGATCCGATGGAGGCATTTTCTGATTTCATTTGACCTAGAGGTCTAGGTTTTTGTAGTAGTTTAAGTATAGGAGCAATGATGGGCCCTAAACAGATCAAAGCTATTGGAAGAGACTTAGGGTCGAGCTTTCCAACTTTATTCGGATGAAGTGAAACTAAGTCCAGTTTGAGATGCAATTATGGTGAGGAATCCCTTCCTCGTGACGCGCGCGTCTAGATGTCAATCAGGACGTCGGACTCGTGTCGCACCAGGGAGGGGTTCCAACATTATCAATCTTACCACGTATATATCCATGTTGAATTAGAAAATTACTTAGCCTTTCATACCATGCTCTAGGTGCTTGCTTTAACCCATAGAGTGCCTTCTTGAGTTTGTAGACGTAGTCCGGATGTTCATGATCCTCAAAACCCGGTGGTTGTTTGACGTAGACTTCCTCTTGAATGTACCCATTTAGAAAAGCACTTTTGACATTCATTTGATTCAACTTGATCTTCTTGTGTGATGCAAAAGCACATAACAGCCTTATTGCTTCTAGTTGAGCCACAGGAGCATATGTCTCAGTGTAATCAAGACCTTCTTCTTAATAGAATCCTTGAGCTACTAATCTTGATTTGTTCTTAATCGTTTTACGATTCTCATCGTATTTTATCCGATTTACCCACTTGACTCCAATAATAGGCTTGTCTTCTGGTGGAGCTACTAAATCCCATACGTTGTTCCTTTTGAATTGGTTGAGCTCTTCTTGCATTGCCAGTAGCCAATTCTCATCCTCAAGAGCCTCTTTTATGTTCTTGGGTTCTACTAAAGAGATAAAAGCTAAATTGCTCATATGTTCTTATCCCTTCATTCAGATCTCCAATTACTTGCTCCATAGGATGGTTCTTTGCTTTTGCCCATGCTTTAATATTGGGTACATGATTTTCTTCGTCTAGCTTCAATTCCTCAATCTTAATTTCTTCAACCTTATTACCTGAACTTCCTGCATCATCATCAAAACAAACCTTTCTCGGGGGTGAAATCATATCATCAAATTTAACATGTATACTTTCTTGACACATTTAGTCCTATTATTATAAACTCTAAAAGCCTTACTAGTTTGAGAATAACCAATAAACACACCAATATCAGATTTAGAATCGAATTTTCCTAAATTGCTCTTTCCATTATTATGAATAAAAACTTTACAGCCAAAAGGATGAAAATAAGAGATATTAGGTTTGTAACATCCCGTTACCGGAGTGACGGGTATGTCAGTAATTTGGATCGGGTTAGAATTGGGTACAGGCAAATGTGACATTGTGCATGCATTATTGTTTTTATAGATATCGATAGCAGTTATTATTGACGCACAAGTATATATATATATGTACATACATGTATGCCGATTCGAATTGATTGTGTATCGAAAATTGGTTATAATTATGCAGATGAGAATTGGTTGTGAAAATTGGGAATTTAGTAATAAGTGTATAAATTAGGTTTGAATATGGAATTGGAATGAAATGGAATTTAGAGGAATGGAAAGTGGAATATGAGTATAGGAATGGGTATTTGCTAATTTTGTGAATTTATGAGAACTTTTTGGGATTTTAGAGTAATGGATCCGGATAGGAAGATTGGCTTAGTATTGATTAAATTGATTAAGGTCCGAGATTGATTGACAATTGATATGAAACAATTGGGATTATAATTTCAGGATTTATTAGTTATAGTTATTATAAATTGGGAGAAAATAGAATAAGAATCGGATTTGTTAGACCACAGAATTGAGCATGTGGCGGATGATCTTATATATATATATAAGCTTAAGATATGAGCTAAAAAGTTCATTTCTCATCATCGACGGTCGTGGGTGAGAAAAACTTGGGATTTGGAGTTCTTGAAGGATTTTCAAAGGATCGAAGCTTGAATCAGGTAAGTTTCTATGTGTTTATGAGTTAAATCGTTTGATTTGATCATATATGTGAGTAAGAAATTGGTTAGAAAGTTAGAAAGTTTCGATGATAGGGTTTTTGTTGGTTTTGATTTGGGTTTTTGATGAAAATGAGTTAAATGATGTTTTGAGGATAGAAATAAGTTGGGTTTAAGGTTTAAAAGCGATTGAGAGTGTTTAGAATGGATTTGGGATGATTTATATCGAGGATCTGCGAAATTTACGGGTTTGGACGAGTTTACGGGTTCGCACGTCACGACGTGTGATGAACACGCCTTGTGGCGAGCCCTTAGCGTGCGTCACGCGAATATTAAATATTTAATTTGTGTGCGCTGACGAGCAAAGTATCGGCCGCCGCGTCATGACGAGTGGAGTTGATGCACCGCGACGAAGCGAGCTTAGTCCGCTGCGTCGCGATGAAAAGAGCGGCGTCGTCATGACGAACAACGGATTATCGTCGTGACGAGGAGACTGTTTAGAAAAGTTGATTATTGAGGTTTTGAATTGGAGAATTTTGGGATCTAATTTGGATTGGTTATGGATCAAAATGGCATTTGAGAGAATAGGAATTGAATTTGATGATTATCGGAAATTGAGTGGTAAACGTACAGTGATTGTGAGTTTAATTGGAATGTGACTATAGAGTATGGAAATTGGTAAATTGGTTAATAACAATTGGAATTGTTATGGAATAGAGTGAGAGTGATTAAATTGAGAAAATCGGGAATAGGATCGGAAATTTCATAACATGTATAGTATTTATCGTATTTGCTATTGAATATTGAAATTGGTATCTTTGGTAATGTGATTATTTGATTGTTTTTAAAGGCACCGATGGAGCAATTCCACGGATATGCTAGGACTTCCAGGCTATAGCTCGGAAGTGCAGGTGAGTAACCTAGTTGGTTCCTCGGCCTTTATGTGTTTAATATTAGATGCATTAATGCCATGTGGAGTTAAGGATGGATATATGTGTGATTGCTTTTGATTGATTTGGACCATGGGTGTTGAAATATTGGATTCTTGATATTGAAGTGTGAGCGTGAATAATTGTGTATAAATGCATTAGCGAATTGGATTGTAATGCATGAGTGAAATGAATTGAATGTGCATATGATCGAAATCTGGGACCAAAGGTCAGAAGAACTAAAAGGTGTTATCGAAATGAAAAGTGAACATGTGCATTCATGCATAATTGCATGATCGATAATGATAGTTGTATTTGGTGGTACCAGCGTATTGAGCCACGAGCTCGATGCATAGTGCCCTTCACAGGATTATCGGGCATATCACGTGATGTATATGAGAGCTTTAAGCTCAACACACAGGACTTGAGTCCAACGACTGTTAGAGCCTCAGGCTCACCGCAGGGCATATCACGCCCAACGATTTCAGAGCCACTGGCTCAACGAAAATGAACTCAGGCGCACGGTCACAACAACGAAAAGAAAATGAAAGTGTCACATGCATATTGCGTATATGAATGATCAAAGGTGTACTGTGTGAAACTAAAATTGAATGCATGTGATTTTATGAATGTGTTAACATGTGATATAATGTGTATATGATTGTGGATGCATGAGTTGGGTGAACCATCGATGATGGTTTCTCATTGAGTTCGCAAACTCACCCAACATTGCAATTATTTTCAGAAATGAAGAGTACCCGTTAGTGAAGCGGAGTATGTCTCTTGCAAAGAGTCGAGTAAGGGTCGGGATCGATTGCGTCTGCATAAATGTCAATTTGGATTGTGTCTAATTGGTATTTTCGTAATTTGGTATTGAAATTGTATTGGGCCAAATTTGAAAATGATTATATGTATATGGTGATTTGGTTATTGAAATAGTGTTTGGCCAAACAATGATTTAGTATGAAAATGTTTTAGTATTGCGGGCCCAAATCATTATCGTTTTCAAGACTCAACTGCTTTTTGAAGAGAAGATAAATGTTATAACGAGTTTTAAAAGGTAGTGATTGTTCTAAGACGCCACCCTCATGGTCACGGGCTCGGATATCCTTTATTGATGTCGGTTCGGGTCTCGTCGGAGTGGGGTGCTACATTTGTGGTATCAGAGCCCAGAAGTACAATCTTACATGGGCGTTCTGAGAAAATGTATCAAAGTGCATGCATATAAGTCATGTCTCGGCAGACAGTGATGACTGATCCCCAGTTTAGCATATGAGTCTCATACATGAGCCTGTACTAGTGGTTTAAGTGATTAAAAATAGCGAGGAAAAAGATGATATGGAAAATGTGATAAATGGAAGTTGTGGAAATCAAGGAATAAGAACAAGTAGATGGTACGATATGAAAATTGGAGAATTAGTGTATTGGTACCGATGGGCGTATTATGAAATACGACACTAGAGTGATATAGGAACAATCTGTGAACATGAAATAGATGTGAATATGTATAGAGGAAATATAGAGATATATGAGAAATGGCAAGATTGAAAGTATATAAGTAAAGTAAATGGAAATAAAATGTTTTGTGATTAGAGTTGCGCAGCGAAAGCGTGACGAGAGTTGTGATTGTTGTGATATGGATTTAAATGTGACTGCGTGAAACGAAACAATGAAAAGATCGAAAGGTAAGAAAATGGTATTGATAGATGAAAAAGCTGAGCAGTTGTTAAGGTCGATTGGATTTGCCTATCATGAATGCACACGATAATGGAAATGATATCGAAATCAATTGGTGTGTTAGTGGATAACCGCCAAGTCTTATAGTTAAAAATTCATGTGAGTTAGAGTAAGAAATGAAAGTGCTTATAGTGATTGAATTGGGAATGAATTGAGATTGTAATTAGGATATTGGTATGGTAAAATCCTCGTGATCGAGGATAGGTGCAAAAGGAAAACGTGGTCAAAACTTTAATGAGATTGAGGTATCCTAAGCATAAGTGACTAATTGGTATATTGATGTAATAATTTTAAATGGTATGTACCCCAATGAACGGTATTAAAAGGATGCTCTGGTTATGTGGATTATGGCATAGATTGATCTTCACGGGATAGCGTGAATAGTCAAAATTGATTTCCTAAGGTATTGAGAATAATCGATAAGAAATATGACGACTGTTGATGATTAGGAATTGAAAGAAGAATTTCCCTGAATTGGATTTCGATTGGATGATGAGAATTGAAAAGTTTAGCAATGAAAGGACAAATTGGAGATAAATGTGAAATGAATGAAAAGTCGTTATTGGGAGTGTAAAAGATAGAATAAGTTATTAAGAAGGTATGTGTTACGATAATGTAAAGACTTCGATTGTGTAATAGGATTATTGAACAGTAAAAAGATATTAGTTGTGATTTGAGGAGAATACCGATGCTGGTATATTTTGTGTGAATATTGTAAAGGATAAAGTGGATTTGATAATGGTATTATTAACCCAGTTTGACATGATAGTGAATAAATCGCAATATGTGGAGAATCTAGTGTAAAGGAAGTGTGTCGAAATACATTTGATGAAATTGAGTAAGTTATGAGAAAATTGTTCCTCATTGGAGATGTATGATATGTAAAAAGTTATGCAAATTGATCATAGGTGTAAGGAGTTCATTATATTATTGAAGAGTGAAATGTGTAGATTGAGTTTAAAGTGGATAGTATTTGTGATCATCACGATCGATAGAATACATTTGAATAGTGAAGAAGATAAATTGGCATAGTTGAGGAAATTGTATAGTATGCAAGTTTTATAAGAGTGAATTTGATCTTGATTGAATAAGTAATGGATGAATTATTATTGAACATGGTATTGGGAGATTAAAATGTAAATAGAGGTATTGTTAAATGTTTTCGATCTTAGTCACGATGATAATGTTCGAGGAGAAATGTGTGAATTGTATGACTAATGATTGTAAAAGAGACTTGGAGATCGGTATAATCGATGGGCGATATTGGTATTTGATAACTTGATAATTTTAGTGTATTAGAAAGTGTTGTAAAGTTTGGAGATTCTATTAAACAGAAATTGTTTTGGATGTATATCGTTTATAAGGCAATAGTGATTAAGTTATATGAGTGAATGGAAAAAATGACTATGCATTTGAGTGTTTGAATTTCGTTATTGAAACAAGTAGTGAGGTGATAAGATTATGATACCTAATGTAAGAATGAGTGTAAGCTATCGAGTTAGTAAAGCTTAAAAAGAGCGATTAGCGATTGGAATTTCAAGTCAAATGTGCGGTGTGTATTGAAAGCATGGCAAAATCCGAATTGAGAATCTTAAATAGTGGACCGTATTGAGAAATTGTGAATAGTTTAGCTATAAAGAAAATGAGTAATGTGAATGGATTAAGAAGTATGAGTAAAATTCATTAAGGGAACCGTTAGTGAAAAAAAATAATAATTCAAGAAATAATAATAAGAGGGTATTAGAAGAGTAATAGGAAGTAGAGTGTGACATTGAGTGTAGGTCGACCTACGAGATGATTCTTGATGTTAAATGTGAAACTAATATGTTGCTGGACTCCATAGGGTTATGAGATTGATGTATGGATCAGAGTGATTGTAAAAATATATATTGTTAAATTGGTGATAACAAAATTCAAATTGATGAGAATGAATAAGATCGATGATTATCGAGATTATTGAAACCTTATGAGATTAGTAATTGGCATTGGAGAGATGCAATATGATAAGTGATACATGATATATTTCTAAATGTGTCACCTCGGCCAATCTATGTATTGATTGATATCATAGGAAAAAGGGAAATTAAATTTGTTATTAGTAGCCTTGATGTGACCGTGTTGTGAATCGATTTATGGATTGGCAAGTCAGTAGCAACCTAAAAGATGAAATGGGTTCGTAAAGTACTATATAGACAGAAATAGGAAATATTGATATGATCGGATATGTATATTATTGGTGGTGGATATAAAGAATTATGAGTAATCGAAAAGAAATCGTTAAAATAGTATAAAGTTTGAGAAAGGAAAAGAGGTAAGTAAGTGATTGTAGTGTGATTAAATTTGGCAAGTTAAATCTAAAATCCTAAAAGATGATTCGGATCCAAAGTGTTACAAAGACTGAATTAGAAAATATTGTTAGGATCCAAACATGTGTTATCAATATTGGAAGTGATGAATTGTGAGTAAAAGACAATGTAGAGTTAAGAAAGATTTGGCGAAATTATGCGTATGCGTATAGGAAATAAGTGGAAATCGAGAATCAATGATCGTAAAGACTCCTATCATCTTGAAAATCGTACATGAAATTTCGAGGACGAAATTTTTATAAGGAGGAGAATTGTAACATCCGTTACGGAGTGACGGTATGTCGATAATTTGGATCGGGTTAGAATTGGAGTGCGAGGCAAATGTGACATTGTGCATGCATTATTGTTTTATAGATATCGGTAGCAGATTATTGATTGCACAAGTATATATATATATGTACATACATGTATGAAGATTCCGAATTGATTGTGTATCGAAAATTGGTTATAATTATGCAGATGAGAATTGGTTGTGAAAATTGGGAATTTAGTAATAAGTGTATAAATTAGGTTTTGAATATGGAATTGGAATGAAATGGAATTTAGAGGAATGGAAAGTGGAATATGAGTATAGGAATGGGTATTTGCTAATTTTGTGAATTTATGAGAACTTTTAGGATTTTAGAGTAATGGATCCGGATAGGAAGATTGGCTTAGTGATTGATTAAATTGATTTTGTCCGAGATTGATTGACAATTGATATGAAACAATTGGGATTATAATTTCAGGATTTATTAGTTATGGTTATTGCGAAATTGGGAGAAAAATAGAATAAGAATCGGATTTGTTAGACCCTAAGAATTGGGCATGTGGCAGATGATCTTATATATATATATATAAGCTTAAGATATGAGCTAAAAAGTTCATTTCTCATCATCGACGGTCGTGGGTGAGAAAAACTTGGGATTTGGAGTTCTTGAAGGATTTTCAAAGGATCGAAGCTTGAATCAGGTAAGTTTCCATGTGTTTATGAGTTAAATCGTTTGATTTGATCATATATGTGAGTAAGAAATTGGTTAGAAAGTTAGAAAGTTTCGATGATAGGGTTTTTGTTGGTTTTGATTTGGGTTTTTGATGAAAAATGAGTTAAATGATGTTTTGAGGATAGAAATAAGTTGGGTTTAAGGTTTAAAACTGATTGAGAGTGTTTAGAATGGATTTGGGATGATTTATATCAGAGGATCTGCGAAATTTCTGGGTTTTGGACGAGTTTCTGGGTTCGCACGTCGCGACGTGTGATGAACACGCCGCGGCGAGCCCCCTTAGCGTGCACGTCACTTACGAATATTAAATATTTAATTTGTGTGCATGACGAGCAAAGTATCGGCCGACGTCGCGACGAAGTGGAGCCGTCTTACCATGATGAGCGAAGCTTGGTCCGCACGTCGCGACGACAGCGACGACGTCGTCATGACGAACAACGGATTATACGTCATGACGAGGAGACTGCTTCCAAAAGTTGATTATTGAGGTTTTGAATTGGAGAATTTTGGGATCTAATTTAGATTGGTTATGGATCAAAATGGCATTTGAGAGAATAGGAATTGAATTTGATGATTATCGGAAATTGAGTGGTAAACGTATAGTGATTGTGAGTTTAATCGGAATGTGACTATAGAGTATGGAAATTGGTAAATTGGTTAATAACAATTGGAATTGTTATGGATTAGAGTGAGAGTGATTAAATTGAGAAAATCGGGAATAGGATCGGAATGTCATAACATGTATAGTATTTATCGATTTGCTATTGAATATTGAAATTGGTATCTTTGGTAATGTGATTATTTGATTGTTTTAAAGGCACCGATGGAGCAATTCCACGGATATGCTAGGACTTCCGTGCTATAGCTCGGAAGTGCGGTGAAGTAACCTAGTTGGTTCCTCGGCCTTTATGTGTTTAATATTAGATGCATTAATGCCATGTGGAGTTAAGGATGGATATATGTGTGATTGCTTTTGATTGATTTGGACCATGGGTGTTGAAATATTGGATTCGATATTGAAGTGTGAGCGTGAATAATTGTGTATAAATGCATTAGCTTAATTGGATTGTAATGCATGAGTGAAATGAATTGAATGTGCATATGATCGAAATACTGGGACCAAAGGTCAGAAGAACTAAAAGGTGTTATCGAAATGAAAAGTGAACATGTGCATTCATGCATAATTGCATGATCGATAATGATAGTTGTGATGGGTGGTACTAGCGTATTGAGCCACAGCTCAATGCATAGTGCCCTTCACAGGATTATCGGGGCATATCACGCCTAATGTATATGAGAGCTTTAAGCTCAACACGAGACTTCGTGTCCAACGACCGTTAGAGCCTCAGGCTCACCGCAGGGCATATCACGCCCAACGATTTCAGAGCCACTGGCTCAACGAAAATGAACTCAGGCGCACGGTCACAACAACGAAAAGAAAATGAAAGTGTCACATGCATATTGCATATATGAATGATCAAAGGTGTACTGTGTGAAACTGAAATTGAATGCATGTGATTTTATGAATGTGTTAACATGTGATATAATGTGTATATGATTGTGGATGCATGAGTTGGGTGAACCATCGATGATGGTTTCTCATTGAGTTCGCAAACTCACCCAACATTGCAATTATTTTTCAGGAAATGAAGAGTACCCCGTTAGTGAAATGGGAGTATGTCTACTGCAAAGAGTCAGAGTAAGGGTCGGGATCAGTACACGTCTGCATAAATGTCAATTTGGATTGTGTCTAATTGGTATTTTCGTAATTTGGTATTGAAATTGTATTGGGCCAAATTTGAAAATGATTATATGTATATGAACTGATTTGGTTATTGAAATAGTGTTTGGCCAAACAATGATTTCGTATGAAAATGTTTTAGTATTGCGGGCCCAAATCATTATCGTTTTGCGCACTCAACTGTTTTTGAAAGAGAAGATAAATGTTATAACGAGTTTTAAAAAGGTAGTGATTATTCTAGTACGCCACCCTCGCGGGTCACGGGCTCGGATATCACTGTTGATGTCGGGTTCGGGTCTCGTCGGGAGTGGGGTGCTACAAGGTTTCTTACCTTTCCATAGCTCGTAAGGTGTCTTATTTTTGTCTCTTCGTAAGTGCACCCTGTTGATGACGTAGCATGCTGTGTTGACTGCTTCCGCCCAAAATGATTTAGGAAGATTGTACTCATTTAACATGGTTCTACTCATTTCTTCAAGAGAACGATTCTTCCTTTCTACCACACCATTTTGTTGCGAAGTCCTTAGTGTCGAGAAATTGTGCTCCATCCCGTATTTGTCATAAAGACTTTCGAAAGGTTCACATTGAAATTCTCCTCCATGATCGGTTCTAATTGCAACGATCGACAAATTTTTCTCATTTTGAACCAATCTACACCACTTGGTAAATTCATTAACGGCATCACTTTTATTCGCAAGAAATCTTACCCAAGTAAATCTAGAAAAATCATCTACAATCACAAGGACATATAATTTTCCACTAAGACTAGCATGCCTAGATGGTCCAATCAAATCCATATGCACAAGTTCAAGAATTCTAGATGTGCAAATTTCTTTCTTTGGTTTGAAAGATTCTCTAACATGTTTGCCCTTTAAGCAAGATTCACATAAGTGATCTTTAACAAATTTGATTTTAGGCAATCCCCTTACTTTGTCATTTTTTGAGAGTTTAGAAATTAATGGCAAAGGAGCATGTCCTAATTTTCTATGCCATAAAAATGCATTTTCTTCTAATGTCACCAAGCATTTTTCATTGAATGAACTATCATCATGCAAATCAACAATGTATGTGTTCCCATGTCTCAAACCGATAAAGGCAACATGATCATCCTTCTTAACTAAGCAATGTGATGATTCAAATGATACAATATAATTCATATCACAAAGTTGAGACACACTTAGCAAGTTATGTTTCAAGCCATCAACAAGCAACACATTGTCAATGGTAGGTAAAGGTTCCTTACCCACTTTACCAATACCAATGACCTTACCTTTGTTGTTGTCTCCAAAAGTGACATAACCTTGATTCTTTGGTCTAATTTCTGCGAATAAACTTTTTTCTCCACTCATGTGCCTTGAGCATCCACTATCAATATACCATGTGTTTGGAGGTTTTTCATCCCTTGCTTGTACTTGCAATAGACACATTCTTTCTTCTTATAGGTACCCAAGCTATTTTGGGTCCATTTTGGTTAGTCAGGTAAATCACATTAGGAGGTATATTCCCTTTTTCTACCCAAATTTTCTTGACCTTCATGCATCTCATAGTACTCTTGCATGCAACTTCTATATGCCCATCTTTCAAGCATCTAGCACATTGAGCAATTTTTCCATCCGTAGTGAATTTTGAAATCAAGGAACAATCTCTATTAAATGGATCATATCCTAAACCATGTTTAGAAATTGAGTATCTTTGCAAAGATAACAAGTTCTCAAACTTTTCGTTTCCATTAGCAAATTTTCCAACCACGTATGAGAATTCCTTTCTAACTCTATCAAGCTCACAAATAAGATTTTCTTTTTCAACAAGGCATGCAGAATGATCTTCCTTAGGACAACCTAAATCATCAATAGTTTCAAGTAAAGCACTATTTTCAACAACTAACTCTCTTATTTTCTTTCTCAAAATTTTGTTGATCTCAATAGCTTCTTCAAAATCAGTTTGCAAAGCATCAAAAGAATCTCTAATATCTTGATAGTTTAAAGTTACCTCATCTTCATCATCGCTAGTCAAGGAGCTACTCGCCATGAGAGCTAGGTTGTTCTCATCATTGCTTTGGTAAGCTTCCTCGTCATCACTCCAAGTTGCTACTAGACTTGTTTTCTTCTTTCCTTTGTCATACCTGTCATTTTTCTGAAAAGACGAAGAGCTTTTGCATTCTCTAGCGATGTGACCTCTTTTTCTGCACTTCCAGCATTCTTCATTGTTCTTCTTTTCTTCATAGCCTTTATTTCTCTTTTCTGTGGTGTACCTTTTCCTTTCCTCAAATTTTCCACCACAAAATTCTTTTCTTCTATTTTTGAGAAGTCCTTTGAACTTTGTCAGATTTCGAGCATACATCGCTACTTCTTCATCATCTTCTTCTTCATCTATTTCTTCATCACTCTCATCAAAAGAAGAAACGTTAGCTTTTAAAGCAATCGACTTTTGTGGCTTACCTCTTCCTCCTCTCGATTTGAGAATAATCTCATAGTTAATGAGTGATCCCACCAAAGCGTTGAATTCCAGATGGTTGAGATCCTTTGACTCCATAATTGCGGTGACTTGAGAATCCCATTCCTTCGGCAGTGAACGAAGAATCTTTTTCACCTTCTCGCTATCCGTCATGTGCTTTCCCAGGTTGCCTAATCCATTTATGATTTCTGCAAAACGGTTAAGCATTGTAGAAATTGACTCACCTTCCTTCATGACGAACATCTCGTAGTCGTGGAGAAGTATGTTGATCTTTGTCTCCCGGACTTGATTTGTCCCTTCATGGTAACTCGAAGTCTCTCCCACATTTCCTTGGCAGTGGTGCAAGAATTTACTCGGTTTCTTTCCTCAACCGTTAATGCACAATATATCAGCTTCATAGCTTTGACGTTGATGTACGCTTGCCTCCAATCGTTATCATCATACTCCAGCTCCGTTTTCAACTCACCATTTTCTTTCAGAGGGGCTTGAAGTCCGAAGATAATGATCTTCCAGTATTCAACTCCCTCGCTTATAATATGATACTTCATAGGATTTTTCCATGATGAATAGTTAGAGCCATTAAACAAGGGAGGATGGTTATTAGTGTTACCTTCTTCCGCTAGGTTGTTGTGTGCCATCCCAGATACTTATGCTCTGATACCAATTGTAAACAATCTAGAAGGGGGGGTGAATAGATCTTTCAATCTTTTCGTTGAAACTCTACAATAAAATCAGAAGTCAATTCACACAAAAACCAATTTAATCAAAGTAAATGCAAAGAGTAGAGAAGAAGGGCAAACACTGTTTTTATAGAGGTTCGGTGCTAAGACCTACGTCCTCTACCTAAGCTCCCACTTAGGATTTGGCAAACCACTATATTTGACACTTTTTAGTGCAGTGCGAACTTTTACAATCCCGCTTAATTTCCGACTCAAGCAACCTTACAAATGATTTGTTTTCCAGCACAAATCCTACCTCACAAGTGACTAAACCCTAATCACTCAGAATCACAACACAATTGTATAATAAAAGTGTATAAACAATGTTCTAATAACAGATTGAAAATCAATGAGAGCAGTAGAGAGCTAATCTGAAAGAAGTATATTGCTTTTCACTTCGTAGAACGCTATCTTCTTGTTCCTTGATCGTCCTCTATATATTTGCAGCACCTTTTTGATGATTCTAGGAGATTGGGATAAGCACTAGCCGTTGTAGAGGATATTATAGCCGTTGCTTGATTATTGCTTTCCATGTGTGGCTAATTTCCTTTGACGGATTTAAAGTTCTTCACTCATAAGTCGACTTGTCGTAGTCATACCTCGAGTTGTCACTCTTCATAAGTCGAGTTGTTCATGTTACCTCGACTTGTGACAGCTTTTTCGAAAACTTCTCCGCTCTGAAATAACTCGAGTTGAGTAATATACCTCGACTTGTATTCATGATACCTCGACTTGTATGACTCTATTATGATAACTCGACTTGCATCTTTGTGTACCTCGAGTTGTGTCAACATATTTTATCTTAAGCCCCTTGAAACCTCGACTTGTGTAATGAGTAACTCGACTTGTGCATCCAACGGTCATATTCTAAAAAATCTCTCATGATCTTCAATTTTAATGCCTTAGTAATGTTGGATAATGTTTCCTTTTTGATTCCTCAGTAATTTATAAGTCTTCCAATTGAAGAACTCCTGCAATAAATTTCTCAACCAATTCTTATATATTTTATTATTATCAAAACATAAGTAGGATTATTTTTGTCAACCACCATTGGTCCAACACCCCTTCCAAGGTAGATGATCGTGTGTGCTTGTGTGGGGTGAAGTGAGGAGTTGAAAGCTTGAATTGGTAAGTGTTTAATTATGCTTTAATTATGTCTTTTATGAATCATGGTTGTTAGAGGCATTCAATGGGAGTTATGGTGCAATTATTGTGTTTATTGATGCATGAATTGAATGAAAAGTGAATTTTTTTGACAATTATGCAATGAGATATACTGGTTTGAAATTTACTGTTCAGATTGGGAAATTTCAGTGCGCAGATGCTTCGTTGAATTATTTGACCTAGTTAACAATTGAATTGGCTTGTGGATTGTTCATGAAAGTTTTGGAAAACATTTTGATCTTTCTGTGCACATTTATTGTGTAATTTTTGACTAAGGAAATGGGAAGTTATTGAATTTACAAAATACTGCACTGGTTAGGAACTCATTGACTGGACAGAAACTTTGACTAGATTTTTGACATCCTTAGAGGTGAATTTCACTTTTGTGTTCTTCATGAACATTGTAGATCTCTCTGTTCTCTATGAAATAGACACCAAGTTTGTCCAATTTGGAGTTCAGAATAAAGAGTTATGACCTAGGCAAGTTGGGAAGTCGGAAAAAGAAAGAAAGTATCCAATGAGGCACTGTAGACGTCCTAGTCGACTATAACATGTCCTAGTCGACTAGGACATGTATTTTTGCTGAACTAACTTCCCTCCACTCTTTTGTTTATAACTTTTCCGTCCGATATCCGATTGACCCGATTCTCAAGGCATCGGATTCATGACTTATTGAATTTCATTTTCTGAGACATTGGGAATTATTGGACGGGAAAATTGACGTGGGACCGGGTAAAGGTCTGTTTAGTCACTGTTTTAATTAATTGGGGACCTATAGAGGTCTGAGTTGCGTACAGTCAGTGCCATTAGGTTTCTAATTTTTAGACGGATTTTATGATGGAAAAAAAATAGGATTAGGGTCGGGAATATCATGAACATGCATTTTACACCTACATGTGCATCATTACTAGTTCGGATTGAACAATTAGTGATCGTTTTATTCTTTGATTCTTATAGAGGCCCAACTGGAGTGTCAATCGATCGACGTAGCAGAGACTTCCCGGCATTAGCTCGGAAGTAATAGGTGAGTAACCTAGTTGGTTCCTCAATCTTTGATTGTTTAAAATTTTGTACTGATAGTTCTGTAGAAAAAAATGATGGATATGTGAGACCTGTTATGATTGAAATACCGGACCGAAGGTCCGAGGGAATGAGAAATTGACATTGAAGTGTTAATTGCCTGTGATTGAGAAACTGTTATGCTTTCAATGTAATAGTCTGTGACTGAGAATTATTGTGATTAATTGAGGATGAAATGTCTGTTTCGATAAATTGGATTTGACTTTCAATGTGATATTGTAGAATCGTGATAAATGAATTCTATACATGATTAATTGATAATGATTGTATTGGAGCTGCCACCGAGAGCTATATGTTCAACGCTTAATGAGCCCGAAAAGGGACAATTCAGAGCTTTATGCTCAACGTTAAATGTGCCCGAAAAGGGACTGTTTAGAGCCATAGGCTCAGCGATTATCGCGCCGGATTGGGACGGTCAAAGGCCGATCCAACACGTAATCTAAATGGGAAGTAATAGAAAAATGTTATGCATGTATGTGATTGTACTGTGACTTGGGAAAAGCACTAAATCACTGAAATAAAATGGAAAATGTCATGTATTTGAGCAATTATGCATTGAATTGACTTTTGGATTGGAAAAGAGGCAACATGCCTTGCATCTATGAGATACTGCTTTAAAATCTTTCTGATTATGTTATTATGAAAATCGGTAAATTGCTACATGATATTCTGAATGTGCAATTGTGATAATCTGTTCGCTATTCGCGTAATGCATGAATTGGGTGAACCATCGATGATGGTTCCTCACTGAGTTCGTAAAACTCACCCAAAATTTGCATCTATTTTTCAGGTCTTGAAGAATACCCCGTTTGACACGGGAGTACTGTATGCAAGTGAAAGATAGAGGTCGGGATCAGTTTGCGTTTGCATTAGTGTATTTTTTTATTTTTTGATATTCTGTATTATTGATTAGGTCAGGTTGTAAAGTCAACAGACTGGAATTAATTGTATTTATGAAAAGGGCCCCAAGGCTATTGAATTGTTTATATAAATTGTTTTCCGCATTAATGACAATATGTGTGTGTGAAAAAAAATTTATACTGAGTTTTTGGACTGAGTGATGTAACACGTCACCCTCGCGGGGCACGAACTCGGATATCACTATCGATGTAGGGTTCGGGTCTTGCGGGAGTGGGGTGTTACATTTAGGCAACTTTCATGAAGACCATTTTCACCAATTCCTTCTAAATTAATTTAGAAAAATCATCAACACTCTAGGTCTTTTGGTTCGATTACTGTTCATACTGATCACAAAAGTAACTTTCCAAGCCAAAATTCAACCTCTTAAGTCTACAATTAGACAACACCTATTTCACACAAAATTGTAGCCAACAAGCCAAAGTTTCATTTGGCACAAACCTCACCTCATTTGCATAATCACACAATGAGTTATGCTCAAAACAGTACAGTAGATCAAAAACCAATTTTCAGCTTTAATACTCAACTACACTTCCTATCATACCAATTCACATTCTACTACCATAAGCATCCCAATTGGACACAAAATCAGTCCCTAGATCATTCATACATTCACTTAGACCAATAACCACAATTGGGCAGCACTTACCTCTTGATTTCCATGCAAGAATAGTCATCAAAAATCAAGTGAAAACACTTCAATCATACTACTTCATCAAGTCATACTCAAACATAACCTTATACCCACCAATTCAAACTTCACTTTTCATTTGGACTCGGATATCACTATTGATGTTGGGTTCGGGTCTTGCGGGACTGGGGTGTTACATCCAGCTTTTGAGAAAACGAGATCTATGACTAGATTAAGAAGTATGTGTAATATTCACCAAAGGAACTGTTAGAGAAAACTCAAGGAAAAATCGAAGCTTTATGTTCTGGTAAGAATTCATTGAAAGAGTAATAGAAGGTTTAGACTGTGAAATTGAATGATTATATGTGTGAATAACCAATAGACTTGACTTTTGGAGATGAATGTAAAACTGATATTTTGGGATCTCATTGGGACATGAAATTGAAGTATAGTCCAGCTGGATTGTGGGTATATCAATTGTTTTATTGGTGATACTATTCAATAGTCAAAGGCCATGATTGATTGAAATAATATTGATAAATGAAATGAATCTGTAATGGGGGTTAAATGATCCAAGTAATGACAATGAGTCGAGTTGATTATATTGAGGTTATTAGAAGTTTATGAAATTGGTGTTTTAATTCTAAAGAGATGTAATCTGATAAGCGATAAATGAAATGCTTCGAAGTGTATCGCTTCGACCTTGATGCACTGAGATGAGGATAAATATGTAAATCGGAGAATTAAAATTGTTATAAGTGGCCTCTATGTGATTGGGGTGTGATTAGATTGGTAAGTCAGTCTAAAACCTAAAAGATGATTTGAATTCGCAAAGTGTTATTTGGACAGGATTAGGAAGTATTGTTATGATCTGATATAGGTGTTATTGATACCGAAAGTGAAGAATTGCAAGTAATCATGAGGAAACAGTTATGACAGTGTAAAATTTGAGAAAGATAAAAAGAGTGATTGATTGTATTGATTTAAGTTAATTGGCATAATTTGGTCGTGTAGTGCAATAAGTGTGAAACAGTATATAAGCAATCGAAATAATTTTCCCCTACCTTTCTGATTAATCGTATATGAAATTTTGAGGACGAAATTTTTGTTGGGAGGGGAGAATTGTAACATCCCGTCCCCGAAGGGAAGGGTAAATTGGTCAATTGGGACAGGCTAGTAATTTGCATTGCATATTTTGAATTGAACATTTATTTTGACCTCTAATTTTAGAGGAATGAGTCTTTTGGTTCATGCACATGTAGGTACATGCATTCATGATATTTTTCCCGGCAATTATTTGTGATTGTGATGAGATTTGTGAAAACGATATGATTTATGATTTATTGGGAATTATGGAACATTTGGGTTTGAATAGTTGAAATGGAAATGTTTTAGAGTGACCGTCAATTGGTAATGACCCTTAGGAATTTTTCTGGAAATTCGGGAGAAAAAGTCCGGACCGGAAAATCCTCCGAGTGACGGACCAATCGATTTTATAGGACTGAAATGACTGTCTAATGGCTATGGGAAAATTTGCTATATGATTCTAGAAATTAATATGACGAGTCATTGCAATTTGGAGATGAATTGGACTAGAAATGAAATTGAAAAGAGAAAGAGATTTAAACGTATTGTGAGGAAAAAGACAAGAGGCTTAATTGTTCAACCTTTAAATACCTTATTTTTTTCAAGCTTGGCAGAAAACTTGTTTCTTCTTTGCCTAGGGCACGTTTTTCTTCTTCCCCTTCCTCGGTGATTTTCAATCTCCACCCTCGAGATTATTTCTTGTTACTTCCTTGTGGTTGAAGATCAATCAAAACCTTTGAGAGAGTGTTGATTTTCAAGAGCTTAGAAGCTCACCATTGGTGTTAGAGAAAAGAGGAAAGGGTTGGAAGATTTCGGAAGATTTGAGGATCGGATGCTCGATTTGGTAAGTGATTGGCTTTAATGTTGGTTATTTGTTAGTTAATGCATGCATGGGTTTGATTGTGAATGATTGGGGTAATTATGGTTGAGTTAGGACTGGTTATTAGTGAGAGAAAAGGGAAAATTCATCAGAGAAGATGATCGGAGCCCCGCACGTCGCGACGTGTGCTGATGGGTCTCGTCGCGATGAGCAAACAGTTACTCGCCGCGACGAGCCCAGTTGGATTATCTGATCGCGGGTCAAGCAGTTGAGGAGCAGGGTAATTCCATTGGTGAAAGTCCTTTGGAAGAACCACTCCATTGAGGAAGCGACTTAGGAGACTGAGGAGCTCATAAGGAGGCAGTATCCTCACTTGTTCGATCAGTCAGGTAGGAAATTTTGGGACGAAATTTTTATTAGGAGGGGAGAATTGTAACATCCCGTTATCGATGTGAAGGGCATATTGGTAATTTGGATGGATTAGGATTGGGTACATGCATAATTTAAATTGTACATGCATTTAGCCTCTATAAATTCTTGACAAATGATTATTATTGCACGAGCATATGTATGTACATGCATGTATGACAATTTCCCGATTTAATTGTGTAAATTGGAAAATTGGGTGATAATTGTATAGATTAAGTTTTGATGCATGTATGGTATTTATTGTATAAGAATGGGTAGTTGAGAGTAGTGTTATAATGGTTTCTAGAGAGAGACTGATGAAAGGTCGATCGGAGAAGACGAACCAGAGCTCGATGTCGCGACGTGTAAAAATTAGACGTCATGATTTAACGAAGAGTTAGACGTCATGACGAGCATTTAATTTTCTTGCGATGAGCCAATTCCTCCCTTGACGTCATGACGAGCAGGGCGCATGTCGCGACGAAAGTAAGAGAGCACTCCGTGAGAGCTTCACAGCGTCGCGTGATGAAGGCGAGGAAGCGATTTTCGAAATTGAATTAAGTTGTTTAAGTAATGATTTTTTAGGGTTATTTCTTAATGGATTGGTTAGGGATAGATCGATCTTGATTATAGAGACTAAGAATTGTGAATTTATAAAAGTAGGAATTCGGAACTTATTTTCGGTGGTTCTCGAAATCGGGTGGTGATCGAATAGTGAATTTGTTTTGATTGAGGATAATTCAAACGTCTTGGAATTTACCTTTGGAGAGTTCGGAATTTAGTCAACTGAATTATGGTATTAGGAATTGTTATGAATTAGAGTGAAAGAATTGAATTGGAAGATTCGAGATTAGGATCGGGAGGGTCATAACATGTATTGTACTAATCGCATTCGCTACATGTGCATTATTGAATATTAGACATTGTGCAATTAGTAATGTTTGATTATTTCGATTGTTATAGAGGCTCAAGTGGAGCGTCGATCGTCCGACGTAGCTGAGACTTAGCTCGGAAGTTCAGAGGTGAGTAACCTAGTTGGTTTCTCAACCAGTATGTGTTACATTTATGTACCTATGCCATGTGGAGTTAAGGATGGATCTATGTGCTTGCTTTTGATTAATTTCGGACCACAGGTGTCCGAAATATTTGGAATTGTTATAGAAGTGTTAATTGTGCGTAAAATTGAATTTGATTAGTTTAATTCGAAATTGGACACAGTATGATAGGTTGTGACATAATTATTTTGAATTGGACATGTGCATACATGCATAAAGGCATGATCAGATAAAGACAGTTGTGACCGATGCAGCCACCGTATTTTAGAACTTTAAGATCAATGCACCAGGGTCTCGTACCCAACGATTTTAGAGCCTCAGGATCAATGTATTAGGGCTTCAAGCCTAACAAAATTCAGAGCCACTAGCTCAACGTTAACGAGCTTAGGCACACGGTCACAACAACGAAATAAAATGAAAGAGTCACATATATATCGCATATATGAACGTTCAAATGTGAATTGTATGAAAGGCGAACCGCCTTATAAATGTGAAATTGAATGCATGTGATTCTCTGGTTGTGATAATATATGATATAATGTTCAAATGTGTGTATATGCATGAGTTGGGTGAACCATCGATGATGGTTTCTCGCTGAGTTTGCAAACTCACCCAACATTGCGATTATTTTTCAGGACAACGATTGTAGACTCATAGCTCCAGGGTTCGACTTTTCCGCTGTGTGAGCGTGTTGGCTCGAGAATTATGGCTCACAGGTCGATCAGTTGGGGTTAATTTTGGGGATGACGTAGTTTAGGATTTTGTCTCAGTTTCTTTTTGGAAATATCTGTATAGTTTATGGAAACTAATAGACTCATAAATTCTGTTTTAAGGTTATGAAATGAAAGCATTTTGGTTTTAAAAATTTAGAAATGTTGATATTGCAGTTTAAATTATATTGATGCCATGAGGTTTATAGAATTGATCATTCGTAGTGCACCCTCATCGTGGGTTATGTATCGGAACGACCTACGGGCCTCTCGGTGCATACCTTACAGTAAGGGGCGCTACATTAGGTGGTATCAGAGCATGGTTTGGCATCTTTTGGGCATAGTGTATTTTAGGCTTGAATTTCAGTAAGAAAAGCAGAAATTGATTGAAATTGTGGTTTTGTTGTAGGTCATCCGTCCTTAGTGATTAGGTAGATCAACCAGCTGACCATGGATCAGTCGGAGCTAGTAGGGAGTCTTTAGTGCCTCTATTTGAGGAGCAGCCTCCTAGGGTTCTCGTGAGACGGGAAAGGAGGTATGATCGATTGCGCAAGTAGGGAGCTGTTGACTTTATAGCAAAGAGACCTCGCCGAGGCCGAGGATGGTGGAGAGGACCGAGAGAGTCTAGATCGGATGGACAATGACTCGATGACTTCGACTATCTGGTCTCTCCGCTCTGAGGTCCAAAGATATCGATGGTGGAAGGCGTTTAAGGCAAGACTGCTGGACCTCGATTCGACTTGGGAGGACTTCTTGAGAGCCTTTCGGGATAATTACATGCCCAAGGTTTATTTGGAGATGAAGATGCAGGAGTTTATGGAGTTGAGACAGGGTCAGATGTCTGTGGCCGAGTATGAGGTGCGATTTAATAAGTTGATGAGTTATGCCTCTGTTCTGATTGCTACAGAGTCTGATAGGTGCCGAAGATTTGAGGGCAGGCTTAATCTGGAGATCCGTACCAGGTTAGCCCGGTCTGATATGGGCACCTTTGTCAAGTTGAGAGCTGCGGCAGTGCGGATTGAGCAGCTTCTGAGACAAAGTCAGGCTGAGACTGGCCAAGGATCCAGGGGTAAGAGATTGAGTGATAGTCATGGCAGTTCTGGTAGGAGTGTTAGTAGACGCCAGGACAGGTTCAGATTTTCAGGAGGATCCAGATAGTCTGGTTTTGTTCAGAGGGGGAGATTTGGGCAGTCTGGCAGTGGTAGTGGCAGAGGATCAGGACAGTCGCCTGTTTGTGTACATTGTGATAAGAGGCACAGTGGAGAGTGCTGGAGAGTGACCGGAGCCTGCTTGGCATGCGGCTCCATGGATCATATGATTAGGAATTGCCCTATGATTTTGGGAGTTCAGTTTGCTGCGAGTGGGAGAGCTGGTAGTAGCACGACAGTACAGCAGAGCTGTAGTGGTGGACCTGGATTCAGGGGCCGAGGTAGAGCCCGGGGTAGAGCTGGAGATTCTTTTATGGGGACCGAGAGTCGTGGAAGCCGACCACTGTAGCGCCCCCTCACCGCAGGGTACACATTGGGACGCCCGTGGGTCGTTCCGACACATATCCCACGATAAGGAAGTGCTACTACGAAAACAATCTCTAAACACTCGCATGGCATCAATACACTAAATTCCACAATATGAAAATCACTGAAATTTAAAACCATAATAATCATTCATTTATAACATCAATCCCAAAATATAGACCGCCTATCGGTTCCCTACAAAGCTAAATACATCTCAAAAGGAAACCGATACAAACGCTCATACTAAGTCATCCCAAAACAATGTTCCTAAAAGAAATCACCCCGGTGACCGACCTATGATCCATCGCTGCCTTGATCACGAACACTCACTGCGTAAACGTCTATCCCGGAGCTAGAGTCCTACCGATTTGTCTCGAAAATATATTGCAATGTTGGGTGAGTTTATGAACTCAATGAGAAACCATCATTGATGGTTCATCCAACACATGCATATACATATACTATATCTCAAATTACACTTTAACGCTTTATAAATACTATTCACAATTTACACATTATATTATATCACACGCAATATCACAATGCGCACTTTACACCATCACATAATTCTCACATTACACTTCACAATTTACACAATTACAATATCACATATCAATCCACATTTTTCGTATGTCACTCGCATTCTCCATCACACTATACACTCAGATGCATATGTATACAAAGTCTCTTGTTATGACATTGTTGTGGACTGAGCATTTATATTCACATTTTGGCAAGTAGAGAGCCCTCGGGTATGCACTCACGCCCACTCACTTTAGGGATAGGAGAGCCCTCTGGGTATGCACTATTCCTTTTTACAATGATCACAATTTAGGCAAGTAGGAGAGCCCTCTGGGTATGCACTACTGTCGATTTGGCTCTAGGCCCTCTCACTGATAATCGAGCTCAAAGCTCTAAATCACTGTGCTCTAGTCACAACGGTAAATTTTACCGCTCATATCATGCTAGGCATGCGCTCACACTTACACAGTCACTAGCACATTTATCTCACTTCACTCACTTGTCACAATCAGAGCTCTTATTCACAATTATATACACTGATTCTCATTCACATGAATTTACATTTATGTAGATCACGCTTGGTACAATCACTAACACTTATCGCATTTAGCTCATTCACTTCACATGTATATCACTCACATTTACACTTAATTTATACATATTCACAGACATATAATCACTTAAAAGTCGAGGAACCAACTAGGTTACTCACCGTAACTTCGAGCTACGCTCGAAGTCCCAAGCAATATCCGTGGTCCGACGATCCAACGGAGCCTCTAAAACAATCAAACAATTTCTCATCACTAGGTGCTCAATTAAAGATATTCAATAATGCACATGTCTTTAATTCAAACTTGTATGATGCATGTTCATGATTCTCTGGCACTAAACCCAATTCGCTATCGCCACTTTACAACCAAAATTCACTATTCACTAGGTCAATAGCATTCCCTTTAATTCAATTTCACTCACTCAAACTCTAATCATACTCCGCTAGTTACAACGTAACTCTTTGGTCACATTAAACTATAATGGACTCTCTTCGATACTTGCAATCCCGTAAATCAAAATTCAAACTCTCAATCTTTATCACAATGATAGACCTCTTTCTCTAGTTCATAACGAATCAAGTATCACCTTAATTGGAATACCATAGACCAAGATATCATCACATCTTTGAAACATGTTCAAGAAACATCTAGTTCATGTTCCTCCACCAATACCCTTACTTTGACTCACTTAATCATTTCCAATTTAATACTAAAACCCATAAATTGTTTGTGGAGAGATTAAGAAATGTGTTAGGAATCCAATGCTTCAAGAATCAGGTCATTTGGAGTTCTATAACTCAAGTTATCCTCAAAACAACGATCTATGCATGCATCGTTTTCCTTCAAATCGATTTTTGCTTGTTGGTTTTCGCTTCACCTGATTTTTGCTTCACTGATTTTTCCTTCAGCTGGTTTTCGCTTCAGCTGGTTTTCGCTTCAGCTGATTTTTCCTTCCTTCTGATTTTGCTTCACTGATTTTTTGCTTCATTTGATTTTTGCTTGGTGATTTTCGCTTCATTGATTTTTGCTTCAATTTGGTTTTTCCTTGGTGGTTTTCGCTTCAAATTGGTTTTCGCTTCGGTGATTTTCCTTCCTTCGATTTTTGCTTCAGCTGATTTTTGCTTCAGCTGATTTTTGCTTCAGCTGATTTTCGCTTCAGCTGATTTTTGCTTCACCTGGTTTTTCCTTGGTGGTTTTCGCTTGGTGGTTTTCGCTTCACTGATTTTCCTTCCTTCTGATTTTTCTTGACTGATTTTTTTCGCGCTTGAACATGTCCACTTATATAGATCATATCTTTTGACTCCAATATCCAAATTGGACAAACTTGACATCTATCTCATAGAGAAAAGAAAGATCTACAACTTTAAAGAAGGAAATTTTGTCTAAATCTATCGATATCACGTCCATATCGTCTGCTTTTGCTTCAGCTGATTTTCCTTCAGCTGATTTTCGCTTCAGCTGATTTTCCTTTCAGCTGGTTTTCGCTTCAGAACATGTCCACTTATATAGATCATATCTTTTGACTCCAATGTCCAAATTGGACAAAATTGACATCTATCTCATAGAGAAAAGAAAGATCTACAACTTTCAAGAAGGAAATTTTGTCTAAATCTATCGATATCACGTCCATATCGTCTGCTTTTGCTTCAGCTGATTTTCCTTCAGCTGATTTTCGCTTCAGCTGATTTTCCTTTTAGCTGGTTTTCGCTTCAGAACATGTCCACTTATATAGATCATATCTTTTGACTCCAATATCCAAATTGGACAAACTTGACATCTATCTCATAGAGAAAAGAATGATCTACAACTTTCAAGAAGGAAATTTTGTCTAAATCTATCGATATCATGTCCATATAAATCGCTTTTGCTTCAGCTGATTTTCCTTCATTGATTTTCCTTTCCAGACATATCACCGAACACTAAAAGTTTTCTCAACCACTCATTTAACACTATAACAGAATTTATTCCTCCCAACTACCCAGGATTTATGAACAAACACATGAAATACATCTTTCCATGAAAACGACAGAAATCTCTCAACTTTATTTCATAAATCTCTAGCAATGAGGGTTTTTCTAACACTTACTGTTGAGAACTCAAACAGATCTTCAAGCTCTAAACTCCACACCTAAAAGATCAGCTTATGGATTCTCCTTAGAGTCGACAACACCAAAGGTAGA
This sequence comes from Erythroxylum novogranatense, assembly GCA_029891385.1. Classification (NCBI taxonomy): domain Eukaryota; kingdom Viridiplantae; phylum Streptophyta; class Magnoliopsida; order Malpighiales; family Erythroxylaceae; genus Erythroxylum; species Erythroxylum novogranatense. Next base: position 18,475,040 of record CM057228.1, read on the forward strand.
GAAAGGTTGGTGAAAGAAAGAAAGAACACCAAAGTCCCTTAGAAGATAATTTGGGTAGGAAAGCTCTATGTCTCCGAGAGAAAAGTTTTTGGAAGAAAATGAATAAAGAAGGCTTGGACAAGACTTAACCCATCAGCCCTCAAGGAATAGTGACCACCTACTCCTAGCTAGGGTACAAAGTCCAAGTACACATGTCACTTTCTTAATGAATAAACTATAACTTAGTTACTTTTGAACTAACTCCATTTAGTTCTCCCCTTTCCAATATAACCAAACTATCTCCAACACTTCATTTAATTAATTCTTGCTCCCAACTATAAATATATCTTCCAATACACCATAAATTTACCAGCATATGCAAATACAATAATTTCACCAAAATTCATAATCGCAAGATTTCATTAACGCAATTATTTCAACATTTTAAATAATCACAATTCACAAAATCATCTCAATTTCACTTTTCCAAACACAATCACTATCAAATGCCTAACAATCATGAATACATGTCACTATGTATATGCATGTGCAAAATGATCTATCTCTAAAATCGAGGCCACAAAACACTCGATCACAAATTAAGCACTAACAACTCTACACTCATAACACGATGCTCATCGATCGGTAACGGATGCTACAATTCTCCTCCTAAAAGAAAATTTCGTCCGAAATTTCATACCGACCGGTCGAGCAGATGAGGGTGCCTCCTCACGTGCTCCTCGCCTCCCAAGTTGCCTCCTCTCAAGAATGGTTCTTCCATAGGACTTTCACCAATAGAATCACCTGCTCCTCAATTGCTTGACCCGCGATCCGATAATTTGTACCGCTCCTCAATATAACTCATATCACTTGCTATCTCAATCTCTTGAGCCGGAATCACATGCGACGGTCCGAAGCGGTATCTCCGAGCATACTCACATGAAAAACATTCAGGTAACCGGGACATCTCACTAGGCAACGCCAATCTATAGGCTAATGGTCCAATCCTCTCGTAATCTCATACGGGCCGATATAACGGGACTCAACTTGCCCTTACGGCCAAACCTCGTAACTCCTCTCCAAGGAGACACTCGAAGGAACACTCTATCACCCACAAAGATACTCTATCTCTCGTCGATGTCGATCCACATAACTCTTCTGTTTCATCCCGAGCAGCCTTAATGCGACTCCTAATCACTCTCACGCTATCCATCAGATCCTGGATCAGCTCGGGGCCCTCAAACATCCTCACACCTCTTCATCCCAAAGAAGAGGTGATCTGCACTACCGCCATACAAGGCCTCATACGGTGCCATACCAATACCGCCTGCATCGATTATTGTACGAAACTCAATCGAGCCAAGTATTGATCCCAAGCACCTTTGAACTCTAATACACAAGCTCTCAAAGATATCCTCAGCGATCTTGATAGTCCTCTCACTCGCCCATCTGCTCGAGGATGAAACGCAGATTAAAGTTCACCCTCGAACCCACGATCGCAGGCTCCTCCGTAACCTCGAAGTAAATGGGATCCCGATCGACACTATAGACACTGGGACCCCATGCAGTCGACAATCTACATCACATACTGAGCCAATTGATCGAGAGTATTGTTCTCTCAAGATCGGCAAGAAATGAGCCGACTTGGTCAATCGGTCCACTATGACCCAGATCGATCATCGCCTCGGCCCTCAGCAACCCCATAATAAAATCCATAGTGATTCGCCCCACTTCCACTCCGAATGGGCAACGAATGCAACTTACCCACTGGGGCCTGGTGCTCAGCCTTAACCTGCTGGCACGTCAAACATCGAGAAACAAACTCTGCCACTTGTCTCTTCATACCTGGCCACCAAAAATGCAACTTGAGAGTATTATACATCTTGGTGACTCCAGGGTGCATCGCATAAGCGGCTACATGCGCCTCCTCTAAAATCTCTTGTCTCAGCTCACCCACATTAGGCACACACAATCTCTGACCCATCCAAAGAGTCCCATCTCTCAACTCAAATTCAGCAGTCAACCCTGCTCTGACTCTATCCATCAATCTCACTAACACTGGGTCCTGATCCTGAACTGCCCGGATCCGATCCTGCAACATCGGTCTCAATCTCAGAGTAGCTGTCAAGGCTCCATCCTAAGCCAAATCCATCTGCACATTAAGTGCTCTCAACTGAACTAGGCACGGCAACCTCGACACCGAATCTGAGCTACACTACCATGCGATCTCCTACTCGAGGCATCGCCACCATATTGGCCTTCCACAGGTGGTACTCAATAGTGCAATCGAATCCTTCAACAACTCACCCATCTCCTCTCTCGAGATTCAACTCTCACGACTCAACAGATACCTCAAGCTTTTATGATCCGTGAAGATCCGAACATCTCCCCATACAAGTAATGTCTCCAGATCTTCGTGGCAAACACAACCGCAGCCCAACTCTAAATCATGACTTTGGGTAATTCCTCTCATGAGACCTCAACTCGTCTCGAGGCATACGCTATCACTCTACCATGCTGCATTAGCACACAACCCAAACCTCGCCGCGACGCATCATCAATGAATACCACATATCCTCCGGACCACGATGGCAACGCCAACATCGGTGCCAGAGTCAACGCCATTACTGAGCTCCTCAAAGCTCCTCGACACTCATCCGCCCATCGGAAACCACACTCTTCCTCGAAGTTTCGCCGAAGGCCGAGATCACCGAGAACCCTCGACAAACCTCCGTAATATCCCCGCTAGTCGAGGAAACTCCTCAACTCGACACGTTCTCTGGAACCTCCCAACTCAGATCGCCTCAATCTTGTGAGGATCCACGGATACCCTCACGGACACTATGTGTCCTAGAACACCACCTCATCAAGCCGAATTCACATTTCGCAAATTTGGCATACAACCGCCTCTCTCATAATCTGCAACATAGTCCTCGATGCTCCGCAGATGCTCCTCTCTCGACCTCGAATACACTAGGATATCGTCAATAAACACAATCACAAACCGATCAAGGTAGGCTGAAAGACCTTATTCATCAAGGCCATGAAGGCTGCGGGGCATTAGTCAACCCAAACGGCATCACTAAGAACTCGAAATGCCCATACCTACTCACGAAGGCACTCTTAGCACATCGGCCTCCGCTATCCTCAACCGATAATACCCTAATTTCAAGTCTAACTTAGTAAACACTCGAGCTCCTCAAGAATCGATCAAATAAATCATCGATCCTAGGCGGTGGGTACTTATTCTTGACAAGAACCCGATTAAGGCGCCTATAATCGATACACAACCTCAATGTCCCATCTTTCTTCTTCACAAACAACTTGGAGCTCCCTAAGGCAAACTCGGGTCTAATGAACCCTTATCTAATAACTCCCGCAATCGAGCCTTAAGCTCCCTCGCCCACCGGTGCCATCCTATATGGAGGAATAGATATAGAGCGGTACTGAACGAGGTCTATCCTAAACTCGCCTCCGATCCGCGGCAAACCCAGAACTCATCGGGAACACATCCGAAACTCCCCGATCACAGGACATCCTCTAATCTCGCCAACTCTAGAATCGATCACATGGGCCAAATAGGCCTCACATCCTCTCTCAGATCAATCTCGTGGCACTCATAAAAGAAATCATCCTAGGCGGCATCGCCGACTAATACCTCGAAAAATAGCTTTCTACCGACCAGAGATTCCAACACAACCTCCTTGGTATAACAATCCATCATGACTCTACGGGCGATAGTTACCCATACCTAAGATCACATCAATCTCTCTCAAGGATAGCACTACGAGATCCGCACTCAACTCGCCGATCAATCACTATCACACATCCCTTACTGCATCTCTCCCAACACTGTCAGCACTACCTAGAGGTGTACTCACCTCTAGCCCACACCGCAATCTCTCTTTATCACAATGTAATCTACATGCCACATGCGGTGCAATAAATGAATGAGTGGATCCAGATCCATCAAAGCATATGCTTCAAAACCAAATTAGAAGCATACCAAGAACAACATCCTGAGACTCTCGAGCCTCCCCGCCGAGTCATAGATAGACTACGGCCAGGGACCGCCGCCGCTCCGGCCCCTCGATCTCACCATCGATCCCTCTGCCGGCCTCGGCCCCGCCTCGCCTTCAACCCCGATCCACCTCCACGGCTCACAGCAGTGGTCGACTGCCAGATCTACCCGTCATAGCAGATCGGGCCTCCACAAGGAAAGGACACTTTGAGCCGGTGGTCCATCGAACCACACTTGAGACAAGCTCCAGAGCCCTCCAAAGACTTCCACTATGCCTCCTCTTGCGTAACTCACACAATGGGATACTCGTCCCGAGCCTCTAGCACTACTACGGCCGCCATCGAAACCAGATCGAGAAAATCGCCTCTACGCTTAAATCGCTCTGCCGCTGCAGACGACCTGAAAGTCCTGGCTTACGCTTACTAGATCCTCTACTCACCGCCTCGACTACCGCTCGGTCTTTTGCCATCGGGACCCCGACTGACTCACTCGTCTCTCGCCTCGTAAGTCGCTCAACTCTCACCGCAATGCCTCAATCAATAAAGGAATCCATATCCGCTCTGGCTAGCCGAACGGATCTCAAATTGAGTCCACCTCAAACTTCTGCAGATCCGCCGACTCAGGCGACCACGAAGAGGCATATCCCACTAACTCATTAAATGAACCTCATAATCGCCATCGACATCCGCCTCGCCTCACTCAAGAAATTCTGATCTTCATCTCTAGATAATCCTTGGGCATGAAATTATCTCTCAATGCCCGCAGAAATCATCCAAGTCAATAAACAGGCCCGAAGAACCGCCCTAACAGCCTTCCACCAACGGTGAAGCCGGACCTCAAGCAATGACTCGTGATAGTCAAAACGCCTCCTCCGCATCACAACTCATCTCGATCCAGACTCTCTCACCCTCTCTAACCATCCTCGGCCTCCGCAGGCTTGCAGACGCCATAAGTCAACCGCCGCCATGCAATGTATCGAACCTCCGCTCCCGCCTCATGGGAACTCTGGGAGGCAACTCATCAGAATGAGGCATAGGGGACTCTCTACTAGCTCCCATGGATCCTAGGTCAGCTGGTTGATCCACTTGATCCCCAAGAACGGATGACCTACAACACATAAGAATTCGATCAATTACCGTTTTTTTTTTTTTTTGGAAATTCAGGCCTAAAACACACTATGCCCAAAAGATGTCAAACCATGCTCTGATACCACCTCCTGTAGCACCCCCTCACCGCAAGGTACACATTGGGACGCCCGTGGGTCGTTCCGACGATATCCCACGATAAGGAAGTGCTACTACGAAACAATCTCTAAACACTGCATGGCATCAATACACTAAATTCCACAATATGAAAATCACTGAAATTTAAAACCATAATAATCATTCATTTATAACATCAATCCCAAAATATAGACCCGATCTATCGGTTCCTACAAAGCTAAATACATCTCAAAAGGAAACCGATACAAACGCTCTATACTAAGTCATCCCAAAACAATGTTCCCAAAAGAAGTCACCCCAAATGACCGACCTATGATCCATCGCCGCCTCGATCACTTAACACTCACCGCAAACGCGTCTATCCCGGAGCTAGAGTCCCACCGACGCCGTCTCCGAAAAATATATTGCAATGTTGGGTGAGTTTATGAACTCAATGAGAAACCATCATTGATGGTTCATCCAACACATGCATATACATATACTATATCTCAAATTACACTTTAACGCTTTATAAATACTATTCACAATTTACACATTATATTATATCACACTTAATATCACAATGCACTTTACACATCACATAATTCTCACATTACACTTCACAATTTACACAATTACAATATCACATATCAATCCACATTTTCAGATGTCACTCGAGATTCTCCATCACACTATACACTCGTGATGCATATGTATACAAAGTCTCTTGTTATGACATTGTTGTGACTGAGCATTTATATTCACATTTTGGCAAGTAGGAGAGCCCTCAAGGTATGCACTACGCCCACTCACTTTAGGGATAGGAGAGCCCTCCGGATACGCACTATTCCTTTTACAATGATCACAATTTAGGCAAGTAGAGAGCCCTCGGGTATGCACTCATCGCCGATTTGGCTCTAGCCCTCTCACCGATAATCGAGCTCAAAGCTCAATCACTGTGTTTCTAGTCACAACGGTAAATTTTACCGCCATATCATGCTAGGCATGCGCCACACTTACACAAATACTAGCACATTTATCTCACTTCACTCACTTGTCACAATCAGAGCTCTTATTCACAATTATATACACCGATTCTCATTCACATGAATTTACATTTATGTAGATCACGCTTGGTACAATCACTAACACTTATCGCATTTAGCTCATTCACTTCACATGTATATCACTCACCTTTACACTTAATTTATACATATTCACAAAGACATATAATCACTTAAAAGTCGAGGAACCAACTAGGTTACTCACCAGAAACTTCCGAGCTACTACCCGAAGTCCCAAAGAATATTCGTGGTCCGACGATCCAACGGAGCCTCTAAAACAATCAAACAATTTCTCATCACTAGGTGCTCAATTAAAGATATTCAATAATGCACATGTCTTTAATTCAAACTTGATGATGCATGTTCATGATTCTACCCAAGACTAAACCCAATTCGCTATCGCTCACTTTACAACCAAAATTCACTATTCACTAGGTCAATAGCATTCCCTTTAATTCAATTTCACTCACTCAAACTCTAATCATACTTCGCTAGTTACAACGTAACTCTTTGGTCACATTAAACTATAATGGACTCTCTTCGATACTTGCAATCCCGTAAATCAAAATTCAAACTCTCAATCTTTATCACAATGATAGACCTCTTTCTCTAGTTCATAACGAATCAAGTATCACCTTAATTGGAATACCATAGACCAAGATATCATCACATCATCAAACATGTTCAAGAAACATCTAGTTCATGTTCCTCCACCAATACCCTTACTTTGACTCACTTAATCATTTCCAATTTAATACTAAAACCTATAAATTGTTTGTGGAGAGATTAAGAAATGTGTTAGGAATCCAATGCTTCAAGAATCAGGTCATTTGGAGTTCTATAACTCAAGTTATCCTCAAAACACCGATCTATGCATGATCGCTTTCCTTCCGTCTCGATTTTGCTTCACTGGTTTTCGCTTCAAATTGATTTTTGCTTCACCTGATTTTTCCTTCACTGGTTTTCGCTTCATTGGTTTTCGCTTCAGCTGGTTTTCGCTTCAGCTGATTTTTCCTTCCTTCGATTTTGCTTCATTGATTTTTTTGCTTCATTTGATTTTGCTTCAAATTGATTTTCGCTTCATTGATTTTTGCTTCATTGGTTTTTCCTTGGTGGTTTTCGCTTCAAATTGGTTTTCGCTTCAAATTTGATTTTTCCTTCCTTCGATTTTTGCTTCAGCTGATTTTTGCTTCAGCTGATTTTTGCTTCAGCTGATTTTGCTTCAGCTGATTTTGCTTCATTGGTTTTTCCTTGGTGGTTTTCGCTTCAAATGGTTTTCGCTTCAAATTGATTTTTCCTTCCTTCCGATTTTTGCTTCACCTGATTTTTTCTCGCTTGAACATGTCCTCTTATATAGATCATATCTTTTGACTCCAATATCCAAATTGGACAAACTTGACATCTATCTCATAGAGAAAAGAAAGATCTACAACTTTCAAGAAGGAAATTTTGTCTAAATCTATCGATATCACGTCCATATCGTCTGCTTTTGCTTCAGCTGATTTTCCTTCACTGATTTTCGCTTCACCTGATTTTCCTTTCACCTGGTTTTCGCTTCGTAACATGTCCACTTATATAGATCATATCTTTTGACTCTAATATCCAAATTGGACAAACTTGACATCTATCTCATAGAGAAAAGAAAGATCTACAACTTTCAAGAAGGAAATTTTGTCTAAATCTATCGATATCACGTCCATATCGCTCGCTTTTGCTTCAAAGCTGATTTTCCTTCAATTGATTTTCCTTTCCAGACATATCACCGAACACTAAAAGTTTTCTCAACCACTCATTTAACACTATAACAGAATTTATTCCTCCCCAACTACCCAGGATTTATGAACAAACACATGAAATACATCTTTCCATGAAAACGACAGTAAATCTCTCAACTTTATTTCATAAATCTCTAACAATGAGGGGGTTTCTAACACTTACTGCTGAGAACTCAAACAGATCTTCAAGCTCTAAACTCCACACCTAAAAGATCAGCTTATGGATTCTCCTTAGAGTCGACAACACCAAAGGTAGAGAAAGGTTGGTGAAAGAAAGAAAGAACACCAAAGTCCCTTAGAAGATAATTTGGGTAGAAAGCTCTATGTCTCCGAGAGAAAAGTTTTCGAAGAAAATGAATAAAGAAGGCTTGGACAAGACTTAACCCATCAGCCCTCAAGGAATAGTGACCACCTACTCCTAGCTAGGTACAAAGTCCAAGTACACATGTCACTTTCTTAATGAATAAACTATAACTTAGTTACTTTTGAACTAACTCCATTTAGTTCTCCCCTTCCAATATAACCAAACTATCTCCAAGACTTCATTTAATTAATTCTTGCTCCCAACTATAAATATATCTTCCAATACACCATAAATTTACCAAAGATATGCAAATACAATAATTTCACCAAAATTCATAATCGCAAGATTTCATTAACCCAATTATTTCAACATTTTAAATAATCACAATTCACAAAATCATCTCAATTTCACTTTTCCAAACACAATCACTATCAAATTCCTAACAATCATGAATACATGTCACTATGTATATGCATGTGCAAAATGATCTATCTCTAAAATCGAGGCCACAAAACACTCGATCACAAATTAAGCACTAACAACTCTACACTCATAACACGATGCTCATCGATCGGTAACGGATGCTACAACCACGCCCCTGTGCCGTGGTCTATGCCATGACTAAGCAGGAGGCCCAGATTCTCTAGATGTCGAATTTTGATGCTTCGATTTCCGGCTTTGAAGTTTTGCATTGATAAATCCAGTTCCACGATTCCTTTATCAGACCGCATGTAGCATGTAGATTGCATGGGATAGAGAGATGTTGCAAGATAGGTTGCAGTGAGTACACCTCAGGTAGTACTATCGCTTGGGAGAGGTCTGCAAGGGATGCTCGATCCAGATAGATCAAGCGAGCTGAAAAGGACCGATAGTTTTGCCGCTGAGGAGATTGATTTGATTTTGGGATGGACTGCCCACCGTCCATAGGGTCTGTTATGGATTGCTATACCAAGGAGGTCGATAGAGTCTCCCGGTCACCCAGTAGTTATGTTTCGAGGTGTTAGTCGTAGTGCCGGCCAGATGATTTTTTTCCGAGTGCCTTCGAGGTTGATGCGGGAGGTTGGAGGCCTATTTGGCTCATGTGGTAGATTCCAGAGTTGAGCAGAGGTTGTAAGATGTTCCCGTGATTAGGGAATTTTTGGATGTGTTTTCCGAGGAGTTACCAGGTTTATCGCCGGATCGGGAGACGGAGTTCTCGATTGTCGTCGTTCCAGGTACCGTTCCTATATCTATATCTCCATATAGGATGGCACCGGTGGAACTGAGGGAGCTTAAGGCTTAGCTGCAGGAGCTGTTGGATAAGGGGTTTATCAGACCGAGTGTTTCGCCATGGGGAGCTCCAGTGTTGTTTGTGAAAAAGAAGGACGGGACTTTGAGGTTGTGCATCGATTATAGGCAGCTGAATCGGGTTACAGTCAAGAATAAATATCCACTGCCTAGGATCGATGATCTGTTTGATCAGTTGTAGGGAGCTCAGGTGTTTACCAAGTTGGATTTGAGATTTAGATATTATCAGTTGAGGATCGCAGAGGCCGATGTGCCTAAGAGTGCTTTCAAGAGCAGGTACGAGCATTTCAAGTTCTTAATGATGCCGTTCGGGTTGACTAATGCCCAGGCCACCTTCATGGCCTTGATGAATAAGGTTTTTCAGCCCTACCTGGATCAGTTCGTGATTGTATTTATTGATGATATTCTGGTGTATTCGAGGAGTAGGCAGGAGCATGCGAAGCATCTAAGGATAGTTTTGCAGATTATGAGAGAGAGGCAGTTGTATGTCAGATTCACTAAATATGAATTTTGGCTGGATGAGGTGGTGTTCTTAGGGCATATTGTGTCTGGTGAGGGTATCCGAGTGGATCCTCATAAGGTTGAGGCAGTCAGGAGTTGGGAGACTCCGAGGAATGTGTCAGAGATGCGAAGCTTTCTCAGATTGGCCGGCTATTACCGGAGGTTTGCCGAGGGGTTCTCTTTAATTTCAGCCCCTTTGACAAAACTTCTGAGGAAGAATGTGGCTTTTAGATGTACTGATGAGTGTCAAAGAAGTTTTGAGGAGCTGAAACATCGGTTGACTACGGCACCGGTGTTAGCTTTGCCATCAGGAGTTGGAGGTTTTGAGGTATTCAGTGATGCTTCGCAGTAGGGATTGGGTTGTGTCTTGATGCAGCATAGGAGAGTGATAGCTTATGCCTCGAGACAGTTGAGGTCTCATGAGATGAATTATCCAGTGCATGATTTGGAGTTAGCAGCAGTGGTTTTTGTTTTGAAGATCTGGAGACATTATTTGTATGGTGAGACGTTCCAGATCTTCATTGATCATAAGAGTTTGCAGTATTTGCTGAGTCAGCGAGAGTTGAATCTGAGGTAGAGGAGATGGTTAGAGTTGCTTAAGGATTATGATTGCACGATTGAGTATCACCTAGGGAAGGCCAATGTGGTGGCAAATGCTTTGAGTAGGAGATCTCACATTAGTGCAGCTCTGTTGGGCCCGGGCCCCGTACGTCCGAATCTCCGAGGGAGGGCCCCTCGGGTCGCCCCGGCGTCGGGCGCTCCATATACCGTCAGACCCGATCCCAACATCCATACAAAGACATATTCGATTCGCACAAACGTAAACATATACTCATACATACCATCGCATGCATTCTCAACATGCATTTCCATATCTCAAATTCATAAAACATATGTCATTCTCATTCAAGAAATGCAACAAGATTCTCAAATGCAGCGAATACAAAGTAAAATGAAATTTCAAAATACAAAAGATGCTCCATGATAAAATGCTCTGAGGGCCAATCCAAATTACTAACTTAAGGCAAAGCTCCTAATTAGCCGGAAGTTTCGATGCCTCGCCAAGTCAACTATCGCCTCGATCCGCACTGAGGAGGGAGAGTAATGGGGTGAGTCATAAGCTCAGTGGCATATACGCTTATAGCCATTGGCAACGAGCCACACAATCAAGCAATATATATATGTATAATATACATATCACTAGCAAATCATAATTCATCAATTCAGTTCACATTCAATCAAGATATGTCAAGCAATTTCTATTTCTTATCACATCAATCATTACGCAACAAATCTATCAAATCCATCATATCTTATGCTCATCAAATCAATCGTATGCACAAACAACTGCTCGAGAGTTCAGAATCCATCCGGATAACCCAAGGTAACCAGAATCCATCCGAGTCCGATTTTCAAGGATCTCGTTGCACAAGCGGGCAGCCGGAGAAGGCTTTCAAAATGTCAACGTGCGTGACTCCATCCGTAACTCTCTCGCCCAAACAAAGCACATAATCCATTCGATTCATGCTCAAAGCATATCATAATTTCCATTCTTTCCATTCCTTCCATTGCCATAAAGGCCCATTAATCCATGCATAATTATGATCAAAGCATATTCAGCATCTCTCATGCAATTCAATACAAATAATGTCATATAACGCAAGCAAGCACACATCATGCAATCGCCCATACACACAATAACGATAAACATATTACCCACCTAGTATCGCCGAGTATCGACTCACCGTTGTCCTTCCTCTCGCGATTGGTCAAATCAGCTTGGTTCCTTATAATAAACCAAGTTTCCACACAATTAATATCTATAGCAATTATTTAATAAAGCTCAAAAGCAAAAAGTAAAGCGTTAAAGTCTCCATCCGATTCCCATCGAAATTTCGAACTTTCCAAACAATTCCCGAATTTCCCTTCTTCATACAACTTGTAGTCCTTAATTTCTAGATCACAACAAATCCAAGATCACCTCATTCGGATATCTACACCAAAAGATATCCCTAACAATATAAACATATCAATTTCGGAAACAAGGGGCTTCGCCGCAACGAAGGGACGCTCGTCGCGACGAAGGACCACCTTCGCCATGAAGCGAAGGCTCGTCGCGAACCAAACGTCGACGTCGCGACGTCTCCTTCAGACGTCGCGACGTCTACAACATTTCACACGCCATTTAATAATCGTAAAATTATTTACACGCCGCGACGCGGGTTCTTCTTCGTCACAAGGCGTGTTCATACGCGACGTCGCGACGTTCGGTCGAGGAACTCGACCAACCCAGATTTTGCAGGTTTCAACCGCTAACTGCTCCAAACTCAAATGCAACACACCTAAGACATAGATCCATACTTCTACTCCATTTCTAACTCATTATCAACTCAAAATCAAACATAAATGCATCAACCCAAAAGATCTCACCGCTTTCACCGTGAAACCCTAAAACCTTCGATTTCTCTCAATCCAAGCTATCTTAACGCTTAATCCAACCATAAACAATAAGAAATGAAGCTAAACATACCGGTAACGCCCAATCTTCGAAGATCCGAGAAATCAAATCTCCACTCTTCTTCCTCTTCTCCTTCGACGCATGTTCTTTCTCCTCTTTCTCTCTCTATTTCTATTTCTAAGTCTTTCTTTTCCTTTCTTTTCTTATCCTCTCCTTTAAACCCTAAGGGCATGGGCCCTTCCTAAAAAACCAAGGCCCAACACAATTTAATCAAACTAAGGCAAAATTACAATTATCACAATTCATGCTTAATAATATCATTAAAAAAAAATTCGGGGTCTAACATTTCTCCCCCTCTTAAAAAGAAATTTCGTCCTCGAAATTTACCTGAATCGTCGAAGAGATGCGGATACTTCTCCCGCATAGCGTCCAATGGCTCCCAAGTAGCTTCCTCTACCGAATGATTCCTCCAAAGGACTTTACTAATCGAACTGCCTTGTTCCTCGAGAACCTTGTCCTTAGAATCCAAAATCAGATCGAAGCTCCTCATAGCTCAAATCATCTCAAGAATCGAACCTCACTAGCCCAATAACATGTGACGGATCCGATCTATACCTCCTCAAAGATAGACACATGGAACACATCATGAATCTGCGACAACTCCGGAGGTAACGCCAACTCAGAAGAGTGGTCCAATCCTCTCAAGGATCTCATAAGGACCCACATACCTCGACTCAACTTACCCTTCTTGTCGAATCTCAATACTCCTTTCCAAGGAGATGTCTTAGGAACACTTCTCACCGCATCATACTCCATCTCCTTTCGTGAGCATCAACATAACTCTTCATTCTATCCTCAGGTACGCTTTTAAGTCAGCCGCTAATCAGATTGACTTTTCAACAATCATCCGAATCAAATCTGGTCCTCTAATTGCCTCTCCTTCTTCGTCCCAACAGATCGGAGTCCTACACCTCCTCCCATACAAAGCCTCACACGGAGCCATCTGAATGCTCGAATGGTACGAATTGTTATAAGCAAATTCACCAACGGCAAATGCTCATCCCATGCTCCTCGAAAATCCATCACACACGCCAAGCATCCCTCAAGTGTCCGAATAGTCCTCTCCGATCGACCATCCGTCCGAGGGTGAAAAGTCGCACTAAAATTCAGCTTCATTCCTAAAGCTTTCTCGCAAACCGCCCTAAAACCTCGAAGTGAACCGCGGATCTCGGCCTAACACGATCAATCCGAATCCCATGTAGCCTCACTATCTCATCGATATACTTCTTTGCCAACACATGCAAAGAATCACCGTCGAATCGCTAAAAAGTGGGCTGACTTAGTCAACCGATCAACAATCACCCAAATGGCATCGCGCCTCCTCGCCGGTCCTAGGCAATCCCATCAAAGTCCATCGTCACCGCCGCCACTTCCACTGAATAGGCAACGGCCTCAACTTGCCGAAGGTGCTCGTGTTCACCTTGACTTGGCGACACACTAGACACTTCATCGATTTAACTCGCTATATCCTCTTCATGCCTTTCCACCAAAAGTGCTCTCTCAAACCCGATACATCCCGGTGCTACGGATGCATGGTGTAAGGCGACAGTGCCTCATCCATAATCTCATCCTTGATCTCCCGCACATCCTAATACACAACCTACCAAGAATCACATCACCCATCGTCCTCACCTCTATATCGTAAATCTTACCATTCTCAATCTCATCCCAAGCTTGCTCAAATCAGCATCCCGAGCCTCGCAAATCCCTAACCTTTCCTTCAAAGATCGGTCTAACTCGAAAATTAGCCGTAAGACAATCCGCCTTCCCGTGTCAAACTTATCCTAAGCTTAGCCATCTCTTCCAATAAAGGAAGATAAACCGATCGAATATGAGCAATCGACGACTTCTCGCCAAGGCATCCGCCACAACATTGGCCTTGCCGGATGATACTCAATCAACAAATCATAGTCCTTAATAGCTCTAACCACCTCCGCGCCTCAAATTCAATTCCTTTTGACTTAGCAAATACTTCAGACTCTTATGATCGTGAAGATCCGAAGTTTGAACTCCATACAAATAATGCCTCCAAATCTTTAAGGCAAAGATCACCGCCGCTAACTCCAAATCGTAAGGCCGGATAATTCAGCTCATAAGGCTTCAATCGCCTCAAGCATAAGCAATTACCCGATCTCCTCGCATCAAAACACATCCGAGACCCTTCCTCAAGCATCACTATACACCAATAACCCTCATCACCCGATGGCAAAATCAAAATCGGCACCGGTCAATCAAGGCTGAGCTCCTCGAAGCTCCTCCGACAATCCTCACCCAATCAAACTTCGATTCTTTCTCAACAATTTCGCCATCGGAGCGACATCATCGAGAATCCTCCACAAACCGCTCAGTAGTAGCTCGCCAAACCCGTAAAACTCCTCACTTCGCCACATTCTTCTACGCTCCTAATTCACAATCGCTTATCTTCTTTGGATCCACATGAACTCCTTGCTCGAGATCACGTGTCCAAGAAATGAAACTTCCTCACCAAAATTCGATTTATCGAATTTGGCATACAACTCATTACTCCTCAAAGTCTCCAAAGCCATCCTCAAATGCTCCTCATGCTCCCGATCACTTGGAATACACCAATATATCATCAATGAAGACAATGATAAATTGGTCCAAGAATGACTTAAACACCGATTCATCAAATCCATAAACGCCGCAGCGATTCGCCAATCCGAAGGGCATCACCAAAACTCAAAGTGCCCATACCGAGTCCTGAAAGCAGACTTCGGCATATCCGACTCCTTGATCCTCAACTGATGATATCCCGATCTCAAGTCGATCTTCGAAAAGACTCTCGCTCCTTGCAATTGATCAAACAGATCATCAATGCGAGGAAGCGGATACTTGTTCTTCATCGTGACTCGATTCTACCTCAGTAGTCCACACACATTCTCAAAGAGCCATCTTTCTTCTTCACAACAGACCGTGCTCCCCAAGGCTAAGAACTCGGTCGAATATACCCTTTCTCCAATAACTCCTCCAATTGTCCTTAAGCTCCTTCAATTCACGAGCCATCCGATAAGGCGGAATCGAATCGCCTAGTACGACACAAGCTCAATTGAAAACTCAATCTCCGAGTTGGCGGTAGTCCCGCAATTCCTGAAAGACGTCCGAGAAATCCTCGACCATCGAATATCCTCCAGCCTTCCTCTATCGCCTCTAGAGTCATCACATGCTTTAAACGCCACAACCCTTACTTATCATCCTCTCTCGCTATCATTGTGAAACAATCCGGGCGGACTTGCTTTCCGTCCCCAAGAACATCACTCTTCCGCCATCTAAATCAAACTCTCATTGTCTTCTCGCCATAATCCAACGGCATTGTACTTTTCCAAAGTATCCATACCTAATATCACATCCAATCCTTGCATCTTCAGTGGCATCAAATCTACCACTAGAAGTCCTCCACCAATACGAAGCTCACATCCTCTAAACACTTGACTAATCACAATGTGCTGGCCAATCGGAGTACTCACCATCAGCGGAGTATCCAACGGACTCGCAACCAAATCACACACAGGTCTACTCGACGAAACAAACGAATGAGTAGAACCCGGATCAAACAACACAAGCACATCATCAGCAAATAAATGGGCCATACCGGTGACAACATCCGAGCGGCTCTGCATCTCTCCCGCCATAGCAAACACCCGGCCGGTGCTCGCCTCTCGGTCTCCCCGGAAGACTCGCCCCCGGCAAAGATCGTAACTACCTACCTCGACACAGCCCTTCGACCCATGGTCTCGCCCTCCTGAGCCGGCATCCGACCTCTCTCCTGTCGTGGAGGCCGAGGACACTCTTCGCGATGTGTCCTTCACTCCACAGCTGAAACAAGCTCCTCGCACCAAGCACTCTCCTCATGAGGTTTCCACAAGGCTCACACGCCAGATAATCGATCTATCTCCTCTCCTCTTCTACCACTACCCACCGTCAAGCTTGGTGAGAAACAGAGAAGTCCTCATCGGCCTCTCGCCGGCTAGCACCACCGCTCCTCTCCTCTCAATAAACAGGAAACTCCTAGCACTGTTCGCATAGGAGCACTAGTGCTACCTCCTCTCCTGACTGATCTCTACCCTTTCTTCCTATTTGCAAAGACTTCGATGTTCTCTATATTCTCAACCTTCAGAGTCGCCTCAACTAATCATTGAAATCACCGAATTTCGCACAATTACCTTTCTCTCGATCGCCAAGTGCAATCCCGACTCAAATCATGACATCCGCGCCTCGCCAACATCGACGGAGGCATACCGATAATCTGGGTGAACTCAAGGCCATACTCAAGAATCGTTATATCCTCTCGAGTGAGACTCGTAAACTCCCTCTGCTTCGCTGGACATAAACCTCGATAAATATTTCTTCTAAAAGCGACCCACAAAATCTCGCCAAGCCAACCCCATCGCCTCATCTCGACCGCCTCAAGACGGTCTCCCACCAATGCAGAGCATCCCCGAGCAACCGGCAAGATACACCACTCGCCATCCGCCTCACAATCCATCTCGATCCATCACCCGCTCGTCCTCCGTAACCATGTCTCGGCTTCCTCAGATCACCGTCCCAAAGAAGTCAATCGCCTGCATTTCTCAACTTGTCGAACTGCTTTCCTCTTCATTGGGATCGTGCGTATATCGTGGCATCTCGCCCATAGCTTTGAACAAACGCCGAGTAAACGCTCAAACATCCTCGATCAAATGGGCACTTGCCTCGCGGAATCGGCGACTCGAGTCGGCGAACGATGGGCTCACTTCTAGCCGATAGAAGCCTCAACATGCATTGGGCTACAGACTCATCGGTCCTCTCTCTCTCGTTGGAGAGTCAGCACAGCAGACTTGCACACTCCTCGTGTCCTTCTACGACGTGGCATCGCATTCTTCAAAGGTAAACACTAAGGATTAGCTATACGACAATCTATATGTATGCATGATATGCATGTCACGTAATGAAATCAATTAATGCAACACGTCGCCATATATCACACAATCCTATATGCATTCTAAGCCAAGGACACCTAAACCTAGGCGCCTGATACTAAACATGTTGGGCCCGCCCCAGACGTCTCAATCTCCGAGGAGGGCCCCTCGGTCGCCTTCAAGGCCGGGCGCCCATATACCGTCGCATCCGATCCCAACATCCATACAAAGACATATTCGATTCGCACAAACGTAAACATATACTCATACATACCATCGCATGCATTCTCAACATGCATTTCCATATCTCAAATTCATAAAACATATGTCATTCTCATTCAAGAAATGCAACAAGATTCTCAAATGCAGCGAATACAAAGTAAAATGAAATTTCAAAATACAAAAGATGCTCCATGATAAAATGCTCTGAGGCCAATCCAAATTACTAACTTAAGGCAAAGCTCCTAATTAGTCGGAAGTTTCGATGCCTCGCCAAGTCAACTATCGCCTCGATCCGCACTCGAGGAGGGGAGAGTAATGGGTGAGTGCAAGCTCATGGCATATACGTTTATAGCCATTGGCAACGAGCCACACAATCAAGCAATATATATATGTATAATATACATATCACTAGCAAATCATAATTCATCAATTCAGTTCACATTCAATCAAGATATGTCAAGCAATTTCTATTTCTTATCACATCAATCATTATGCAACAAATCTATCAAATCCATCATATCTTATGCTCATCAAATCAATCGTATGCACAAACAATCGGCTCGAGTTCCAGAATCCATCCGGATAACCCAAGGTAAACCAGAATCCATCCGAGTCCGATTTCTCAAGGATCTCGTTGCCACAAGCGGCAGCCGAGAAGGCTTTCAAAATGTCAACGCACGTGACTCCATCCGTAACTCTCTTGCCCAAACAAAGCACATAATCCATTCGATTCATGCTCAAAGCATATCATAATTTCCATTCTTTCCATTCCTTCCATTGCCATAAAGGCCCATTAATCCATGCATAATTATGATCAAAGCATATTCAGCATCTCTCATGCAATTCAATACAAATAATGTCATATAACGCAAGCAAGCACACATCATGCAATTGCCCATACACACAATAACGATAAACATATTACCCACCTAGTATCGCTGAGTATCAGACTCACTGTTGTCCTTCCTCTCGCGATTGGGTCAAATCAGCTTGGTTCCTTATAATAAACCAAGTTTCCACACAATTAATATCTATAGCAATTATTTAATAAAGCTCGAAAAGCAAAAAGTAAAGCGTTAAAAGTCTCCATCCGATTCCCATCGAAATTCCCGAACTTTCCGAAACAATTCCCGAATTTCCCTTCTTCATACAACTTGTAGTCCTTAATTTCTAGATCACAACAAATCCAAGATCACCTCATTCGGATATCTACACCAAAAGATATCCCTAACAATATAAACATATCAATTTCGAAACAAGGGCTTCGAACGAACGGCGGACGCCGTCAGCGACGAAGGACCTCGCCATTGGGAAGCGAAGGCTCGTCATAACCAAACGTCGACGTCGCGACGTCTCCTTCAGACGTCGCGACGCCTACAGCATTTCACACGCCGCGATTTAATAATCGAATTATTTACACGCCGCGACGGGTTCTTCTTCGTCATGCAAGGCGTGTTCATACGCGACGTCGCGACGTTCGGGTCGAGGAACTCGATCCAACCCAGATTTTCGCAGTTTCAATCGCTAAACTGTTCCAAACTCAAATGCAACACACCTAAGACATAGATCCATACTTCTACTCCATTTCTAACTCATTATCAACTCAAAATCAAACATAAATGCATCAACCCAAAAGATCTCACCGCTTTCACCAGAAACCCTAAAACCTTCGATTTCTCTCAATCCAAGCTATCTTAACGCTTAATCCAACCATAAACAATAAGAAATGAAGCTAAACATACCGGTAACGCTCCAATCTCTCGAAGATCCGAGAAATCAAATCTCCACTCTTCTTCCTCTTCTCCCTTCGACGGTTCTTCTCCTCTTCTCTCTATTTCTATTTCTAAGTCTTTCTTTTCCTTTCTTTTCTTATCCTCTCCTTTAAACCCTAAGGGTATGGGCCCTTCCTAAAAAAACCAAGGCCCAACACAATTTAATCAAACTAAGGCAAAATTACAATTATCACAATTCATGCTTAATAATATCATTAAAAAAAATTCGGGGTCTAACAAGCTCAGATTCAGATTGAGAGGTTGCCTAGTCTGATCCAGTTGAGAGCTCTGAATGTACAGATGGATTTGGGTCAGGATGGAGCTTTGATTGCTACTATGAGGCTTAGGCCGATGCTGCATGACCGGATCAGGAGGGTTCAGGATCAGGATCTAGTGTTAGTGAGGTTGATGGACAGAGTGAGATCTGATCGGGGTTCTGAGTTTGAGTTGAGAGATGGGACTCTTTGGATAGGACAGAGACTCTGTGTTCCTGATGTGGATGATTTGAGGCATGAGATTCTAGAGGAAGCGCATTTGGCTGCTTATGCTATGCATCCTGGTACTACCAAGATGTATCGCACTCTTAAGTTGCATTTCTGGTAGCCAGGCATGAAGAGGCAAGTAGCTGAGTTTGTTTCCAGGTGTTTGACGTGCCAGCAGGTTAAGGCTGAGCACCAGGCTCCAGTTGGAAAGTTGCATTCGTTGCCTATTCCGGAGTGGAAATGGGAACGAATCACTATGGATTTTGTGATGGGGTTGCCTAGGACGTCGAGACAGCATGACGCGATCTGGGTCATAGTGGACCGGTTGACTAAATCGGCTCACTTCTTGCCAGTGAGGGAGAGCAATACTCTCGATCAGTTGGCCCAGAAGTATGTGACAGAGATTGTGCGACTGCATGGGGTCCCGGTGTCTATAGTCTCAAACAAGGATCCGAGGTTTACTTCGAGGTTTTGGAAGAGTTTGCAGTCGACTATGGGTACGAGATTGAACTTCAAGACAAAGATTTCATCCTCGCATGATAGGCAGAGGAGAGGACGATTAAGACCGTTGATGATATGTCGAGAGTTCAGGTATTGGAGTTTCGAGGTGCATGGGATCGAGATTCGCCTCGTTGAGTTTGCTTATAATAATCGCATCAGAGAAAGATTGGATGCCACCGTATGAGGCGTTGTATGGACGACAAGTAGATCGCCTCTTTATTGGGATGAAGAGGGTATGAGGATGCTCGAGAGGTCCCGAGCTGATTCAGACATCGTGGATAAAGTATACCGATTTGAGTCGCATTAAGGCGGCTCAGGATAGGCAGAAGAGCTATGTGGATCAGCATCGGAGAGAGATGGAGTACAGTGTGGGTGATAGAGTGTTCCTCAGAGTGTCTCCGTGGAGAGGAGTTCTCATATTTGGCCGGAAGGGCAAGTTGAGTCCTCGGTATATTGGTCCTTGTGAGATCCTCGAGAGGATAGGACCCTTGGCTTACCGATTAGCTTTGCCGAGTGAGATGTCGCAGTTACATGACGTTTTTCATGTGAGTATGCTCCGGAGATATCGATCAGACCCGACCCATGTGATTCCAACTCATGAGATTGAGGTAGCCAGTGATTTCAGTTATGTAGAGGAGCCGGTACGTATTATCGGATCGCGGGTCAAGCAGTTGAGGAGCAGGGTGATTCCATTGGTGAAAGTCCTTTGGAAGAACCACTCCACTGAGGAAGCGACTTGGGAGACTGAGGAGCTCATGACGAGGCAGTATCCTCACTTGTTCGATCAGTCAGGTAGGAAATTTCGGGACGAAATTTTTATTAGGAGGGGAGAATTGTAACATCCCGTTACCGATGTGAAGGGCATATTGGTAATTCGGATGGATTAGGATTGGGTGCATGCATAATTTAAATTGTACATGCATTTAGCCTCTATAAATTCTTGAGAAATGATTATTATTGCACGAGCATATGTATGTACATGCATGTATGACAATTTCCCGAATTAATTGTGTAAATTGGAAAATTGGGTGATAATTGTATAGATTAAGTTTTGAATATAGAATTAGGGTGAAATTGAATTTTAGAGAGTTGAAAATCAAAATCGGAGTGTAGGAACATGTGTCATATATTTTTGAGGATTTATAGGAATTTTTTCAGAATTTTTGGAGTTTCATGTCCGGACCGAAAAAATGACTTAGAGATTGATGGATTAGATTCCAGTTCTGAAATTGTTGGGCAATGGCATGGAAAATTAGAATTTGTGATTTTAGGAACGAGAATGTTGAGCCATTGGAAATTAGAGACTGAAATTTAATGAAATTGAGGACTATAATCTATAGGCTTAAATCAACCCTTTATATACTTTAGGTTTTGAAATTTGGAAAGATATCCTCTACCTAGGGCACGTTGACCTTCTCCCTCTCTTTCAAGATTTTCGTTCTTCCTTCTTGATCGTTGGTTGCTTTCTTCCCTTTTGTGCAAATCCTAGTTTAATCCTTGAGGATGATGAGGTTTCATTTGGCTTTGGGTGATCACCGTGGTTGTTAGAGCTTGGAGGAGATTTTCGGAGGTTTAAGGATTTGAGGCTTGATTGGTAAGTTTAATGGTTTAATGTTGTTAATTATTGTTGTTTGATGCATGTATGGTATTTATTGTATAAGAATGGGTAGTTGAGAGTAGTGTTATAACGGTTTCTAGAGAGAGACTGATGAAAGGTCGATCGGAGAAGACGAACCAGAGCTCGTACGTTGCGACGTGTAAATAATTAGACGTCGCGACGAACGAAGAGTTGGACGTCACGACGAGCATTTAATTTTGCGCCGTGACGAGCCAATTCCTCCCGCACGTCGTGATTTAGCAAGGACGACGCGTCGCGACGAAAGAAAGTTTAACACGTAGTGGGAGAGCTTCGCGTACGTCGCGACGAAGGCGAGGAAGCCAGATTTCTGAAATTGAATTAAGTTGTTTAAGTAATGATTTTTTAGGGTTATTTCTTAATGGATTGGTTAGGGATAGATCGATCTTGATTATAGAGACTAAGAATTGTGAATTTATAAAAGTAGGAATTCGGAACTTATTTTCGGTGGTTCTCGAAATCGGGTGGTGATCGAATGGTGAATTTGTTTTGATTGAGGATAATTCAAACGTTTTGGAATTTGCCTTTGGAGAGTTCGGAATTTAGTCAACTGAATTATGGTATTAGGAATTGTTATGAATTAGAGTGAAAGAATTGAATTGGAAGATTCGGGATTAGGATCGGGAGGGTCATAACATGTATTGTACTAATCGCATTCGCTACATATGCATTATTGAATATTAGACATTGTGCAATTAGTAATGTTTGATTATTTCGATTGTTATAGAGGCTCAAGTGGAGCGTCGATCGTCCGACGTAGTTGAGACTTCCCGGCAGTAGCTCGAAAGTTCAGAGGTGAGTAACCTAGTTGGTTTCTCAACCAGTATGTGTTACATTTATGTACCTATGCCATGTGGAGTTAAGGATTGATCTATGTGTTTGCTTTTGATTGATTTCGAACCACAGGTGTCCGAAATATTTGGAGTTGTTATAGAAGTGTTAATTGTGCGTAAAATTGAATTTGATTACTTTAATTCGAAATTGGACACAATATGATAGGTTGTGACATAATTATTGTGAATTGGACATGTGTATACATGCATAAAGACATGATCAGATAAAGACAGTTGTGACCGATGCAGCCACCGTATTTTAGGGCTTTAAGCTCAACGCACCAGGGTCTCGTACCCAACGATTTTAGAGCCTCAGGCTCAATGTATTAGGGCTTCAAGCCCAACGAAATTCAGAGCCACTGACTCAACATTAATGAGCTCAGGCGCACGGTCACAACAACGAAATAAAATGAAAGAGTCACATGTACATCGCATATATGAATGTTCAAATGTGAATTGTATGAAAGGCGAACCGCCTTATAAATGTGAAATTGAATGCATGTGATTCTTTGGTTGTGATAATATATGATATAATGTTCAAATGTATGTATATGTATGAGTTGGGTGAACCATCGATGATGGTTTCTCGCTGAGTTCGCAAACTCACCCAACATTGCGATTATTTTTCAAGACAGCGATTGTAGACTCATAGCTCTAGGGTTCGACTTTTCCACTATGTGAGCGCGTTGGCTCGAGAAGTATGGCTCACAGGTCGGTCAGCTGGGGTTAATTTTGGAGATGACCTAGTTTAGGATTTTTTTCTCAGTTCCTTTTTGGAAATATCTGTATAGTTTATGGAAACTGATAGACTTGTAAATTATGTTTTAAGGTTATGAAATGAAAGCATTTTGGTTTTAAAAATTTAGAAATGTTGATATTGTAGTTTAAATTATATTGATGCCATGAGGTTTATAGAATTGATCATTCGTAGTGCACCCTCATCGTGGGTTATGTATCGGAACGACCTACGGGGGTCTTTGGTGCATACCTTACGGTAAGGGGGCGCTATATGCAGAATAGTACTGTTATTGTAGAGGGCCAAATTGATAAATCTTGTATTGTCATGTAATTATTGAAAATGTTTAGAAATGGCATTGGCCTGATTTGGCCACGGATTGTTGTGTATAAATTGATTTAATGTTGTTGAAAGTTTTTATTACTGAAATTGTTTTATGATAGAAATGTTTTCGTATTAAAGTAGGCCCATTATTGTTCACTGATTTCCGCGCACCAGATTATTTTCAAAAAAATTAAAAACGTCTTACTGAGTTTTAGATGGTTTTTGACTGTTCTAGCATACCACCCTTGTGTGGCACTGACTCGGATATCACCATCGATATCGGGTTCGGGTCTTGCGGGAGTGGGATGCTACATCCATAGAATGTTAAAATAAGATTATGGGCCCTACGACCTGAGAGAAAGATATGCTAAATATTTTGTATATTTGACTTCTCTAACAACTATCATGATTAAGAGTGGGATTATTAATTCTCAACTTAATGAAATCATAAATGGTAGAATAAGATTTAGAAGGCCCCTAACGAGAATGGGCCTTGGGCAAGTGCCTCGCTTATCCTTACCTAGGATTGCAACTATGTTTGATAGCAAATTTTGATTTGAGTTGATGAAGAAATTGATAAATGAAGGTAGAAGCAAAGACAGTGATGAAAATATCATCAATATAAATCAACATCAAGATAATGCCAGACCATGTTGAAGAATAAATAAAGATAAATCTATCTTCGACACCTTAAACTTGAGCACACTCACTATAACAAGGTAAACCTTTGGCTACATTTTTTCTGGCGATGTTTTCGAAATTGTAGCTAAAAGTAAGTCATTGACAACTATTTTGAAAATGGTCGCTAAAAGCTTAAATATCTCTTTTTTATTCTTCAAAAAGAATATTTTTAGTACAAAATTATTTTCATGTATAAAGGTTACGTAATATATAATTTATTTTAGAAACATTTGGCTATGAAAATATATTCATAGATTCATAGTTTAGAAATCCAAACATAAGCAAAATTTAACACCTTTTATTTCCTATTTGTAATTATAAATTCACTAATTTTCACTTGATCAATTTGTGATCGAACATCATATTCATAAAATTAAAATTAATGTTATTCACGATGATTCTAAGTCTAAGAAAAATTTAGTTAACAACAATCTCATCTCAAAATTTGTAAAACTATAAACTCAAAATTAATTAATATTACATAGATATATACTTTTATTGTTCTCTTTTAAAATATAAAATTTGACAATTTTATACGGTATCACAAAATTTTCAAATAGTTTTAACGTGAAATTTGTAATTCTCATTATATTCAAATGTGTTTTCTGTCAATTCTATTTATATATTCTATTTAATATTTATTAATATTTAATTTCCATCTTGAACTATATTGCAATTATTTTTAAATATATTTTAATTAATATAACGATATATGAATGTATAGATAATAATTGTAATTAATATAATGATATATGAATGTATATATAATAGATAAATTTTCTCATATCGTAGTTATCATATTATTCTATTTAATTATATTAATCTATTTATTATAGACAAATTGTGAAACTAAAAGTGAGTGAATGGGTTAAGCTATACTATTATATAGAATTTCCATATTATATATAATTTCTATAATAAATAAAGTGTAATTTATGGATAAGACTTTGGCAACGATTTCTAAAATATAAGCCTTTAGTGACAAATTTTATAATCTTCTCTAAAAATTTTATAACCCTCACTAAGAAAAAAGCCTTGTGCGCTAAATATGTTGACTTTTTTTAAAAGATTTCAACTAATTTGAAAACCAATCAAAGTTCATAATACCCACAATACTAGTTATACCCATCTATGGTTTAACCAATTAATGATATTACCAATTTTAATTTATCATATAATGCCAAATAGAATATATGGTTCTCTTATTAAAAGATGTTGCCATATAATTTTATACTCTTTTAAGTTATTTTCTGCCATGGGAAAACAATCTAGAAACAATCCAACTAGATCTCATGTTTGCCTTTATATCTAGTGATTTGAATAGCACATCTGTGCTACTTTCTTCACACTTGTGATACATTCTTCACATAAATTCTTCACTTATAATGTTATCACAACTTTCTAGAATTAGATAAGACTTGTGCTACTTTCTTCATATATATTTCATTTAAGGTACACGTTATCTTTATTTAAGAACTCTTTTTATAAGGATATTTAAAAAAAAAGTATATTGATGCTATGACATTTTGTTTGCATTTATCCATATGGTAGGGGGTTCGATTCCCTACTCATAAGAATGGAGCGCATCTCGTGGCCAGCCATTTACCATTTAGTGCGAGCTCCCATGGCAAAGGGATTAGTCTCCGTGTCCGGCGGGGATACGTTGGTTGCACACAAAAAATATGTTTGCGTTAATAGCTTACATTAAACTATATAAACTTTTGGTTGAGTTAAGAGTAAGTTATATTACATAATAAATCCAAAATGTTTTTGTCAACCTTGCATATAGTATTTTCATTATTGAATATTTTTTAAAGAAATACAATTCTTATTGAATGCGTCAAAAAAATTCTTGATGAATTTTTTCAGATTATAGATGACATATATTAGTTGTGATGACTGGTTAAGTGACTAGCTGGTAACATCAAGCATAAAATATTGCAAAGATATTCTTTCTATTTTGTGTATATAGGAGCCAAATGATATTATTGTATGCACAATTGTAACTTCTTTAGATATATTCCTCAAAGAGCATAACTAATCTATCAATTCAAAACAGTTTCATTTATCCTTGTCAAGTTGACAATATTTCAACACTTGTCTCTATATCACTTGATAATATGTTTATTTGTTGGTGGTACAAATGTCATTCCTATTAATATCTAATACCACCAACCTTAGCTTGTAATTGTACTCATTCACCAACAATAGCTTGTAATTGTACACATTTACCAACAATCTGTAACACCCCATATTCGATGATGGAATTGGCATATCGAATGTTACCCTATTTTTAAATACCTAATACTTCAAACTACAACATTTTCTATTTAAAACCTCAGTATTCTAGCAATTACTATTCACTTTATAAAATTTTGACAAAGTTTCCTTTATATGTACTTAAAACCTGCTGCAAGAAACTTCAATATACTTATCATGCATGTTACTCAACTATCCATCTCCATCTCAAATTTTGAAAATTTACCCATTCTCCAACACATCTAAACCATATTTCACACATAACTTTCATGTATTCATATATAATTCACAACAAAATCTTGTAAGATCCTTCACTTCTTTATGTGTACATGCCATAACTAAAAACAAAATAAAAATTTGCAGTACATCTGTAACACCCCATTCTCGTAAGACCCGAACCTGATATCAATGGGTGATATCCGAGTCTATGTCCCACGAGGGTGACATGCTAAAATACTCAATTATTCAGAAATCGATATAATTTTTTTTTCAAATCAATAACAAACATGATATGTGGAAATCAATATTCAAATTAGGCTCACATTCATTCATAAACATTTTCAAGTAACACAAAACCATCAACAACATTTTCAATAGTTATTTGGGCCCTTCCACAAATACAAAATGTTTGAGTCATTTCAAAAAACTAATTTATACAAAAAAATTTTAAATTTACAATTCAATACAAAATAGAAAAATGCAATACAGATGCGAACTGATCCCGACCCCTATCCTTCACTTGAATGCTGTAGGTATACTCCCGTTGGCCTAACGGGGTAGTCTTCTTATCCTAAAAAATATTTGCAAATTTGGGTGAGTTTTGTGAACTCAATGAGTAAATCATCATTGATGAGTTCACCGGATCATAAACACATATCACATATTTCACAGATATTCGTTTAATGGATATCGATCTTATAATGCCATATGCATGAGACTCATATTTGTTCTTATTGTTGTGATCGAGTGCCTCTCACATACTTATACAAATACTAGCCCATAGAGCTTTGTAACATCCCACCCCCGACAGGAGGGGTAAAATAGTAAATTGTCATAGGATGTGAGTGATAGGGATTAATTAGTATTATTCATACCTTATGTGACATATTTCTATTGTGAAAAATGACGTTGTTGCACATGAAAATATTGTACATGCATACATTGACATTCCCGGTCTATTTGGTTATAACTGTAATTAGTTGAGAATTTTGAGAATTATGGGTTATTGATCTTGAAAAATTATTTGGAGAGTGTCAATATTGATTTTTCAATTTTGGAGAATTTTAAAAAAATTTCTGAAATTTTTCTGGGTAAATCTCAGACTAGGAAAAATGTCGAGGGGCAGACTAACTGAAAATCGATATTAGAATTTAGTGCTTATGGAATTAAATTTTGGACCTATGGTTATAGGAATGTTTGAAAAGTGGAATTTATGGGAAATTGGGCTTGCAATTGATGAATTTAGAAGGAAAATAGGAGAGCTTGACATGTGGCCATCCAAGTGGCACATTCTTAGCCATATCTTTATAAATAACCTTAGGTTAAATGAATGGGAGCTCTTCCTTATGCAAATTCACGACACATGCCTTTTCCTTCTTCATTCTTTCTTTTTCTTCATTCCTCTTCTCCATCCACGATTTTCTCTCCTCACCAAGAGTGGAGTTGGTCTTGCCTCCATGTACTACCATTAATTGCTACCATCATCTTCTTCTTCTTCTTCACTTTGTTATGGAAGAACCCACCTTTCTCTTTCAAGTTGATGAAGAACGTGGGTGATATGGGGAGTTAGGGTTTTGTGTTTTGTTTGAAGAGTTTGAAGGATGGAAGCTAAATCAAGTAAGTTTCATATTTTATGTAATTAATATTGCATAATTGGTATTAGAAGTGATAGGATTTAAGTTGAAGATGAAAGCTGGAAAAATTTGATTTTTGACCTACTGCAATGTTTTGATCATAACTCATTGTGTAGGTAAGCAAATGAGTTGCGGTTTGTTCCCAATTAAACTTGAGCTTGTTGGCTACAATTTTGTGTGAAATAGGTATTGTTAAATTGTAACTCTAAAAGGTCGAAAATTTGCATGGAAAGTTCCTGTTTTAGTGTCTGTGAACAGTAACCGAAACTATGACCAAAGTGTTTTGCTGATTTTTCTAAATTAATTGATATGGAATTTGGGAAAATGGTCTGCATAAAAGTTGAAGAATATTAAGTTAGCTTTTCATTCCCACTGACTTTACTATTTTTAGAGATGTATATTGGGAGATATGAACTGTTTACTCTTGACTGGTTTTTGAGCATTTTGTGGAAACCTAGACTAAGTGTGGATTTGGTGCACATTCTGATTAGTAGCAATTTTAGCGATTTCTGTTGATTGAATTAGCTTGAGTGATCTTCTGAAGAGTTGTAGAGGACACATTTATCTTGAAGATGGTATATAGAATTTAATTTTTGGAGATCAGATTAGGGAGTTATGAGTTTTTAAAACCTGAACCTGCATAAAGGTGTTAACTGCTGATCATGGTAGAAACTTGTATAACAGTTTTGAATTGGTTACAGAGGGAATTGACTCTTAAGCTCTTCATGAAACTTTAAGTATGTGGTTGTATCTTTCCAATGGTATAAGGTAATGATTTTTTTGACTTGTTTACAGGGAGTTATGCTTGATAGAACATTACTGTCCAGATTGGGTGATTTCTGGGGCAGCATCATTGATTAAATTATTTGACCTAGTTAGCAATTGAATTTGATTTTGGGTTGTTCATGAAAGTTGTTGATAAGATTGGGATATTTCTGAGCATAATTATTTTGTAATGTTTTGACAAAGGAACTGGAAAGTTACGGATTTTATAAACTAGTGCCCTATTTTGGCAAAGGTTGCACTGTTTTGAGAGGCATTGTGTGGGCAGTATCTTTGATTGCATTTTTGATACCCTTAGAGGTTAATTTAGCTTTTGTGTCCTTCATGAAACTTGTAGAGATCTCTTTTCTGTATAAAATAGATACCAAGTTTGTTCAATTTGGAGTCCAGAGTAGGGAGTTATGCCCTGTGGAAGTTGGCATATTGGAGAAGTTTCCCAGATATGTTATGGGAGTAATGTAAGTCGACTTGTATCTTCAGTAAGTCGACTTATGCATGCACAAGTAAAGTAAGTCGACTTGTATTCTCAAATAAGTCGACTTGTACTGATCTTTTCCATTCTTTTGCTTATAACTTGTCCGTCCGACGTCCGATTGACCCGATTCTTGAGGCATCGGACTCGTGAGACATTGAATTTCATTTGATAGGAAATTGGGAATTTTTGGATGGAAAATTGACGTGGATCCAGGTAATAGTTATGTGGCCACTGTTTTATTTATTTTTGGACCGATTAAGGCCTGAATTGAGTAATTTCGGTGCCGTTAGATTTCTAATTTTTAGGTGGAATTGTTATGATGGAAAATTTTGGATTAGGGCCGGGAATGCCATGAACATGCATTGTATACATTTTAATTATTTCATGTGCAATGTTTGATATTTCTAAGTATACAGTTGGTAATGTGTACTCATTTTAACTGTTATAGAGTCACACTTGGAGCGTCGGTCCACCGACGTCACTGAGACTTCCAGATTTTGGCTTGAAAGTACAGGTGAGTAACCTAGTTGGTTCCTCAACCTTTATGTGTTAATATTACATGCTTATGCCATGTGGAGATAATGGAGGGTTTATGTGTTTGATTTGATTGATTTCGAACCACAGGCGTCTGAATTATTGGAATATGATATCGAAGTGCTATTTGTGTGTACTGTTTGTAAATGCTTCAATGAAATTTTTGTGAAAATGTTTATGACTGGATACCGGACTGAAGGTCCGAAGTAATGGGAAATGGGACACTGAAATGTAAACTGACTGTAAAATGTAAATTGGGATATGTGCATTCATGCATAAAGGCATGATCGATAATGGCGATTGTGACCAAGCGTACCAACGATTTCAAAGCTTTAAGCTCAACGGATCGTGGCTTCAAGCCCAACGATTCTGAGCCATCGACTCACCGTGATCGGGGCATATCACGCCTAACGATTCAGAGCCACAGGCTCAACACAATGTGCCGAAATCATCGGGACAGATTCAAAGCGCACGGTCACAACAATAAAATGGAAATGGAAAGTGTCATATGCATTGCATATATGAATGATTAAATGTGAATGGTGTTAAAAGCAAAATGCCTATAATCGTGAAATGCCAAGGTATGTGATATTTCGAAAGGGATAAATTTGTGATATGTGTGAATTGTGTGAATATGCATGAGTTGAGTGAACCATCAATGATGGTTTTCACCGAGTTCGCAAAACTCACCCAAAATTGCATCTATTTTTCAGGTTCAAGAATACCCGGCTGACACGGAGTATGTCTCATGAGACAAGTGAAGGATAGAGGTCGGGATCGATTCAGGTATCCGCTTTAGTGTCGCGTAATTGTATTTTGAACTTTGTCAAGGTCGCTTGTATCGTAATGAGCCCAATTTAGTTATGGCTCTTTGTACATTAAATGATTGTAACTTATTGCTGAATGATTTTAATAATTGAAAATGTTTACTGCTGAAACTGAAACTGTGTATTTCTGATTGTGGGCTTAGATTATTATTGTCTTTTCCGCGCAAAAAATTATTAAAAAAAAAAGAAGAAACAATTGTATACTGAGTTTTGACCGACCGATGTAGTACGCCACCCTCGCGGGGCACGGACTCGAATATTGCCAACGATATCGGGTTCAGGTCACGCGGGAGTGGGGTGTTACAGCTTAGTCATAATAGAATTATAGAGCATAGCTCTGTGTGCAGAACACATATCACGGAGCAAAACTCTATGTGTAGAATCAGAAATCACGGAGCAAAGCTTTATGTGGAAGCGCTTCAAACTGGCTACTCAAGTTATAACGCCTTTATCTGAGCATGCATTTTATGAAATGCATCAAATGTTGATTATGCCATATCAAATAATCACATGCGATGTTTAATTAGAAACTCATTATCATCAGACCTAAGTTCGGCATTCAACTTTCGTTGAGAATTCACATATCATACAGGATTTCAAATCAAATCAAAGCACTTCCAATACCCATATCCATGTAACAAACTCCTCGGACTTTAAGTCCGGAATTCAAATCAAATCACAAAACAATTTATAATTGGAAGCTAACACATCAAATAAATTCAAAGCAAATCAATCCTAGGAAATCATCTAGGTTGACTCACAGTACGCTCCATATTAGCATTTACTTTCAAATTTTGGGAACGTCTGAGTGCGGACACTTGACCTGCACAACATAATTTATGCAATACACAATTCACACCCGTTACAAAACTCATTCATGCCCAATTAATTATATGGGCTATGTGCAACGCATGCTTAATGACAATCTCGGGTATATGTTCTAGAACACATTTTATGCTCATTCCCATTTCATAATTCATATGTGTCTAATTGAACTTAGATTTACATTTCATTTGTACATGATCTTTCTAAATTCTCCTTTCAATCTTTACCCTTTGCATGTGTCTAGCTTATTCATAAGCTTACACCTTAAAAACACTTAGTTAATTTATATCATAACTCAATTTCTCTTCATCTCTTTTCTAACCTCATATGATCTAAAAATATCCACATTCTTATCCAATAAGAATCCAAATTGAAAATCCCATAATGCAAAATCACTAAAATTGATTCTAGAATACTTAAACCCAAGCATTTTCTAAACTCCATGAACTAGAATCCTTCCAAAAATTTAAAAGATTCAAAATGATCTTACCTTGGTTCTTCACCAAATGAAAAGATCTTTAGCTCAAATGGAAACTCTTTTCTTCCTCTTTTTTTTTTCTTTTCTCGGACAACTTTAAAACCTTTCTTGAAGACTAAAAAGAATTAAACCCTAATCCACTCTCTTCTTTTCTCTCAAACCACCAAACTCTCTTTCTCTTTCTCTCTCATTTTCATTGTTCCTTTCTTATTATCCTTCCATTCATGTTTTTCTTCTTTATTTATAAGCAAGACAACACTTCTTTTTCCAATTATGCCTTTAATGATTGAGAATTGTCCCATTTGCCCTTCCAATTATGGCTTATGTCTTTTATATTTAAATGTCTTGTCAATAGTACTCTTGAACATAAACTTTCTTCCAGAAGATGTCCCCCGTTGTCTTAAGTTTCTGATGACATCAAAATCATTCAATTCGGTTCATTGATTTGAAAGATATACTTCAAACATTTTTGGACTGCTCTTTTTCAAATCAGTATACTAGACACAACTTTTATCCAAAATTTAAGCATTATAGAGACAAAATTAGATTCCAATTTCTTCATAACATTTGTATCTCCATGTCTCTAGTTCACCACAAATCAGAAATCATCTCATTTGGAGCTCTACCTATCCAAAAATCATCAAAATATTGACATATTTTCAGTGAAATAACACCAGTTCATAGTATTTAAAAACACACACACTGTAGTAGTCTCACGTTTTTCATTTAATCTCTCTCACTTCATTTCATATGGATACAATTTTTGGTGGAGATGTAGAGAAATGTCTTACAAGTCCAATGGTTTAAGAATCAAGTTATTTGAGTGTCTAGAGAAGAAGTTATGGCCAAAATAATCCAATCTAGTTTTATCCTCAATCAAATTGAACCTATCGTGGGACAATTAGTATAACTTTCTCTAGAGAAATCAGATTTAGGTTTTATTTAGATGGATTGAAATAAAACTTCAAGATCTACAACTTTCATGAAGACCTTAAAGACAGATTGTATCGTTTAAAGGGTCAAAAATGGAACAGAAAATATAAGATGAACAGTAACCCAGAAGAAACAAAACTAAGAAGGAACAAAACTCAGAATGAACAAAATTGAGAAGGAACAAAACTGAGAAGGAATAAAACTGAGAAGGAACAAAAACTAAGAAGGAATAACACTGAGAAGGAACAAAACTGAGAAGAAGTGAAACTGAGAAGGAACAAAACTAAAAAGAAGCGAAACTGAGAAGGAACAAAACTAAGAAGGAACAAAACTAAGAAGAAGTTCATGAATAGTAACTAAGAAGAAGTTCATGGACAGTAACTAAGAAGATGCAAAACTTATAAGGAACATAACTAAGAAGAAGTTCATGAACAGTAACTAAGAAGAAGTTCATAAATAGTAACTAAGAAGAAGCGAAACTAAAAAGGAACAAAACTAACAAGAAGTTCATGAACAGTAACTAAGAAGAAGTTCATTAACAGTAACTAAAAAGAAGCGAAATTGAGAAGGAACAAAACTAAAAAGAAGTGAAACTGAGAAAGAACAAAACTAAGAAGAAGTTCATAAACAGTAACTAAGAAGAAGTTCATGAACAGTAACTAAGAAGAAGCGAAACTAAAAAGGAAAAAACTAAGAAGAAGTTCATGAACAATAACTAAGAAGAAGTTCATGAACAGTAACTAAGAAGAAGCGAAACTGAGAAGGAACAAAACTAAGAAGAAGTTCATGAACAGTAACTACGAAGAAGTTTATGAATAGTAACTAAGAAGAAACGAAACTGAGAAGGAACAAAACTAAGAAGCAGTTCATGAATAGTAACTAAGAAGAAGTTCATGAACAGTAACTAAGAAGAAACAAAACTGAGAAGGAACAAAACTAAGAAGTGATTCATGAATAGTAACTAAGAAGAAGTTCATGAACAGTAACTAAGAAGAAACAAAACTGAGAAGGAACAAAACTAAGAAGAAGCTCATGAACAGTAACTAAGAAGATGTTTTAGGCATGATTTTCGACTCCAATGCCCAAAATTTTCATACTATATACCGTTGGAAAGATAACAGAAAGATCTACAACTCTCAAAAGGAAACTTTGCCAAAATCTATCTAGATCAATCCCAATTTTCCCTTAAAGTCTGAAGAAAAAATTTACATTCATCCACCAATGTACTACACTCAGTTCTCACTTCATGACAAATTTTGATACTCTTAGAGACATAATTGAAATTCGATATCTTATAAGAAATGTATCCATATGTTTCTAGTTTAATCCAAACAAAGAATCTTTTCATTTGAATAACTAGAGAAAAAGTTATGGCTAAAAGACTGAAGCACACTCAGTGAACATTTTCCAGATCACTACCAAGTTTGTTTCCAACTCTTTCCTTATCACAACTCATACCTAGATCACTCTTTCTACTCCCTCCACTTCTAATTTTTAACAAAAGTCACATTTAACATCATTTATACCCATAATTTTTCAATGAATGCATGTACTACTTTTTTTTATGTGTAAAGATTCAATTTTTATATGCATATATGCTAACATTATACATGAGTAAGAAAAATGCATTTCCTTAATCTCTCTTTAAGCTCACATGTACCAAAATTTTGGGTCCTAACCCTTAATATAGGGACGGGATGTTACAACATCTGCCTCCAAATCTTTTGAGATCCTGGATGTGACTCTTGTCTTGAAGTAGATCCGCCACAGCTTTCTTCTAATTCTCTTCAAAACCTACGTGCGGAAAGAAAATCCATATGCTAATCTATAGGCTTAGTGGTGTTCAAGTAATTCCATTTCTCATGCAATTTAATTCATTCAACTATAACATTCATAATATATAACATTTTTCACATATAAATATCTTCATTTATTTCTAAACATAAATAGGCATGTAAAATCAAGTTATGAAATACAAGCATATATATATTTTAATAATTCATATCTAATTACACAATGATGAATAAATTGTACAATTTAATTTATAATCAATTACTATTTTTATTTGAAGTTCCTTAATCATTAGTCATGCATATATGTATACATATATATATTTGTAATTGCCCCAAAGTAAAATCCAATGGAATTAGTGCTAGACCCCGTTTTCGGAATCCAGCTCTTAACAAAACCATAATATTTACAAACCTTGCTTTAATACCGCAAATGTTGGGCCCCGTTTTCGGAACCCAACCTCAGTACAAAATATCATCATACTGAAAGCATGGTTCCTTGAAATCTTTTCTTACTCTGATACCAAACATGATGAGCCCCGTTTTTGGAGACCATTGAACCATAAACGCTAGTGTAATCCAAAGAAATCGTGAAGCTTAAAGTCTCATGCCATTTCTATGTTCCTTTTTCCATAACACATCTCACTTCTATATATATACATAAACAATAATTCACAATAAAAAATATTCATATCAAATCGATACTTCCTCAAGTATACCGAATCTCCTCTCAACCTTATCCATATACGCAAAAGCATACATCTACTCAACATCATCCAGACATAATGCCTTCACATCAAAAGAATAGAATTTACAAGCTCTCGTTGCATTCCAAGCCACAATACAATATCAACATCGAAATCCGAATATACAAAATATACAGATCCCAAAATTCTCAACACCAAACTAACTTAAAACAATACAATATGTACACATACAAACAAAAGCCTTGACTTCCCTTCACCCGATCTTCTTTTCATCACCTGTGGATGGGAATGAAGGGGGGGTGAGCTTATAGCTCGTGGGTAACATGTTTATAATGAAGAATAAGCAAAACTGTTGAAATGTTCATTTATCATATAAAGGTCGTAATGAGTTCATAAAATGCTTTGTTCCCAAATTCTTGTCAACTTCGAAAGTTTGAATTCCAAAACTCATAGTTGAAAATGTCGTCATATCAACACAGCATAACTGTAGCACCCCAACTCTCACGAGACCCGAACCCGACATCTACAGTGGCATCCGAGTCCGTGACCATGAGGGCTGCATGCTAAAGCGTATATTACCTTTTAAAACTCATTATTGCACTTTTCTTTTCAAAACAGTTAAACGCGGAAATCAATAAACACTTTGGGTCTGACTTATCATAAAACATTTTCAATTACTAAACACTCTCGGTCACTAATTAGCACTCAATGGTGCTTAATCAAGACATAAATGAAGGCATGACCTAATTGTTCCAATGCGATTTCAACACATTTCAAGAATCACAAACACAATACACTTTTTTTTCATTTATTGCTAGGGCCCATCGAACAAAACATTATACTAATGCAGATGTGACGACACCGATCCCGACCCGACATCGCTTGCTAGCAACGATCATACTCCCGCTGATCTAACGGGTACTCTTCATTTCTCGAAGACAATTGCAATGTTGGGTGAGTTTGCGAACTCAAAGGAGAAACCATCATCGATGGTTTACCCAACTCATGCATATACGCATAATCACATAATATCGATATTATCACATTCAAGAAATCACATGCAATCAATTTCAGATTTATAAGGCGATATGCCTTTCACACAATTCACATGTAATCATTCATATATGCAATGCATGTGACTCTTTCATTTTCTTTCGTTGTTGTGACCGCATACCGAGCTCATATACGCTGAGCCATTGGCTTTGGAAACATTGGGCTCAAAAGCCTAATACGCTGAGCATATAGCTCGATAATCATCGGGCACGAAGCCTCGTGCATCGAGCTTAAAGCTCTCATATACAAGTACGCACCGTCACAACCGCCTTTTATCGATCATATTGTTATGCATGTATGCACATGTCCAGTTTATAATACATGCATCATATTAGAATTCCATATACCTAATTCTCACCATTTGAAATCAATTATGAACAATTTATGCACGATCAACACTTCTATATCACATTCAACTATCCCAACACCCGTGGTCCTAATCAATCAAATCAAACACATATAATCCGTCCTTAACTCCACATGGCATATTTGCATAAAATTAAACACATAAAGGTTGAGAAACCAACTAGGTTACTCACCTGCACTTCCGAGCTACAGCCTGGAAGTCTTAGCACTGCCCGTGGAATTGCTCCATCGGTGCCTATAAAACAATCGTAATAATCGAATATCACTATTGCACAATTTCCAATATTAAAAAATGCAAATGTAGCAAATACATCGAGTATTGTACATGTTATGACATTCCCTAAATATTCCCAACTCAATCCTCTTTCACTCTAATTCATAATAATTCCAAATATCATAATTCAATTTACAAATTTTCATACTCTAAAGTCACATTTCAATTGAAATCACATTCACTGTTCACTGCCACTAGATTCCGATAATCATCTGATTAAATTCCAAATTTTCATCTTATCAATTCACAAAATCTTAGCCTTTAAATTCCAATTAATCAGTCTCTAAAATCCAATTAATCATCAAGGAACCAATTCAATTGAAATTAAACCTCAAACTCATTACTTGTAACAATCACCTTAAAATCACTTAATTTCATTCTCCCATATGCAATTCTTAGTCTCAAAAATCAATTGATCCAATAACCAAACTCATAAAAAATTAATCCTCAAAATTTCCTATAAAATAAACCATTTATCTTCGGTTCACATGTCCTCGGCGATTTAATCCACACCTCTCGCCACGGGTAAAATCCTCCGCCGTCGCGACGTCTTGCAGTTGCTCGTCATGACGTATGGATTTATCTCGCCGTCGTCACGGCGCACCAATTAAATTATTTCTTATCGTCGCGACGCACGCTGGGTTGGCTCGCCATGAGTGTTCATCACGTCGTCGACGCGAACCCGTAAAATCGTCCAAACCCAGAAATTTCTCGATCTTCCGTTTAAACCGCCTAAAACACCTGCATCACTCCCAATCAACTACATATACTACACTCAACTCATTTCTAACCTTAAATCCATCAAATAACCATTATTCATTAAAACCCAAATCAAAATCAACGCTTTTCTCAAAACCTAACTTCCAAACTTTCAAATCCTCATAACGATTTCGTTACTCACCAATGATCAAATTAAACGATTCAAATCATAAAGAAGAAGAAGCTTACTTGATTCTAGCTTTCAACCCTTTGAAAATCCTCCAAGAATCTCCAAATCCAAGCTACTCTCCACCCACGGCTAAACTCAATCATTTTGAAAGCAAAACGATTTCGCCGATGCTTTAGACATATATATATATAATGACTTAGGCTTGTTTGCTACAAGTCCCAATTCGAACTACCTCAATCCAATTTCGATTCTAATTTCTCCCGATTCGCAATAACAATTAATAATAACTCTTAAAATCACAACTCAATTTGTCTCATATCAATTGTCAATAAATCTCGGACCCGAATTCAATTAATCACCACTATACCATTTTTTCTATCGGTCTCGATTCTCTAAAATTCCGAAAAATTTCATAAATTCACAAAATT
Organism: Erythroxylum novogranatense; assembly: GCA_029891385.1. Classification (NCBI taxonomy): domain Eukaryota; kingdom Viridiplantae; phylum Streptophyta; class Magnoliopsida; order Malpighiales; family Erythroxylaceae; genus Erythroxylum; species Erythroxylum novogranatense. Next base: position 18,514,268 of record CM057228.1, read on the forward strand.
TGGAATTACATATTCCTACACCCAATCTCATAATTCAATCCTCTAAATTCAATTTTCTCATTCCAATTCCTATTCAAACTCATTTATACACTTATCACACAATTTCCAATTTTTCCACAATTCAATCGAAATGTCATACATGTACGATATTAATATACTTATGCCATCAATAATCATTTACCGATGACTATGGAAATTATGATGCATGTATCATGTAAAATTCACATTTGCCTATACTCTAACCTGACCCGATCCAATTTTCAGATATACCCGTCACTTCGGTAACGGGATGTTACAATTCTCTCCTCCTAATAAAATTTTCGCTCGAAATTTCACATACGATCAATTAGGAAGACGGAGATTTATTCCATCACTATAACACTGCTTCCCACTATATCAATACGTAATTCTATTTATGCCAATTCACCGAAATTAACACAATCAATTACCTCTTTTCCTTTCTCAAATTTCACACTGTACTCACTATTCTTTACTTTCACCTAATCAAACACACATTCGATCATATCAATATTCCCTATCTCGTCCATATAACACTTTACAAATCCAAATCACCTTTTAGTTCACATTAACTTACCAATTTATAGTTCTATTCACAACACAATCACATCGAGGCCACTTATAACAAATTTTAATTTCTCCCAAATTTTACCTTTATCTTTATCTAAGTGTATCTTGGTCGAGGTGATACACTTCAAAACATTTCATTAACCGATTATCAGATCACATCACTATCGGGTTCAAACGCCAATTTCATAAACTTCTCAACAACCTCGATAAAATCAATTCGATTCATCGACATGAACTATGATTTCACAATTCCTATTTCAGATTCATTTCACCTGATTTACACTGTCTCTTATAGAGTACACCTTTGACCCCTTATACACTTTACCAATGGTAACACCAATAAGCAATTAATATGCACTCAATCAATTTGAACTGTACATCAACCTCACATCCCTATGAACTCTATAATATCGATTTCACATTTATCTCCAATACCAAGTCTCATTGGTTATTCACACAAACAATTACTCGATGTCACACTCTACTTTTATTACCCTTCCAATACACTCTTATTGAACATAAAGCTTTGATCGTTCTTACAATTCCTCTAATAGCCTTCAGCTGGTATTACCCATATTTCTTAATTCAATCCTATCAATCATTTTTTCAAAATCAATTCATTTTCAATTCCTCAATCTCGCTTTGCCAATCCTTTTGCACACACACATCTGATTTGGAATTCAATTACCATTAATATTTCCTTTTGTCCCATACTAGTTCGACAAATCACACTCGAGTCACAATAGGTTAAAAAAACTTATCGCTCAAATTGAAATTTTTCGCCATCAAATTTTCCGATTTAATACTCACATTGATAACTAACTTAATTTTGAAATACTCAAACACATAATTCTGCTCAAATCTTTCAAATTCTCAAATACTTCAATCAGATAATCTTTTCACTACTCGATTTACTAATATCTCAATCATTATCACTTTCAGGTATCCATAGATACATCTAAACACATTTCTGCAAATAGGGTCTCTAAATTTTCCAAACAATAACCAAGATAATATCTATCACCATCAAATCACAATTCAACCCATGAGATTATATTTATCCCTATACACATATAATCACTTTATACTATTTCCACAGATTGCATCATAGCCTTTTTGGGACACTTTGGTAAATATTACAAAATCTCCAAATGTCTCATATACACATGTCCCTTGCAAATTTCGCAGATGTTATCATCATCTCTATCGACACTAAGTCTCCCAACGTGCCATATTCGAATACTAATTAAATCACTATTTATTTGATCAAGTAAGATTCATTCTCACGACACTTGCATAATAAACAATTTCCTCAATGTGCTAATTCATACATTTCATTTTTCAAATGCATTCAATTACTCATCTATGCTCATAGTCATTATTCACTCTAAATACGATTGAGACATTTTAATCTTCAAGAGCATAGTAAACTCTTCATACACATGATCACTTCAGATAATTTTCTAATTATCGATTGTCTCCAATGAGGAACAATTCTCTTATAACTTTCTCGGCCATCTTAGTATAATCTAACACCTATTCCTTTACACTAATTTTTTCCACATAATTCAATTTAGTCACTCTCATTTTAAACTAGATCGATAACACATTTATCATATCCAATTGTACTTTCCTAACATTTTACATTCAATATTCGCGAATCGATATATATATATATATATATATATTCCAATTACGCATCCAATGTCTTTTCACTGCTCCATAATCCTATTACGATTGATTCTTTACCTTAGCATAATATACATCCTTTCAAATACATATTTTATTTCTTACTCTTGAGTCTCCGCCAGATTTAGACTCCAATAATAACTTTTCATTCGCTTCAAATTTATCTCTAATTAAATCATTTAATCAACTCAACCCAATTCAGGGAACCTCTTTGTAGAAGATTTCTATCTATTTTATCAATACCACTTATGAAATTCCTAATCATTTACATTCACCACATTTCTTGTCACCATTCTCAATGCCTTCGTAAATCAATTTCAACTATACTCATTATATCCCATAAGGATCAATTAAGCCTCGCCCAATAAATCGTAACATCCTTGTTAATACTGCTCATCGAGGCACATATCATCTAAATCATTTCATCAATATCGAGAGATGATGTGAAATAATTCACCCATTAATCACTTACACTGTCCAATCTATAATTCCATTTATATCGTATTTACAATCTCAACACATTCCAATAAATCACTATAAACGCTTTGACTTCTCATTCTAACTCAAACCGAACTTTACACTACAAGAACTATGACTGGCGGTTATCCACTAACTCGCTAGCCATGGTACCCCCATAATCAGATGTGCATTCCTATAGGCAAATCAACTTAACCTTGACATCTATTTCATCTTCCATTATCATTTTCATACATTTCAATCCTTTCATTATTGATTCATACTACAATCATTCTCAATTTCCCACTTAACACATTCTAACTTTAAGTCACAAAGCCCTATTCATAACTCTTATCACCGAAGTCAAACCCAATTGTATTCTCTATAAATCGCAGGACATTTTATTTCCATTCACTTTGCTTATACACTATCAATCTTACCAATTTCATCATATCGCTATTTCCCTCTATCAATTCACCACTATACATTCATATCTATTTTCCATTCCAAGATACACTCCAGTATAACACGGATGTTGCTTTTCATAACATATACACTAATACCAATACACCAAATCCTCATTTGTCAAATCGAACCATACACTTTTTTTCTTATTTCACAATATTCACAATTTCCTTTTAATCACATTCTAACGTATTCTCTTTTCTCACTATTTCTCATCACTTAAACCACTAGTACAGCTCATGCGTATGACTCATATGCTAGATCGGGATCATTGTCACTATCTCATTGGTGACATGACTTGAATGTATGCACTTTGACACATTTTTCTCGTAAAGCCCATGTAAGATTGTACTGGGCTCGATACCACAAATGTAGATTTCAACTCTCGCGAGACCCAACCCGACATCTACAATGGCACCCGAGTCCGTGACTCATGAGGGCGGCATGCTAAAGCGTACATTACCTTTTAAAACTCATTATTGCACTTTTCTTTTCAAAACAGTTAAACGCGGAAATCAATAAACACTTTGGGTCTGACTTATCATAAAAACATTTTCAATTACTAAACACTCTCAATCACTAATTAGCACTCAATGGTGCTTAATCAAGACATAAACAGAAAGGCATGACCCAATTGTTCCAATGCGATTTCGAACACATTTCGAGAATCACAAACACAATACACTTTTTTTTCATTTATTAAGCTAGGCCCATCGAACAAAACATTATACTAATGCAGATGTGACGACACCGATCCCGACCGATACTCGCCTTGCTAGCAACGATCATACTCCCGCTGATCTAACGGGTACTCTTCATTTCACGAAGACAATTGCAATGTGGGTGAGTTTATGAACTCGGTGAGAAACCATCATCGATGGTTTACCCAACTCATGCATATATAGACAATCACATAATATCGTATATTATCACATTCAAGAAATCACATGCAATAATTTCAGATTTATAAGGCGATATGCCTTTCACACAATTCACATGTAATCATTCATATATGCAATGTGCATGTGACTCTTTCATTTTCTTTCGTTGTTGTGACCGTGCTACCGAGCTCATATACGCTGAGCCATTGGCTCTGGAAACATTGGGCTAAAAGCTCTAATACGCTGAGCATATAGCTCTAATAATCGTTGAGCACGAAGCCTCGTGCATCGAGCTTAAAGCTCTCATATCAAATGGTCGCACCGGTCACAACCGCCTTTTATCTGATCATATCATATGCATGTATGCACATGTCCACTTTACAATACATGCATCATATTAGAATTCCATATACCTAATTCTCACCATTTGAAATCAATTATGAACAATTTATGCACGATCAACACTTCTATATCACAAATTCAACTATCCCGAACACCCGTGGTCCTAATCAATCAAATCAAACACATATAATCCGCCCTTAACTCCACATGGCATATTTGCATAAAATTAAACACATAAAGGTTGAGAAACCAACTAGGTTACTCACCTGCACTTCCGAGCTACAGCCTGGAAGTCTTAGCACTGCCCGTGGAATTGCTCCATCGATGCCTCTAAAACAATCGTAATAATCGAATATCACTATCGCACAATTTCCAATATTAAAAAATGCAAATGTAGCAAATACATCGAGTATTGTACATGTTATGACATTCCCTAAATATTCCCAACTCAATCCTCTTTCACTCTAATTCATAATAATTCCAAATATCATAATTCAATTTACAAATTTTCATACTCTAAAGTCACATTTCAATTGAAATCACATTCACTGTTCATCGCCACTAGATTCGATAATCATCCGATTAAATTCCAAATTTTCATCTTATCAATTCACAAAATCTTAGCCTCTAAATTCCAATTAATCAGTCTCTAAAATCCAATTAATCATCAAGGAACCAATTCAATTGAAATTAAACCTCAAACTCATTACTTGTAACAATCACCTTAAAATCACTTAATTTCATTCTCCCATATGCAATTCTTAGTCTCAAAATCAATTGATCCAATAACCAAACTCATAAGAAAATTAATCCTCAAAATTTCCTATAAAATAAACCATTTCTCTTGGGTTCACATGTCCTCGCCATGACGAATCCACACCTCTCGCCGTGGCGTAAATCCTCCATTCGTCGCGACGTCAGTTCCGTCGTCGTCATGACGTGCGGACTTATCTCGCTTCGTCATGGCGCACCAATTAAATTATTTCCTTATCGTCGCGACGCACGCTGGGTTGGTTTCGCCACAAGTGTTCATCACACGTCATGACGCAAGTAACCCGTAAAATCGTCCAAACCCGAAATTTCTCGAGATCTTCCGGTTTAAACTGCCTAAAACACTCGCATCACTCCCAATCAACTACATATACTACACTCAACTCATTTCTAACTTTAAATCCATCAAATAACCATTATTCATTAAAACCCAAATCAAAATCAACGCTTTTTCAAAACCTAACTTCCAAACTTTCAAATCCTCATAACGATTTCGTTACTCACCAATGATCAAATTAAACGATTCAAATCATAAAGAAGAAGAAGCTTACTTGATTCTAGCTTTCAACCCTTTGAAAATCCTCCAAGAATCTCCAAATCCAAGCTACTCTCCACCCACGTAAACTCAATCATTTTGAAAGCAAAACGATTTCGTCGATGCTTTAGACATATATATATAAATGACTTAGGCTTGTTTGCTACAAGTCCCAATTCGAACCACCTCAATCCAATTTTGATTCTAATTTCTCCCGATTCGCAATAACAATTAATAATAACTCTTAAAATCACAACTCAATTTGTCTCATATCAATTGTCAATAAATCTCGGACCAAATTCAATTAATCAATACTATACCATTTTTCCTATCCGGTCTCGATTCTCTAAAATTCCAGAAAAATTTCCATAAATTCACAAAATTTGGAATTACATATTCCTACACTCCAATCTCATAATTCAATCCTCTAAATTCAATTTTCTCATTCCAATTCCCTATTCGAAACTCATTTATACACTTATCACACAATTTCCAATTTTTCCACAATTCAATTGAGAAATGTCATACATGTACGTATATTAATATACTTATGCCATCAATAATCATTTACTGATGACTATGGAAATTATGATGCATGTATCATGTAAAATTCACATTTGCCTGTACTCTAACCTGACCCGATCCAATTTTCAGATATACCCGTCACTTCGGTAACGGGATGTTACAATAACCATTTAACCATCAATACAAAACACTCAATATATGCAACATTCTTGACAATTCAAAGATGCAATGCATAACAAATGGCTCGAGAGTTCCGTGGAACAAAACGGATAAACCGAAGCTCATACTGTGAACAAAACGAGTCTGATTTTCTCAGGATCTCGTGGCCACAAGTGGGCAGCCGGGGGAAGGCTATACGTCGACGTGCACATGACTAACGAAACGCTCCTCTCTTGCCCAAACAAGCACATATTCATTTCATGCTCAAAACATACTATCAAATGATTCCATGCTTTTCTTGCTCTTTTCTTTCTTTTTCAAAGATACAAAATGCTATGAATTTTCTAAAGCATAACATAAAATGTTTCAATGCATTCTTTATTTTGAAATCCATCAACAAAGTTCATATATCGAAACATGTAACAATTTTTGCAAATCATTCAAAAGAAACAAAAACAACATTTATGAAGTAATTGAAATCATTTTTGATTTGGGAGAAAACTTTATTGGCTCATTTCTAAATTATAAACATGAAACCCACCTAAATTCATTTGCTTAACAGATGCCTCTCCTCTTGATCCTCTTGCCTTCATTGATCCCCTTTATCAAATGCAAAATTCCTATTCAATAGGAATACAAATTAGGGACCCAAATATTGCATATTCACTAAGATAAATTCTAAAAACTCAAACTCTTCCAAAAGTCCAAACATTCGGGTCAATTTTTCCATAAGAGTTCCCCATTGTCTTACGTTTCTATTGACTCTAAAATCATTCAATTTGTTTCAGAAATCCGAAAGTTATACTCCAAACATATTGGGACTATCCTTATGTTGAAACAAGAATCTACACTCAAATTCCATCCAAAATTTGAGATATTTATAAACTGAATTAAAACTTCTTTTCTTCCTAAAACTTGTAGACCTTTGTCTCTATTTTACAACAAATCAAAAATCACATAATTTGCACATCTACATCAAAAGTTATGTCTAAAATATCAAAACATGTCTTTGTAGGAAAAACAGGAGCTCGCCGCGGCGAGGGCGTTCACTCACGCCGCAGTGTGTACGCATGCGTGCGCCGCATCGTGGGCCCCAGCGGGCGTCGAGACGTGGATGCCTGTGCGCACCGCAACATGGATGCCTGCGTGCGCCGCGACGTGCGAGACCGAAAACCTTCTGAACCCTGATTTTTGACATTTTTTCATCTTCAAACTTCCCATCTTTCACAAATAACTCTTCTTAACCCTAAATCATAATTCCTACTTCATTCTAAACTCATTCCAACCCAAAAATCATTCACAAACATAACAAAATCATTAAACCTAAGACACCTTCAACCAAAAACTCACTTCATACATTCAACCCCAGTTTTCACTTCTAACCATCACAAAACATAATTCATTCAACAAATCAAGAAGGGATGATGCTTATACTTACTTGTTTAGCTCCAAGATTCGTCAAATTCTTCAAGATTTCCAAAACCCTAATTTTCCTCTTCTTCTCTTCTTCTTCCACGGTTTCTTCTTCCCTTTCCAAACAAATCAACTCTTTCTTCTTCTTTTTATACCCTTAATAAGTGTGCAATGTCCATTTTGCCCTTTCATTTAAGCCTTAATTCTTATAACCTTAAGTGTCATGCCCAATTTGCCCTTATGCATTCTTACTACTTTTAATACAACCAAACCATATAATAAATTCTACTAACATTTACATAACAAGTAGATCCAAAATTTTTGTCCATCAAACCTCATAATTCATTTAGATCATGCTCAATTTAACAAGAAAAAATTCAAGGGCCAACAATTAGATTGTCGTGCTGGACAAGTGAGATTTTAAAATACAGGATCCGATTCTCGAAACCATACGGTCTTTTCTTTATAATATTTACATATCAAGATTGAGCTCTCGGAGCCATGCAATTCATAACATAAATCAAATATCTTACACTAGAATTGAGCTCTCGGAGCCATACAAGCTGGTAATATATATCATGACGCAATACTTGTTGGCCCCCGAATTTTCGTATTGAATTAAGCATGATTATAATTCAATTTCACTGAATTATGAGGTTTGATGGACAAAAATTTTGGACCTACTTGCTATGTAAATGGTGGTAGAATTTATTTTATGGTTTGGTTGTATTAAAAATGGTAAGAATGTATAAGGGTATTTTGGTCATGGAACTTAAGGTTATAAGGCCTAAGGCTTAAGTGAAGGGGGCAAAATGGGCATTTGACAATTAAGTAGGATTAAAAGAAAGAGTTAGAAGAAAGAAGGAAAAGACGGAAAAGAAGGAGAAGAAGAGAAGAGAAGTATCGTGAAAGAGGAAGAAGAGAAGAGAAGAGGGATTTTCGATCTTTGCAATTTTTGACAAGTTCGGGACATTTCTGGGTAAGTTTTGCTTGTTTTAATCTTGTTTCGGTTGGATTAAACCTAAAGGTAGGTTGAATGTATGAGAATCGGTGGTTTATGGTTATAAGGAAAAAATGGATAGATTTCTTTGGGTTGATGATTTTTGTGCTTGTTTTTAGTTGTAAATGGGTTAGAAATGTATTCTAAGTCTTGAATCAAGTTTTGGGTGTGTTACATTTGCGTTTAGGGAAGGATTGAAGTGAGAAAAGTTGGAAAATTGGGGTTTGGGTCGGTTCTCGATCTGCGCACGCCACGACGCAGCTCATGAGCACGCCAAGCGCAAGGCGAGGTGAGAGGTACGCCATGCGGCATCAGTTGCCATGCGGCACATGAAGGTACACGCCGCGGCGAACGTCCATGCGCAAGATCGCGACGACGCGCGGATCGTTCGCCATGGCATGAAGCGTGGCCTCGTCATGGCGAACCCTCTGTTTCCATAACAATAAATTTTGTTATTTTGGTTATATCTTGGGCTATAGATATCCAAATGAGGTGATTTTTGACTCGTTGTAAAATAGAGACAAAGTTCTACAAGTTTATAAATCAATGAAATTGAAATTCAGATTATAAGACTCTTAAAGTTTGGTCAGAAGTTGGATATAGATTCTTGTTTCAGCATAAGGATAGTCTCAACTTGTTTGGGGTATAACTTTTAAGTTTTTGAACCAAATTGAATGCTTTTGGAGTCAATAGAAATGTAAGACAATGAGGACTTTTATGGAAAAAGTGACCCGAATGTTTGGACTTTGGCAGAGTTTGGGTTTGTTTAGAATTTATCTTAGTGAATGTGTGATTTTTTGGTCCCTAATTTGTATTCCTATTTGAATAGGAATTTTGCATTTGATTAAGGGAATCAAGGAAGGCAAGAGGATCAAGATGAGAGGTATCGTTTATGCATGTATCCGAGCAAGAATTTCAGGTGGGTTTCATGTTTATAATTTAGTAAAGAGCCACTAAAGTTTTCTCCCGAATCAAAAATGATTTCAAGTAATTCATAAATATTGTTTTGTTTCTATTGAACGATTTGCAAAAATTTCTACATGTTTCAACATATGAACTTTTCTGATGAATTTCAAAATAGAGATGAAAATGCATTGAACATTTTATGTCATGCCTTGGAAAAATTCATGGCATTTTGTATATTCGGAAAAGAAAGAATAGAGCATGAAAAGTATGAAAGCTTTGATAACATGCTTTGAGCATGAAATGAATGGCTATGTGCTTTGTTTGGGTGAGAGAGTAACGGATGGAGTCACGTGCACGTCCACGTATAGCCTTCTCCCGGCTGCCCGCTTAAGGCCACGAGATCCTTGAGAAATCGGACTCGTTTTGTTTACGGTATAAACTTCAGTTTATCCGGATCGTTTTACGGTACTCTCGAGCCGTTTGTTTATGCATTGCATCTATGAATTGTCAAGTATGTACATAAATTGAGCATTTTATATTGATGATTGAATGAACATGTTGTGTTGATGTGAGAACATTTTTCACTATGAAATTACACTTTTCCCTAAGAGTTTGAACTCAGAATTTCGGATTTGACTGAGAACTTGGAAGCAAAGCGTTTTATGAACTTGTTATAATTTTCTATAATAAATGAACTTCTTCAACGGTTTTGCTTGTTCTTCGTTATAAACCTGTTACCCACGAGCTATAAGCTCACCGCCCCCCCTTCATTCCCATCCACAGGTGATGAGAAGAAGATCGGGTGAAGGGAAGTGAAGGTTTCGATTTATATGTGTACTTATTATATTGTTCTACGTTAAATTGGTATTGGAAATTATAGGATTTGAATCTTTGTATATTCGGATATTCAATCTTGGTATTGTATTGTGGCGCGGAATGCCATTAAAGCTTGTAACATTCTATCCTTTGATATTGAGTGAGAATTTGGTCTTCTTGAGGGAGTTATTGTTATGATATGATTTTTGGACTGAAAATTTTGGTTATGCATATGTATTTATATACCGAAATGAGATTGTAAGCTTCTCGATTTCTGTGGTATACGTCAATGTTCTGGTTCAATGATCGGACTCCGAGGGGGCTCATCATGTTTAGTAGCAGAGTAAGAAGAGATTTCAGCGAATCATGCTTCAGTAAGACGGTATTTTTGTATCGAGGTCGGGTTTCGAAAACGTGGCCCGACATCTGTGGTATCAAACCAGGTTAGTAAGTGTTATGGTTTTGGTTTGAGTTGGATTCCGGAAATGGGGTCCAACAATACTGCTAACTCCCTAATTGGCATGCCAACCTTATCACATTCCTTTAATACCTATCTATTTTACTAGGGACAAATCGAATTAATTTCCATTGAAATTTCATAATAAAAGCTCATAATAACCAATTCAAGCTATTCCATATTTCAGCCAAAGTAAATGTCATTTTTTTCTTCCATTATTGGTTTTAATTTAATTCATACAATATTCAAGATATATTCATTTCACCAATTAGTCAAAATAACATGTATATCAAAATTTTCAATTTAAATATATTGCATCCAAATTGGGAAAATACAAATTATAAGTCCAAAATCTAAATTAATCACACACACTACTTCATTTACAATCCAATTAAATATTTTTAACAACAATTTCATAAACTCCCAATTTTATCTCAAGAACCCTAAATGAACTAATACACATTTTTAGGGAAAAATATAATTGCAAGAACACATACCAAATTGATGTCCAAATCTTCAAATTAAACCTTCATAAACTTCAATTTCATCATCAATTCCTTATTCCTTCTCTTTCTCTTTCTCTCTCTCCTTCAATTTATCTTCATAATATTGCATAACAAATACAATTTCATTCATTTTTTTCATTAATGAATGCACTTATATCAAAATCGAGTACTAAAAATAACAAAAACTCCATTACCTTACCTTAAAATTTTCGGGTACTATTCATTAAGAACACCCATATACCTTTTTTTCATCTTTTCCCAAACTTTTTGTTGATATGGTGAGTTTAGGTATCCTAGGTTGATGATTTATTGTTTAATAGGTGATTTGGGGGTTTTAAATAAAGAAAGTTGGCTTGAAAATGAAAGAAAAATGGAGAAGAAAGGAGGGAGGTGATTCTCATCAATGTTTTGGAGAAGAAGAGAACGAGTAGTTGACAAAAATGTCATGTGGTCCCTTATTAAATGTTTTTTTTCAATTGTTTTGTTTTATTTAGATCCAAAATTAACTTTATCTTTTAATCCATTCTTTTTTTTCTTAATAACAATACCCATAAGAAAAATGTCAACTTCATCTAAAGACCTTAATTAATATCATTTATTTTTCATTATTATTTTTGGGTCTGACTTTCACCCTTTATCGGGTCAAACTTTGACCACTGATCAACTCTTGGTCAATCCCTCAAAACGAAATCGTTTTGAGCTCTAATTTGATCCTCAGGATATCCTTGAATAATATTATTTGAAACCAAATAAAGTAAAATATAGTTTAGGTCTCGAGTGTCACTATTTACCTCAAGATATACTATTCACGACCCAAAAAGTACTATTCATGAAATCAAAAAAAAATTTGGGCGTTACAATTCTTCCCTTTAAAATAAAATTTCGCCCTCAAAATTTACCTGTATCAAATAGTCATGGATAAGACTTTCTCATGGTTTCTTCTGGTGAAATCAATATTTGTTTTGGGCGTTACAATTCTTCCCTCTAAAATAAAATTTCACTCTCAAAATTTACCTGTATCAAATAGTCGTGGATAAGACTTTCTCATGGTTTCTTCTGGTTCCCATATAACGTCCTCGACCTTGTGGTTCATCCAAAGAACTTTCACTAGTGGAACCGTCTTGCTCCTTAGTTGTTTTGTATCTTTTGCTAGAATCTTCACCGGCTTCTCTTCATAAGTTAGATATGGTTGTATTTCAATATCTTCCAATTTTATAATGTGTGATAAATTAGACCGATATTTTCTTAACATAGGCACATAGAACATCATGAATCTTTTCCATATCTTGTGGCAATGCTAATCTATAGGGTACTGGTCCCACATGCTTAATGATCTCAAATGGACCAATAAATTTAGGGCTTAACTTACCCTTCTTACCAAATTGAAACACTTTTTTTCCATGGTGAAGCTTTCAAGAAAACCTTGTCACCCAAGGCATATTTAATATCCTTTCTCTTAGAATCTACATATGATTTGTGGCGATCAAAATCAACTTTCAACCTTTTCTTTATAATTTCAACTTATCCTCGATTTCCTTTATCATTTCTGGACCCACAATCTTGCTTTCACTAAGTTTTGTCCAACATTAGGGTGTTCTACACTTTCTACCATAAAGAGTTTCTACACTTTCTACCATAAAGAGTCTCATGTGGTGCCATCTGTATGCTTGCTTGATATCTATTATTGTATGCAACTTCAATCAATGAGAGGTGTTCATCCTAGCTTCCTTTAAAATCGATAAAACAACTCCTAAACATATCTTCTAGCACCTAAATCTGTCTTTATGACTGTCCATCCATTTAAGGATGAAAAGTTATACTAAAACTCAACTTAGTACCTAAAGCCTTATGTAATTTCTTCTAAAATTTTAAGGTGAATCTTGGATCTCGATCTGATATGATGGAAGATGGTACTCCATGCAATAGCACCATCTCACTTATGTATAATTCTGCATACTTTAAGAGTTGGTAGTCATTTCTAACAGGTAAGAAGTGATTTAACTTGGTCAATCTATCTACAATAACCGGTATGACATTATGCTTCTTCCTAGTTTGAGGTAACCCAAACACAAAATATATTGTGATTTGATCCCATTTCCGTTCAGGTATTATTATTGGTTGAAGTAAACCTGATGGAACTTGATGTTCTACTTTTACTTGTTGGCATGTAAAACAACATAAATTACAATGTCTCTCTTCATACTTGAACACCAATAATATGGCTTCAAATCTTGATACATTTGAGTACTTCCTGGGTACACAACATATGAACTACTATGGGCTTCCTTCATGATGTTCTTTTTCAGCTCATCATCATTAGGGACACAAATTTGATCTTTGTGATACAATTCTTTCCCTTCCTGAATTTGTTTAAGAATGGTAACTAGCTTTTCATCTTGTTTCTATGCTTCCTTGACATGCTGTAACAAGTTTGTTTGAGCCTCAACTTAGCTATAATGGCTTCATCACTAGCTCCATATAATCTAGCATTTATTGCTCTTTAAGTTGATAATGATTTCTTGCTAAGAGCATCGACTACTACATTTGCTTTACTTGGATGATAGTCAATAATGCAATGATAATCTTTAATCAACTCTATCCATCTTCTTTACCTTAAGTTCAACTCTTTCTATGTGGGCAAATATTTTAGACTTTTGTTGTAACATCCCATCACCGATGAAAAGGGTAAAATGATAATTTGGAATGGGATGTGAGTGTGTGAAAACGTATCTCGGCATGAACATGCATAATATGGCCTCCATATATGCATACATTTAAATTTTTATATATGCACATGATTGTACATGCATTCATGACATTTCTCGGCATATGTGTTTACTATGAAAAATGTGTTATTTGTACTTGAAAAATTAATTGGGGTGAATTTTCGTGTGTTTTACATTTTTGTGGACTTTTGGGAATTTTTCTGTAATTTTTGGGAATCAATGTCCAGACTGAAAAATTTCCAAGTGGCTGATTGAGTGAATTTTCGGTACTGGAAATGACTGGCCAATGGTACTGGAAAATTTGAGATATGATGTTAGGATTTATTAAGTTAAGCCATTAGAGTTTGACGAGAAATTGGAGCAAAGTTTAGAACTGGATTAAAAACCGGGACAAGTGGCAAGTGACACATGTCACTTGCCTACTTAGTCTTATAATTAAGTGTTATATATATAAATATCTCACCCTTAGCAAGCTTCCACGACACTTCTTCTAAGTTGGAAAGTGAAAGGTGATTTTTGCTTTTGTTCCCTCTCATCCGAAGCTCCTCTCTTACTCTCTTCTTCTTTTGGTTTTCTCCACTTGTCTAGTTAAATTGCTACTCTTCTCTTCTACTTCAAGTACCTCCTCTTCATGTGTTTAAGCTCAAGCCTTCTACATCCCTTAAAAATGGTGATTTCGTGTATGTGAAGTGAAGAGGAGGAATTGGTGAGTTGGTGAAGAATTGGAGCTTGGAAGCTCAATCAAGTAAGTATCTTGTTATTTTGGTTACATGGAACAATTGTAATGCTAGTTTAGAGGCTAAGTGCATGAGATGGGATTTTGGGTCTATGGATTTCGTGTTTAGTGATGGGTGTGTGTGTGAGTGTTCTTGCCTTGATGAATGACTGATTGATGATATAGAAGTTGATGAATGGTTGTTGGAAAAGGTTTAGGAAGTGAAAGTGGGTGTAGAAGAGTGTAGGAAATGTATAGATGTTTGAATGTATATGTGCTGCCATTTTATGATTAAGTGTTCAAGTGAAGATCTAGATGAAATTGTGGCTGAATTAGTGACTAAATGGAATACTTATTGATGTAGGAATGATGTTAAAATGAAAAGAGTTTAGGTAGGGAGGAAATCTGGAAAATGTGACTTTGTGTAGGTTTCAGATTTTGGCTCATAACTTTTGATATGGTTGTCCAATTGAGCTTAGGTTTGTTTTAAATTAAACTTAAGAAGTATGGCTAGATTTCATATGAAGGAAGTTTTGTCCAATTCTGACCTTAAGGATTTTAATTTTGGCATGCAAAGTGAATTAGTAGGTGCTGTGTGAACAGTATCCGAACCTTGTGACCTGAAACTTTGATGATTTTTTTAGGATTGAATTGGATTGAATTTGCTACTTTGGTCTTCATGCAAGTTGAAGATTTTTGTGTTAGATTTCTAACGCCACTAAGTATAAATTTTTTTGACTTGTACGTTGGATGTTATGGTGTGTTAATGTTCAGATGGTCATTCAGCTGAAAATGTGTTTTGTGTGTAAGTGACTCTGAGTGAACAGGTTTTGTGCTATTTATATTCTGGTATTTATTTGGGACTGTTTGTGGTGAAATTGGCTTTAGTGACCTTCTGGAAAGTTGTATAATATTGTTGTAGCTTTCTAATGAGATATTTTGTGTGAATTTTGGATGTAAGGATTGTTATATATAAATTTGTAAAGTTTTGTTATGACTTGGGTTAAATGCTGATTTCTTAAACCCTAACAGGACAGCCACCTTAGTGAGAGGATTTGACCTAGTTTGAATGGGAATTTTCTTTTAAGTCCTTCTTGAGAATTGTATTATATTTTTTGAGCTTTTTATTTCTATATGGAATGTAATTTTTCAACAATGGGTTGGAAAGTTATGAATGTTGAAAGATTCTATTACTGTGAGAATGAGACTTATATAGGCAGAAGCTTTGCTTGAGAATTTGAGTTGTTTAGAGGTTGATTTTGTTTCCAAGTTATTCATCAAACTTGTAGAAAATGTTTTTATCTTTCTTTTTACATATATATTGGCATTTTTGGCATAAGGAATGGAAAGATAGGAATTTTTTTGTAGAGTGTAGTTACTGTTCATATGGTAGTTTTACTGTTTCATTGGGCAGAACTTTTGTTTGTATTTTTTACCCTCTTATAGATTGAATTGGATTTGGGGGTCTTCTTGAAGATTGTAGAAAATGTTTAGAGATTTCTAATGGTGTATAATGTATCTTATTTGGAGTTATGAGTAAAAAGTTACGGGGATTGGAAGAACACAGTTACTGTTCATATGGTCATTTATGGGCAGTAACTTTGAAGTAGTTTTTGGCACCCTTAGAGGTGAGATTGGTTTGTGAGCCCTTCATGGAACTTGTAGGGTTTCTTATTATCTTTTCAATGAGACCTTGTTTGTAAATTTTGGATAAGTGTGTAAAGAGTTATGTATGTTAGAAATTCAGATGGTGAAGAGAGGGAAATAACTGCAAACCCTCTTATCTTTTGTTGAATCCTAAAGCTTCTTTTGCTTATATCTTCGTCATCCGACCTTCGATTGGCCTGGTTCTCGAGGCGTCAAATCCATAAGACAATGATCTACCTCTCTAAGTGGAATTGTGGACTTTGTGGGATTTAATTGAGATTTAGGGATTGAATCCAAGTGAGAGAATTGAGTAAAGTTTGGCAATATTCGGACTTATAGAGGTCCAAATTGAGTAATTCTGGCGTCTATAGCTTCCTAAGACATAGGGGAATCTTTTGTGATGTGAATTATGGGAAATGCCAGGAATATCACGAACATACATTGTACACATCTAAATTGCTACATGTGCATTATTTAATATTTCTAATTGTGCATTTGGTGACATGTGAATATTGTGATTATTATAGAGGCACAGTTGGAACATCATCCCACGGACATTGCCGAGACTTCCCGGCATTAGCTAGGAAGCTATTTGGTGAATAACCTAGATTGTTCCTCAATTATAATTTGTTTATATTTTGCACTTATAACACTATGGAGAATAATGGTGGGACTTTTGCATTCGTTTATGCCTATATTCCAGACCGAAGGTGTTCGATGTATGTGGGAGATTATGACATAGAAGTGTTATCTGTTGGACCAATGGTGGTTGACAAATTAATTCCACTTATGTTTTGATAATAATAAAATGTATAGAATTGTTTAAGAAATTGTTTCAGGTATTTTGGATTGATATTCAACAAAAGAATTGTGCAAATCAAGATGAGTTAGTGACAAATCATTGAAGAATCAGATGGGAGTTGTCCTCTAAGTGAAAATGACATAAAACATGAGGTTTGTAGAGAATTTGGTCGGATGTTATCAAAGATGGCTAAACAAGTCGACTTATAGGAAACAAGTCGACTTATCAAGGTAAACAAGTCGACTTATAGGAAACAAGTCGACTTATCGAGATAAACAAGTCGACTTATATATAACAAGTCGACTTATTGGAGAGCGGAGATGAATTTTTCGTAAATGGTTGAAACAAGTCGACTTATGAATTCGACAAGTCGACTTATGTATGTAGCAGATCAACTCCAACGGTCCAATTAGCCAAAAATAGAAGGGAGAGAATTAAGCAACGGCTATAACAATCAAGCAATGACTATATGAGTTCCCAACAGCTATATTTCTTCTTATATAAAGGGTGGATGATTGATGAAGAATATAGAGAAGTGCCATAAGCTCAAATACTCTCATATTGCTTCAAATTGCTCATTATTGCTCTTATATTGTTACAAATTGTTTTGAGCATTTGTTCTTCATTCTTTGTATTGTTTTATTACAATTTAAGTGACGAGTGAAAAGGTCACGTGAGGTAGGATTTGTGCCGTAAGACAAATCGAGTGTAATGGTTGCTTGAGCCGAAAATCAAGCGGTGTCGGTAGGATTTGTGCCGGAAGACAAATCGAGTGTAAAGGTAGCTTGAGCCGGAAATCAAGCGGGATTGTAAAAAGTTCACACTCAACTACAAAGTGTGCAATAAAGTGATTGGCAAAATCCTAAGTGGGATTAATTTGTCAACCACCATTGGTCCAACAATCTCCCCCTTTTTGATAATGACAAAATACTTAGAAATTGTTTAAGAAATGAAGACCGAAGGTGTTCGATGTATGTGGGAGATTATGACATAGAAGTGTTATCTATTTGTGAATCTGTGACTTCCGTGTCTCTGATGTGATAAATTGTGATACTTGAATGGATTGTGATACAGTTACTGCCTAACTGTGACATGTGGATGAATTGCGATACAATTACTTTTAAATTAGGAAATTAGCATTTCATACATGAATACATGATCAGATAATGACAGTTGTGACCTGAGCAACCACCGAGAGCTAAAAACTCAACGTATTGGGCCTTGAGCCCACACTGATTCAGAGCCACAGGCTCACCGATTAATGTGCCCATATTGGGACAATTCAAAGCTTTAGGCTCATCGATTAATGCGCCCATATTGGGACAGTTTAGGCACTCGATCACAACACCGTAATAAATTAGAAAGGTTCACATGCGCATTATATATATATTGGATTGCACTTCTTTGAACGATTGAAAGGCTAACTGTCTTGTGAATCTGTGGAATTTTTGAATGTGAATTGGGAAACAACTGTTTTATGTTTAAATGTTTTACGAATTCAATTGGTTATGGATGTTTAAGCGAATGAAATGTGGCGCATTGTCTATGTTCCAGTGCAATTGGGCAATGTGTTTAGATATGCAATAATGTGAAAATATATGATATGTGAATTGATGTGTTACATGAATTGAGTGAACCATCGACGATGGTTCCTCACTGAGTTCGCAAAACTCACCCAAAATTTGCAATTATTTTTCAGGACTCAGAAGAATACCCCGTTAGGCAACGGGCGTATGACATCTGTTGGTTAATGAAGTAGAGAAGTGGTCGGGATCAGTTCGCGTCTGCATTAGTGTATTTTTTTATTTTCTGAAATTTTGTATTAATGATTAGGTCTATTTGTGAGTTAACAGACTGAAATAAATTGTATTTATAAAAGGGCCCCCGTGGCCAATGTAATTACTAATGACTGTTTATGTTCATTGTTTCCGCATTGTGCATGTTAGTGTTTAAAAAAAAATTGTTATTGAGTTTTGACTGAGTGATGTAGCACGTCACCCTCACAGGGCACGAACTCGGATATCACCATCGATGTTGGGTTCAGGTCATGCGAGAGTGGGGTGTTTCATTTGTGATCTGTGTAAATATAACATTTCTCTCCATATAAGTAATATCTCCAAATCTTCAAAACAAAGATTATGGCTGCTAACTCTAAATCATAGATCGAGTAGTTCCTTTCATGAGGCTTAAGTTGCTTAGAAGCATAAGCAACTACCTTTCCCTCTTGCATAAGTACACATCCAAGCTCGTTATGTGAGGCATCACTGTAGATCACGAAGTCTCTACCAAGTACAGGTTGTGTAAGAATAGGCATTTCAATTTAACACTCCACACCAATTTTACATTCTTTTGTAGTAAATTGGTCAAAGTTTTTGCAATTATGGAGAGTACCTTAACAAATCTTCTATAATATCCTGTCAAACCTGAAAAACTTCTAATCTCTGTAGCTTTCCTTGGTGGCTTCCATTCTAGAATGGCTTTTATCTTCTTAGGATTAACTCTAGTCTCATCTGCTGATATGACATGACCAAGGAAAGAAACTTCATTAAGCTAAAATTACATTTACTAAACTTGGCATCAAGTTGTTTATCCCTCAAAATCTACAAAATAATTCTCAAATGCTCATTATGCTCTTCTTGGTTCTTAGAATAAACAAAACTATCATCAATGAAGATTACCACAAATTGATCCAAGTAAGGATGGAAAATACAATTCATAAGATCCATAAAGGCTACTGGAGCATTTGTAAGTCCAAAAGGCATCACTAAAAATTCATAATTCCCATATCTCGTTCTAAAAGTTATCTTCGAGACATCTACTTCCTTTACTCTAAATTGGTAATATCCTAATTTCAGATCAATCTTAGAGGAAACACCTGCACCTTTAAGCTAATTGAAAACGTCATCTATTTTAGGCGATGGATATTTATTCTGTCACTTTATTCAGTTATCTGTAATCCACAAATAACCTAAGAGACCCATCTTTCTTCTTGAAAAATAACACAGGTGCACCCCAAGGAGATATACTAGGGCGTATAAAACCCTTTTTAAGAAGTTCTTGTAGCTAGATTTTCATTTCCTTAAGTTATGTGGGTGCCATCCGATATGATGTAATAGATAGTAGTGTTGTACCAGGTATCACATGAATAGAAAATTCAACTTCTCTTTCTGGTGTAACCCTGACAACTCCTTAGGAAATACATCCTGGAAGTCATATACAGTTGGTATATCTTGAATTTTATGAACATCCTTTCTAGTTTCAAGAACATAATCTAAGTAGGTTATACACCCTTTTCTAATAAGCCTTTTTACTATTGTCGTTGTTATAACATTGGAGAGAAATTTTGACGTTTAGCCAATAACTGTGATCTCATTAATATCACATGTTCTAAGAGTTATTCTTTTAAGATAACAATCTACCAGTGCATGATGTCTAGATAGCTAACTCATACCAAGGGTCACATCAAATTCGCAGAAAGGTAGTTTAATCAAATCACCAGGAAATTCGTAACCTTGTATTCTTAACAGACAATTCTTGTAAACCCTATTTACCACCACAGTATAACCCAAAAGATTTATAACTAGAAAAGAGTGTCAATAAGTAACTCCATATTTTTCAAGCAATGGCATACATATAAAAGAATGTGTAGAGCTTGTGTCTATTAATCCACGAATAAAAATGTAAAAAATATTAAAAGTACTCGCAATCACATATGGGGCATCCTGGTTATCACGAGCCCATATAGCATATGCAGGAGCTAAAGTACAGGTATTATGTAACATCCCATTACCCATATTAAGGTTAAAATTGTAAATGTGAGAGATTCATTGAGAGATTAGAAATGTGTTTCATGCTCATACATTATGTGATATGCTCATGCACATGAGTATTGAATCGTTGCATATAAAAATGATTGTACATGCACTCATTGACATTCCGGGTATAATTGAATTGTAAGGTGATATTGTTGAGAATTGTGAATCTATTGTATTGGAAATTTGATTGGTAAGTGTAATTGTTAATTTTAAAATTTTGGTAAATTATTGGAATAATGTCCAAAAATTATGGGATATTATTGTAATAAGGATAATTCTGAAAATTTTTAATTATTATTGGACTAGGAAAAGTGCCACTTGGCAAGTAAATTGATGTATAGAAAATAGAGACGAGTGTAATGATATTGAAGAAAAATTTGGGAGTCAAGTTTAGAATTTTGAGATAATGGTTATGAAAATTAAAGACAAATTGGAGATAATTATAATGAAAGGATGAAAGTTTGGGAACTAGTTCAATAAGAACTGGTTAGTTAGGAACTAGCCAAGGTCTTAAAGAAATGGACAAGTGTCCAATTTTTAAACACTCGTTCTCTTAAAAGATCCATCTACTGTTTATTCCTGTCTTAAAAATATCTTCTTCGGGATTTTCCTTCATCCTATGGGAGCTCCATTCTTTCAAAAAGATCTCTCACCCTCACAAAGAAAGTTTGCTCTCGCTTCTCACTCACCATCCCTTTTTTGTTATCTTCTTCACTATAACTGAAATACCTAATCCTACAACTCTTGACTGTTGATGATCGGGTATTATTGGAAAGCTATAGTTTATGTGATCTCGAAGGTTTTGAAGCTTTAGACAAGTAAGCATTTTTATGGTTTTCATTATTACATAGGATGAAACATGCATCATGTTAATTATTTGTTGAAGTTATAAAATGAAAATGTATATGTGCTGAAAACGTGAGTAAAAATCCAGAGCATACAATATGTGATGATTTTTCAGACGTGATGATAAAAAAGTTGTGCGATGGTGCTAAAATGATTTTTGAAGTTGAAAGATCTTATAAAACAAGTATAACTAGGTGTAGAAACTTTTTGAAAAAAAAACAGAAATGAGGACTCTGTTTTCACTGTGCATATATGTATATGCATATAAATGAATATTTTGAGAGTTATTAAAGATGAACAAGAATAAGATTAGATGTTTAGAGATGAGAAAAAATTGTTTAAAATGAAAGTTGGAAAGGAAAAATAAAGAATGTACAAATAGGTTGAAATGCAGAGAATAGTGAAATGTAGAACGTGAGGAAGATGAATAACTGATATTTGGATTTTGATGATTTTGAGAAATTTGAGTAAAATTTCATATCTAAGGGTACTGTGAATTTGTGGTGAATTAATTAAATGAAAATGAAATGGAAAAACTAGAAATAAAGATTGATGTGTTGAATTTGGTGAAGAAAGACATATAGAGAAGTTGACTGTGAATCCAACAAAGAAAAGATAAAGAGACGCAAAAGTTTGATCTGAACTTCTTTGATTAAACTGTATTGATCTAGGATGACTTTGAAAAGTTGTCTTCATGGAATTTTTAGCTTGTCTTTATAACTTTCCAACGCTATAAACTATGAAATTTTTTGATATCGGAGTCAAAAGATATAGTCCTTATAAGTGGAGATGCTCAAGCGTGAGGACGTATCGTCTGGTGAAGACGTATCGTCTGGTGATGACGTATCGTCTGGTGATGATGTGTCGTCTGGTGAGGACGCATCGTCTGGTAAAGATATATTGTCTAGTGATGACTCTTCATCTAGTGAAGACGTATCGTCTAGTGAGGACATTTCGTCTAATGAGGACGTATCATTTGGTGAGGATGCTTCATCTGGTGAGGACACTTCATCTGGTGAGGACGTATCGTCTGGTAAGGACGCTTCGTCTGGTGAGGACATATCATCTAGTGAGGAAGCTTCATTTAGTGAGGATACTTTTTTTGGTGAGGACATATCGTCTGGTGAGGATGCTTCATCTGATGAGGACGTATCGTCTGGTGATGTCATATAGTCTAGTGATGATGTCATATCGTCTAGTGCACTGTTCATTTGTATCGTCTGGTCCAAGTTTGACCTAGTAGATGACAAAATCTATCTTTAAGATCTTTATGAAAGTTATAGACCTACAATTCCTCTTTCAAATCATCTAAAAATGACCTTGATCTGATACCTATAGCGAAAGTTAGGCTAGTTGCCCTAAAAGAAAAAAGGTTCAATATGATTGAGGATAGAACCTTATTTGATTCTTTCGGCAATAACTTTGTCATCCGATCTCCAATTGGGATGATTCTTGGACCAATAGATTCCTAGAACAATTTATGTCTCACGTAATAGTTTATAGCCTTAGATACTGAATTGAAAAAGATTGATTGAATCAAATTAAGGATATCGAATGGAAGACCATGAATTGGATATTTTACTGAACATATCTTGGTATTTTGATGGCAACTGGATTTGTAGGGTTCCAATTGAGATTATTTTTAATGTGGAGTAAACTAGAGACATAGACTTACAAACTATATGAAGAATGTGAACTCTAATTCAGCATCAAAGATGTTAAATTTTTGGATGGAAGTTGTGCATAGTATACTATTTTAGAATGAGAACAGTTTGAAAATGTTTGAAGTATAACTTTCAAATCACTGAACCAAATTGAATTATTATGGTGTCATTAAAAACTTAAGACAATAGGGAACACTTTTCTAGTAGAAAGTGTTACCAAATTACTTCATTTATTGATCAGAATAATCATAGAAGATTAACCCAAAGGTCTGGATTTTTGGAAGTGATATAAGACTGAAATGAGAGTTGGATAATTGTTTGGTCTTGTAATGCTAGAATTACATTAATGAGTGAATCCTTGGTATTAAAGTACCAAAGACATGCATGAAATGGAGATGAGGTGTTCATTTTATTAAATTTGTGATTCGAAGAAGAGGATCCAACTGTATCTAGTTTAAATGAATAAAAATTTCATAATAAAAGCAGGAAGGCAAGAAAAGAAATGATAAGTGATTGAATTATGAGATTTGATAATATACCCAAGATTGTCATGAACATGCATTATACATAGTTCATATACACACGTATGCATAAATGAATGCTTATTATTGTGTCATTATTAATGTGAGTGCAACGTGTGTTTTACATAAATGGGTTGTGTAAGTTAAAAGTCCGCATTCAGATGTTTCCAAAATTGGAAACAAATGCTAAACTAGAGCATACTATGAGTAGACAGAGATAGTCTCACTTCATTGTTTGCTTTGTTTAAATCTTGTATTAATTAACTACTGGATGATGTTATGAAAGTGAATGATTGTATTGATTTTCGGACTGAAGGTCAATGATTGTGATGTTTGATTTGGATATTGAAGTGCTACTTATATGTGAATGAAATGAAATAAGTGTACATAATATGATTGTTAAATGTCATACCACGGTCCAATGATAAATGTGTTTTGAATATGCATTTACAAGTGAATGAAAAAGTGATACTCAACTCTAATGTTGAATGCCGAACTACGGTCTGATGATATGTGAATATGAGTGAATGAGAATATGCAAATGTGATTGAGGCATTCCATTTCATGAATGTATGAAACATAATGGCAGTTGTAACCAGAGTAACCACCAATCAAAGCTTAAAACCTAACAAGTGAAAATAAGCCTCGAGCTCAAAAGTAATTAAGAGCCTAAGGCTCACTATGTAAAATGAGCCTTGCATCTCTCAAGCGAATAAGGGCCAGTTAGTAATAAGCCTGGTATCCAATAGATACGGGATAGTTTAGGCACTTGGTCATAACAAAGTAACAGATAAAAAGTGGGTCTCATGTGCATTACATATGCATAATATGAGTGATTAAATTGTATTGAATATGAAATGTGAAACGTGAAATGATGTGAATTATGTGTTACGTAATTGGATGAGCCATCAATGATGGTCACTCATTGAGTTTACAAAACTCACTCAAAATTTGCAAATATTTTTCAAGACTCAAAAGAATACCCTGTTAGGCAACGGGAGTATACCTACAACATGCGAGTGAAAGATAAAGGTCAGGATCAGTTTACGTTTGCATTTTGTATTTTCTTATTTTTGCACAAATTTGTATTCCATGATTTTTGTATAAATAATTGATTCCAAAATTTTTGTACCATATGTATACAAATGGATCTATGTTGTAAAAGGAAATCTAATCTCAACTATGCTCACCTGCCCTACCTCCCGAGTAGGGTCAGGCTCACTTGAACTCTACTCAGATACAAATAACTGACTTTAGCACCCACTACTACTTTGGCCTTATCGCCTATCCCTTCCTCTTATCAGGCAGGGGGCCCCAAATGGCTATAAAAATTTTGTTGATTGTATTGTTATGACTAAAATGTTTATGAAATAAAGCAAGCTCAAATTTTTTACTAAATTTTGCACATTTGATTGTATTTTTAAAAAATTATGTACTGAGTTTCGATTGTTTCAACATACTAGCACGCCACCCTCGCAGGACATAGATTCAAATATCACCCACGATGTTAAGTTCGGGTCCTGCGAGAGTGGGGTGTTACATATTAGGTCCATCAATTGTCTCTGATGTGACCCCCTAACCACTAGCTCCATAACTAGCTCTCGTGCTTCTACCTCTACTGTTAGACCCCGAACTTTTCTTGGAGATTTGATTTATTAAACTAAATTAAATGAGAAATTAGTGGTGTTTAATGTTGTATTTGGGTAATGTTAATTGGAGAAATTGCAATGATATTTTGAGGTTAGTACATGAAATGGGTGTTTTGTGCATGATTTTGTTATTTATAGACATTGTAGGAGATTATGTATGACTTGTGTGAATGAGGAAGTGGCATGTGCATTAACTTTTCCTTGATGAGTTTACTGTTGGGAAATGGCTTTGGAATAGCTTATTGGAGATTTGAATTGTGTTTGAGATGAATTAGTTGAAGAGTTTGTGGTAGTGAATGAATATATGAAGTTGATGTGTTGATATGTGAAGTTGATGTGTTGGAATGGTGTTCAGAAACTTCAATGGTAAACCTGTACTGATTTAGATGGATTTAGCCAAAGTAGTCTTAATGAAAGTTGTATCTTATGTTTCCAGCTTTCTAACACCATAAAGTATGCACTTTTTCGATATCGGGGCTAGAAGTTATGATAATTTGAAGTCTTAATATTGTTCAAGTGATTTTTAGCATGGCAGAAAATTTTATGGAAAATTTGACCTCGTTAGAGGTTGATGTTGCCTTTAAGTTCTTAATGAAAGTTTTATATTATGTTTTTATCTTTCCATTGATATAAAGTATGAAATTTTTGGACTATGAAATAGGAAGTTATGACTTTTAGAAGTTTCTGTTACTATTTGGCATGATCGTTAGTGGACAGAAACTTTGAGTTAACTTTTGACTCTCTTAAAGTTAGATATTGTTCTTAGGGTCTTCATAAAAATTGTTGAGCTTGTTGTTATCTTTCCATTGATCTAAAGTATGGAATTTTTGGACAAGGGAGTGAAACGTTATAAGGTTTGAAAGTTCTGATGCTGTTTAGGATTAAGTTGACAAATAGTCACTTTGTATGGACTTTTTGACCCCTTTATAGGTCTTTATAATTTTTAAGCTCTTCATGAAAGTTGTAGAACGTTCTTTTACCTTTCCATGGACACCAAGTTTGTAAAATTTGGAGTTCTGATTCAAAAGTTATGGATTTTAGAAGTTAGGGATCGGTCAACTCTTTCGCTCGCCGATCGCTCAACTCTTTTGCTCGACGATTAGTCAGCTCTTCTGCTCGCCGATTGCTCAGTTCTTCTGCTCATCGATCGGTAAGCTCTTCCGCTCGCCGGTCACTCAACTCTTCTACTCATTGATCGGTCAACTCTTCCGCTCGCCGATCGTTTAGCTCTTTTGCTCGTCGATCGGTCAGTTCTTTCGCTCGCCGATCACTCACCTCTTTTACTCGTCGATCGATCAGCTCTTCCACTGGCCGATCGCTCAACTCTTTTGCTCGTTGATCGGTCAGCTCTTCCCCTTGCCGATTGCTTAGCTCTTCTGCTTGTCTATCGGTCAGCTCTTCTGCTCGCCGATCACTCAGCTCTTTTGCTCGTCGATCGGTCAGCTCTTCCGCTAGCCGATCGATCAACTCTCCAGCTCGTCGATCGGTCAGATCTTCCACTTGCTGATCGCTCAGCTTTTCTGCTCGTCGATCAATCAGCTCTTCCGCTTGTCGATCGCTCAGCTCGTCCGCGCGGCCGATTTTCAAATTGTCTTTCTGATTCGACCTCCCTCCACAATTTTAGCCATAACGTTTTTGTACGACCTCCGATCGATCTGATTTTTGAAGCTTTGGATTTCTAATACATTCCTCTATATCTCCATGAACTTTTATGATTTTTGAGATCAAACTGAGAAAGATCGATCAGATCAAAGTGGGAAGATCGATTAAAAGGTTATGAGTTAGATACTTTCTTAGCATGCTCCAGTAATTTGGAGATATCTGGAGCTATATAGCTCTGATTGAGTTGATTTTTGTTGCTAATAAAACTAGAGAAATTGGAATACAATTGTTATGAAGAATAAAGTTTCAATTTTGTCTTTAAGAATATAAAATTTTGGATGGAATTAAACTGCTGGAAAATGTTTTAGCATATGAATAACCCAAAAAGTTTGGATCATAACTTTTGATGTAGTGCACAAAATTAAATGATTTTTATGGCATTATGAAATTAAGACAATAAGGAACATTTCTCTAGAAGGGAGTTTTGGGAAATTCCTTTAATTTGATGGTGAGAAAATTGTCCTAAAGTAAGCATGAATGAAAATGAATGTTAGGGGCAATTCTGGAAGAACACATAAGGACTTAAGGTTTTAGGCTTAAATGGAGGGGAATATGGGTCATTAGCCATTCATTAAATGAATTGGCAATATAAAACAAAGAGGCTGTCAATTTTAGCAAGGGAAGCACGACACCTTGAAGAAATGAAAGAAGAAAAAGAAGAGAGAAAGAAGGGAGGAGCATTTTGGTGGAGAAAGGGAAACAGAAAAAGAGAGGAAGCCTAGGGTTTTCGATTTTTCCAAGCTTCCAAGAGGACTTTTGAGTTGATTCAAGGGGAAAAAGTGAGGAAGAAGGTGAAAACTCCCTAATGGAACCAAGAAATCTGAAAATGGGGGAAGAAAGAGGTAAGTTTCAAATTTTTTAATTTGTGAATTTTGATGAGTTCTTAGTTTAGATACCTTGGAAATGTTATGGGATTATGTTTCCTAAGCTTAATTTTGGAGATAGCATGGTTTAATTGGTTCAATTTTGGATAATTGTGAATTAGGGTTTATGCCCAATTTTTGTGAATTGGAGTTTTTGTGATTTCTAAAGTAAATTTTAGTGATTATGCTTTGTGGGATTTTCTCAATTGAAAACCCTACTGAGTGGGATTTTGTTATTGTTAAAGGGACAAGAGGAACAAGAGAAAGAACCTTTGATACCTCAGGTTGTTTGCAAAGAGAAGAGGCATTTGAGCAAGTCAAGTATAAGCATGGATATGAGGTGGATTTCATATTTATGATTGAATAATGAGCCATTAAAGTTTTTCCCAAATCAAGAGACTAAATGATTTCAATTACTTCATATGTTGCTTTTAAATGATTTAAAGAATTTGCTTATGTGTGTATATGCTTAATTGATTGAGAACTTGATATGTGAATTTGTGTGATATTGTGATTATTGAAAATGCATTGCTATTTGCGAATTATGCTCAAGTAATGCCATTAAAACATGTTATGACATTTTTGTATGAATGGAAAAGATAGAAAAGCTTGAAAGTATGAAAGCATTTGATAAATTGATTGAGCATGAAATGGCTCGAGAGAGAACCTGTTTTGTTAGTCACGTGCACGATGACCCATAGCTTTCTCCCGGCTGCCCAATTGAGGCCACGAGATCCTAAAAAATTGGACTCATTTTGTTCACGGTGTAAACCTGTTGGACCCCGTTTTCGGAATCCAACTTAAACCAAAACCATAACACTTACTAACCTGGTTTGATACCGCAGATGCCGGGCCACGTTTCCGAAACCTAACCTCGGTACAAAAATACCATCTTACTGAAGCGTGATTCGCTGAAATCTCTTCTTACTCTGCTACTAAACATGATGAGCCCCGAACTCGGAGTCCGATCATTGAACCAGAACATTGGCGTATACCACAGAAATCGCGAAGCTTACAATCTCATTTCGGTATATAAATACATATGCATAACCAAAATTTTCAATCCAAAAATCATATCATAACAATAACTCCCTCAAGAAGACCAAATTCTCACTCAATATCAAAGGATAGAATGCTACAAGTTTTAATGGCATTCCGCGTCACAATACAATACCAAGATCGAATATCTGAATATACAAAGATTCAAATCCCATAATTTCCAATACCAATTTAACGTAGAACAATATAATAAGTACACATATAAATCGAAACCTTCACTTCCCTTCACCCGATCTTCTTCTCATCACCTGTGGATGGGAATGAAGGGGGGGTGAGCTTATAGCTCGTGGGTAACAGGTTTATAACGAAGAACAAGCAAAACCGTTGAAGAAGTTCATTTATTATACAAAATTATAACAAGTTCATAAAACGCTTTGCTCCCAAGTTCTCAGTCAAATCCGAAATTCTGAGTTCAAACTCTTAGGGAAAAGTGTAATTTCATAGTGAAAAATGTTCTCACATCAACACAACATGTTTATTCAATCATCAATATAAAATGCTTAATTTATGCACATACTTGACAATTCATAGATGTAATGCACAAATAAACGACTCGAGAGTACCGTAAAACGATCCGGATAAACCGAAGTTTACACCGTAAACAAAACGAGTCCGATTTCTCAAGGATCTCGTGGCCACAAGCGGGCAGCCGGGAGAAGGCTATACGTCGACGTGGACGTGACTCCATCCGTTACTCTCTCACCCAAACAAAGCACATAGCCATTCATTTCATGCTCAAAGCATGTTATCAAAGCTTTCATACTTTTCATGCTCTATTCTTTCTTTTCCGAATATACAAAATGCCATGAATTTTTCCAAGGCATGACATAAAATGTTCAATGCATTTTCATCTCTATTTTGAAATTCATCAGAAAAGTTCATATGCTGAAACATGTAGAAATTTTGCAAATCGTTCAATAGAAACAAAACAATATTTATGAATTACTTGAAATCATTTTTGATTCGGGAGAAAACTTTAGTGACTCATTACTAAATTATAAACATGAAACCCACCTGAAATCCTTGCTCGGATACATGCATAAAAAATACCTCTCATCTTGATCCTCTTGCCTTCCTTGATTCCCTTAATCAAATGCAAAATTCCTATTCAAATAGGAATACAAATTATGGACCCAAAAATCACACATTCACTAAGATAAATTCTAAACAAACCCAAACTCTGCCAAAGTCCAAACATTCGGGTCACTTTTTCCATAAAAGTCCTCATTGTCTTACATTTCTATTGACTCCAAAAGCATTCAATTTGGTTCAAAGACACAAAAGTTATACCCCAAACAAGTTGAGACTATCCTTATGCTGAAACAAGAATCTATATCCAACTTTTGACCAAACTTTAAGAGTCTTATAATCTGAATTTCAATTTCATTGCTTTATAAACTTGTACAAATTTGTCTCTATTTTACGAGTCAAAAATCACCTCATTTGGATATCTACAGCCCAAGATATAACTAAAATAACAAAATTCATCGTTCTGGAAAGAGGGGGTTCGCCGCGACGAGGGCCACGCTCACTGCGGCGAACAGCACGCACGCATGGATGTTCGTCGCGGCGTGCACCTTCATGTGCACCGCGGCGTGCACATAATCTCTTGCACGCCGCGACGTGCACCCTGGTGCATGCGGCGCGCACCTCTCCTTCGCACGTCGCGGCGTGCTCAAGAGCTTGTCGCGATGTGCGGATCGGGGAACTGACCCCAAATTTTCCAGCTTTTCTCACTTCAATCCTTCCACAAACGCAAATGCAACACATCTAAACCTTGATTCAAGACTTAGAATACATTTCTAACCCATTTACAACTAAAAACAAGCACAAAAATCATCAACCCAAAGAAATCTATTCATTTTTCTCTTAAAACCCTAAACCACCGATTCTCATACATTCAACCTACCTTTAGGTTTAATCCAACCGAAACAAGATTAAAAGAAGCAAAAATTACCCGGAAATGTCCCAAACTTGTCAAAAACTGCAAAGATCGAAAATCCCTCTTCTCTTCTCTTCTTCCTCTTTCACGATACTTCTTTTCTCTTCTTCTCCTTCTTTTCCTTCTTTTCCTTCTTTCTTCTAACTCTTTCCTTTAATCCTACTTAATTGTCAAATGCCCATTTTGCCCCTTTCACTTAAGCCTTAGGCCTTATAACCTTAAGTGCCATGACCAAAATACCCTTATACATTCTTACCATTTTTAATACAACCACACCAAAAAATAAATTCTACCACCATTTACATAGCAAGTAGGTCCAAAATTTTATCCATCAAACCTCATAATTCAGTGAAATTGAATTATAATCATGCTTAATTCAATACGAAAATTCGGGGGCCAACAACTCTCCCCCTCTTAAAAAGAATTTCGTCCTCGAAATTCTTATCTGATCGATAAGGAGTGCAGGATGTTCCTGCAATTCCTGCTTAACGTCTTCACTCGAGTACTTTCTTCTAAACGACTGTGGTCAACAGACTCGCTCGGTCTTTCAACCCCTTAATTGGCCATTCACTTTTCATATCACTCACAATTTTTCCCATTTTTATATCGATAAAACTAATATCATATCATATCCATATTTCCGTGACCTACCTACGTATATCACACTTCGAGCTAAGACATGCTTTATATGTAGTGCTAACTCATAATCATTTCATATAGACCAATTCATATTGGGTTTAGCAAATCCTCTGTTCTAACTTGAGCACACCTTGTACCTCATGTAAGCACACACCCTTTAAGGTGATACCCTCAAAGACAAATCATCTTTCACTAGACAATTCACATAACTTTAGTATCAGTACATTTGCCTCTTATGTCTATCTCACTGTATTCCATGCTCTTGGCACGGATCTGCCTAATTCATCCATCTTTCGTGAATTACTTAATCTCGTCTGTCTATAATGTCTCAATTTTAGCCTCCAATGACCAGTAGGCCTTACTCATCATAATACAAAAGCAATAACTATTTTATCATCAAACTCCTCATACAGAATTCTATTAGAATCACGATGAAAATGATTGTGATGCTTAACTTCAAATAGAACCGTACATTGGTCTCATATTCCTATGAACTCCACACGATAGACTTCAAACATATCGTCAACAGTTAAGACCGTCGACAATTTAAACTCTCCGTCACTTGACATATTTCTTCTAGGACGTATAGTTTAAATCACCACTTATACTTTTCTGACAGTCTCTTTGCTCAATCATCTTTACCGGTACGCATACTTTTTATCTCAATCACCCAGTATCCTTTTTCCTACTCGAGCTCAAAATGCACACTCATTTTCGCTTTCTTGGAAGGGTTCACAATTCCTTAATCCTCAATTTGAGCTTTGATCATGCGAACCCGATCTTCCATTTCAGTGACTAAGGATACTTCATTTTGCCTTAATTCGACTCCATTCAACACTCTTTATTGCACTTGATCTGATAACCTCTAAAACTGAATTCATACTTCACTGTTATTGAATTCTTTATTCAATGCATCTGATTACAACACTAGCTTTACCATTCTTGAATACTCATTACAACAACATAAACTTCCTATAACTCTGTCCCTTGTCTCCATCTCGCATTCAATTTCTTCAACTCAATACGTACCTTAATTGCATGATTTGTATATCTTCCACACAGTCAAAATCTTGCTGTACATATAATGTCTCCAATTTTTCGGCAATCACTGCAGCTGCAATTCATGCGAACTTCATATACAAATTCCCAATTTACTCCTAACGTACCCCAATCCAATGCATATACAATCATACGCAAATGTATAACTTAATTCCCTACATCAAATACATATCTATAACAAAACTTATATGCCTTTTTGCCAAAGAATCTCACATATGACTTATACAAAATCTTATCATTCCTCTCTTTTACCAAATGACATTTACCACACAAATCCATAGACTACCATACAAAAATCTGATAGCATCACGGTTGTATTTTAAAACCCAAAACCTGCAAATAACTTTAAATACTTCTATACACCAGCTCAATAAATCAAAACAATTCCTCGGACCTCCTGCCCGAAAATCCAAACTCAATCCTAATCACATTATCCAAATCCAATTCGCATTTATTTTACTTCGTGGATCTTATCCTGATCTCTCATGTAACACCGTTGCATACTACTGAATTCCCAATTCCAAATGATATATCTAATATCCTCAAAATTTTCCTTACCTTCGTCTCTCATATAATTTACTCATTTTCCTCAAGTAGTCAAACTATTTTTCCCCACTCTTCGAATACACTTAACATATCATCAAACCTCGCTTGGATCACTTTACTCTTCAGTACTATAGTATTGTCAGGGAATTTGTTAACTTGACCAAACATCGTCAAAACTCCATATGTCCACCATTGGTTCTAGTCATTCCTCAAATAACTGATTCCTCAATGAGGAAATCTTATCGCTTGTTATTTTCCAATTCCCAATTGTCTTACCTTTCTTGACTGATTTTCTCCACTCTTTAGATTTCCTCATATTTCGCATTGACGTATTCTGATGTATGCTTTCCTCCACACACTTTAGTTTATTTGAAATCTTAGCTTCCTGTGCTTGTCACACCTTCATCGGATAAATTTGTATTTCCCAAACATATGTATCCAAAACATAACGTGAACCGATATGATATACTCCTCATATTGGCAATTTGTTGTAGGAATCCACCCTCATGGTTGGATCCTTGACATCAAACAAAAATACACTGATCTCGAGAGTATCTTCTACCTTCTTTACTTGAGTCTCCGCTAGGGATAGGACTCCAATACTCGCTTTCGAATCCTTATATACTCCCTTTTTATCTGTTCTTTCATTGATCAATCTTTATATAAACTATATGATCTGCTGAATCTAACTTAAGGAAGTTCTACTTCGAAAGAGAGTTTCTTGCTACTATCACATATCTTATTCATACAAATCTTTATCACTCACGTGCTATCATCATCACATCATCAGTTACCTTTAATCCCTCGAGCAAATAATGTTCAAGTCACTCAAAACTCAAGGAGTGACAAACATTCTTGCTATCGCATATGCTTGGCTGAGCATTGTCAAAGTCATGCCATTCTGTCCGCAAGTTTACTTCTTAAAATCACCAATTCATATCTTACATAAGTGATACCTTGATCGCAATTGATCTTAACAACAGTTCATCCTTATCGAACATACTAACACAACTTTGATGCTAGTCTTTCCAGAAGTCATTGTTTCTCATGCTATATCATTTCATCATAGGTCCATTACCATATAGAATGTGTAGGGCTCACTCCTTGCCTTGTAGAAGCTTCATCATTTTCTGAGGCTACCGATTCATCAGTACTCTCCTCTCTTCTCGAAGAGTCGGGTGCAACTGATCTTTTCAGAACTCCTCGCTTCCTTCTACAAGGTGGAGTTCTTCATTCTTTTTCTTAATCTCATTCATGCATAAGATGGGAGCTTATACGCATTTGCATTTTATACGTATTTGCGATTTTCCCCATACTACATATCATTTCATTCGTCTCATACAAGGTCATTTATGTCTACTTCATTTCCCTTTCTCTACGTCCTCACTTCTATCTCAATTTCCAATTATTCTTTATTTCATCTTCTACATGTATATCCTCAATCAATTCGAAATTATCGATGCATAATCACAATGACATTCTGACCTCAAATCCACTAATTTATTCTTACTGCAGATCATCACTTTTGTCATCGAGAACAATCACTTTGTCGTAAGATCATAGCAAAGTTATGTTTCCATTGCACTCTACTTGTGCACTCTACTCTCATCATGTATACTTATATCCCTATTTGTCCACAACTTTCCCTTTTTTCTCAGATCATGACAAATGGACAAATTATCATTTCTTTATCTCATCTTTCCAACTTTATCTTGCACACATAGAGACTCATCATTACTTTATCCCAATTCATCACAATATTCACAGCTCAATTTCCTCAAAATTCTTGTCAATCTAAGTCAAACAATCACCTTGGCTTCTCAGATTCTAACACCTCATTATGCGTGTAACCCATATACATGTGCCCATGCAAGATCATAATGCTGGGCTCTGATACCACAAATGTTGGACCCCGTTTTCGAAATCCAACTTAAACCAAAACCATAACACTTACTAACCTGGTTTGATACCGCAGATGCCGGGCCACGTTTCCGAAACCCAACCTCGGTACAAAAATACCGTCTTACTGAAGCATGATTTGCTGAAATCTCTTCTTACTCTGCTACTAAACATGATGAGCCCCGAACTCGGAGTCCGATCATTGAACCAGAACATTGGCGTATACCACAGAAATCGCGAAGCTTACAATCTTTTGGTATCTAAATACATATGCATAACCAAAATTTTCAGTCCAAAAATCATATCATAACAATAACTCCCTCAAGAAGACCAAATTCTCACTCAATATCAAAGGATAGAATGCTACAAGCTTTAATGGCATTCCGCGCCACAATACAATACCAAGATCGAATATCCGAATTGTTGGGACCCGATCCGAGAACCGGATCCCAACCGAAACAGAAACAAAGACGAAGGAAACGGAATTTTCGCATCGAAATTTTGAATCGGAAACAAAGCAATAGATGAAGCGACACGAAAGACGAAGCGGAATCGAATCTCAACATACTGAAATAGCATAAAACGAAAGCGGACGCAATAATTAATCGAACCAAACGAAGCAAAGCGGACAACAAATTAATCAAATTGAAAACATACAAATGGAGTAATTGAACTGAATCATATTGCCGACATCCATGAATAAAATATAAAGACAAAAACGATCGCGTTGAAAACCTAGACTATCCAAATCCGGTATAATTTTCTTTTTCTTTTTCTTTCTTTCTTTCTCATTTCTTACATCTTACACACCTTAATCATCTTTCATACAAATCATAAATCTCATCTGAAACTATCTAATTCTTATTTCTTTTTCTTTTTCAACTTACTATCTAACGAAAATTCGGCAGCATAACGGCTACATTTATCCTATCCCAAAATTTGCAAGGGTTCAAAAACACTTCTATAATCCCAAACACAGCTCAAAATCATCGGACTCTCCCGTCCGGAATCCAAACACCAACAAAACACACGTCTATACCTAATACTTCCATAATTCTCAATTAGTCAACACAACAATCTCATTATCTATATCCAAATCACAATCATCATATTTATAATCACTATACAATCCCCATCATTCATAAATGACAATTCAATCTAATTGACCATTAATAAACGACACAAATCCCAGAAATCGAATATGTTATACTCAAATCACTTCCATAACTTTCTTAAATTCACATGTCCAGAACTCATAAAACATTCTTAGAATGACTTACACAACACACTTAAAGGCATTCCAAGCCCAAAATACATAAGATACACTCTGAACAAAAACGAATACATGTGCATACCGAAGTCCAAATTACTCAAAATCTAACTTATACAAATATCGAAACTGACGTCTTGATCATCTTTCATCCGATCTCCTGCTCGAATACCTGGAGATGGGGATGAAAGGGGGGGGTGAGCTAAAATAGCTCGTGGATAATATGTTTATAAATTAAAAAATAAGCGAAAACATATTTGAAAAAACTTTACCATCTATTTCCGAAATTTCACATTAGAAATTTGGCAAATCTCTTATTTTTCACACTTTTCAAAATATTGCCAAAACAATTGCAATCGCTTTTCAGTTGAAAAACCACCATAATTTACTTCTAAAAAATTTTCACATTTTGTTTGTAAAAATGATGCAATGCAACACACTTATAAACAAAACAAAACAAAACACACAAAACACAGCAAATGGTCTGGTTTGGTCCAAACAGAACGTACTGCACATTCTCGCATAACGTTCTCGTGCGGTAGTGAATGTAACGCATACTACACTTTTCTCGATAATGATCCAAAGTAGCCGTGAAGGAGTCGAAATCGACTCCGTGCTACTAGCGAAGCGTAGAGAGAAGGCTATAAACGAATAGAGACAAAGGCATCGACTCACTGAGGACCTACCAAACCCACATAACACATATCGAAAATGAAAAGTCGGATTGCCCGAAGGCATTTTTCGAAAATCTAATTTTTTTCAACACATTCACATATCCACATAAATTCATGTAACACATCTAATGCAATTCACATCATCAATTTGATTACGAACCAATCAAATTCACAATAATGTATGCAATAACTTCTTTTAATCATAAGAAAACTCAAACTTATTCAGATTCACATTTCCAAAACATTCATATAATTCAAATTGCATTTTCATAAAACTTGTTCTGAAAACCCATTTTTCAAACATTTCCATAAACAATAATTTATCAAAAACGTTGCTTCTTAAATTATCAAATATTCATGCTTAGCTTAAAATTCAATAAATAAACATACTACCCACCTCAAATCGATACGAGAAACTTGTTCCAAGCTCCAATTTGATCAATTCTTCTTTCTTCCTTCTTTCAATTAAAATTGACCTAAGCCATATTATCCAAATTTCACATCATAATTTGCATAATTCCCAAAATTAACTATCGGAAATTCATAATCATCATATTTCCAAGCTTTCTAAAACAAGAGTTTCTAAAATCTCCAAATTCAAAATTTTACCTAAACCAATTCACTCAAATTCAATACCATAAATCACAATTTCTTCAAAATTGTTATCATATTTCACAAACTCATCATATTTCAAGCCATCTTAATCCAACAATTTCAAAAAATCCCCAATTTCCACAATTGGCCTAAACTCCCAATTTACCATTTTTCATATTAAACCTCACTTAAGGCATAAACATCAAAATTGACTTAAGAAATCTCAAATTCATCATTAATCCAAGCTATCTAAAGCATCAATTTACAAAAACCCCAATTCACAAATTTGGGCATAACCCCCAATTCACAATTAATCCAAAATTAAACAAAATCATAACCTATTCTCTTCAATTAACCTTAGAAAAACTCAAATTCATAACCTTTCCAAACCATCTAACACAATAAACTCATCAAAAAATTTCAAACTCAACTTTCTCTCTCTAGGATTTTCTCCATTCTCACACAACAATCCATTTCTTTTGTAAACAAGATGAAAAGATGAAAAACTAACCTTGAACCCCTTGATTTCTTCTTCTTTTCCATGGAAATCCCTAGCTGTCCACAAAACTTTTCTTCTTCTCTCCTTCTTTGCTTCCACCGAACACCTCTCCCTTCTTTCTTTCCTTCTTCTTCTTCGTTTTTTTCTTTCATTTCTTCTCTCATTTTCCACTTATTTCGTGATTCTCCAGCCCTCCAAACGACAGCCATAGGTGAGTTTTGCCATGTCATTAAAAATGGAGAGTGGGGTAAATGACCATTTTGCCCTCACTTATTGGCCTATTTCCAAGTTTGTCCCTGCATAGGATTTTCAAAATCTGATAGCTTGCGTCCTATTTTCAAGCATCTAAACGAAATAATTTGGACAAACTTTCTTCTTGAAAATTGTTCCTCTCAATCATACGAATCCAACTCCACCAACCGCGCTCAATTCGGATCAGAAACGAAGAAGTTATAGCCGAAATACTATCGGACCTGCAAAAAATCCGAGACTGAACATTACGCTAACTTAATTCCAGAAATTTGACAATCTTAGGGATGAAATTAAATTTCGATCCCTTCACAAGAGTTATAACCCTATATTTTAAATTTATTTGGCCTCAAGAATCAACTCAATCAGAGTTGTACAGCTCCCGAATTTCGCAAAATACTAAACCATGTTCAAAAAATTATCCAACTTATAACCTATAACCAAATCTCTTACTTTGGTTCAATCAATCTCTTTCCATTTAATCTCCTAAAAATCATAATTCTTCAAGAAAAAGAAATTAATTGTCTTAGGAATCCAACGCTTCGAGAATCAACTCAATCGGATGTCAAACAAAAAAATTATAAGCGAAAGCGAGATTCAAAGATTAGGCATGGGCACGCCTAAGGATAGAATCTAGAGCTGTAGAAAATTTCAGAATTTTCAAATCATATCTTTTAGTCCCGAACTTGGAATTTGACAAATTTGGTGTCAATAGAAAGATCAAAGGAAGCTTTACAACTTCCCTGAAGAACTCAAAATCAAATTAGGTCTCGAAAGAGGTCGAAAACTCAATCAAAGATTCTGTCCAAAACAACTTTTCCTAAATGACTTCAAATTTCTCATCGCTCCTAACTCCTAGCCCCGATATCGAAAAATTGCAAACTTTATATCAATGGAAAGATAAAAACATCATCTAAAACTTTTATGAAGACTACTTACTCCAATTCAGACTAAATCCATACGACGAGTGGCCTCGAAGCATAGAACACACAAATCTATACTTAATAGCATTTTTAAAACAAAGCATATCTGCAGAAAATCATATCTCTCAATCCCGACATCGAAAAATAGCAAACTTTATGTCCACAAAAAGATCTCGACAGAGGCTACAATTTTCATGTTAATCATTTTCTCGAATTTTGCCTAAATCAAAAAGTCAACTTTTTCTTCAAAAAGTCAAACTCCAAGCGAACTTTGACTGATCATAACTCTCACTTCTGATATCAAAAAATATCAAACTTTATGGCCACTGAAAACTCTTAACAAACTCTACGAGTTTCATGTAAATTATTTTCTCAAATTTTTCCTCAAACAAAAAGTCAACTCTCTCAAGTCAAACTTTCTATCTCCAAAAGTCAACTTTCTTAATTTTTCAAATTCTCTCACTTTTCTCTTTATTTCTTGATTTTCTACTAACTTTTCAATCAATTCATTCGCTTAAACTTTCATAACCCATACAAATCTCCACAATAATAACATAATACTTAAACAAAACACTCATTCAATTTCATTTACTATTTCTAAATTCCAATTAAAGATCAGGGTCCAACATTTCTCCCCCTCTTAAAAGAATTTCGTCATCGAAATTCATACTTGCTTTAACACCAAGTAACTTCTTCTCTTACTTTTAGACACTGGTCACACACTTTCTCACTGATTTCTCGTCATACTTATCTTTCACTTATTCAATATCATGGCAAAGCACTGTTTCATTTTATCTTATCTCCAACGGTCATTCTTTCATCTCACAAAAGTATAATCAATTTAATTTCATCCAAATGCTATCATTCAATTCAAATCTCAATTTTTATCATCACAAACCTAAAATTCATCAAAGTTCTTATCCCTCATCAATCACTTAATTAGGCCTTCACATAATTCATAAAAATCCATCTCCATGCTCATCTTTCACTCACAAATGGATATACAAAATCAAATCATCATAATTCCTCACGAACTTCAAATCTCAATTTCATGCACAATTTCCTAAAATCACTTAACATTCTTATCATCTTCATCTTTCAAGCACTTTGGTATGCACTCTATCTTTATCACAATCTCACAAATTCAATCTTATGCTTGAACACTCTTATACAAAACAGTTAGACACAAACGCCCAAGTACGATCATAATACTGGGCTCTGATACCATCTATGTTGGGACCGGATCCGGGAACCGGACCCCAACCGAAACAGAAACGAAGACGAAGGAAACGGAATTTTCGCATCGAAATTTCGAATCGGAAACAAAGCAATAGATGAAGCGATACGAAAAACGAAGCGGAATCGAATCTTAACATACAGAAACAACATAAAACGAAAGCGGACGCAATAATTAATCGAACCAAACGAAGCAAAACGGACAACGAATTAATCGAATTGAAAACATACAAATGGAGTAATTGAACTGAATCATATTGCCGACATCCGTGGATAAAATACAAAGACAAAAACGATCACGTTGAAAACCTAGACTATCCAAATTTGGTATAATTTTTTTTCTTTTTCTTTCTTTCTTTCTCATTTCTTACATCTTACACACCTTAATCATCTTTCATACAAATCATAAATCTCATCCGAAACTATCTAATTCTTATTTATTTTTCTTTTTCAACTTACTATCTAACGAAAATTCGGCAGCATAACGGCTGCATTTATCCTATCCCAAAATCTGCAAGGGTTCAAAAATACTTCTATAATCCCAAACACAGCTCAAAATCATCGGACTCTCCCGTCCGGAATCCAAACACCAGCAAAACACACGTCTATACCTAATACTTCCATAATTCTCAATTAGTCAACACAACAATCTCATTATCTATATCCAAATCACAATCATCATATTTATAATCACTATACAATCCCCATCATTCATAAA
Source organism: Erythroxylum novogranatense (assembly GCA_029891385.1). Classification (NCBI taxonomy): domain Eukaryota; kingdom Viridiplantae; phylum Streptophyta; class Magnoliopsida; order Malpighiales; family Erythroxylaceae; genus Erythroxylum; species Erythroxylum novogranatense. Next base: position 18,555,994 of record CM057228.1, read on the forward strand.
TGACAATTCAATCTAATTGACCATTAATAAACGACACAAATCCCAGAAATTGAATACGTTATACTCAAATCTCTTCCATAACTTTCTTAAATACACATGTCCAGAACTCATAAAACATTCTTAGAATGACTTACACAACACACTTAAAGGCATTCCAAGCCCAAAATACATAAGATACACTCGAACAAAACGAATATACGTGCATACCAAAGTCCAAATTACTCAAAATCTAACTTATACAAATATCGAAGCGACGTTTGATCATCTTTCATCCGATCTCCCGTCAATACCGGAGATGGGGATGAAAGGGGGGTTAGCTAAAATAACTCGTGGATAATATGTTTATAAATTGAAAAATAAGCGAAAACATATTTGGAAAAACTTTACCATCTATTTCCGAAATTTCACATTAGAAATTTGGCAAATCTCTTATTTTTCACACTTTTCAAAATATTGCCAAAACAATTGCAATCGCTTTTCAATTGAAAAACCACCATAATTTACTTCTCAAAATTTTTCACATTTTGTTTGTTAAAATGATGCAATGCAACACACTTATAAACAAAACAAAACACACAAAACACAGCAAATGGTCTGGTTTGGTCCAATAGACGTCTCGCACATTCTCAAGATAATGTCCTGCGGTAGTGAATAGAACGTACTACACTTTTTCGCATAGCGGTCCAGTGTAGCCGTGAAGGGAGTCCGAAATCGGAGCTCCGTGCCACTAGCGGGCAGCCGGGAGAAGGCTATAAACGAATAGGGATAGTGCACTGACTCACAAGGGACCTACCAAACCCACATAACACATATCGAAAATGAAAAGTCGGATTGCCCGAAGGCATTTTTCGAAAATCTAATTTTTTTTCAACACATTCACATATCCACATAAATTCATGTAACACATCTAATGCAATTCACATCATCAATTTGATTACGAACCAATCAAATTCACAATATTCATGCTTCTTAAATTATCAAACATTTCCATAAACAATAATTTATAAAAAACGTTGCTTCTTAAATTATCAAATATTCATGCTTAGCTTAAAATTCAATAAATAAACATACTACCCACCTCAAATCGATACGAGAAACTTGTTCCAAGCTCCAATTTGATCAATTCTTCTTTCTTCCTTCTTTCAATTAAAATTGACCTAAGCCATAATATCCAAATTTCACATCATAATTTGCATAATTCCCAAAATTAACTATCGGAAATTCATAATCATCATATTTCCAAGCTTTCTAAAACAAGAGTTTCTAAAATCCCCAAATTCAAAATTTTACCTAAACCAATTCACTCAAATTCAATACCATAAATCACAATTTCTTCAAAATTGTTATCATATTTCACTAACTCATCATATTTCAAGCCATCTTAATCCAACAATTTCAAAAAATCCCCAATTTTCACAATTGGCCTAAACCCCCAATTTACCATTTTTCAAATTAAACCTCACTTAAGGCATAAACATCAAAATTGACTTAAGAAATCTCAAATTCATCATTAATCCAAGCTATCTAAAGCATCAATTTACAAAAACTCCAATTCACAAATTTGGGCATAACCCCCAATTCACAATTAATTCAAAATTAAACAAAATCATAACCTATTCTCTTCAATTAACCTTAGGAAAAACTCAAATTCATAACCTTTCCAAGCCATCTAACACAATAAACTCATCAAAAAATTTCAAACTCAACTTTCTCTCTCTAGGATTTTCTCCATTCTCACACAACAATCCATTTCTTTTGTAAACAAGATGAAAAGATGAAAAACTAACCTTGAACCCCTTGATTTCTTCTTCTTTTCCATGGAAATCCCTAGCTGTCCACAAAACTTTTCTTCTTCTCTCCTTCTTTGCTTCCACCGAACACCTCTCCCTTCTTTCTTTCCTTCTTCTTCTTCGTTTTTTTCTTTCATTTCTTCTCTCATTTTCCACTTATTTCATGATTCTCCAGCCCTCCAAACGACAGCCATAGGTGAGTTTTGCCATGTCATTAAAAATGGAGGGTAAATGACCATTTTGCCCTCACTTATTGGCCTATTTCCAAGTTTGCCCCTGCACAGGATTTTCAAAATCTGATAGATTGCGTCCTATTTTCAAGCATCTAAAAGAAATAATTTAGACAAACTTTCTTCTTTAAAATTGTTCCTCTCAATCATACGAATCCAACACCACTGACCGCGCTCAATTCAGATCAGAAACGAAGAAGTTATAGCCGAAATACTATCGAACCTGCAAAAAATCCGAGACTGAACATTACGCTAACTTAATTCCAGAAATTTGACAATCTTAGGGATGAAATTAAATTTCAATCCCTTCACAAGAGTTGTAGCCCTATGTCTTAAATTTGTTGGTCCTCAAGAATCAACTCAATTGGAGTTGTACAGCTCCCGAATTTCGCGAAATACTAAACCATGTTCAGAAAATTATCCAACTTATAACCTATAACCAAATCTCTTACTTTGGTTCAATCAATCTCTTTCCATTTAATCTCCTAAAAATCATAATTCTTCAAGAAAAAGAAATTAATTGTCTCAGGAATCCAACGCTTCAAGAATCAACTCAATCGGATGTCAAACAAAAAAGTTATAAGCGAAAGCGAGATTCAAAGATTAGGCGTGGGCACGTCTAAGGATAGAATCTAGAGCTGTAGAAAATTTCAGAATTTTCAAATCATATCTTTTGGTCCCGAACTTGGAATTTGATAAATTTAGTGTCAATAGAAAGATCAAAGGAAGCTCTACAACTTCCCTGAAGAACTCAAAATCAAATTAGGTCTCGAAAGAGGTCGAAAACTCAATCAAAGATTCTGTCCAAAAACAACTTTTCCTAAATGACTTCCAATTTTTCATCGCTCCTAACTCCTACCCCCGATATCGAAAATTTGCAAACTTTATATCAATGGAAAGATAAAAACATCATCTAAAACTTTTATGAAGACTACTTACTTCAATTCAGACTAAATCCATACGACGAGTAGCCTCGAAGCATAGAACACACAAATCTATACTTAATAGCATTTTCAAAACAAAGCATATCTGCAGAAAATCATATCTCTCAATCTTGACATCGAAAAATAGCAAACTTTTTGTCCACAAAAAGCTCTCGACAGAGGTTACAATTTTCATGTTGATCATTTTCTCGAATTTTGCCTAAATCCAAAAGTTAACTTTTTCTTCAAAAAGTCAAACTCCAAGCGAACTTTGACTGATCATAACTCTCACTTCCGATATCGAAAAATATCAAACTTTATGGCCACTGAAAACTCTTAACAAACTCTACGAGTTTCATGTAGATTATTTTCTCAAATTTTACCTCAAACAAAAAGTCAACTCTCTCAAGTCAAACTTTTTATCTCCAAAAGTCAACTTTCTTAATTTTTCAAATTCTCTCACTTTTCTCTTTATTTCTTGATTTTCTACTAACTTTTCAATCAATTCATTCGCTTAAACTTTCATAACCCATACAAATCTCCACAATAATAACATAATACTTAAACAAAACACTCATTCAATTTCATTTACTATTTCTAAATTCCATTTAAAGATCGGGGTCCAACACGAATATACAAAGATTCAAATCCCATAATTTCCAATACCAATTTAACGTAGAATAATATAATAAGTACACATATAAATCGAAACCTTCACTTCCCTTCACCCGATCTTCTTCTCATCACCTGTGGATGGGAATGAAGGGGGGGTGAGCTTATAGCTCGTGGGTAACAGGTTTATAACGAAGAACAAGCAAAACCGTTGAAGAAGTTCATTTATTATACAAAATTATAACAAGTTCATAAAACACTTTGCTCCCAAGTTCTCAGTCAAATCCGAAATTTTGAGTTCAAACTCTTAGGGAAAAGTGTAATTTCATAGTGAAAAATGTTCTCACATCAACACAACATTTTCATTCAATCATCAATATAAAATGCTCAATTTATGCACATACTTGACAATTCATAGATGTAATGCACAAACAAACGGCTCGAGAGTACCGTAAAACGATCCGGATAAATCGAAGTTTATACCGTAAACAAAACGAGTCCGATTTCTCAAGAATCTCGTGGCCACAAGTGGGCAGCCGGGAGAAGGCTATACGTGGACGTGCACGTGACTCCATCCGTTACTGTCTCACCCAAACAAAGCACATAGCCATTCATTTCATGCTCAAAGCATGTTATCAAAGCTTCCATACTTTTCATGCTCTATTCTTTCTTTTCTGAATATACAAAATGCCATGAATTTTTCCAAGGCATGACATAAAATGTTCAATGCATTTTCATCTCTATTTTGAAATTCATCAGAAAAGTTCATATGCTGAAACATGTAGAAATTTTGCAAATCGTTCAATAGAAACAAAACAATATTTATGAATTACTTGAAATCATTTTTGATTCGGGAGAAAACTTTAGTGGCTCATTACTAAATTATAAACATGAAACCCACCTGAAATCCTTGCTCGGATACATGCATAAAAGATACCTCTCATCTTGATCCTCTTGCCTTCCTTGATTGCCTTAATCAAATGCAAAATTCCTATTCAAATAGGAATACAAATTAGGGACCCAAAAATCACACATTCACTAAGATAAATTCTAAACAAACCCAAACTCTGCCAAAGTCCAAACATTCGGGTCACTTTTTCCATAAAAGTCCTCATTGTCTTACATTTCTATTGACTCCAAAAGCATTCAATTTGGTTCAAAAACCTAAAAGTTATACCCCAAACAAGTTGAGACTATCCTTATGCTGAAACAAGAATTTATATCCAACTTCTGACCAAACTTTAAGAGTCTTATAGTCTGAATTTCAATTTCATTGCTTTATAAACTTGTAGAAATTTGTCTCTATTTTACAACGAGTCAAAAATCACCTCATTTGGATATCTACAGCCTAAGATATAACCAAAATAACAAAATTCATCGTTCTGGAAACAGGGGGTTCGCCGCAACGAGGGCCACGCTGCTGCGAACGACCCTAAGGCTGCTGTGAATAAGCCGCCAAGATTTAACGATCCGTGAGCCATGCGCACACATGGACGTTTGTCGCGGTATGCACCTTCATGTGCGCCGCGGCGTGCACCAGCGCACCTCTCCTTCGCACAACACGCCGCGACGTGCGGATCGGGGAACCGACCCCGAACCCTAAATTTTCCAGCTTTTCTCACTTCAATCCTTCCACAAACGCAAATGCAATACATCTAAACCTTGATTCAAGACTTAGAATACATTTCTAACCCATTTACAACTAAAAACAAGCACAAAAATCATCAACCCAAAGAAATCTATCCATTTTTCTCTTAAAACCCTAAACCACCGATTCTCATACATTCAACTTACCTTTAGGTTTAATCCAACCGAAACAAGATTAAAACAAGCAAAACTTTCCCAGAAATGTCCCGAACTTATCAAAAACCGCAAAGATCGAAAATCCCTCTTCTCTTCTCTTCTTCCTCTTTCACGATACTTCTCTTCTCTTCTTCTCCTTCTTTTCCTTCTTTCTTCTAACTCTTTCTTTTAATCCTACTTAATTGTCAAATGCCCATTTTGCCCCTTTCACTTAAGCCTTAGGCCTTATAACCTTAAGTGCCATGACCAAAATACCCTTATACATTCTTACCATTTTTAATACAACCAAACCATAAAATAAATTCTACCACCATTTACATAGCAATTAAGTCCAAAATTTTATCCATCAAACCTCATAATTCAGTGAAATTGAATTATAATCATGCTTAATTCAATACGAAAATTCAGGGGCCAACAAAACCGTTTCGTTTATAGAACTCTCGAGCCATTTGTTTGTGCATTGCATCTTAGAATTGTCAAATATGTTGCATAAATTGAGTGTTTTGTATTGATGATTAAATGAATATGCTTTGTGATGTGATGATATTTTTTATTATAAGTTTTGAGTTTGAATTGCGAATTTGACAGAGAATTTGGAAACGAATCGTTTTAAGAAATTATCAAGATTTTTATATAATAAATGAACATTTCAATAGTTTAGGCTTATTGAATTTAAAAATATGTGACATGGATTTCAATTTGAACTTTACAATAGTTTTTGCTTGTTTTCGGTTATAAACTTGTTACCTACGAGCTATAAGCTCACCCTTCCCTCTCATCCCCATCTCCAGGTATGGAGCAGGAGATCGGATGAAAGAAAGTCAAGGCTTTTGATCGATTTTTGCATATCTTGTATTTTGAGTAGTTTGGTTTTTAGTATTGTTTTGGGTATATGGCTTGGAATGCCTGTATTGTAGGCACTTATTTCATTGATGTATATGAATTACGAATTTATATATGGAATTGCGTTATAAATTTATGTATGATTATGGGATATGAATTGTGATTATATATGAATATGATTGGTTTAGGTTTTGGATTGAATTATGGAATTGTATATTGAATTGAGATATGATTATGTCTTGGACATGGGTGAATACGATATGGATTCCGGACAGAAGGTCCGATGAATTGTGTTGCTAGAATGGAGATATTGAAGTGCTTATCTTGTATGATTTGTGGATTTCTGGATAAGTATGATTGTATACAAGAACATTATTATTATGAATTGAGATTTTGCATGAGGATAAATTTCCAAAGAGGAAATTAAATCGCTATGTTCGGATTGGTTTAGTCTAAGGTTTCCAACGAGATAGTTTTCATAAGGTTTAAGTTTTCGGATGTCGAAAAGTTGTTTGCTTTGATTACGAACCAATTTGATTCGTTTTCGATTAGCTTTCATTTGGTAAATCTGATTCTTTGATTTATCGATTTGATTCGTTTTGTTTCGCTACTTTTTCTTTGTGTTTCGCTTCTAATTTGGCCTAGTTTCGCGTTGAGATCCGTTCTTTTGTTTTGTTTCAGATTCTGATTTTGCTTTTGGCTTTTCGCGTTAGATTTCCTTCGTATGATTTGTTTGATTCGTCGTGTTTTTTATTCGTTTTTGATCCTTTCGCTTTATGTTTTGAATTCCTTCGCATTGTTTACAATCCATTTTCTATTTCTCCGGTTGGGGTCCGGTTCCCAGATCAGGTCCCAACATCTACCCCTCGAAGCCGTAAGAACTGTTCTCTCGACTTGCCTAACTGTTTGATAATGTCTACTAGGGCAATCTCTCTAAAAATGCTCCATAGACCCAAATCATAGGTATGTTCCCATTGTCTTCCAATACTGTCTGTCATTTTTCTTCCCACAATGCTCACAAGAGATAACTACCCCACATCTTGACCTACCTATTGTACTAGCTATAAATAGCCTCAAATATGTAACATCCTGTTACCCATGTTACGGAAAAATCAATAGATAAGAGAGATTGCTGAGAAAGTAGGAAACCCATTTCATGCTCATGTATAATATGGAATACACATACATATGAATAGTAATTTTTTTTGCACATAAAAATAATTGTACAAGCATTCATTGACAATTTTCGGGTATGAGTTATGATAAGGAAAGTTTTGCAAACAAAAGTGGTGGTTGATTTGAAAAATGTTCACTGAGTGTGTTTTGGTATGTTAGCTATAACTTTTTCTCTAGTAATCCAAATGAGAAGATTCTTTGATTGGATTAAACTAGAAACATATGGCTACATTTCTTATGTAGATATCAAATTTCAATTCTGTCACTAAGAGTCTCTAAAAGTGTCATGATGTGAGAACTGAGTAAAGTACATAAATTGCATAGAGTTTAAGGCTTGAAGATTTTGGAGTTTTCAAAAGGTAAGTAGTGAATAAATCCTTTAGAGTAGGGAATTTATGAAAGAAAGTTGATGAATTACTTTCATCTACCTGTAAATGGCTTTTATGAAAGTTATAAATCTTTTTGTTATCTTTCCAACAATACATAGTATGAAAACTTAGACATCTGAGCTGAAAGTCGGGGTCCTTATAAGAGGAGATGTTCGAAAGCGAAGTTGTTCCTTCTGAATTTCACTTCTTCTTAGTTTTTCTTCATTTGTGTTACTGTTCATGAACTTCTTCTGTGTTACTATTCATGAACTTCTTCTGTGTTTCTGTTCATAAACTTTTTATGTGTTTCTGTTCATGAACTTCTTCTGTGTTACTATTCATGAACTTCTTCTGTGTTACTGTTCATGAACTTCTTATGTGTTACTATTCATAAACTTCTTTTGTGTTACTATCCATGAACTTCTTCTGTGTTTCTATTCATGAACTTCTTCTATGTTTTATTCCTTCCGAGTTTCGCTTCTTCTGTGTTTTGCTATCGTCTGCGTTTTGCTGAGCGTCTTTTTCTGCATTTTGCTGACGCGTCTTCTTTTGTGTTTTGCTGACACGTCTTTTTATGTGTTTTGCTTACGCATCTTCTTTTGTCTTTTGTTGACGTGTCTTATTATGTGTTTTTACTTCTTTTGAGTTTTGTTTCTTCTGAGTTTTACTTCTTTTGTCTTTCTTCGCCTGGCCATAACTTCTTCTATAGGAGTCCAAATGAATTGATTCTTGAACCATTAGACTTGTAAGACATTACCCTACATCCCCACCTAAAAATATTAGCCATATAAAATGAATTGAGAAAGATTGAGTGAAAAAGTGGGACGGGAACAGTGAGTGTACTCTTCAGTAATACGAAGTAGGGTTATTCCACTGAATGTACTTCAGTATTTTGAGTATATCTAGACCTGTAGGATTCCAAATGAGACGATTGTTGCTTTGGAATGAACTATAGATATAGGTCTACAATTGTCTCAAGAAGTATAATTATCATTCAGTCTATAAGATGTTTAAGTTCTAAACGAAAGTTGTGCATAGTACATTGCTTTGGAATATGACAGCCCAAAAATGTTTAAGACACATCTTCCGAAGTATTCAACCAAAATGAGTGATTATGGTGTCAATGGAAAAATATAGAAATGGATAAGTGGCTAAGAATTAGACAGGTGTCTTAGCATTAAAGTTGAGTTTTAATAACCTTGAAAGAGAAGTTACTGGACTTGCCTTCATTTTCATTCTTTAGAAGCTTCTTTCTCTAGTGTTTCTCCAACACATAGTTTTTCTTTAAATATTCACCAAAGTTAAATCTTGCTTTTCTCTGTTTGTCATCACTTCCACTTTGATATTTCTTTCGTCTACCTCAAGAAAAAACGAACCCCCTGTCAACTTTCAAGTGATGTACGTGGTCGCATGAGAGATTAGGGTTATGTAATTTTATAGATATTGGAGCTTCAAACAAGATAAACGTCCTCATACAGACCTATCTAGAATTTGGAAGCAAATGCTAATTCGGAGCGTACTATGAGTAGACCTAGATGGTCTCATTCTACTGTTTACTTTGTTCGACTTTTTGATATTGATTGACTACTAAATGATTTTGTAAAATGTGATTGAATATGTTGGTTTCCAGACAGAGGTCCGATGATTGTGATGGTTCACTTGGAAATTGAAGTGCTACTTAAATGTAATAATATAAAGTGGTTTTTGTATGCATAAAGACAATTAAGGTCTTATAGGATGATTTTGATACATGGTTTAGAATTGCTATGATAGAAATCACTTTGAGGTCTTGGAGACATTAGATGTTCAAAGTCATTTCTGAAATGTACAAATGAGTGCCATACTGGTAATGGTGGTGTGTAATCTGATACATTGAATAGACAATTTTCTAATGAAAGACTGCAAAGTCAGATATTGAGTTTACCAAATCTAATATAATGTAGCGTGCAAAATGTTGAGTGGAATATGGGGCAAAATGAAGTGTTGCTAGTTGTATTGAAATTTAAGATCAATTCTACTAGAAAGAAGTAAGAAAACCTAAAAGCTAAGGATTCAAATTTGTGAATCCCATAAAAGAATTGAAAACGAATCTAAACTTTCAAGTGAAATTGGAAGAATGATATTTGGTGATCGAAATAAAAAGTATGTGTACCTAATAAAGAAGATTGAGCAAAGAAAGTGTTAGAGAAGCCTAAGTAACAACCTAAGCTAGACATCCCAGTATGAATACGCTAAGATTGTATTTTAGCTATTAAGGATGTAGAAACAAGTGGTTGGATGTTTGAACTACCAACAGTTTTAACTATTGGGAATATGTTTGAAGCTTATACTTTTGAGTTCACAGGAAGATGAGATTGAGGTATAATTTAAAATTGATTGCAGACATTATAATTGTGACCATAATGGCATCATTAGAACGCAATGTGGGGCATTGTTTGATAGAAGGGTGGTCATTCACCCTTACTTAGAGATAAAGAGGGCCTAAAATGGTATAAGGCCATAATAAATGTGAGATACTGTTAGTGAGGGAGATGAATTTGAAGTAGGAGTAAAGTAACTCAAGAAAGACGAATGAGATAAGTGGATCAACATCAAAGTTATGAAATACTTCTGGGAGTGTCACCTTGCCAAGGTGTGCTTAGATAGAGATAAAGGTATGAACAAGTTAAGGAAAAAAGGGGAACAAAACCAGACATAAATTGGTCCATATGAAACTATTGTGAGAATAGGACCATGAATTTATGAGTCCGTGTGACTAGTAAAAGATGTTTTGGATTCACGCAGTGTTAAATGGATATGTTTAGGAAATGTTGTTATGATCCGGTATATGTGTTATTAAAACTGGAAGTGAAAACTTGGAATAATATGAGATATTAAGGAACTAGTTAAGATAGTGAGTAACAAAGTAAGTGATTGAAAGATCTAATGAGTTTATCGACTGTGGTCAACTGGGTGAACGTATTCGAGTAATGAGGTTATATGGAAAAAAGAGGATCATATGAGGATATAATACCCCTGCCTTATTGATCAATCATATATAAATTTCAAGGATGAAATTTTTTTTAAGGAGGGGAGAATTGTAACATCCCATTACCTATGTTAAGGCAAAATCAATAGATGAGAGAGATTGCTGAGGAAGTAGGAAACACATTTCATGCTCATGTATAATATGGCTTACACATATATATGAATAGTAAATTTTTCTGCACATAAAAATAATTGTACATGCATTCATTGACAACTTCTGGGTATGATTTATGATAAGGAAAGATTTGGAAACAAAAGTGGTGGTTGATCAGGAAAATGTTCACTGAGTGTGCTTTGGTATGTTAGCCATAACTTTTTCTCTAGTTATCCAAATGAGAAGATTCTTTGTTTGGATTAAACTAGAAACATATGAATACGTTTCTGATGAGATATCGAATTTCAATTCTGTCTCTAAGAGTCTCTAAAGTTTTCATGATGTGAGAACTGAGTGAAGTACGTAAATTGCATGGAGTTTAGGGCTTGAAGATTTTGAAGTTTTCAAATGATAAGTAGTGAATAAATCCTTTAGAGTAGGGGATTTATGAAATAAAGTTGATGACTTACTTTCATCTTCCTATAAATGGCCTTTATGAAAGTTATAGATCTTTCTGTTATCTTTCCAACAATATATAGTATGAAAACTTGGACATCTGAGCTAAAAGTCAGGGTCCTTGTAAGGGGAGATGTTCAAAAGCGAAGTTGTTTTTTCTGAATTTTTCTTCTTCTTAGTTTTGCTTCTTTTGTGTTACTGTTCATGAACTTCTTCTATGTTACTATTCATGAACTTCTTCTGTGTTTTTGTTCATGAACTTACTTCTTCTGTGTTTTTGTTCATGAACTTCTTTTGTGTTTCTTTTCATGAACCTCTTCTGTATTACTGTTCATTAACTTCTTCTGTGTTACTGTTCATGAACTTCTTCTGTGTTTCTGTTCATGAACTTCTTCTATGTTTTGTTCCGTCTGAGTTTCACTTCTTTTTTGTTTTGCTATCGTCTGTGTTTTTCTATCGTCTGTATTTTGTTATCGTCTTTGTTTTGCTAACGCGTCTTCTTCTGTATTTTGCTGACTCGTCTTCTTCTGTGTTTTGCTGACGTGTCTTCTTCTGTGTTTTGCTGACGTGTCTTCTTCTCTATTTTGTTGACGCATCTTCTTTTGCATTTTGCTGACGTGTCTTTTCTGTGTTTTTACTTCTTCTGAGTTTTGCTTCTTCTGAGTTTTACTTTTTCTGTCTTTTTTCGCCTGGCCATAACTTCTTCTATAAGAGCCCAAATTAATTGATTCTTAGACCATTGGACTCGTAAGACATTACCCTACATCCCCATCTAAAAATCTTAACCATCTAAAAAGAATTGAGAAAGATTGAGTGAAAAACGTGGGATGGGTATAGTGAGGGTACTCTTTAGTAATATGAACTAGGGTTATTCCACTGAACGTATTCCAATATTTTGAGTATATCTAGACCTGTAGGATTCTAAATGAGACGATTGTTACTTTGGAGTGAACTAGAGATATAGGCCTACAATTGTCTGGAGAAGTATAATTATGATTCAGTCTATAATTGTTGCTTTGGAAGCAAATGTTATTTCATAGAGTACTGTGAGTAGACGTAGATGGTCTCATTCCACTGTTTGCTTTGTTCGACTTGTTAATATAGATTGACTACTGAATGATTTTGTAAAATGTGATTGATTATGTTGGTTTCTGGACAGGGGGTCCGATGATTGTGATGGTTGACTTGAATATTGAAGTGTTACTTAAATGTGAATTGGATGAACTAAGTGTATTGAAGTGATTGCTAAGTGTTTTCAGAATGTGTAATTGCATGCAAGTGAAAGTGTGAATTCTCAACTATATGTTGAATGCCAGACTTCGATTCGATGATAAGCGAATATGATTAAATAAGAGCATGCAAATTCATTTTGTGAATGCATGAAATATAATGGCTATTGTGACCAGAGTAGCCACCGATCAGAGCTTAAAGCTCAATGAGTTCAAAAGAGCCTCGAGCTTAAAAGTGATTCAGAGCCTCAGGCTCAACGTTTAATAAGCCCTATATGGGACAGTTATCAATGAGCCCTTTAAGGGACAGTTTAGGCACTCGGTCACATCAAAGTAACAAATGGAAAGTGAGTCTCATGTGCACTGCATATGCATTATATGAGTGATTAAATTGCATTAAATGTGAAATGTGAAATGATGTGATTTATGTGTTATGTGACTAGGTGAGCCATCGATGATGTTCACTCACTGAGTTTGCAAAACTCACCCAAAATTTGCAAATATTTTTCAGGATTAGAAGAATAACTCGTTAGGCCAACGGGAGTATATATACAGCATTTAAGTGAAGAATAGAGGTCGGGATCAATTCGCGTCTGTATTGCATTTCTCTATTTTGTATCGAATTGTATATTCCATAACTTTTTGTATAAACTTGTATTTCGAAATGAATGAAGTGTTTTGTATTTGTGAAAGAGCCTAAATGGCTGGTGAAAATTTTGTTGATGATTTTGTGTTAATTGAAAATGTTTATGAATGAATGTGAGCCCAAATTGAGTATCAATTTCTGCATATTATATTTGTTGTTTTTTAAAAAAATTATACTGATTTTAAAATGATTGAGTGCTTTAGCACGTCACCCTCGTGAGGCACGGACTCGAATATCACCAATCAATGTCGAGTTCGGGTCTTGCGGGAGTGGAGTGCTACATTTATGTGGTATCAGAGCCCAAAAGTACTAACTTATATGGGCATTCTGAAATTTGTGTCAAGTTAAATGCATTTTAGTCATGTCACAGCAAACAGCGGCAACTGATCCCCAGTATGAGTGATATGCATAAGCATTCCTTAAGAGTCTGAGCTGTTAGGAGCATTGATAAAATTGATGAACTGATAGAATGTAAGAAAATAAAGGTTTATGGGTAGTTTGGAAACGAAAAATAGTATCTGTTTTTGCATGATAGAAAAGAGTACATGTAACATCCCGTTACTGTTAGCAAGGGCATTATGGTAATATTGGGTCAGACTGATAGGTTTCGTTGCATTCATTGATCGAGCATGTTACTGGCCTCTAATTATAGAGGAACATGTTTATTGCATATGCACTTATTCATAGGTACATGCATTCATGATTTTTCGGCATTTTAGTTGTGAGTATGAATTGATTGGATTGTGAACTGGAAACTGACTGGATTATGATTGATTAAGAAATTAGGAGTAAATGGGCTTGAATGACTGATTTAGTATAGTTTAAGATTGATTGGCTATTGATACTGGCTTATAGGAAATTTTCGAGAAATTCGGGAGAAAATGCCCGGATCAGAAATTTTCGAGTGATGAATCGATCGATCAGATAATCTTGAAAGAATTGTCCAATGGCAATGGAAAAATTAGAGTTATACTGTTAGGAAATAAAAATGTTGAGCCATTGAAATTTAGAGACTGAAATTTGAACTGATTTGGAGACTTATGTCTATAAATAGCTTAGGTTTGAAATTGGGGATTTTATCCTAAGGCAAAATCGTTTCTTCTCTTCCTCCTCCTACGGTGATCTTCGATTTCCTCCCATCGGTGAGGATTCTTCGATCTTTCCTTATGGCTTCTTCTTATTGTGCAAGGCTAACTTGTTTATTGTGATTGATGAAGGTTGAGAAGCTTTAAGAGTGGTTAATCGTTGATATTGAAGGTTTTAGGGTTTAAGAAGATTTGAGGGATTTGTGGAATTTGATCTTTGGTTGGTAAGTATTTATGGCTTTAATGTTGTTATTAATGGTTTCTGATACATTTATGGCATTTATTGTGTTAGATTGGGTAGTTGAGAGTGTTAATGGGGGTTTTAGAGAGAGAAATGGACGGAAAGCGATCGGAGAAGAAGGTGGCGCGTCCCGCATGTCGCGACGTCTGGCGTGGCCTCGCCGCGACGAGCGCAGCGAGACGCCATGGCGAGCGCATGGTTTCACGCCGCGGCGAACGTTTTCACCTACACCGCGGCGAGCCGCGAAGAGCACACACGTCGCGGCGAGCATCCTTCACGCCGCGGCGAGCGACCTTCTGTACGCCGCGGTGAAGAACAGTTTTCTGATGGATTGATTTTTAGTTTATTGGACATAACTTATGGTATAGATCTTCGATTGAGGTGATTCTCGATTCATTATGAACTGGGGAAAGAGGTCTACAATTGAGGATAATTATGGAAGTTAGAATTTAATTTAAATGGTATTGATTCATAGAGAATAAGGTCAATTATGGTTCACAGTGTGACCTAAGTATTGAATTGAGACAATTGGAATTTTAATTGGGATTTTCAATAGAGGTTTTGACCCAATGGATAGGGAATTGCTATAGAGAGTATGAATTGAGGAAATTGAACTAAATTTTTAGGAATGGATCAATTATTGTCGATCAATTGAGCGAAGAGTTAGAATGGGGAATAAGAGTTCAAAATTTGGGTTTTAGCGCCGGAAATCGTGAACATGCATTGTACATAATTCCATTGAGACATATGCATCACTGAATTGTTTAATTGAGCATCTAGTAATGGGACTGTATTTTACTGCTATAGAGGCACCGTTGGATCGTCATTCCACGGACATTGCTGGAACTTCCAAGCAGTAGCTCGGAAGTAACAAGTGAGTAATCTAGTTGGTTTCTCAAATTCCTGATTGTCTAAATGCTCTATGTGAATTACTTGCCAATATGAATTGCATGATTACTGAAATGTATATAATTGAATTTCATGCTTTTACTGGATTGGATTGGACTACTGCATGACACTGAGAAATGCAATACTGGGCTTTTATAGCCATACACTGAATTACTGAACACTGCATTACATGCATAAATGCATGATCAGATAATGGATATGTGACCCAAGTTGCTATTATCACTGAAAAGAGCCTCGAGCTCTAACCTTTATCTTGACCGGCCTCGAGCACGAGGGGAGAAATCCCTGACGCGTCCCCCCACTGAATACTGACTGAGCACTTGGGCACAATACTGAATAACTGGAAGAGAGTCACATATGCATTGTATACACATGAATGATTGTTTTGTGACGATTACTAAATTATGTGATGACCTGATTTATTGTAAATTGTTATTTGATACTGCAAACTATTATAGGCTACTGCAAATTGTTATATACTAATTATATCTTACTGTGACGTGCTGTACGCAATCTGTGTAATGCATGATTTGAGTGAACCATCGATGATGGTTTCTCACTGAGTTCGCAAACTCACCCAAAATTGCATCTAATTTTTCAGGATCGATAGAGTAGACTCCTAGCTCCGGAGATAGTCTTTTCCTACCGTGCGAGCATGCTGGCAAGAGAAGCGATGGCACACAGGTCGGTCAGCTGGGTTGGAATTTTGCGAATGACTTAGGATAGATGCTTGTATCAGTTTCCCTTTTGGTGTTGTTTAGGGGACTGATAGACTTGTCTATTATGTTATTGGATGGCTGTATCAAGATTATTTTGGATTTTAAAATTTACTGATTTATGATATATTATGGTTTTAATTATTGCGATGCCATGTGGATTAGCAGTCGGATTTTCTGGTAGTGCATCTTTATCGGGGGATACGTGTCGGAGCGACCTTCGAGCGTCCCGATGTGTGCCCTACGGTGAGGGGGCGCTACAATACACCACGAGGGGTACATATCCTTTAAAGGTGATATAAGTGTGAATCGGTATATTGTCGTGGATTGATGGAGGAAAGTAAGAAGATGAGTAGACATGAGGAGACAAAAGTGTACAAACAGAATGAAATGAAATCATAAAATTGTTATGATTATAAAAGCATGAATTTGGAACTGAAATGGTTATGTGAGTATTGTGATAATAGTTTGTAACTCAAAATAAGAAGATATTAGGGGAAAGTTAGAAATGCTTATACGATAGGATCTTAGGCAAGAATGAGAGAAGAGGAAAGTTGAAGGACAACTAAAAATAAGAAATAGTATATGGTTAGATATAACAGATAAAGATTCAATGTAATTGTGTCAGTGGATGTATTATTGAATATGAAATCGATATTGCAATCTGGTGATATGTCCTCGAAGGTGATATAAATGTGAATACACTATCAAGGATTGTTTAAGGATGTAAGTAGAAATGATGAGATTAAAATGTATAAGCCAAGTTGATATGACCTTGAAAGATTGAACTTGCACTTAGAATGGTTGTGTGATTACCGATATAAGAGTTTACAGTTCAGTATGAGAATATATCTGTGGAATGGATATATAAGTTTCATATGATTTATGCCCCTATAATTATGAATTGCTCGAGAATATATATGTGTGAGATGAAATAAATAAAAATTGGAAGACGAGATAATGATAGCGATATATGAAAAAGTTATTGAGTTTAGGTTGATTCGCCATTGTGAGTGCACATCTGATAGTGAGATCACCTTGACAAGTGAAAATGTGTATAATATGCATGGAAATGATATAGGAAGCAATTGGTGATTTATTGAATAAGTGTTAATTATAGTTCCTATAGTTCAAATTTCAAGATGAGTTAGAGTAAGATGTCAGAGTACTTGTAGTGATTGATTGGGAAGGAATTGAGATTGTTAATAATGTTATCATATATGAAGAACTTGAAGAAAAAGAAGAAGGGCATGATTATGGCATAATCCATACAATTGAGGACTAACGCAAAAGGAGAAGAGTTATCTAGAATTGAATGGGATTAAAGTATCCTTAATCTAAGCTACTAATTGGTGAACCGACATAAATACATCTCTAGATGAGATGTAGTAATTTTTGGTGATATATGCCAAGGTATTAGAGTAAATGAAATTGTTTAGTACCTCACAAAATCTCATTACAGGAGATGTTCTAATCATGTAAGCTATGGAATAAATTGATCCTATTAAGAAGTTATGAATAGTTAAAATTGATCTTTTTAAGGTACTAAGAGTGACTCATAAGTAATTATGAAAAATAGTTGATTAATAAGGATTTCATGAACAGTATCGATGATTGTAGCAAGAAATCTTCTTTCAAAGAAGAATTTCCCTAAATTAGGTTAAGTTGATCAGACGATTCAGTTTAAAGGTGGTCATTGAAGAATCAAATCAGAAATGAATATGTAATAAATCAAAAGTAAATAATGGAGTCATATCCCAAGCTAAGACTCAGACATAAGAAGTGGAATATGCTACTGAGAGTGTAAGCATTTTGTTTGATTTAAAGTATCCAACTCCGTGAGTGGATGTTAAATTCGAGGTGACACTATTGCAATTGTGAGGAGAATATAGGTCCACATTATATTCGATGTAAATATGTTCGGGAAATACAAATTGAATCTGAGGAAGTGATACCAACATAGGAAGTTAATATTGCAAATAGATTGAAATGTGTGAACAAACCAGAACGAATGAACAGATATTAGAATAAGTCAACGTGAAATTAGAGGAAATCAAATGAATTGAGAAAATTATTCGAGAAAAGAAGTCAATTGGGAAACTGAAAATGACATGAGATAATATTACCTTAATTGCGGAATTAGTGTAGAGCCCGGCCTCTACCGCCATCACTCCAGGTATTGTCTTCTTTGGTCAAGGGTGAGCCACGACTCGAACCCGCGTGACCCGAACCTGACATCGTTGGTGATATCCGAGTCCGTTCCCCGCGAGGGTGGCGTATTACATCAATCAGTCAGACGGAACTCAGTATAAATATTTTATAAAAAAAACATTCATTCGCGCCGAAAATAGTAGACAACTTGAGCCCACTGTAAAAGGAAGCATTCTTAGTTATTACAGACAATCAACAATAATTACAATAGCCATTTAAGGAACAAAAAGCCTTAACCATATTAGGCTCACTATAAATACAGAGCATTCTTTTACAGAGATTTTGAAATACAATTATGAGACACTAATGCAGACACGAACTAATCCCGGCCTCTATCTTTCACTTGCATACAGTAGACATACTCCCGTGTCAAACGGGGTATTCTTCAAGACCTAAAAAATAGATATAAATTTTGGGTGAGTTTTGCGAACTCAGTGAGGAACCATCATCGATGGTTCACCCAATTCATGCAACACATTAATTACATATTCATCAATGCACAGCTATTTTTAAAATGAACAGTTAAAGATATCACATAATTGTTCTCCAGCCGCAAAACACAGTCATTTTTCAGCAGTTGCACATTCAAAGGTATCACATACTTGTATTTAAGCAAATCACAGTCGTTTCAGCATATCACAATTATCTATGGCACTCTTGCCTTTTTCCCATTTACGGTATTCAGTCAAAATGTGTATGCAATGCATATGTGACACTTTTCTATTTTTTTACAATGTTGTGACCGAGCGCTTAAACAGTAAATAGTGTACAGTAGACACGTCTAGGGAGTAGGAGAGCCCTCTGGGTATGCACTATCTCCCTTCGAGCTCACGACTCTTTTTTCAGTATCAGTGGCGACTCTGGTCACAACTGTTGTTATTATCCACTTATGCATTTGTGTATGAAATGCACATGCCTAATTTAACAGTCCATATAAACCAGTTTACTATAGTAGAGGCAACAAATTGAAGCACAGTATAGCAAGCAATTAATCACATCACAATTAAGCAGTAATGGTACAATCAATTCATGTATCACAGTTTCACACAGTGGAAGCCAGTCAGTTCACAGAATCACAAACAGATATACTTCTATGTCAAATCTCCCAATTCATCGGACCCTCAGTCCGGAATCTAGTCATAAACAAAACACAATTCCCGCCATTATTCCCCACATTGGACATATAATAATTGAATGAACCATCTAGGTTACTCACCTGTACTTCTGAGCTAATACCTGAAAGTCTCAGTGACATTTGTGGACCGACACTCCAAATGTGCCTCTATACCAGTTACAATATGCAATGATTACCAAAAATCTAATCAGAAATATTTCAGAATGCACATGTAGCGCTTAAAATGTGTACAATACATGTTCATGATTTTCTCGGCCCTAAATCCAAATTTTCAATCACAAAAATCCGTCTAAAAATTAGAAATCTAACAGCACTGATAATACTCAATTCGGACCTCTATAGGTCCACAAATAAATAAAACAGTGACTAAAGAACCATTACCTGGGCTCACGTTAATTTCCTGTCCAAAAATTCCCAAAAGAACACAAAAATCAAATCAAACAATTAGTATATATATATGTTGCCCTTATTTCCTTGTCTTTTTTCCTATTTTCAAACTGAAATTCGAACACCTATAACTATTTGCACACAATTCAGAAAATTACAACCCATATGTCATTGGAAAGATCATAAAAACCTCAACAAGTTTTATGACGCACACATTTGTGCTCGCCGCGTCGAGCTAGGCTTCGCCGCTATGAGCTGGTGCGTGTGTCATGGCGGAAGGTCGTTCGATTCATGGCATGAAGCGTATTTTGCCGTGTGGCGAGCCCTGAGTTGTCCGAAAGAGAAATTTTTGGTATTTTTGGCATATATTTTGGTGTAGATGTCCAATTGAGGTGATTTTTAATTCATTGTGATCTAGAAATCAAGGGCTACAAGTTGTATGAAGAAGGGAAGTTCGAAATTTGCTTCGAAGGGTTCGGAATTTTAGGAGGAGGTCGAATATAGACTTTTAGTGCTTTATTTTGGATTTCTAAGCTTTGAATATTTTCTGTGGATATTGATTGAATGGAAACTTGGTTTGTTTTAGGAAACCAAGCTGATCCGATTCCATCGCAAGAGGAAGGACATCAGTGAGTCGGATACTCAAGCGATATTAGGTGGGTAATGTACTTATAGTTATTGTGTGACTAGGCAATTTCTTGCCTATGTATG
This sequence comes from Erythroxylum novogranatense, assembly GCA_029891385.1. Taxonomy (NCBI): domain Eukaryota; kingdom Viridiplantae; phylum Streptophyta; class Magnoliopsida; order Malpighiales; family Erythroxylaceae; genus Erythroxylum; species Erythroxylum novogranatense. The sequence goes on from CM057228.1 coordinate 18,576,586, forward strand.
AATATATGTTATATGTTATATATGTTTAAACATTATGATCTGAATGATTTTGATTTCTTATACTTTGAAAGAATTATGAGAATGGATAGCATTAACTTTTGATTCTGAGCATGTTATGCCTCGACTTCGATCATGGCATTTTGGCTAAATGCAAAGTATGAAAGTATACCATGTGATAAAATGATTATGAGCATGATTATTTGCTTTTGTTTGGGTGAGAGTGGAACCATTTCGTTCGTCACGTGCACGTAGACAAGAGCCTTGTCCCGACTGCCCTCTTGTGGCCTATGAGATCCGAATGGACTCATTTCGTTCAGGGTGTAAACTTCGGTTTCTCCCTTTTGTTTCCATGGAACCCTCGAGCCATGTGATGTGCATTGCATATTTGAACTGTTTGTTATGAAGCATATTTGCGACATGTTTTGTGAGTGCTGAATTGATGCCTATATATATATAATGTATATATGTACATATGCCTGAATTTGTGCTAGTTACCGATGGCTATAATTATATTAGCCACTGAGTTGTGTAGCTCAACCCATTACTTTCCCTCCTCAGGTGCAGAACAGACCGATCGTTGATCTTGCAAGGCATCGAAAACTTCGAGCTAGTTAGGAGCTTTGTATTACGTTAGTATTTTGGTTGCCCCTCTGAGCATATTACCATGGAGCATTTTCATGTATTTTGGATTGAAACTTTATCCTGTATTTTGTATGATTATGCATACTTGTTAAATTTCTTCAGATTGTAATGGCATGAAGCCCCTTAGTTTATGGGGTGTTTAATTCATGTTTTAAATGCATGTGCAAGTGCTTGATTGTATGGGAATGTTTGTGTGTGAATTATAAATCGAACTATGTATGGACGTTGAGATCGGGTCCGACGTTTTGAGGTACTTGTCACGAGCGCAGCCCGAGGGGTCGCCTCGGGAATGGGGATCTAGGACCTAGGCCCAACACGTTTTATCAATCCAATACCGTTTTCTCCAATTACATACAGACTCATTCATGTTCCATTGATACCCTTTTTGCCAATTCTGAGTACAACTTTTTCAATGTGATACTTACACAAATATTGTATCTCGTCTTCGATACTTCACTTTCCTTTGGTACCAACACAGTGATACTTATGTCCATTTCACTAAAAACCGGTGTTCAATCACCTAACTCATTTTTCCTACATTCCTTATTGACTATTCTTCATTGACTATACCTTTCTTTGACAATTCACTGTTCTTTAGTGTTCACGAACTATATTCGTATATGCATTTTACGCTATTTCATTTGTCCAATCCTGATCCATCTCCTCTAACCCATTCAGCTTTCTTAAATCACTTTCCTTTCTTTCACTCATCAAAAATATCTCGACTCAATTTTGGTCTTTCACTCTTGTTAGGTACTTTTCCGTGTAATACAAGCGTGTACAATCCCTTTCTATGATCATCATTAGGCTCATTCAGTCAAAACTATATAACAAGGTCATGATCCTATGAAGTCCAAAACACTTAAGTACTTTTCCTATGGAACATTCAAACCTATAATCACTTGAACCTATAATCACTTCGTTCTATACTCATAGTAACTCAATTTCACTCTTCGCGTATTCCTACTTATTGGACCCCGATCTTTAATTGGAATTTAGAAATAGTAAATAAAATTGAATGAGTGTTTTGTTTAAGTATTATGTTATAGATGAAATTATGCTTTAAGGAAATTTTGAGAAAATAATTATGAGTTTTCAATGTATTTGATAATTGTGGAGATTTGTATGGGTTATGAAAGTTTAAGCGAATGAATTGATTGAAAAGTTAGTAGAAAATCAAGAAATAAAGAGAAAAGTGAGAGAATTTGAAAAATTAAGAAAGTTGACTTTTGGAGATAGAAAGTTTGACTTGAGAGTTGACTTTTTGTTTGAGGCAAAATTTGATAAAATTGTCTTCTGGAAACTTGTAGTTTATGTCAAGAGCTTTCTGTAGCCATAAAGTTTGATATTTGTCGATATCGGAAGTGAGAGTTATGATTAGTCAAAGTTAGCTTGGAGTTTGACTTGTTGAAGAAAAAGTTGACTTTTTGATTTAGGCAAAATTCGAGAAAATGATCAACATAAAAATTGTAGCCTCTGCCGAGAGCTTTTTGTGGACATAAAGTTTGCTATTTTTCGATGTTGGAATTGAGAGATATGATTTTCCGAAATATACTTTGTTTTGAAAATGCTATTAAGTATAAATTTGTGTGTTCTATGCTTCGAGGCCACTTGTCATATGGATTTAGTCTGAATTGGAGTAAGTAGTCTTTATGAAAGTTTTAGATGATGTTTTTATCTTTCCATTGATATAAAGTTTGCAATTTTTCGATATCGGGGGTAGGAGTTATGAGCGATTAAAAAATTGGAAGTCGTTTAGGAAAAATTGTTTTGGACAGAATCTTTGATTGAGTTTTTGGCCTCTTTTGAGACCTAATTTGATTTTGTGTACTTCAGGGAAGTTGTAGAGCTTCCTTTGATCTTTTTATTGACACAAAATTTGTCAAATTCCAAGTTTGGGATCGAGAGTTATGATTTTTGAAAAGTTCGGTTTTGAAGTTCCGTTACTTTGTTTTTAATCCTATCCCTTTTGTAATCTTTTGTTTATAATTCCTTCGTCCGACATCCGATTGATTTGATTCTCGAAGCGTTGGATTCCTAAGACAATTAATTTCATTTTCTTGAAGAATTATGATTTTTAGGAGATTAAATGGAAAGAGATTGATTGAACCTAAGTGAGAGATTTGGTTATAGGTTATAAGTTGGATAATTTTCTGAACATGGTTCGGTATTTTGTGAAATTCGGGAGCTGTACAACTCCGATTGAGTTGATTCTTAAGGCCAAATAAAATTAAGATATGCGGCTACAAATCATGTGAAGGACTCGAATTTTAATTTAGTCCCGAAGATTGTCAATTTCTGGAATTAAGATGGGTTTATGTTCAGTCTCAGATTTTGTGCAGGTCCGATAGTATTTTGGCTATAACTTCTTCGTTTTAGATCCGAATTGAACGCCGTCAGTTGCGTTGGATTCGTATGATCGAGAGGAACAATTCTCTAGTAGAAAGTTTGTCCAAATTATTTTGTTTAGTTGCCCGAAACTAGGACGCAAAGCATCAGATTTTTAAAGACAGTGCAGGGGCAAACTTGGAAATAGGCCAATAAGTAAGGGTAAATTGGTCATTTACCCCTCATTTTTAATGACTTGGCACCTTAAAAATCAGATGATGTCGTTGGAGAAGAGAGAATTACGAGTATTATAGAGAAAAGAAGAAGAAATAAGAAAGAAGAAGAAGAGAAGAGAAAGAAGAAGCTTCGTATATGGAGAAAGAAGAGAGAGATTTCCATTTTTTTCAAATTTTTGAAGCTTTTAGCATGATTTTTAAGTTAGTTTCAAAGGAAAAAGATGGAAAATGAAGGAAGCTTGCTTTAGGAACCAAGAAATTTTGAAAATGAAGAAGAAAAGAGGTAAGAGAAAATTTTGAGCTTTGAGATTTTGATGAATTTTTGGTTGAGAAACATGGAAAATGATATGGGTATGTGATATATGAAGTCAATTTTGATATATATGCCTTAGGTTGTGTTTAATTTTGGATGAAAATTTGATTAAGGTTTAGGTTTAATTTTGTGATTAAGAATTTTGAGAAATTTTGGTGTAGAATTATAGAAAATAATATGGGTTTGTAGAATATGATATCAATTTTGAAGAAATTGTGAATTATGATATGAAATTTGTGTAAATTGGGTTAGGCCAATTTTAGAAATTGAAAATTTTTGAAATTGATGGTTTAGATGTTGGGCCCCGACTCGTAATAAGCATGCTTAAATTATTTTGAGGCATGTTTAAATTATTTTGAGGTTTTTGTTTGATAATTTTAATTTAGTTGGAAGAAATTGAGGATTTTATGGTGTAGGTTATGAGTATTCAATGAAGGATTTAGTGAAATTAAAATTGTTGATAAATTATGATTTGTGATGCGTTGTGAGTATTAAAAGGAATTATATGAATTGAGGGTTTTATTGGTTTAGGCTAATAAAGATAAAATCAAAAAGAAAGAAAGGAATTGGGCTAGGGTCCATTAGATTCTCATTTAAATGATGAAGGAAGGAACTTGGGCTTAAGTATGGGCTTAAGTTATTAGGTTAAGTTAAGAAAGAAATATCCTAAGGCTTATGAAAGAAGAATAACGAAAGTTCAAGAACAAAAGGAGAAGAAAAAAGTCACGAAATTATCAAGGAGAAAGGAAAGATGAGGATTTCGGCCAAGCAAGAAGAAGAGATAAGTTTTAAGTTAGAAATCAAGCTTTTCCCTTAGTCTCTTAAGAAAGCATACGAAATTACAAAGACAAAGAGAGGGAGAGAAGGAAGTTTCGGTTGAAAGAGGGAGAAGAAGAAGAAGAAGAAAAGGTGAGAGCTTTGGTTTTTCTTGGTTTAGGAAGGTGATTGAGGGAGTTTTCTTAGAAGAAAAAGGAAGAGGAAGAGTTCAATCCTCCATTTGAAGCTAAAAGAGAAAGTCGTGGGGTTTATTTCCAAAGGTAGGGTTTCGAAAATTTATGGTTTAATAGTTAGGTTAGTTGAAATGGAAGTTGTTCCATTCTTTTAAAATTTCCAGCATGGTTCTCTTATGTTAATTAGGGTTTTATTGTGAGAGTTTTGCCTTTTTGCTTAAACATGGTGGTTGGAAGAGTGAATATGAAGGTAAAGAAAGGGTTTAAACTTTTATGAAAAAAAAAATCTGATTTTCGTGGTTTCACTTTCTAAGGTAAGAACATGTGAATTTTTATGAAATTTTAGATGAGTCTTGATGTAAATGGTTTAGTTCAAGTATGGGTAAGGTTAGGTAGGTTGAATTTCAAGTTTTTTTTCCCATTCCTACAAAATTCCAGCATTAGTATTTGATGTTAAATTGGGATTATTGTGCTTGTAAAAGTGAAGTGAGGCCTTGAAGGAAAAGGAAAGAAGAAGGGTTTGAAAGTTTAAAAAAATCAGCATTGGTGGGTCTCTTTAAGGCATGAGATTGTTGAAAATTTTAATTCATTTGAGAGGGGTTTTGATGATTATAGTTTAGGATAGTGTAGGAATGGCATAGGCAAAGTTAGGTAGGTTTTAATTCATGTTTTGCGTTCTTTAAAATTTTCCAGCATTGTTCTTTGTTATTAATTGGGACTTTTATACTTTGATTAAGGTGAATTAAGACAATTAGAGGAAGAGCCAAGGTATAGACCAATCCTACAGTTAAAGGAAAGGTCATTGGTCCGAGAATCAAGCTTAAGGATTAAGGTGGGTAATTTCTTAATACTTGAGATAATATGCATTAAAATTTTTCTAATAAATGATTGTATGAATGATTCTTTGTGATGTTCTTTGATTATGAGTTATGCTGGAATGACTTGTTTAATGATTTGTTAAATGAAAATGATAAGACTTGATGATTTTGGAAAAAGACTGGATTGAGTGATTTTAAAAAAAAATGCCATGTTTGGCACTTATGTGTGAATAATGTGAAAGTACATGATTTCTTGGGTTTGTAGTGATCCCCTCCGTTTAGCAAGTGCACTTGTCTATATAGGCTTCGCCCGCCTGCCTGCTAGTGGCCTAGGAGTTTCGAAAATAGGACTCCCCTCTGTTCACGGCTACACATGGTCGCTTGACGAACATGTCTAGTACGTTCTGTTAGGATCACTCAAACCACTTGTATGTGATTATGTGCTATTATGTTATGATTGTTGACTTTGTCAAACCACTTGTATATGATTATGCGCTATTATGTTATGATTGTTGACTTTGTCAAACCACTTGTATGTGATTATGTGCTATTATGTTATGATTGTTGACTTTGTCAAACCACTTGTATATGATTATGTGCTATTATGTTATGATTGTTGACTTTGTCAAACCACTTCTATGTGATTATGTGCTATTATGTTATGATTGTTGACTTTGTAAAACCACTTGATTTGTGATTATGTGATCTTGTGCTAATGTTTGCTATTTGTGACTTTGAAATTGTTTGACGTGTGGTATTCTGTGAAAAAGTTTTGAAAAATTGAGAATGCTTTACTTAATGTTTGTATGAAAAGAATGAATGAATGATTAACGGTTTCCGCATGTTTCTCATTTATTAAGCTATTACCCACAGAACCGTCGAGCTCACTCCCCATTTTTCCCCTCTTCAGGTAGCTAGCGAGAAACTGGGTAATCGCATCGGGTTTGAGGCAACTCCGATGCAATTTGCTAAAAAACAAGGCTTTGGATAGTGTTTTGAAACCCATGATATATTTGTATATGTTCCTATATCTTTTGGATGTATTTGGGCTAAAATGCCTTGAAAGCATTGTATTTGCTTATTTCCGTGAAAATGTAAGAGTTTTGAAGTTAAAGTGTATTGTATATATTTCCTTTAATATGTGAAGTGAAAAATGTAAGTGTATTAAGCATGTATGGTTGTAAAATTGGAAATGATAAAAACAAGGATGAGATGGTATTCCTTTAGGAATCCAATTGCTAAATGCCTATGATTGAGTTTTGGAGTTGATGTTGAGATAATTGAATTGATTTGGTTGTTGGATTGCTTTATGGATGGGAAGTGAGTAGATAGGTCTCTTTGTAGTTTGATAAGTGTTAGAATCCTAAGAGTGTGTTGTTGCCATTGAATTGGGTTTTATGCAGGTTATTGAATGAAATTGAAGATTAGCTAGAGCATTTTTTGGGGAGGTGCTGCCCAAGTTTTCCTAAATTTGGGCAGCAACTTCGCTTAGGGTTTAGACCCTCTTAGAGAGGGAATTCGCTTTGGAAGTCTTCTTGAAGTTTGTAGAACGCGTTAAGATCTTTAGAATGGTATGCAATGGGTCATTTTCGGACTTCGAATAAAGAAGTTATATGGTTTGCAAGTTTTCAGATTTCTATTCGCGGTTACTGTTCATTCTGCATTTTTGCAGAATCTGTAGAGGCGTTTTTCACCTTCTTAGAGACAGTTTCAAGTTTTGCTTTCTTCATAGAAAATGTAGCTTATCTTTTCCTCTTATAATTTGATGTATGATTTGCGATGTTTGAATATGGGAGTAAGAAGTTATGAGCATTTGAAGATTGCTGCTACTGTTCATGCTGCAAAATTAATGTTCCATTGATTGTCTATTTGGTCTGAATCTTTCAGTAGGTTTTTACCTCTCCTAATGACTGATTTGGCTTTTACTCCCTTCATAAGAGTTGTAGATTACCTTTTTACCTTTCCAACGAGGTATAGTATGCGATGTTCGGAGTTAGGAGTAAGAAATTATGGTTATTGGAAGATTGCTGTCACTATTCCCGAATACTGTTCATGTGGTCATTTGAGGCAGCATCTTCATGCATGGTTTTGTCCCTCTTAATGACATAATTGAGTCTTGTTTCCTTCATGAAATATGTAGAGGGTCTTTTTATCTTTTCATGGAGGTATGATTTGTCTGAATCGGAGTTAAGAGCAAAAAAGTTATGAGGGTCGAAAATTGACATTTCACTATTCATTTGGTCTCAAGTACTATTCATTTGGTCATTTTTGCATTTTCTCTTATAACTTTCGCATTTGAACTCCGATTTGCACAAAATTTGAACCATGGCTTTTCTCAACAAATCTTCTACCTTCTATTATAAAAATGTAAAATTTTCAGATTAAGTTGAATTCTCGGAAATTTGCCTTCAGGTTCGTTTGAACCGCTTGTTTACTTTGCTTGCGATCTGTCTTCGATTTATTCCGCATTCGCTTTGCTTCCGCCTTATGCCTTTCAGTTCGTTTTGTTTCCGATTCCGAGCTTTCAATGTGCAATTGTTTCTGTTCAGTTCGAAACGTTTGTTTCGATTTGCTTCCATTTTGTTTCAGTTTCCGAATTTTCAAAAAAATTTGTGCTTTTGTTTCTGTTCTTTCGTTTCATCTTCCGGTTGATTTTTCGGTTAAATATGAGAGTTTCGGATTAAATAGTTGGGTTCGGATTCGGGATCCAACAGATATGCTCTGGTTTAGTTTGGTTTTTCGTAAGAGGTTGGATATCCGGAAATGGGTTCCAACAATTATGGTATCAGAGCCCAGTAATAGGATCGTACTTGGGCGCATGTATTATCAAAGCCCAATATTAGGATCTTACTTAGGCTATATGTTTGTTAAGCTTGAATTTGGGAGAATGTGCTAAGTGATTGTTTGATTTAAATGACGAGAATGATAAGTTTACATAGGCAATCTTCGGATAAGTGTCAGAGCGCCAGCATTAGGATCATGGGCGTATGTGTATAAGTTACACACATAAGAAAGCGTTAAGAGTTTCAGTTGATAGAAGTAGTGCATGAATTGATAAAGATGTGAAACAAATTTCATGAAGAGACTGAAAAAGAAAATAGAGACAAATAGAAGTGATGGGATTAAAGTTTACAAGGAGGAAATAAAGTTTCTTAAGCAAAATTGGAACCTAAGTGGTTGCTTGATGAATCTGACAAAGAGTTATGAGAATTTATGATGATTATACGTCTATAAGTTTGAATAAATGACAATGTGTGTGGAAGATGTAAGGCGAAGGATAGTGGGAAGATAAGTTGAATGATAGTGATAATTGTACAAGTACAGGAAAGTTAAATTGATTGTTATTGTGAGTTTGTGAGTATCTATATGATGATTCATCATCATATATAAGTGAGTATGCATTATTCTGACATGAACCTTATGCATAGTTTTGAATTGTTTTACATGTTTTGAAATTGTTCGTTAGGAATTAGTTACGATTGATATATTAGTAGTGAGTGATATGGGGACTTGAGTATAAGAGATGAAATATACATATGAGATGATCGATACGACATGATAGTGGTATTATCGACGCAAGAAGTGGAAATTGTGAATAGTTTGGAGAATTAGTTAAGAAATTGAATGACTCAATAAGTGATTGAATAAATCAAGAGAGTCTATTGATTGAGATCAATTGAAAGAAATTATTAGAGTGACGAAGTTAAGTGAACAAATAAATTACTTGATGATTATCAGTAGGAATTTCGAGGACGAAATTCTTTTTAAGAGGGGGAGAAATGTTGGGCCCCGACTCGTAATAAGCATGCCTAAATTATTTTGAGGCATGTTTAAATTATTTTGAGGTTTTAGTTTGATAATTTTAATTTGGTTGGAAGAAATTGAGGATTTTATGGTGTAGGTTATGAGTATTCAATGAAGGATTTAGTGAAATTAAAATTGTTGATAAATTATGATTTGTGATGCGTTGTGAGTATTAAAAGGAATTATATGAATTGAGGGTTTTATTGGTTTAGGCTAATAAAGATAAAATCAAAAAGAAAGAAAGGAATTGGGCTAGGGTCCATTAGATTCTCATTTAAATGATGAAGGAAGGAACTTGGGCTTAAGTATGGGCTTAATTTATTAGGTTAAGTTATTAGGTTAAGTTAAGAAAGAAATATCCTAAGGCTTATGAAAGAAGAATAACGAAAGTTCAAGAACAAAAGGAGAAGAAAGAAGTCACGAAATTATCAAGGAGAAAGGAAAGATGAGGATTTCGACCAAGCAAGAAGAAGAGATAAGTTTTAAGTTAGAAATCAAGCTTTTCCCTTAGTCTCTTAAGAAAGCATACGAAATTACAAAGACAAAGAGAGGGAGAGAAGGAAGTTTCGGTTGAAAGAGGGAGAAGAAGAAGAAGAAGAAAAGGTGAGAGCTTTGGTTTTTCTTGGTTTAGGAAGGTGATTGAGGGAGTTTTCTTAGAAGAAAAAGGAAGAGGAAGAGTTCAATCCTCCATTTGAAGCTAAAAGAGAAAGTCGTGGGGTTTATTTCCAAAGGTAGGGTTTCGAAAATTTATGGTTTAATAGTTAGGTTAGTTGAAATGGAAGTTGTTCCATTCTTTTAAAATTTCCAGCATGGTTCTCTTATGTTAATTAGGGTTTTATTGTGAGAGTTTTGCCTTTTTGCTTAAACATGGTGGTTGGAAGAGTGAATATGAAGGTAAGGAAAGGGTTTAAACTTTTATGGAAAAAAAATCTGATTTTCGTGGTTTCACTTTCTAAGGTAAGAACATGTGAATTTTTATGAAATTTTAGATGAGTCTTGATGCAAATGGTTTAGTTCAAGTATGGGTAAGGTTAGGTAGGTTGAATTTCAAGTTTTTTTTTCCCATTCCTACAAAATTCCAGCATTAGTATTTGATGTTAAATTGGGATTATTGTGCTTGTAAAAGTGAAGTGAGGCCTTGAAGGAAAAGGAAAGAAGAAGGGTTTGAAAGTTTAAAAAAATCAGCATTGGTGGGTCTCTTTAAGGCATGAGATTGTTGAAAATTTTAATTCATTTGAGAGGGGTTTTGATGATTATAGTTTAGGATAGTGTAGGAATGGCATAGGCAAAGTTAGGTAGGTTTTAATTCATGTTTTGCGTTCTTTAAAATTTTCCAGCATTGTTCTTTGTTATTAATTGGGACTTTTATACTTTGATTAAGGTGAATTAAGACAATTAGAGGAAGAGCCAAGGTATAGACCAATCCTACAGTTAAAGGAAAGGTCATTGGTCCGAGAATCAAGCTTAAGGATTAAGGTGGGTAATTTCTTAATACTTGAGATAATATGCTTTAAATTTTTTCTAATAAATGATTGTATGAATGATTCTTTGTGATGTTCTTTGATTATGAGTTATCCTGGAATGACTTGTTTAATGATTTATTAAATGAAAATGATAAGACTTGATGATTTCGGAAAAAGACTGGATTGAGTGATTTAAAAAAAAATGCCATGTTTGGCACTTATGTGTGAATAATGTGAAAGTACATGATTTCTTGGGTTTGTAGTGATCCCCTCCGTTTAGCAAGTGCACTTGTCTATATAGGCTTCGCCCGCCTGCCCGCTAGTGGCCCAGGAGTTCCGAAAGTCGGACTCCCTCGTTTCCTGCCACACATGGTCGCTGACGGACATGTGTATGCGCTCGTTAGATCACTCAAACCACTTGTATGTGATTATGTGCTATTATGTTTTGATTGTTGACTTTGTCAAACCACTTGTATGTGATTATGTGCTATTATGTTATGATTGTTGACTTTTTCAAACCACTTGTATGTGATTATGTGCTATTATGTTATGATTGTTGACTTTGTCAAACCACTTGTATGTGATTATGTGCTATTATGTTATGATTGTTGACTTTGTAAAACCACTTGATTTGTGATTATGTGATCTTGTGCTAATGTTTGCTATTTGTGACTTTGAAATTGTTTGACGTGTGGTATTCTGTGAAAAAGTTTTGAAAAATTGAGAATGCTTTACTTAATGTTTGCATGAAATGAATGAATGAATGAATAACGGTTTCCGCATGTTTCTCATTTATTAAGCTATTACCCACGAAGCCGTCGAGCTCACTCCCCATTTTTCCCCTCTTCAGGTAGCTAACGAGAAACTGGGTAATCGCATCGGGTTTGAGGCAACTCCGATGTAATTTGCTAGAAAACAAGGCTTTGGATAGTGTTTTGAAACCCATGATATATTTGTATATGTTCCTATATCTTTTGGATGTATTTGGGCTAAAATGCCTTGAAAGCATTGTATTTGCTTATTTCCGTGAAAATGTAAGAGTTTTGAAGTTAAAGTGTATTGTATATGTTTCCTTTAATATGTGAAGTGAAAAATGTAAGTGTATTAAGCATGTATGGTTGTAAAATTGGAAATGATAAAAACAAGGATGAGATGGTATTCCTTTAGGAATCCAATTGCTAAATGCCTATGATTGAGTTTTGGAGTTGATGTTGAGATAATTGAATTGATTTGGTTCTTGGATTGCTTTATAGATGGGAAGTGAGTAGATAGGTCTCTTTGTAGTTTGAGAAGTGTTAGAATCCTAAGAGTGTGTTGTTGCCATTGAATTGGGTTTTATGCAGGTTATTGAATGAAATTGAAGATTGGCTAGAGCATTTTTAGGGGAGGTGCTGCCCAAGTTTTCCTAAATTTGGGTAGCAACTTCGCTTAGGGTTTAGACCCTCTTAGAGAGGGAATTCTCTTTGGAAGTCTTCTTGAAGTTTGTAGAACGCATTAAGATCTTTAAAATGGTATGCAATGGGTCATTTTCGGACTTCGAATGAAGAAGTTATAGGGTTTGCAAGTTTTCAGATTTCTATTCGCGGTTACTGTTTATTCTGCATTTTTGCAGAATCTGTAGAGGCGTTTTTCACCTTCTTAGAGACAGTTTCAAGTTTTTCTTTCTTCATAGAAAATGTAGCTTATCTTTTCCTCTTATAATTTGATGTATGATTTGCGATGTTTGAATATGGGAGTAAGAAGTTATGAGCATTTGAAGATTGTTGTTACTGTTCATGCTGCAAAATTATTGTTCCATTGATTGTCTATTTGGGCTGAATCTTTCAATAGGTTTTTACCTCTTCTAATGACTGATTTGGCTTTTACTCCCTTCATAAGAGTTGTAGATTACCTTTTTACCTTTCCAATGAGGTATAGTATGCGATGTTCGGAGTTAGGAGTAAGAAATTATGATTATTGGAAGATTGCTGTCACTATTCCCGAATACTGTTCATGTGGTCATTTGAGGCAGCATCTTCATGCATGGTTTTGTCCCTCTTAATGACATAATTGAGTCTTGTTTCCTTCATGAAATATTTAGAGGGTCTTTTTATCTTTTCATGGAGGTATGATTTGTCCGAATCGGAGTTAAGAGCAAAAAAGTTATGAGGGTCGAAAATTGGCATTTCACTATTCATTTGGTCTCAAGCACTATTCATTTGGTCATTTTTGCATTTTCTCTTATAACTTTCGCATTTGACCTCCGATTTGCACGAAATTTGAACCATGGCTTTTCTCAACAAATCTTCTACCTTCTTTCATAAAATGTAAAATTTTCAGATTGTTGAATTCTCGGAATTTGCCCATGTGTTCGTTTGAACCGCTTTGTTTACTTTGTCATGATCCGCCTTCGATTTGCATTCGATTTATTCCGCATTTGCTTTGCTTCCGCCTTATGCCTTTCAGTTCGTTTTGCTTCCGATTCCGAGCTTTCAAAGTGCAATTGTTTCTGTTCAGTTCGAAACGTTTGTTTCGATTTGCTTCCGTTTTGTTTCAGTTTCCAAATTTTCAAAAAAATTTATGTTTTTGTTTCTGTTCTTTCGTTTCATCTTTCGGTTGATTTTCCGGTTAAATATGAGAGTTTCGGATTAAATAGTTGGGTTCGAATTCGGGATCCAACAGATATGCTCTGGTTTAGTTTGGTTTTTCGTAAGAGGTTGGATATCCGGAAATGGGTTCCAACATTAGATATCTTGAAATTAGTGTGAATTGATGAATTGTGACATCAATTTTGAAAATTAAATTATTTATGAGATTGAATTTAAGTGAATTGGTTTAGGTCAAAGTTTGAATTTGGAGATTTTAGAAATTCTTGCTTTAGAATGCTTGGAAAAATGATAAATTTGGGTTCCCTATAGTTAATTTTGAGAATTATGCAAATTGTGATGTGGAATTTGGATATTTTGGCTTAGGTCAATTTTAATTGAAAGAAGGAAAGAAGCAAGGAACAAATTGATGATCGGGACGAGTTCCTAGCATTAATTCGAGGTGGGTAGCATATTTATATTTTGATTTGTAAGCTATACATGAAAGTTTGAAAAATTAAAGAAAGCAAGTTTTGAAAATTTAAAGAAGGCGAAAATGGATTTTTGATAAATTATTGTTTATATTTATGTAAATGATTGAAAGAAGGATTAAATGCTTTATTTTAGAAATGATTTTCGAAATTACAAGATTGAAGAAATTCATGATTTTGAATTGTTAGATAATTTTGAAAATGTGCATTATGAATATGTATCTTTTGAGTTGTGTTTTAAAGAAATACATTGCATTCATATTTATGATTTGAATTGATACGTGATTAAATTAGTGAAAGTGAATTGTTGTATGTCTTGATGTGATTTGTGAATGTGAGTGTGTCAAGTTTGACATTACGTGAAAATATGAAAAATTTGAAGAAAAGCAAGTTTTCGAAAAGTGCCTTCGGGCATTCCGACCCTTCGTTTTCGCTTATATATTAAGTGGGTTTGGTCAGGTCCTTGTGAGTCAGTGCAGTGTCTCTATTCGTTATAGCCTTCTCCCGGCTGCCCGCTAGTGGCACGGAGCTCCGAATTCGGACTCCCTTCACGGCTACACTGGACCGCAATGTGGAAAAGTGTAGTACGTTCTGTTCACAGCTGCACATGACCACTAAACAGGAATGTACAGTACGTTTTGTTTCAGACCGAACCAAACCATTCTGATATGTTACGTGTTTTGATTTGTTTCTGTGTGCTGCATTCACGTTTAAAAAAATTGAGAAAGGAAAAAAGGTGACTTTTGTTATGAAAAGTTTGAAAAATTGAAAGGTTTGGGGAAACCGTTTTGAAAAGTTACAAAATTTGAAAAATTAGCCCTTTTGGCAAAAAGCTTATGAAATTTTGATTTCTGTTTATTTGTCAATTTATAAATGTGTTATCCACGAGCTTTCGAGCTCACCCCCCCCCCCCCTTTCATCCCCATCTCCAGGTATTCGAGCAGGAGATCGGATGAAAGATAGTCAAGACGTCAATTTCGATATTTGTATAAGTTTGGATTTTAGTATGGATATGTATATGGCTTAAGATAAGTTTGGGAAAGTGTACTTGCATATAAAGTTGGGTATTGTGAATGGTCTTGAATTTGTATATGAAATTGTGTATGGTAATGATTTTGATTTAGGAATTTGTGTATGGAATTTAAGATTGAAATGTGTATTGGAATTGGACATGATTAATGTTTTGAAGTGGTTTAGATATAGGAGTGTGTTTATTTGCTGAGATCCCGGACGGAGGGTCCGGTAGATTTTGATTGATTGTGTGATTGGTTGGGGATTTAGAAGTGTGTATTTTAAACCCTTGCAGGTTTTTGGTTAAGTCAAAGGCAGTTGTTATGCTGCCGAATTTTCGTTAGAAAATAAATTGAAAAAGAAGAAAAATAAGATTTAGATGCTTAAAAGATGGAATTATGAGATTGGTATAAATGTTAAGAAGTTCGTTATGATTTGAGTGAGATAGTTTGTTATGATCTGAGTGAGATTTCTGAAATGAATAAATTTCCAAGAAAAAGGAAATTGTATGATTTGCATGAGTTTGAGTAAAAATGGTTATAAGAAAAAGAAAGAAAAAAAAATTATACTGGACTTTGGGACAGTTTGAGTCAAGGAATTCCAACGCGACGCTTTTCTCTGTTCTTTATTTCCGGATGTCGGATTTGTTTGCTTTGGGTTCGATCCGTTTCGTATCCATTTTCGATTCATATCCGATTCGTTGTGTTTCGCCATGAGATCCGATTCGTATTTTCGTTCGTTCTGTTTGCTTCGCTTTTCGATTTGCTTCCGCTTTCGTTTCGCGTTATCCGTTCGTTCTTGTTATTTTTCGTTCTGCTTTTTCGATTGGGATCCGATTCTCGGATCGGGTCCCAACATTTATGGTATCAGAGCCCAGTATTATGATCATATTTGGGCCATATGGTTAGTAAGAATGAATTTAGTGATTGTCTGAGTGAGGTTAAGAACTTTGATTGATTTTAGGCGTGTGTTAATGAACTTGAGATTTGAAGTTCATGATGGCATTATGCGATGAGAATTATAAGATGAATTTGGATGACTCGACTTTACACATTTATGAGATGAAATAAGAAATACTGGAAGGATAGGATTAAATGATATGAACGTATATCTGAAATATTTGGAGAATTAAATTGATTGTTGATTACAGTGACGAGAATCATAACCGATTTTAGGAATGTGATAATACAAATGAGATTGGAGATAAATTGATTTTGACTATGCTTATGCTTTAGAGAAAGAGGAAGTGAATCCTTGCAAGATGAGACAAATGATGGATGGTCCCTTAAGGTTCATTAAGATTCAGAAATAGTGATTAAGTTAAGAATGTATGTGATGGGAAATGGATAAGAAAGTAATTTGACTATGGTTAGGCGGATGTGTTACTTGATGACTAAGTATGAATTTCGAGGACGAAATTCTTTTAAGAGGGGGAGAAATGTTGGACCCCGATCTTTAATTGGAATTTAGAAATAGTAAATAAAATTGAATGAGTGTTTTGTTTAAGTATTATGTTATAGATGAAATTATGCTTTAAGGAAATTTCGAGAAAATAATTATGAGTTTTCAATGTATTTGATAATTGTGGAGATTTGTATGGGTTATGAAAGTTTGCTTAATGAATTGATTGAAAAGTTAGTAGAAAATCAAGAAATAAAGAGAAAAGTGAGAGAATATGAAAAATTAAGAAAGTTGACTTTTGGAGATAGAAAGTTTGACTTGAGAGTTGACTTTTTGTTTGAGGCAAAATTTGAGAAAATTGTCTTCTGGAAACTTGTAGTTTATGTCAAGAGCTTTTTGTAGCCAATAACGTTTAATATTTTTCGATATCGGAAGTGAGAGTTATGATTAGTTAAAGTTAGCTTGGAGTTTGACTTGTTGAAAAAAAAGTTGACTTTTTGATTTAGGCAAAATTCGAGAAAATGATCAACATAAAAATTGTAGCCTCTGTCGAGAGCTTTTTGTGGACATAAAGTTTGCTATTTTTTGATGTCGGGATTGAGAGATATGATTTTCCGAAGATATGATTTGTTTTGAAAATGCTATTAAGTATAGATTTGTGTGTTCTATGCTTCGAGGCCACTCGCCGTATGGATTTAGTCTGAATTGGAGTAAGTAGTCTTCATGAAAGTTTTAGATGATATTTTTATCTTTCCATTGATATAAAGTTTGCAATTTTTCGATATCGGGGGTAGGAGTTATGAGCGATTAAAACATTGGAAGTCGTTTAGGAAATGTTATTTTGGACAGAATCTTTGATTGAGTTTTTGACCTTTTTTTAGACCTAATTTGATTTTGTGTACTTCAGGGAAGTTGTAGAGCTTCCTTTGATCTTTTTATTAACACAAACTTTGTCAAATTCCGAGTTCGGGATCGAGAGTTATGATTTTTGAAAAGTTCGGTTTTGAAGTTCCGTTACTTTGTTTTTAATCCGATCCCTTTTGTAATCTTTTGCTTATAATTCCTTCATCCAACATCCGATTGATTTGATTTTCAAAGCGTTGGATTCCTAAGACAATTAATTTCATTTTCTTGAAGAATTATGATTTTTAGGAGATTAAATGGAAAGAGATTGATTGAACCTAAGTGAGAGATTTGGTTATAGGTTATAAGTTGGATAATTTTCTGAACATGGTTCGGTATTTTGCGAAATTCGGGAGCTGTACAACTCCGATTGAGTTGATTCTTAAGGCCAAATAAAATTAAGATATGGGGCTACAAATCATGTGAAGGACTCGAATTTTAATTTAGTCCCGAAGATTTTTAATTTCTGGAATTAAGATGGGTTTATGTTCAGTCTCGGATTTTGTGCAGGTCCGATAGTATTTTGGCTATAACTTCTTCGTTTTAGATCCGAATTGAGCGCCGTCAGTTGCGTTGGATTCGTATGATCGATAGGAACAATTATCTAGTAGAAAGTTTGTCCAAATTATTTTTTTTAGTTGCCCGAAACTAGGACGCAAAGCATCAGATTTTTAAAGACAGTGCAGGGGCAAACTTGGAAATAGGTCAATAAGTAAGGATAAATTGGTCATTTACCCCTCATTTTTAATGACTTGGCACCTTAAAAATCAGATGATGTCGTTGGAGAAGAGAGAATTACAAGTATTTTAGAGAAAAGAAGAACAAATAAGAAAGAAGAAGAAGAGAAGAGAAAGAAGAAGCTTCGTATATGGAGAAAGAAGAGAGAGCTTTCCATTTTTTCGAATTTTTGAAGCTTTTAGCATGAGTTTTAAGTTAGTTTCAAAGGAAAAAGATGGAAAATGAAGGAAGCTTGCTTTGGGAACCAAGAAATTTCGAAAATGAAGAAGAAAAGAGGTAAGAGAAAAATTTGAGCTTTGAGATTTTGATGAATTTTTGGTTGAGAAACATGGAAAATGATATGGGTATGTGATATATGAAGTCAATTTTGATGTATATACCTTAGGTTGTGTTTAATTTTGGATGAAAATTTGATTAAGGTTTAGGCTTAATTTTGTGATTAAGAATTTTGAGAAATTTTGGTGTAGAATTATAGAAAATAATATGGGTTTGTGGAATATGATACCAATTTTGAAGAAATTGTGAATTATGATATGAAATTTGTGTAAATTGGGTTAGGCCAATTTTAGAAATTGGGGAATTTTGAAATTGGTGGTTTAGATATCTTGAAATTAGTGTGAATTGATGAATTGTGACATCAATTTTGAAAATTAAATTATTTATGAGATTGAATTTGAGTGAATTGGTTTAGGTCAAAGTTTGAATTTGGGGATTTTAGAAATTCTTGCTTTAGAAAGCTTGGAAAAATGATAAATTTGGGTTCCCTATAATTAATTTTGAGAATTATGCAAATTATGATGTGGAATTTGGATATTTTGGCTTAGGACAATTTTAATTGAAAGAAGGAAAGAAGCAAGGATCAAATTGATGATCGGGATGAGTTCCTAGCATTAATTCGAGGTGGGTAGCGTATTTATATTTTGATTTGTAAGCTATACATGAAAGTTTGAAAATTAAAGAAAGCAAGTTTTGAAAATTTAAAGAAAGTAAAATGGATTTTGATAAATTATTGTTTATATTTATGTAAATGATTGAAAGAAGGGTTAAATGCATTATTTTAGAAATGATTTTCAGAAATTACAAGATTGAAGAAATTCATGATTTTTGAATTGTTAGATAATTTTTGAAAAATGTGCATTATGAATTTGTATCTGTTTGAGTTGTGTTTTAAAGAAATACATTGCATTCATATTTATGATTTGAATTGATACGTGATTAAATTAGTGAATGTGAATTGTTGTATGTCTTGATGTGATTTGTGAATGTGAGTGTGTCAAGTTTGACATTACGTAAAAATATGAAAAATTTGAAGAAAAGCAAATTTTCGAAAAATGCCTTCGGGCATTCCGACCCTTCGTTTTCGTTTATGTGTTAAGTGGGTTTGGTCAGTCCTCGTGAGTCGCTAATCGCCTCTATTCGTTATAGCCTTCTCCTGGCTGCCCACTAGTGGCACGGAGCTCCGAATTCGGACTCCCTTCACGACTACACTGGACCGCAATGCGGAAAAGTGTAGTACATTCTGTTCACGGCTGCACATGACCGCTAAACGGGAATGTGCAGTACGTTTTGTTTCGGACCGAACCAGACCATTATGATATGTTACGTGTTTTGATTTGTTTCGTAGCCGCATTCACGCTTAAAAAATTGAGAAAGGAAAAAGGTGACTTTTGTTATGAAAAGTTTGAAAAATTGAAAGGTTTGAGGAAACCGTTTTGAAAAGTTACAAAGTTTGAAAAATTAGCCCTTTTGGCAAAAAGCTTATGAAAAATTGATTTCTGCTTATTTGTCAATTTATAAATGTGTTATCCACGAGCTTTCGAGCTCACTCCCCCTTTCATCCCCATCTCTAGGTATTCGAGCAGGAGATCGGATTAAAGATAATCAAGACGTCAATTTCGATATTTGTATAAGTTTGGATTTTAGTATGGATATGTATATGGCTTAAGATAAGTTTGGGAAAGTGTACTTGCATATAAAGTTGGGTATTATGAATGGTCTTGAATTTGTATATGAAATTGTGTATGATAATGATTTTGATTTAGGAATTTGTGTATGGAATTTAAGATTGAAATGTGTATTGGAATTGAACATGATTAATGTTTTGAAGTGGTTTAGATATAGGAGTGTATTTATTTGCTGAGATCCCGGACAGAGGGTCCAGTAGATTTTGATTGATTGTGTGATTGGTTGGGGATTTAGAAGTGTGTATTTTGAACCCTTGCAGGTTTTTGGTTAGGTCAAAGGCAGCTGTTATGCTGTCGAAATTTCGATAAAATTTAGTATGAATATGAATTTTGGGATTAATACCAATGTATAAGAATATGGTTAAGAGTTGAGATTTGGCATGAGAAAGAATGTCCAAGAAAAAGGAAATCAGATTTGATTAATGAGAAAAGAAAAGAAAAAAAAAATTATACTGAACTTTGGGACAGTTTGAGTCAAGGAATTCCAACGCGACGCTTTTCTCTGTTCTTTATTTCCGGATGTCGGATTTGTTTGCTTTGGGTTCGATCCGTGTCGTATCCGTTTTCGATTCGTATCCGATTCGCTGTGTTTCGCCATGAGATCCAATTCGTATTTTCGTTCGTTCTGTTTGCTTCGCTTTTCGATTTGCTTTCGCTTTCGTTTCGCGTTATCCGATCGTTCTTGTTATTTTTCGTTCTGCTTTTCCGGTTGGGATCCGGTTCTCGGATCGGGTCCCAACATTACTAGAATGTCTAGATTCGATTGTTCAATTTCTTTGCTCACCAATTCCTTTGTCAATCACTTTTGTTGGGTACATATGCTTCTTCCTTGAATCACCCAATATCGTTCTTCCGATTGCACTCAAAAATTCAGACTCATTATGGGACTCACCATTGTAACTCCTGAACTCTTAAACTTTCTTGCTACAAATTTACCTCTGTCCAGCAAAACTAAATCTAAAACTTCAATTTTTTAGTAACACTTCATGTTACCCCATATTCTACTTGACATTTTTCTTTTTCATTATTCTAGCTTTGGAAACCCCAATGTCTGCACTTGGTCTGTTCATTTCAGAATTGTTTGTTCACTATTTGAGACTACACTCGACCTTTACCAGTATAATATTCATTTGTGTATGCCGTTGCATGATGTATACCTTATAGGAATCTAAGGTCTCCAAGGCTTTAAACAATTTCGATCATAACACCAATACCATTTATCAAAAACCGTTCCTCAATCATTCCTCTAACTCTTTTACTTTGCAACATTTTCAAACACATTACATCTATGATTATAGTCATTAGTTGATACCATTTGTTTACCTCGCATCAATCTCTATTGGGGTATTGTCGACTTCAACAGACATTACTCAAATATTTTATTTTATTTTATTTGGGTCCATGGTTACTTTATTTTCAATCCCTTAAAGAAGGTAACATTACTTCACGACATTTTCAGTTTCCCCTTGGAACTTCTTGTCTCTACTAATTTTCTCTTTTCATTCGATTTCTGTTAATGCACATCGACATATGCCAATGCCTATTCATTCTCTGTATTTCCATACCTTACATTCCATTTGAGTATTACGCTTCATGGTTTGGTATTATTTTATTCTTAGATCCAATTTACGATCTCCCAACATTTTTCGCAGTATCTCCCGGAAATCAATGTCAACGATACTTATTATCTCACTACGAACAATTTTACGCTATGACTTGATCGAAACATCCTTTGCACTCGGGTTCTGTGAGACATTAAACAGTTGCTTTCACAATACCTATAACCTCAGGAGTATTCCACGTGTAATGCCTGAGTCTCCTCTTGAGACATGACTCCATTTCACTTTTGATCTCGTACATACTTATTTTCGATTTGTTCCCGTCATGACCATTAGTTTTGCTACCATCATTTATACTGTTCACGCAATTCTCATCAAATAACTATTTTCTATCAAATGTCAGTTCATCTTATCCAGAAACTCATTAGTAGCTTATACTATTCAGGATTCCCCAAAACTCCTTTCCGTTTGTGCCAATCCGCGAATAGAGAAACGATGCCATAAGCGTATCCTTCTTCTTTCCTCCAATTTTGTACATATGATGCCTCATTTGAAATTGTACTTCCTTTCCTCTCTTATTTCCATGCATACTTTTCACATACGTTCCATTGTTTCACTAATCATGGTGAATTCACTATGCAATGTATACTCACAAAGGTAAATCAACCTAAATGCGACAACTCACTATCATTGTTTCATTTTCCACTTGTCATTGTACTTCATTTCACATAGTTTTCTTCTCATATCATTTACGTGCAAGCTTGACCTTTTCAGGTCATATCAACTTAACTAATACATTGTCACCTCATTACTACTACTTATTTTTTTATTTCCCTCACACAATCCATGATTATTCACATTTCTAGTACATTCGGGGATGTGTCCCCAAAACACGACAACATATTACGTTCATGGATACAGATACACTGTACCTCTATCTGTTCACCCATCCATTTACCATTTCTGTTCCATATACATATATTCACCCAATCCGAAGTTTCGATACACTATCGTGAGAAATTTCCAGTCTTTCTTTTCCCTACTATTCCCTTTATACTGATTCACAAACTCTTAGCACAATATTCGTATAACCATTTTGGTCCCAAACTCATGCGCTCATGATCATAACCGTTTCACGAGTCCATTTCAGTTCATCTGTACACTTCTGTCTCACCATTTCTACTTCTTCCTTATCTTAGAATCACTTCGCTCTTTTGTTTAAAAGTAGACCGTTATGGTACAATATTGATCTCATTACAATCTCGTTATCATCATCTATGATATCCACTAACACAAATGTAGTGAATCCATATCTGCCTGATCGGACTCTATACTTTTTGCTCATTTCCAATTGTTCCCATTTCGTCGAATATACAAGTCACAACTCTAATTACCTAATCATCTCGAACTTTTAATCCCACCTAGGCCTACTGTAACCAATATGTTTCTCATATCCACAGTGGACCT
The DNA here is from genome assembly GCA_029891385.1 of Erythroxylum novogranatense. Lineage (NCBI taxonomy): Eukaryota > Viridiplantae > Streptophyta > Magnoliopsida > Malpighiales > Erythroxylaceae > Erythroxylum > Erythroxylum novogranatense. The sequence goes on from CM057228.1 coordinate 18,599,238, forward strand.
CTCCAAGCTATAGAAACTGTCGCCGTAATATTGCCACTTTAATCCCCTGATTCATTTTGATATCATTCTTTCCTCAATCATCCCATGCTAACGTAGTCATACTTATACCACATTCCGAGTTTATAACAACAGTACAATATAAGTCTCATTATCCATTTTTTTCTTTTTTTCCCTCCTAATTGCTCATACACTTTCATGGGCACACATTCTGATACATTCTCACTTTTCTCACACTTAATCACGTAACACATGTTCACACGTAGGATTTCTACTCATGCGACTCAGACTGGGGATAAGTTGCTATGGTCTGCAACGACACGACTCAAATGCATGCAACTTAACCTATGTTTCAGACTGTGCCCAGATAAATTCGTATTGCTGGGTTCTGATACCACCTAAATGTAACACCCCACTCCCGCGTGACTCGAACCCGACATCGTTGGTGATATCCGAGTTCGTACCCCGCAAGAGTGGCATACTACATCAGTCAGTCAGACGGAACTTAGTATCAATATTTTAAAAGAAAACATTCATTCGCGCGGAAAACAGTAGACAACTTGAGCCCACGGTAAAAGGAAGCATTCTTAGTTATTACAGACAGTCAACAATAATTACAATAGCCATTAAAGGAACAAAAAGTCTTAACCATATTGGGCTCACTATAAATACAGGGCATTTTTTTACAGAGATTTTGAAATACAATTATGAGATACTAATGCAGACACGAACTGATCCCGACCTCTATCTTTCACTTGCATACAGTAGACATACTCCCGTGTCAAACGGGGTATTCTTCAAGACCTGAAAAATATATGCAAATTTTGGGTGAGTTTTGCGAACTCAGTGAGGAACCATCATCGATGGTTCGCCCAATTCATGCAACACATTAATTACATAATCATCAATGCACAGCTATTTTTAAAATGAACAGTTAAAGATATCACATAGTTGTTCTCCAGCCGCAAAACACAGTCATTTTTCAGTTGCGCATTCAAAGGTATCACATACTTGTATTTAAGCAAATCACAGTCCTTTCAGCATATCACAATTATATATGGCACTCTTGCCTTTTTCCCATTTACGGTATTCAGTCAAAATGTGTATGCAATACATATGTCACACTTTTCTATTTTTTTACAGTATTGTGACCGAGCGCTTAAACAGTAAACAGTGTACAGTAGACGCGTCTAGGGAGTAAGAGAGCCCTCTGGGTATGCACTATCTCCCTTCGAGCTCACGGCTCTTTTTTTCAGTATCAGTGGCAACTCTGGTCACAACTGTTGTTATTATCCATTTATGCATTTGTGTATGACATGCACATGCCTAATTTAACAGTCCATATAAACCAGTTTACTATAGTAGAGGCAACAAAATGAAACACAGTATAGCAAGCAATTAATCACATCACAATTAAGCAGTAACGGTACAATCAATTCATGTATCACAGTTTCACACAGTGGAAACCAGTCAGTTCACAAAATCACGAACATATATACTTCTATGTCAAATCTTCCAATTCATCGGACCCTCAGTCCGGAATCCAGTCATAAACAAAACACAATTCCCGCCATTATTCCCCACATTGGACATATAATAATTGAATGAACCATCTAGGTTACTCACCTGCATTCGAGCTAATACCGAAGTCTCAAGGACATCTGTGGACCGACGCCCAAATGTGCCTCTATACCGCCATAAAGATGCAATGATTACCAAAATCCAATCGAAATATTTCGAATGCACATGTAGCGCTTAAATGTGTACAATGCATGTTCATGATTTTCCCGGCCCTAAATCCAAATTTTCAATCACAAAAATTCGTCTAAAAATTAGAAATCTAACGACACTGACAATACTCAATTCGGACCTTTATATGTCCACAAATAAATAAAACAGTGACTAAAGAACCATTACCCGGGTCCACGTCAATTTCCCGTCCAAAAATTCCCAAAAGAACACAAAAATCAAATCAAACAATTAGTATATATATATATATATATATATATATATATATATATATATACCTTGTCTTTTTCCTATTTTCAAAATGAAATTCGAACACCTATAACTCTTTGCACACAATTCAGAAAATTACAACCCATATGTCATTGGAAAGATCATGAAAACCTCTACAAGTTTTATGAAGACCATAAAAATCAACTTCGCCCCTAAAGGTGTCAAAAATTCAATCGAAGCTACTGCCCAGTAAATGCCTCTCAAAACAGTACAGGATTTTGCAAAATCCATAACTTTCCAGTTCCTCAGTCAAAAATTACAAAATAAATGCCCAAAGAAAGATCAAAATGTTTTCTACAACTTTCCTAAACAACTTGAAATAAAATTAAATTGCTAACTAGGTCAAACAATTCAACAAAGAATCTGCCCATTGCAATTACCCAAATCTGGACAGCAATTTTCTAACAAGCATAACTCCTTGCACAAATATCAAAACAAATCACTACCTTATATCACTGGAAAGATAAAACATCATACTTCCATTTTCATGAAGAGCTTAAAAGCCAATTCCATCTCTAACAAGCTCAAAACTGTCATGCAAGTGACTGTCCTGATCAGCAGTCAATAACCTAACTTAGGTTCAGTTTTTACAAATTCATTACTCCCAAATATGATATCCAAAAATAACATGCTATATGCCATTTTCAAGCTAATTGTTTCCTCTACAAATTTCCAGAAGATCACCTGAGCCAATTCAAATCACAAAAATCTCTAAATTTGCTTCCAAGTAGAATGCTCACAAAATCTACACTTAGGCTAGGTTTCACCAAAATGTACAAAACCAGTCAATAGTCAACAGTTCATATCTCCCAATATACATATCTAAAAATTACAAAATCAGTGGCAATGGAAAGCTAACTTGATAGGCTTCAACTGTAATTAAGAACATTTCACCAATTACTTCTAAATTAATCTAGAAAAATCATCAAAACAATTAGGTCATCAATCCGGGTACTGTTCACACAGTCCACAACAGTACAGTATTTTTCCAAAGAGCATAACTTCCCATTCCCTTAGCTAAAATTTACAAGATTTACGTCAAAAAGTAAGAGCAAAACATGTTCTACAACTTTTATCACCAACTTGTAAGCAAATTCCTTCTCTACCTAAGTCAAACTTTCACATGAAGGTTGCTGCCCTGTTTCACAGTATCAACAGATTGCCTTTACCACATCCACACTTTACAAGGTTATAACTCCTTATACATAGGTCCAATGTTTTTCAAACTTTCCAAAACTCTAATTAACACATAACTTTACATTTCTTCTTTTATAACCATGATCTAATTCGGTCATTAAGGGCATTCAAATCTTCCATTTACAATCAGCTTTAACATGCAGTCACAGGTTGGACCCTGTCTGACTAAAAACCTTATAACTCATTCATTTCACATCCAATTAAGGTGATTCCAAGTTTCATTTTTCAATAACTCATATGGCTATCACACAGACAAAGCCGGTTTGAAAATAATTTAAATTTGATTTATTGGGATTTTTTACAAGCCTGACCTGGTTCTGTTCTCTTCTATATCAATAAGGTTAGGAACAACCTTCACTTATTTGGACATATCTAACAGAATCCTCATCCAATTAAAATTTCCTCTCAACAAAACTTAGATGACACATTCTTGAACATTTCGTAAGAAGACCTCATCATCCAATTCTACCTCTACGGTCCTCAAACAATTAACTTTCAGTTCTTATTTCAATCTCGCTGGTGTTCTGAACCAGATTCAATTAGGGGCCTATTACTCTTATTTAGCTCACCTTAAAATCGTGGAAAAATTCATGGAGATAGTAGACATCTATATCTACAACTTCTATGTTTTGAGTTTCTCTAGATTCACAAGTTAAACAGCTCAAACAAATTAAACAAAGGGAGCCACGAATCTGTCTTTGAAATCTCAAAACATCCCAACTCAAATTAATCATCATTTTTTTGTTCAAATTAACCATGCAATTAACCTTAGGTAACATCACAAGTAACTATAAACCATCATCTAAAAATATGATTTACCTAATGAAGCTTCCAAGCTTCAATCCTCCAAGTTTCTCCCAAATCTCTACCTTCCACTCACACCCTTCCACAATCACCATCATAGAAAGGAGGGGAGCACTTCAAGTAGAGGAAGAGTAGCAAGGATAAGCAAAACAAATCAAAAAAAGAAAGAGGGAGAAGGAGGCTACGACCATGGAGGAGGAAGCTTCAAGAAATGTCTCCTTTTCTTTTCAAGTGTGCAAGTGTCGTGGAAGAGTAGCCTAAGCAATTCATGCATTAAGACACTTGTCATGTTTAAAGAGGAAATGACAAAACTAATTCATATTCTTTAATAAAGGCAACACTAATAATAAAATCTTTAAACCATTCAATTCCAATGGCTCCAATTACAGTCCCAAAATAATGTACCCAATATTGTAGTGCCATTGGATAGTAATTTTCGATACCAAAAATCAATCGGTTCGCCACTTGGCAATTTTTTCGGTCCGGAAATTTTCTCCGGAAAAGTCCAGAAAAATTTCTAAAATTCCCTTAAAATATACAACACACAAAAACTTACTCCAATAAATTTTTCAAACACAATTTCCACATTATTCACTATAAAATTCCATTTAGACCCAATACTGGGAAATAATCATGAATGCATGTACAGTTATTTTTCATGTGCAAAAATTCATTATTCACCAATACCAGTATGCATGGAAATTCCTAATAAGTCCCAATTACTCTCATCCTTTGCTAAATTACGATTTTACCCTTCCCGTCGGGGGTGGGATGTTACAATTAGTCATTTAAGGACATAAGGAAAATTTGAGTGATATCTGTTGAAATTAATAATACCCAATAGCATTATGATATTGAAGATTTAAATGATCCAAGCAAAATTGTATCAATTAGTGACTGTGATCATAAATGGTATTTTGAGTGTGTTTGAAAAGTACAAAAGGACGTTTTGAATATTTGAGCAATATGACACTGATGATAATAATATCATTTGGATTTGGAGATTATAAATTATATAATGAAGTTCCACATCAGAGATTAAGATACAATCTGTTGTAATAGTATAACGTGATTTTTGTATGCATAAAGACAATTAAGGTCTTATAGGTTGATTTTGATACATGGTTTAGAATCGCTTTGATAGAAATCGCTTTGAAGTCTTGGAGACATTAGATGTACAAAGTCATTTCTGGAATGTGCAAAGAAGTGCTACACTGGTGACGGTGGTGTGTAATCTGACACATTGAATAGACAATTCTATAATGAAAGAGTGCAAAGTCATATATTGAGGTTACCAAATCTAGTATAATGTAGGGTGCAAAATGTTGAGTGGAATATGGGGCAAAATGAAGTGTTGTTAGTTATATTAAAATTTAAGATCAATTCTACTGGAAAGAAGTAAGAAAACCTAAAAGCTAAGGATTCAAAATTGTGAATCCCATAAAAGAATTGCAAACGAATCTGAACTTTCAAGTGAAAATGGAAGAATGATATTTGGTGATCGAAATAAAAAGTATGTGTACCTGATAAAGATGATTGAGCAAAGAAAGTGTTAGAGAAGCCTAAGTAACAACCTAAGCTAGACATCCTAGTAGGAATATGCTAAGATTGTATTTTAGCTGCTGAGGATGGAGAAACAAGTGGTTGGATGTTTGAACTACCAACAGTTTTAACTGTTGGCAATATGTTTGAAGCTTATACTTTTGAGTTCATAGGAAGACGAGATTGAGGTATAATTTAAAATTGATTGCAGGCATTACAATTGTGACCATAGTGGCATCATTAAAACACGGTATGGGGCATTGTATGACAGAAGGGTGGTCATTCACCCTTACTTAGAGATGAAGAGGGCCTAAAATGGTATAAGGCCATAATAAATGTGAGATATTGTTAGTGAGGGAGATGAATCTAAAATAGGAGTAAAGTGACTCAAGAAAGACTAATGAGATAAGTGGATCAACATCAAAGTTATGAAATACTTCTGAGAGTGTCAAAATGCCAAGGTGTGTTTAGATAGAGATAAAGGTGTGAACAGGTTAAGGAAAAAGGAGGAACTAAGCCCGACATAAATTGGTCCATATGAAACTATTGTGAGAATAGGACCATGGATTTATGAGTCTGTATGACCAATAAAAGATGTTTCGGATTCACGCAGTGTTAAATGGATATGTTTAGGAAATGTTGTTATGATATGGTATATGTATTATTGAAACTGGAAGTGAAAAATTGGATTAATATGAGATATTAAGGAACTAGTTAAGATAGTGAGTAACAAAGTAAATGATTGAAAGATCTAGTGAGTCTATCGACTGTGGTCAACTAGGTGAATGTATTCGAGTAATGAGGTTACATGGGAAATGGAGGATCATATGAGGAAATAACACCCCTGCCTTGTTGATCAATCAGATATAAATTTTGAAGACGAAATTTCTTTTAAGGAAGGAAGAATTGTAAAATCTCGTTACCCATGTTAAGGCAAAATCAATAGATGAGAGAGATTGTTGAGGAAGTAGGAAACACATTTCATGCTCATGCATAATATGGCGTATGTAGCATCCCACTCCTGTAAGACCCGAACCCGATATCGATGGTGATATCCGAGCCCGTGCCTCACGAGGGTGATATGCTAGATCAGTAGAAACCGTTCAAATACTTAGAATGACATTTTTATTTTTTTGAAAACAATCTCGTGCGCGGAAATCAGTAACCATATTGGGCCCACTTTAATACGAAAACATTTCGATCAAAACATAATTTCAGTAATCACATTACAATAAAACATTTATCAATTTGGTCCCTTTACAATGACAGTACTATTCTGCAGAAATTGCAGAAATACAAATTCTATACAAGAACAGAACGATACTAATGCAGACGTGAACTGATCCCGACTTTAAACTCTGACTTGAAAGCGGTAAACATACTCTCGTATATCCAACGGGGTACTCTTCGATCCCTGAAAATATTTGCAATGTTGGGTGAGTTTGCAAACTCAGTGAGAAACCATCATCGATGGTTCACCCAACTCATGCATATCGCAAGCAATACACAGTTTCAGTCAATTACACATTCAATATCCTCATATAACAATTATCAAACAAAATAGAAGGCATGAAATCCTTTTTCCTATGTTCACGATTTAATCCATACACATAAAAGTTGCACACATAATCATTTCCCATTATTTTCCATTTTTATTCTAGGTTGTGACTGAGCGCTTTAACAGTGAATAGTATTCAGTAAACGCGTCTTAGGGGGAGAAGAGCCCTCAGGGAATGCACTTCCACCCTTCGATATTTCCCGCTTTGGCATGGTAGCCACCCTTACGATTTTGCTTCGCCCTTACTCGAGGGATGCAAACGCGTCTTCCCCTTTCGGGCTCAATAAACAGTAATCGCGTCTTAGGAAGTAGGAGAGCCCTCTGGGTATGCACTACTTTCCACGCATCAGTAAGGATAGGAGAGCCCTCTGGGTATGCACTAATCCCTTTCGAGCTCAAGGCTCTTTTTCAGTGATCGAGCTTGTAGCTCTCAGTAGCAGCTCCAGTCATAACCATTATTAATCAATCAATTATGGAATTTCATTTATCACAATTTTAAGGCGTTTCGCCTTTTTCTCAGTCTATGCTCAATCATATGTATATGCAATGCACATGTGACACTTTCCATTTTATTACGTTGTTGTGACCGCGTATACCGAATCGTCCCAAGGATTTGGCGGGCACATTGCGCTGAGCTCGTGGCTCAATACATGGGCCCGAATGCCTCGTACGCTGAGCCGTTGGCTCAAATACGTTGGGCTCAAAGCCCTGTGCGTTGAGCTTAAAGCTCTGAAATACGTTGGCTGCTCCGGTCACAACTGTCATTATCTTATCATACTTTTATGCATGAAATGCATATGTTCCAATTTGCTAAATAACACATGCCCGATTCGCATTTAATAACACACATATAACACTTCAATAACAAATTCTCAATACTTCGGACACCTATGGTCCGAAACCAATCACAATCATATACATAGCCCTCCATCTTTTCCTCATGGCATAAGTGCACAATATTAAACACATAAAGGTTAAGAAACCAACTAGGTTACTCACCTGCACTTCCGAGCTACTGCCTGGAAGTCCCAGCAATATCCGTGGAATATCGTTCCATCGATGCCTCTATAACAATCAAATAATCATTCATTACTAAATGCACAATCAGAATAAATCAATAATGCACATGTCCGAAATAAAGATGTACGATGCAAGTTCATGACCTTCCCGGCACTAATTCCCAATTTCCACTTTCTGTAGTCAAAATCTAACTTTTCACTCAATTGATCAATAACGATTCATTTCATTTCAATGACACGTCATAGAACTCCACCAATTTCAATTCTAACATTTAGTCAATTTACCAAGTCATACTCATTTGGATATTCTCAAGAAAACCTCAAAGTCTTACAATTATACTTCAATTATCATGAAACAATCCTTAGGTTGCAATAAAAACATATCCTCAATCTTCTTTCAAATTGGAATTCAAACATTCATTCTTCATATCAATTGTAGACCTCTTTCTCTAGATCATAACGAATCAAACATCACTTCATTTGGAGGTCTACACCATAAATTATGCCCCAAAAATAAAACCAAATCAATTTAGAAATGTATCCCTCGCCGCGACCAAGGAACGCTCGTCGCGGTGTCTGGAATCACTCGCCGCAACATCAAAGCGCGCTCGCAGCAGCGAACAACTTCTTCGGGCTCGCCGCGACGTATAAGGAAGGGCTCGTCGTGGCGTAGATTAACACGCTCGCCGCGACGTCCAACCATTCTCACCGCGGCGAGTAGCTGTTTGCTCGTCGCGACGAGGCCCATCTGCACACATCGCGACGTGCGGGGCTCCGATCGTCTTCTCCGATGAATTTTTCCCATTTCTCTCACTAAAAACCTCCATAACTCACCCATAACTACCCCAAGCTTTAACATTTAAACTCATCAATGCATAATAAAAACAATAAAACAACATTAAACCCATTTTACTTACCAATCAAGCATCCGATCCTCAAATCTTCCGAAATCTTCTCCCACTCTTAACACCTATGGCTTACTCACAAAACCTCCACGATCCTTCATCTTTTCAAGGATTAGAGTTGATCTCAAAAAATAAGAAAGGAGCAAGCAAAATCTTGAAGGTGGGGGATCGAAATCAACGAAGGGGGAGGAGAACGAATCGTGCCCTAGGAGGAAGGAGAAGTGATTTTCTCCAAAATCAAAACCTAAAGCATTTAAAAGGTTTACAACCTATCAAACTTAATTACTAGACACTTGGCAATTCCTCAACACATTAAAGCTCATTTTCTTTCCAATTTCATTTCTAGTCTAGGATATCTCCAAATTTCAATGGCTCAACATTTTCATTCCAAAAGTCATAAATCTAAATTTTCCATTGCCATTGGACAGTTATTCAATACTATACAGTCAATCAGTCCGTCACTCGGAGGATTTTTCGATCCAGACTTTTTCTCCCGAATTTCCAGAAAAATTCCTAAGGGTCATTATCAATTGACGGTCACTCTAAAACATTTCCAATTCAACTATTCAGACCCAAATGTTCCATAATTCTCAATAAATCATAAATCATATCATTTTCACAAATCCCATCATAATCACAAATAATTGCTAGAAAAATATCATGAATGCATGTACCTACATGTGCATGTGTCAATTGACTCATTTCTCTAAAATTAGAGGTCAAAATAAATGTTCAATTCAAAATATGCAATGCAAATTACTAGCCTGTCCTAATTGACTAATTTACCCTTCCCATCGGGGATGGGATGTTACAATTCTCCCCTCCTAACAAAAATTTCATCCTCGAAATTTTATATACGATTAATCAGAAAAGCAGGGGGAAATGTTCGATCGATTATATACTGTTTCACATTTATTGCACTACATGACCAAATTCTGCCAAATAACTGAAATCAATACAATCGATCACCTTTTTTATCTTTCTCAAATTTTACACTGTCTTAACTGTTTCTTCATGATTACTCGCAATTCTTCACTTTCGGTGTCAATAACACATATATCAAATCATCACAATACTTCCTAATCCTGTCCAAGTAACACTTTGCGAATCCGAATCATCTTTTAGGTTTTTAGACTTACTTACCAATCTAATCACACCCCAATCACATAGAGGCCACTTATAACAAATTTAATTCTCCAATTTACACACTTATCTTCATCTAAGTGCATCTAAGCCGTAGCAATACACTTCAAAGCATTTCATTTATCGCTTATCAGATTACATCTCTTTAGGGTTAAAACACTAATCTCATAAGATTCTAATAACCTCGATATAATCAACTCGACTCGTTGTTATTAACTTGGATTTCTTAACCCGTATTACAGATTCATTTCAATCAATCATGGATTTCGACTATTGAATGGTATCACCAATAAAACAATTAATATACCCACAATCAATCTGGACTAAACCTCAATTTCATGTCTCAATAATTTCTAAAGGTATCAGTTTCACATTTATCTCCAGCAATCAAGTCTATTGGATTATCACGCATATAATCATTCGATTTCATAGTCTAAACCCTCTATTACTCTTTCAATGAATTCTTACTAGAACATAAAACTTCAATTGTTCCTTGTGTTTTCTCTAACAGTTTCTTTAGTGGGTATTACCCATACTTCTTAATTAAATCCTAAAATATCATTTTCTTAAAAATTGGATTCGTTTTCAATTCCTCGATAAGGTTCGCATATTCTAAATCCTCCATTCGGGTTTTGGCCAATCCTTTTTATACACATTTGATTTGGAATTCCAATAGCTAATAATACTTTCTTTTTGCCCCTTTGCTAGCTTGACAATTGGCACTCCGAATTACACTAGGTTTAATAACCGTATCGCCCAGAAATTAATCTTCTGCCATTACATTTTCTGTTTAATCCATTTAATTGCATCACTAACTTAATTTTGAAACACTCAATCACTTAATCCTTTTCAATTCTTTCAAATTCTGAAATACCTCAATCGCTATCGATTTGCATATTCATAGACATATTCAAAACTATTTCTATACGAATAAAATCTCCAAACTTTCAAAGCAATACCTAGAATAAAAAATTTCAAGTCATCAATCACAAAGCAGCCCATGAGATTATACTTGTACCTATGCACATCAAACCTCTTTACACTATTTCAATAGATTGCATCATAACCCTTACTGGGACATTTCGTTAAATATTGCAAAATCTCCAATTTAACGTACTACCATCAAAACTCGAATTGTAAATATCTCAAATGTCTCTTTTCACAATCACCAGTCATATAATTCATACGTTCTTTCTCAATCAATTATGTCAATTAGCTAAGACCAGAAAACCTTTAACAACTTCTGGACGTATCCAGCATACAGCTAGTTCGAATAACTCCAAATCTCGTATACATATGTCCCTTGCAGTTTTCGCATTTCATCATTATCTCTATCGTCATTAAGTCTCCCAATGTGCCAGGTTCGAATACTAATTCATCCACAATTTATTTGATCAAACTAAGATTCACTTTTATGAAACTTTCATGATATGAAATTTCCTCAACTATGCTAACTATTCTTCTTCACTCTCCTAATGCATTTGATGTATCATTAATGATCATATTCACTTTCCAATCTAAATACAATTGAAACCCTTTACTCTTCGGTAGCATAATAAATTCCTTATACCCTTGATTGACTTTCCTAACTCTTTAAAAATCGAATTTCTCCAATGAGGAACAATTCTCTTATACTTTCTCAGATTCATAATAACATATGCTGACACATATTCTCTTACATTAGTTTCTCTGCATACTTCAATTTATTTCCATCATTACAAACTTGAGTTGCTAACACATTCACCAAATCCACTTATACTTTTCGAACATTTTTACACAATTATTTGTGAACCAGTATTCTCCTCAATTTCGCAGATAATGTCTCCTCAATGATCAATAATCCTATTACCCAGCCAGATTCTTTGCACTAACATAGTGCATACTTTTTCAGTAGCAAATTCTGTCTCATACGCTTGAGTCTCCGCTAGGATTAGGACTCCCATAATGACTTTTAATTCATTTTAGATTTATCTCAGATTTGTCCTTTCATTGATAATTCTTTCAATTGAATCATTTGATCGACTTAACTCAAGTCAGGGAAATTCTTCTTTGAAAGAAGATTTCTTGCTACTTCCATCAATACCGTTCATGGAATTCCTAATCATCAACAGTCGTCTCATCTCTTGTCAGCCAATCACAATGCCTTAGGAAATCGATTTTAGTTCTAACTCATAATATCCCATGCAGATCAATTATGCCATGATCAAGTCCTTAACATATAACAATTTCCATTCATTCCCAAGTGATCACTATAAGCACTTTCATTTCTTATTCTAACTCAAATTGAACTTCGAACTATAAGAACTATAACTAACAATTATTCACCAACTCACAGATGACTTCCGATATCATTACCACACATATGAGACAAATAAGCTTAATATTTTCACTTGTTATGGGGCTCCTATTATCAGATGTGCATTCACATAGGCAAATCAACTGAACCTAGCCAACTTTTTCATCTATCATTTTCATTGTTTCACATTTCAATCTTTTCACTACCTCATCATACCCATGTATTTTCATACTCAAATCAATATCATAAATGTACAATCATCCTCGCTTCCCCACTAGCATATTCTAGTCATAAACCCTTATTCAAAGACTCCCATCACAGTAATCAAACCCAATTGTAGCTTCTACAGATCATGGAACATTTTAATTTCATCCACTTTGCTTATACACTTTCAATCTTGCCATTTCTAACACCTCACTATTTTCCTCTATCAATCCACAATTCTAACTTCATATCTATCCCACATTTAAGGATATACTCAGGTATAACACGGCTATTGTATTTCATAATATATCCATCAGTACCAATACACTAAATCTTCATTTGTCAAATCGAAACATACACCTTTTCTTAATTCACGATATCCACAACTTCCATTTATCACTTTCCAACATATCATCATTTTCCTCACTATTTCTAACCACTTAAACAATTGATACAGGCTCACGCATGTGACTCATATGCTAGACTGGGGATCAGTTATCACTGTCTACCGTGACATGACTTAAATGCAGGTAACTTGACCCATATTTCAGAATGCCCATGAAGTATTGTACTTCTAGGCTCTGATATCACAAATGTAGCATCCCACTCCCGCAAGACCCGAACCCGATATCGATGGTGATATCTGACCCCATGCCTCACGAGGGTGGTATGCTAGAGCAATCGAAACCGTTCAAATACCTAGAATGATATTTTTATTTTTCTGGAAACAATATCGTGCGTGGAAATCAGTAACCATATTGGGCCCACTTTAATACGAAAACATTTCGATCAAAACATAATTTCAATAATCACATTACAATACAACATTTATCAATTTGGTCCCTTTACAATGACAGTACTATTCTGCAAAAATTGCAGAAATACAAATTCTATACAAGAATAGAACGATACTAATGCAGACGTGAACTGATCCCGACCTTAAACTCTGACTTGCAAGCGGTAAACATACTCCCGTGTATCCAATGGGTACTCTTCGATCCCTGAAAATATTTGCAATGTTGGGTGAGTTTGCGAACTCAGTGAGAAACCATCATCAATGGTTCACCCAACTCATGCATATCGCAAGCAATACACAGTTTCAGTCAATTACACATTCAATATCCTCATATAACAATTATAAAAAAAAATAGAAGGCATGAAATCTTTTTTCCTATGTTCACGATTTAATCCATACACATAAAAGTTGCACACATAATCATTTCCCATTATTTTCCATTTTTATTCTAGGTTGTGACTGAGCGCTTTAACAAAGGAATGATTCAAGAACGCGTCTTAGGGGGAGGAGAGCCCTCAGGGAATGCACTTCCACCCTTCGATATTTCCCGCTTTTGCGTGGTAGCCACCCTCACGGTTTTGCTTCGCCCCTACTTGAGGGATGCAAACGCGTCTGGCCCTTTCGGGCTCAGTAAACAGTAATCGCATCTTAGGAAGTAGGAGAGCCCTCTAGGTATGCACTACTTTCCATGCGTCAGTAGGGATAGGAGAGCCCTCTGGGTATGCACTAATCCCTTTCGAGCTCGAGGCTCTTTTTCAGTGATCGAGCTTGTAGCTCTCAGTAGCAGCTCCAATCACAACCATTATTAATCAATCAATTATGGAATTTCATTTATCACAATTATAAGGCGTTTTGCCTTTTTCTCAGTCTATGCTCAATCATATGTATATGTAATGCACATGTGACACTTTCCATTTTATTACGTTGTTGTGACCGTGCGCTTGAACTGTCCCTTTGACGGGCACATTGCGTTGAGCCTGTGGCTCTGAATACATTAGGCCTGAATGCCCTGGTACATTGAGCCAGTGGCTCTGAAATACGTTGGGCTCGAAGCCCTGTGTGTTGAGCTTAAAGCTCTGAAATACGTTGGCTGCTCCGGTCACAACTGCCATTATCTGATCATACTTTTATGCATGAAATGCATATGTTCCAATTGCTAAATAACACATGCCCGATTCGCATTTAATAACACACATATAACACTTCAATAACAAATTCCCAATACTTCGAACACCTATGGTCCGAAACCAATCACAATAATATACATAGCCCTCCATCTCTTCTGCATGGCATAAGTGCACAATATTAAACACATAAAGGTTGAGAAACCAACTAGGTTACTCACCTGCACTTCCGAGCTACTGCCTGGAAGTCCCAGCAATATCCGTGGAATATCGTTCCATCGGTGCCTCTATAACAATCAAATAATCATTCATTACTAAATGCACAATCAAAATAATTCAATGATGCACATGTCCGAAATAAAGATGTACGATGCAAGTTCATGTTCTTCCCGGCACTAATTCCTAATTTCCACTTTCTGTAGTCAAAATCTAACTTTTCACTCAATTGATCAATAACGATTCATTTCATTTCAATGAGATGTCATGGAACTCCACCAACTTCAATTCTAACATTCAGTCAATTTACCAAGTCATACTCATTTGGATATTCTCAAGAAAACCTCAAAGTCTCACAATTATACTTCAATTATCATGAAACAATCCTTAGGTTGCAATAAAAACATATCCTCAATCTTCTTTCAATAATTAAAATCTTTTAAATTGGAATTCAAACTTTCATTCTTCATATCAATTGTAGACCTCTTTCTCTAGATCATAACGAATCAAACATCACTTCATTTGGAGGTCTACACCATAAGTTATGTCCCAAAAACAAAACCAAATCAATTTAGAAATGTATCCCTCGCCGCGACCAAGGAACGCTCGCCGCAGCGTCTGGAATCCCTCGCTGTGACGTCAAAGTGAGCTAGCCGTGGTGAACAATTTCTTCGGGCTTGCCGCGACGTATATGGAAGGGCTCGTCGAGGCGTAGATTAACACGCTCGCCGCGACGTCCAACCATTCTCGCCGCAGCGAGTAGCTGTTTGCTCGTCGCGACGAGGCCCATCTGCACACATCACGACGTGCAGGGCTCCAATCGTCTTCTCCGATGAATTTTTCCCATTTCTCTCACTAAAAAACCTCCATAACTCACCCATAACTACCCCAATCTTTAACATTTAAACTCCTCAATGCATACTAAAAATAATAAAACAACATTAAACCCATTTTACTTACCAATCAAGCATCCGATCCTCAAATCTTCCGAAATCATCTCCCACTCTTAACACCTACAACTTACTCACAAAACCTCCACGATCCTTCATCTTTCCAAGGATTATAGTTGATCTCAAACAATAAGGAAGGAGCAAGCAAAATCTCGAAGGTAGGGGATCGAAATCAATGAAGGGGGAGGAGAACGAATCGTGCCCTAGGAGGAAGGAGAAGTGATTTTCTCCAAAATCAAAACCTAAAGCATTTAAAAGGTTTACAACCTATCAAACTTAATTACTAGACACTTGGCAATTCCTCAACACATTAAAGCTCATTTTCTTTCCTATTTTATTTCTAGTCTAGGATATCTCCAAATTTCAATGGCTCGACATTTTCATTCCAAAAGTCATAAATCTAAATTTCCCATTGCCATTGGATAGTTATTCAATACTATACAGTCAATCAGTCCGTCACTCGGAGGATTTTCCGGTCTGAACTTTTTCTCCCGAATTTCTAGAAAAATTCCTAAGGGTCATTATCAACTGACGGTCACTCTAAAACATTTCCAATTCAACTATTCAGACCCAAATGTTCCATAATTCTCAATAAATCATAAATCATATCATTTTCACAAATCCCATCATAATCACAAATAATTGTCGAGAAAATATCATGAATGTATGTACCTACATGTGCATGTGCCAATTGACTCATTTCTCTAAAATTAGAGGTCAAAATAAATGTTCAATTCAAAATATGCAATGCAAATTACTAGCCTGTCCCAATTGACTAATTTACCCTTCCAATCGGGGATGGGATGTTACAGCGTACACATACATATGAATAGTAAATTTTCCTACACATAAAAATAATTGTACATGCATTCATTGACAACTTCCGGGTATGAGTTATGATAAGGAAAGATTTGGAAACAAAAGTGGTGGTTCATCTAGAAAATGTTCACTGAGTATGTTTGGTATGTTAGTCATAACTTTTTCTCTTGTTATCTAAATCAAAAGATTCTTTGTTTGGATTTAACTAGAAACATATGGGTACATTTCTTATGGAGATATCGAATTTCAATTCTATGTCTAAGAGCCTCTAAAGTTATCATGATGTGAGAACTGAGTGAAGTCTATAAATTGCATGGAGTTTAGGGCTTAAACATTTTACAGTTTTCAAAAGGTAAGTAGTGAATAAATCCTTTAGAGTAGGGGATTTATGAAAGAGAGTTGATGAATTACTTTCATCTACCTATAAATGGCCTTTATGAAAGTCATAGATCTTTCTGATATCTTTCCAACAATATATAGTATGAAAACTTAGACATGTGAGCTGAAAGTTAGGGTCCTTGTGATTGAGCCCAAGCTTATCTTATTAATTGGCTACACTTTTACTATTCTTAATATACTTTTTGACTCTTAATTTGTGATTTTTGTGCCTTAATTAGTCCCTTGTAGTGAGCTTACATTTTATACAATTTGATAGTAAAATTGTCACAAATTGACATTAATTTCATCATAATTTTTCCAAGGACAATTGATACTGCAAATTATTGTTTGATATTGAAGGGGACAAAGAGAGTCAAAAGTTTGAGAAGAAGTCTGCACACCGCGACTTAATACAAGCAGCACGCCGCGGCAAGCATCCAAAAAGTGCACGCCGCGACGCCAATCAAGTAACACGTCGCGGCGAGCAATCCAGGAAGACACGCCGCCACGTCTAAAAATCATCTCGCCGCGGTGAGCAGACAAATATCCGGACTTCATTTGGAAAGATCTCTCACTATACCGACCCGACCCGTATCCATCGTTTAAAAGCCTTGCTATTTTTAGGTCAAAGAGAATGGATATCTTTCAGAGACACTTTGGAGGCAGCGGACGATTATCTCTTCCACCATCATTTTTCATTTTTCTCATCTTCGACCATCACCATCATCTCTACACCACCACCAGTATCCACTGCAACCATGGGTGACGTCCAATCTTCAACAGTTGTGAGAGAGTCCCGAGTCATCCGTAGCTAAACCACATTTCCTCTTGAAGATGTAGCATCGGGTTGAGTTCACCGGTTCTAAAAAGGGAGTTAATCTTACATCGTCAAGTTTAATTATGGTGTTGTAAATTCCTAAGTTAGGGTTTACTTCTTGTAGTTAGATTAGCTTGGTTATAGTTTAATCCAGTGTTGAACGATGTCTTGTGTTATGGATTGGTTAATGTAGAACTTCGATGCTCAATATATGAAGTCTCATATATGTCTTTTGGTGATTGTGTTAACCCTCTTTATCTGCCTAGTTGTGTTTGATATTGAGATTGTGCTTGAGCCAATTGACCAATTGCATTAACTTGTCAATTTCACACACTAAGATGCATTTAACAAGGTTTTGGTTAACGGAGTTCGTTGATTAAAACCTTGGACTTAAAGAATCCCTCAAGGTTCTAAGGCTTAAGAGCACTTAATGGAATCTTGAGAAATGGAGTTCATTGATCAAGATCCTGGACTTGAGGAGAAGTCTTTAAGGCTGTTATTTGAAAACTTGGTGAATTTCACTTCCCGAAAATTGTTTTGAACCATGATAGCCTACGCTCATTTTCAAGAGGATTTATTATCATTTGCTTATTACTCAAATTTTCAATTCAATTTACTTCTAAAAAAATTCAAAAATATACTTTTTATACTTTGTCCTTCAATGTAGTTAAATTTCCTTAGTTCTTTTTAATGACCAAAACCCCCATTTTATGAACTTTAATTGCAATTTTGACAATTAGGCTAGCTTAGACCTTTTTTCACTTGGTTCCAATTAAGTGAGACGACCCGAGGTTGCATCCTGTATTGCAATCCTTGGAATTTTTATTTTTGACGAGGTTTCCAAGGGATTGATCTTTAGATCGATATGAAGAGCCGCGATCACCTTGTAAGGGGAGATGTTCGAAAGCAAAGTTGTTCCTTCTGAATTTCACTTCTTCTTAGTTTTGCTTCTTCTGTGTTACTTTTCATGAACTCCTTCTGTGTTACTATTCATGAACTCCTTCTGTATTTCTATTCATAAACTTCTTCTATGTTACTGTTCATGAACTTCTTCTATGTTACTATTCACGAACTTCTTCTATGTTACTGTTCATGAACTTCTTTTGTGTTTATGTTCATGAACTTCTTTTGTGTTTTATTCCTTCCGAGTTTTACTTCTTTTATGTTTTGCTAACGCGTCTTCTTCTGTGTTTTGCTGACGAATCTTCTTCTGTGTTTTGCTGATGCATCTTCTTCTGTGTTTTATTGACACGTCTTCTTCTGTGTTTTGCTGACGTGTCTTCTTCTGAGTTTTTACTTCTTCTGAGTTTTGTTTCTTTTGAGTTTTACTTCTTCTGTCTTTCTTCGCCTGGCCATAACTTCTTCTATAGGAGTCCAAATGAATTGATTCTTGAACCATTGGACTCGTAAGACATTACCCTACATCCCCACCTAAAATTTTAGCTATCTGAAATGAATTAAGAAAGATTGAGTGAAAAACGTGAGACGGGTACAGTGAGTGTACTCTTCAGTAATATGAACTAGGGTTATTCCACTGAACGTACTTCAGTATTTTGAGTATATCTAGACCTGTAAGAATCCAAATGAGACGATTGTTGCTTTGGAGTGAACTAGAGATATAGGCCTAAAATTGTCTCAAGAATTATAATTTTGATTCTATCTATAAGATATTTAAGTTCCAAACAAATGTTGTGTATAGTACACTATTTTGGAATATGATAACCCGAAAATGTTTGAGGCACATCTTCCAAAGTACTAAACCAAAATGAGTGATTTTGGTGTCAATGGAAAAAACTAGAAGTGGATAAGTGGCTAAGAATTGGACAGGTTTCCTAGCATTAAAGTTGAGTTTTAATAACCTTGAAAGAGAAGTTACTGGACTTGCCTTCATTTTTATTCTCCTGAAACTTTTTTCTCTAATGTTTCTCCAACACAGAGTTTTTCTTTAAATATTCACTAAAGTTAAATCTTGCTTTTCTTTGTTTTTCATCTCTTCCACTTTGATATTTCTTTCGTCTACCCTAAGAAAAATCGAATCCCCTGTCAACTTTCAAGTTAATGTACGTGGTTGCATGAGAGATTAGGGTTACGTAATTTTTCAGATATTGGAGTTTCAAACAAGATAAACGTCCGCATACAGACGTATCCAGAATTTGGAAGCAAATACTATTTCGAAGCATACTATGAGTAGATCTAGATGGTCTCATTCCATTGTTTACTTTGTTCGACTTTTTGATATTGATTGACTTCTGAATGATTTTGTAAAATGTGATTGAATATGTTAGTTTCCGGACAGGAGGTCTGATGATTGTGATAGTTGACTTGGATATTGAAATGCTACTTAAATGTGAATTGGACGAACTAAGTGTATTTAAGTGATTGTTAAGTGTTTTCGGAATGTGTAATTGTATGCAAGTGAAAGTGTGAATTCTCAACTCTATGTTGAATGTCAGACTTTGGTCCGATAATAAGCGAATATGATTGAATAAGAGCATGCAAATTCATTTTGTGAATGCATGAAATATAATGGCTATTGTGACCATAGTAGCCACCGATCAGAGCTTAAAGCTTAACGAGTGAAAAAGAGCCTCGAGCTCAAAAGTGATTCAAAGTCTCAGGCTCAACGTTTAATGAGCCCTATATGGGACAGTTATCAATGAGCCCTATATGGAACAGTTATCAATGAGACCTTTAAGGGACAATTTAGGCACTCGGTCACAACAAAGTAACAAATAGAAAGTGAGTCTCATATGCACTGCATATGCATTATATGATTGATTAAATTGCATTGAATGTGAAATGCGAAATGATGCGATTTATGTGATATGTGATTAGGTAAGCCATCGATGATGGTCACTCACTAAGTTCGCAAAACTCACCCAAAATTTGCAAATATTTTTCAAGATCAGAAGAATAACCTGTTAGGCCAACAAGAGTATGCATACAACATTGAAGAAGAATAGAGTTCGGAATCAATTCGCGTCTGTATTACATTTCTCTATTTTGTATTGAATTGTATATTTCGCAACTTTTTGTATAAATTTGTATTTCAAAATGACTGAAATTTTGTTGATGGTTTTGTGTTAATTGAAAATGTTTATGAATGAAAGTGGGCCCAAATTGAGTATCGATTTCTGCATATTATGTTTGTTGTTGTTTTTAAACAAAATTATACCGATTTCAAAATGATTGAGTGCTTTAACACGCCACCCTCACAGGGCACAAACTCAGATATCACCCATCAATGTCGGGTTTAGGTCTTGCGAGAATGGGGTGCTACAGACTGTCTTACCTTAACCATTGATCTCTAACTCTGCCTTGATTGGCAGTAGGATGCCTATGTTTGTGTTGGAGTCTGAGACCCTGAACCTTTTCGCTTCTTACTAGCTGAGAAGGATGAACTAGATTGTTCTTGACTCCTCTTCTTTAGTCCCCTACTTTTTCCATTTATGTTCATCAATATTAACCTTTTCAATCCTCAAGGATGCTTTCACCATCTCTTCATAATCCCTAATCTGTAGTGCAACAAGGAGTTTCTTAATGTCATACTGAAGGTCTGCTTCAAATCTCTTACACTCCTGTAGGAATTAATCTCTCTATAACATACTCAATCTATCAAACACTTTCTCGTATTATGATATTGTCTTATACTCCTATTTTCAATGAAGGAATGCATCCCTCATCTCATCCTTATAAGCCTCCCCTACATATTTATTTGCAAATTGGGACAAAAAGTACTCCCAAGTAAGATCTTGTGGTGGAACAAGCCTTTTAATAGACTCTCACCAGTGACTTGTTAGTCCCTGAAGAAGTCCATTTTCACATTCCAATCTCTCTTCTGGTGTGCAATAGAGAAGATCAAATATTCTCTTTATCTTGATTAGTCAAAACTCAGCACCTGGAGCAGTAATTGATGGCTCCCCCTGAAATCTGTTGGGACCCGATCCGGGAACCGGATACAAACCGAAAAACGAAAAACGGAAAATGAAAGTACCGGAGCAAAACGAAGCGAAGCGGAATCGATACTTAACAAATGGCGCCGACATCCGAGAACAATCAAGAACACAGAAACACATTCGAATAGATGAACATAATCGCGTTGGAAACCCTAAGACATTTCAAATCCGGTATAAAAATTTTTTTTCTCTTATTCATTCCTTTTCTCTTTAATCAATCTCATTCAAATCATAACCATTCCATACAATTTCTTTTTTTTGGAAACTCATCCTCACCAATTTCAATTCACTTAATTCATCTTAATCATTTCTTATACAATCATATAAATCCTCAAACTCATTTCTTTAAATCCATTTTATCGAAATTTTACTGAAATTTCAAAAGATAACAAATTGTATTTTGACAGCCCAAAAATTTAAAAACCAAAGAAACGCACTTCTAATACACATAATCCAATAGCACAAGGCAACATCGGACCTCCCGTCCGGCATCCAAACACCAGCAACAACACAACCTTAGTTCTAAACACTTCCTAAATTCATTCCATAATACATGTCTCAATCCGAACCAAGTCATTCATATACATAACCATTCACAATTCATAACCATAATCATAAACAAACTCAATTCCAATATGTATCCATCCTTCAATTCCAACCATTTATTTACATTCCAAACTGAATACACGTCTAATTTCAATGGCGTTCTAAGTCATACTCAATTACACATAAAGCAAAAACATATAAAAATATCGGGCCGACATCATACTCGTCTTCCATCCGATCTCCTAATTGAAAACCTAGAGATGGGGATGAAAGGGGGGTGAGCACAAAGCTCGTGGATAATATATTTATAAATTGAAACATAAGCAAAAACTGTCTTTTCAAACTTTTCAAACATTTCCCATTTAAGAATTTCTCCAAAAACTCATTTTCAAACTTTTCAATTTCATCAACACTTTCTAATATTTTTCTCAAAATTTTCATTTGTTTCAAAACATTTATATCCAGCCAGGAGTTTCACGCTTGAAAAATTTACTTTCGCTTCTCAAAATCTCAAACCTTTTTCAAAACATGCATGCCTTAAACATGAATGCATCACATCATAGTGTATCACATCATAATCAAATTAAAACACATAACACATCGTAATTGGTTTGGTTCGGTCCAAAACAAGACGATCGCACATTCCAAGATAAGCGATTCTCATGCGGCAAGTGAATGTAGGGAGTCCGAGATCGAACTCCTATGCCACTAGCGAGCAATAGGAGAAGGCTTAAACAGTAGAGACAATAATGACTCACAAAAGGACCTGACCAAACCCACTTAACACATAACGAAAACGGAATTCAGATTGCCCGAAGGCACTTTTCGAAAATCTTGATTTTTTTACCTTTTTTAACTCATAACATCAAATTGTGTCATAAATGACACAAGCATATATCCACATAATTGCACATAATCAATCTAATGTAATTCACGTAAATCACATATGCATCACAATATATGCACTAATTCTTTAAATCATTCAAATCATAAATCACATAATTTGAAAACCATGAAATTCATAAGTCTTGCATTTTCTAAAACTCATTTTACTCCTTTAAAATCATAATTTCAAACATTTACATCCTTTTTCAAACATTTTTTTTCAATAATAATTTATCAAAAATCAAATTTTGCTTTATTTAATTTTCAAAAATTCACATTTAGCTTATAATTCAATAAATAAATATACTACCCACCTCATATCCATGCTAGCATCTTGTCCAATGCTTCAATTTGACCTTTTCTCCTTTCTTCCTTCCAATTGAAAATTTCCTAAATCAATTTCATCCAAAATTTAATCTCATAAATAACTTAATCCTTCAATGTGATGCTTAAATCATCAATTCTTACTAATTCCAAGATAGTTACATCACTAATTTCAAAAACCCCCCAAATTACAAATTGAACCTAAACCAATCCAATCAAATTCAATATCATAATTAACTTAATTTCTCAAATTGAACTTAGGAAATATCAATTCCTCTCATATTCAAGCTATTTCAATCTTCAATTTTGAAAATCCCCATTTTTCAAAATTGACCTAAACCAATTTACATAAATTCAATATCATAAAACATAATTTCTTCAAAATTGATTCCATATTTCATCAATTCATGCTATTATTGATAATTCTACACCATTAATTCACAAAATTTGGGAAAATCCCCAAATTCCAAATTAAGCCTAAACCCCCAATTTATAATTTTTCAAATTAAACTTCACCTACAGCATAAACATTAAAATTGACTTAGGATATCTTAAATTCATCACTAATTCAAGCAATCTAAAGCAACAATTTCAAAAACCCCCAAATTTTACTATTCATCATCTTCTTCACTAAGGTTTCTCTGTCTAGAATCTTTCATAACCAAAATTAAACATAACCATAGTCTAATCTCTTCAAATAATCATAGATAAGCTAAATTCATAACCATTCCAAGCTTAATCAACCATCAAACAAATCAAAAACTCAAAAACTCAAGCTTTCTCTCTCTTACCTTCTCTCTCTTGATTTTCGAATTTCTTGGAAGCCATGGAACTTTCACCTTCTTTCATCCATGTCTTCACCTTGCAAACCCACGAAATCTAGCTTAAAAACCCCAAACTTTACATACCTTTCATCATCTTCCTCCATAACTGATTGTTTCTTTCTCTTTTTCTTCATTTCTTCTTCTCCCTTCTTCTTTGGTTCTGGAATTTTCGTGACTTCTGCTAGTTTCTGGAAGCAAAAACGGCAACCCTTAAGTGTGTTCTGCCATATCATTAAAAATGGACGGTAAATGACCATCTTGCCCTCACTTATGAGCTTATTTCCAAGCTTGCCCCTGTACAAGATTTTCAAAATCTGATAGTTTGCGTCCTATTTTCAAGCATCTAAATGGAATAATTTGGACAAACTTTCTTCTTAAAAATTGTTCCTCTAGATCATACGAATCCAACGCCACCAACCGCGCTCAATTCGGATCAGAAACGAAGAAGTTATAGCCAAAATACTATCGGACCTACGAAAAATCCGAGACTGAACATTAACATAACTTCAGTCCAGAAATGGACAATCTTAGGGATGAAATTAAATTTCCATCCCTTCACAAGAGTTGTATCCCTATATCTTAAATTTATTTTCCCTCAACAATCAACTCAATCGGAGTTATACAGCTCCCGAAAATCGCAAAATACTGAACCATGTTCAGAAAATTATCCAACTTATAACCTATAACCCATCTCTTACTTTGGTTCAATCAATCTCTTTCCATTTAATCTCCTAAAAATCATAATTCTTAATAAAAATGAACGTAATTGTCTTAGGAATCCAACGCTTCAAGAATCGAGTCAAACGGATGTCGGATGAAGGAATTATGCACAAAAGATTACAAAAGGGTCGGATTGAAAACCCAAGAACAAAACGGGTTTTTCAAAAATCATAACTCCTAGCCCCGATATCGAAAAATTACAAACTTTATGGCGTCGGAAAGATCGACATACAAGCTACAAATTCCAGTAATACCACTTACTCCAATTCAGACTAAATTCATACGACGAGTAGCCTCGAAGTATAAAATACACAAATCTATACTTAATAATATTTTCAAAACAAAGCGTATCTTCTGAAAATCATATCTCCCAATCCCGACAGCGAAAAATAGCAAAATTTATGTCCATGAAAAGCTCTCGACAGAGGCTACAAGTTTTATGTTCATTATTTTCTCGAATTCTGCCTAAATCAAAAGTCAACTATCAACCCCAAAAGTCAAACTTCAAACAAATTTCATACTTAACTTTGACTGATCATAACTTCCACTCCCGATATCGAAAAATATCAAACTTTATGGCTACGGAAAGCTCTTGACATAATCTACAAGTTTTCAGAAGACCATTTTATCAAATTTTGCCTAAATCAAAAGTCAACCCTCAAAGGCCAAAAAGTCAAACTTTTACAATTTTTCATATTCTCACACTTTTTCTTTTTAATCTTTGCTATTTAACTTTATTTCAATCAACTCATCCACTTTCTTCTCATAATCCATATAAGTTCAGTCAAATATCAAAGTCCTCAAAATTTATACTTTCATCAAATTTCCTTAAACTCAACATTTTCTCACCAATTTCTTTCTCACTTAAATTTATTTTAATATTCTAATTTTCACCAGAAATTCGGGGTCCAACATTTCTCCCCCTCTTAAAAGAATTTCGTCCTCGAAATTCACACTTAAGAACATAATATTTCTTATCTAATTCCTTCTCATAATATTTTCTCAATCTCTTCATAATTTCTCAATTCTTAAATCAATTACTCCATCCAAAATCACATCAAACTCACATTTTTTCTTAATATTTGAAACAAGTCAATGGTCCACGTCGTAATGACTCATGGACTAAAATCACCATTTCACTTAATCCTTTGAATTTCTATACACATTTCTCTATCAATTTATCTCATTCTTCAAAATTTTCATCTCACATATGCATATTCGAAATCGATTCCTCTAAATTCATCATGTAATTCAAATCTAAATTTCCATTTTCACAATCCATCTAAATCAAACAATCAATTAGGTTCTTCCCAATTCACCAAGAAATTCTAATCTCAAATTCATAATCATAAACCTAAATCAAACATAATTCTTAACCTTAATCTCATCTCATAATTGCATGTACAAAATCAAATCGCCATCATGAACTTCAAATCTCAAGTTCATTTACACACACCCAAAATCAATCAAAGTTCTTAACCTCACTCACTCAGACAATCACTAAATTCATTCTTAATAACCATAATGCCCAAGTATGATCATAATACTGGGCTCTGACATTCTCACAAATTCAATTTTTACCCTTACACACTCTCATCAATCTTCTATGCCCAGTTAAGACCATAGTACTGGGCTCTGATACCATAAATGTTGGGACCCGATCCGAGAACCGGATCTCAACCGGAAAACGAAAAACAGAAAACGAAAGTACCGGAACAAAACGAAGCGAAGCGGAATCGATACTTAACAAATGGCGCCGACATCCGAGAACAATCAAGAACACAGAAACACATTCGAATAGATGAACATAATCGCGTTGGAAACCCTAAGACATTTCAAATCCGGTATAAATTTTTTTTTCTCTTATTCATTCCTTTTCTCTTTAATCAATCTCATTCAAATCATAACCATTCCATACAATTTCTTTTTTTTTGGAAACTCATCCTTACCAATTTCAATTCACTTAATACATCTTAATCATTTCTTATACAATCATATAAATCCTCAAACTCATTTCTTTAAACCTATTTTACCGAAATTTTACCGAAATTTCGGCAGCATAACAGCTGTATTTTGACAGCCTAAAAATTTAAAAACAAAATAAACGCACTTATAATACACATAATCCAATAGCACAAGGCAACATCGGACCTCCCGTCCGGCATCCAAAAACCAGCAACAACACAACCTTAGTTCTAAACACTTCCTAAATGCATTCCATAATACATGTCTCAATCCGAACCAAGTCATTCATATACATAACCATTCACAATTCATAACCATAATCATAAACAAACTCAATTCCAATATGTATCCATCCTTCAATTCCAACCATTTATTTACATTCCAAACTGAATACACGTCTAATTTTAATGGCGTTCTAAGTCATACTCAATTACACATAAAGTAAAAGCATATAAAAATATCGGGCCGACATCATACTCGTCTTCCATCCGATCTCCTAATTGAAAACCTGGAGATGGGGATGAAAGGGGGGTGAGCACAAAGCTCGTGGATAATATATTTATAAATTAAAACATAAGCGAAAACTGTCTTTTCAAACTTTTCAAACATTTCCCATTTAAGAATTTCTCCAAAAACTCATTTTCAAACTTTTCAATTTCATCAACACTTTCTAATATTTTTCTCGAAATTTTCATTTGTTTCAAAACATTTATATCCAGTTTCAGGAATTTCATGCTTGAAAATTTTATTTTCTCGTTTCTCAAAATCTCAAACCTTTTTCAAAACATGCACAGTCTTAAACATGAATGCATCACATCATAGTGTATCACATCATAATCAAATTAAAACACATAACACATCGAATTGGTTTGGTTCGGTCCAAACAGACGTATCGCACATTCTCAAGATAGCGGTTCATGCAAATGTGAATGAGGGAAGTCCGAGATCGAACTCCTATGCCACTAGCGGGCGTGGAGAAGGCTTAAACAGTAGAGAGGCAATGACTTACAAAAGGACCCGACCAAACCCACTTAACACATAACTAAAACGGAATTCGACGCTCAAGGCACTTTTCGAAAATCTTAATTTTTTTTCCTTTTTTAACTCATGACATCAAATTGTGTCATAAATGAAACAAGCATATATCCACATAATTGCACATAATCAATCTAATGTAATTCACGTAAATCACATATGCATCACAATATATGCACTAATTCTTTAAATCATTCAAATCATAAATCACATAATTTGAAAACCATGAAATTCATAAGTCTTGCATTTTCTAAAACTCATTTTACTTAAAATCATAATTTCAAACATTTACATCCTTTTTCGAACATTTTTTTTCAATAATAATTTATCAAAAATCAAATTTTGCTTTATTTAATTTTCAAAAATTCACATTTAGCTTATAATTCAATAAATAAATATACTACCCACCTCATATCCATGCTAGCATCTTGTCCAATGCTTCAATTTGACCTTTTCTCCTTTCTTCCTTCCAATTGAAAATTCCCTAAATCAATTTCATCCAAAATTTAATCTCATAAATAACTTAATCCTTCAATTTGATGCTTAAGTCATCAATTCTTACTAATTCCAAGATAGTTACATCACTAATTTCAAAAACCCCCCAAATTACAAATTGAACCTAAACCAATCCAATCAAATTCAATATCATAATTAACTTAATTTCTCAAATTAAACTTAGGAAATATCAATTCCTCTCATATTCAAGCTATTTCAATCTCCAATTTTGAAAATCCCCAATTTTCAAAATTGGCCTAAACCAATTTACACAAATTCAATATCATAAAACATAATTTCTTCAAAATTGATTCCATATTTCATCAATTCATGCTATTATTGATAATTCTACACCATTAATTCACAAAATTTGAGAAAATCCCCAAATTCCAAATTAAGCCTAAACCCCCAATTTACAATTTTTCAAATTAAACTTCACCTAAAGCATAAACATTAAAATTGACTTAGGATATCTTAAATTCATCACTAATTCAAGCAATCTAAAGCAACAATTTCAAAAACCCCCAAATTTCACTATTCATCATCTTCTTCACTAAGCTTTCTCTCTCTAGAATCTTCCATAACCAAAATTAAACATAACCATAGTCTAATCTCTTCAAATAATCATAGATAAGCTAAATTCATAACCATTCCAAGCTTAATCAACCATCAAACAAATCAAAAACTCAAAAACTCAAGCTTTCTCTCTCTTACCTTCTCTCTCTTGATTTTTGAATTTCTTGGAAGCCATGGAACTTTCACCTTCTTTCATCCATGTCTTCACCTTGCAAACCCACGAAATCTAGCTTAAAAACCCCAAACTTTACATACCTTTCATCATCTTCCTCCATAACCGATTGCTTCTTTCTCTTTTTCTTAATTTCTTCTTCTCCCTTCTTCTTTGGTTCTGGAATTTTCGTGACTTCTGCTAGTTTCTGGAAGCAAAAATGGCAACCCTTAAGTGTGTTCTGCCATATCATTAAAAATGGAGGGTAAATGACCATCTTGCCCTCACTTATTAGCTTATTTCCAAGTTTGCCCCTGTACAGGATTTTCAAAATCTGATAGTTTGCGTCCTATTTTCAAGCATCTAAATGGAATAATTTGGACAAACTTTCTTCTTAAAAATTGTTCCTCTACATCATACAAATCCAACGCCACTGACCGCGCTCAATTCGGATCAAAAACGAAGAAGTTATAGCCAAAATACTATCGGACCTGTGAAAAATCCGAGACTGAACATTAACATAACTTCAGTCCAGAAATGGACAATCTTAGGGATGAAATTAAATTTTTATCCCTTCACAAGAGTTGTAGCCTTATATCTTAACTTTATTTTCTCTCAAGAATCAACTCAATCGGAGTTATACAGCTCCCGAAAATCGTAAAATACTGAACCATGTTCAGAAAATTATCCAACTTATAACCTATAACCTATCTCTTACTTTGGTTCAATCAATCTCTTTCCATTTAATCTCCTAAAAATCATAATTCTTCATAAAGATGAACGTAATTGTCTTAGGAATCCAACGCTTCAAGAATCGAGTCAAACGGATGTCGGATGAAGGAATTTTACACAAAAGATTACAAAAGGGTCGGATTGAAAACCCAAGAACAAAACTGGTTTTTCCAAAAATCATAACTCCTAGCTCCGATATCGAAAAATTACAAACTTTATGGCGTCGGAAAGATCGACATACAAGCTAAAACTTTCATTAATACCACTTACTCCAATTCAGACTAAATCTATACGACGAGTAGCCTCGAAGCATAGAATACACAAATCTATACTTAATAATATTTTCAAAACAAAGCGTATCTTCTGAAAATCATATCTCCCAATCCCGACATCGAAAAATAGCAAAATTTATGCCCACGAAAAGCTCTCGACAGAGGCTACAAGTTTCATGTTTATCATTTTCTCGAATTCTGCCTAAATCAAAAGTCAACTGTCAACCCCAAAAGTCAAACTTCAAACAAATTTCATACTTAACTTTGACTGATCATAACTTCCACTCCCGATATCGAAAAATATCAAACTTTATGGCTACGGAAAGCTCTTGACATAATCTACAAGTTTCCAGAAGACCATTTTATCAAATTTTGCCTAAATCAAAAGTCAATCCTCAAAGGCCCAAAAGTCAAACTTTTTACAATTTTTCATATTCTCACACTTTTACTTTTTAATCTTTGCTATTTAACTTTATTTCAATCAACTCATCCACTTTCTTCTCATAATCCATATAAGTTCACTCAAATATCAAAGTTCTCAAAATTTATACTTTCATCAAATTTCCTTAAACTCAACATTTTCTCACCAATTTTTTTCTCACTTAAATTCATTTTAATATTCGAATTTTCACCAGAAATTCGGGGTCCAACAAAATCCTCCGCTCCTAACCTCTTGGCTTTCTCCAATGTAAGTTTTTGTAGTGGAAGAAGTGGTTATGGTTATACACAACAACCATCTATTGTTTCATATAGTCCACCCTAGTTTGGAATTAGTTTACTAGTAGGTGGTGGTACGGGCTATGTTGGTTGCCCCGCCATACCCCTATCTGTATCATTAACTAAGGCATGACTTTCCTCCTCTCTCTCTCTCTCTCAGTGGCTCTCATAACACTTGATTCCATTCTTCAGTCTATAATAGACAAAAGGGTGGATCTACATTAGATTCACATCATATGCTCATATAATCCTTCATTAGGCATGTACACAATCATAGACCAAAACCGTCATCACTAAATGTAACACCCCATACCCAATAATGGAATCAGCATACCGAGTATTACCCTATTTTTAAATATCTAATACTTTAAACTACAACATCTTTTATCTAAAACCTCATTATTCTAGCAAATACTATTCACTTTATAAAATTTTGACAAAGTTTCCTCCATATGTACTTAAAACCTGCTGCAAGAAACTTCAATACACTTCTTATGCATGTTACTCAACTATCCATCTCTATGTAAAACTCTGTGACAAAATAATTTACCTATCCTCCAATATATTTCAACACATCTAAATCAAATTTCATACATAACTTTCATGTATTCATATGTAATTCACAATAAAATCCTATAAGATCCTTCACTTCTTTATGTGTACAAGCCATATCTAAAAACAAAATAAAAATTTGTAGTACATCTTCCTCTAAATATTTCGAGATCCTCTATGTGACTCTTGTCTTATAGTAGATCCACCACAGCTTTCTTCTAATTCTCTTCAAAACCTACACGAGGAAAGAAAATTTACACATTAAGCTATAGGCTTAGTGGTGTCCAAACAATTCCATTTCTCATTCAATGCAATTCATTCAACCATAACATGCATAATATATAATATTTTTCACATATAAATATCTTAATTTATTTCTAAGCATAAATAGGCATTTAAAATCAAGTTATGAAATAAAAGCATATACCTATTTTAATAATTCATATCTAATTACACAATGATGCATAAATTGTACAATTTAATTTACAATCAATTACTAATTTTATGTGAAGTTCCTTAATTATTAGTCATCATATATATATATATATATATATATATATATATATATATAGAAAGGAGAAAGAGCAATGAATCCCTTTGCTTTCTATTTATAGAGTAAGCGAGGTTCATGTGAGTTTAAATGTAGTCGAAATACAACATTGGACAGCAATCATGAGGCTAGGACTACAATAGTTGCTCTCGTGACTGAGAGGATTAGATACGTACTAGAGAACCTTGCGCCTCAAGGCCAGTCATTTTCTGGTAGAGATGTGGAATTAGAATTAGGAAGTGGAAATGCCATAAAGCACGAACCTGAAGACCATCCATAAAGCCGAATACGTGGGATTTTAAAACACAGGACCTGATTCTCAAAACCATATATATTTGTAATTGCCCCAAAGTAAAATTCAAAGGAATTATATTGTTGAGCAAGATAAGTGGGATTTTAAAATACGGGACCTGATTCTCGGAACCATATAGTCTTTTTTAATAATATTTACATATTAAACTGAGCTCTCGGAGCCATGCAGTTCATAACACAAATCAAATATCTTCCATTGGAACCCATCTCTTAGAGCCATACAGTCTGGTAATATATATCATGACCCAGTATTGCTAACTCCTTAATTGGCATTTCAATTAGTGCTGCTAACTCCCTAATTGGCATGTCAATCTTATCACTTTCCTCCAATTCCTATCTATTTTACTTAGGGCAAATCTAATTAAATTCCATTGACATTTCATAATAAAAGTTCAATAACCAATTCAAGCTATTCCATATTCGACTAAAGTAAAAGTCATTCTTGAATGTCATTTTTTATTTCCATTATTGGTTTTAATTTAATTCATACAACATTCAAGACATATTCATCTCACCAATTAGTCAAAAATAGCATGTATATCAAGCTTTTCAATTCAAACATAATGTATGCAAATTGGAGAAAATACAAATTATAACTCCAAAATCTAAATTAATCACATATTCTACTTCATTTACAATCTAATTAAATATTTTTAACAACAATTTCATTAACTCCAATTGAAATGCCAACCCTAAATTACCTAATATACAATTTTTAGGGAAAAATAGAATTGCAAGAACACATACCAAATTGATGTCCAAATCTTCAAATTAAACCTCCACAAACTTCAATTTGATCATCAATCCCTTATTCCTTTTCTTTCTCTTTCTCTTTCTCTTTCTGTTTCTCTCTCTCTCCTTCAATTTATCTTCTTTATCTTCATAATATTGCATAACAAATTCAATTTTATGAATTTTATTCATTAATACATGCAACTATACCAAAATCATGTACTAAAAACAACAAAAACTTCATTAACTTACCTTATAAAGTTTTGGGTACTATTCATCAAGAACACCATATACCATTTCTTCATTTTTTTTCCCCAAACTTTTTGTTCATATGGTGAGTTTAGGGACCCTAGATTGATGATTTAATGTTTAATAGGTGATTTGGGGCTTTAAAATAAAGAAAGTTGGCTGGAAAACGAAAGAAAATGAAAGAAAAATGGAGAAGAAATGAGGGAGGTGATTCTCGTCAATGTTTTGGAGATGAAGAAAATGATTAGTTGACAAAAATGTCATGTGGTCCCTTATTAAATGGTTTTTTTCAATTGTTTTATTTTGTTTAGATCCAAATTAACTTTATCTTTTAATTCATTCTTTTTTTCTCAATAAAAATACCCATAAGAAAATTACCAACTCTACATAAAGACCTTAATTAATATCATTTATTTATTATTATTATTTTTGGGTTTAACTTTCACCCTTTTTTGGGTCAAGCTTTGACCAAACTCTTGGTTAAACCCTCAAAATGAAATCGTTTTGAGCTCTAATTTAATCCTTGGGCTATCCTTGAACAATATTATCTGATGCCAAATAAAGTAAAATGCAGTTTGGGACCTGGGTGTCACTATTTATCTCGAGATACACTATTAACAACCCAAAAAATACTATTCATGATATTGAGATTTTTTTTGGACGTTACACAATCACTTGTATAACTTGTAACCTAAGATGTTAAAGAAAATAGATGGATTGTTTTTATTTGATTCTTTATACATTTTTTAATTGATTCTTTCTTAAAACTTCTTTAATATGCTTGTTAAGAATGAAGATATGAATACTTTATTTACAAACGTAGTCAAACAAGAGGTGTTGAAGCTCATAACAACGAAAGTACACCTTGAATCATATCTTACAGTTCTTACTTCAAAATTAAAAGGTATGTTTAAAACTCACTACTTGTACATGTAACTTTTGAGATGGTTTCATCCTTCCTATTTTTAGCATGCTCAATTTCATTCTTTGGTATAATTAAAACTTAGTGTGTAAACTTAAATTGATTTATCATTATGTTATTAAGAACTTAAATTGCATTAATAAGTCAATAATTTAAATTTAATTGTATAGCTACATGGACAAAAATTGGATGTCTCATCATAAATGGTCCACTCAATACTTAGAAGGAGTGAAGAGTTTCATAAAATTTTTGAAAGATCAAATGGGTTTACAATGTGAAATTCGTTGTTCATGCATAAATTGCTTAAACTTTAACAGTCAAAGTCAAGATGTGGTGTATTATACTTATTAATTCGAGGAAGAGATAAAATCTATACTTCATGGATTTATCATGGCAAACATTTTCAAGCAAGTAATGCCAGAAGTGTTGATACAGGTGATGATGGTGGTAACAATAATGATGTAAATGATAGTGATATTAATAATGATGGTGATGATGAGATTGGAGAGATGTTAGAGGATTTGGAGAATATTAGGGAGACTACAAATAAGGCTATGTTTCATTCTCTATTAAACAATAAACTTACTTTCCATGGCATCCCTCCAGACTTGATGTTTGGCTTGAGATAAAGAGCCAGGTCTGGTTAGTAGGAGTGGTTCAGTTTTTAGAAGAGAGGATTGGGCTAACATTGTAACATGAATGTTCATAGTTGATGGACATAGTTGCATAGGGTGAGTTTTAATAGGGGATACAAAAGCAAGTGTAAGGAATGAGGTAGGCTGACGGATTTTATGTGGTGGTTGACTAAGGTAAAAGGAGAGATCAAGAATAAACTTCAATCCGTGAGAAGAGGAAAAGATAGGTAAGTTTAGATTAAGTGATGGAGATCGAGTAGGACTAAGAGTTGGTGAACACGGAGAAGGTCATTGAGATACAAAAGTAGGAGAAGCAGATAAGAGAGGGGGATTAGAGTTAAGAGGTGTACCTATAGAGGGTAGAGGATCATGACTTGATATCAACTTTAACCAATCAGAGTTATCCCTATAACTAAATGAGAGGCAATCAAATTGAACTAAAGGATAGGATGCTAATATGGAAAATTGATTTCATCAAATCTGATATCTTGTGTAATGTAGATATTGCTAGAAGATAAATGCAAACATCGATGACTAGAATGAGAATTTAATGGATCAAGATAAGCACAACATTTTATTTGAAAATTAAATTTCTCGAGACTATATGATCTAAAAAGAGGATAAACATCATAATTAAAAATTTTAAGATCATGATAATTTGAATTTTAACCATATAAGCAAAGAAATTATGATTTATTTCTGAGAAGGATTTAGCATGCTATTTGTAAGAGAAATGAAGGTATCAAAAACATATGGCTAGTATTGGAAATTAAGTGAACTGTATGATAATAAAGTTAAACTAGTCTCAGCAATGTGATAAATCCTTCATTGAGTGATTTTCTTTTGTTAATAAGTATATGGACAAGCAATAAAATGAATGATGCCATTTGAAGTAAAATATTTGTTCAAGCGTTGATATTCACCACCCAATCTGAATGGAACGATTTAATAATAGTATTGAATTGCTCGTCAACTATAGTTTTACAATTATGAAAGATATCATAGACATCACTTTTATTTTTAAGAAAGAAAATCCATATGAATCATGTAAAATAATTAATGAATATAAAAAAATATTTAAAACCAATATTAGACAGAACAAGAGATGGTCCGCAAACATTAGAATTAATTACTTCAAAAGGAGAAATATCATGATATTCAATAAGAGCTAAAAGTAATTTTGCTAACTTTGTCATTAAATAAGCCTGACATAGTGAAGAGGATGCTTTATTAGAAATTGGAAAATTGTTTCCTTAAATAATTTTATAAACTATGAGTGCTTGAGGATGACGAATCCTGAAATGTCAAACTCTATAAAGTGAAAACTCAGTTAGAAGAGTAGTAAGAGAACTAAAGGTTAGAAACTGATATTATATTCATTTATGCCTCTCACTAGTTCATGCTTTGTTTTTTTTATTTTTGATAAGAAATAAAGGTGGCTAAGATTTAAAAAACAATTGTTGTTAATGCAAAGTTTTTGAACAGAAATTGAAGGCTTGGATATTTGAGGAACATGCAGAATATTAGGTGAAATAAAAGTTTAAGTAGGTGAGATAATAAAAGAATTGCCATAATGTGGGATGGTTAGGCCTTTACCATTACCCATGATTAAGTAATCATTACCACCATATTGTTGAGGAAGATGGAAAACACCAATGTCTAGAGTGAAATGTGCCATAACAGCAATGTGAATAACCCAATTCTGAACAAGAGAAATAAAAGATAGTTAGCCTTGATATAAAGGCATTGTTAGAGAAACATAGGGTTGTTGATAGCTTTTATTTAATAACTCATTGAAAACAAGTTGACTATGAAGCTTATTGAACGTAACAAGCATATCTTGGAAATTAAGACTAGCTATAATTTCGCAAATTTCAATCCCAATGCTTCAGAATATGATGGCATTAAAATTTAATAATGTCAATAATTTTCCTACTGTCACTAATTCACCTACAAGAGACTTTGCTTTGAGAAGATAATGAGTGATAGAAAGATGAAGATTTTCAAACTCATTGAGGAAAGCACCAAAAGTGACAGGTAAGCAATCTAAACATGTTAGGAAGATGTAAAACCAACAAAATTGGGAAAGACTTCTTTGATTAAGGAGCAAAGATGTTAAGAAAGTAATATCTAATCTTTTTGGGACCATTCTTGATAGACTAAATTTTTAATGGAAAAAAGGAGAGTATCAATGTTTAAAATCATTTGAGGAGGAGGTGGATTTGTACCATTAACAAATCCTATTAAAATTTTAAAGTTTAATAAGAGGAGCAACCTTGTTTTCTAGACTAAGAAATTTTTAGAGTTTAATTTGATAACAAAATTGAATTAAGCTGAAGTAGTAGGATTGGATGCCAAGGAGGAAGAAGAACAAGGAGGATGAGGACTAGGAAGAGGAATGATTTGTATATTTATATTATAATTCATTTTTTTAAAACCATGTATAAACTAAGAGAATGGTATAGATTTTATTAATATCTTTTGAATAACATACAATGCATTTACACACCATTTATACATGTATTACAACTAATAATAAATAAAGATAAGATGTATACCTAATTGATAAGGATGGAAATTGTACCATAATTAAATAGTTATAGAGGTAAATATAGTCCTTAATAATTCAAAGTGACTTCTATCATTTTTTTAGTTTTCCTACTAAGCACATTCCAGTTACATCTAAAAAAGAAAAGATATTATTGAATCTAAAGCAAGAGTTAAGGATAAAAATTGAATTTGCACATATTCTTGATTCAGCTAAAGCATCAAAGAGAACAATAAAGATGGGGTACAATAATAAACTTAAATCCTTTAAAGATAATTGAAGACAATAGGTACTAGCATCTCACTTTCATTTGTGTGCAAAAAAGAGAAAAAAAAAAGGAAGGGAAATAATGTCATCAAGATAATAAAATTTGCTTGTAAACATAGCACAACTACTTATTACTCGAATTAGAATTAAAGGATTTATTGTTAAATAATTTTAATAAGCAATAAACGCTACATTATTTCTCTCTTATTTGATTTTTTATGAAAGTAAAATATATCAAAATTTGCCTTGCATGTTCAAGCCTTCTAATAAAATAATCGCCACTAAAAATAAATTGTGAGGATTGAACTCAATTATAAAGATTTTATCAAATACTATCACTATTATAACTTTACTGTAAGACAATTATTGGATCAAATGATTTTGTTCGTACCTGTATCCATGCTTGTTTTTCGTACGATATTGATTTCCTCTCTTCTTTTTCCTTTAATGTATTTCTTCAATGGTTCAGAATATCTATTCAGTAAGTTTTTAAACTTATATAGCACCACCAACCGACATGTTGTTTGGTAATTAGAAGAGAGAGGAAAAGGGTCTTTGACCCATTTAAGATCCATTATTTAATACCTAATAACCATTATCTTGGGTGCTTTTCATAGGACTCAAATCTATAAGTCACATGGGACATTAAAAAGTCTGACAATCTCCCACTTAGCCCATATTACGACTTGGTGATCCAACAATAAAACTTTAAGTGCACACAATACATGGAATCGATCAAGTCCTCCTTAATTGAATTAAGCTTATGGAATCATGGCGGTCACAAGTTATATAACCTGATTCCTTCCATGTATCATAGAATATACTCAATTCAACAAACTTGAAGTGGGTAATTTGGTAATTGTTATCTCACAAATAATAATTACTGTATACAACATAATATGGATAACCAATAAGTGAGCAAAAACATATGACTGTAATTGAATTCACAAGTGCCATAATAATTCGAGCAAGACAATGATATGTATTTATACATGTCTAAATAATATGCTAACAAAGGTTTATCTATAAGGCTCATCCGTTCAACATGACCAATAAATGTTTTGGGCAGTAAGCCTTTCGTTAACAGATCTACTATCATGAGATCAGTACCAATATGCTCAATTGATACTTTATGTTTTTGCATTTCTTCTTTCACAAACAAATACTTCAAATTCATGTGTTTTGCACCCTTTGAATATTTGTCATTCTTAGAGAAGAATATGGTTGTGGAATTATCAAAATAAATTCTTAACGGTATGGTAATACTGTCAACAAAACCAAGACCTAACATAAAATTACACAACCATAATCCATGAATCGTGGCCTCAAAGCACGCCATAAATCCAACCTCTATAGTGGAAGTAGTAATGATGGACTGCTTTCCACTTTTTCATGAAACTATTCCTCCATCTATTAGGAACGTGTAACTAAATGTAGATTTTCATGAGTTTACACAACCAGTATAGTCTGAATCCGAGTAACCTATCACTTCGAAATGGGTTGATTTGCTATATGTGAGCATATAGTCCTTGGTGCCTTATAAGCATCTAAGGACTTTCTTTTTAGCTTTCCAGTGGTCCAGTCCAGGATTACTTTGATATAATCCTAGCATTCTAATAGCAAAATTGATATCTGACCTAGTGCATGTTTAAGCATACATTAAGCTCCCAACTACTGATGCATAAGGAATAGGCTCCAAGTCCTTATGTTCCAAATCGTTTCGTGGACATTGCATGAGACTAAATTTGTTCCCTTTCTAAATTGAAACTATCCCTGCCCAGCATTTTTTCATTTGAAATCTTTCTAATACTTTCTTGATATAATCTTTTTTGAGACAATCCTAACAATCCTTGTGATCTATTCTGAAATATTTTTATTCCTATCACATAGGATGCGTCACCCATACCTTTCATTTTGAAATTATTAGAAAGAAAATTCTTTAAATCATGTAATAAAACAATATTATTCGCAGTAAGAGGGATATCATCAACATATAAAACTAATATAATGAACTTGCTCCCACTAACCTTCATATAGATACACCAATCAACGGTGTTTTTAACAAAACCATAAGATGTAATGATATCATTAAACTTAAGATACCATTGTTGGGAAGCTTGTTTCAGTCCATATATTGACTTCTTTAATTGACACACTAATCGTTCCTTTCCTGTGGTCATGAAACCTTCCAGTTGATCTATATACTTCTTCTTCCAAGTTACCATTTAGAAAGATGGTCTTTACGTCCATTTGGTGAAGCTGTAAATCCTAATGAGCCACCAGTGCCATAACAATTCTTAAGGAGTCCTTTTTTGAAACTGGAGAGAAGGTCTGTTTATAGTCAATACTATCATTTTGAGTGTAACCTTTGGTAACAAGTCTGGCATTATACCTTTCAATGTTGCGTTGTGAGTCACGTTTGGTCTTAAAGACCCGTTTACAACCCATTTGTTTTGCACCTTCTAGCAACTTAACTAATTCCCAGACATTGTTATCATCCATTGATTTCAACTCTTCTTTCATAGCAAAACAAATGGGTTGTATGCTCAAGTCACATTCATGTTCAAGTGAGTAAATTTCATAGTCACTTGAAATAGTTGGTCTTCTTTACCTTACAGACCTTCGTAAAGCTATGTCTTGTGACATCACTTGATCATTTGTAACTTGAACATCATTAGCTAGTTTGTCATTAATACGTTCAATTTGTAGAATTGGAACATTAATTTGTTGTTCCGTTATGTTACATATTCATGATACAAAAAAAGGAATAACAACCGGTGGAATCACGTCTGATGTAGTAGTGTCTACTCGTCTTAGAGTAGTTTATACTCGATTATCATGAATATCCACTTTTTGTGGTTCTCTACTCCCACTGATTGATCATTCTCAATGAACCGAGCGTTATCAGACTCAACTATTCTCGTACTATGATTAGGACACTAAAATCTATACCCCTTTGACTTTTCGGGATAGCCGATGAAATAACCACTAAGGTTTCTCATATCAAGCTTCTTTTTATGTGGATTATATAGCCTTACTTCTGCCGAACAACACCAAATGTGAAGGTGTCATACACTAGGTTTTCTTCCTATCCATAGTTCATAAGGTGTCTTAGGAACTGTTTTACTAGGAATCCTATTTAGCAAATACGTAGCGATCTTTAATGCATGCATCCACAATGATAAAGGTATAGTACTATTACTTAACATGCTCCTAACCATTTTCATAAGAGTACGATTCCACCTTTTAGCTACACCATTTTGTTGTGGTGTACCGGGCATTGTGTATTGTGTATATATACCTCGACTAGCAAAAAACTTTGCAAATGGACCTGGACATTGTCCATTTTCATCAAAATTTTCATAATATTCACCACCTCTATCAGACCTCATTATCTTTACTTTTCTATCTAACTGCTTTTCTATCTTATTAATGAACATCTCTAGGAAGTCCACAGACTGAGACTTCTCATGTAGCAGATAAATACATCTAT
Source organism: Erythroxylum novogranatense (assembly GCA_029891385.1). Classification (NCBI taxonomy): domain Eukaryota; kingdom Viridiplantae; phylum Streptophyta; class Magnoliopsida; order Malpighiales; family Erythroxylaceae; genus Erythroxylum; species Erythroxylum novogranatense. Next base: position 18,640,480 of record CM057228.1, read on the forward strand.
ATCGTGAGAAGTCATCAATAAAGGTAATGAAATATTTTTCGCCGCCCCAAGAAAGAACATCGAAAGGACCACAGATGTCAGTGTGTATTAATTCCAATAATGTGCTACTTTTTATAGCTGGATGCTTTGATATATGTTCGGTTTGCTTGCCTTTAATGCAATCCACACATATATCTCAGTCAACAAAATCCAATGGAGATAAAAAGTCTTTGTATCCTTTCCTTTGATATATGACCTCATCTTTTATGCCACAAAAAAAGAATATTCATTTTGTGCACTACGTTTACTTCCTATAATATGGTCAACTCGAAACAAAGATTCAGCAAAATCAACATCAATATTAAAACGATATAAACAATCAATTAAAGTACCAGAACCACAATAGTACTTATGTTTATGCAATGAAAAAACACCATTTCCAATCTTAAAGTTAAAACTATCATTATACAACTTTGCAACAAAAACTAAATTCCTAGCACAGTCAGGAACATAAAGACAATTTTTGGGATCTAGGTGACATCCAATGTCAAAGATCAATCTGTACGTCCCAATACCCTCTATTCGTGCCTTCATTCTATTTCCCATATAAAAGAATTTTTCAGTTCTGTTTATGGTCTAGATTGAAAGGAATCCCTATTTAACATGTGACACATGAGTAGTTACACCAGAATCTACCCGCCAGGTATTATTAGGCACTTTAATAAGATTTGATTCAAAACATACTGAGACATAGTATGTATCTTTCTTTTTTTACCAAACCTTTATTTTAGGACAATTTTTCCTTAAATGACCAAGCTTCTTGCAGAAGTGGCACCTCTTATCTTTATTGATTCGACCTCATTAACTTTTCTAAAAGCATTGTCCTCATCTTTGCCTTTCTTTCCTGGTTTGTTGTTGCTACTAACTCCTTGATGAAACGTGAGATGAACGGAGTGCTCCTTTAATTTCTTCAATCTCCCTTCCTCCTAAACCAACATGGCCTTTATTTCTTGAAGGTTCTATTTTTCCTTAATGGTGTTATAATTCACCTGAAACTGGCCAAACTCTAAAGGAAGGGAGTTGATAATGAACTATACTAGAAATAACTCACTCACATCCATACCAATGGATTTTAGCTTTGTAGATAGGTTTGACATATGAGTTACATGATCATGAATGGACTGTGACCAATTAAAATTTTTGGTCGTCAGCTCACTCATTAAAGTCCCTACTATAGACTTGTCAACTATATCAGATTGGGAGTATTCTTTAAGCTTCAACATGAACTCCTTTGCAATGTCCATTTTAGGCATTGACAGCTTTACATTTTCTGCGATCGTCATTTGCATCAAATTCAAGCTCAGCCTATTAGACCATTCCCAAGCCTCATAATAAGACTTATCAGCTTCAGAACTAGTCTCAATTATGGCTGCAGGTCTTACATCTGAAACTATGGCCAAGTTTAAATCTATTACACCTAGTTGGAACTGGATTTGTTCAAACCAATCAGCATAGTTCAAACCATTGAACTTGATAAGCCCATTGAACTTGATAAGCCCATTTCCTAAAGAAAACAAATTAGTTGATGCTGCAAACACAACATATATCTCATGCATTAATGTTTTGAATAAACCCAAATGGATTCAAACTAACTAATATACTTTGATTATGCATTTAAATTCTCCTTTCGGTTAAATTTAAATACATAATAGTAACCTATTCTGATGCATATATATAATTTAATATAATGAACAATCAATCATATTCTAATCAACTCAGATATTATCTATGGATATACAATCATATTAACTAAATATGTTGATAAAGTCCCTTTATTGTCATTAATTATAAGCAATGGTTTACCTTTGGGTGACTTTCTAGCATTATAATTAATAATCTCAATTGTTCAATTCAACGCTTATGTCATTTTAACATCATATCATATTGAACAATTGAATAAATCATAATTAAATGCTTAATATTTGTCAAGCTAGGCCACTTTGGTGACTACCAAGCTTTCCATGCAATAAACATTTAATTGGATAATTATCATATATGAAAATTTTAATTTAATTAGTTTGGTCACTTTAGTGACTAACATACTATTCTAAATTTCCATAATGTCATGTATCACATGCATCATATAATAGGAAAATTTAATTCCAAATATTACATAATATAAAATCGTCAATGTACCAAAGAAATATATAATATGGCACATAATTTCAAAATTATATATTATGTATGGAAAATAAATCAATTATGAATTAAATATTTCATTATAATTGGGCCATAATTATTTATTAACTCAATCTTACTCTTTAATGGCCCCAAAACCCAAAACAAATCAGTCTATAATTTGATTTTGGGCTTAGAAGTCCATTACCAGCGTCTGCCAAGGAAAAGCAGCGTCTATCTAGGAACGGTTGTTTCGTTTCTTTTCCCAACCGAAAACCCAAGTTCATACGGTGACTTTGAATTAATGCTTTGGCAAAACGCAAATTCATATGGCCAATACCACTTCAAAAACGTTTTACGCTGAAAGGAACAATATCCAAAACATGGTTTTTACAAGAAAGAGGTTGTTTTTGCATCATACTCCCTCTGATTCAAAATAAGTGTCGTTTTAGATACATTTTAATTATTTAAAATAAGTGTCATTCTTAACTTTGTATGTATGTTTATAATTTTTCTTCCAAAATTAACCTTTCATTTATCTTTCATCTTAACTATATAGATCACAATTTCAAGGCAATTTCAAGGCAATTTCTCTCTCATCTTAATTTAAGATGCTGATTACCGGAGTCACGAGGTAATTTTATGGAAATATTAATAAGGGTATATCTATAATTTTATTAGCTTTTTTAATAAGCGTGTATTTTTCTAAAACGACTCTTATTATGAATCGGAGGGAGTATTATTATCATACAGAACGTTAAATGCATATAGGCATACATTAATTGCATATAAGACAAAAACAACACATAATAAATGCTAGAAGATTGCATTTGGGAATCATGTGAGAGAAGCACCAAAATACAATGATAACATACATTAAATGCATATGAGACAAAGCATCACATATTAAATACCGAGATAAAACACGGTTTCTTCATACTGATACAAGTGCAAAGATTTCAACCATATTCTGTTTAGATAAAGCATTGTGCATGAAGTTCTATTAATATCCAAAAAAAAACAACAAGTAATGGTTGTTTATGATCTGTATCTATTTTGTATATGTAGAAAACAATGCCATGAAAAATACAGAATCATACAACACTCCATTTATACAATTATACTGAAATGATACACGGTAGAAAATAAATCATGCAATACCATGGCTCTGATACATATTATAAGATAATTATTGGATCAAATGATTTTGTGCGTACCAGTATCCATGATTGTTTTTTATAAGATATTGATTTCCTCTCTTCTTCTTCCTTTAATGTATTTCTTCAATGGTTCAGAATATCTATTCAATAAGTTTTTAAACTTATATAGCACCACCAAACGACATGTCATTTGGTAATTGGAAGAGAGAAAAAAAGGGTCTTTGACCCATTTGAGATCTATTGTTTAATACCCATTAATCATTATCTTGAGTGCTTTTCAAGGGACTCAAATTTATAAGTCACATGGGACATTAAATAGTCTAACATTTACAAGTTCTTATTAAAAACATAGAAAATCTGTTTTGAGATTTATTTACAAAGTATCACTATTATACAGGATTTTAACTTTTTCTTAAGCAATCTTTCTTCTTGAAGTGGATCAAGTAAGAAATTAAAAAAAGGAGTTAATAGAAAGTCTATAAAAACATAATATTTCATATGAAACAAAAAAGTTTGATATACATCTATCATTGAAAAATGTACAAAGTAATTAATAAACATACTTTTCATTTAGACTCTTCGATAAGGTAAAAATTGTCTCACTTGACTATTTGAGAACATTTATATGTCTATAAGACTTGACTAGTTAGCTGATAATTAGTTCTCATTTGTGGCCATCAGTTGTTATATCAACATTTTAAATAGATGTTACAATGATAAAGATTTGTATTTACTAAGAGACCGTTTGATTCAACTTTTATTTTTCTATTGTGGTTTTGTTTTAGTTTTTTCAAATAAAAATAAAAACATGTTTGATTGTTAATGTCAATATAGTTATAGTTTTATTATTGATAATAATTACATACTATATAAAACTTAAAGATAAATTTATTAAATTTATTTTAATCTCTTATATAATATTTATTAATAAATTAACAATAAAATTATTTATTTTATTAAAATAAATAAATTTATAATTAAATTTATTTATAAATTAATATTTAGTTTAAATTTATTTTAACAATTAAATCAAAATTTTATTTAAATTTTATATATTTTGAAAAAATTAAATTAAATTAAATTAAATAATTATTATTTATTAAATTATTCGTAATTTTAATTAATTATTATTCATAGATCTTATTAATAATTAATATATTAAATAATTAAATAAGACATATTGACTTAATAATAATTAGATTATAAAAAACATAAACAAAAATGAAAACCATTTTTGTTTATGTTTTCATAAATTAAAAAACAGAATAAATCAAAACTCAAAACTCAAAACAAAAATCAAAAATCAAAAACTCAAACAAACATGTTTTTTTTTTACTAAATTTGAAACAAAATCAAAAAATCAAAAAAAAAAGGAATCAAACAAGCTCTAAACTTACTTGAGAAGCATCAAAGTAGCTCCTACCTAAATTTCTTCTTTTTCATCTTCTCATTCCATTTCACAGTGACTTAAAGAACCTTGAAGTAAAGAATTCAAATCTCTCTTAAATCTCCCAACTAATTGCATTTTAGACACCATAAAACAAGGTAGTTGGTGTACTGATTTATCGACCAAACAATTTATTGGGTTAGTGTATATGCAAAGGTAAGTGTATGTCTATAGTTTGTGATTTGTGTATGAGAAATTATTTACTCTTTAGTTTAAATGCAGGGAAGAGAAAAAGTCCAAAGGTACGAGGAGGTGTTAATGACGGAGAATAATAGTGAACAACTAGTCTTGAGGCGTGAGGAGATGTCAATAATAGATAAAAATAAAAGATGTCTTGAGGTATGAAGAGACATCCACGTCGATGACAAAAGAAGATAAAGTGGAACATTAAAAATAAGATTTTGATAATACACCTTACTTTAATCACAATACTCCAAACAGAAAAACAATTATATAAAAATAACTGAAAACAGTTATATAAAAATATTCAAGTTGAACTTGGAATTAAGAGGCCAGCCCAAGATCCAACTCAAAAGACCCAAATGACCCAATTGTCTGACTCGTTATTTTGGATAGCCCACTCAAACTTAGGCCTAAGCTTAGGTTGCATAGTATAAGCTCATCGAAATTTTGAGTCAGCTCGGGCCACATTTTCAAAATCGATCTCACCCACTACCATGCTTGGTTACAGAGGATGATGTGATTTAACATAACACAGAACAATATCTGATCAATATATGTCCTCACTTCTTTCTCCTTGAATTAACATCAAGGGGCCTCAATTTCAATTAATTGAGAAGGGAGAATATAAGCTAAATCTTGTTGATGAAATGCTATGTACTTGGAATGGGTTGTTTCATTTCATAATAACTTGCCAAAAGTGGGAACTTGATGGTGGAAGATTACCAATGAATGCGCACAAATAAGAGTGTCCCGTTAAGCTTTTCGCTCTAAAACTGTCCCGTTAAGGGCTCATTAATCAATGAACGCGTCTTAGGGGTAGGAGAGCCCTCTGGGTATGCACTACTTCCCACGCATCTTAGAGATAGGAGAGCCCTCTAAGTATGCACTAACTCATCAATCGTTGAGCTTTTCGCTCTGAAACTGTCCCGTCAATGGCTCATTAATTAGTGAACACGTCTTAGGGGTAGCCCTCTGGGTATGCACTACATCCTACGCGTCTTAGGGATAGGAGAGCCCTCTGGGTATGCACTATTCCCTTTCGAGCTCGAGGCTCTTTTTCAGTAGTCGAGCTTGTAGCTCTGATCAGTATATCATAGTCATTTCTAATCTATTCCAGATTTTCACATCACAAACACAATTACACTTTCACATTCGCATAACGTTTCTGTACATTACCACTTCAATACTCCGGACCTTCTATCCAGAGTTCACATTCAATATTATCTCATTATTCTACTTCAGAGAATTTAAATTGTTAAATTATAACATTTAATGCTCTGAGAACCGTTTAGGTCACTCACCTGGCTTCCGCGCTAACGCCTGGAAGTCTCAGTAATGTCTGAGGTTGACTTTCCAAATGTCCCAATCACAATTCAAACACCCTAAGTTTACACATTGTCCTTTCGAAAAAATGCTCAAGTAGTAATTTACAAATATAAACACATCATGCACTTTAGTGACATCCCCGGCACTATCCCAATATTTCACCCTCAAGGTCTTCCTTAATAATCATAGTTCAATTGATACTCACATCAGTCAATTTGTTTCATAAATCCCAAAGTTATTCTCCAATATATAACCATATCTTTCACTAAACCACTATTCCAGATTTCAAGCCTTTACAGACTGATTTAACATTTCCCCTCTTCATAAAGCATGAAGACCTTTGTTTCTAGCTCGTAACATATCAGAAATTATCTCTTTTGCCAATCTGTACAAAAGTTGCAGTTTAAAAATCAAAACATATTCATTCGGGAAAAAGGGGTCCTCGCTTGCGGCGAACAAAAGCGCACCCTCGTCGCGACGTGCGCGCTCGCCCTCGTCGCGACGTGCGCAAATTCGTTCGCCGCGACGTGCTCATGAGCACATCATGACGTGCGATCCTGTTCTCGACTCCCGAATCCGATTTTTAACTATTTCAATCCAATTTTTCCAATCTATTCGACACACAACTCATCTATATTTCAAATTAACACTCATACTTCATTTTCCAACTCAAATCCAACCCATATCATTTGCAAATCATTAGAAATATATATCTCATGTTCGGAAACCCCAAACCAACATATACATAACCCAATCTTTACCCATATCACTCAAAACATAAATCAATCAACAAATCAAGAGGAAGGATACTTAAACTTACTTGATTTAGCTTTCAGAAACCTTAAACTCTTCATGGATTTGCCAAAACCCTTTCTTCTTCTCTTTTTCTTCTTCTTCGACGGTTCCTCTTCCTCCTTTTTCCTTTTTCAAACCCAATTCCCCTTTTGTTTATACCATTTTAATTTATGAAATGTCCAATTTTCCCTCTTCATTTAACCTTAAGCCTTGTTCTCTTACCCAAATTGCCCTTATCCAAATTCTTATAACTTTACTACTTCAATTTAGAAATTCATATTCTTAGTGACTGAATTGAGATTCAATTCTTTTAGAATCATTCGCTTTCATGCCTATCACTTTCTAATTAAGTCAATTTATTTGCTTTGACTTTCATAACCTTTCCAATTTCAATTACTCATGCTAACCAAAAATTTCTAAATCATGTCTTTAATTGAGTATCAGTTGTACAGTTATTGTACCGGAAATCTCATCGGTACCCACTTTGCAATCTAATGTTGCATACACATAAATCACTCCAATTCAATCAACACACACAATTCACATTTTCACAAAGACACAAAGCCGGGAATTTTCACGAGTGCATGCACAATCTTGTCTACCAAAACACAACCCAATCCAAATTTACTATTTTATCCTTCCCATAGGTGATGGGATGTTACAATTCTCCCCTCCTAAATAAAAATTTCATCCTTGAAATTCATTTTGACACTGAATAAGGTAGGGGTACTATTATCTCATACATCCCTATTTTTCGTATAACATCATTTTTATTCAATATTTCCTCTATAATGTCATCATTGATGTTATCCCTTGACCCTTCCATTCTTTATTTAGAAATCATATTTCTTTCATATGCCTTTGATGAGTTTTGCAGAAAATTCAATTCATTACTCCAATTACAACTTCTCACATAAATCGGATTGAAACAATCCTAGCCATAGATTCACTTATAAAGCCATTAGTAAGATTCACAATCATTCTTATCGTTGTGAACGAGTGCCTTTCACATACAAAACTACTGGCCCGTAGACTTAATCAAATCAGAATACTGGCCCGTAGGCTCAGTCAAATCAGAATACTAGCCCGTAGGCTCAGTCAAATCGAATCTTCGCCCGTAGGCTCACCAAATCGTAATACTAACCCAGAGGCCCGGTCAAATCGAATATCGCCCGTAGGCCCAATCATATCGAGAATCTTGGCTGTAGGCGGTCAAATCAGAATATTATCACGGAGCATAGCTCTACGTAGAAGCGCTAGAAAATAGGTGACTTAATCACAACTCCTTCATATTTCATGCATTCTTGGGATGGAATGCATCACTTACATAGCCTGAACTTATACGAACATATTCACTTAAGTACACATTCTTAGCTACCAATTGCTCTTTTGAGGTCCCCTTACTAGACCTCTCTTTTTATCTGATATATTTATATGTCGATGTCATCAACATCCTCTAAATTCACAGTTTGGGTTTTTTCCCCTTTTCCTTTATTCTACTAAACTCGTCACTATACCCTCTTTATTGCATTCGATCGAGTAACCCAGTATCCATAATTATGGTACTTTACTATACAGTGTTCTATCCGATACTATTTATTGGAACATAGGTTCCTCAACCCCATCCTTTCAATCTTTCCAATTTCTAGTCAAACCTCAATCTCTACAAATCTATCTAGTCACTGTATGACTCAAGTAATTTTGTCCACATCATGATTCTACACTCTCAATCCAATTACTGTTGCAGAGTTTCCAAATCATGGGTCTAAATTTAACTCAGGCAGTAATTCATCTTTAACAACACCAAAATCATGTTATACATTTCAACTAAATTCCTCATAATCATAAATTCATCTTCACTAAGAATATAGTCCCTTATTGATATCCTTATGCTTAGGTCCCATTAACTTTTAAGAAAAATATCAAATCATAGCAAAATCAACACTAATAGGTAGAACCTCTTATTTTGCTCAAGAAATTCCTTGAATAACAAATTTCTCTGACACAGGTTACCCTCAATTTCTAGTTAAACTTCCAATTTCTCAACAGATTTCCCAATTCTTTCAAATTCCTACAGATTCCTCATCGACTCATACAAATGTCTGTTCATTCATATCTGTTGCTCCACATATTTCAATCGGTCTAAAATCATAACTTCTTGTGTTGGAACCCCTTAACATTAAGGAAGATTTGTGGTTCCCAAACACTCATTTACACCTTAAGATGCAGACCAAAATTCTTCTCACATAAACAAAAGTGTTTCCTTGAAATACCCGAATCCCCTCATACACTTAGATGTTTCACATCGTCAACTCCAATTTCTTCATTACAGCAGTTAGTTCTCGCCTGAATCAAACCCGATTGTATGACCTTTAGACAATGATAGAATTTCCAGATTCTATGGTTGAATTGCGAGAAGAGCTTATGATCTCAGCTATTAGTCATGGAAAGCCTACCCTTATAGCTCAAAAACCACGCTGACAAACCTCGGTATCATCACCCATCTATTTTCCATATGTACTTATAGGTCCCTTTTTGTAACACCCCACACCCGTAAGACCCGAACCCGATATCGTTGGTGATATCCGATTCCGTGTCCCACGAGAGTAGCGTACTACATCAGTCGATTTAAAATTTAGTATACATTTTTTTTTTAGCCATTAACTCCACGTTCACACGGCAAACACAGTAAGTAAATAAAACCCGTGTTCAATATAACCAGTTTCAGTTATTACAGTCATCCAAAAATAATTTACAATCAGTCAATGCAGTAAAACATCAAAACCACAATGGGCTCAGTAAAAATACAAAGCCTTGTTATACAGTGATTACGGAACACAATTTACTAAGACACTAATGCAGACGCGAACTGATCCCGACCAGTACCCTTGCTTGCCTATAGTAGACATACTCCCAGATCAACGGGGTATTCTTCAGACTGAAAAATAGATGCAAATTTTGGGTGAGTTTTATGAACTCGGTGAGAAACCATCATCGATGGTTCACTCAAATCATGCATTACGCCCATGGCGTAAAGACGATCAAGAATAATCAATTACCGATGGCGATCAATGACAATTTACAGTAATATGAAACCATTCACGATAATTCATACCATTATGAAAGCAGATATGTCACGAGTATCAATATTTGTGCAAATGCAATGCATATGTGACTCTTTCCGATTATTCAAGATTGTGCCCAAGTGCTCGATCGATTGTTCGGTGGGGACGCTGTGATTTCTCCCCTCGGGCTCGAGGCCCGGTCAAGACAAAGATGAGAGCTCAAGCTCTTATCGTAATAATAGCAACTTGGGGCACGCCCATTATCCGATCATGCAATTATGCATGCGATGCGAGATTCGATGAATGTACGGTGTTTGGCTATAAAGCCCAAGTGTAGCGAAGAAGTCAATGATATGGCTATAAAGCCCAAGATAGAAAGTGTTCAAGATGATGGCTATAAAGCCCATCATCATTATCGGTATCATTCAAGACAAGTAAAATCATACAAAACAATCCCATACACGCGCAAGAGTCACGCAGTGATCATTCAATTCACTTTTGCACGTAATTCACGTTGAGCATGTAAACAACCGAAATTTGAGAAACCAACTAGGTTACTCACCTATTACTTCCGAGCTAATGCCGGAAGTCTCGTGACGTCGGTCAATCGACGCCCAATTGGGCCTCTATATGAATCAGAAAAAGCACGAGTCACTAAATATGAAATTTGTGCTCATGTTGATGAGATATGCATGTTCATGAATTTCCCGGCCCTAATCCCTTTTTTTTCCATTATAAAAATTCTATCAAAAATTAGAAATTCATTGGCGCTAACGGTGTGCAATTCGGACCTCTATAGGTCCCCAATTAAATAAAACAGTGATTACCGAACAATTATGCGGGGCCACGTCAATTTCCCGTCCAAAAATTCCCAAATTCTCACAAAATGAAAGTAAATATTATACGAATCCGATGCCTCAAGAATCAGGTCAATCGGACGTCGGACGGGAAAGAAATTGACAAAAGAACAATCGGATCAATTAATACCAAATAAAATTCAAGAATAAATAAAAAGTATACCCACGCTTTTGCCATGGGCGAGACGTCCTGAGGCGGATACACCTCGCTTCGTCGCGAGGGCGAGGCGTCGCCTCGCGACCAGCCCTTAATCTCGCCTCGCGAGGCGAGATGTCGTCATGAGACGGCAAGTTTGTCTCGCCTCTGCCTTTCCCTTTCTTTCCAGATTTAAATCCCAATTTCCAATTATGCTAACTTTTAACACACAAATCAGAAAAAATACCCACTATACCTCATTGGAAAGCTTATGAAAAGCTCTACAATTCTCAAGAAGACCATAAAAATCAATTCCAACCCTAAGGGTGTCAAATAACCCATCAAACCTTCTGCCTACTCAATTTCCATCAACACAGGGCAGTACAATTACAATTTCATAACTCACTGATTCTTCAGTAATAAATTACCAAAAAAATATGGTAAATAAGTTCACAATGTCCTCTACAACTTTCATGAACAATCCAAAATCAAATTCTATTTCTAAACCAGTCAATTAATTCATTCAATGTCACTGTCCCTGAAATCCTTCAATATGAGCAGTAACCTTACAACAAGCATAACTCCCTATATACACGTCAGTAAATTTATAACTTTATATCCCTGAAAAGATAACATCTCAAGCTTCAATTTTCATGAAGCACTCAACATCCAATTCGATCTCTAACAATTTCAAAACAGTTATGGAAGTTTCTGTTATGATCAGTCACTCATAACCTAATGTAGGGTCAGTTTTTGAAAAATCATAAATCCCAATTATGACTTCTAAAAATTACAAACCATATGTCATTTTCAAGGTAATCTTTTCCTATACAACTTTTCAGAAGCTCACTCACACCAGTTCAGTCCACTTAAAATGTTAAAATTGCCTCTAATCAGTAAACTCACAAAATCACACTTAAGCTAGGTTTCATCCAAACTGTTCAAAACCAGTCATTAGTAATCAATTCATATCTCCCAATACACAATTCTAAAAATAGCAAGATCAGTATAAATGGAAAGATAATCAAATATCCTACAACTTCCATGAAGACCATTCTCCCTAATTCCATCTCAATTAATTCATAAAAATCATCAAAACTCAGATGTCATGGTTGCGGTTACTGTTCACAGGCAATGGAACAGTAACTTTCCATGCAAAATTTCACCCTTCTATCATTGAAATTCAACAACACCTATTTCACACTAAATTGAAGCCAACATCCCAAAGTTTCAGTGGCCACTAACCTTACCTCATTTTCATTTCTACACATTAAATTATGAATAAAACAGTAACATCAATTATAATTCCAACTTTCCAGATTTCAGGTTAACCTTAGTTCAACCACTTCCAATACCTTTTTCACATCACTAGACATCAAAATAAATACAAATTAAATTTTAATACAGTCATACATATATTAGGGCTAACACTGAAAAATTTACAGCATTAACTTCCTCAATTCAAGGACTCAAATAATTATCCCTATTCAATTCAAAATCAAACCATATCATTAACTTCAATGCATCTTCATCTAGCCTCATCCCTTTTCTTCAAATCATAATAATCATCACTTTAATGCCTACCTAAACCTAATACATGCTTTAAACCCTTTATTAACTACCCCATACTATCATGGCATTTAGTTCATATGAAAGACATCATTTAAAGATCAAAACTTTAATGAATACATACCTAAGACAAAACCTCCTTCAAAGCTTCAACTTCTAACTTTTACCTTCTACTTCTACACCCACCAAAGTACCAACTTCCTTCCTTCTCAAGTATGCACAAAGCTCATCTTCTAGCTTTGATGGAATAAGAAATGGTATCTTGAAGTTGTAAAGAAAGATGAGAAAATTTTCAATGTATATGCAAAGGAGAAGTGTGTTTTCGGGTGGAGAGTAACCAAAGCACAAAATTCCTTCTTCCTTTCCTTTAAACACTTACATAACCGAGAGAAAGTGATGAGGAAGCATTTAATGTTACACTTTTAAATGTCAAATTTTAATTGGTACACAATTCATAGAAAAGTCAAAATATGTTTGTTTAATCCAGGTCAAAATGTTACTCCATTTAACTCTAATGACCCTACTTTCAGTCCCAAAATAAAATACCCAATATTACAGTACCAGTGGGTAGCGATTTTTGCTACCGAGAATCGATCGGTTCGCCAATTGGCGATTTATCCGGTCCGAGAATTTCCAATTATTTTTCCGAGAATTAATGAAATTTCTAAAATTATAAAACAGTAATAATGCACTCCAAATAATTTTTCAATCACAAAATCACCTTTTCTACCCCAAAACATGTTTAGGCTGCCATCGCGATTTTGCGGTCCGGAATTTTCTCCGAAAAAATCCAGAAAATTCCTAAAATCCCTAAAATGTAAAACCATTTATGGTGCAGTCCAAACAATTTTCCAAACTCAATTATCCCATGAATTCCAATAAAATTGCTTTAGGCCCAATTACCGGAATGTCATGAATGCATTTACCGTAATTCCATATACACAATTGATACTGTATCGATCCTATTATGCATGAACAAGACTAAATATTCCCTATTAGTCTCATCCTATGCCAATTTTACTATTTTACCCTTCCGGGAGGGGTGGATGTTACAATTCTCCCTCCTTATAAGAATTTCGTCCTCTAAATTCTCGGTCAACTGCTCACTATGACAAGAATCATATGAGTCTATATATCCTATACACTTTTCCACTTAATGATTCACTTTTGAGTGATCACAAGAACCACTCAAATCCAGTGGTTCAGCTTACTATGGCTAACTCATTAACACTTAGACAAGAAACTGATTTGACAAAACTATCACCATGGCATCTCATTTTCTTAGCTATCTCACTTGCCATTTCTAGAATAGTCACTACCTTTGGTTCCGATATATTACTCGATTCAAGATTTTCAAATCTATTCACCGATCACATTTTATCCTTCTAATACCTTTTTCCCACAAAGGCCATATAGTCCAATTCAGATTCCATCGAGGACATCTCCATGTCTTTGGTACCTCCCTTAATCACGCGGGGACGATTTACATTCCTCGGTACCAATACAAGAATATTTAATTCCACTTCACTATAATCAAGAATAATGTACCTAATGCGGTCATTTTTATATGCCATTCACTTTATATTTAAATTGATTCTCGTAAGACAATTTCATTGTTCTATAGTGTTCACACACTTTATTCGGGTATACATTTTACGCTGTCTCATTTATCCGATCCGGTTCCACTTTAGCTAACCATGCAGTCTTCCTCAGCCACTTTCCTTTGTTTCACACATTTTAGTCTCAAATTCATTATGGTCTTTGACTCCCAAGAGTAATCGCATGGTGTAGCGAGATATTCCTCCAAAGAATCGTAACTCTATATTACGATCATAATCAAACCTTTTTCCTGTTGGACATTCAACCTATAAACACTTGAGCCAATAATCACTTTATTTTATACCTACAATTACTCAATTTCACTTTTCAAATACTAGAATGTCTAACTTTGACTGTTCACTTTCTTGTTCTAATACCTTTTATCTGCACACTTACTTCTTCTTTGAATTTTTTCACTGTTGTTGTTTGTTTTTTTTCCAATTCCATTCGTACATTCAACTCATCATAAAATTTATCACTTTACTTTCTGCACTCTTAACCATTCTTATCACTAGATTTACAACTTCAATTTTCCAGAAACACTTCACAATTACCCATAATCTGCTTGACACTCATTGAAAATCCCAATATCTGTAATTAACTGCTCATTGCAGATTATCTGCTCACCAGCTTGAGTTTAGTAAGCGTAATTGTTCGCTCATTACAAAGATTGTCGATTTACACGGTCTCTTTCCTCAAATTAACACAAGATATCCTTATAGGAATCTACGGTCTCCATGACTTTCACTCATGAGCATGACACCAATACCATTTATCAACGCGGTTCAATTTATTTCATACCCGCTCAACATATTGTCTCATTCAACATGCACCGCCCACTCTTCCAAAGGTATGTTTATCATCGATGATCGATTCCTCAATTCATCCTATCGCTCTTTTTACTTTTCACTGCTCAACACTTCCAAACACATTCATCTCTAATCACGATTACTACCATTTGCTTACCTCGCATAAATCCCTTTATTAGGGTCCTATTGACTTTACCATACATCTTTTACCCTTTTCATTGAGTCCACAATCGCAGTATCTCGCAATTTCTTTATGAAGGTGTCACTACATCACCTCATTGTTAGTTTCCCTTTTGAACCTCTTGTCTACATTCATTTACTCTTTTCATTTTCTCTTCTCATTTGTTTTCATATCATTCCTATCAACATATGTTAATACCTTGTCATCTATATTTAAACCTCCAAAATTTTCCATTTTCTTTTAGCATCTCTCTTTTCAGTTTGGGACTCTTTTATTCATCGTTTCAAATCTGGATTCCTTAACAGTTTTGCATCATAAATGGAGATCGATTCACTTCACATTGCAATAGGATTACCTCCAATTAAAATTTCACTTATGTTGGATACTTTACATTTACGTACACAAGGTGTGTATAACCTCAACAATATGAGTTATGTCCCAATTTCACCTTTAATTTTGTCCATACTTCTATCCATTTGACCATTCGTCTTGATACCATCTTTATACGGTTCACGAAAGTCTCATCAACCAATTATTATCCCTAATTGCTTTTTAATCCTTCTTCACTATAATGCATAATCTCAATTAGAACAATTTTATGCCATAATTTAAATATCAGAACATTCCTTTCACGAAGGTTCCTTATGACAGTCACTTAAACACTTTCTTTCACACTTATTCTGTAATCTATACCACAACATTTTATCCGGAAACCAATTTGTAACCCATACAATTCAGATTTCCTTAAGACTCCTTTCCGTTTATATCCATCCTCAATTAAATGATCGATACCGTAATCACTTTTCGCCCACTCATACAGGCACACTCAATCCATTTTTTGTCTTACTTTAACCCATTAAGAACTTCACACTTAAAATCACTCTAAACATTTACCGCTCATTTCCTCTATGGTTTCCATATGTCTGTAACATAGATTTCATTAGTCACAATCAACATTACTGTCCAATAGATATCCCTAACAGTAAATCGACTTAAATGCGACAACTCTTTTCATACAACACTATTGTAGTTTCATTCTTTTCAAGGTCTTTATTTCATTCTCCCCTTATCATTAAACTGTATGACTCATTCCCATATCCGTTATGTGCAACTTGACCTTGTAAGGTCATATCAATTTGGCTTATCAGCTTATGATCATTATTATTATTATTATTATTATTTTGCTACTTATCTTCTATTTTCCTCAAACAGTCTATGATCGGGTGTTCACAGTGCCCAATACCTGACAAAATCGTTGATACCACTCCATTTTATCTCTATCTATATGCCTATCCATTTACCATTTTTATGTCCATATACACCTACTTTAGAATTTCCCGATACACCATCAGTAGAAATCATCTGTCTGTCTTTTTTTCCTTTATGATTTTATCATACGAATTTCCAAACTCGTAACACGATAATCACATAACCATTTCAATCTCAAACTTATGCGGTCCAGATCATAACCATTTCACGATTTCATTTCAGTCTATCTGTACACTTTTACCTCACTCTAATAGGCACTGGGCATCTTACTTTTTCGATTCTTTCAGTTCTCGATAGATCGTTACAGTACTCTATTAAGCTTCTTACCATCTCGCTATTATCCTCTGCTTATAATATCTATTAATCTCTAACTCGAATATTGTGAATCAAAATATGCCCGATTGGACCATCTACATTTTCTCGGCCCAATATTTCCCATTTCATGACATATACAATCAGAACTGTAATTATCTAACCATCCCGGCTTTTAATTTCACTTAGATCTACTATAACCAATATGCTTCCCATATCTCTAATGGACCTCTCCAAGTTCTCAACATCTTCATTTTACGTCACCATAATATTGTCAATTTAATTCGAAATTCTTAATTAGTCTAGGCCAACACACCATTCTGCTATCACATATGAGGGTTTCTAACCCAAGACAATATCAACCTTCTTATCCATTTTTCCTTTATCCTTTCCTAATTGATTATCCCTTTAGGATTTACACTCTAATCTAGTCTCACTCTTCTCTCACTTAGTCACTTGACACTTATGCACCGTAGGATTTATCCTCGTCGACTCGACTAGGGATCGATTACCACGATCCGCAACGACGCCGACTCAAATGCATGCAACCTATGTTCCAAATCGTGCCAGATACATTTCAGATTCATGGGCTCGATACCACCTAAATGTAACACCCACACCAGAAGACCCGAACCCGATATCGTTGGTGATATCCGAGTCCATGTCCCACGAGAGTAGCGTATTACATCGATCGATTTAAAATTCAGATACATTTTTTTAGCCATTAACTCCACGCTCACACGGAAAACACAGTAAGTAAATAAAATCCGTGTTTAATATAACCAGCCAGATTATTACAGTCATCCAAAATAATTTACAATCACCAATGCAAAAACATCAAAACCACAATGGGCTCAAGAAAATACAAAGCCTTGTTATACGGTTGATTACGAACACAATTTACTAAGACACTAATGCGACGCGAATCGATCCCGACCAGCACTTTGCTTGCCTATAGTAGACATACTCCCGTATCAACCGGGGTATTCTTCAGACCTGAAAAATAGATGCAAATTTTGGGTGAGTTTTATGAACTCGGTGAGAAACCATCATCGATGGTTCACTCAAATCATGCATTACGCCCATGGCGATAAAGCGACCCAAGAATAATCAATTACCGAAGAAGATCAATGACAATTTACGGTAATATGAAACCATTCACAGAATTCATACCATTATGAAAGCAGATATGTCACGTAGCGGTCATTTCAGGTAAATGCAATGCATATGTGACTCTTTCCATTATTCAAGATTGTGCCCAAGTGCTCACCGTTGTTCGGTGGGACGCGTGATTTCTCCCCTCGGGCTCGAGGCGGTCGATCAAGATAAAGATGAGAGCTCAAGCTCTTATCGTAATAATAGCAACTTGGGCACGCCCATTATCCGATCATGCAATTATGCATGCATGCGAGATTCGATGAATGTACGGTGTTTGGCTATAAAGCCCAAAGTAGCAAGAAGTCAATGATATGGCTATAAAGCCCAAGATAACAGTTGTTCAAGATGATGGCTATAAAGCCCATCATCATTATCAAGATCATTCAAGATAAAGAAAATCATACAAAACAATCTCATACATGCCAAGAGTCATGCAGTGATCATTCAATTCACTTTTGCACGTAATTCACGCTGAGCATGTAAACAACCAGAAATTTGAGAAACCAACTAGGTTACTCACCTATTACTTCCGAATAATGCCGGAAGTCTCTGTGACGTCGGTCAATCGACGCCCAATTGGGCCTCTATATGAATCGAAAAGCACGAGTCACTAAATATGAAATTTGTGCTCATGTTGATGAGATATGCATGTTCATGAATTTCCGCCCTAATCCCTTTTTTTTCATTATAAAATTCTATCAAAATTAGAAATCCATTGGCGCTAACGGTGTGCAATTCGGACCTCTATAGGTCCCCAATTAAATAAAACAATGATTACCGAACAATTATCCGGGCCACGTCAATTTCCGTCCAAAATTCCCAAATTCTCAAAAATGAAAGTAAATATTATCTGAATCCGATGCCTCAAGAATCAGGTCAATCGGACGTCGGACGGAAAGAAATTGACAAAGAACAATCGGATCAATTAATACCAAATAAAAATTCAAGAATAAATAAAAAGTATACCCACGCTTTGCCTCGCATGGAGGCGAGACGCCGTCTCGAGGCGGATACACCTCGCTGTCATGAGGCGAGGCGTCGCCTCGCGACCAGCCCTTAATCTCGCCATGAGGCGAGATGTCGCCTCATGAGAGACAGCAAGTTTGTCTCGCCTCGCCTTTCCCTTTCTTTCCAGATTTAAATCCCAATTTCCAATTATGCTAACTTTTAACAAACAAATCAGAAAAATACCCACTATACCTCATTGGAAAGCTTATGAAAAGCTCTACAATTCTCAAGAAGACCATAAAAATCAATTCCAACCCTAAGGGTATCAAATAACCCATCAAACCTTCTGCCTACTCAATTTCCATCAACACAGGGCAGTACAATTACAATTTCATAACTCACTGATTCTTCAGTAATAAATTACCAAAAAAATATGGTAAATAAGTTCACAATGTCCTCTACAACTTTCATGAACAATCCAAAATCAAATTCTATTTCTAAACCAGTCAATTAATTCATTCAATGTCACTGTCCCTGAAATCCTTCAATATGAGCAGTAACCTTACAACAAGCATAACTCCCTATATACACGTCAGTAAATTCAGAACTTTATATCCCTGAAAAGATAACATCTCAAGCTTCAATTTTCATGAAGCACTCAACATCCAATTCGATCTCTAACAATTTCAAAACAGTTATGGAAGTTTCTGTTATGATCAGTCACTCATAACCTAATGTAGGGTCAGTTTTTGAAAAATCATAACTCCCAATTCTGAATTTTAAAAATTACAAACCATATGTCATTTTCAAGGTAATCTTTTCCTCTACAACTTTTCAGAAGCTCACTCACACCAGTTCGGTCCACTTAAAATGTTAAAATTGCCTCTAATCAGTAAACTCACAAAATCACACTTAAGCTAGGTTTCATCCAAACTGTTCAAAACCAGTCATTAGTAATCAATTCATATCTCCCAATACACAATTCTAAAAATAGCAAGATCAGTAGCAATAGAAAGATAATCAAATATTCTACAACGTCCATGAAGACCATTCTCCCTAATTCCATCTCAATTAATTCATAAAAATCACCAAAACTCAGATGTCATGGTTGCGGTTACTGTTCACAGGCAATGGAACAGTAACTTTCCATGCCAAATTTCACCCTTCTATCATTGAAATTCAACAACACCTATTTCACACTAAATTGAAGCCAACATCCCAAAGTTTCAGTGGCCACTAACCTTACCTCATTTTCATTTCTACACATTAAATTATGAATAAAACAGTAACATCAATTATAATTCCAACTTTCCAGATTTCAGGTTAACCTTAGTTCAACCACTTCCAATACCTTTTTCACATCACTAGACATCAAAATAAATACAAATTAAATTTTAATACAGTCATACATATATTAGGGCTAACACTGAAAAATTTACAGCATTAACTTCCTCAATTCAAGGACTCAAATAATTATCCCTATTCAATTCAAAATCAAACCATATCATTAACTTCAATGCATCTTCATCTAGCCTCATCCCCTTTTCTTCAAATCATAATAATCATCACTTTAATGCCTACCTAAACCTAATACATGCTTTAAACCCTTTTATTAACTACCCCATACTATCATGGCATTTAGTTCATATGAAAGACATCATTTAAAGATCAAAACTTTAATGAATACATACCTAAGACAAAACCTCCTTCAAAGCTTCAACTTCTAACTTTTACCTTCTACTTCTACACCCACCAAAGTACCAACTTCCTTCCCTTCTCAAGTATGCACAAAGCTCATCTTCTAGCTTTGATGGAATAAGAAATGGTATCTTGAAGTTGTAAAGAAAGATGAGAAAATTTTCAATGTATATGCAAAGGAGAAGTGTGTTTTCGGTGGAGAGTAACCAAAGCACAAAATTCCTTCTTCCTTTCCTTTAAACACTTACATAACCGAGAGAAAGTGATGAGGAAGCATTTAATGTTACACTTTTAAATGTCAAATTTTAATTGGTACACAATTCATAGAAAAGTCAAAATATGTTTGTTTAATCCGGTCAAAATGTTACTCCATTTAACTCTAATGACCCTACTTTCAGTCCCAAAATAAAATACCCAATATTACAGTACCGGTGGGTAGCGATTTTTGTTATCGAGAATCGAATTTGATTCGCTAATTGGCGATTTATCCGGTCCGAGAATTTCCAATTATTTTTCGAGAATTAATGAAATTTCTAAAATTATAAAACAGTAACAAAGGCACTCCAAATAATTTTTCAATCACAAAATCACCTTTTCTACCCCAAAACATGTTTAGGCGCTGCCATCGCGATTTTGCGGTCGGGAATTTTCTCCGAAAAATCCAGAAAAATTCCTAAAATCCCTAAAATGTAAAACCATTTATGGTGCAGTCCAAACAATTTTCCAAACTCAATTATCCCATGAATTCCAATAAAATTGCTTTAGGCCCAATTACCGGGAATGTCATGAATGCATTTACCGTAATTCCATATACACAATTGATACTGTGTATCGATCCTATTATGCATGAACAGTACTAAATATTCCCTATTAGTCTCATCCTATGCCAATTTTACTATTTTACCCTTCCAGGAGGGGGTGGGATGTTACACTTTTGAAACTTCAAGAGAATCAATTTCTACTTTTCCGACTACCATAATAGGATCAATTCGTATCGCCCACTCTGGTCAATGCATCCTCAATACTAAGGCCCAATGAACTACAAAGTAATCTCTTATACTATATAACCCAGAAATTTTCATCTAACTCTTACTATCTCATCTAGAGATGTATCTATCTCACATTTCAATCATTCACAATCACTAATGATACCAACATTTCTATACTCTAGAAATCATTTCTATTTTTGTTCCTGCCCATAAGTAGGGTTCACCTTATGACTTGGTGACCCGCATGAGCTCTGCACTCATTCCTCATACTAATACACATATTAACAGAAATTCTTTTCATCTTTCCATTATTTAACTCCTTTTTGTAAACAATAACTCGTCATAAACATTTTTGAGTGCTTTTACTCTTCTCCTTTGAGTTATCATAATTTTCCAAAAATGTATACATTAAACAATTTGAATCGAAGCACATGCCTAATTGTCCCTATAGTAACATATCATGAATCACGTTCCAACATTTTTAACATCGCATTCCGATAATTTTATCGTCCATGCGCATATTCCCAATCCACTTAGAAGTATAAACGCAGAAGCATCAAGAAATGCAATCTTAGCACCCAATCTATTGTCACATTTAAAACCACGTCTACTTAGTTATCTCCTTACTAACCTGGCTTGTACACCTTACTCATACCATTTCCACTTCATTTTGTCAATAACTTTACTTCTCTATTTCCTTCGAAGGCAAAGCATTTCGGTCCCATATCAATATCCAATAATACATACTAACCCGAATACAGTCAATCTGTATTTACTTTATCAGATCGCGTACTATTTCATATTCCCAATTTTTCCCATTTTATCAACCATGCAAATCTGAATCATAATACCTGGTCATCATGAGCTTTTATCTAACATCGACATGTCCTTTTACAAGTTCACATTCTGATCATATTAATCGATATTCTTCTCAATTTATGTGAATCTTTATCTGCCTGTTTCTCATTTCCACATATCCTAATTTATCGAACAACTCATCAGAATCACAATTGCCTAATCCTCACTGAGCTTTTGATCATCATAAGCATATTTTTATACTCAATTGTACCCCTTATCACTTCTTACAGATATCTCTTTCATATAGAAATTTAATCTTTCCAAACTATCGAAAATTTCCTTTTCTTACAACCCAATTTATGCACTTTAAGTCTCATTACTCAATTGATATCACGTATTTCCTAAATCAGCAGATACCACTGTCTTCACATTCCTATCGCATTCAAGGGTTTATGACTACAGTACAGTGTGAATATCGTTTACAATTTGTAGGACCTCGACCTCTCAGGCCTCACGCCCTCACAGTTTCACTTTTTTCATTCCCAATTGCCCATAATCCACGTTGACTCATATGCCGATATATCATTTTCTTTCTCACTCTGAAACACGTAATACTTGTTCAAGCGTATTACTCATACCTTTAGGACTCAGGTCAGGGATCAGTTGCTAGTGTCTGCTACAATATGTCTTTACTGTATACGATTTGACTTATGTTCATAAACGCCCATGTAAGTTCGTACTTCTGGGCTCTGATACCACTAAATGTAACACCCCACTCCCGTAAGACCCGGACCTGACATCGATGGTGATATCCGAATCCGTGCGCTGCGAGGATGGGATGTTACCTCTCTCAGTTAAAATACAGTACCAAAAATTTTTGTTTTGAAACAATCATACACTTACATATGTAGGTTGCAGGAAACAGTTTACATAACCAATCTGGTAGATCCAATGACCACGAGGGTCCTCATATAAAATACACAATAACATAGAAGCAAAATCTTCACTCTAATGCAGACGCAACTAATCCCGTCCTCATCTGGCACTCCACGATCACTACACACCCGTTACCTAACGGAGTATTCTTCTAAGTCCTGAAAAATAATTGCAAATTTTGGATGAGTTTTTGCAAACTCAGTGGGTGACCATCATCGATGGTCCGCTCACTCAAGTACATAATCAAATAATAACTTATGTTCTCATTCTTTCTCTTTGGTCTCATTTTACAATTCTCATAGATCTATCTCGTAATACATTTTCTCAAACATTCCCCATTCACACATTTACATAAATCTATATTCGTACATCCCATTTGGCTGTGACCTACTGCCTAAACTGTCCCTTCGAAGGACTCAATAATATTTGACCCTTATCCAATACTGGATATCGGGTTCGTTATATGTTGAACCTAAGGCTCTGAATCAGTCATGAACTCGACGTTCATTTTCGCACGTTGAGCTAAAAGCTCTAATATTCCATACGACACTAAACATATCACAATCAGTCATACTTTCTATAATTAGGAGTACACCATAACTGTTTTCATACCAGTGTATGGCATTTCGCCTATCATTCAATCAAACATATCAGAATAAGTGTAGTTTGTACCCATTATCAATAATCAAACATGACAGAATAATTGCATTCTGTAACCCATTATCAATTATCAAACATAACATAATAATTGCAGTCTGTAACCCATTATCAATTTATATCAGTGTGGTGACCAAGCATCTATACTATCCCGATAAGGGCACATTAATCAATGAACGCGTCTTAAGGTAGGAGAGCCCTCTAGATATGCACTACTTCCCACGCGTCTTAGAGATAGGAGAGCCCTCTGGGTATGCACTAACTCATCAATCGTTGAGCTTTTCGTTCTGAAACTGTACCGTCAAGGGCTCATTAATCAGTGAACGCGTCTTAGGGGTAGGAGAGCTCTCTGGGTATGCACTACTTCCCACGCGTCTTAGAGATAGGAGAACCATCTGGGTATGCACTAAGTCATCAATCGTTGAGCTTTTCGCTCTGAAACTGCCCCGTCAAGGGCTCATTAATTAGTGAACGCGTCTTAGGGGTAGGAGAGCCCTCTGGGTATGCACTACTTCTCACGCGTCTTAGGGATAGGAGAGCCCTCTGGGTATGCACTATTCCTTTTCAAGCTCGAGGCTCTTTTTCAGTAGTCGAGCTTGTAGCTCTGATCAGTATATCACAGTTATTTCTAATCTATTCCAGATTTTCACATCACAAACACAATTACACTTTCACATTCGCATAACGTTTCTATGCACTACCACTTCAATACTCCGGACCTTCTATCTGGAGTTCACATTCAATATTATCTCATTATTCTACTTCAGAGAATTTAAATTACTGAATTATAACATTTAATGCTCTGAGAACCGTTTAGGTCACTCACCTGGCTTTCGCGCTAACGCCTGGAAGTCTCAGTAATGTCTGAGGTTGACTTTCCAAATGTCCCTATCACAATTCAAACACCCTAAGTTTACACATTGTCCTTTCGAAAAAATGCTCAAGTAGTAATTTACAAATATAAACGCATCATGCACTTTAGTGACATCCCCGGCACTATCCCAATATTTCACCCTCAAGGTCTTCCTTAATAATCAGAGTTCAATTGATACCCACATCAGTCAATTTGTTTCATAAATCCCAAAGTTATTCTCCAACATATAACCATATCTTTCACTAAACCACTATTCCAGATTTCAAGCCTTTACAGACTGATTTAACATTTCCCCTCTTCATAAAGCATGAAGACCTTTGTCTCTAGCTCATAACAGATCAGAAATTATCTCCTTTGCTAATCTGTACAAAAGTTGCAGTTTAAAAACCAAAACACATTCATTCAGGAAAAAGGGGTCCTCGCTGCCGTGAAGAAAAACTCGCCGCGGTGAAGAGAAGCTCGCCCTCATCGCGACGTGTGCACTCGCCCTCGTCGCGACCTACGATCCCATTCTCGACTCCCGAATTCGATTTTTAACCATTTCAATCCAATTTTTCCAATCTATTCGACACACAACTCATCTATATTTCAAATTAACACTCATACATCATTTTCCAACTCAAATCCAACCCATATCATTTGCAAATCATCAGAAATATATATCCCATGTTCGGAAACCCTAAACCAACATATACATAACCCAATCTTTACCCATATCACTCAAAACATAAATCAATCAACAAATCAAGAGGAAGGGTACTTAAACTTACTTGATTTAGCTTTCAGAAACCTTAAACTCTTCATGGATTTGCCAAAACCCTTTCTTCTTCTCTTTTTCTTCTTCTTCAACGGTTCCTCTTCCTCCTTTTTCCTTTTTCAAACCTAATTCCCCTTTTGTTTATACCATTTCAATTTATGAAATGTCCAATTTGACCTCTTCATTTAACTTTAAGCCTTGTTGTCTGACCCAAATTGCCCTTATCCAAATTCTTATAACTTTACTACTTCAATTTAGAAATCCAGATTCTTAGGGACTGAATTGAGATTCAATTCTTTTATAATCATTCGCTTTCATGCCTATCAATTTCCAATTAAGTCAATTTATTTGCTTTGACTTTCATAACCTTTCCAATTTCAATTACTCATGCTAACCAAAAATTTCTAAATCATGTCTTTAATTGAGTATTAGTTGTACAGTTATTGTACTGGAAATCCCATCGGTACCCACTTTGCAATCTAATGCTGCATACACATAAATCACTCCAATTCAATCAACACACACAATTCACATTTTCACAAAGACACAAAGCCGGGAATTGTCATGAGTGCATGCACAATCTTGTGTACCAAAACACAACCCAATCTAAATTTACTATTTTATCATTCCCATAGGTGATGGGATGTTACAAGAATTGTCTTAGGAAGAAGCCAGCGCAGCAATAGCATAATTGGTTTCTTATAGTTTTCGTTTTTATGTATTTATTTGACAGTTAATTAGTTGTTCATGTTCTTAGTTTTATGCAGTGTAGTTATCATGTTGTTTATGGACCCCTAAGTTGTAGGGGAAGTTGTTTTCTTCAGAACTATTTATTTGACCTTCGATGAATGGAAAAGTAGGTAGAAAAATTTCTCAAGTCTTTGAGTACTTCGAACTCAAGAGGTCTCAAGTTCTCTCTGACGAGCCCGAAAAAAATAGCAACCATAGGTCGTAAAAGAAATAATCATGTCATTTTTACATCCGAAAGTCCAGAAACCCCCACCTCTAGACCCATAACCAGATCCATTGCTAGGGACCATAACAATTTGGTATCAGAGCCATATACTATGGGTGACTCAATGCAGCAATAGTTCGAGCGAATATTGCAGATGCTACAAGAGGAGCGTTTAGAAAACAGAGCACGCCAAGATGCCATGCAAGCCAGATTGGAGGAACTTACCCTTGAATTTGCGGCCACCAAGTTAGACTCTTCAACAGCAGAAGAAGGCAGTCATAATAGAGTTCGAAAAGGCAAGGGACTTGTAGGGGAATCGGGAAAAGAATCTTCCGAAGGCCATACTGTTCCACGATTTACAAAACTTGATTTTCCACGTTTCAACGGACAAGAAGATCCTCTTGGCTGGATTAGTCGCTGTGAACATTTTTCCGGCACCAACAAACACCAACAGAAGAGAGGGTAAGTTTAGATTCATTCCATTTGGAAGGTGCAGCCCAATTATGGTTCCTTCAAATGGAAAATGACAACCCTACTCCTTCTTGGGATGCGTTCAAACACCAATGTCATTTAAGATTTGGCCCACCAATTCGGAGTAACAAATTAGGGGAATTGGCCAAACTAAAGCAAGTTGGAACTGTTGAAGATTATCAGAATAACTTTGAGCTCTTGGTTTCTAGGGCTGGAACGTTGACACAAGAGCAAAAAGTTCAGTTATATATCAGTGGCTTACAAGAGGCTATTGCTGTTGAGGTAGAATTACATCACCCCACTGATTTAGTCACTGTAATGAGCATGTCTCGCCTTTATGAACGTAAAGGAAAGGTGTTCAAACCTTTTTCAATAGTTGATCATCAGAAAGGTTTCCAAAAAACTCCTCCTGCATAATTTTCGCAGCCTCCAAAATTTGTAAAATGTTTAAGCCGAGTTGAGATGGAAGAAAGGCGGCTAAAAGGTCTGTGCTTGAATTGTGACGAGCCATTTGTTCAGGGACACCAGTGTAAGTGAATTTTATGGATTGAAATTGGGGAAGATGATTGCTCAGAAGGGGAGGATTTAACTCTAACAACAGATATTCAGTCTCCAGAAATATCGCTCAATGCAATTACAGGAGTACAGGCCCCACAAACTATGCGGTTGGAAGGCAGCTGTCAAGGTAATCCTATTCTGGTCTTAGTTGATTCTGGTAGCACCCACAATTTTATCAACTCCAAAATTGTGTCCCACTTTAGCGCTACAATAGAAAAAGGTGATAATCTTAACGTGGTGGTAGCAAATGGGGAGATAATCACTAGTGCTGGCACTTGTCGTGGTATTTTACTTCAACTGGACTCTTATATTTTTAATGTTGATCTGTTTATGCTTCCTTTAAATGAGTTCGATGTTGTGTTGGGAGTTAATTGGCTGAGAACCTTGGGACCCATCTTATGGGATTTCTCTAAAATGCACATGAGTTTCATAAAGTAGGGCAAAGCGTTTAACTTACGCGACCTCTCCAACCATCCACGTACTCCAACAACAAATCTTCGCTCTGTGTCTGTGGTATCTTCGCCAGAATTAGATATTCAGAAATTATTGCTGGAGTTTTCTCCCTTATTTGCCGATCCCAAAGGTCTTCCTCCATCTCACAACTGTGACCACCGCATCACCTTGAAGCCCGGCACTGGTCCAATTGTAATGAGACCCTTTCGATACCCACATGCTCAAAAGAATGAAATTGAAAAACAATGTTCTAAGATGTTGGCCGTGGAATCATCAAATCCAACCGATCTCCTTTCTCCTCCCGATCCTCTTAGTCCGGTGACAAGTCATGGCGTCTATGTGTTGATTATAGAGCTCTGAATGCCAAAACTGTCAAGGATAAGTTCCCCATCCCTGTGATTGATGAACTTTTGGAAGAATTGACAGGTGCTAAATATTTTACAAAGCTGGATCTTCGATCGGGATACCATCAGGTTCGAATGAATGCTAATGATATTAAGAAAACAGCTTTTCGGACTCATCGTGGTCATTTTGAATTTTTGGTTATGCCATTTGACCTCACCAATGCTCCTTCCACATTTCAATCTCTCATGAATGAGGTATTCTCTCCTTACTTGAGGAAATTTATCCTTGTATTTTTTGACGATATTTTAGTGTACAGTCGCACATGGGTGGAGCATCTTCATCATTTGAGAATTACTTTTCAATTGCTACGAGATCACCAACTTTATCTCAAGAAGGCAAAATGTTCTTTTGGCCAAACAGAAATTGCTTATTTAGGCCATATTGTTTCCCAACAGGGAGTTACAGCCGATGCTAGTAAAATCGCAGCTATGGCTGATTGGCCAAAACCAATAACCATCAGAGCTCTTCGGGGTTTTCTTGGACTTACTGGATATTATCGTAAATTTGTTCCTAATTATGGATTAATAGCAGCTCCTCTTATTTCTATGTTGAAGAAAAATTCTTTTCAATGGTCTGACCAGTCTTCCATTGCTTTTGAACAACTTCTGCTATGACAAGTCCTTCTGTCCTAGCTCTCCCCGATTTTTCTCAATTATTTGTGGTAGAATGTGATGCTTCAGATTATGGTATTGGTGCAGTGTTACTTCAGAACGGAAAGCCTATAGCCTTTTTCAGTCAACAGATGCCTCAACGACATCGGAGCCTCCCTGCTTATGAAAAAGAATTGATTGGTTTGGTCAAGGCCATCAAACATTGGCGCTCTTATTTATGGGGCCAACAATTTCTTGTTCGGACAGACCATTATAGTCTGAAATTTTTACTGGAGCAAAGTTTTTTATCCCCACCTCAACAACATTGGCTTGGTAAGCTTTTGGGCTATTCTTTTACTGTTGAATATAAATCTGGTCGCCAGAATAAAGTAGCCGACGCCTTATCTAGGCGTGATGAAGCAAACTCTACCTTGATGGCTATTTCCATGCCCCAACTAAGTTTATTCGATGCCATCAGCCATGAACAACAATCTTCAACTGAAATACAAAATATTATTTCAGATATTCAGCAACAGACTGCTGAAATTCAGTGGGATTTCCGTCAAGGTTTGCTTTTTTACAAGAACCGCGTCTATCTTCCCTCCACATCTCCTTCGATTCAGATGGTTATTTCTACTTTGCACAATCAGGGTCATGAGGGTTACCAGAAGACCCTACACCGTATATCAAAGGATTTCTATTGGGCAGGCATGAAAAAACACATTCGGGACTTTGTTCGCAATTGTGGCATCTGTCAACGCCATAAATCTGAATCTCTTCAACCAACAGGTTTACTCTTCCCTTTACCAGTCCCCTCCCAAATTTGGACTGATATTTCTCTTGATTTTATTGATAGTTTGCCTATGTCTCATGGGAAGAATGTCATACTGGTGGTGGTAGATCATTTTTCAAAATACAGTCACTTTTTTCCGCTCTCCCATCCTTACACAGCAGTGACAGTAGCTCGCATTTTCTTCGATAATATTTTCAAATTACATGGGCTGCCTGTATCAATTGTAAGTGATCGTGACGTCACTTTTACTAGTGCTTTTTGGAAAGAGTTGTTCCGTCTTCAGGGCACTACCCTCTCTTTCAGTTCCGCATACCATCCTTAAACGGATGGTCAAACTGAGGTTGTTAATCGGACAATTGAAATGTATCTTCGTTGCTTCACCAGTGACCGCCCAACAAAGTGGATGGATTGGCTTTCTTGGGCTGAATATTGTTATAATACTAGTTTTCATTCTGCTTTGAAAACAACTCCTTTCGAAGTGGTATATGGCAGGCCTCCTCCTCTGTTACTTTCTTATTATCCTGCTCTTGCTAAACTTGATGCAGTTGATCAAGCCCTCAAGTCCAGGGATGAGCTACTGTTTTCTTTAAGAAACAATCTTCATCGTGCTCAACAACGAATGAAGCATGCTTATGACTCTCATCATTGAGATGTAACTTTTCAGCTTAGTCAACACAAGCACCAGAAACTTTTGCCTAAGTTTTATGGCCCTTTCTGTATCTTGGCTAAAATTGGTGCTATGGCTTACAAGCTCCACCTTCCAGCCAATTCGAAGGTCCATCCGGTGTTCCATGTTTCTAAGCTAAAGGCGTTTCATGCAAGTTCCTGTCCCATTGAGGCTTCTCTTCCTCCTACGATTACTGAAATTACTGACCCACAGCCTTTGGCTATTTTGGGCCACATAGTTAATAATTCAGTTCCTGAGGTCCTAGTACATTGGCAAGATTCCTCTCCTACAAATGCTTCTTGGGAAGCTGTCACTTCTATGCAACAACGTTTCCCTCAGTTTCCGATTGAGGACAAGCGTCGTTTGGAGCGGGAGAGTAATGTTATAAACGTTTATAAAAGGTTCACACATGGTCTTAGGAAGAAGCCAGCGCAACAGTAGCAAGATTGCCTTATGCAGTAGGAAGAAGCCAGCACAGCAATAGCAGAATTGCCTTAGGAAGAAGCCAGTGCAGCAGTAGCATAATTGGTTTCTTATAGTTAGCATAATTGGTTTCTTATAGTTTTCGTTTTTATGTATTTATTTGACAGTTAATCAGTTGTTCATGTTCCTAGTTTTATGCAGTGTAGTTATCATGTTGTTTATGGACCCCTAAGTTGCAGGGGAAGTTGTTTTCTTCAGAACTATTTATTTGACCTTAGATGAATGGAAAAGCAGGTAGAAAAATTTCTCAAGTCTTTTGAGTACTTCGAACTCAAGAGGTCTTAGGTTCTCTCTGACGAGCCCAAAAAAAATAGCAACCATAGGTCGTAAAAGAAATAATCGTGTCATTTTTACATCCGAAAGTCCATAAACCCCCACCTCTAGACCCATAACCAGATCCATTGATAGGGATCATAACAAAGAGTTTCAAACCACCAGGAAAGATGAGCATGTTTCAAGACATGGGCGACAAATACAGAGTTTATTACACCTAGTTCCATGTGAAGAAACAACAAATAAACAAAAGAATACATCCTGCACATTCAAATGTTTTATTTGTTGAAGAATCGAAAACCATGTACAACGAGCCTCACATAAGGAAATCAGGAGATAGATCTCACAGTACTGACGGTGGCACAAGCGGTTGTTCTTCAAGATGAACATAACCTATTACAAATCAAAGCATTCAACGACTGGCAGAAAAAGAATCAGTAACACATTATCAAACCTTAGCAAGCCTCTTCACAATAGCGGCCATATATTTTCCCTGATGTTCTGCAAGTGCAAGCTCGGTTTCACTTGGCCCTCTTGTGCCATCACCAGCATAAACTCCGGCACCATAAGGAGAGCCCCCTCGAATAGAATCCATTTTGAACATACCAGCTCCAAACGTGTACCCAACAGGAACAAATAGCATTCCATGGTGGGCTAATTGGGTAATTGCTGTCCATCTGCCCCAAATGAAAGAAAAACAGAGGATGGAGTAAGTGTATAGTGGCCATTCAGAAAGCCATTTCAATATAGCCTTTAATTAGAGATAATGTTATGAAAGTAGCTTATCCTTAATCTGACTGCATGTCCTTTTAGCTCAATAAGTATATAGATCGTAGAAAATAAGTAGAATAATTTCCAACTGGTCTCACAACAAAGGATGAAGTGCAAAATTTCTGAAATGGTGGATAGAACCTATACATTTTTAGCTTTAAACAAGTCGAAAGCATCTTTCACACTTAAATACAGCTATGCGTGAACTCTTCATCAGAGCACTCAACAGCAACAAAGATCTAGCGAAGTAATCCCATATAGAATTTGCTATGCCCTAATCAAATACACCTGTAAGTGCTAAAACCTAGAAGGCTCAGGAGCTAATGTCCGAGCCATTTGTATCCCAGAACCACGTCAACTTCAGATATTATAGAATTCTTTCTTCTTCAGATTCATTTAACAATCAATTATTATTCCATACTTATTCTGGTAGCAATCCAAAACCTAGCCTGACTAAGAATGGGAATACAACAAACTGAAGAAATCAAAAAAACTCGCTTGTTATATAAAGAACTCTCAGGCAAAAACCGTCTTACCTAGAATTTCAACCAAACTAGCCCGATGGCAATATAATGCATAGATCAAAAAACAAATCTGTGTTCCAGATGTTTGGAATCACTCAAGTTGCCATTTCATAGAGCAAAGCCATATTGTTGAACATATCTCAAAACCACTCGGAGGTAGCATAGATTCAAGCATGGACATATTCCATCACACCATAATTGCACAAAACATAATATACTCAAATTCCCGAAGCACAACGATAGTCGAATATTTAAAAAGCTTCCTCAATTTACTGTTATCATCTTCTATAATCAGGTCATCTTACGACTAGCACTCACTACTGCCAATTTCCTCCAATCTTTAATCTATTGAATGATTCACTTCTAGTTAAGTCTACGGCAAGGCAAATGTTGCTCCCAATTACATAAATTGTATGAAAACGTTGACCAATTCTAACAAACAAAATTCTTATCAAACCAAACAATCAAAATTCATCACATTAACAACTTACGCCGTCGTCTCTTGACCGCCACCTTGCGTCCCCGTACTAACAAAGAATCCGGCGGGCTTCCCGGCGAGTTTTTGCTCTTTCCACAGCTGACCAGTCGAATCAAAAAACGCCTTCATCTGCGCCGCCATTGAACCATACCTTGTCGGAAACCCAAACAACAACCCATCAGCCTCCGTCAGCTGCACCGCGCTGATCACCGGAATCTCCGCGTCCATCGGTGGAGCCTTCATTTGCTCCAAGACGTCCGCCGTCAGCGTCTCCGGCACGCGGAAGAGCACGGCCTCCACTCCGTCGACGCCGTCCACTCCCTTCTTCATCCTCTTCGCCAAACCCTCAACGTGTCCGTACATCGAGTAGAAAACTATGAATATCTTCAGCGCGGAAGGCGCGATCGATTCTGTCGCGGGGATGGTGGTGGCTGCGCTGTTAGTAGCGTGATCCTCGGCCCGGATCGGAGCTTCTCCAGGACGGCCAAGTGAGTCGTCGGAGATGACGACCGGCTGTTTCTTCTTGCTGGGGACGCAACCACCTCCTTTGCCCATATCAACCAAATCGATCCTTCCTCCCAATTCCAGGCAAGAACTGGGAACCCCAAACACTAGAAAAACTGTCGTTTTAAGCGCGGATCCGGTCTGAAGGACTGTACAATCGCCGGCCCGCGTATTGTTATTCTAATATACTCTGGAGTGATTTTAGCTAAATTCACAATCGGATATGTACGGCAGTTTGGTAGACTTGCAGGCGTTTGACTTTTGATTTACAGGCCACGTGTCGGCTCGATGATGTGGAAACGACGTCGTACTTTTTGTGCCGCCATTTTTTGCACTTTATGGAATGTATGTGTACTATTACTATATAGTGGTCCGTTTATACCAGAAGGTTTGTTTGGTAAAATGACAAGTAAGACGAATGACGTCATCCTCGTCTTTGTTTGACGTTGTAAATAATTTTATTATGTTGTATTTAAAATTACATGGATTTTTTGAATTCTAGTCGACCCAATTCATATCGGGTCGAATTTGAACTTCATTTCCCCTCCCTTTTGGGTTGGGTTGTCAATTGTGGACAGACCAATGCAAAAGTGCTATCTGAGAAGAAGTAGAAATCCAGACCTCAGCTTTGGATGTTTACATTGACCCATATTTTACACCGGTTGAATGAGATTGAGCTCAAGAATTTATTTACTACATACTTAATCAATTACGGATTGTACTAATATTAAAAAAAAAATTGAACCAATAATGATGTGAAATCCTCCTTCAATTGCCAATGGATCCTCGTTGCCTCATAATTTCCATCCAAATTCATCTTGAGTAGGGAAATACCGTCACTTCTATCTATCTTAGCTCTCAAAATTACCATTGGACGATTGCCTTTTCTGTTTATTATCTTCCATCATGTTAGAAAACAAAACTTGATAACCTAACTAAAGGGAATATAATTTTTTCATGTTACTTTGCAATTTTTTTTAAATGCAAAATAATTATTAAAAAAAAAGAGTCTTGTTAATATTTCATTGATTCTTTAAATCTTATTAAAGATTTAAGTACTTGTAATTATATTTTTTTTAACATTTTACAATTGCAAGAAAGTTACTCATTTATGAATATTAGCTGTTCTTACAAATTCCATATCATCAAAATAAATGAAGGAAATCATTTTTCATTTGTTTAAGTTCCTTATGTAATTAACAATTTGCTTTCAATTCATTTTCTAGCTTATTCGCAAACTAATTAAGAGGCTTACGTATGTTGTTTGATTATCGAAGCAGACCAGCAATCTTTTTTTGGTACACCATAAGGGAGAACCAAGCTTATTGTCAAGGGAATGCAATCCCATGCATATTTGCGCGCAAAATAAAATACAATGTAGGAGGAGGGTTGTGCCACACCTGCTCACCATGGACGAAGCTTGAACCCAGACGGACTAGTTGATCAGCTCATTGATTACCTTCACGCAGGACATATGTGGTAATATACCTTAAGCCATGTGCTAGAAAAGAGTGGATATCATATATCACATTGGCTAAGGCAATCTAACAATATAACCAAATAAGCATTGTGACCCGTGATAATAGAACAAGGGTATGATACTTTTCTATGGCTCAACCGATGGATGGTTAATAACTGATAATTGTTAGTTAGCATATACAATTGCCACAATTTAGTCATTAAGCAAAATGAGTCATCTTGCCTTACGTATGGCTATGATTCTATTCATGACATAAAAGTTTCCTAACAAATCCTGAGCCTGAGGTAGGGGCCGACCATCGAGAAATTCACTGATGTATCGATTGCGGCAAAGTTCATTTCATTTCACCCCAACTCTATGACTTCAGTCTTCTCCATAAAATTCCCATATAGCATGGACCACCATGAGAGACACAAAAGTACTTGGGACACGAAAAGGTGACCATGAAACCAGTATCTTTTAGTTTAAGATCTAGAATACATCTGAGAGACCACTCTAGAAATCACCATACCATGCCCCCTTTAATGCCTGCGAGAATCCGTACCTACACCATAAGGGTCCTCTCTTGTAGCTCAACACGTTTTCTTCGAAACACATAGGAAGTGTTTGTATTAATTAAAGTTGCAAGACTATTGTGTATCACTAATAAAAGATTAGCTTGTCTTAGTGGGTTACCATGTGCTAAAGTTAATAGAAGGATGAGGCAATTGACAGAAGTAAAGAAAAGACAGCTTTGAAGTACGTAAAAAGATCGTGAAGATCATCAAAAATAGAAGCAATCGTGACTGTTTAGGACACATATCCCACTAGTTTACATCCACAAGCCACGTCTCGTACGGTCTGTTATGGTTAATCATAAACTAGAAGAATAGAATAAAAGGGTTTTACTGAAAGATTAGAATCTTTGATTATTATAAGCTAATTAAGGTCTCCAGAAGATACAAACTTAGCTGTTGGCGAGATTTCTTGCTTTTTACGTATTGGGGGGAATATAATGATTTTCACTTTAGGTTTGTGTATGTGGACTTGTAACTTTTAATAGGCCAGTGACGAGTTTAGGAAGGACTATCTTTCAGTGACAAAGTGGTAAAGCCTCTATTTCTTATCAACTTGCTTTTTAAGCATTTGACCCTCGTTTTAATAACCAATGACTAAGTTGTTTATGAGACTGTAACACTGGTATTGGCTCCATATCCATAGTATTTGTGGTACGATTCCCGTATTGAAAATTCTTCATATTATATCATAAAGATCTTTTTCAAAAACTTTCAATACTACGTTTCTTCTTCACTAGTTACTTGATTCTTGTTCAATACAACACTCTTAAAAACCATATTGGCTGCCAAGCTTTGCCTGCTGATTGGTCGGTAGTTCAATTGATGTGCAGGCTAATGTCTAGCACATTGATTTTAGAGCCTAATAAAATACAATGCAAGTCATAACTAACCCAGTTACGGGCCTAATTTAAGGCGGAATTCAAGGGTTGTTGAAATCTAAAATTATTAAATCTAGAGGGTAACTTTTGTAGTTTTTTGTTTATACTACTAACTTGACGTAATAAAACTTGGCACGAACTTAAAGGAGAAAGCGTGAAACATTTTGGTGTGGAAGGAGGGAAACATGGATGGAGACTGTGTGTGGCATGTACAGCACAAACAAAATTGACTTGAAGGGAACGATTATACCCTCATATGGGTACGTGCTACTCAAAATCTAGTGGCAATCCACGTCCCTAGTATGCAGTTTCATTTTCGTATGGAAGAAGTTGCTGGTTTTTAATCATATTAGCTCCCTACTCTATATCTTTTATGTGGATGAGAGGGTAGACGGGAAACAAGAGCTGCTGGTGTCGGGATAATGATGACACCATTAATTTAAACTTAAAGCGGCCTGATAGTTTTGATTTGTTTTTGGTTAAAACAAAACCTTATTGTTATTGAAATATATAAACAAGTCCAAGAAAAAGCAAGCTAAAGGGAATCAGTACCACACCATGCGCATATCAAAAGAGTAGGGCACAATTTACTTAAGCTGTCTGCTTAAGAGAGAATCTATCTCTTCTCTCTCTATATCAAATGTTGAATCTCTCTCAAGTTTCATCCTTATCCTTTCTTACCACTCAATATATTATAAGAAAAATAATTAATTAAACATCAACAATTATGGTTGGAAATGTCCATCCCGCCCCTTAAAGTGGTTAGAGGTCATGGGTTTGAGTACCCTATTAAGTTCTTGAAACTCTCTAAAGAACTCACTTTGTAATTGATTGAACCCTGTCAAAAAATGCACCATTTAACCTTCCAGAGCACCTTCTCTTCTTATATTAGAAGTAATCCCCTCTTCTCCTCTCAGTTTATATATAATTCCTATGATAGGTGTCACACATTGATTCAAGTGGTCCAAATTATCGCTGTCAAAAAAACTCTTCCATGATTGATAGAGCTATTGCCGTGTGTAACAAGTGCTAAACACCCCTTACTCCAATCTCAACTGTTCCCCAGTTAAAGAATATGCATTTTATCCACTTCTATCCTGATTTGTATTTGCAAAACTTGACGTAAAGGAAGTAGCAGACATGTTTAGACTGACTTGTAGATTTTGAAGCGTGTATGAAGTCATACAGATAAGGTATACAGAGTAGATCAAATGAATGGAGAC
This sequence comes from Erythroxylum novogranatense, assembly GCA_029891385.1. Lineage (NCBI taxonomy): Eukaryota > Viridiplantae > Streptophyta > Magnoliopsida > Malpighiales > Erythroxylaceae > Erythroxylum > Erythroxylum novogranatense. The sequence continues at coordinate 18,678,223 of CM057228.1, forward strand.
CTTTGGCACCCTCTTATCTTCCTTTTCAGCTTAGCCTGCTATTTCCTCACAAAGCTTTGAAGTCCTTTAATCTTCTGTAGTTTTGGTTTTGCCAATTGAATGCGTAAAACAAATAATTCCTACGCATGCATAGTATTAGAAGCAAACTGAAGGACGTGTAAAAAGATACTACCAAACTATATCTTTGTTTGATAAGTACCCAGTTTATCAATTCCAAAAATCTAACAAAGGGAAAAAGATTTTTACATATTAATTTCTGGGTGAATTTTTTTATAAGAATTTTTTAAATAACTTACGAACTCATATATAATTACTATTTTAGGACATACATTGATCTTGATATTATACAATAATTAGAAATTATGTAAATAAATCACTTAATAAATTAATAACTCAAAAGTAAACAACAAATTTAAAGTAATCTATCAACAATAAATTATGACATGAAGTGAATAAAAAATACTAGTTAGTATGAGTAATGAAACAAATAACTAAGTGAGCAAACATATCTTTATTTGTCCATTTTAATTTTAATTCTGAGAAATCAATTATTAATATAATATAAACTAACCAAGGAAAAGTGGTTTTGTTTCATTGAAGACTACATTGGAAAAGGAAACCATGAGCTCGAATACCTCATTATTAGTCTGATATTGATTCGTGAACAACTTGGCATAGTTATGAGGTTAATTGAAGTGAAGTGACGAGGTTTATGTGCCCGTTTACCAACTAGCTAACCCTAAAGTACAAGGAACGTGGAGGTTAAAATATGGCGGCTACCGTTAAAAGTGAAACGTGAACCCAAGAAAGGCAGTGATTGGAGGGCAGGGTCTTGAAAAACTGGGAGAGTTACACGTGGATGGATAAACTACGTGGTCCCCCCGTGTTTTTGGGGGAGTTGACACGCGTTAAAGTGTTTGGTTGCGACCCATGTGCACTTTACTTAGCCAACTTGCCTTTGTTTGTCACTCCAATTCTCATTTTCTTTGGACTTTGGCTCGAGCCAGCCATTTAGCCCTAGAGAATAGCTACAGGAGTAGGTGTCGACGGGAGTGATTGTGAACCAGTAGAAATACTCTTCTTTTTTCTTCGTTGCTTTAGGAAATCTTGTGCGGAATAAAATTTTAGGAATTATGTATTTTAATTAACCAACTAAAGTGTTATTCAATCCAATTCAGCAATAACAAATTCATGTATTGTACCACATCTGCATCAAATTCAAATCAATTTGGAAGTTCAAAATTAAGATGTAAAAAATTGAAGAATGTGTCAAATAGATCATTCTTTAAAAAATGAATGAACAATCTTATAATACATATTTTAAAATTTTATTAAGATGTAAAAAAGATTCATTAATTAGTATTTTTAAAACATATACATGTACAAATTTTCGGTTGAGAAAAGTCAAAGCAGTTGGGTTCAATAGAAGAATTTGTTAGGTCACAGACACAGACTATAAGCTTTAACAGAGAGACTTCTAGAAAGTGTCTAAAAACCTTCCCCCTTCATTTACTACAAGTTATATAGTATATCGTAAGTTTTAGTGTCTAATAGTGATATTAACATGTGATTCATTCATCCCACCCACACAACCTGTAGCCAATAGAAGATCGATAGATGCATTGCGAAGTACATATCATCTCTGATGATGTTGACATGATGTTTTCCAAGTGTAACCTAGAGTGTGATTCCGTTAAAAGACAATTCCCCAAGAGAGAAAAAGTTTGGAGAGCAATCAAATGGTCACAGAAATCATCTATCCAACCCACAAAACATATGCAAAGTATGTAGAAGAAAGAAAGAAAGAAAACAACCCCACTTCCAATTGATCATCGAAAAGGACGAACAATCATTTAGCGTTGGAAAAAATACGCGTACTAGCTATCTCCTTTGGAGGATTATCTACTGCTTCTCCCGCCAAAGCCAAACTGATGGGGTATACTTAAAAAACTTTTATTTCTTATAATGTTTGCTTGTTGGGATGTTTCAGAAGATGTCAGTTGATAGTGGCAGGAGCAGGAAGGAACTAGACCATAAGCTTTCCGGAAATCTATTCCATTGGTCCCTGCCTTGAAGTAAGTTAAGCTACTAAGTACTAACCCCTGACATTAAAAATATCTTCAAAGTGATTGTTCTGCAGCAAAATTCTTGCCTTGTGAATTTCTTTTCTTCTTACCTATATATTATTTGTCTAGTTGTCTACTGAGTCATTATGAAGGGATTTTTTCCTTGGAAAGGAGAAAGTGGGCGTGCTTTTCTTGTCTCCACTTGAATATTCCGGGAAAGTAGGGTCAAGCCAATGCAACTCATCTTTTTACCATCTTGTCACTGTCTTCATGTTGCATTTTAGCTGCTGAAAGAAGGGGGTAGAAAGTGACCTAATCGATGAGAGAGCTAGTAGTGTCCCTGTTCCCTCATTGAATTGACACATCAGCCAGAGTTTTCCGCTATAGTTCATTTGTTATTCTTATTCTACTTGAATTAGAAACATAGATAAAAAGGTATATAGAGGGCTAAAATTAAGAAGGTAACGTTACTCGGAGAAGATAAAGAGTAGTGAACAAATATAAAGAAAGCACAATAATGTTAACATTTGGTGAGACTCCTCTCTATATATGTTTGGTGTATCACAGCATAAAAAATGGCTAGTTGAAAAGAAACAGCAGGTAAACAACAAGAAGGAGAATACCCTTGAAGTCTCTTCATTTAATGTGTATTTGCTTACTTTAATCAGTTTAAGAAAATGAACTAATCAAGATGCATGTAATTAAGCATCGCTTGATTGTGCACATATATATATTGTATACTTTGTTTTGGCTAAATACTTCTTTTAAATGCTCATTTTTTACACAAGTTTTGCTGACTCTATTTTAACCTTGTCTATTGTTTAATGTGTGAATTGACTTCAGTAATCCCCACCCACTTATGTTTTCGATAACAAAACATCTACTTATCCATTTGATTTGAGTAAACAAAGGGGTGGACGTGGAACAAAACGTAACTAGTGGGGTATTAATTAGTAATTACTCCTGTCTCAAAATAAGGACAACTAAGTGATTAACCATACGTCAAGGATGACGACATCTACTAGTGATGGTCAGACATACAAAGTTGTGTATAACTTTATTCATTTTAAAAATTTATATTGAAATTCCTAAAAAATGAAATCACAAATTGTTTAACGTGAGTAAGAGTAATATTAATTATATAATATTTTTATTTAGAATAAATTTAAAATATTGTAAGATATTTTTTATATAATATTATTTGAATTAAATATAAAATTTTAAATATTGTGTTGTTGAGTCGTCACCAACCAACCAACCAAAGGCTGAATTGGAAATTTTCACATCTCGAGCCACGCATTGTCTTAGAAGCCAAAGCTAAAAGCTAGTGGAAGAGTATGGCTTGGCTAGGTAAAGGCATAGTAGGAGGAGGAGGAGAATACAACCCAATCGGACAACAAAAGCGACTTGCGTGTCCAAATCCAGAGGCCAATCGTACTTTTATAGTTTATTACCTTCGAGGTGGTCAGTGTCTGGCCCTAAGTTTGGGATCCCAAAACCTTCATGAAATTACAAGATGGTGTCTGTGTGTTTTATTTTGGTTCACACACACTGAGAATTCATTAGTTGCCCATTCAGTATTTTATTTTATCTAATCACCTAACTAGGAAAGCCTAACTATTCCTACTCCCCTAGCAGCAAGGACTAGAAACTAGAAAGACTGGGCCCTCATTAAATAAATTAATATTTACATCAATCTTTTAGTTATGTTATCCGCCTGATTATTGCAATTTAAACAAATTTGTGCCATGGAATTAATGGTGAGTCTAGTACGTAAACTTTTATGATAAAATGTTCTAGAAGTTTATAGGATGTTTTTTTCTTTTACATAATGAATGGCATTTTCGAAATTCTCACAAATATGAGGTCCTTACGTCGGTGAAAAAAAAAAAGTCACGGTAACGCAAAAGCGCCCTCGACTCTTACTCAACCCCCTTATATAAATCAGCCGCGTGTTCCTTTTGAGCACTCTCAGTCTCTCTCAGTGCTTGTAACAAGAATATAACAACACTCATCTGATTGCAGCACAGAGAACGAAAGCAAAAGTGGGGGGGCTAATTGAAGATGAGTTGCGAAGCTGATGATCATATGGTGCTCATATCACAGATGTACCCTGGATTTTACACTAAAATGATTCCACAACAAGGTCAGCCGCTACACTTCACTTGCTTACTCTTTGCATGTTAATCCACATGTCGTTAACCTTCAACTTTGGCTGATACAGGTGAATCTAAGCCTCGACGGCGACGAAAGAAGAATAAAGGTGGTGATGACGGAATTTCCGGGATGAAGAAGAGGAAGCTCACTGCAGAGCAACTGAACCTTCTCGAGATGAATTTTGGCAGTGAACATAAACTAGAGTCTGAGAGAAAGGACAAGCTGGCGTCTGAGCTCGGACTCGATCCTCGTCAAGTCGCAGTGTGGTTCCAGAACCGAAGGGCTCGTTGGAAGAACAAGAAGCTAGAGGAAGAGTATACTAAATTGAAGTCTGCCCATGAACATATTGTCGTTGAAAAATGTCGTCTTGAATCTGAGGTTGGTATCTTCAAGCTCCTCTTAGCTCTGGTTTTAAGTTTTAGTCCTCAAAACCTCAGGCTTTCTCTTTTACAGAGTGTTTCGTTGCATTCATTACTTTTTCTCTCCATCTGGCTTGTTTTCAGATTCTAAACAGCAAAACAACCAAGGATTTAGAGAGTTATTTTGGTTTTGACAATTTGTCTTCTGTTTCTGGGGAGCCAAACAAGAAGTGCTATTCTGTTCTGTCCCACATGTACACTTAAGCCAAGCCCTTCTTATTTCTATAAAGTAATATTATAGTGCCGCTTAATTCCGCAATTTATGACCATCTACTTCATTATGTTCCCTAAGCAAGAAAATAGAAAAGCTAGTATGTCTTTCCTTAGTTTTAATAATGATTAAAAGACCCACCATCTTTTGTATGTGCATGAGTTCTAGACTTTGAAGTAAAAGCATGGATCGATAAAGACTTTGAGGAAACAGAACTAAAAAGGCCGAATAATCATGAAGTATGCAAACTTGACTAGGAACAGAATACTGCCGCCTGGGAAATTCAGTTGAAAAGGGGAAAACAAAAATATCTACTAAACCTTAGTTTCAAGCAACAAATATCCTGATTGGGCTCCTTTTTGGGCCTAAGTACAACATAATTAAAATTTTCTATTATTCTCATAACAAATTTTGGACTCTCAGGTTTTGAAGCTGAAAGAGCAACTGTCTGAAAGAGACAAACAAATCCAACAGCTTTCAGAACGAACAGAAGGAGGTCCGACTAATAGTCCAAGTTCAACGCTCTCAATGGAAGTCATTGAGCCACCATTTTTTATGGAGTTTGGGATGGAAGGCCTGGGATGGCCTGAAAACAGTTATGTTCAAGGTCTGGAATGGGTTAATCTATATGTGTAATTGAAAACCTAATGTAGGGTATGTAGATAGCTAGTTGCCAATCTAATGTAAATTTTCTCTAATTAGCGATATCGAGTGTGCTAGAAATTGGACGTGTCAATAACTATGTTTTTAGCTAGTAAATTTTGTTACGCTTAACAAAACTAAGCAATAAACAGGAGGAGGATCAAGAAAACATGGGTAAGCTATATTATCAAATAGGAACAACTTGATTTCTTTTTGAAGTCGTTGTGATATTAGGCGAAAACTATAACTTAAGTTGATCATAGTATAAGTTGTATTTAAAAAGTTGCAACTTTTTGAGAAAGAAAAAAAAAGAAATTGTTAACTAAAAACTTACACCTAAAATCAAGGAAAGGAGCAAATTGGAAAATCTTCCAAGATTTTATTGATATTCCTTTGCCTTAATTGGGAGAGCTGAGAGGTCGGAACTTGGGCACCAACAGGCACAAAGCCTAACAAAAGAAAAAAAAGAATAGCAAAAACACAGTTGGCTCTCCATGGACAGAAGATACAAGACATGCAGGTTGTAAAGAAAAAACCAACTCCACACGTTAATGCATGGAGAGGAAAAAATGAACATCCAAATTTCTTTCTAATTTAAGTGATATTACGAACATGGACCACTGTAATCGTGGCAAAGACTTTCCAACAAAATTGGATTTGGACCAAGCCACGACAAGTAGTTCCTAGTTCCCGTACTAAATCAATTGTTCTTTCTCTTTCTATATAAAATTTAAGCAATAATTTTGAAATTAAATTGGATCCATCGGTTCAATTGAATAAAATAAGAATCGATCAACTTTTTTATTTGGTTTGTATTTATAAAAATGATAAACAAAAATTAATTTGTTAATTAATATACTAACTAGGTTTTGCTCAACCGTAACTGGCATCTAACTATAGTCCATCTTATCCTTTTTCTAGTACTTTGTTTCAGCCTCCATCTCCAACAAAACTTTTTACTTTTATTCGATTTTGGATCTCTATTTCATTCTCTATCTTCAATTAAATTTCAATCTCTTTAACAACTCTATATTTTTATTAAATCTTATATGTTTGGTCTCCTTTTTATCATTTTCTATTCTATGTTTGCTCTATATATATAATTGTTTTGACTCCTTGTGCCAATGAAGTTTTTCTTTCTTTTGCAGGTGATTAAAACCAAATCTTAGACTAACAAATAGAGAAGACGGAAGGGTTACAGGTATTTTTATTTTCATTTTTTAGACTTCCATCAACACAAGGATTATGGGTATTTTTATTTTCAACTTTCATCTTCTTTTTTTAATTTTCATCTTTCTTCTTTGATTCATTATTATAGCATTTTCCACCTATCCCTCCTCATTTTTCATTGCATCTTCCATTAGTTTTCTTTGAATTTTCATATTCTCCTCAGGATTTTAGAGAGATTTTACTCTTTTAAGCCTTGCCTAACCATTTTTTGTGTGGTCTAGTTATTGTTTTCACACTTTCTTCACCAAGTTTTTAGTGTCACCTGATAATTTTCCTACTATACCTTAAAATTTAATATTTTTGTGTTTTATGGATTATTTAAAATCATGAATCATTTATTCTTTTAGATGACTAAATATCAATTATGCATTGGGATGCTAGGAGAATAATTTGGATGAAATACGAATTGTGTGTGAAATTTATGGTCAAAGATAGCCAATGTGCACTCTAGTAGTTGCTTTTATGTTTTTTAATTATTGTATTGGTTGGATGAATTTTGAAGTATATAGTTTAATGAATACATATCCTTAATGAATTTATAATATCTTCATATAGGAGAGCATTTAATTGATTTAATCTTTTTTACTTTATACGAAACGAGTGATAGTTACATCATGCATTAATGATGGGAATATGAATACAAGAATGTTATAGTTAATGTACCATTTTTTTAAAATGTCATATGCATTACATGATGGCTTCACATATGGATATTATTCTATTTCAATATTGTTGCTCTACACTCAACACTTATATGTACATGGTGCTTGGTATCATTTTTTGTTCACCGATTAATATTTATCTTCATATTAGAATATTATGACAAGGTTAGGATCACCACGACCCCCTTGGAGGTCCAAAAGGTAGTTGTCGCATAAGAGACCTAGGGTCGACACCTTTGCCTCCATGTCTTGACCTATAGTACCCAAGACTTGTGCCCAAAGAGGTGCACCGAAGGCAACACCACTATACCATAAGTGTTATAAGAGCAACTGACTACTCGTTTTTCCACTTCACTATTGAGACTCAAAGGAAGTGGTTATGGCCCTTTTGAACTAAATAGTTCAAGGCACCTAGGTACATCAATTGGAATGTCCTATGGGAGGTGGACCTAGTAGACGGAGTAAAGGAGATTATCTTCATCGAGGGTAGATTCGAGTTCTTTGACGTTTAGGAGCCACTTTATAGGAAGCTGACTTAGGAGTTTATATGCATATTGGAGATTAATAATACCAAGATGTTAAAAGAGAATGACTAAATCCTTATGTTCATATTCGATTCCTTTAGTTGAAACCAGTTCAAGTTCTACGTCAGCATATTCATTGAGAAACATGCTCAGATCCTACTGCCCAACAGGATATCCCTAGATTGGACTAGTCAGAGGAAAAATCCAGAAATTATTGGCACACGATGGCCATAATAAGGCCTTACCTTCTAACAAAGTCTAAGTCCTTGGGGTTCTAGTTCCTAATGATGAGGTAAATGCACAAATTTCTTGTGCACTCACTTTGCATTAGAAGGGAGAGTGTGAACATGGGGAGTTGTAGAGATCTCTTCTTCATCTACTATAGGTGCCAAAAGAAGAAGATTCACTTTTGGCTTTCTTTCATCCAATTAGTTTGAGGATACTTACATCAAGCTAACTTTGGCGTAATAAATAACAAATCAATGATCACTAGGCTTGTGAGAAGGTTGGAAGTGCTTAGAAATGAGCTTTGTTTGGCATTGATTTGAACTTTTACGCCTCTCATAAAAGATATTCTATGAGCCATATGTATGATGGACCGTTTCGATCAGACAGCAGGTGATAGCATTTTGTACTTTTTAGTGGACCATCATTAGTAGAAGAGGAGGTTCTCACCCAAGATGATCAAACCATGGGTGTGGATACGTATCAACTCCACCTTTACCTCCAAACGCCACATCAACAAACCCCATCCAATTGCATCATCTTATACCAGGAAAAATATGCATTGGCTAGGTGATCATTCAATGCCTATAAGGAGTTGGAGCACCAACAAAATGAACATAAGGCAGTTGTAGTTGAGCATGCACTAGAGGTAGATGCAGGGCCTAATAAGCCAGTTGGAGACAAGGAGAACGAGGGTGAAGATATTTAAGACATGGAGGAGCTTACCATACCATCACGTCAGAAAGCCACAGTACTTATTGTGGACCAAGAGATGATTGACTAGGATAATATGTAAATAGTGGTCATATAGTCATATATAAGAGATTGGGTAGATATAATCTCCATCAATACCACACAATACTCGAGGGTGATAGTGTCCTACATATTGCCACTAGGGCCTCATCCTCCTCTATAGGTTTGACTTTCTATATGTATTTTGGCACTTTTTTATTTGACTTGCATTTTCTTATATGTCTCTTCAATTCAAACTGTGATGTAATAGAAAATGCATATAATAAAATTCCATCAAGACTTGGACCATGTGTCTGAAATCAAGAAAGTTCAAGTCCTTGTATCTGTTTTTCCCTTTTTCATTGTTGTTGTTCTTATATATTTGATACATTGAGCATAATGTTTATCTTAATTGTGGGGAGGAATTATATACCATACGTAAGCTTATAAATTTTGTCATAAATTTATCAATTGAAAGTTATTTTTAGAAATTGTTTTATCATTGAAAGCATACTAATAAAGACAATTTATTATGAGTTTGAATGTTTTGGTGATTTTAAATGTTGACATTGTTAAGTCCAAATGACTTTACTTAGATATGATTTTGATGTATAACAAAAGAGCAAAATAAAAGTAAAACAAAAGCAGACGAAGTCAGACATAAAGACGAAATCATACAGACGAAGGAACACAGACGCAGATGCTAAATGAAACAGACACAAAATAAAAAGCGTATACGTACGATGCAAATAGTAAAAGCGATTTAAAGCGCTAAAGCAGAACCTGAAAAAAGCATACCATTTAAGTAAAAGGAACGTATTTAAGTAAAAATACGATTTAAGTAAAAATAGACGCAGACGATACGACGATAAAATACAGACGAAGAAAAACATATGCGGAATTCGAAAAGAAGACGAAGGAGTCAGTTTGAGTTAGTTACAAAACTCAACTGAATAACCGTTTTTTTTAGATTCAAGAAACAAGAATCAAGAAACAGTTGGAGACGAAGGCTATAAATACAAGTCGAAGTCGAAGATTGCAAAGTTAGCCAAAGTTAGAAAAAGTGAGCAAAAGTTAGCGAAAGTTAACAAAAAAGCATTCTGTTCAAATTAGCTGAGAGCTATTTTACTGTAACAAGTGTGCAAACACTTTTCTGAAAAAAAAGTATTGCAGATAGCCTGCAGAGGCTAAGTGTGAAAGAATCTGGTTGTAGAGACCTGAAGAGGCTCGAAAAGAATACTTGTAACGTTGAAAGAGATAGTGGAAATCTCAGAAAGAACTCGAGGATCGGGCGTAGCCACGGTTTGGGGTGAACCAGGATAAATTCTTTGTGTCGACCACTCTCACTCTATCTCTATTTTAGATTCAAGTTTTATCAGTACTTAATTAGTAAACAAAGTTTTTAAAGTTTTGATTAATTACAATCTATCACAAGTTCTGTAAAGAATTTTATTTTTAACAAACAGTTTTGAAAGATTTTACAAAAAGGGGAATACACAATTCAACCCTCCTTCTCGTGCATTCTATATCGTTTATTGTATTAACGTGTGATTCACTTAAATTGGTATCAGAGCCTAGTATCCAAGGATCACTTTAGCAAAGTGTGGATCAAAGATAATGGCGGAATCACTTGTATACATCGCAGAAGGAGCCTCAGTCACTAGACCTCCAGCATTCAACGGAGAAGATTATAATTACTGGAAAGATAAGATACGGCTATTCATAGAATCTACTCATGTCGACCTTTGGGACGTAATAGAGAACGAACCTTATACACCAGTAGACGAAGATGGCAACTCTATTCCACGAGTCAGATGGACGGCTGACCAGAAGGTAAGAATACAATTGAACTCAAAGGCGAAGCTCTTCTTGACGTGTGCCCTAAGCAGAAGCGAGTATGATAAAGTCCACGGATGCGATACTGTAAAGGAGATGTGGGACACATTGTCCATTACTCACAAAGGCACAAGCCAAGTTAAAGAATCCAAGATAAGTATTCTTGTGCACCAGTATGAACTTTTCAGGATGAAAGATGAAGAATCTATTGATCAAATGTTTGGAAGATTTCAAACAATTGTCAATGGATTAAAAGCTCTTGGAAGGACGTACAACAATCAAGACCATGTTCGAAAGATCCTAAGAAGTCTTAGAAGAGATGGAGACCTAAAGTTCTTTGCGGTCAAGAAGCCAAAGACTTGAGCGTGTTAAAGCTTGACGAGTTGCTTGGATCCTTAAAGATTCATGAAGTTGAACTCAATGCTGAAGACAAGCCCAAAAGGGACAAGTCGATAGCGCTGAAAGCCGGACATAAGAATCACAAGACTCAAAGAAGGAGGAAGTCATCAAAAGCTTTAAAGATTGAAGAATCAAAGGATGACGACTCCAACCAATCAGAACCAGAGTCAAGTGATGAAGACGATGAGTTATCTTTCATCTCTAGAAAGATAAGAGGCATGTGGAAGAAGAAGTCCAGAGCAAACCAGACTTTCAAGAAGAATGTCAAAGATGAAGCTAAGCCAGAGAAGTCATCTATCATCTGCTACGAGTGCAATCAGCCTGGAAACTACAAGTCCGAATGTCCGAATCTAAAGAAGAAACCTAAGAAGAATAGAGAAGGCAAGAAAAGCATGATGGCAACATAGGAGGACCTAGATTCATCAGAATCAGATACAGGTTCTGAATCATCTGAATATGCAAACATCTGCCTGGTAGCCGAGGAAGATAGTGATGAGGAGGTAAAATCTGACTACGATAATTTACATGATGCCTACTCAGAATTGTTAGAAGATTCTCATGCTATTCTGAAACAGTACAAACTGTTAAAGAAAAAGTATACAAAAATATTAAACGTAATGAAGAAATAGAGAGAGAAAATGTCTGTCTAAAGAAGCAATTAGAGGAGAAAAATAAAGTCATAGACAGATCAGAAGAGATTAATCAGCTTAAACTAAGAATTAAGAATATGTCAGCTAATTTAGCTACCTTCACAGAGAGCACTAAGAAAATGAATGAGATGCTTGAAAAATGTAGACATTCGAGTGATGAAATCGGATTAGGGTTTACAGCTAACAAGACTCAGTCTCATAGAAAACCTTTCTTTCAAAAGAGAAACTCTAATAGATCTCGTTTTGATCAACGTTCTAGTTATATGCATCAAAGAACTCATCATATGCATACTACTAACCATAAAGGACCCAAGAAAATTTGGATACCAAAAAATAAAATAGTTTCTCCTGCAGATATCCTTCCTTGGAAGATACGGCAAGTACCATTGGTATTTAGACAGTGGATGCTCGCGACATATGACGAGAAAAAGGTCTATGTTCCTAGACCTTCAGTATAAGAAGGGAGGATCGGTAACTTTCGGAGACAACCAGCAGGGCAAGATCATTGGAATCGGTAAAATAGGTAAAGATTCCTTTGCATGCATAAATAATGTACTGCTTGTTGATGGTCTGAAGCATAACTTGATTAGCGTCAGTCAATTATGTGATTCTGATTTCACTGTCACATTCAATCAAAATCTTTGCGAAGTCAGAAACAAAGATGGGTCTATACTTTTCTTTGCCAAGAGAAGAAACAATCTTTACAAAATTGATTTAGAAGATTTTCAAAGCCAAAATGTTTCATGTTTTCTATCTTCCGAAGAAGAAAGAATAATCTGGCATAAAAAACTAGGTCATGTCTCTTTTAAACATATTTCAAAGTTGGCAAAACATGATTTGGTAAGAGGATTGCCAAAAATAAGTTTTGACAAAGATTTTTTTTATGAAAACTGTTTGAAAGGAAAACAAGTTAAAACTTCTTTTTCTTCTAAAAATTTTGTAACATCATCTAGACCCTTAGAGCTGTTACATATGGATTTATTTGGTCCAACAAGGATAATAAGTCTTGGCGGAAAGAAATATGGACTTGTTATTGTTGATGACTTTACTCGATTTTGTTGGATATTGTTTTTATCACACAAAGATGAATCTTTTAAGTGCTTTAGGACCTTATCCAGAAAGTTACATAATAAAAAAGGAGTGTCTATAGCCAGTATCAGGAGTGACCATGGTGGAGAATTTGAGAATGAGAAGTTTAGGTTATTCTGTGAGGAGAATGGAATTTTTCACAATTTCTCTGCTCCTAGGACTCCACAACAGAATGGAGTTGTTGAAAGGAAGAACAGGACGATTCAAGAGATGGCAAGGACCATGCTGTGTGAGGTGAATCTTCCTAAATACTTCTGGGCAGAAGCTGTGAATACAGCATGCTATATTCAGAATAGAATTCTGTTGCGACCCATGTTGAAGAAGACTCCTTATGAGTTATGGAATGGAAGAAGACCAAATATATCTTACTTTCATCCATTCGGGTGCAAATGCTCTATTCTGAACACAAAGGAGTTGTTGGATAAATTCGACTCAAAGACCTATCCAGGAATCTTTCTAGGCTACTCATTATCGTCTAAGGCATTTCGCATGTACAACCTTACTTCAAAGACAGTTGAGGAGACCATCCATGTCAAATTTAATGATAGTTCCCAACCTAATAAGGAGTATGACATGGAAACTGAAGTTCCTTCAAAAAGCTTAGATGATAGCACAGAAACTCCATCATCAGGAACTCATGTAGAAAAAGTTGAAGATATTCCAAAAACTATCGGACTGAAAAGAGACTGGAAATATAAAAGTTCTCATCCAGAAGAGTTGATTATCGGAGAGACCTCAGAAGGAGTCAGAACAAGGTCCAAATTGAGAAGAGAAGCTAATGTGGCTTTTATCTCTGAAATAGAACCTAAGAAGGTTGAGGAAGCTCTTCAAGACGAAGCTTGGGTGTTAGCCATGCAAGAGGAGTTGAATCAATTTACTAGGAATAATGTGTGGTCCTTAGTTCCGAAACCCTCTAAGAAATCCATCATAGCAACCAGATGGGTCTTTAAGAATAAGTTAGACGAATCAGGAAGAGTGAGTCGAAATAAGGCTAGATTAGTAGCACAAGGCTATAATCAGCAAGAAGGAATAGACTATAATGGGACGTATGCTCCAGTAGCAAGACTTGAAGCCATTAGGATTCTGCTGGCATATGCTGTGTGTCATGATATAAAGCTTTTTTAGATGGATGTGAAGAGTATCTTTCTGAATGATTTTATAGACGAAGAGGTGTATGTTAAGCAATCACCTGGCTTCAAGGATATTAAGAATCCAGACCATGTCTATAGACTTCATAAAGCCTTATACGGACTGAAGCAAGCTCCTAGAGCTTGGTATGATCGTCTGAGTACTTTTCTCTTAGAGAATGGTTTTAGTAGAGGTCAAATTGATAAGACGTTATTTAGGAAGAATTTTCAGAATGATTTTATTTTAGTTCAGATTTACGTTGATGATATTATTTTTGGAGCTACCTCAAAAAGGTTATGCATGAAGTTTGAGAGTCTAATGAAGAAAGAGTTTGAAATGAGCATGATGGGTGAATTAAAGTTCTTTCTTGGGTTGGAAGTTAAGCAGACTGAAGAGAAGATCTTTATTCATCAACAAAAATATGTGAAAGAGTTATTGAATAAATTTGATATGCAGAATGTGAAGTCAATGACTACTCCGATGCTTCCTTCAAACCTTTTTGTCGAAAGATGAAATTGGTAAGAAGGTGGATCAAATCCTGTATAGAGGGATGATCGGTTCTTTACTGTATCTTACAGCAAGTAGACCTAATATTTTATTCAGTGTTTGCTTGTGTGCAAGGTTTCAGGCCGATCCTAGAGAGTCTCATTTTATTGATGTTAAAAGAATTATGAGATATCTTGCAGGTACTACTGATATTTTCCTAATGTTTGAGAAAGGTAGAGATTTCAGGTTAATTGGATATTGCGATGCGGACTATGCCGGAGATAGAATTGAAAGGAAGAGCACAAGTGGAGGATGTCACTTTTTTGGCGCAAGCCTAGTTTCCTGGTCAAGCAAGAGACAAAGCTCGATAGCTCTATCAACTGCCGAAGCAGAATATATGTCTACCGCAAGCTGTTGTTCACAGACGTTGTGGATCAAATATCAACTTAAAGACTATTCAGTTTGAGAAGAAGAGATTCCAATCTACTGCGATAACACCAATGCAATCAACCTGTCAAAGAATCCGATTCAACATTCTAGAGTGAAGCACATCGAAGTTAGACATCACTTCCTAAGAGACTATGTTCAGAGGAAGGTGGTGCGTCTACAGTTCATCGAAACAGAGTCTCAGTGGGCAGACATCTTCACTAAACCATTGAGTGAAGAACGGTTCCAGAAGATCAGACGCAATCTTAACATGGTCATGTTAAGTGAACAATCAGGCTAAAGGGACGTCAAAACTAACGGCGTCAGGTACAGTGAGTTACAGCTGGTAACTTCTCTGACAAGGAAGTTTTGGAGGGAAACACCTCACGATCTTCAGAATCCCTATGATTCTAGAATACGCGTGATAAGACCCTTCAAGTTGCCTGAAGTTGATATCATTGCGGTTACTCTCATCTCCAGACGGTTCATCTTGCTTTCAAAATTCTCTCAATCATCCTACCCTAGACGAAAAGCTAACCGAGACAGCGGTTTTGTTCAAACAATGGAAGCAGCTATGATATTCGAAAGACATGTGGATTTCGAGTCATTGAGAAATGATGGTATGGACATAGAATCGGAGATTGTAAGAGCTGGTTGGAGGAATTTCTTCCAGGTACGAGAACCAGTCTATACTGACGAAGTGTATGAGTTTTGGAAGAACGCTCAACTTGTAGACAACACTGTGGTATCTTCAATAGATGGCATATCTGTTGTTGTGACTAAGGAGCTGATTAAGAAGGTGACTGATTGTCTATCGGTTGGTGAGACCCTGTCAACCAAGGCTAAGTGGATGACAACAGTCAATATGAGGGAAGAAGATGTTAGCAAACAGTTATATGGAGTGAACGACCCTTCGGAGAGGAAGACGTCGAATCTGGTCCCAAAAGCTAGGGTTCTCCATGCGATTTTGTTTAATTGCATTCTACCCAGAGCAGGTTCAAGGCATTTGGTGACTACCCTGGATGAACAATTCCTGTTCTACCTGCTGAATCGCAATCCCATTGACTTACCCTTCTTAATCTTTCACTACATGATTGGGATGAAGGATACAACTAGCTATCCTTATGGTATGCTTCTTACAAGGATTTTTAAGGAATCCAGAATCCCTCTCCACAGAGGAAATAGAAGGATTGTACCAGTGAAGAGTAAGATTGATTCAATCACAATACGGCGAATGGGTCTGAGGACCGTAGTTAAACAAGAAGCTGACTCTTTAAGGAGAACAAGAACTGAGGGGGAGCATGTCTTGAAGAAGACTCCCGCTTCAAGTTCTCCAACTCAAGTGAGAATAAGATCGCCTACAGAAGAAATAAGAAGACTGACAGGAAGACCGCTGATGAAACGGACGAGTCCTCAAATCGAAGTAAGTCTACCTCGAAGGATAGAAGAAGGTGCGCCAAAAAGACAAGGAGAAAGTCTTTTAAGTGAAGTTATGAAGAAGGCGAAGAGATCACTGAGGATTCAGACTCTAAGGCAACAAGAAGAAAAGAATGCCAGAGAACAGAGTCAGGAACAAACTCCTCAATCTCGTGCACCTAAAGCGACAAGGTCGTTAGTTTCTATTCTGGAAGAGGATACAACCAGAAAAGCCAAAGAGACTAACAAGAAAAGAAAATCAGAATCTGAAAAAGAAAAATCTCAAGTTCAGAAATCTTCAAGACTGACTGAAGCAGAAGACAAGACTAAGAAGATTAGTCGGAAGAAGACCGTCTCAACTGCTGAGGAGGTTAGTCGAAAGAAAGAAACCTCGATCTTGCTCAAAAGAAAAAGAAAAAAAGCGATCGAGCACAGTCAGAAATCCCATTGCTCAACAGGAGGAACCGGTGGAGGAAAGCACAGTTGAGATAATCCTATTGAAGCCTGACCAGAGGCCACAGCAGAATCAGACTGGGATAATGATAAACCTTGTCTGATGGTATACAACTATCATAAGTTTATGAGAAAACATAAGCTGAAGATCAGAATGATTGAAGTTGTTACCAGAAGAAGAATTGCTATTGCAATCTGTAGTCAACCAATGAAGAAGACGGTGGTTGTCGTACGACCTATGTCAATAAATAGTGACACATGGGAATTACTAAAAGAAGATGAAAAGATGTTTTACTATGCTATGAGGGATGCTGCTACGAAACCATACTCTACAAAAATTCCCTGTAAGCCGTGTACTATTTTTCCGATCTAAAAAAAGACAGAAATAAAGATTGTACCGGATATTCAGCCAAGATATCTTTTGGATTTGACTAAGGGGAAGTCAAAGCTATTCCCTGAAGAAGTTCGTGATGATCTGTCCGCAGATCAAATTGAAGAAGAAGTGCGTAGAATTGATGATGCATGCGCTTGAATGAGAATGAAGATGGAGCTAGTTGCGACCATCGACAAGCAAGAAGAGGCATCGATAGGGAAGAATAATAATGAGGACGTTTATAGAATTCCTTGTTCGAACGGCCATGATCGAGGCCTTTATCCGGTACCTTTGTCTATTGAAGATGAAGGTGTACCCTAAGGAAGGCGATTGTTGATGATGCTGCTCCGTTTGACTTAGATCTTCCGAAGGCGATACATTTATTCGTCCACCAACTATTGAGATCAATGATGAATACATTCCTACCTCGATGCTTATACTACTACAATTCCGTTCACTATTCCCTCGTGAGATCTTTGATCAATCCTCCTCACCGTTGGACTCACTGGTGAAATCGACAAATTACGTGGTGAAGTCAACGAGATCAAGGAGACGATGAATGACCTGAAGAAGATGATGGCAGAACTGCTGAAGAGCCATCATCGTTAATCATTTTTTATTATAACAAATAGGGGGAGAAGAGCAGAAAAGAAGAGAATGAACAAGGGGAGAAAAGAATAAGCATAAGAGAAGAGGATGTTCAGAATGTTCAAGAAGAAGGTATGACTGAAGCAGACGAAGAAAGGAAGAAGTCAAAGAAGAAGTTCTGCAGATAAGTTTTTTTTGTTGTTCTTTTCAAAACATTGTATTTTGTTTTCTTTTGTATATAATTTGTTATCATCAAAAAGGGGGAGATTGTTAAGTCCAAATGACTTTACTTAGATATGATTTTGATGTATAACAAAAGAGCAAAATAAAAGTAAAACAAAAGCAGACGAAGTCAGAAAGACGAAGTCAGACATACAGATGAAGGAACACAGACGCAGATGCTAAATGAAATAGACGCAAAATGAAAAGCAGACGCAGACGCTAAGCAAAACAGACGCAGACGCTGATGCAAATAGTAAAAGCGATGAAGACGCAAAAAAGCGAACCTGATTTAAGTAAAAGCGAACGCATAAAGTAAAGCGGAACGAGCGAAGTAAAATAGACGCAGACGAAGCACGAGCGATAAAATACAAGCGAAGAAAAGCAGATGCGTAATTGAAAAGAAGGCGAAGGAGTCGATTCGAGTTAATTCTGTAACTCAATTCGAGTTAATTCTGAACTCAATGAATAACCGTTTCTTTAAAGATTCAAGAAACAAGAATCAAGAAGCGGTTGGAGCGAAGGCTATAAATACAAGTCGAAGTCGAAGATTGCAAAGTTAGCCAAAGTTAGAAAAAGTGAGCAAAAGTTAGCGAAAGTTAGCAAAAAAATATTCTGTTCAAATTAGCTGAGATCTATTTTACTGTAACAATTGTGCAAACACTTTTCTGAAAAAAAGTAGTGCAGATAGCCTACAGAGGCTAAGTGTGAAAGAATACTGGTTGTAGAGACCTAAAGAGGCTCGAAAAGAATACTTGTAACGTTGAAAGAGATAGTGAAAATCTCATAAAGAACTCTGAGGACTGGACATAGCCCACGGTTTGGGGTGAACCAGGATAAATTGTTGTGTCGACCACTCTCACTCTATCTCTATTTTAGATTCAAGTTTTATCATTACTTAATCAGTAAACAAAGTTTTTGAAGTTTTGATTAATTAGAATCTATCAGAAGTTCTGTAAAGAATTTTATTTTTAACAAACAGTTTTGAAAGATTTTACAAAAAGGGGAATACACAATTCAACCCCCCTTCTCGTGCATTCTATATCGTTTATAAGTATTGTATTAACGTGTGATTCACTTCAGACATAAATAGTTATGAGTGTTGGTGATTTCCTTTATGAATTATGAGGACATATACTTGATGAACATCATGATAATATTTGTGTAAAATTTACATACATCAAGTAGTTATGACTTATTTTGAGTATTTTCATTATAAAAAATGATGAATAAATTTATGAATCAATGAGCATAAATAATTTCACTTTGTTGGTTTCATATCAATAAAAAAGTTTAAGTTTAAAATTGGTGTTAGTATCCATTTGAGAGAAGGAGGGATAGGGGTTGTGAACTCAAGATTGTACAAGATAATTATTTTAATTCATGGCTTCAATAAAATTTTGCTTCATTCTACAAGCTAAGTCGAGATAGGGAGATACCACAGGGCCTTCCTAGTGAGTTTAGATATCTTGCAGACTCTTGTAATTCAAAGTACTTGAGTTTTTTGAATAGTGGATTAACTTTGTTTGGTTTTCAATGACAAATCTTGTAAACCAATCTTATATGTTCTAACCAGTTTTGTTAAATTTTTTATCATCATTTGAACTTAATTTGAAATTATCTTAAGAAAGTGACTTTGCTTGCAAGGAAATGTAAATATGATAGAGTGCTCTAGCTCCTTGACTTCTACAAAAAAAATTAGAAGCAAAATAGTTGAGCAATGAAACATTTACCGATATGAGTTAAAACTCAAATCAAGTTTGAGGTCTTTGTTTGTAAATTCATTGATTTATTTGGACACTTGCTTTATTTTACTTGCAAATAATTCATCAGCTATGCTTAATAGCGATTGGACAACATATTACAAGCTACAATTCATATTTGCCTATATTTATAGCTCATAACATAGAATCATAAATAAAATAAGCATCCAAATGATACTAGGATCTTCTTTTTATCTCTGATCTAATTTGTTTTATTAAGTTCTTACAATGTAAGTTGTGATTGAAATATTTAGCCTAAGAAACACTGGGTTTATTAGAGAAGTGTTGAATTGATTGTCTTTTTTATATATGGAGCTTGGATCCTTTAAATTTGTCCTTATTCATCCTAAAAGAGAATTGGGGATTGTGGTGTTAGCTTTTACAAGACTTTTAATAAGTGTAAACATATATATGGTGATTATATTAGAAGCTATACTTTACCATAACTTGGATAAATTATGATGTCTAGTTTTTGAGGTCATTACCAAAGCTTTGATAAGGTCTTTTAACCTTTTGAAACTAGTATTCACTTTATAAAGTTTTCCTTTAGATAAAGAGATATGTTCGACGACACTAGACTTAAGATAGAGACTCATTCACTCCTTGAAATGCCTTTAAAATGATGTCAAGAAATCTTAATAGGTTTCTAAGTTGTATACAGTTCATGGAGCTATAAACCAAACATAATTAACAATAGTTTGTATGTAAAGGCCTAAGATAAACATACAATACAATTGTGTGTGTAATAGTATTGCTTTGCACTTATAGCTACTTTATAAATGAAAAGGTGGGGTTATAAGCACTATAACTTACTTGCTACCAGCATTAGCTAGTTAATTAGTTTCATAGATGATAACCAAAATCCCTACCCTATAAATCTCTATGGCAAGTGCACCTATCGAATTATAGTATAGTAATAGTGAACATACTGGGTGTCAATCTCTTAAGAACTATAAGTACTAGTAATTACCTCTTTTATATTATCTCAGCAACAAATTAAGGTGATAATGTAATTTAAACAATAAAACTAAACCAAAGTTCAACATAAATGATATGCAAGAATGTAAATTACTCAAATATTAACTAAATCAAATTACAATACCTAGGTAATGAATCCCTTTAAGACTTTTCAAGTTATAACCCTCTATCATACAATTTGGTTAAAGATCATTAGCTCGTAGAAATTCTTAGCTTATGTTAATATATTTCTCAAGACAATCATCACCTAATCCTAGGTTGATTCACTGAAATCTCTTTTTAGTTAAACTATTCGTGAATTTTATTATTAGGTTTAACCTTAATCTAGAGGATTTATGTCAACCTATCTTTAAATTTCCATCCAATTCCTTTCAATTATGCTAGATCTACTGCATAAAAGATTTCTCAATTATATATGAAATAATATCTTAGAAATATTAATTGAATAATCAAACCACATAATTGGATCCAGTAAATCAATAATCAAATTACTTTAATAAAAAATCAAATCAAAAAGTATATTATAAGGTAAATCCCATATAGACACTAAACAAATTTAGTTCATAAAAATAGAAAACATAGCCAAAGTTTTAAAAGCAAAATTAAAAATAAGAGAATTCATTATATATCCTCTTGTCTCGATGGAAATATGCTCTTTGTTAGATTTCTAAGTCAATCTCTACTTCTCTTATTGGACCCCGTTTTTAGCGCCTAATATTCGAAATCATAAAAAACATGAACATATTATCTTATAAGGTTATTTCAATGAACCATCATTAGCCATCATCCTATAAGGGTGACGTGTTCCTACCCGTCAAACACCAAAATTACAAATTGACTTCTTTGAAAATATTGTAGCTCTATATCTCTAGTTCATTTTGAAATAAGAACCATTTCATTTGGAGCTTTATAGATCAATATATGCTTAAAAAACCAAAGTATGTTCATAACCCAATTATGTTTTCCCAACCGAGCTCTCAATTTCTTTCCATCCATATTTTTCAAATCAAGATCAAAGGATATCAATTTTAATGGAGAGATATAAAAATGTGTTAGGAATCTATTGGTTTAAGAATCACTTCATCTGGAGGTCGGATGATGAAGTTATGGCCAAAAGAATCAAACTTGCATTTGTCCTCTATCATATTATACCTATTTCGGGACAATTAGCATAAATTTTTCTAAAGATGTCGGATTGAGGTCAGCTTAGGACAGTTTTGAAGAGAACTTCTAGATCTACAATTTTTATGAAGACTTTGAAAAGCGATTTTGTCATTTGGAGGGTCAAAACACAGGGTTGTGTGAAATCACACGGGTAGCCTCGTGTTTCTTTCGGGTCTGATGGTATTTTTACATCAGGAACACACGGTTAGTGTGAATTTTACACAGCCTGACTGTGTAATGTTGGACCCCGAACTTTTGATGAAAATTAGAAATATTAAAATTAATTTTAATGGAGAAAGAATTGGTGAGAATGAGAATAAATTTAAGGAAATTTGATGAACTTAAGAAAATTTTATGAGAAATGAATTGTTTAATTTTGAGGACTTTAATAGTTGAATGAATTTATATGGATTATGAGAGAAAAGTGGATGAGTTGATTGAAATGAAGTTAAATAGCAAGAATTAAAAAGAAAAAGTGTGAAAATTTGAAGAATTTAGAAAGTTTGACTTTTTGGAGAGAAAATGTTTGACTTTGAGAGTTGACTTTTGATTTAGGCAAAATTGGATAAAATGGTCTTCTGGAAACTTGTAGATTATGTTAAGAGCTTTCTGTATCCATAAAGTTTGTAATTTTTCGATATCGGGAGTGAAAGTTATGATCAGTCAAAGTTTATGTTTGATAGGGTTTGACTTTTATTATGGTTGAAACTTTGACTGACAAATTAACCTAGTTAGAGGTTAATTGAGCTTTGATGTTCTTCATGAAAATTGAAGGATTTGATTTGATCTTTATTTCGATATAAAGTATGTAATTTTTTGATCTCGGAATAATAAGTTATGATTTTTACAAGTCTATATTGTGGTTTTAGCAAGATTATTAGAAGATAGTATCTTTGACCAGAAAATGGACTCCCGTAGGAGTCAAATTGATTTTTATGTCCTTCATGGAAGATGTAGAGCTTCCTTTAAGCTTTCTATAGAGACTAAGTTTGTCAAAATTGGAGTTCGGGAGTAAGAGTTATGAATTTTGGAAGTTTTGGATTTTTATGTGAAAAAAAAAATGAAGTACCCCCGTCGCTAGGGTGACGTCCGCATCGCCGTAGCGATGGCGAGCGTTCGGCTCGCGTCGCTAGGGCGATGTCCGCATCGCCGTAGCGATGGCGAGCGTTCGGCTCGCGTCGCTAGTGTCCGCATCGCCGTAGCGACCGCGCCCTATCCTCGCCATAATACGACGTCGTTTTGCTCCTTTAGTTTTCGTGCTTCCTCCTCCAATCCGACCTTTGTTCACTGTTTTGCTCATATCTTTTCCGTCCGACATCCGATTGAGTTGATTCTTACGGCGTTGGATTCGTAAGACAATTCCCTACATTCTCATGAGAAATTTGCAATTTTAGGAGATTAAATTAATGGTAATTAATTTAATCAAAGTGAGTCGGCAAATTTTTCGAGCATAGTTCAGTGTTTTGTGAAATTCAGGATCTGTAGAGATCCGATTGAAGCGATTCTTGAGGCGAAATAAAGATAAGACAAGGGGATACAAATCATATGAGACATAAAATGTCAATTTTGCCCCTAAGACTTTTAATTTTTGAATTTAAGTTCGGATTATGGTGTAATTTTCGAATTGGGAACACCTGAGAGTATTTTGATCATAACTTTTAATCTGGGAATCGAAATGAGGCGATTCTTATTTTGAATTAAACTAGAGACATAAGGATACAATTTTTATGAAGACATCGAGTTTCAAATCTGGGATTAAGAATGTGAACTTTTGGACGGAAATAACGTACATGGAAAATATGTTAGAATGTGGATATTCCCGAACTGTTTTGCGTATAACTTTTGATGTAGTGCTCCGAATTGAGCGCGGTCGGTGGCGTTGGATTTGTATGATTGAGAGGAACATTTCTCTAGAAGGAAGTTTTGACAAATTCCTCCAAATAGATAGTGCGAATCAGCCCGCAAGTGAGCATGACATAAAGTAGCAATGGAGGGGCAATTTGGTCATTTGACCATCAATTAATGAAACACATGAAGGAAGTGTCGTTTTGGCTTATTAAAAGCCACGAATGGGCTGGAGAAGTCTGGAAAATTATAGAAGAAGGAAGAAGAAATAAGAAGAGAAAGATGAGAAGCTCTTTCGTATGGAGAAAGAAGAGAGAAAGAAGAAAGTTTTTGATTTTTCCAAGCTTCCAAGGTGATTTTCGTGCTTCTTCCATGGAGGAAATAGATGGAGGAGCTTAAGGACTTTCTTCCAGAACCAAGAATTTTCGAAAATGAAGAAGAAAAGAGGTAAGAGAAAATTTTGGATTTTGAGTTTTGGTTAAGTTTTTGGTTTAGATTAATTAGAAATGATGTGGGTTTATGTGCTATGAGTTTTATTTTGTGATTGATGAGTTAATTTTGGTTATGGAAGATTTTAGAGAGAGAAAGCTTAGTGAGGAAGATGATGAATAGTAAAATTTGGGGGTTTTTGAAATTGATGATTTAGATGGCTTGAATTAGTGATGAATTTGAGATATCCTAAATTAATTTTGATGTTTATGCTTTAGGTGAAGTTTAATTTGAAAAATTGTAAATTGGAGGTTTAGGCCAAATTAGAGATTTGGGGGTTTTCCCAAATTTTGTGAATTAAAGGTGTAGAATCATCAAAAATAGCATGAATTGATGAAATATGGAATTAATTTTGAAGAAATTAATTTGGATAAATTGGTTTAGGCCAATTTTAAGATTTGGAGATTTTTGAAATTGGTGGTGTAGAGATTTTGGAATTAATGTGAATTGATGAATTGTGAAGTTAGTTTTGAAAATTAAGTTATTTATGAGATTGAATTTGGGTGTATTGGTTTAGGCCAATTTTGAAAATTGGGGATTTTCAAAATTGGAGATTGAAATAGCTTGGAAATATGATAATTATGAATTTCCGATAGTTAATTTTGAAATTATAATGATGAAATTGAATGATTATGGCGTAGGTTGATTTTAATTGAATGAAGGAAAGAAACAAGGATCAAATTGGAGCTTGGAATAAGTTCCTAGCGTCATTTCGAGGTGGGTAGCATATTTATATTTTGATCTGTAAGCTTAATACGAATTTTCAAAAATTAAAGAAAGCAAAAATGTGAAATTTTGATAAATTATTGTTTTGTAAATGTTTGAAATTATGATTTCCGAATGTTTTATGGAAAATTTTTATAAGCTTAAATTCATTGTTTTAAATGATTTGATAAATTGATAGAAATTTCTGAAAGTGCATTTGTTGTGTATGCATTATTCAATTGCTGAAATCATTGTTTGATTGAATGATTTGATTGTTGAATTTAGTGAACGATAGATTGAATAAATTGAGTTGTATGCATTTTGTGGAAAATTTGAAGAAAAGTAAGATTTTGGAAAGTGCCTTCGGGCAATTTGAATTTCCGTTTTCGATATGTGTTATGTGAGTTTGGTAGGTCCTTTGGTGAGTCAGCGCTGTCTATATGTGTATAGCCTTCTCCCGGCTGCCCGCTAGTGGCACAGAGCTCCGATTTCGGACTCCCTTCACGGCTACACTGGACCACTATGCGGAAAAGTGTAGACGTTTCGCATTCACGATTGCACAGACCGCTCTGGACTACGCAAGACGTTCTGTTTGGACCTAGCCAGACCATTCTGATATGTTATGTGTTTTCAATTTTATCTCTGAATGTTGCATTCATATTTATGAAAATTTTGAGAAGTTTGAAAAAAAAATGAGAAAAAGTGAGATTACTATGAAAAGTTTGAAAAATATAAAAAAAGGGTTTGAGGAAATTGTTTGAAAAATTGTAAAGTTTGAAAAATTAGCCATTTTGGCGAAAGATTATGAAAAATGATTTCGGCTTATTTTTCACTTTATAAATGTGTTATCCACGTGCTTCCGAGCTCACCCCCCTTTCATCCCCATCTCCAGGTTTCGAGCAGGAGATCGGATGAAAGAATGTGAAGACGTCAGTTTCGACATTTGAATACGTTAGCTTTTGAGTAATTTGGATTCTTGAGTATGAGTATATTTATGACTTCAGATAAGTTTGAGAAAAATGTATTTGTGTACAAAGTTGAAAATTGTGAATGATTGTGAAATTTGTATATGAAATTATGGATAATTTGGGAATATATATGTATGATTGATTTGGGAATTTGATTGAATTATGAGTTTGGTATTGAATTGAGAATTATGGAAGTATTAGATTTAGGTTTGCGTTTTGCTGGTGTTTGGGTTCCGGACGGGAGAGTCCGATGATTCTGAGATCTGTTTGGCATTTAGAAGTGTATTTCTTTACCCTTGCAGGTTTGGGTTAGGATAAAGGCAGTCGTTATGCTGCCGAAATTTCGATAAAAATTAGTATGAATATGATTTTTGGGATTAATACCAATGTGTAAGAATATGGTTAAGTTTTGAGATTTCGCATGAGAAAGAATTTCCAAGGAAAAAGGATATAAGATTTCTTTGTATGAGTTTGATAAATGAGTATAAGAAGAAAAGAAAAAAAAATAATTCATTCCGGATCTTGGAACGTCTTAGGGTTTCCAACGCGATTATGTTCCTTCGATAAGTTTTCTTTGATTATTATTTCCGGATGTCGGATGTATTCTGCTTGATTTCGTTTCGCTTCGAAATCTATTCGCTTGATTCAATTCGCTTTGTGGTCCGATTTGCATTTCGATTCCGCTTCGTTTCGTTTTGCTTCAGCACATTTGTTATGCTTCCGTTTCGATTTATGAATTCGACTCGCTTTTCGGTTCCATGTTACTTCTTACGCTTTCGTTCGTTATTTATGATTCGATCCTATATTCGGTTCGCAATTTCGATACAGAATTTCCGTTTCCATTCGATTTTGTTCCCTTCGTTCTCATTCGTTTTTCGGTTAGGATCCGGTTCCCGGATCGGGTCCCAACATGTAACCTTCAGGTTTTTGCTCAATTTCCCTTCTACGAGACCTCTCCAATGGATCCTACACCCATTTTAACATCCCTTTCACTCATAATCTTCCCAAAGTGAACAATTCTAATGATATATCACTTCGTATACTATAATTGTTCCGTGTATACAGCCTATGCAATATTAACATTTTATAATGACAAAAAAAGAGAGAACGTGGGTTAGAGAGAGAGAGATATATACTCTGTCTTCCTTTTAGATTCAGCGCCAATTCTCTACACTTGCCTAATCTAGCTCCTGATTCTTTCACTGCATTGTTTCTTCTACCCTTTAACCCTTTAGCCCTTCTTCCATTCTTAACCATCTCCTATCACTCTTGTGGTCCCTTTCCTTGGACCTTACTCTGAGGACATCCCTGTCTTTTCATCTTTCATTTTCAACTTTTCCTGCCCTTCGTCACCATGTCAGCTTCCTCCTCACCCAAGGCTGAGGATTTCCCGCCTCTGTCTTCCGACCTAGCCCTACCTCAACCACCTCCTCATTCTTCACTTTCTGGTGATGTCCCTAGCCCCCTAAAAACATGGAAGCAAGTGGTAGGTGACACCATAGACTCTACACTCTGCTATAAACCGCTGACTGAAATTGAAGGGAAGCTCGTCGTCTGTCCAGATCTTGCTACGCTTTAAGAAGGCACTAACTCGTGGAAATCTACTTTAGTCAGCTTTTTCCTCGTCCAAAGACCGCCTTTTCCTCTTATTATGCGTTGGGCTAACAAGTTATGGAAAAGCAGAGGACTCGTTGATGTTTTGCTCACAGAAGACAACCTCATCCTCTTCACTTTCACCGCCACATCTACAATTAACCGAATGTTGGAAGAGGGACTATGGCACTTTGAGAGTCAACCAATCTTTCTGCAAATATGGCAACCTAGACTAAAATTTGAATCCATAAAAATCCAGAATCTTCCTATCTGGATTAGTTTTCATAACGTCCCGCTAGAGTATTGGACTACTCCAAGACTCAGTCAATTGTCTAGCTACATTGGAAAATCATTGTGCATGGACGAAAACACCGCAACCAAGAAGAGAATAGGTTATGTGTTGGATCGCATATGGTCCGAGTATTCACAATACGCTGCGGAAGAGACCATACAAAATTATCAAGTATAATCGAAAACACGAGGATTAATGAAAATACCTTATTTTCGTGGATGGATTGCTTCTTTTCGGATTCCAAGACACTGCAAATCGCTAATGTCCTCTACCGGTATCCACACGAGCATGCACGATCCGGGCTGCGGTCAGAGTGCTAGCACGTCCGAAAACCTTCGAACGCGCGCGATCTTTCTCTTGGCGGTAGGGTTTCTTGACAGGTTGTGTCGTTCTTTTTTTTAACCTAATGAGACCTAAGCTTCTCTATTTATAGAGAAACCCTAATCTCATTCAGCCCTATTAAGTTTCGCCCATTATATCATATATATAATAAAAGCCCGACAACTTAATTAAATCTAGCCCAATAAATATATCTAAATATATTTATTTAACACCTAATAAATTAGGCCCAAGAGAATAAGCCCAGATCACATCACTCTTTGTATGCGATCAGAGGCTCATTTGATGTTGGCAATGGGCTTGATTACACTTCAAGGCCCATAAGTCATAAGCGGCCTCTAGCAAGACATTATGACTACCCAAATCAAATGAGGATCGATAATCCGATTTAACTCAGTAATCATGATTATAAGCTCATCCTTTTGTAACACGATATCAAGATTAATCACAAGGCATGGTACATGTCAACCTTTGATTAATCATAGTTTCTTGATCCGCAAGTTGGTGATTATAACAAATGACATTGATGACTCTTCATCAATTCATTTGAGCACGGCCATGCATTTCTTCATCACACTTGTCAAGAGGCCCAAATGATATCTCTCTCACTTAAGAGAGGTACAAATCCGCTCACGCCATTCACATCCTCCGATGATTCATTTAGTGTCCAACATAAGACTATTTGTTATTGGTTAAAAATAACTTAGTCTAATATCAAAACACTAAATTCCTCATATAGGAACCATGATGACTTCAGTCAAAGGACTAAAGTCAAACCATATTGAGAATCACTAATGACATGAAACCATGTAGTATTCTCTTTCGGTCGATCCAATATATGTTCTCTAACATATATCTATGTTTCGATTTGATATCTCATATCCATGATCAAGAAACGTGATCATCAATCGTAACACATACTAGCCTTAATTCATTATTGTTCCACCAATAATGATCGACTAGAGACGATCTAGAATAGTATTATAACACTTATGGTTTTACTATCAAGTCACATACTTGATGACATAAGTTTAATACCATTCATGGAATATAACTCACATTACATAAATGAAATACATGCATATATAAAATGAATACCTCATAATATATTATTAACAAATCATAATGTTAATACATGAATCACAAATGTTTATTGGCCTAGGGCACACTACTAACAATCTCCCACTGCACTAGGCCCAATCACCGATATCTAATACCCATAGACCTCGTATGACTCTCATGTTTAGGTCGTGGAAGAGGCTTAGTAAGTGGATCGGCAATGTTGTCATCTGTGCCACTCTGCATATCTTCACGTCTCCTCTCGCAATGATCTCTCGATCGATGGAAACGTCTGAGTATGTGTTTGGATCTATGATGCGAATTTGGTTCCTTAGCTGTGCTATAGCCCCATTATTATCACAATAAAGGTCTATAGGATTTGCAATGCTAGAACAACCCCAAGCTCGTGATGAACTTCCCGATCCAAACAGATTTCCTTAATGCATCCGAAGCAAGAATGTACTCGACTTCGGTTGTAGAATCAAGAATGTTGTCTTGCTTTGAACTTTTCCACTCATCGCACCTCCATTCAAACAGTAACACAAAACTCGATTGCGATCTGAAATCATCTATGTCGATCGAAAACCAGCATCGGTGTAACCATTTACAACTAGCTCTCCTTCAAGTCCTCCATAGACTAGAACATATCCTTAGTTCTTCTCAAGTACTTAAGGATGTTCTTAATCGCTATCCAAAGGACTCTCACCATAATTAGATTGGTATCTACTTGTTATGCTCAAAGCATATGAGACATCCGTCGAGTACATAACATGGCATACATGATAGATCCAATTGCAGATGCATATGGAATCTTACTCATGCGCCAAGCTCTTTATCCAAGTAGGACAATCCTTCTTAGAAAGCTTGATTCCATGTGACATAGGCAAGAATCCTCTCTTGGAATCTTGCATCTTGAACCTTTCAAGATCTTATCTATGTATGTACTCGACTTAGGCCTATAAGCTTTCTTGATCTATCTCTATAGATCTTAATGCCTAAAATATAGGCAGCCTCACCTAAGTCTTTCATTGAGAAACGCTTCCTTAACCAAATCTTGACACTCAGAAGGTCGGAATATCGCTTCCAATGAGCAATATGTCATCAACATATAAAGCTAAAAGGACAACAAAGACTCCCACTAACCTTTTGTAAACACAAGGTTCATCTTCATTCTTGATGAATCCAAACTCTTTAACAACTTCATCAAACGAAGATTCCGACTTTTGATGCTTGCTTCAATCCATAAATGGATCTCTGAAGCTTGCACACCTTTCTCGAATTCTTAGGATGGACAAAACCCTCAGTTGTATCATATATACATCCTTAAGTAAGTTTCCATTAAGGAAAGCCGTTTTGACATCCATTTGTCATATCTCATAATCATAGTATGCAGCTATGGCAATAAGAATTCTAATGGATTTGATCATGACCACTGGAGAAAATGTCTCATCATAATCAATTCCATGAACTTGTCGGTAACCTTTAGCAACAAGTCTTGCTTTATAAGTGTGCACATTTCCATCCATGTCGAGTTTCTTTTGAAAACCCATTTGCATCCAATGGTCTTCAAGCCATCGACGGATCAATCAAAGTCCAAACTTGATTGTCATACATGGATTGCATCTCCGCTTTCATGGCCTCTAACCATTTAGCGATTCTCGACTTTCCATAGCTTCTTGATAGGTTGTGGGCTCATTATGATCGATGAGCATCACATTATCATCATCAAGAACGAGAAATCCATATCTCTTGGGTTCATGGCGAATCCTATCGATCTACGTAGGCCTTGTGTTGTTGAAAATCGCCATCAACGACTTGTGAGCTCGCTTCAATCTCCTGCGGGCTCAATGTCATTTTGTGAAACTTGAATTTCTTCAAGTTGTACTTTACTCCCACTGCTTCCTTTGGAAACAAATTCCTTCTAAGAAGACACCATTTCGAGCAACAAACACTTTGTTCTCGATGGGATGTAAAAGTAATATCCTTTAGTTTCTTTAGATATCCCACAAAATAACATTTTTGATTTGGGTGCCAACTTGTCAAGAATTGGACGCTTCACATAAGCCTCACAACCCCAAATCTTTAGAAAAGATAAATTGGGACCTTCGGTCCATATCTCATAAGGTGTCTTTTCTCTGACCTTTCAAGGAATACGGTTCAATATGAATGTTGCGGTTTCTAAAGCATAGCCCGTAAGTATTTTGGAAGATTAGTTTGACTCATCATTGATCGAACCATATCTAATAGAGTTCGATTTCTCCTTCGAAACACCATTCCATTGAGGAGTTCTGGAGGAGTCAATTGTGAAACGATTCCACAATCCTTAAGATAATCATCAAACTCTTGGCTTAAATATTCACCTCCTCGATCGATCGAAGGATTTTAATATTCTTGCAGTCGATTTTGTACTTCATTCTTATACTCTTTGAACTTTTCAAAAGATTCAGATTTGTACTTCATTAAATAGACATACCCATATCTACTCAAGTCATCTGTAAAAGTAATGAAATACAAATAACCTCCTCTCACGATATGCTAAAAGGACCGCATACATCGGTATGTATAAGGCCCAATACTCATTGGCCCTTTCCCTTTACCGTGAAGGGGCCTTTGTCATCTTACCCAAGAAACAAGAATGACATGTCTCAAAAGATTCAAAAGAATCAATGAATCCATCTTGATGGAGTTTTGAAATGCGTTTTTCGTTTACATGGCCTAAACGACAATGCCAGAGATATGTTGGGTTCAAATCGTTAGATTTAAACTTCTTGGTATTTATGTTATAGATGGGCTCATTTGTTAGAGACTCGGTGTCTAGAGTATAGATTCCATTTAATTGACGTGCAATACCATATAAAACGTCATTCTTATAAATGGAAATACTTCTATTCTCAATAGTAAATTTAAATCCATCATTCTCTAAACAACCAAAAGAAATAATGTTCCTACTCATAGTAGGTACATAATAACAATTCTTAAGTTCCAAAATGAGTCCAGTAGGCAAAATAAGATCATAAGTCCCCACGGATAAAGCAGCAACTCTTGCTCCATTTCCCACACGCAGGTCGATCTCACCAGACATCAATCTTCTAGTCCTTCTTAGACTTTGCACATTAGTACAAATG
This sequence comes from Erythroxylum novogranatense, assembly GCA_029891385.1. Lineage (NCBI taxonomy): Eukaryota > Viridiplantae > Streptophyta > Magnoliopsida > Malpighiales > Erythroxylaceae > Erythroxylum > Erythroxylum novogranatense. The sequence goes on from CM057228.1 coordinate 18,710,474, forward strand.
TGAGTTGCAGCTCCGGTATCTAATACCCAAGATGCAGAAGGAGTAAAATTGATTTCTATAACAAACATATCTGAAGAAATAGTCGCACTATTCTTCTTCTCTTTCAGCTCTTCCAAATAGAGTTTGCAGTTCCTTTTCCAATGACCAGGTTCATTGCAATGGAAGCAAACTCCCTCCTTGGGTGCCTTAGTCTTAGTTTCGGGCTTGGGCTTGGACTTAGGTACTTTACCTTTGTCCTTTGCTATGCCCTTCTTCTTGAAAGCCTTTCTTTCTTGCTTGAGAATAATTCTCGAGTTCCTATACCAATCTAGGAAATTTGTTCCATTAAACTTTTCTTTTCTAAGATAGACCGATAGACAGGTTTGTGGATGGAGTAGCCATAATCTACAAAAATATGCAACAGGTCAACATTCATATATTATGAGGTATTAGCTCCCACTCAAATAAATAACCCTCAATTGAAAATGGAGAGACAAGATCCATATTTCACTAAGTCCTAAGAAAGCTTTGGCTTAACACTCAAAACTTAGTTATTTAGGTAGAAAACTCTTTTCAATTACATCACATGTAACTCTTGATGGGCTTATGTTAAAATACATCTTATGTACTGCATGTATGTATAAACCCAATCTTATGCCCTAAGCCCAAAACCGTTTTGATAGCTTAGTCAAGTTTAACCATACTTTACCTATGAATAGCACCATTATTCAAATGTCTTCCTAGATGATCCCTACATGCCTTGCTTTGGCAAAACCCATATAAGGATAAGCTAGAGATAAACATTGGTAAAGATTTATGGAAGGCATATAAACTTGAAATTATCATGAGGGTAATTAGGTTACTAATCCTATTAGTAAGGTTGTTTGTACTATGCTAGTTCTAATCTTATACTACAACATACTTGAGTATATATATATTAGAAGCATAGAATAGTAATTTACACATGAATATAAATATTCAAAATATAAATAAACATATGTAAAACCACCAAGAATAAATGACACGAATCTAACTAACACACGAATCTAACACAATGGTCCCGCTAGCCGGTTAGAAGGCGGAGGTCAAGGAAGTCATTATTGGAAGGGCAAGTACCGAACCAAAAAATTAATCCTTATTAAGAATTATGGAAGATTACAAAACACTTGTTACAACCTTGGCTTCGATTCTAATTGTTGATTTGAAAAATTTAACTTAATAATTCAACTCTTGAAAAATTAAATTAAATTCCAAAACCCTTTCCTAATAAGTAATCCTTTGAAAACAATTTTCAAATTTAATAAAATACCATTTTATTTTATTAGGAATATTTATTAATTTAATCTCTATTAAATTAATTAAATTAGGATTTTAAAACAATTTTAAAAAAAAAAAAAAAATTGGAAGGGGCGCCTCGGCGCTGCAGTGCACAGACGCCGCAACACGACACGCTGGAGCGTGTCCACGCTCCTGGAAGACGCAGGCGCGTGTGGGACACGCGCCTATCGTCTTCCCCAAGCTTCCTCCTCTCTCCACGATTTCTTTCTTCTCTCTTCTGGTTTTTCCTTTTCCATTTTCTCTCACGTTTCCATCTCCAATCTCCCACGTCGCACGCACAACCGTCGAATCTCCAAGGAAAACGTGAAGCTTGAACCGTGGGTCTCCACCGACGGTTCTCGCATCTTTGGCGCCATCGAGACGCCATCAACGCCGCGACACCATCATCTAGTGATGGTGTTGCGTCGCCGATCGATGGGTGTTCATCACCCATCGATTTTCCGTAAATTCATCTAAACATGGCAAAACATGCACAATCGCAAGAGAAGGGAAAACGAGGTGAAGCCGTAAAACGCAAATACAAGGGAGTTTTCATACGAACAACTGGAAACAATTTCCAGAAAATTAAGCATGTGATTCATTCAAATGCAAGCATATACGCAAAGGAGAGGGAAACCGCAGATGCATTATTTGCAATTCACAAATCAGAAACCATAAAGGCAGAACAACGAGTATTTGATTTAACAGTCAACAAATTACCCAGAAGCTCATGTGATTCAACCAAAAACACAAGCACTTACTAAACCAAAATCGCAAATGAGGGTAAGTAAAATTAGAGATTTCAAAACAATAATCCCTAGACTGTCGATTTCCAGATCTACTGCATAAACCGAGAAACATATACTCACATAAAACCCATTCATGCTTTTACAGAAAACCATTTATCATCGCATATGCGTACAGAATGAAATTTCCAGATCAATGCATAAACGATTAAAACAAATCAGACAGAAACAATTTCAAGCCTTCGGGAAACAATTTCCAAAATAAAGATCGGAAACAAGTTCCAAACTTTAACAAAAAACATTCACCAATGTTATTTGTTCTTTCCGAATCATTAAACACAAATCAACAACAATAATCAAGCCTCTAAATCCAAGGTTAACGATTAAACCTGGCTCTGATACCACTGTAGGATCGCATATGGTCCGAGTATTCACAATACGCTGCGGAAGAGACCATACAAAATTATCAAGTATAATCGAAAACACGAGGATTAATGAAAATACCTTATTTTCGTGGATGGATTGCTTCTTTTCGGATTCCAAGACAACGCAAATCGCTAATGTCCTCTACCGGTATCCACACAAGCATGCACGATCCGGCTGCGGGTTGTAGTGTGCTAGCACGCCCCGAAAACCTTCGTAACGCCGCACGATCTTTCTCTTGGCGGCTAGGGTTTCTTGACGGTTGTGTCGTTTTTTTTTAACCTAATGAGACCTAAGCTTTCTATTTATAGAGAAACCCTAATCTCATTCAGTTCTATTAAGTTTCGCCCATTATATCATATATATAATAAAAGCCCGACAACTTAATTAAATCTAGCCCAATAAATATATCTAAATATATTTATTTAACACCTAATAAATTAGGCCCAAGAGAATAAGCCAGATCACATCACTCTTTGTGTGCGACCAGAGGCTCATTTGATGTTGGCAATGGGCTTGATTACACTTCAAGGCCCATAAGTCATAAGCGGCCTCTAGCAAGACATTATGACTACCCAAATCAAATGAGGATCGATAATCCGATTTAACTCAGTAATCATGATTATAAGCTCGGTCCTTTTGTAACACGATATCAAGATTAATCACAAGGCATGGTACATGTCAACCTTTGATTAATCATAGTTTCTTGATCCAAGTTGATGATTATAACAAATGACATTGATGACTCTTCATCAATTCATTTGAGCACGGCCATGCATTTCTTCACCACACTTGTCAAGAGGCCCAAATGATATCTCTCTCACTTAAGAGAGGTACAAATCCGCTCACGTCATTCACATCCTCCGCATGATTCATTTAGTGTCCAACATAAGACTATTTGTTATTAGGTTAAAAATAACTTAGTCTAATATCAAAACACTAAATTCCTCATGTAGGGAACCATGATGACTTCAGTCAAAGGACTAAAGTCAAACCATATTGAGAATCACTAATGACATGAAACCATGTAGTATTCTCTTTTGGTCGATCCAATATATGTTCTCTAACATATATCTATGTTTCGATTTGATATCTCATATCCATGATCAAGAAACGTGATCATCAATCGAACACATACTAGCCTTAATTCATTATTGTTCCACCAATAATGATCGACTAGGACGATCTAGAATAGTATTATAACACTTATGGTTTTACTATCAAGTCACATACTTGATGACATAAGTTTAATACCATTCATGGAATATAACTCACATTACATAAATGAAATACATGCATATATAAAATGAATACCTCATAATATATTATTAACAAATCATAATGTTAATACATGAATCACAAATGTTTATTGGCCTAGGGCACACTACTAACATTATGCCCATATATGTGTGAGTATTGAAGCTTCTAAGGATCTACCTGATGAAATACCTATCATGAGGCTAGGAGAAGGGAATTAATTATGGGAAGACAGCATTGCTATTTCATACCATTGGAGGCCCCCTTCCAAAACTCAACTTGTTATCTGAAGACCCACAGGTAAAACTTTTAAGACAGGTAACTACCAAGAGTTAATGAATCAAGGAGATAAAGGTCCTTTAGCTAGAAACCAAAGTACTAGTTGTTTGAATGTTTCTGAATCTATTGATTGCAATAAGGAAAAAGTTGCTTCTGTTATGCCCCAAACTAATACTATACAACCTACGGATAATAATACCTCTACTGTGGAATTGGGTAATGGCCACTTGCATGATTCAAATTTTGCGGAAACTACCCTTCCTTGTGCTGTTCCTTTACCTGTCGTTGCTGAATCTGAACACAAAGAGGCATCATGCAATAATGTTTCATCTCAAGACAATAAAGCTATGGTAGAGGGTATTCCAATCTCGGCTCAAGAATTTTCTAATGATGAAGACAGTGGTAATTCTCACTCACTCTTTAAAAGAAAATCCTAACGAGGCAAAGGTAAAGGCCTCAAAACCACCTCTAATTTCATATGACTATCTTGGCGTGGAATGTCAGAGGAATAAACTGTCCTTTAAAATTGTTAGCTCTAAAGGATTTTGTATGGCATGAGAAACCTATCTTACTTAGGTTATTGGAAACAAAAATACGATTGGTGAATCTAAATAAGTTGAATATTTTGGGTTCTCAATGGAAAGTCTTTTCTAATCATACTCATCACGCTGTTGGAAGGATAATCGTTTGTTACAACTCAAAGGAGATTAAAGTGGAACTCCTCGAAGCAATTGACCAGCTAATGCACCTTCATGTACAAATTCTGCAAGGGAATGTCAATCTGAACGTATCATTTATTTATGCAAGCAATTTTGAATTCCAACGTCGTGATCTTTGGAACACCATCTGACATATTAGTGCTACCATCCATAAACCTTGGCTTGTTAGTGGGGATTTCAACTCCACTCTTTATGCAGCAGAAGCACAGGGTAATATCAGTCTCTGGCCTTCCTCAATAGATTTGTGGGACTGTGTAGAACATATAAGGTTAACTGACCTCAAATTCATTGGCCATTCTTTCACGTGGTCAAACAAACAAAGGGATAAATGGCTTATGAGGAAAAAACTAGATCAAGCTCTTGTGAATGATCTTTGGCTTGAACATTTTCCCAGTAGCCTAGAAACTTTTATGGACTGGATCATACATCAATATTTGTGTCAAATCTGTCTACTCCTGCAACTAAACACCACCTATTCCGATTCAACAACCATCTGGTTCATGACATGGGCTTTCCTATTGCTTGCAGAGAAGGAGTTATGCAATTTATTAGGGGAACAAAACAATTTTACTATACACAAAGGTTAAAATTATTAAGAAACATCTAAATGTTCTGAACTCTTCCAAAAGACCTACTGTTGAAGCTATCAACAAAACTAGATTGGAGTTGACAAGAGTACAGTCCTTTTTATCCTCCAATCCTGACGTTCAATCTTTAATTGATTAGGAGAAGCATGCTCTCTCAAATTACCTCCAAGCACTCAATAATCACTCCTCTCTTTTGCAGCAGAGAGCTAGGGTGAACTGGCTACAGGATGGGGATAGCTGCACACAATTCTTCTTCCATTTGATTCTAACCCAAAAGAATAGCAACAAAATCTTATCCATCACTTCCCATAACGGCTCAGTCATCACGAATTCGAAGGAAATACATGAAGAAGCATTCATATTCTTTAGCTCTTCCCTCAGTTCTGAAGTACCATCAGATATTTCAAGTGGAGACCTCCACCATCTCAACTTGCACCAAATTTCTCTGACAGATTTTACTATATTAACTAGACTAATGGAGGACAGCGAGATTAAGAAATGTGTCTTTGAAATGAATGGGAAGAAAGCCTCGGGCCCCGATGGTCTTAATGGTTATTTCTACCAACATTCTTGGAATATAATAGGTGGCTTTCTTAAGGAGGCAATTGATGAATTATTCAAAAACGAAGTTCTCCTTAAAGAGATCAACAAAACCTTCTTGTGTTTGATTCCTAAAGGATCAAATCTGCAAAGCTTTGTGGATTACCGTCCCATTTCTTGTGCAAACTTCCTATATGTAGTGATATCTAAAATTCTGGCTGATAGATTGAAGAGATTTCTTGCTCCTCTGATTAATGACAACCAAAATGCTTTCTTGGCGAATAGGCACATTAGAGACAACATACTTATTGTTCAAGAACTTTTGAAGGGTTATTCTACTTTTAATAGCCCTCCGAATTGCACCATAAAGATTGATTTCCATAAAGCTTTTGATAGTATCAGTTGGAAATTCTTACAGCATATGCTGAATGCTTTTGGGTTTCCAACTCAATTCACCAAGTGGATCCTTGAATGTATTACTTCAACCTCCTTCTCAGTTCTTGTTAATGGTTCACCCTCCCCATATTTTGAAGCAGCAAGGGGTCTCATACAGGGTGATCCCATCTCCCCCTACCTTTTCATACTTGCCATGGAAGTTTTAAATGCAATCATAAAGAAGGAGATTACTTCAAACCCCAACTTCAAACACCATTCCAAGTGCAAGAAGCTTGATCTTACTAACCTATGTTTTGCTGATGACCTTCTTCTTTTTTGTAGGGTTGATATGGAATCAATTCGCTCCTTTATGCATGCCTTCAATGTCTTTAAGCATACTTCTGGTCTTCATCTTAATCCGCATAAAAGCCTTTTCCTCTTGTCTAAAAGTGCAGCTCACATGGAAATCATTATTATAGAGGCAATTGAAATGAGATTGCAAACTCCCCCTCTGCTTTACCTTGTCCTTCCAATGTCGACAAAGAGATTTACCTTTTCAGAATGTCGACCTCTATTAGATAGGATACAGAAGAGAGTAAAATCCTAGGTGAACAAAGCTCTTTCTTATACGAGTAAGCTCCAACTTATTAAATCTGTCCTAAATTCCTTACATGTGTACTGGAGGTCACATATATTCTTATCACAAAGTATCATCAAAGAAATAAAAAGAATTCTCATATCTTTCCTATGGAGTCATCCAAATGGTTCTTCTGGTGTTGCAAAGGTGAAATAGGCTGATATCTGTTTTACAAAACAAGAAGGAGGGCTGAACATCCTCTCCATCAAAGTTGCTAATCATTTCCTCATTCTCAAAAGACTATAGTGGATCTTAGAGGACGAGAAGAGTTTATGGATAAAATGGCTTCATGAATATTTCCTTAAGGGGAATAGCATATGGGTGATCAAACCGAAAAGTTCCCAATCTTTTTTTCTTATACAGATGTTGAAATTGAGAGATATTGTTCATCATGAAAGCTCTTATAAGATTAAGGATGGTCATCTAACCTCCCTATGGTTTGACAATTGGTCCAACAGGGGACCTTTAATACATCTGATGCCTTTTCTAAGAGCATCTTCAGCTTTTCCTTTAAGAACTCAGATGAACTCATTCATAAAAGGAAATGGCTAGAATTTTCCCAAAAGTCTAATGCAATTTTAGTTTAGCTATCCTCCCACCCCACATGAACCTGACATCTTTTTCTGGAAAGGTATTCCAATTGAGAAGCTCACTAACAGTGTTCTTTGTCATAATTTATGCAGACATCTACCTGCAGTCCCTTGGGCCACTAAGGTATGGAATAGATTCATAATACCGAGAATATCTTTCATCTACTGGTTAGCTATCCAGAACAAACTCTATACAACGGACCGAATTCCTTATATCCAAATGGATATCAACTGTTCAATGTGCTCCATGTAGAGTGAATCTTGCAACCACCTCTTTTTTATTGTCCTTTCAACAAGGCAATTTGGAATTGTGTCACTGCTTCTTGTTATTGGGTGAATCCAGGAACAACCATCTTGGAGATTACAAATGGACTTACTGCGTAATCACCTATCCACATCATTGTTATGGGCATTTGTATTTACAGGTTATGGAGAGAGTGAAATCTCCGACGATTCAAACATCAATCAACCATGAAAGAGTGTCTAATATCCTCAATCTTAAGAGAGGTTCAGGAGATCATTATGATGAAGGAGCTATAACAAAGATGCAGCCTAACAATACACTCCTCTCTACGTATCTAAGGATCTACTTGGAAAGCAACTTTTTATAGTACATCTTCGAATGGGGTCGCCAAAACACCTATGAATAGACCCAATGCAGCATAGATTTCTAATTACTTCGGAAGCTCCAATGCAGTCGTGTTCTTCCTTAAATTGCTTTCTGCTAATATGACGGGATAGGTTTTCTTATTTTTGTAGCTTTGGTTTTCTTATCTTAGAACTCTCTTGTATTTGTACCTTCTATTTTTTCATTTAATCAATTTTCTTTTTTTAAAAAACAACTTATAATGATCATATCTCTTGACTCTGATATCCAAAAATTTCATGCTTTATATCGTTTGAAGACTAAAAAGATAAGCTATAATTTCATGAAGACAATTTTGTCCAATTCAACTTAGATTAATACAGTTTTTCTCCTAAAGTCAAAACATATTTTCTACACCTATGAAAAGATTAAAAATGCAATCTAAAGACTTGAAAAGTCATAAGCAAAACACAATCATTTTTCATTAACACCATAAGATAAGAGTTTTACAAAGCTTTAATGGGCATTTTAAGCCACAATACATCATAATCCGAAAACCTAAAATATAAAAGGTACTTTCCCTAACAAGTTTGAAATACAACTAAAGCCTTGTGTTTACAAAATCTAACTTAAAATACAAAACATTGCAAAAGTGGAGTGATGCCTCAACTCTTGGTTACTCGATCTCTTGCTCATCACCTAAAAATGAGACGGAAAGAGGGGTGAGCTTAAAGTTTGTAGGTAACAGTTTTATAATCGTTAAGAAGTAAAAACCACTTAAAACATTCATAATCATAGCAAATTCTCACAAAAATCCATAGCACAAATGTTTCTCAATTTCTTCACTTGTCAAACCAATTCACAACTCACATAAGTCATGTATCTATCAAACTTTCCAATACATCATAATCACATAAATACATCAAAATAGTTTGGGTAGGTCCATAAACAGAATGTACAAACACAGTTCTATAAAATTATCTTGTGTAGCCGTGAGCGGAATGTACTATCGCAATCTCACATAATGATTTTGCATAGTCGTGAACTTTAGGAGAGTCCGTAAAGGAGCTCCATGCCACTAGCGGGTAGGCAGGAGAAGCCTTTTTGTCAAAGTACACTTGACATACAAAATGGACTAATCCAAACTCACATAATCATGCATTTCACAATTTGCAAACATGTTGTCCAAAATGGCACTTTTCCGGAAACATGATTTTTCATAAGCATGTAATATTCCATATGCAATTCCATCATCATTTCACAATTCATCAAACAAGTCCAAATACCAAACATATAGCAAATTCTTGCAAATCATTCAAAAGCAATAAATGACATATTTATGAAGCAATTGAAAATCATTTAATGCTACTCTTAAATTTGAAAAGGTAATTATGGCTCATTACTCAATTATAAAAATGAAACTCACCTTAATTACCTTGCTTGGAAACTTGCTCAAGGATGCCTCTCCTCTTACTCCTTTTGCCTCTCTTGCCTCCCTTCAACATTGGCAAAAATGGGAATTCAAATTGGAAAACCCAAAGAAACATATACATAAAATTGATCCTAGAATACTTAAACTCATGCATTTTCTAACCTTTTTGAACTAAAATCCTTCCAAAAATTCAAAAAATTAAACACAAATTTACCTTAAATCTTCATCAAACAATGAGTTTTTTTGGCTCTAATGAAAGCTCTAATCCTCCTCTTCCTTTTTTCCTTTTTGAACAACTTCAAAATCACTCTTTAAGACTAAAAAAAATCAAAACCTAACTTAGCTTTCTTTCTCTCCTTTCTTTTCTCTCCTTTCTTTTCTCTCCATAGACACTCTCTTCCTCTTCTGTCTTCTAATTTTCATTTTTTGGCTTCTTCACATGCAAGCCCACCCTTCATCTTCTCCTTTTTACCCTTAATGAGCCCAAAAAGTCCATTTTACCCTTCCTTATAAGCTTAGGTTCTTTTAACCTTAAGTAGTCTTCCAAAAATGCCCTTCATGCAATCTTACTACCTTAACACTTTAATTTAATTAACATATTTCATAAAATCTTACTAACATTAACGTAATAATTAACTCCATAAAATAAATCCATAAAGACCTCATAATAATTTAAATCATGCTTAATTTAAAAAAATTCTGGGGCTAACATCTCTATTGCTTTAAGGTTCAAAACTATGGTTAAAAATCCCCTTTATTTGCCTTTTATAATTTGAAATTAGGCTTGTTGCATTGGACATGGTCAATTATACGACCATGTCGCTCAAAATTACTTCAAAACTCAAACATTGCGTAGAAACACTATTCCAACAACATGTTCGAATAGTGAAAACTGTTGTGTTCATCACCAAATAGGCATGTATAACCTTTAAAAGGGCAAAACAAAACCTTTTAACTCATACATTGTTACAGGGACTTACACAATCCCTCATATATTCTTGTACAAGTCACACACAAGCATGTTCTCTATAATTGCAAACTTGTCCTTCCAAATAATAAAATAAAATGTATTAAATATAAGATTAAAAATATAGTCTATTACGCATTTATCAAAATTTCCCATACTTAAGATTTGCTTGTCCTCAAGAATATCATAACCCAAATCATAAAAACTTAAAAACATCCATCCCTTTTCAATCTCAACTTATCCATCCACATATTAAATTATCATATCTTATGAACTAAATTAACATACAATTTAGACTTTATCCATTATAGAACAAACTTCCATAAATTAATATCAATAGTAATCAAATTGACATTTTTAAATAAAAACACAAAATGCGACATCCAAAAAAAGATTTACTCAATTTAGTAAAAAATTTTGGGAAAATATAACAAAACTCTCAAATCTATATATGAATGAATATGAACTTTAAGTTTGCAATAAAATCACATCTCTGTCACTAATAAGTAAACTAGAAAAAAAAATCAAAAGATCTTTTAAACAAGATGTAATGGGGCTTAAGTAAAGGTATGGAAAGGATACTTAAATGGTAAGAAAGTAATGAAAAATTACATAACCAAGAAACATAAAACTTGGTACTTCATAGCACAGATCTTTCAAGCAAAGATTTCAACTATCATAATAATAATTCTTCTTACTCTTTAAGCTTTTTTCTTCTTATTTTAAACTTAAACTTTGATCCACTTTGGAGAGAATATAAGGTTGTAACAACAATGGACTTAAAAAGATACAAATTTAGTGATTAGTATGCACCAATAGTTATAAGCACAACATACCTTCTCTTTAAAATTCTTCAATATAATCCAAGTTTAAGTAATCAAGCTAAAACAATTTTTTTTAGAGTTCAAAGATAGATGAAAAAGTCTTCAAGAAAAATAGGGTAATGGGCTATCAATATGGCTACTGTCAATCAAAGAAAAAGCTAACACTCAAAATTGATTACTCCTAAGGGATAATATTTAAAGAAAAATAGGCTAAAAAAAATGGTCAAATCTAAATGCCTTTATGATTTTAATGCCTCATGTTTAAGAATATGATTTCAATATGAATAATAAAAGCAAGTTCTATAATTGTCAAACTACTAATGATAAAGCACACAACAAATAATAAAATAGCATATTGCTCTTAGGTTTAAAAGCTCACATTTAGGCTTAATATGTGTACATAACATGCAATTTTCAGTCATATTAACTATCTCAATTACTACTAAAAATATAGCTTATAAATGCACTTCTATTCCAATTTTCATCATTTTGCATACTAATTTAACTCAATAATCAATAACAAAATAAAGTATTTTGGACAAATTTAACTAAATTGATATTTCAGTTATTAAGAATAAATAAAAGGATTATAATAAGCTTGACACTTAACCTAAAATCAAAAATTTTCTTTAAAGTTTTCTTAATAGGCACATAATAAGATGAAGTGCAAAGGAGCATGAACAAATATGGCATTAAGGAGAATAAAATAAAATAGTTTATGGTCTTCAATTGGTGCTTATAAAAAAACTTCGCATAGTAGAATCTAGCCTATTACATCTTTTTATACTTGGCTTTTCTGTTTCCCATTAATTGAACTATTGCTTATGTTAATTAATTAATGCAATTAGGGAATATAATAAGTATAACTTCTTATAGTTACGTCTTTAAGCACAATCTAGTGCTTAAATATATATCCTATATATAAGTAACTTCTGTTTGAGTATGAGGCATTAGCTAATTAGCTGCATGGAATTGTTGTAACTAAGATAAAATACAAAAGAGCACCATCAACTTTGGGATTGTGTGGATTAAACTAAAACAATTTGTGGTCTTACACTCTTCATCCTTATTTTAGGTTAATTTCTTATGGTGTGAGATTCATTCAAACTACCATTTTTACATCAGTGCTTACTTTTACGAACTAATTTGATATTATATACACTCCAAAATAGTGTTTAGCGATATCAAAGAAAGAAAAACAAATTAAAGTAGGTGGAAACTTGATTGTTTTAAGGCCACTAAGTTTAACGTTAGCGGAACACCCATATTTTAAGAGCTAACCATTCAATGTTTTTTTCTTTTCCCTCTCAAATTAATTGTTTATAGTAAAAAGTGTGATGGTGTTGGTGGTGCAAAGTCAAGGGAGTCATATTTGTATTGTTATATCATATTTAATTGCTATATTCATATAATTGACACTAACTATAGCCATTTAATAGTTATACAACAAGCAAAAATCTTAAATCTGAACTTAGATCCTCTTGTACTATCTATTGTATATTGCACTCTCAACTTCTTAATTATTGCTTTTATTGACAGATACTTGTTTTCTTGAACTAATTTTATGGACTTTTCAGTCTTATCTAGTTAGTTTTAGTAGGACAAGTATTTTCAACACCTATTGCTTTCTTAGAATGTCTAAATCTTATAAATTGTACAAAACTTAAAAATTATTTTTTATTGTATTTTCATGTTAAAATTATGATAGAGAATATTGAATCATTAGGAAAATATTCAATGAACTTAACATCTTTTACTCGTGGTAAGTTTGACATAAAATGGAATTATTATTCTTCTTCTCAACTTCATATGGAAACATTCAATATAATTATATATATATTGCAATAGAATGTTTCAAAAGTTAGAAATTTATACAATGAAAGAACATCTTGCTATTGTTAAAGGTAATATTACTTCTTGTAAAAAAAGTATCATTTGATGTCTATAAGATGATTGGAAATTATTTGCAATAATAGGTAAAAGAGAAAAAAGAAAAAAAGGCTCATAATGTTTTTTTTTTGGAGAAGATGAAACATAATAAGTATTAGATAAAGGAAAAAGAAAGCTATTATTGACATATATTCTTATATTCCTTCAAAACTACTCCTGTTCTCAATTTGGTTTTAAAAGTGTTTTGGTTGATAAGAATGCTATTTTGTGATATAAATGAGTATGTGTTAGATGGTTTTATCATTTATATATTCCTTTAAATGATTTAAATTTACCTTTTTACAAAAGAAGTAATAGATAGTAAAACAATGATAGGTCTAAGATCTAAGCAGCCTTCTTATTATGAGATTAGTGTGCCTTTTCTTTAAGATTTTTTTAAAAAAATCAGTTGATGTGGCTATATATAAGTCTAGTTAGGAAACAACATGATACACTACTATTAAAGATGGGTGGATTGATTAAAGGCAAAGAACCCTAATTAATTTCTTAGGTCATTATAATATTAGAACAACTTTTATAAAGTATGTTGATGCTTCTGATATTATAAAAAGTGCTTGTGCTTTGTCTAAATTATTTTATGAAATTATTGAGTAAGTTAGGCCAAAAAAATTACGCATTTCGTTACAGATAATGTACTAATTATGTATTAGCTAGGTACTTGTTATGATCAAAGTATGAGCATATTTATCGATCTCTATGCATTGCTGATTATATAAATCTCATTTTAAAAGTTATTGGTTATATAGACCATCTTTACAATCTTGCTTCACGTGTATCTAAGACCATAATTTTGTGTATAATCATATTATATTTTTTCTTGGTTAAAAAGCAAGAAGATTGAAATTATGTGTCCTGTTGTTACTAGATTTATAACTACATGTATTACTTTAAAAACATTTACGATCATAAAAAGTACTTCAAAATTTAGTGATAAATAATCATTTTTAAGTCATAAGTTTTCAAAGAGTGCGAAAGGAAAAGGGGTTTATGATATTATTTTAGATAATGACGTAACGCGTCATAACACTACACAAAATAAAAGTAGACCTACTACTATAGTAGTGGTGAGTCTAAGTCAGTCCCACAAAAAGTGTTTAGTTAGCTTTTATAATGAAAATACTTGGTGTTTAGATTATGGGGGTTTTGTTTGGTTTGAAATAAGAAAACAAAAATGAAACTAAGCTAATGTAAAAAAAATTAAAGAAAATATTGAAAAATGATGAAAGTGATGAATTCGCCAGGGACCCGATTCTTTGATTTTATCTCAACCGACACTCAATTAAACATATTTCATTGAATTGTGTTCTTCACACTTCTCTTTAAACTATTGGTCGTAGATTAACAACAAGCTCTGTTAATTCTACTTTTTCCTTAGGTCATAGTTAATTAAGAAGAGCTCCTTAACTAACCCTAGCTATCGGATAATTTAAGAGATGCTCTTTAAGTTTAATTAGACAATCACTTTACAAATAAAAAAACAGACCAATCTAAGTATTAATCTCACAAGCTCGGATTATTTAACCTAGATTATGATATCCCTAATGATTCAGAACCATTAGTTGCCACAAATGAATTAAAAAAAACAATGATTACGTATTGTATTCAATTATAACAGTGGGTTCCTACATGAAAAATAATCAAATAAAGCATTCAATCATTCTTATGCAATACCCATTTCACTAAATGCAAGATAATATAATCAGTCCTTAAAGAGAGTAAGAACAACAAACATAATGAAGAATATGCTTAACCAGGTTCGTCAATATCAATGTCACCTCATAACTGGTGTTGGGATGTCTTGCCCTCTATGAGTCTCCGAGGTATCTCCCCTATCGCCCTTCTCATTGTCTCCTGAAACCCCTAAACATTTCTCAAACCTTTCATTACTCTTTCTACCGTCAAACAATGCTTTTATATTGAAAATGTAGGGTTTTGGTGAGCTGTCTTATCAGTGTGATATAGGTTGTCACACCCATGCATAACCACTCACGGTGGTGATACCATTACATAGGCGTGAGACACCAATAAAACATGTCACAGTCGTGAGTGATGCTTACGACTGTGACAAGTTTCCTATTTGGCTGTGAGCCCTCTTGCAGTCTTCTTCTTCATTATATGCTTTAACTTGTCTCCTTTTCTTCTAATCTTTCTCATTCTTGCTTAATAATGATAAGTGAATATGAATATTCATAAAATGACTCAAATATATTGCTTTTGACTCACTTTAACTTTTTCGCTTCCAAATTGTACCTAAAATTATATAAGAACTAAAGTGAGTATGTTAAGCATTTTCATATTATTAATCACTAAATGAAAAAGATTAAATGTATCAACAATTAAGCAAATATTAGATAATAAATGTTAGGATGCTTGTTTGATTATTTTAAAGATTATAGCTCTACTTATAAGATTGTTGAAGATTGTTGACTCATATGAAAAGTCATCTTTAGAGTACATGTATAGAGTTTGTAAAATAATTTTGAATCTTTTTAAAGAGAATAAGAAATTGTACAAGCCTTATACAAATTTTCTTGATTGACGATAGGATAGGCAACTTACCCGAAGGATCTACTTAATAACTTATTTTCTCAATCCTTATTACTTATATAGTGGAGACATGTATACAAATGATATTATAGGCAGTCTTTTTGATATGATTGAATGCAAAAGTATTTTCACTAATAGAGAGAAATTAAAGGTAACAAATGAAATTAAATTGTATCATAAAAGTTTGATGAGTTTTGGTAGACTATCTATAAAGAGATAACTTATAATGAAAAAAAACAGCATAGTAGGTTTTCATACTTTTAGTTTATCTTTTACTTATTAATACTATATTGTTTCTATTTTTTATAACTAAGCTATAAAAACTCAACTTACCCTTATGCACAAGACTCTTTGCTTTAGAGGGTCAGGGAGGGTCATCAATGTACGTAGGCTTCCTTTTGTGTTTTTGTAAAGAGGTTATTTCTGTAATTCGAATCCATAACCTTCTGGTCACAAAGGAGCAACTGTTAATTTAAAATACAGATGCGCAATGAAGATTATTTGGTGAAAATACTCTGACATTGAGAAAACTTGTTATTAGATTACTTAACTAATAACTTTAGTATTAGGATGTGAATGTAATTGGAGCATTTTTAATGTATTTATATAAATAATATGAAATCATTTAGAACATCAAAGATCAAGGACCTTGATTATGTTACTTATAATTTATGATAAAGAACATGTATTTTATTCATTTTATTTTATTTTATTTTCATTAATCTATTTTTCATTAATTTAATTTTCATTATTAATTTTATAATTTCTTTATTTGTATTCGAGAGCTCGTTAAGAAGAGAATGTATGATTCAGCTAATATTAATTATATTAACATACTAATTTCGGATTAAAGAAGAAAATCGTTGCTTAATCTCGATTGTAATGAACTTGAAAAAGTGTTTCAAGAAAAAATGCATTTGTCATAATGAATAAAATAAGAACATCTATTGAGTCACCAATATCTTATTTTAAATATATTTTAAAATTAAAAGTACGATGCATTAGTTTTAGAAAAGAATTTCATACATTACTAGTATATAATTTATTTAAATACATTAGAAAATGTTAGAGCAAATATTGTTGATGAAAACATGCCTAGTAAAGCTTTAAATGTTGTCAGATAATTTAGTTTTTTTTTACAATAATACAAACAATGTCGTTTTGTTTAGAATAGTTGAGTCTTGAGTAGGCCTAGATTGATCCATTGAAAACACTTGAATCTAGACCCATGGGCTACCCATTGTCATCACTAGATTGAAGTTTTAAATCTTAAATATTTTTTCTTATTAGCTTGATATTCATATTGATTTTTAAAATATTAATTTTAAGTATTTTATATGTGCCCCCGCCTTCTAGTTATAGGCCTGGATTGACCCATTAAAAACACTTGAATCTAGGCCCATGGGCTACCTATTGCCATCGTTAGATTAAAGTTTTAAATCTTAAATATTTTTTCTTATTAGCTTGATGTTCGACTAATTTTTAAAATATTAATTTTAAGTATTTTATTTGTGCCTGCACCTTTTGGTTATAGGTTTTGAGGCTTCGTCATAACCAAAAGTAAAAATTCCGTGTCCAAGTATATCAGATTTAGTGCCTGTTTGATTCAGCTTTTGGAGACTTCAAAAATACTTTTTTCTATCACAAAAGTTATTTTTGAAAAAATTGGGTATTTGGCTGCAAACTTAAAAAGTACTTTTGAAGTAAAAATAGCTTTTGAAAAAGTTAAAATACAGCTTTTTGAAAAGCTAAAATTTGAAGCTTTTCAGAAAAGCCCAAATTTTTGCTTTTCCGGGAAGCTATTTTTTAATTCACTTCCGTCACTTACGTTTATAATCCTTCTAAACAAAACCTATAAAAAAGATGTCTTTTCTGATTCAGCTGACTTCTTAGGGGTAGATGGAGAAGATTGGATTTCTGGAGGAGTCAAGAACTATTCTTTTCTTATTATGACGACTCGATCTGGTTTTAGGAGAAGAAGCAACGCTGCGTGCCCGGAAAAGTATGTTACTTGAAGAATCAGAAAAACCCAGTTCACCACGAGAAAGGCCCGAATGTTTTTTGGAGACAAAGAGATCAACTGGAATGGGGGAGACAGAATTAGGTGGGCTTTGATGACCAGAATCAGAAGACGCCATTAAAGGACAAATCTTTAAAAGACGCGTCTTTGGCTTGTTGGCAAAGTTCTCGATGAAATTCGTTGGAGAAGATGGTAAAGTTGATCGCTTGGGGTGTGGAAATGGTCATTAGCGTGTAAAGTTACAAGAATCCGAATAAACCTTCAGACTACTCTAAAGACAACCAGATTCGGTTGAATTGGGTGGGAATCGGGAACTCATACAACTTCGTTTAGATTTCTGAAATGGAATGGAACTCTTGTTTGTATTACCAGAGATTAGACCAGTATCTTATTTGCGTGGCTCCAACTGACGAAATTAGCAGGAGCGTTTTGACTGTTCTTGTGGGACTATAACTTGTGATTTACTTATTTTAAAAAGCAAACAAAATCTGCCAAGACGTACTAGAATCTGTCAAAAAGATTACAAAGGCTTGTTTTTGACAGAAAGTTTGAAAATATTTTTCTTCCAACTTAAGGCAAGGGGTTTAAGAAATGTTAAGAATATTTGTATGTGTCGGTAATACGCTAATACTATTGAAGTTAGTTTTGGTACAAGATTGTCTTTCGGTAATTTTTAAAATTATTAAATAATTTATAAAATTTATAAAATAATTCTTTAATATATAGGATTATATAATCTATAATTTTACAATAGTCGTGTCTCCAAAATTTATAACAAATTGAAATTTGAAATAATAATAACCTATTTATTTTTATTAATATTACTTTTCACATATTTTACATATAAACAATAATAATAATTAATATACAAGTATTATTTATTATCATACAAATATATAATTAAGAATAATACGAATGATCTAAAATGTTACATTTCGTTGTATAATAAATGAAAATAAATAACAATAAAAGCTTTTTATTTTGTTGGCAACATAAAAATAAAGAAGTGTTTTTTATTTTATGTTACTAAATAATATTATCATGATGTTTTTTATAAAGCTGTTTTTTTAATTGACAGTCAAACAACCAACTGGTTTTTTTTAAAAAATCTCTTTTCAAAAAAGCTTTATTGACAAAAATTTTACTGATAAAAACTTTACTAATAAAAGCTCAACTAAAAATTTTATTGATAAAAATTCTACTGATAAAAATTTTACTAATAAAAGCTCAACTAAACCGGCTGAGCTCCACTAAACGGCCTTAATTGGATCTATATAAGATAACGCCTTCTACTTCTGGAAACACAAATGGGAGGGAGCAAATTTTCCGTTATCTTCCGAAGTGGCAGATATTAACCAAACAAAGATCCAGCGCCAGCAGGCGGAGGCTGCTTTGGTTGATAATTTATTATAAACAAATTATTATAGGCTTATCCATACAATAAAGAAAGTCGTATGAGCAAATAAACAATTCAACCAGATCCTGACAGCTGGACGTAGCCGAAACCCTAAGCTGACTCACCATTCGCATCAGCCACCACAAACCACACCCACATCATCAAATTCAAACCCCAACCCACCCTTTCCTTCTCTCTCTAAACTAGGGGTTTGGCAGAGGTTGGCCGTACACGGTGCTTTTGGTTTTTAGGATTGTTTGAAGTCGCATATTCTTAACTTCCCTTGTCTTAAATTCTCTGCCGTCGGATTCTTTCACAAGACGAAGAGAAGCAAATAAAACAAAGAGAGCATCCAACCCACAGTTTCCTCCCTGTCTCGGGACTTTAAAAACTATATCCCACCTGGACTTCCACCTCACTCACGACCCTCTCTCCTTCTCTCTCTCTGGACACGCCATCAAAGCAGGTAACCTCTCACTCCGTCTCTGTCCTTGTGGGTGTTTGTTGGGATCTGTTGGTTTCTTTCATGATGGAATCAATTAGCATGCTATTTTTTACTGTTGTTTGTTTCTGAACTTTCAGTGTCTTTTTGAATTGCCTAATTCTTTCCCTGTAGTTTGGAATTCTTTCGTCTTATTATTGGCGTTTGCATGCTTGCCTTAGTTTTCTGATTTTTCCTTCTGGCGTCGTTAATTTTGAGGCTATGTCCGTACAGGGGTATGTTGAGAATTAGCTTCAAAGATGGAATTGTGGATATTTTTCCAACTGGGTTTTGAATAATGTATCGTGTTCAGAGAAGTGCTGTGTATGTTAACCGTAGTAACCATCTTTACTCTAAGCAGAGACAAAGTTCGTCCGTTTCATAGGTTTGGCAGATTGAGCTCAAAGTGGTATGGGCTTTGAATTTAATCATCTCCACATAATTTGGGGTTAGAGTTAGTGGGAGAGGTTGTCATTCTGGATATATTATGACAATACTAGGATTTCTTGTCTTTTAGTATGTACTGCTTGACTCTAAAGCTTCGCTATAACATGTTTCTGTGGCAAGACGTGTGTTATCGTGCGACAACTTAATGGCTTCCATTACCTTCTGTACTGGACTCTCTCAAGGTGTGACCATAACAGGCTGGAGTAACCGCCCTTTTTGTGAACTGATGATGTTTGCAGCTTTTAATTCTCTCCAAAAATGATTGGCCAATTTTGTCTTTACTTGTTTGAGATTTAAGTTGAAGATGATAATTGTTAGAGTTTTGAATTAATGGCATGTTTAACTTTATCTGCCCAATTTTATCCTAAAAGTGCTTGTTTGAAATTTTATTCTTAGAGATCAGTTTTGGCATGGTTGAGTTCATCTTTTAAATTCTGTTTGGCTAGAGATGTCATGTAAAATGTGCTGTATGTATTGAAGCTCTCTGATGAAATGTTAGGTTTTCCGTTGAACCCTTAGGGAAGATTATGTAATTAATACAAGTTGCAGAATAGGAGCTAACTGCTAACCACAAACTATCTGTGAAACATTTAGCTCAGTAAGCCAGGGTGCTTCCAAGTGATTGGTGACATTATGTGAATAGGAGGACTATGATCCATCAGAGCTTTTACCAGACAAACATGTGATATCTGATATCAACCTTTATCTGCTTTGATACTTGCAGGTTCTTCGTAATTATTGTAAGGATACTCAATATTTGACAGCTGTTAAGAGTTGGATAACTAAACTGATTTGGATGGGGAGAGGGGAAGAGAGCACACCTACTAAGCCCTCAAAATCTGCATCCTCAACTCAGGTTCTCTCTCTCTCTATCTCTCTCTCTCTCCCCCTCACACCCACACACCCACTCACCCTCACAATCAGACACATGATGTATTACTAATCCTTCTCCTCAAAATTTACAGGAAATACCAACAACACCTTCATATCCTGATTGGAACTCTGTGCAGGTTTTCCTTTCTTTTGATCTTTAAATCAATCAATTCCTAGCTAGATTTTGCAAATGCATATAATTGCTAGTTTCTTAGGCATACTACGGGGCTGCTGGCACTCCTCCACCCTTTTTTGCCTCAACTGTTGCCTCTCCCACTCCACCTCCCTATCTTTGGGGAAGCCAGGTAATAATTTTCTTGGTAATGTCCTGGGATGCGTGCACTTGGCTCCATTAGCTTATAATGAGGAGTTTCTCATTTGTTTTTCTATTGTGCAATACTCAGCATCCATTGATCCCACCTTATGGAACCCCTGTTCCATATCCAGCTTTATATCCTGCAGGGGTATATGCTCATCCTAATATGGCCATGGTAAATAACATACATAATATTCTCATCTATTTCTTTGTTCACCAAATTGATTACTCCGTAACTTTCTATAGACTCCAAATCCAACTCGGGTTGGTACAGAGGTGGAAGGCAAGGGACCGAATGGAAAAGAGTGGGCTTCAGCCAAAAAATCCAAAGGAACTTCAGGAGGCAAGGCAGCTTCTGGTTCAGGAAATGATGGTGCTTCTCAAAGGTCAGTTTATCCAGGTTAATTGTTGAACTTACGTTCTTAAACATTCAGTAAATCTGTATCTTACCGTGATTTTGGTACATTTCTAAATCTATTGCCATTTTTCTGATTTGATATGTACCTGCTAACAGTGCTGAGAGCGGTAGTGATGGCTCATCAGATGGAAGTGATGAGAATACTAACCAACAGGTATTAATTAGTGTATCAAGCATTTGCTTTTTTTTCTGTTCTGTAACTTAATCTTGACTTAATTGTTTTAGGAATTTGTTGGAAGCAAGAAACGAAGCTTCGACCAGATGCTTGCAGATGGTAAATTTTGGTCTCAATCCCTGTTAAATCTTTCTTCCATGTGAGACAAATAGTCCTTAGCTAACACTCGATTTCATCTTCAGCCAACGCACAAAATAGCACTACTGGAGCGAATATTCAAGCTTCAGTGCCTGGTAAGGGTATGGTGCCTGTGCCTGCGACTAATCTTAATATTGGGATGGACTTATGGAACCCATCTCCTGCAACTGGTGCAGCTGGAGGTGCAACAATGGGATCAAATCCATCTGGTGCCCCCTCTGCATTTCCCACAGGGATGCCTGAACAGTCGATACAAGTACGAGTCTTGGACTTGCTGAAAATGCAACAGTAATATTAAGATGAAAAACAAACCGGTCTATATAATGATCAAACATCTCTCTCTATAATGCTAAGTTTGATCTTCATCACTTTATACTTCGTTCAGTATATTCTGCCAAATGTTTTCTTTTTCAGCTTCAACATCTGTCCCCCTAGAAGGTTATTGGTTTTCATGTCTTGTATCTTGGACTGCGTTCCTCCATTGGTTAATCATGGAAATCTTGATCCATAAATACAATTATGTTTCATTCCACTGAATTTAATTATGCTTTCTGACAGGATGAGCGTGAACTGAAAAGACAGAAGAGAAAGCAATCTAATAGGGAGTCTGCCAGAAGGTCAAGATTGCGTAAGCAGGTACCTTTTGGCTGTTTACAGTTTTATTTTTTCACTAGCCACTCTTTACCCTCAATAATAGGTAAATATGTTGTCAAGTGACTATGTTTTGAGTTTATATTATGTATTTTCTCTCTCTATGGGAAAGAGAGTAGGCAAGTTATATGCAATTTTTGGATTATCCTTGCTAGGCGGAGTGTGAAGAGCTGCAAGCGAGGGTGGAGAATTTGTCCAATGACAATGGTTATCTTAGAGAAGAATTGCAAAGGCTCTCTGACGAATGCGAGAAACTTAGATCCGAGAATGATTCCATTAAGGTTTACTGAAGTTTTTTGTGTCTTGATTTGTGATCCCCTATTGCTGATAACAAAAAGTGATTTGAAGTTTTTACCTATTATTAGAGCAAATAAAGCAACTAACTAGCATTCATAATTTCATATGGAACAGGAAGAATTGAGTCGATTATATGGGCCAGATGCTGTAGCTAACCTTGAACAGAATAAATCTTCCTCAGCCCTTCAATCCCATGGTAGTGAAGGAAACAGTTGAAGGAACATGAGACGCAAAAACTTGGAAAATACATCTGGGCATCTCGGTAGATCGTGACTAAACTTTGGTCCAGCAATCGCCATTTTCACATAGTGATCGACGCAATTAACCCATAGTTTACTTGTGAAATTTACCCAAAGTAATTAACCAAATTAGAAATGTCAATGACTCTATGCCAATTGCTATTTTACTAGTCAATTTGGTTTTAACTAAGAAAAAAGGTATAGCTTTTCTTTCTTTTTTTTCTCCTGAGTGGGAATTTGTTATTTGCATGTTTGATCCAAATTGGAACGGACTTCTTTACATTTTTTAATCGTGGTGTCAGTGAGCAAAAGTCGAAAATTACCAAAAAGCTCCAAAGACAGCCATAACCCTGGAGTTCCCTGGGAAGTGGTGTCTTTAAGAGCAAATGTGGACGTACATATCTTCAGGAAACAAAAGCAAAAGGAACAGTTTTATTTGCCAAATATACGCACATGACCATTGATGATAAACGTTCAAATCTCAAGAAAAGGTTGGCATGGATCCAAAGTCCCGATTGTCAGTAAATTACATATGTACGACAACTCATAGGCAAGCTTGAAAATGTGGGCAAACTATAAGTTCTCGCCAGTTAATAGAAAATCTAATTACACTTACCTACCTAACATATAGACACAAGGAGATGAAGTGATGCAGACCAATTAGAAAAAGAAGGAAAAGCATTATCCGTCAACCGTCGTGGGTGGACTCGGTATCTGAGTTTGTTGTAATTGTTTGTGAGTTGCCTTCTATTCGGGGATGCCCGTCTGCTTCATTTGCCTGGCCCTTTGGCATTCCATCGGCTGGTACAACAGAAAATTGAGTTGGAAATTATCAGGTCAAATAGGACTTGCTGAATAGAAGTTTGAAGCATTCTGTCCACCACTCAATAAGCAAATACAAGGCCCTGTTAGTAACAACCGACAAAGCAAATATAATTCTAACCTGACCCCAAGATGTTCAAGAATAATGTCTTAACATAGTCAATCTCAGCCTGGTGCCTACTGACAAGTCTAACCTGTAAGTTTGAGAAACCAAGTCATCATCATATTTCCCTACATGTAAAAAGTGGGAAATAGAACATATACAGAAAACATACAACCGGAGCCCAACAAATGACCTAATGCAGTGATGTTGATATAAAAAAAGGGCAATTCTATGGCATTCACAATCAAGAAATTGGAATATTCAGATAATAATATCCTGCACAAGAAAATATTGAGTACATACCATTTCACCATATGCAAATCCAACAAGTATATCAACTCTAGCTTGATGCTTCAAGAGAAATGGACGCAGGTGGTTCTTGTATAATTGCTTTGCACCCTGGTGGAACCAATTTCTTTGCGAATTAAATGAACAAGTGAGTTGCAGTGCATAACCAAGATAATGAAGACAAACTATAACATGCCCACATCAAGATTGAGATTTCAAGCTTCAGCACAGGAGGTAATCGGAAGGCAAAGATACTAATAACGATTAATTATGTCGAATTGGCCTAATGACACATCACAGGATTCTCATCACGCATTGACTTCTATAATTCTGCAAATAAAAATAGATGAACATGCATCCAACAAAATCAAAAGAAACAAATATCGGGATTTTTTATTAAGTAGGTGAATACACGGTAAAACTTATGAAGTTCCATGGACCAGCACACAAGCTTGAAATAAATGAAACCAAAAACAAGAGAAAGAAATGGAATTAAAGAGGGATGGAGTAAGAATGTTCAGTCGGAGAAACAGCTCAGCATGCTAAGCATTTACCTCAACAGTTGGAAGTTGGAGCCATACAAGAAATGCAAACTTTGCATGATAATACATGGGAAACCTGTACAAAACAAAATCATATCAAGGAACAACCCTATAAAATAATTAACAGATATAGAAAACATATAAACTTATCAGCGTGAACACCCATCCATTTTTGAGCCTATGCAGTATCTCTGTAATTCTATGTTACAAACATCAAAAATTTGTCCTTTGCAACTAAATGGGTTAGTATGAAGCTTAGAGACTTAAAGAGCAACAGTTCAGAACTGTACCAAGAAAGCAGTTTGTCTGTAAAGACTTCTACAAGGCTAAAGGATCCATATGCTGCATATACGGAGAAAAGAATTGTGAATAATAATTCCAAGTATCAAATGAGTACATTCTCAGACCAAAGAAGAAGAATAGGGAGGGACGCAGGGATCGAGAATAGAGATTTGAAAGGTTACACGTAAAGTTCATGATATTAAACTCTGGAACACGAAATACTAACCAGCCCAATACATCAGCCACTTTTGTTTATCATTTTCATCTTCTCTCTCAATTGCCTTGAACGTAGAGTACACAGGTAAAGCAATCCCAACAGAGCAGCTGCATTAACAAAAAGAGACCCAATTCGGTTTCCAATCACATAGCATTAATAGTGACAGAACATCAAGTTAGGCACCAGTAATGAATAAGAAACCATAACAGATAGCTCTTCAGAAACATCAACAAAACGGCTCTTCAGAAACATCAACAAGATGCTAAACCACGTTCGGAGCCATAACAGATTCAACACAAGTTTAAACAAACATAGCAAATCGTACTCGAAACGTAAGCACAGAGATTGTAGATAAAAGAACAGTCTTACTCACCAAGCAGTGCGAAGAACAACATTAGAACCAAGTGGGCAAAGAAGCAACCGCAACCCAACCTGCAATCCCCAGAACCCATTTTAAGAAACACCATTTTTCTCTGAAAGTTTAATAAGAATCATAAAAGCATAAACTTTTAATTCACAAACAGCTTCCAGTAACATAATTGGAAGCAAAAATTTTATCTTTGCAAGAAAAATTCTAGCTTCATGAACCCCTCACTCAATCACTTAATTTAGTATTCCGTCCATCAAGCAAATTTAATCGGCAGTAAATAAGAAGAACCCAAATAAACGATCATACTATAAACAAGAAAATCGATAGCACGAGATTGAATATCAGCAAAAACTACAACTAACATGAGATTGCAAATCTAAACCCTAAAAGATAAGAGAATTCAAAATATACGTCGGTGGCTATGTTCGATCCGAGAAAGGCCATTTTTGAACAACCAAAGAGTAGGGTATCGATCCAACTGTAACAACGTGGCTTTGCTTTGGCTCATCAAGTAACGATGTTTTCTTTAAGGGCGTAGTAAAAGGAAATGGTAAGTGACATACCTCTCCTATATTTAACAATGCGGACAAACCACAAACTTTATAAATTTGTATTTGACTTATTAATTTTATTAATTTATCATATTTATATATTGATATTGATATTTTATTATAATTATTATATTTCTTAATTTTTAACAATATATTTGTTTATATAATATAATATAATATCATAGCGTATCGTATCATAATAAAAATAAAATGATCAATTTATTATTTATATTTTATAAATATTGAATGTTTGATAAATAAATATATTATTATTTTATTTATATGTAAATATTATTAGTTATACATAAAAGTATAAATAACTATTCAATATAATATATTAATATATTTTATAAATAATTAATAATATACTAATTAACATAAAATTATAGTGGATTAAATATTTTATTAAATTTATTTTATTTTATGATAATACTAATATATAATATGTTTTTTAAACTAAAAAAATTCATTAAAATCAAACGAGGAACCAATACCGAAGAAGCAACTAAACCCAAAGCCAATAGGCTTTACCCTATATACCTGGACCTAAGCTTCTTCAGAATTGAGTACAAATGCGGAAGAATCAAAACGAAAAGCGGAAACAATACTGCGAGGGATAGTATCCCTGTAGCATCCCACTCCCGCAAGACCCAAACTCGACATCGAGGGTGATATCCGAGTCCGTGTCTTACAAGGGTGGTATGCTAAAGCACTCAAATACAGTCCAAAAACTCAATATGACATTTTTTTTAAATAATCGTAAGCGCGGAAATCAGTAAACGATTTGGCCCGCTTTAATTTGTAAACAATTTCGGTCATAATACAATTTTAGTCATAAGAAGACAATCAACAGTATTTAGCCATTTAATGCACAAAAATCTATAACCAAATTGGGTCCAATGTTGTTCATAAGCGTTTTCAGTGATCACATCACAATCAATAGAGCGACAATAGCCAATTGGGACCCACTGAAATTATAAAAAAAAAGCACTACTCTGCGGGAATTTCATAAATATAAATTTACACAAGAACAGGATAACACTAATGCAGACGTGAACTGATCCCGACCTCAATCTCTGACTTGCATGCAGTAAGCATACTCCCGTTTGTCTAACGGGATACTCTTCAAAGCCTGAAAAAAATTGCAAATTTTGTGTGAGTTTTGCGAACTCAGTGAGGAACCATCATCGATGGTTCACCCAATTCATGCAACTCAAGCATATCACAATTATATCAAATTTCACATTGAAAGGTAACACATGATTATTATCGCATAGGTGTGCGGCAGTCTTGTCTTTTACCCAATCAGAACTACTCAATCAAATGCATATGAAATGCGTATGTGACACTTTCCCATTTTTATTACAGTGTTGTGACCGAGTGCCTAAACTGTCCCTTGTAGGGCTCATTAATAATTGTCCCTTATCCATTGTGGATACAGGGCTCATTGAACGTTAAGCCTGAGGCTCTAAATCACTTATGAGCTCGAAGCTCATTCTCACTCGTTGAGCTTAAAGCTCTGGTCGGTGGCTACTCTAGTCACAACCCTGTTAAGTTTCATGCATTCATGAAATGGAATGCATCATCTTATTGCATGTTCCCATTCAATCTCATTCTCATATCTTCGGATCTTCGTCCGGCATTCAACATTAAATTGAAAAAAAAACACATTTACCACATGGTTGTTATCACACAAGTATAAGGCATTTCGCTTTTCACCCAATCCAATTATTCAATTTTTTTTTACGATGTTGTGACCGAGCGCCTATACTGTCCCAAAATGGGCGCATTAATCGGTGAGCCTGAAGCTCTGAAATACGGTGGGCTTGAGGCTCTAATACGTTGAGCTCTAAGCTCTCGGTGGCTGCTCCGGTCACAACTGTCATTATCTGATCATGCATTTCATGTATGACATGCATACATCCCGATTTAACAGTAATTACAGCACAATTATACCACATGTCACAATTTGGCAGTACTGTATCACAATTAATTCACGTATCTCAATTTATCACATCAGAAACAAGTAAGTCACAGATTCACAAACATATAACACTTCTATAGCATAGTCTCCCAATACGTCGGACACCATCGGTCCAGACTCCAAATCATAAATAACACACAAGCCCGCCATTACCTCCACAAGGTTATAAGTGCAAAATTTCAACCAAATAAAGATTGAGGAACCATCTAGGTTACTCACCTATAACTTCCGAGCTAATGCCTGAAAGTCTCAGCAATGTCGGTGGATCGAGGCTCCAAATGTGCCTCTATAACAGTCAAAGTATATAAACATTACCAAATGTACACAGAAAATATGTATATAGACATATGTAGCAATTTAAAATGCGTACAATGCATGTTCATGACATTTCCGGCACTAATCTAAAACTTCCCATTACAGCCCTTTTTCTCTAAATAACAAGAACTCATAGACACCAAATCAATTAATTCTTTTCAAAATTCCGAAAATTATACTCCAAACATATAGGAGCTATCCTTATGTCGAAACTAAATTCTATATGTAGGGTCCGTGAACTCTGGCCACGCGGCCCCACCCTGTAGGATCCATGGATTCTGGCTATGCGACCCCCAGTCAGATCCTGACACTCTGGGCCCGCGATCTGCAGTCAGTATTGGATCCAGACACTTTGAGCCTGCGATCTACTGTACAGTAAGGTTTTGTCCCCTTTGGTACTTGTGTGAGTCACCACTCGAACACAAGACCTCAGGGTTTTGTCCCACTTTACGTGGACGCCTCTTACCATTGAGCCAATTGTACCAGAGGGGACAAAACCTTACTGTACAGTGGATCGCAGGCCCAAAGTTTCTGGATTCAATACTGACTGCAGATCGCGGGCCCAGAGTGTCCGGATCTGACTGGGGGTCGTATGGCCAGAGTCCATGGATCCTACAAGGTGGGGCCGCGTGGTCAGAGTTCACGAACCCTACACTATACTCAACTTTCATCCAATGTTTGAGATCTTTAAACATTGATTCAAAAACTTTCTTTCTTCATAGAACTTGTAGATCTTTGTCTCTTGTTTACAATAAATCAAAAACCAACTCATTTGGTGTAACATCCCGTTACTGATAGCAAGGGCATTATGGTACTATTGGGTCAGACTGATAGGTTTCATTGCATTCACTGATTGAACATGTTACTGGCCTCTAATTATAGAGGAACAGGTTTATTGCATATGCATTTATTCATAGGTACATGCATTCATGATTTTCTGGCATTTTAATTGTGAGTATGAGTTGATTGAATTGTGATCTGGAAACTGACTGAACTGACTGGATCGTGATTAATTGAGAAATTAGGAGTAATTGGGCTCGAGTGACTGATTTAGAATCGTTTAAGTGTAATTGGTAATTGATGGTGACTTATAGGAAATTTCTGGAAATTTGGGAGAAAATGTCCGGACCGGAAATTTTTGAGCGATGCATCATCGATCAGATATAATCGAAAGAATTGTCCAATGGCAATGGAAAATTAGAGTTATCTTGTTAGGAAATAAAATGTTGAGTCATTGAAATTTAGAGACCGAAAATTGAATCGATTTGGAGACCTATGTCTATAAATAGTTAGGTTTGAAACTTTGAGGATTTTATCCTAAGGCAAACCGCTTCTCTTCTCCCACGGTGATCTTCGATTCCTCCCATCGGTGAGGATTCTTCGATTTTCCTTATGGTTTCTCTTCATTGGCAAAGCTAACTTGTTTAATGTGATTGATGAAGGTTGAGAAGGGTTGAGAGTGGTTAATCGGTGATTGGAGAAAGTTTTAGGGTTTACGGTGATTTGTGATTTTGATCTTGATTGGTAAGTATTTATGGCTTTAATGTTGTTATTAATGGTTAGTTGTTACATTTATGGCATTTATTATGGTTGATCTGGGTAGATGGGAGTGTTTAATCTTTGGTTTTAGTGAGAGAAAAGTCGAAAATCGATCGGAGAAAGCGGTGGCGCGCGACCCGCACGTCATGCGGAAGTGGGCCACCGCCCATGGCGAGTAATTACGCACTCGCCATGACGAAAGACGGGTTCACGCCACATGTAACGTTTTCGTTCACGCCATGAAAGCAACCCTTATTGTAACATCTCACCCTCGACAGGAAGGGTAAAATAGTAAATTGGCATAGGATGAGATTACTAGGGATTTATTAGTATTGTCCGTGCATACTGGTACTAGTGAACAAAGAAAATCATGCACATGAAATTACCGTACATGCATACATGACACTCTTGCTTTTGTGCCTAAGGCAATTTTATTGTGATTAACGAGCTATTGGGTTTGAAAAATTATTCGAGTGAGCCATTGATCGCTTTTATATTTTAAGGATTTTAGAAATTTTTCCGAATTTTTCAAGAAAATTCTTGATCGAAAAATCGCCAAGCACGAACCGGTTGATTTTCATGAATAAAATTTCTATCCAATAACTGTAATATTTGGTATATTATTTTGGGATTGAAATTATGGCCATTGGACTAGAATGGGTCAAATTGCATTAGGGTTTCATAAAAAGTTTTTGTCTTTTATCTTTTTTTGTCTTTTTCTCAAAAATGCCAAGTGTCCTAACAATTTAATGCTTTTGTCTTCTACCTATCCTTGTCATTTCAGTGGCTTCACATGAAAGGGGATAAAAAGAAGAGTTCTTACTCATTTGTTCCTTCCCCATCCGAAAATCTTCATTTCTTCCATCTCCATTGATTTTTTTCTACTTCTTTAAGTTACTTCCTCCCACTTAAAGAGCTTCTTCTTTTAAACAAGTTACTTTCTTGCCATGGAGAACTTACCCTTGCATGGGGTTAGAAGAGGTTGTTAGAGAGAATAGCAAAGAAAGAAGTGAAGAGTGGAAGCTTTAAGTAGGTGAGTTTTCAATTAAGCTTTAATTATGCTTTGTTTATATTTTAATAAATCATAGTGGTTAGATGCATTCATTTGGAGTTATGGTGCAATTATTGTATTTATTGATGCATGAATTTGATGAAAAGTATAGGTGGAATTGGTGGGTAGAAGGTGAGGTTTGAGTATGGTTGGATGAAGTGGTATAAGTGAAGTGTTGTAGCTTGATTTTGAGAATTGAATATTAATGATTAATCTTGTATGGAATTAAAGAGGTAGGTGCTGCCAAATTGAGATAAGTATTCCTAGTGAATGTATGATTGATATAGGGACTGATTTTGTGTCCAAATGAGATGCTTATGGTAGTAGAAGTTCAATTGGCATGATAGGAGTTGTGATTGAGTAGTAAAGCTGAAAATGTGAATTTGACCTACTGTACTGTTTTGAGCATAACTCATTGTGTGGTTATGAAAATGAGTCTAGGTTTGTGCCCAATTAAATTTTGGGTTGTTGGATACATTTTTGTGTGAAATAGGTGTTGTCTAATTTTAGCATTAAGAGGTTGAAATTTGGCATGGAAAGTTCTTATTAAGGTTATTGTGAGCGATGAATCAACCAATGATCTACCAGTTTTGCTGATTTTTCTAAATTAATTGAGAAGGAATTAGGGAAAATGGTCTAAATGAAAGTTGAAGCTTATCAAGTTATCTTTCCATTCCCACTGATTTTACAATTTTTATATCTGTATATTGGGAGATATACACTGTGGAATATTGACTGATTTTGAACAATTTGGTGAAACCTAGACTAAGAGTGGATTTGGTGCACATTTTGATTGGAAGCAATTTTATCAATTTTTGTGAATTGAATTGGCTTGCGTGATCTTCTGAAGAGTTGTAGAGGAAACATTGATCTTGAAAATGGTATTTAGCATGTAATTGTTGGAGATCATATGTGGGAGTAATGAATTTTCAAAATCTGTACCTGCATGAGGTTATTGATCACGCCTCGATCAAGAACTTGCATGAAAGTTTTAGGCTTGTTAGAGATGGAATTGGCTTTGAAGCCCTTCATGAGAAGTGTATCATGGTGTTTTATCTTTCCATAGGTATAAAGTATGCATTTATTTGACATTTGTGCAAGGAGATATACTGTTTAGAACATTCTGTCCAGATTGAGTACTTGCGGGGTAAAGAGATTCACTTAATTGTTTGACCTAGTTAACCATTGAATTTGATTTCATATTGTTCATGAAATTGTAGATCACATTGTGATATTTCTGAGCATATTTATTGTGTAATTTTTTACTGAAGATAATGGAAGTTACTGAATTTACCAAATCATCGCTCTGTTTTGATAGGTTTTGAATGGCGAAGTTTCATTTGAATTTTGACATTCTTAGGGGTAAATTTGATTTTTGTGTTCTTTTGCTCATATCTTTTCCGTCCGACGTCCGATTGACCTGAT
The DNA here is from genome assembly GCA_029891385.1 of Erythroxylum novogranatense. Taxonomy (NCBI): domain Eukaryota; kingdom Viridiplantae; phylum Streptophyta; class Magnoliopsida; order Malpighiales; family Erythroxylaceae; genus Erythroxylum; species Erythroxylum novogranatense. Next base: position 18,743,169 of record CM057228.1, read on the forward strand.
TCTTGAGGCATCGAATTCACTGAATATTTAATTTCATTTTCTGAGAGATTGGGGATTTTCGGACGAGAAATTGACGTGGGTCCAGGTAACAAAGTCTTTAACCACTATTTTATTTAATTGGGGACCTATAGAGGTCCGAATTGAGTTCCGTCAGCGTCATTAGGTTTCTAATTTTTAGACGGATTTTATGATGGAAAAAATAGGATTAGGGCCGGAAATATCACGAATATGCATTTTACACCTACATGTGCATCATTACTAGTTCGGATTGAACAATTAGTGATCGTTTTATTCTCTGATTCTTATAAAGGCCCAACTGGAGCGTCGATCGACCGACGTAGCAGAGACTTTCCTGCATTAGCTCGGAAGTAATAGGTGAGTAACCTAGTTGGTTTCTCAATTATTATATGTCTACTGTGGGGATAAGGACGGGATTAGGAATGTGTTATTTGGATGGTTTCTTTGGTTTGCCATTCTTGTATTTATCGTGATTAATTGTGAGATATTAACTATTTATGGGATGTATGCTGGAGATAATGGAGGGCTTATGGGTGTTTGTTTTTGATTGATTTCAGACCATAGGTGTCCGAAGTATGGGAAACTTGATATTGAAGTGCTACTTGTGTAAAACTATTTGTCAATGTAAAACAATTGGTTATGACTGAAATACCGGACCGAAGGTCCGAAGGAATGGGACATGGGACACTGAAAGATAAACTGACTGTAATTGTAAATTGGGACATATGCATTCATGCATAAAGGCATGTTCAGATAATGATAGTTGTGACCTGATTCGCTACTAATACTGAAAAGAGCCTAGAGCTCGAACACTGTTACTGAACCGAGCCTCGAGCTCGAGAGGAGTTAGTGCATACCCAGAGGGCTCTCCTACTCCCTAGATGCGTCTAATTACTGATCACTGTTAAGCGCTCGGTCACAACACTGTAATAAACTGGAAAAGAGTCACATGTGCATTGCATACAAATGTGATAACTGATTTATGAAATTGCATGGGTTCTGTAAATTGTTATATGTTAATACTGAAAGGATACTTGACTGAAACTGTGAATTGCTTGTGATATGCATGAATTGGGTGAACCATCGATGATGGTTCCTCACTGAGTTCGCAAAACTCACCCAAAATTTGCATCTATTTTCAGTGTCGGAAGAATACCCGCTTGACACGGAGTACCGTATGCAAGTGAATGATAGAGGTCGGGATCGGGCCAGGTTCGCATTAGTGTCTTATTGAATTGTATTCCGCAATCATTGTGCAATAATGCTTTGTATTTATAATGAGCCCATTGTGGTTTTATTGTTTTACACATTGACTGATTGTAAATTATTATTGCATGACTGTAATAACTGAAAATGATTAAATGTGAACATGGGCTCAAGCTTCTTACTGTTATGCCGCGTTAATAATTGGTTTCAAGAAAAAAAGAGAAAGAGAGGTGAAAATGTTATACCGAGTTTTAATCGACTGATGTAGTACGTCACCCTCGCGGGGCACGGACTCGGATATCACCAACGATATCGGGTTCGGGTCACTCGGGAGTGGGGTGTTACACTTATGCGTCGCAGCGAAGGCCGCAAGGTCGCGGCGAGGGGCATTTCTGATTGGATTGATTCTGATTATTGGGTATAATTTATGGTATAGACCTCCGATTGAGGTGATTCTCGATTAATTATGAACTAGGGAAAGAGGTCTACAATTGAGAATAATTATGGAAGTTAGAATTTAATTTAATGGCATTGATTCATAGAGAATAAGGTCAATTATGGTTCATAGTGTGACCTAAGTATTGAATTGAGACAATTGGAATTTCAATTAGAGTTTTATTTGGGATTTTCAATAGAGGTTTTGACCCAATGGTTATGGAATTGCTATAGGGTATATGAATCGGGGAGATTGAACTGGATTTTAGGATTGGATCAATTATTGTCGATCAATTGAGCGAAGAGTTAGAATTGGGCCTAAGAGTTCTAAATTGGGTTTTAGCGCCGGAAAACATGAACATGCATTGTACATAATTTCATAGAGACATATGCATCACTGAATTGTTTAATTGAGCATCTAGTAATGGGACTGTATTTTACTGTTATAGAGGCGTCGTTGGATCGTCATTCTACGGACATTCTTTGGAACTTCAGCAAGAGTTTCGGAAGTTCTGGTGAGTAACCTAGTTGGTTTCTCAAATTCCTGATTGTCTAAATGCTCTATGTGAATTACTTGCCAATGTGAACTGCATGGTTACTGAAATGTATATAATCGAATTGCATATTTCTACTGTATGGGATTGAACTACTGCATGACATTGGGAATTGAACTGAACTACTGGGCTTTTATAGCCATATCTCTGAATTACTGAACACTGCATAACATGCATAAATGCATGATCAGATAATGGATATGTGACCCAAGTTACTATTATCACTGAAAAGAGCCTCGAGCTCGAACACTGTACTGACCGGGCCTCGAGCCCGAGGGGAGAAATCCCTGACGCGTCCCCCCTACTGAATACTGACTGAGCACTTGGGCACAACACTGAATAACTAGAAAAGAGTCTCATATGCATTGTATACACATGACTGATTGAATTGCGACACTTACTGAATTATGTGATGACATGAGAGATTGCAAATTGTTACATGCTACTGTAAACTATTGCATAATACTGTGAATTGTGATATGATATAGCAAACTGTTATAGGCTACTATAAATTGTTATATACTAATTGTATCTTACTGTGTCGTGTTGTACGCAATCTGCGTAATGCATGATTTGAGTGAACCATCGATGATGGTTTCTCACTGAGTTCGCAAACTCACCCAAAATTACAACCTATTTTTCAGGACTGATAGATTAGGCCCCTAGCTCCGGAGATAGTCTTTTCCTGCAATGCGAGCGTGCTGGCAAGAGAAGTGATGACACACAGGTCGGTCAGCTGGGTTGGACTTTTGTGGATGACTTAGTATAGACGCTTGTATCAGTTTCCTTTTTGGGTTTTGTTAGGGGACTGATAGACTTGTCTATTGTGATATTGAATGACTGTATCAAGATTATTTTGGATTTTAAAATTTACTGATTTCTGATATATTATGGTTTTAAATATTGTGATGATGCCATGTGGATTGTTAGCGGGAGTTTCTGGTAGTGCACCTTTATCGTGGGCTACGTGTCGGAGCGACCTACGGGTGTCCCGATATGTACCATACGGTGAGGGGGCACTACATTAAGTAATATCAGAGCATGATTTGGCATCTTTTGGGCATAGTGTATTATTAGGCTGGAATCACTGTAAGAATAGCAGAACTGATCGGAATTTCTTGTCTGTTTTAGGTCATCTGTCCTTGGAGATCGAGTTGAGCTACTAACTGACCTGGAATCGGTAGGAGCTAGTAGGGAGTCCCCAATGCCTCTTTCAGAGGAGTTGCCTCCTCGAGTTCCTGTGAGACGGGAACGGAGATATGATCGACTGTGCAAGCAGGGGGCGGTTGACTTCTATGGCAGCATCGACCCTGCGGAGGCTGAGGGATGGCTAGAGAGGACTGATAGAGTCCTCGACCAGATGGATTGCGACCCTGAGGAGAGGTTTGATTATGCCGTCTCTTTACTACAGGGTCCTGCATATCAGTGGTGGAAGACTGTCCCGGGCAGTACCACCAGGCCCTGTACACTGACATGGGATGACTTTCTGAGGGCCTTCAAGGGTAATTACATGCCCAAGGTCTATCTGGAAATGAAGTTGCAGGAGTTCTTAGAGCTGAGACAGGGATAGTTGACCGTGGCCGACTATGAGGTGCGGTTCAACGAGTTGATGGTCTATGCTTCTACATTGGTTGCTACTGAGGCTGACAGGTGTCGGCGTTTTGAAGGCGGACTCAATTTGGAGATCCGTACTCGATTGGCCAGGTCCGACATGGGCAATTTCATTGGTGAGGGTCTGCGGTGAGGATAAGAGCATTCATTGAGACAGAATGTAATGAGATCGGTCAAGGACCAGGACCAAGAGATCTAGTGATAGCCAGGGCAATGCTAGCAGAGGGTACAGCAAGCGTCAGAGTAGGCCCTTCAGATCCGCAGGAGGGGCTAGACAGACTGGTCATGGGCAGAGAGGCAGATTTGTACAGACTGGTAGTGGTGGCGGCAGTGCCAGAGTTTCAGGGCAGTCTGTTCCTTTATGCGAGCATTGTGACAAGAGGCATAGTGGAGAGTGTCGATGGCTTTCTAGAGCTTGTTTGAGGTGTGGCTCGATGGACCACCTGGTAAGGAACTGTCCAGAAACTTTGGAAGCCCAGTCTACTATGACTGGAAGATCAGGCAGCAATACCACGGTGCAGCGGAGCCGTGAAGGTGGATCGGGATGGAGAGGTCGAGGTCGAGGCCGAGCCGAGCAAAGGGGTCCGCTGTGAGGGCAGAGGGTCTGAACAACAGACAGCAGTCTCAGGCCAGGGTCTATGCCATGACTCGGCAGGAGGCCCAGGATTCCCCGGATATTGTTGCAGGTATGCTTCTGATTTCTGGTTTTGAAGCATATGCATTATTGGATCCTGGATCCACTCATTCTTTCATTGCACCGCATTTAGCATGTAGATCGCATGGGGATAGGCAGAGGTTACTGAGATGGGTTAGAGGTGAGTACACCTCTAGGTAGTACGATGTTGTATTAGGAGAGGTGCAGTATAGGTGTCCAGATTCGGATCGACCGAAAGCGATTTGAGTCCGATTTGATTGTTTTGCCTCTGAGGGAGATTGACGTGATATTGGGGATGGACTGGTTGTCGGCTCATAGGGCTATCATGGACTGTTATACCAAGGAGGTTGTATTAGAGTCTCCTGGTTAGCCCAGGGTTGTTTTTCGAGGAGTTAGTCAGGCAGTGCCAGCGAGGATGATATCCTTCTTGAGTGCCCTGAGGTTGATGCAAGGAGGTTGTGAGGCCTATCTGGCTCACGTAGTGGATACCAGAGTCGAGCAGAGATTGCAGGATGTTTCCGTAGTCAGGGAATTTCCGGATGTGTTTCCCGAGGAGTCACCGGATTGCGCCGTAACGGGCGAGTTTGAGATTGATCTCGCCCCGCATCAGCTCCTATATCGATACCTCCGTATAGGATGGCACCGTGGAACCGAGAGAGCTTAAGGCTGGGCCAGGAGGAGCTACTGGATAAGGGGTTCATTAGACCGAGTGTTTCCCTATGGGAGCTCCGGTATTGTTTGTAAAGAAGAAGGACGGGACTTTGAGATTGTGTATTGACTATAGGTAGTTGAATCGGGTGACAGTGAAGAACAATTATCCACTGCCTAGGATCGATGATTTATTTGATCAGTTACAGGGAGCTCAGGTGTTCACCAAATTGGATCTAAGATCGGGTTATTATCAGTTGAGGATTGCAGAGGCCGATGTGCCTAAGAGTGCTTTCAGGAGCAGGTATGGGCATTTCGAGTTCTTAGTGATGCCGTTCGGGTTGACTAATGCCCCGACAGCCTTCATGGCTTTGATGAATAGAGTTTTTCAGCCCTACCTGGATCGGTTTGTGATTGTATTTTTTGATGATATTCTAGTTTATTCGAGGAGTAGACAGGAGCACGCTGAGCATCTGAGGAATGTTCTGCAGGTCATGAGAGAGAGACAGTTGTTTGCCAAATTCACTAAGTGTGAATTCTGGCTTGATGAGATTGTATTTCTAGGGCACGTGGTGTCCGGTGAGGGTATCCTGGTGGATCCTCACAAGATAGAGGCAGTTATAAGTTGGGAGATTCCGAGGAGTGTGCCAGAGTTGCGGAGTTTCCTAGGATTGGCCGGATATTACCGGAGGTTCGTCGAGGGGTTTTCGTTGATCTCCGCCCCTTTGACGAAGCTATTGAGGAAGAACATGCCGTTCAGATGGTCTAAGGAGTGCCAGAAGAGCTTTGAGGAGCTGAAACATCGGTTGACGACTACACCGGTGTTAGGCATTCCATCTGGGACCTGGAGGCTTTGTAGTATCAAATGATGCCTCGCACTGTGGATTAGGATGTGTATTGATGCGGCATGGGAGAGTTATAGCGTATGCCTCGAGGCAGATTGAGGTCTCACGAGGTGAATTATCCAAAGGCATGACTTGGAGTTGGCGCGATTGTATTTGTTCAAGATCCGAGACATTATACGATGGGAGACGCTCCGGATCTTCATCGATCATAAGAGTCTCGGATATTTGTTGAGTCGAGAGAGCTCAATCGGGAGCGAGAGGAGATGGATAGAGTTATGAAGGACTATGATCGCACGATTGAGTATCATCCGTGGAAGGCCAATGTGGTGGCCGATGTAATCGAGTAGGAGATCGCATGGGAGTGCAGCTCAGGTTCAGGTTTCGAGGTTACCTGGTCTGATTCAGTTGAGAGCTCTTAATGTACATATGGATTTGGGTCAGAATGGAGCTCTGATTGCATGATAGGATCCGGAGAGTTCAGGATCAAGACCCAGTGTTAGTGAGACTGATTGAGAGAGTCCAGGCCGGTACTGATTCGGAGTTTGAGTTGAGAGATGGGACTTCATGGATGGGACAGAGACTGTGTGTGCCAGATGTAGATGATTTGAGACGTGAGATTCTGGAGGAGGCACATGTAGCTGCCTATGCTATGCATCCTGGTACGACCAAGATGTATAATTCACTGAGACAACATTTCTGGTGGCCTGGTATGAAGAGGCAAGTGGCAGAGTTTGTTTCCAGGTGTCTGATTTGTCAGCAGGTTAAGGCAGAGCATCAGGCTCCAGTGGGGAAGTTGCATTCGTTGCCCATTCCGGAGTAGAAATGGGAGCGAATTATCATGGATTTTGTGATGGGGTTGCCTAGGACACCGAGGCAGCATGATGCTATCTGGGTCATAATGGACCGATTGACTAAATCGGCTCACTTCTTGCCAGTGAGGGAGAGAAATACTCTCGATCAGTTGGCCCAGAAGTATGTAGCAAAGATTGTACGGTTGCATGGGGTTCTGTTGTCGATAGTCTCAGACAGAGATCCCAGGTTCACTTCGAGGTTCTGGAAGAGCCTACAAACTGCTATGGGTACTAGACTGAACTTCAGTACAGCATTTCATCCTCAGACAGATGGATAGAGTGAGAGGACTATTAAGATTGTTGAGGACATGCTTCGGGCGTGTGTATTGGAGTTCAGAGGAGCATGGGATCAGTATTTGGCACTGATCGAGTTTGCATATAATAACCAGTATCAAAGTAGTATTGGGATGGCACCGTATGAGGCCTTGTATGGGCGACCGTGTCGATCGCCACTGTATTGGGATGAAGAGGGTATGAGATCGATAGAGGGTCCCGAGCTGATTCAGGATACTGATGGATAAGGTACAGCTTGATTGAGTCGCATCAAGGCTCGAGATGCATGTAAGAGCTATGTGGATCAGCATCGGCGAGAGATAGAGTACAGTGTAGGTGACAGAGTGTTTCTCCGAGTGTCTCCTTGGAAAGGAGTACTGAGTTGAGCCCTCGGTATATTAGTCCGTATGAGATCCTTGAGAGGATAGGATCGTTGGCTTACAGATTGGCGTTACCGAGTGAGATGTCCCAGATGTATGACGTGTTTCATGTTAGTATGCTCCGACGGTACCGTTCAGACCCGACGCATGTGATTCCGGCTCAGGAGATTGAGATAGCGATGATATGAGTTATGTTGAGGGCAGCATGATTATAGGATCACGGGTCAAGCGGTGAAACAGGTAATTCCATTGGTGAAAGTCCTTTGGAAGAACCACCTTCCGAGGAAGCTACATGGGATCGAGGAGCATATGAGAGTCAGATCCTCATTTATTCGATCGAACAGGTATTAAATTTCGAGGACGAAAATTTTATTAGGAGGGGTGAATTGTAACATCCCGTTACTGATAGCAAAGGCATTATGGTAATATTGGGTCAGACTGATAGGTTTCATTGCATTCACTGATTGAGCATGTTACTGGCCTCTAATTATAAAGGAACAGGTTTATTGCATATCCATTTATTCATAGGTACATGTATTCATGATTTTCTGGCAATTTAATTGTGAGTATGAGTTGATTGGATTGTGAACTGGAAACTGACTGGATCGTGATTAATTGAGAAATTAGGAGTAATTAGGCTCGAGTGACTGATTTAGAATCGTTTAAGTGTAATTGGTAATTGATGGTGACTTATAGGAAATTTCTAGAATTTTGGGAGAAAATGCCCGGACCGGAAATTTTCGAGCGACGGACCGATTGACTGTATAGTACTGAAAGAATTGTCCAATGGCAATGGAAAAATTAGAGTTATACTGTTAGGAAATAAAAATGTTGAGCCATTGAAATTTAGAGACTGAAAATTGAACTGATTTGGAGACCTATGTCTATAAATAATTAGGTTTGAAACTTTGAGGATTTTATCCTAAGGCAAACCGTTTCTTCTCTTCTCCCACGGTGATCTTCGATTCCTCCCATCGGTGAGGATTCTTCGATTTTTCCTTATGGTTTTCTCTTCATTGTGCAAAGCTAACTTGTTTAATGTGATTGATGAAGGTTGAGAAGGGTTGAGAGTGGTTAATCGGTGATTGGAGAAAGTTTTAGGGTTTACGGTGATTTGTGGTTTTGATCTTCGATTGGTAAGTATTTATGGCTTTAATGTTGTTATTAATGGTTAGTTGTTACATTTATGGCATTTATTATGGTTGATCTGGGTAGATGGGAGTGTTTAATGCTGGTTTTAATGAGAGAAAAGTCAGAAATCGATCGGAGAAGACGGTGGCGCGACCCGCACGTCGCGACGTCTGGGCCAGCCTCGCCGCAGCGAGTAATTACACTGCAGCGGCGAGCGCACGGGTTCACGCCGCGGCGAGCCGCGAGAATGATGCACCCCGCGGCGAGCAACCCTTATGCGTCGCAGCGAAGGCCGCAAGGTCGCAGCGATGGGCATTTCTGATTGGATTGATTCTGATTATTGGGTATAATTTATGGTATAGACCTCCGATTGAGGTGATTCTCGATTCATTATGAACTAGGGAAAGAGGTCTACAATTGAGAATAATTATGGAAGTTAGAATTTAATTTAATGGTATTGATTCATAGAGAATAAGGTCAATTATGGTTCATAATGTGACCTAAGTATTGAATTGAGACAATTGGAATTTCAATTAGAGTTTTATTTGGGATTTTCAATAGAGGTTTTGACCCAATGGTTATGGAATTGCTATAGGGTATATGAATCGGGGAGATTGAACTGGATTTTAGGATTGGATCAATTATTGTCGATCAATTGAGCGAAGAGTTAGAATTGGGCCTAAGAGTTCTAAATTGGGTTTTAGCGCCGGAAAACGTGAACATACATTGTACATAATTTCATAGAGACATATGCATCACTGAATTGTTTAATTGAGCATCTAGTAATGGGACTGTATTTTCTTTGTTATAGAGGCGTCGTTGGATCGTCATTCCACGGACATTCTTTGGAACTTCCAGCAAGAGTTTCGGAAGTTCTGGTGAGTAACCTAGTTGGTTTCTCAAATTCTGATTGTCTAAATGCTCTATGTGAATTACTTGCCAATGTGAATCGCATGGTTCTTGAAATGTATATAATCGAATTGCATGTTTCTACTGTATGGGATTGAACTACTGCATGACATTGGGAATTGAACTGAACTACTGGGCTTTTATAGCCATATCTCTGAATTACTGAACACTGCATAGCATGCATAAATGCATGATCAGATAATGGATATGTGACCCAAGTTGCTATTATCACTGAAAAGAGCCTCGAGCTCGAACACTGTACTAACCGGGCCTCGAGCCCGAGGGGAGAAATCCCTGACGCGTCCCCCCACTGAATACTGACTGAGCACTTGGGCACAACACTTAATAACTAGAAAAGAATCTCATATGCATTGTATACACATGACTGATTGAATTGCGACACTTACTGAATTATGTGATGACATGAGAGATTGCAAATTGTTACATGCTACTGTAAACTGTTGCATAATACTGTGAATTGTGATATGATATAGCAAACTGTTATAGGCTACTGCAAATTGTTATATACTAATTGTATCTTCATTCTTGTGCGTCTTTGCATTTAATCTGCGTAATGCATGATTTGAGTGAACCATCTATGATGGTTTCTCACTGAGTTCGCAAACTCACCCAAAATTGCAATCTATTTTTCAGGACTGATAGATTAGGCCCCTAGCTCCGGAGATAGTCTTTTCCTGCAGTGCGAGCGTGCTGGCAAGAGAAGCGATGACTTAGTATAGACACTTGTATCAGATTCCTTTTTGGGTTTTGTTAGGGGACTGATAGACTTGTCTATTCTGATATTGGATGACTGTATCAAGATTATTTTGGACTTTAAAATTTACTGATTTATGATATATTATGGTTTTAAATATTGTGATGATGCCATGTGGATTGTTAGCGGGAGTTTTTGGTAGTGCACCTTTATCGTGGGCTACGTGTCGGAGCGACCTACGGGTGTCCCGATATGTACCCTACGGTGAGGGGGCGCTACATTTGGACTTCTACATCAAAACTTATGGCTAAAGAACCAAAGCATGTCCGTATAGAAGAATGGGTCCTCGCCGCGGCGGAAAGACACTCCCCGCGGCGAGAGCACTAGCATACGCCGCGACCTGTACGCATGCATGCGTCGCGGTGTGCATGCTCTCAAGACCAAGCAGCGGCACGCTTGTTTCGCACGCATGAGTGCTGTTATGAGCTCCAAGGCAGGTATACGTCATGACGTCTGAACCCAAAAACATCATGAAACTAGATTTTTAACCATCTTCATCTTTAATCATCCCATCTTTCAGAATATAACCCATCTAACATCATTCAAAACACTTCAAAACAACTAAATACACTCAAAACATCTCATTCCTCAACTTCTAAATCAACGTTTACCAATTATCATTTAATCAAAGAAATAACATACCTAAACAATCACACCAATAACTTCATGGAATAAAAGCATATTCAATCATAATAAAAGCTTCTAATTACAAAAATATTCTTACCTAAACAAGTTTCAAGCTTCAAAATCTTCAAGTCTTCTATTTATTTCAACTCTCTATACCTCTCACCAACACCTACGGCCATCACTCACACCCACACCAAACATCATCAACACAAAACTTATGGTTGGCTTTGTATATGTAGGAAGAAGGAGCAAGCAAGAAGAAATTAAGAAAGAAGAGATGAATAAGGAAGTTGAAGACCCCCGAAGAAGAAGAGAGAAGGAGCTAAATATGAAAACAATTTTGTTTCAAATGAGAAGAAAGCATCGTCTAGGGCAATCAATAAAGGAAAGAAGGGTTTTTAAAAAAAAGGGGCTTAGAGCCATGTTTGGCAAGTGACTTATGTCACTTGCCACTTGTCCACTTCATATGCCCTATCTCCAATTTTTATTCTAATTTTCTCCCAAATTCCAATGGCTAAAAGTAATAAATCCTAAAATCATGCATCTAATTTTTCAGTGCCATTGGACAGTCATTATCGATACCGAAAATCCTATCAGTCGGTCATTTAGTAATTTTTCAGGTCTGGACATTGTCCCCAAAAATTTCAGAAAATTTCCTAAAAGTCCCCAAAAATGTAAAACACACGATCATTCACTCCAATACAATGTTTCAAACCCCTATATCTCATTTTTCACTCCAATACAATGTTTCAAACCCCTATATCTCATTTTTCACTCCAATTCAACTTTCAAATACAAATAACACATTTGTCACAGTAATTTCATGTATACCCACATATGCCGGAAAATGTCATGAATGCATGTACACTCATATGCATGTGCAACAAATTTCCATTTATCTAAATATATAGAGGCTATATAATGCATGCTCAAGCCGAAATATGCATACACACATCTAACCCATCCCAAATGATCAATTTACCCTTTCCCATCCGTGACGGGATGTTACAATCCCAATCAAGACGGTTTGCATGGAATAAAGCTACCCTTGCTAACGAGTGAACGACTTTATTAGCACTCCGAGAAGTCCATTGAAAGGATAAATGTTGGAAGTGGTTCATAAGTGACAGACACTCAGCAAACACTGCACCAACCTCTGACAAACTACTGAAAACATTATTAAGATTGTTTATCACTTCTAGACAGTCTGACTCCAAAATAATTCTATCAAAACTTTTAACCTTGAGCCATGCCAAGGCTTCTTTAATAGAGATTGCTTCGACAAGTAAAGCATCCACACAATAAGGGATATGACCCGAGAAAGCCTTCACAAAACAACCTTAATCATCTCTGAGAACAACCCCAAAACCCGAGCTGTTATCTCTTTTGGAAATTGAAGCATCAACATTACACTTCAACCAACCAACTTCAGGTTTGCTCCAAGAGTGAGAACGAGGAAGTTGGTGGCAAGTCGGTTGAACCCTGTTAAAAGCACAGTTTGCTTCATGCCAATCCTTAAGGAAACCATCCGCAAAAGTCATAACTACACTAGGAGGAGTATCCTTTTGATCCCAACAAAAAAGATTTCTATAGAACCAGAGGCTCCAACAAATGGCCAACAATTGGTTTCCCCTATCAGAATTATTACCAATTAACACTGAGGAAATGCAACTTTTAATATCATCACCCTGCAAAAAAATATCTGCCGCAGTCCAAACACGTTTAGAGTAAAGGCAAGTGAGCAGAAGATGATCCATAGTTTCTACCAAACCACATCTGTTACAAGAGACATCCAAATTTACTCCTTTGTCATAAAGTCGTTGTTTACAAGGGATAAAATCACGCAGCAACCTCCAGTGAAAATCCTTAACCTTCGGAGGGATTTGGGCATTCCATATGGAATTCCAATGCCCACCAACCACATAAGAAGATATATGAGAATATTGGTCAGTGGCAAGTCTATACCCCGACTTAACACTGTACAAGCCATTTTTAGTAAATTGCCAACAAAAATGATCAACAACCAACAGTGAAGAGATGGGGATTTTAAAAACTTGAGAGGCATCTTCTGGTGCTAAAATACCATTTACAAACAAAGGATCCCATCCTGAATTCTCAAAATTAAATAGATTACTAACCTTCATATTCTCTATGCCGCTTAAGGGAGGTGAGCGCACAAAAAAAATTTCATCGCTGTTCAACCATGCATCCTTGAAAATGAAAATCGATTCACCATTACCCACTCACCACCGAGCCCCTTTACCCAGTACGTGCTTTGCCGAAAAGATGCTTTTCCAAATTAAGATAGGGTTTCAACCTTCTGTGGCATTAAGAAAATTGCAATTTGGAAAATATTTTGCTTTAAACAACTTACTTGGCAGTGAATTCGAGTAAGATAGGAAACACCAACCCTGTTTACAAAGCATAGTAACATTAAAACAATATAAATCGCGGAAACCCATACCACCCGGTTTCTTAGGAACACAGAGTCTCTCCCATTTTGCCCAATGAATTTTAGATCGATTACCTGATGAAAAACCCCACCAAAAAACTTTCATCATTTTGTGTAAATCATCACAAATACCTTTTGGGAGGAAAAAGACACTCATACAGAAAGTAGGTAGAGCTTGAGCAATAGTCTTGAGGACGATCTCTTTGCCAGGTTTGAAAAGCAGCCGATTTCTCTAGCTTTGGATACGTTTACTAAACCGGTCCTTCAAGAAAGCAAACACTTATTTTTTGTTTTTCTCGATTAAAGAAGGAAGACCCAGATACCTACCATGGTCAATAGGATTAAAGACCCCCAAAATCGAAGATGCTTCCTACTTAACGTCGATTTTCGTATTTGAGCTAAACATAACTCCAGACTTTTGATAATTAATAGCTTGACTCGAAGCTTCCTCATAAATAGAGAGGATCCGCTTGATGTGTCTGCACTCATTTGGGGAAGCTTTAAAGAAAAAAAGCTATCATCAGCAAAAAACAAGTGAGAAACTGTAAGAGCCCCACTGCAAATGCTAATACCATGGATGTCTCCTCTTGACTCAACCTTTCTTAAAAGAGCAGATAGCCCTTCAGCACATAATATGAAGAGATAAGGACTGAGGGGATCACCCTGTCTAAGTCCTCAATTGGGAGCAATAGGACCCACAGTTCTGTCGTTCAAAACCACATAGTAATTAACTGTAGTAACACACAACATAATCCATCTGACCCATTTAACATCAAAACCTAGCTGTAACATAATAAATTCAAGATACCTCCAATCAACTCTATCGTATGCTTTGCTTATATCAATCTTAAAAGCAACATCAACCTGTGAACCACGCCCTTTATTCTTCATATAATGAATAATCTCAAAAGCAACCATAATGTTGTCAAAAATTAATCTGTCAGGTACAAACACAGACTGCATAGGAGAAATAAGCCTGGGAAGAATAGCTTTGAGTCTATTTGCGAGAACCTTGGCTAAAATTTTATAGATCACATTACAAAGGGCAGTAGGTTGTAAATCTTTCATACTACTAGGCTTGTCTTCTTTTGGAATTAAGACAATAGTAGTATTATTTAAAGAGGCAGGGAACGCACAATTGTCAAGCCAGGAACAACTATGAGCAAAGATATCAGCACCTATAGTATCCCAACATTTCTGAAAAAAAAGCTGGATTCATGCCATCAAGACTAGGCGCTTTGTCAGGATGCATTTCAAAAATTGTTGTCTTGAACTCTTCCATTTTAAAGGGGGCTAATAGAGAGGAATTATCACTATCTGTCACCACCCGGTGAATACAGTCAAACTCTTCAGTATTCGGTGCTTTTAAGGGCTTTGAAAAAAGGTCATTAAAATAGTTCATAACAATAGAGCACATAAGATGATTAATATGTTATAATAATTTATAATTAAGGAAGAATATTTAGTTTATTTATTGCTATATAATAATATTAATTTTAGAATTAATTTCATAATATTAGTGAGACATAAAAGTTTACTAATACTTATATTAAGTCTAGCACACTAATATGACACGAAAAACAACCAATACTAATTATTATATCTAATATTTATTAATAAGCTATAAAAATTAATTAGCAATACACTGATTTTAGTAAGTTACTTTAACTATTATTAACATTGAGTATAATGAGTAATACCAAAAGAAATTTAATCGATAAGTAAAAAAACAATCATTATATATATAATTATAAAACTAATTATAATATTTATTATAAAATAAAATTTTAATAAATATATAATTTATTATATAGTATTAATATTATAATTATTAATAAAATATGACAAATTAATATTAATTGATTATTAATAAAATTAATATTATCTAATAAATTTCAATAAATTAATTAAATTTCAATAAATTAATTAATATCTATAATGGTATGTGAATACGATTAGTTAATAAAATAATAAGAGTTTTATAATTTTATTTATTAATGAAAAATATATAATTTTATTAGTTACATATAGAGTATAATTACAAAATTTTAAATTAGTTATATTATATAATAACAATTTACTATCATATCAAATTAATTAATATATTATTAATTATTAATAAAATATGACAATTTAATATATTTTTAAATATTAATAAAATTAGTAAATATTACATATTGAATATTTATTTATAAACTTTAATATAAGTAATAAGATGTAATTAGGCATGAAAAAGCACGTTGAAATTGGTCTGTCTGACTCAAAGTAAACGAACTCCACTCAAATTGATCCAATTTCAAGTTGGATTCAGTCTTCTTTAAAAAAAATTTGGGTTCTGGTCTAACATTGGACTTGGAATACCCATTCCAACCCAATCTAAAATCCAACTCTCTCTCTCTCTATATATATATATAGCCAATATTAGCTTTGTTAGGTTAACCTTATACTAATAAAGTTTTTATTAGTAAAGCTTTTTTAAGATCTTTTTTTAGAATTTTTTTTTTAAAAATTAGTTAATTGTTTAACTATCATTTAAAAATGATTTTTAAAGAGCTTCATACAATAGACTGTTTGGTAATATAAAAATAAAAATATTTTAATTTTAATTATATTTTATTTTGTAATAAAATGTAGCACCTTACTCCCCATGAGACCGAACCCAACATCAACGATGACATCGAGCCGTGACCATGAGGCGGTATGCTAAAGCAATCAAAACAATTTAAAGAAAACCGAAAACCATCTTTATCTTTTAAAACGATCGAGTGTGCAAGCATCATTAAATAGTTTGGGCCGCGATCAAAACGTTCTCATTCAAGAAACAATTTCATCCATAATTGATTCGAGATATATATTATTCAAATCAAATTGGGCCCATTACAATATCAGTATAAATCTGCGGAATTATAAATTTACATACAAATCAGAAAGACTCAACTACAGATGCGACACTGATCCCGCTTTCAAACTCTGACTCTCTTTTGCTGTAATCATACTCCTGTTTCACTAACGGGGTACTCTCCAATTCCTGAAAAATAGTTGCAATGTTGGGTGAGTTTGCGAACTCAGTGAGAAACCATCATCGATGATTCACCCAACTCATGCATATACATATGCATTACCACATATTACAAATCACAAGATCATACAACTCACATGCGCTATCATTTCACAAATCATATCCAATTATTCATATACAGATATGCAATGCACATGTGACTCTTTTTATTTTATTACGTTGTTGTGACCATGCGCCTGAGCTCATTAACGTTGAGCTTAAAGCTCTCATATACATTGGGCGTGATATGCCCTGATAATCCCAGTGACGGGTACTATGCGTTGAGCCTGTGACTCTGAATACGTTGGGCTTGAATGCCCTGATACAGTGAGCCTGTGGTATCCGAGCACTGCGTGGGAGAGCCCTCAGGGTATGCATCACCTCAGGGGGCAAGCGATACCACGGCATACGCTATCGCTCCGGCCACAATCGTCTTTATCTGATCATGCCTTGATGCATGAATGCACATGTTCCAATTTCCATTTATAGTCATTTACATTTGCGATTTATCTCATTGATGCATTCAAGGTCATTTACACACAATAGCACTTCAATATCACATATTCAATATTTCAGACACCCATGGTCCGAAATCAATCAAATCAGACACACATATATCCATTCATTATCTCCGCATGGCATTTATGCATGTAAATTAAACACATAAAAGTTGAGAAACCAACTAGGTTACTCACCTGAACTTCCGAGCTACCTGCCTGGAAGTCTCTGCACGATCCGTGGATTATCGATCCATCGGAGCCTCTATAACAATCAAATAATTCCATTCATTACAAAATGCACAGTCAAAATAATCAACGATGCACATGCCTTGAATAAATGATGTACTATTCCTATTCATGATTTTTCCGATACCATTTCCCAAATTCCTATTTTCTTTTACTTAGTATCTAACTTTCACTCCATTGATCAATATCGGCTCAATTCGATTCAGTAACATATTACAGAACTTCCAATTTCAATTCTAATTTTCAGTCAATCTATCACATCATACTAGCTAGGGTATTATCTCACAGTCAATAGCACTATTCTCTAAGTCAAAGTTATCCTCTATGCTCAGTTCCTAAAATTTCCAGTAGCAATAAATTTACTTTCAAAGTCTCACATTATACCCCAATTACTCAAAACAATTCTTAGGATGCAATACAATCATATTTCTTAGCTTTCTTTCACTAACTGAGATCGCAAAAATCTAAATTCAAACTCTCATTCTTTTCTCCCAATTGTAGACCTCGCTCTCTAGTTCATAACGAATCAAATATCACCTCAATTTGAGGTCTACGCCATAAATTATGCCCCATAAATAAAAATACAACCAATCAAAAATTGCTCCTCGCCGCGGCGTCACATCCCTCACCGCGGCGTGCAACAGGTCGCTCGCCGAGGCGTAGGAATCGTTCGCCGCGGCGAACAATCTTTCCGCGCCTCGTCGCGACGTCCTCGAAACCTCGTCACGGCGAAACATTCGCCCGCTCGCCGCGACGTCTCGTGTGGCTCACCGCGACGAGTACGCTTTTTCTTGTCGCGGCGTGCCCTTTTTCAGACGTCGTGATGTGCGAGTCTCACCATCGTCCCCGATCGATTTTTCCTCCATTAATACACTCTGAACTCAGCATTAAACACCCTAAACTACTCAATCTTTTACCATAAATTTCATAGATGCATCTAACAACAATAATAAACAACATTAAAACCAATTAACTTACCAAATCAAGCTTGAATCACAAATCTCCCGAAAATCCCTAAGCCGTATCCTCTACGATTTAGCTTCCAAACTTTCACCATCAACCTCTTCCTTTAGGGATCATGCAAGACTTTGCACAAGGAGTAGTAATCAAACAAGAATCGGGAAGGAGGAAAACAAAATCACCGAAGAAGGAGAAAAGATTCATGCCCTAGGAGAAGAAAACCATTTTCTTTTTCCCTTCTTCCCTTTTCAAACATAGAGCATATATATATATAACTAATAAGCCTCTTTTCATTTTCCTCCCAAAACATTTAAATCTCTTTCTAATCAGTTTTATTTCGGTCAATTCATCTCCACATCTCAATGACTCCACATAATAATTTCTAAAATCATAAATCAAACTTTTCCATTGCCATAAGACAATTATTTCGATCCTATTCAATAATCGGTCCGCCACTCGGAGAATTTCCAGTCCGGACTTTTCTTCTCAAATTTTCCGAGAAAGTTCGAGGAGTCACTAAATAATGGTAAATATACTAAAACATTTCCAATTAAATTTTCAGACCCAAATACACCAAAATTCTCAATAATTCATAGTCAAATCTCATTATCTCGCTGAATTCACAATTTCCTATGAATATCACAATCGAGATCGGAAAATTCATGAATGCATGTATCTATACGTGCATATGCAAAAGACTCATGGCTTCCAAAATTAGAGGTCAACAAGATGCTCAGTCAATATTATGCGGTAATATCCTATCCCGCCTCAATTTACCAATATGACCTTCCAATCGGTGACGGGATGTTACAAAAAATGATTTATGCATGTAAATATTATTTAAAGTATATTAAATAATAAGCAAAGTATAATATATTAACTATTATATAAATTTAAACTATATGAAACATAAATGAAAATATATCTAATCAAATCTTTTATATAGATTATAATATAAGTAAAACCAATATAAAAATAATATAAAATATATAAAAATTAAATAATATTATATAAATCTCAAAATAAATATTCTAATTTGAATAAATGGTTAAATACATAATAAATTATGTATTATATTATAATACAAGAAGATTTGCAATAAATTAGAAGATGAGTTTTCAACATAAGCGTGAATATGAGTTTGTGGATATTGTGATAATTATGTTTAAAATATAAGGATAAAAGAGACAAAATAAGCTCATTAATTGATCTGAAAAATCTACCGAAAAAGACATTTGAGAGGTTTTTTTAAACTTCAAATTTGAGTTTTTAAAATGATATATTTTGACTACAAAAAGTCATATCTATTAAAAAGTCTTTTTATTTTACAGTCAAATATTTATTTAAAAAAACTTTTGTAATAAAAAAGTGTTTATCGATCTCTGAAAAGCTCACGATAATCAAACATATAAAATATTTGAATAATTTAACAATTAATCATGTAATAATCTGTATTTTATAATGCTTTCGAAAGGGCAATATGAAGAAATTACAAACTTAGAGCCAGGGTATATTGACTATTCTATTTTGATAATGATATTCCAAAATGAATTGGATTGGAAAATACTATAAATCAAGCGGCATCTTGATCTTGCCTTCGATTCGAGATCTCTGTTTAACCGTGCTAGTTATAGCTCATTAATGAAAATAGCTTCGTAAAAATTTAATAATATTGTTAAACATTTTTAACATTGTAAAATATAAAAAAGACACACATTTTTAGATTCCGGGACAGCAGTCGATCGCACTTACTGACAGGAAGCTACTGCCGAACATTGCATCACATGCATGTACGCCTCACATTATTATAATAACCTGTAGCAAATCATATTCGAGTACAAAGTACTTTGGTTCATGCATTAGATTTCAACAAAACAGGGGAGGGAAACGTGGATCAGAACAAAATAACAAGTAAGGACTAAGGACAAACGCAAACACGATGCTTTTTCTTGCAGAAAAAGTAAACAGGAATTTATAAACGACAAGAAGTCAAGACAACCAGAGATTGGACTTCGATGGCTTACTCCACTTATTTTTATCCTTCCGCGGCTTTCTTGGTGTTAAAGAAAGTTTTCACTAGGGACGAACTCCAACCAACAAGGTCATTGAATTGGTCCAGCAAACAAGTTTTATATTTTGTTTTGCATCTCCATTACTTTCGACTTGTCTCTCATGACGAGGAAGCTGGAAGAGTACTAAAACATTTTGAACTTTCCTTGTACAGAGAAAAAGCATTGAGAAAACTTAGGAGGGTAATAATGAATCCAGAAGCTAGCACCTACTCATTGCTTAAAAAAGAAAAAGAATGTAATATAACACGCAACATGTAGCCACGGTGCTATTGCCAAATTTACCCGAGTATAAAATCTGTATTTGGTAGCAACAACTAACAAAAGGTCCAATCATCAACCAATCTTATGTCATTCACCTAAACCCGAATAAAGAAAACTTGAGGTGGAGAACAAATATAATACAAAATTTGAGGAAGCAAAACTTTGATACAAGCTGGTCACAAGATTGGCCTAATTGATTACATCTGATTCGCGACCCGTAGCCACGGATTATCATGGTTCATCCTTCAAGCTGCTGGTCCCTTACGTGGGAAAGGAAGCTGTTAGGATGTCTCGAGAAAAATACAACTTCCATGCAAATATTTTTCAAATCTTGCCCCACCCGTTGAGCCAATTTGTAACTTTTAGTGGATGTATAGCACCTCAAGCTCTCCCAGTACAGGTACAAGGAAGAAACGGGCCTCTCAACTTCAGTTTTTATCACAAATCTGCATCGTCTTTGCACTTTGCAGCCGAATATTTTCAATAAAACCCAACTGCTAAAAATGGCTTTCATGGTTGCTTTCTGATATCTATTTCTTTGCCTTCTTGTGTATTCTAGAACTACTGATTGTCCAAATAGATAGCAGATAGAATATACAACTTCAATATCCAAGGTAAAATAGAGATGCGGAATATCATGAACTTCTTCCCAAGTCTTTTCCAGTGAATTCTCCACCTCCAAAAGAAGCCGCTGCTGCAGCCATATCAAGACCTCCACCAATGGAGGTAATCAAAGCTGATAGGCCACTGTTAGGACTACCGCCCGCAGCCATCCCCAATCCAAGAAAATCAAGAGTTGTATGCTTGGGATCAAACACTGTGGGAGTTCCCATCATCAATTCCTTCAACCCAGAACCTCCATCACAAGGTAAGCCAAGTCCAAGGCCAGCAGGAGCTGAGGCACTGTCAGGCTCTACTTGCCTCTGACCCCATAGCATATTGTCTTGATGCGCAGATGCTGATGCTGATGATGATGAAGATGATGATACAAGCCCTAACCCACGCAGCAAAGATGCATTTGTTGCCGCAGCACCCATTTCAGCAGCTTTCTGCAGCAATGCAGTTGCAGACATAGCTGGCTGTGGTGATGGTGCAAATGCCCTACGCTCTTGCCCGGCAGCACCAAACAATGACGATTCATGATTTGTTGAAAGACAGAGCGATATGGGTTCAGAAGAGGAGGATGGAAGCAAGTCAATCACCCGCTCAAGGGGTGCCATGGATCGCATTAGGTTAGAGACTGCAGAAGCTTGAGGAGGCTGCAAGCTTCCTGATGCAGTTGATGAAGCAAATAGACTAGCAAACATACTACTGCTGGCGCTACCATTGCTGCTTGAGCTAGTACTACCGCTGCACCCCACTGCTGCTGCTGCTGTTGCCACCATTGCTGGCACTTCATCTATGATCGGACTTTGATTTTCCGGCAGCTCTAACCAAAAGTTGAAAACAAAAAAAGGCATAAAGTTCATGAAAAAAGTCATCAAAAGTCGGCTCTTACCATTAAAAAGCCTTTAAATTAAAAAGCAGAGTCAATAATGATTTCCTTTATCCAGCTAAAACCATCGCTCTTTTTCTTTCTCTATACCTTTTGAATCTCTTCGGATTGTCTAATCATTCAACTTTGCGCAAATTAAATTCCACAGTTTGGACAAGAAAGTCTTGCGTTCAATCGTCCAGTTAGTTCTTCTGAGCTAACGGTGTTTTATTCATCGTAATAACAACAAAGTCGGTAACAGACAAAAACTACTAGACTCCAAGATGTTAAGAAACAGGGAGACCAAACCAAGATTTCGTGTTGATTAAGAGTTTAAGACAAAACCACAATCGACAAAATTCAAAATTTTCCAAATTTGTATCACTGTACCTGGACTTTGAATTGGTGAAAACGACGATGAAATTACAGCAGCTGGCTGCGATTGAGCTAGCGAAGGCGATTCAGATGTAGCTACCGGAGCTGACGCCGGCTGAAGGGATGAATCAACCTGAGGTATCGAGTCCGATTCTTGATTCTTATTCACCACAGGCGGAATCGGAGTCTGAGTCTGAGCTTTGGCGCTCTCCTCCGCTAAAGCATCGCAGAAAGCTCTGTGCGTGATAAAGCTATCCCTCCTTCAGAAGCATACCACAAAGAAAATCCAGTAACTCTTCAAAAACCAAACCACCAAAGAGAGGGGGGAAAAAAAAAACTCAAAGATCAGAACTTTGATGTCAAAAAACCTCGAAAACAGAGCCCCGCAATCGCATTTGTATTCTCTCGTGCCACAAATCTTCGAGTGAGCTTTCCAATCCGACTGTACCGCGTACTTTTTCGAACACTTATCGCATTTCCACTTCTTCTCTCCGTGTTTCCTGCAAAAATGCTTCTTTATTCCGGTAAGATCACCCAGTGCTCTTGATGGATCATGGTGAACACAACTCGGCTCAGGACACACATAAACTTTTTTCTTCACTTCTTTGCTCGATCTTTGCCTGAGCTTCCATGGAAGATTATGGCCTCGTCGATGAAGCTGCAAGTTCTGGTCCCTTTGAAACCCTTTATTGCAAATTTCACAAACGAATCGGTTGGTAGCCAATAAAGTCTTTGGAGACAGAGCAATCACCTCTGCGTCTGGATCTACAAGAAAACATTTTAATCGTAGTCACTATGTAACTTTACAATTAATGTTGACTTGGACGAGTTCAAAACTCAAGTTGATGTTTTCATTACCTGGGGTTCCAGGGAGGTTTCGCTTTTTCTTCGCTGTTGTTGTGGATGTAGGACGCGGTGGCTGGTTGCCGGAGGACGAAACGCTAGCTTCGCCGGAGGCAGTGGAGGAGTTATCTAAATCGACCGGCATGACTAGAGGACTAGTAGACAAATGATGCAAATTAACTAAAAGGATGGATTATTTTTAGATCGAGCTACTGGACAAAAAAAAAAAGTGAAAAAATCCGAAACATTCACTTGAAGTTTCAACGAACCTCTTTAAGGGACAAACTTTCACCTTTTCTTCTAGGGCTTCGTTTCAGCTCTGTCTATCGCACACACCACTCGCAGCTACCAGTCAATCCAACTTTTTCTATTTCCTCGTTTAAACGCAACTACCAGCCTTCATGACAGCCTCTGACAACATCTCACATTAACCCAAGAACTCAATGATTAAACCCAAAGACTGTTTTGCAACACAACTATCACCCGACCACTTAATTTTCAGCTTTCAACACAAACACCGTGAGAAATCCGATCACCAGCGACTCAATTCCAACCCTTCAAAAACCCATAAAAAATCGAGATTCTGCACTGTTCCTGGGTCAACGCTCAGAAACCAGAAATGCCCAGTGCTGTAAAGTCGGAAAAGAAACACGGATGCACAGAGCAAAACAGAGACAAAGAACCAGAGAAACTTGGTGTAAACGCTTTTAGAGAGAGAAGGCTAAGTATTTGGTCTTTAGTCCAACTTTTCAGACAAGAGAAAGATAAAAGGGGAAGAAAGAGACAATACATTAATTAATACAAGGCTTAAGTGAGTTTGGTTCAGTGTTCATCACAAGGATTAAGCAATATAATTAACAATATATTGAGGGCATTAAATGTGACTTGTTGTCCACGTCATTTATTACAAGGCGGAGGATTTACCGTGCCACTTGCCGTTTCTAGACACGATGTCCTGTCTCTTCGATGTTTTGTCGTTTAGCTAAACGAAGGTTTCGGTACTTTGGGTTTCGACCAGGTTAGGGGTTGAGCACGTGTTCAGAGTCGATGATTTTTGTGGCACCGGCACCGGCACCGTGTTAAATTATATATTCTTTTCCACATTTTTTTTTGGTACCAATTATTGTACGTAGAAAGTCAAACTCCTTTTGTTTTCGATGTCAATTTTGCCCAAATTCCTGTCCATTTTACACTTAAGTCCCAGCATCTAACGTCCAGAATTATTTCCATTCTTAAATTTTTTATGAAATCACAAAATGTCCCGAAGAGTGATCACCATCGTTATCACTTAGTCTAAAATTTTGCAATAAAGCAAGATCTAGAGAGATCTGATAGTACGCAGTCTTACTCCTATATAATAGAGAGACTATTTTTGGTAGATTTACATATAAATGAGATAAGATATGAATGATACAGAATACAGAGAAAAAAGTGATATTAATAAAATTTAAAATCAACTAAAACTACAATCATCATGATCTATAAATTATATAAATAACAGATTTAATTTAAATATATATTCAACAATTAAAATTTTAAGTACAAATTAAAATATTAAATTAGAAGAAAATAAACGAATTAGATTGATACGTAGCCATGCGTACTTATTTGTTGGCTGACATTTAATATCAATTGCCAAATGTAAGGTTGAGGTTATTCGTATCAAGTTTAGATCACTTGTTCCTATTATTTAGGTCATTTGTTTATATTATTTTATATTTATCATATTTTGTGAGTATCTATAAAAATTAATTGAATAGACTCTTAAAATAAAATAGGCACGTAATAAGAATAGGTTCTTCCAAGTATTGTTCTCCTACAAGCAACTGTTAGATAAGAATGAGCAGCTAACTTGGCCCCGTCCCTGTGAAAACTACGGCATGAAAGTCACTTACAATAGCTAAAAATGTGTAATGAATGCGCAACTCGATGTGTAAAGCTAACTGGGCTTTTATGTCTCTAGCAATTACGGTGGGTTTGTCCCCATCCTTCTTTGAAAACGTTGCTTTTCTTCATGTCTTTATCTTCCAAGAGAAATAAGCTTTTGTTCTTTACAGTCCAATCGAAATGGGAATGGAAAGCTTTTTGGTAGCGTATCAACCGAAAAACTGTCTTCATCAATTAGGTAAATTTCAACCACACTCTTCTCATATAGTACAGTATACATCAAACATAAAAAAAGAGAATTGTTTTCTCTATTCTGATTTTCAAACACGTTATTGGAAAACATGCTTGCCCAATTAATTCATGAAGCCTCTTATCACTTGTTACTTGACTGGAGTTAGCTTCCAACTCACAGCACGTTACTTGTCCGAAAATCGTCAAATGATGACAAAATAAAGTCAATTGCAGATGCTAATATACACACTCGTTGATCCTTGTCCTATTAACACGCATTCCAAAGGGATTGGGACTTGTATCTTCAATTGATGCTGTTTTGCAAGTTCGTAGATATTGTAAATGTTACGATACATTATATATATCTTTTATTTAATTTTGATATTTTAAATTAGACATATAGGATATAATTATTATGTTGATATTGAAATTATTATATGGCTGGATACGTGAGTGATGGGTGTTGTTGAAATGGTGGTGATGTAGTGAAACTCTGGCTGGTTGCATGGCTTAATAGGGACTTCTATTATGTGAGAGATCTGTGCAGATCTTCAATCCACAGTAGAATCTCCAAATAACGTGCATAATGTCCACATCTTCTATTAACAGTAGAAGTCTACTAAAACACAAGAGTGTGTATGCGGCAAAGTGATGAAGGAGCGTGTGTGAGAAAGTGATGAAAAGAGTTGTTTAAAAAATTGTGATTGTGTCTGTGCGGTGGTTTTTGGGCAAATTGCAAAATAATGTGTTATAAGGGACATATGCTTCTACGTGTGAGTATCTTCCATTGGCTGTAGAAGTGAATCTTGTGTGAGTGGATAACAGGGGTGGTGTGCATTAGTTGTTTATTGAATAAACAAAAGCAACAATTGTGCATGTCAGCGAATTCTGTGTGTGAGTTATATATCAATGGAACAAGGGGCGTTAATTATGTACAAAAATATATGCAATTGAGTGGGCGTAAGTTGGAGTTGTGTGAGTCACCTTGCTTCTAGACAACTCTTGTGAGTTACTTCCATTGTTGTTCTTTTCATTACCGATGTCGATTAGAGTTGCGGTGGCTACAATAACTGATTTACAGTTTGGCCTCTTTGGTGCTTTTGTGGCATTGGCATGAATAATTCCTAAGACAGTAAACAAGATTCTATGGTCTACTTTGCAACGGCGAGAAAACTAGATAACCTTGGCTTTTGATGCTGATAACATTTCGGCAGAGAAACGTTTATATTTTGTGGTAACAATTTTCTGATCTATTTCAGATGAGCTGAACCCATAGGAAAGTTGTTATTTTTCTATTTAAAGTGTTTTCTGTTTTTATTCTTAGTTGATTTATTACTTGAGTTATTTTTATTGTCTTTCAATTAAAAAGAGTGTTTAGAAAATCCTCTGTTGAGGTTAACACGAGTGAATCGTGTTATTGGATGTGAAATTCTTTCACGGGAAGTGAGGTTGAGAGATAGTGTCAAGAGTTGAGTAGTGTCGGCTCAGTAAAGCCTTGGGTAAATCTATTGTACTTAGGTGAAAGTTATTAAGCTGGGTAAAGGTCCCGCAGACATAGACAAGATGTGTCGAACTGCATTACAAATTTCTAGTGTTTTTATTATTTCGGTTTTGCTTGTTTTTATTTTGTTTGTTGGAACCCGATTTTAGAACCGGACCCCAACCAGCAAAAATGAAAAACGAAACAGAAACAAACCGACGGAAACAAACGAATCGATCATAACGCAAAAGAATTCGAAACGGAAATATAAGGCGGAAATCAAAATAAGTGAAATGCAAAGAACGGAAAGAAATTGAAATCTTAAGGAGCCAAAGAAATCGAATCGGATCAATTGGAGAACGAATCAATTGGCAAACGAATCGAATGGCTCGGAATCGAAAGAAAACAAAACGGTTCAATCAAATCATAAAGCGGAAACAATTCTAAAGCGGATCCGACATCTGAAAACGTGTATTTAACGAAAACTAGCGTTGGAAACCATAAGAAACAATCTGTCTAACATAATCCAAAACGGTATAAATTTTTTCTTTCTTTTTCATTCTTTATTCAATCTCATACGAAGCAAAACAATATAATTTCCCTTTTGGAAATTTATCCTCAATCAAAACTCAATTAATCTAATTCTTCATAATCATGCAATATCTCAATCTCATCTTTAACAAATCTTATTCTCTTTTGCCAAAAGGCACTTAATACACATATCCATATATCACAATTCATACACAATAAGCACTTCAATATCTCAATTACAGTAGTATCATCGGACCTCCTGTCCGGAACCTATATCACATTCAATCACATTCATATCTCAATTCAATATACAAATTCATATTTGATCTCAATTCAATACACAAATTTCATAATTCTTCATAATTCATACACCTCATGAAATAATTGCTTACAAAAATATTAATGGCATTCCAAGCCATGTACAAAACCAATACCAAAATCTCAAAATACATAAAACACAGGACAAACAAAATCGAACAAAATCCTTGACTTTCTTTCATCTAATCTCCTGCTCGATACCTGGAGATGGGGATGAAAGGGGATGAGCTTGACAGCTCGTTGATAACATGTTTATACATCGAACAATAAACAAAAATATTTTCAAAACTCATTTTTCCATTTATAAACATTTCACAGTAGAAAATTTTATCAAAAGCTTATTTTTCAAACCTTACAACTTTTCGAATCAATCGTAAACAATTTCCAAAAATTTCACGGTTGAAAACCGCAATTTCTCATTTCTTAAAATTCTTAATTTTTTCACAATTCATGAACAACTTCAAAACATGAATGCATCATATTAAAAATGCATCACATCATAAACAAAATAAAAAACACATAATACATCAGAATGGTTTGGGTCGGTCCAAAACGGAACGTACTGCACATTCCCGCATAGCGGTCCTGTGCAGCCGTGAACAGAACATACTACACTTTCCCGCATAGCGGTCCAGTGTAGCCGTGAACTTATGGGAGTCCGAAATCGGAGCTCCAATGTCACTAGCCGGCAGGCGGGCGAAGCCTATAAAAAGACAAGTGCACTTGACTTAACTTATGGGACCTAACCAAACCCACATAACAAATAATTCATACTTGAAAATAGGACTGCCTGAAGGCACATTTCAAAAACTTAATTTCCATATCGTGTCATATTAGACACACTGACATTCACAATTTCATACATTCAAAACCCACATAACAATCATTCAATTTTCAAACAACTTTCCACAATATCAAATTTCACATAATGATCAAAATCACATACAATTTTTCAATCAATCAAACACAAAAATGCAACAATTTTCATAATTTATCAATTCAATTCCTTAATTTATCAAAACATTTAAGACTTGAAACAATTTTTCAAAAACATTCGGAATTAATAAAATCCGATACTTCTTTCTTTCACTTTCTTGATTTTTCAAGAACACAAATTTAGCTTATAATTCAAAATATAAACATATTACCCACCTCATTTCCATGCTTGAAACTTGCCCAATGCATCATTTTCTCCAAAGCCTCACTTAAATTTCCTAATTCATGACATAAACCCTAATTAATAACCATCCAAAATTGAACAATATATATCAAGAAATCACCAAAATTGAGCTTGAAAATCAAAAACCCATACCATTTTCAAGGTATCTAAACCAAAAAAAACTTCTAAAATTTACAAATCAAAATTTTGATTCTTACCCTAATCTTCACCATTTTCGGATTTTCCTTAGGTCCATAGGAAGCTTTCATCTTCTTCCACATTTTTCCTCTTGAATCAACTAAAAAAATGCACTTGAAGCTCACTAAAATTCGAACCCTAGCTTTTTCCTTTCTTCTTTCTTCTTTTTCCACCGAATGCTTCACTCTTTGTTTTCCCTCTTCTTTCCTTTCTCTTGTTCTTTTCTTTCTTTCATTCAAAAGTCGTGCTTCCTCTCTTAAAAACGACAGCCACCTCTTACTAGTCTTTAATGAATGGAAAAAGATCATTTTGCCCCTCCACATAAGCCTTCTAACTTAACACTTTAAGTGATCTTCCAAATTTGCCCCTAAAATTCATTTTCTTTCATGTTTACTTTAGGACAATTTTCTAAACATCAAATTGAAGGAATTTGCTAAAACTTCCTTATAGAGAAATGTTCCTCATAGTCTCAATTTCATAACGCCACCAAAATCATTTAATTTGGTGCACTACTCTAAAAGTTACACCTCAAACATTTCGAACTATGCTTATGCTAAAACTTTTTCCAGCACTTTACTTCCATCCAAAAATTGATATTATTAAAGACTAAATTGAAACTCGAATCCTTCAGAACATTTATATCTCTATTTCTCTAGTTTAATCCAAATTAAGAATCACCTCATTTGGATGACTAGAGCAAAAGTTATAGCCAAAATACTTTCAGCTCTTACTAATCCAAGACTGAACACTAATCCCGAATTCAATTCAGAAATTGAAAGTCTTAGGGGATAAATTAAAATTCACTTCCTTCATTAATTCTAGCCCCTTGTCTCTATTTTATTTTGCAATAAGAATCAGTTCAATTGGATCTCCACAGACCAAGAATTTACCAAAGTACTGAACAATGTTTAGAAAATTTCCCAACTCACTTTGACTAAATTAATCATCCGCAATTTAATCTAAAAATCCACAATTTTCCATGTACAGATAGAGGGATGTCTTATAAATCCAATGCTTCAAAAATTAGGTCGATCGGAGGTCAGACAAAAAAGTTATGGCCAAAAGAATGGAGAGAGGTTGGTTAGGAAAAATTCAAAATCGGAGCTCGCACTTGCGAGCGAGTGAGGCGCTCGCGAGCGGGTCGCTCGTCAGGGCGACCGAGCGGGAGCAACCGAGCAAGAGAGACCGAGCGGGAGAGACTGAGCGGTAGCGACAGAGCGGGAACGACCGAGAGGGAACGACCGAGAGGGTCGCTCGTCAGGATAACCCAGCGCGGCCGCTCGCCAGGGCGACCTTCCAACTTCTAAAATTCATAACTTGCGACTCAGAACTCCAAAATTTTCAAATTTAGTATCAATGGAAAGATAAAAGAAATCTATACAATTTTTATGAAGAATTCAAAACCCAATTCTGTAGCACCCCACTCCCGCAAGACTCGAACCCGATACCGATGGTGATATCCAAGCTCGTGTCTCACGAGGGTGGTATGTTAGAGCAGTCAATTGCGGTTCGAAAACTCAGTAAGACATTTTTATTCGTTAAAATTAGATTACATGCGTGGAATTCAGTGAACAAGTTGGGGCCCGCTTTAATACAAAAACGTTTTCAATCAAACATAATTTCAGTAATCACATTCAATACAACACTTAACAATTTAGGCCCTCTACAATGACAGCACTATTCCACAGAAATTGCAGAAATACAAATCTTATACAAAAACAGAATGATACTAATGCAGACATGAACTGATCCCGACCTTAAACTCTGACTTGCAAGCAGTAATCACACTCCCGTGTTTAACGGAGTACTCTTCGATCCCTGAAAAATATTTGCAATGTTGGGTGAGTTTGCGAATTCAGTGAGAAACCATCATCGATGGTTCACTCAACTCATGCATATTCACACGATTCACAGTATCATATATATCACTTGCAGAAATATCACACTATCCACATTTAATCATTTACATATGTAATGCACATGTGACACTGTAACATCCCGTTACTGTTAGCAAGGATATTCTGGTAAATTGGGACATACTGATAGGTATCATTGCATTCATTGATCGAACATATTCTTGGCCTCTAATTATAGAGGAACAGGTTTCTTTGCATAGGCATATTTATTTATTCATTGGTACTTGCATTCATGATTTCTGGTAGTGAATTGTGAATTGGAATTCTTGAATCGATCGAATTGATTGGATTGTGGTGATTGAGAAATTGGGAGTTCTTGGGATCAAATGACTGATTTAGAAGCTGTTTATGAGTGGTGGTAATTTATAGAGGCTTATAGGAAATTTTAGAAATTGGAGGAAATGCCCGGACCGGAAATATTTGAGAGGTAATCGATCGATCAGATAAGATCAAGGAATTGTCCAATGGCAATGGAAAAGTTAGAATGGGACTGATAGGAAATAAATATGATGAGTCCCTGAAATTTAGAGACTGAAATTTGGACTGATTGAGAGACTTAGGTCTATATATATGAGGTGTAAACGAAATTGGGGAAAATGTCTTAAGGCATTGAAGCTTCTCCTCTTCCCCTCTACGACGTTCTTGATCTCCTCTCATTGGTGAGGATTTCTTGATTTTCTTTTATGGGTTCTCTTCATTGATGTTAGTCTAACATGTTATAATGGTTGTTAAAGGTTGGAAGCTTTGACATTGGTAGATCGGAGGAGTTAAACGATTTTTAGGGTTTACGGTGGATTTTGAGAGTTTGCGGATTGATCTGTGATTTGGTAAGTTTTAAGAGCTTTAATGTTGTTATTGATGAATCCCACTGCATTTATGGCTTTTATTAGAGTAGATTTGAGTGGTTGGAGTGTATTAATGGTGGTTTTTGGTGAGAGGAACGATCGGAGAAGACAAAGGAGTTCGTCGCACGCCGCGACCTGCACGCGAGCCCGACGGCGACGAATATATATTCGTTCGCCGCGGCGAGCTAGCGTGGGGCGCCGCGGCGAGCGTCATTTAATTTTGACACCGCGACGTGCTACCCTCGCCTCGCGACGCGCCCGAATTGAATTGTTCGCCGCGGCGAGCGAGCCTTTCTGCGCTGCGGCGAGAGACGCAAGGCCGCGGCGAAGCGGACTGTTCCATTTGGATTTAATTTGGTTTATTGGGCATAATTCATGGTATAGACCTCCGATTGAGGCGATTCCAGATTTGTTATGAACTAGGGAAAGAGGTTTACAATTGAGGATAATTAGAGGATTGGAATTTAATTTAATTGGTATTGATTTATCGATATTAGGGTCAATTAGAGTTCATAGTGTGACCTAAATGTCAAATTGAGACTATTGGAGTTTTGATTGGGATTTGTAATTGAGGTTTTGACCCGATATATAGGAAATGGCTATAGGGGATTCGAATTGAGGAAAATTGACTGGATTTTATGAATGGATCACATAATTGTCGACCCATTGAACAAAGAGATAGGATTGAGCTTAAAGTACCGAAATTGAGTTTTAGCACCGGAAATCGTGAACATGCATTGTACATCATTTCACTGAGACATATGCATTATTGAACTGGTTAATTGAGCAATTAATAATAGATCTGTATTTCATTGTTATAGAGGTGCCGTTGGATCGTCGTTCCACGGACATTCTTTGGGATTTCTAAGCGAGCTTCGGAAGTTACGGTGAGTAACCTAGTTGGTTTCTCAATTTCTGATCGCTACATGCTCTATGTGAAGTACATGCAAAGATGAATTGTATGACTCTTGTATGATTCTTGGTATGTATTGGATTGAATTGCATGCTCTTCTTGAACTAAACTCAGATCGATACATGACACTGACACTGAATACCGGGCTTTATAGCCATGCACTATAAATTACTGAATCACTAAATACTGAATTACTGTATGTTTATGAGAGATACACTACTGGGCTTTTATAGCCATATCTTGAGCTCATCAATACTAAATTTATCAGACATCGCATCGCATGCATAAATGCATGATCAGATAAAGGACTGTGACCCAAGTTGCTAATCTCACTGAAAAGAGCCTAGAGCTCGAACATTATCTTGTCAGGGCTTAGCAGGGAGAAATCACGACGCGTCCCCCATGCCATCGATTGAGCACTTGGGCACAACATTGAATAACCGGAAAGAGTCTCATATCGTTATATCATGGTGATTGAGTTGTTAAATTGTGATGATTTTAACCGTGTGATGCCATGATTTATCGCAAATTGTGATGTGATATCGTGAATCGCTAAGCTCTTGTAATACTATTATCGATATCGTATATTAACATAGACTCGTATAATCGTTATATAAAGCATTCTACGTTCTATGTATTATTATTCTTTATCGATATCGTTATATACTATCTTGTAAACTGTATTTATTGTTATTGTAATATTATCGATATCGACACCGCAGATTCTGATTACTAAAAGCATTCCACACTATTGTATTATTATTACTAATCTCAGTATCTTGTAAATCGTTATATATATATCGTTAATTGATATTATCGTGTCGTCTTTGCACGATTTGCATGTAATGCATGATTTGAGTGAACCATCGATGATGGTTTTCACCGAGTTCGCAAACTCACTCAACATTGCAATTGTTTTCAGAATCGAAGAGTACCCCGCTAGCAAAACGGGAGTATGTTGCGGATTCAAGTGAAGGTCGGAGGTCGGGATCGGTTCGTATGCATTGCATGTCTTTACTTTTGTACTAAAGTGTTTAATTGTATTTGTAAAATTAACCTCGGTGGCTTTTGAAAATGTGTGTATCAATTGAATGTGATTGAGCGAGTACCAAAGTTTGAGCATAGAATTCGCATATATGTTATAAAAAGTAATGTATCGATTTTACGAACGAGTGGTTAGACGCCACCCTCGTGGGTCGAGGCTCGGACATCATTGTAGATGTCAGGTTTGGGTCTCGAGGGAGTGAGGTGTTACATTTGTGGTATCGAGCCCGAAATGCGATTGTACATGGCGTTACGAAATTTGTCTTGAGTCGCATGCATTAAAGTAGTCAGCAGAGCGGTAATGCGATCCTAGTAGAGTCACGTGAGTATGTCCCAATTGTTTAAGTGGTTAGAAGTGGCAAGGAAAAGATGACATGTTAGAATGTGATAGATGGAAGCCATGGATATCATGGAATAATGAAAGTGTATAGTTTGATCTGATAAAAGACGATTAAGTGTATCGGTATCGATATTGGTGGATATGTTACAGACTGCGACACCCGTGTTATATCGGGGCATATCCTGGAATATAGGGTATGACTTTATAGTTATGGATTGATAAAGGTAAATAGATATATGATAGGAATGGCAAGATTGAAAGTGTATTGATAGAGCGGGTATAATAAAATGTTCTGTGATCTAGAAAAGTTAAAAATCGGAATTGATTACTGAAACAAGAGGTAGTGTATAAGAGTTATGACTTGAGTCAGATTATGTTAGTAAGGAATCCAGAATGATTGTACATCTATGATATTGAATTGAGAGTGAAAATCCATGGGTATGGTGCATTAATGAAAGGATTGAAATATAAGATCTCGATAATGATAGATGATGAGTGGTCAAGGTTTAGTTAAAGTGTCTAAGTGTTTAACACCGATTATGGGAGCCTTATGGCGAGTGAAAACTTAGAGCTCAATTGTTTTATATGTGTCGAGATTATATGGGAAGAAATTGATGAGTTAGTGGTGAGTGCTAATTGTAGTCAATATGAGTTAGAAAAGAGACGAAAGTGACTATAGTGATCAGAATGAATGGAGAGTGGTTATGACCCTCACGATTGGGAACGAATGTAAAAAGAGAAAGTGTGGTCAAAATTTTATGGAAACAAAGTATCCTTAGCGTGAGTGACAGATTGGTATATTGATGCAATGATTCTCGACAGTATGTACCGTAATGAACAGTGTAAAAAAAAAAGATGTTTTGGGTATGTGGATTATGGCATGGATTGATCTGCAGGGGATATTGAGTATAGCTGGAATTGATTTCCTATGGTATTGAAAATGATTAACAAGAAATGATGATGATAGTTGTTGAGAGATAAATTTTATAAATGGTATCGATGAAAACAGTCAGAAATCTTCTGGAATTGGGTACGTTGATCAAATGAGTCGCTTTGAAAGTGATTAATGAAAGGGCAATATAGAGATTAATGTGAAACGAATTACAGGTTAACTTGGGAGTCATAATCTGAGCTGAGATTCAAGTGTAAGAAATAAAATCTGCTACTGAAAGGAGATGTAATTTGATAAGCGATAAATGAAATGTTTCCAAGTGTATCACTACGGTATAGATGCACTTAGATGAGGATAAGAGCGTAAAAGGAGAAACTGAATTTGTTATAAGTAACCTCTATGTATCGTGATGTGAATTGAGCTATGGATTGGTAATTCAAGAAAAGAGGTTTCGGATCCAAATTGTTACATATGTGATTAGGAAATATTGTTGGGATCCGATATGTGTTATTGATATTAAAAGTGATTTAATTTTGAGTAATTTTAATAAAATAGTGAGACAAGTGTTGAGTACGGAAAAAGTGAATGGTTGTTGATCGCATTGATTGATTCATTGGCGTAAATTATGAATAGATTGGTAAGGTGGTTTATAACAAAAGATGATTCGATTTATCAAGTGTTTTATGGCACGGAATAAAAAAATATTGTTAAGATCGATAAATGTGTTATTGGTACTTAACGTGAAAATTGCAGTGACTATGAGAAAAAAGTTAAGGCGGTAGTAAACCGAGAAAGCAAAAGCGATCGATTGTATTGATTTCGTAAATTGATGTAACTGGTCATATAAGGAAATGGCGTGAATCGTAATGTAAAAGAGCGGATCAATTCCTCGTTCTCTCGATCTATTGTATGTGAAATTTCGAGGACGAAATTTTATTAGGTGGGGTGAATTGTAACATCCCGTTACTGTTAGCAAGGATATTCTGGTAAATTGGGACATACTAATAGGTATCATTGCATTCACTGACTGAACATGTTCTCGGCCTCTAATTATAGAGAACAGGTTTGCGATAGGCATATTTATTTATTCATTGGTACTTGCATTCATGATTTCTGGTAGTGAATTGTGAATTGGAATTCTTCGAATCGATCGAATTGATTGGATTGTGATTGATTGAGAAATTGGGAGTTCTTGGGATCAAATGGTGATTTAGAAGCATTTATGAGTGTTGGTAATTTATAGAGGCTTATAGGAAATTTTCGGAAATTAGGAGGAAATGCCGGACCGGAAATATTTGAGAGACCAATCGATCGATCAGATAAGATCAAGGAATTGTCCAATGGCAATGGAAAAGTTAGAATGGGATGATAGGAAATAAATATGATGAGTCCCTGAAATTTAGAGACGAAATTTGGGTGATTGAGAGACTTAGGTCTATATATATGAGGTGTAAACGAAATTGGGGAAAATGTCTTAAGGCATTGAAGCTTCTCCTCTTCCCCTCTACGGCGTTCTTGATCTCCTCTCATTGGTGAGGATTTCTTGATTTTCTTTTATGGGTTCTCTTCATTGATGTTAGTCTAACATGTTATAATGGTTGTTAAAGGTTGGAAGCTTTGACATTGGTAGATCGGAGGAGTTAAACGATTTCTAGGGTTTACGGTGGATTTTGAGAGTTTGCGGATTGATCTGTGATTTGGTAAGTTTTAAGAGCTTTAATGTTGTTATTGATGAATCCCACTGCATTTATGGCTTTTATTAGAGTAGATTTGAGTGGTTGGAGTGTATTAATGGTGGTTTTTGGTGAAAGGAACGATCGGAGAAGACGAAGGAGTTCGTCGCACGCCGCGACCTGCATGCGAGCCCGACGGCGACGAATATATATTCGTTCGCCGCGGCGAGCTAGCGTGGGGCGCCGCGGCGAGCGTCATTTAATTTTGACGTCGCGACGTGCTACCCTCACCTCGCGGCGCGCCCGAATTGAATTGTTCGCCACGTCGAGCGAGCCTTTCAAGGCCATGCGTAGAGACGCAAGGTCAGCATGAAGTTTTGATCGTTCCATTTGGATTTAATTTAGTTTATTGGGCATAATTCATGGTATAGACCTCCGATTGAGGAGATTCCAGATTTGTTATGAACTAGGGAAAGAGGTTTACAACTGAGGATAATTAGAGGATTGGAATTTAATTTAATTGGTATTGATTTATCGATATTAGGTCAATTAGAGTTCATAGTGTGACCTAAATGTCAAATTGAGACTATTGGAGTTTTGATTGGGATTTGTAATTGAGGTTTTGACCCGATATATAGGAAATGGCTCTGGGATTCAATTGAGGAAAGTTGACTGGATTTTATGAATGGATCACATAATTGTCGACCCATTGAACAAAGAGATAGGATTGAGCTTAAAGCACCGAAATTGGGTTTTAGCACCGAAATCGTGAACATGCATTGTACATCATTTCACCGAGACATATGCATTATTGAACTGGTTAATTGAGCAATTAATAATAGGCATACTCTATTGTTATAGAGGTCTTTGTTGGATCGTCGTTCCACGGACATTCTTTGGGACTTCAGCAAGCTTCGGAAGTTCTGGTGAGTAACCTAGTTGGTTTCTCAATTTCCTGACTACTTACATGCTCTATGTGAAGTACATGCAAAGATGAATTGTATGACTACTGTATGATTACTGGTATGTATTGGATTGAATTGCATGCTCTTACTGAACTAAATCTGTCTCGATACTTGACAGCGACATCAATATCTGGGCTTTATAGCCATGCACTGTAAATTACTGAATCACTAAATACTGAATTACTGTATGTTTATGAGAGATACACTACTGGGCTTTTATAGCCATATACTGAGCTACTTAATACTAAATTTATTGTACACTGCATCGCATGCATAAATGCATGATCAGATAAAGGACTGTGACCCAAGTTGCTAATCTCATTGAAAAGAGCCTAGAGCTCGAACATCGCATCGTCAGGCTTAGCCCGAAGGAGAAATCTCACAATGCGCCCCCACTATTTCTCGATGAGCACTTGGGTACAACACTGAATAACCGGAAAGAGTCTCATATGCATTATATACATGAGTGATTGAGTTGCTAAATTGTGATGATTTCTGAACTGTGTGATGCCATGATTTATCGCAAATTGTGATGTGATATGTGGAATCGTAAGCTCGTAATATCTTATCGATACCAGATATTAACATAGACTATCGTATAATCGTTATATAAACCGTTTCTACGTTATTGTATTATTGTTATTATATCTTGTATCTTCGTTATATACCATCAAATCGTATTTATTGTTATTGTAATATTACCGTCATCGCATAATCGCTATAGATTACTAAAACTGCTCCACACTATTGTATTATTATTACTAATATCGTATCTTGTTGTAAATT
This sequence comes from Erythroxylum novogranatense, assembly GCA_029891385.1. NCBI lineage: Eukaryota > Viridiplantae > Streptophyta > Magnoliopsida > Malpighiales > Erythroxylaceae > Erythroxylum > Erythroxylum novogranatense. The sequence continues at coordinate 18,781,506 of CM057228.1, forward strand.
GTTATATAATACCGTTAATTGATATTCTTGTGTGTTGTCTTTGACGCATGATTTGCGGAATGCATGATTTGAGTGAACCATCGATGATGGTTTCTCACCGAGTTCGCAAACTCACCCAACATTGCAATTATTTTCAGAATCGAAGAGTACCCGCTAGCAAAGCGGGAGTATGTTGCGAGATTCAAGTGAAGGTCAGAGGTCGGGATCAGTTCGTGTCTGCATTGCATGTCTTTACTTTTGTACTAAAGTGTTTAATTGTATTTGTAAAATTAACCTCAGTGGCTTTTGAAAATGTGTGTATCCAATTGAATGTGATTGAACGAGTACCAAAGTTTGAGCATAGAATTCCGCATATATGTTATAAAAAGTAATGTACCGATTTTCTGAACGAGTGGTTAGCACGCCACCCTCGTGGGTCAAGGGCTCGAACATCACTGTAGATGTCGGGTTTGGGTCTCGCGGGAGTGAGGTGTTACAGACACTGTCCATTTTCATTACGGTGTTGTGACCGAGCGCCTATTAGTGATCAGTAATCAGACGCGTCTAGGGAGTAGGAGAGCCCTCAGGGTATGCATTAACTCCCCTCGAGCTCGAGGCTCGGTTCAGTAACAGTGTTTCGGTGGGCTTGAAGCCCTGATACAGTAAGCCTTAATGTGGTATCCGAGCACTGCGTGGGAGAGCCCTCAGGGTATGCACCACCTCAGGGGGCAAGCGATACCAAGCGATACGCTTTGCCACAATCTGTCTTTATCTGATCATGCATTCATGCATGAATGCACATGTATCAATTCACATTCACAATCATTTTATATTTCAAAGACCAATTCCCATTTCTTCGGACCTTCGGTCCGGTGATTCAATCATTAACAAATTTCATATTCACAATTCATTTCATGGCAGCATTCACATACAGTATACACAATTTGCACTTCAATATCACACTCAGATACTTCGGACAACCGTGGTCCGAAATCAATCGAAGCAAACACATATATCCCTCCATTATCTCCACAAGGCATAATTGCAAAATATTAAACACATACAGGTTGAGGAGTCAACTAGGTTACTCACCTGAACTTCCTAGCTGTTGTCTGGAAGCTCCAGCACTGTCCGTGAAATAACGATCCAACGGTGTCTCTAGAACAATCAAATAGTCATTCATTAAATGCACATTCAAAATAATTTAATGATGCACATATCGTAAATAAAGGACGTACAATGCCTATTCATGACCCTCCCGGCACTATTTTCCAATTTCCACTTTCTTTTGTCAAATTCTACCTTTCCACTCAATTGAGCAATAACGACTCATATCATTTCAATGACCTATTACAGAATTCCACCAATTCCAATTTTAACTTTCAGTCAATTTACCAAGCCATACTCATTTGGATATTCTCATGAAAACCTCAATTTCAGTGTCACTATTCTCTATATCAAAATTCACGCTTTATACTCAGTTTCCAAAACTCTCAATAGCATTTCCTTAAATTCAGAATCGCACAATTATATCTCAATTATCCATAAACAACCCCTAGGTTGTAATAGAACCTATTCTCAAATGTCATTCAACACTTTCTTTCTTTTCCTCAATTGTAGACCTCTTTCCCTAGTTCATAATGAATCAAAAATCACCTCAATTGGAGGTCTACACCATAAGTTATGCCTTAAAAACTAAACCCAATCAATTCAGAAAAAACCATCCTCGCCACGGCATTTAACCGCTCGTCGTGACGTCAGCCCACGCTCGTCGCGACGTCTATTTAACCACTCGTCGCGGCGCACGCTCATCGCAGCGTCTACGCACGTCGCCGCGTACGCTCGTCGCGACGTCCAATAATTCCTTCGTCGCGACGTGCAGCCCTGATTCGTCTTCTCCGATCGATTTTCTCTCACTTCTCACTTTAAAACCAGTCCTAACTTAACTCAAACACTCTAATCTTTAACAATTAACCCCAAGAATGCATTTAACACAATAAAAACACATTAAAACCATTTTACTTACCAATCAAGCTCAAATCTTCAACTCTTTCGAAAATCACCTCCGACCCTTCCTCTTCTCTCTAACACCGACAGTGAGCCTCTCCAAACCTCTACAAGTCTTCATCTTCTCATGAACTAAGCTAGATCACGAAGTAAGGAAGAAGCAAGCAAGAATTTCCAAGAGAGGAAGAGAGGAGAAGACATCGTACCCTAGGAAGAGAAGGAGAAGAGTTCTGCCAAGCTTTCAAGACTAAGGTATTTATATGAAGAACAAATAAGTCTCTTATCCTTTTTTCCTCCCAAAACATTTAAATCTCTTTCTCTTTTCAATTTCATTTCCAGTCCAATTCATCTCCAAATTTCAATGGTTCGTCATATTAATTTCTAAAATCATAATTCTAATTTTTCCTTGACCAATGGACAGTCATTTCAATCCTATAAAATCGATCAGTCCGTCACTCGAAAAATTTCTGGTCCGGACTCTTTCTCCCGATTTCCAAAAAATTTTCTAAGGGTCACTATCAATTGACGGTCACTCTAAAACATTTCCAATTCAACGATACAAGCCCAATTATTTCCACAATTCCCAATAAATCATAATTAAATCTAATTATCTCCAATTTCACAATTCATATCAGTATCACAATTAAAAGTCGGGACAATATCATGAATGCATGTACCTACATGTGCATGTGCTAAACGACTCATTCCTCTAAAATTAGAGGCCAAATGCATATTCAAATCAATATATGCAATGTGACTCACTAGCCTATCCTAATTGACCAATTTATCCTTCCCATCGGGGACGGGATGTTACAAATTCTGTCTCTAAAGGCGGTCAAAATCTAACTCAAAGTTTCTGTCCAATTTAAGTCTCCCTAAACAGTATCACAACTTCTAAAAATCATAACTTCACATTCCATGGTCCAAAAATTCTAAACTTTATATCAATGTAAAGATCAAAACAAAATATTCAACTTTCATGAAGCACTTAAAGGCAATTTCAACCTCTAACTAGGTCAATTTCTCAATCAACGCTTCTGCCCATACACAATCCTACTCTTAAGAGCATTTTCAAAAACAAAGTAAAATGCACTTAAATTCGAATGGTCATAACTTTCAATCCCGACATCAAAAACTGTCATACTTTATGGCTGTAGAAAGCTCTCAACAGAAACTACAAGTTTCATGAAGATCATTTGATAAAAAACTTCCTAGATCAAGCCATAAAAATTCACAAAAATTTTAGCCCAAAAAGTCCACTCTGCTACTATTCATCCCCAAAAAGTCTAACTTTCTTTATTCTCCAAATTCTCACACTTTCACTCTTTATTTCTTGATTTTCAAATTCCATTTAAATCAACTCATTCATTTTAACTTTCGTAATCTATACAAATCTACTCAAATATCAAGGTCATCAAAACTAATCAATTCTTTTCTCATCAATTTCCTTAAAGCACAAAAGCATCTATAACACAATACATATACAAAAACACTCATTTCATACATTTAATATTTTTAAAATTCCACTAAAAGATCGGGGTCCAACATTGTTGGTGCCAAATAAGTTTGCGGAAAGTTTACGAAATAATTAACACTTATGGTTTTTTAATTGGTATCAGAGAAAGGTCACCGATTCAGAATTTGATAGCAAGTTGGTGCAGATCTTAGTTTCGCAAGTATGATCATAAGAGAAGGAGCATCAATCACCAGACTACCACTATTGGATAGCTTTAACTATCCTACATAGAAATCATGGATGAGAATCTTCATCGAAGCTCAAGATACAAAAGCTTGGCATTTGATAGTACATGGGTGGACGCATCCGATGATTACTAACAATAAAGAAGAGACATTTCAAAACGATCCATCTGAGTGGACAAGAGCTGAAGAAGAAAGTGCATTTGGAAATTCATAAGCAATGCATGCGATACTCAGCGCTATCAATAAAGAATGCTTCTCAATAATATCAACCTGTGAATTAGCTAAAGAAGCGTGGGATGCTTTGCAAACTGTTCATGAAGGGTCAAAATCTGTTATAGCATCAAAACTACAGATGTTAGCTGTGTGGTTGGAAGAACTGAAGATGGATAAGAACGAGACTATTGGGGACTTTCATGAAAGATTGTGAGATATAGTGAATCAGGCACATCAACTCGGGAAGAAATATTCCAATCTGAAATTAGTTAAGAAGACGTTGAGATCACTATCTCCAAGATTTATTCCAAAAATTGCAGCAATCGAGGAGGCTCATGACATCAATGATTTGTCATTGAAAAAGGTAATTGGAATCTTTACAAATTTTGAAATGAATTTGTTGAGGGAAAATCGAGAGAAGAAGAAAGGATTAGCATTACAAGCCGAGATTGGTAAGGTCGTGAATGACTTAGAAGATGAATCTGACGAGAATGAGGAGGTAAAGTAATTAACACGAGAATTCAATTAGTGGCTGAAGAGAGTGAAAAATGACAGACCTAATTTTAGGCAAAAAGGCGGGAGCTCTTTGAATACCAACTTCAAACAACAAGCCAATACTCAAAAGGGAGAAAGAAAGATAAAAAGAATTCAATGCCATGAGTGTCAAGGCTTCAAACATGTTCAAGCGGAGTGTGATAATAGATTAAATAAGAGAAGAGGAAAATCCTATACGAGCACTTGGAGTAATAACGAATTCGAAAGTGAAGAAGAAGTTATGAATAGTGATGCATTAGTTACTTTGTACAGCAAAAGTCTAGTTACTTGTTTAACAGTAACCGAGAAGGAAGTAACTGAAGACAAAAAAGTTAGTAAATCGGGAAATTTTGGGAAAAACGCAAATGATTCAGCTCAAAGCTCAATCTCAGATTATGACAGTGATGAAAGTAGGTCAAGTGATAAAAAGGAGACCATTTATGAGGCTTACGAATTAATGTACAAAAAATGGGTGAAATATGTAGAAAGAATGAAAGATTGAAGGAAGAGAATCTCTCTATAAAGGACACCATACAAGAGTTAGAAAAGAAATTGATATTGACGTTAGATGAGCTTGGTGAAGCTAGAATGAAATTAGTAAGTATTGAAAAAGGATTGAGAATGTTGAATGGAGGCACAAAAAACTAGAAAAGTTAATGAAAATTGGTAAGGTTAAATGGGATCTTCGAGGCATTGACTATAAGGATGAATGCTCTATAGTAAATGAGGAGAAAAATAATATGTCTAGATCTGTCCGAGAAGAAGAAACATCAAGAAAGAATCAAAGATTTGTACCAACGTGTCATTTTTGCAGAGTTATCGAGCACATAAGACCGATATGCTACAAGATATTACAAATGATGTTTCAAAGGGGTCAAAACTGAAAATCTAGACACTCTCTATTAAATTTCCAGTAACATCCTATGGTATCGAAGCAGGCTTGGATTAGAAAGGATCAAGTACAAGCACAAAATTGTGGTGAAGGAAAAACAAGAAAATGTACAGATTCACAATTAGTTACTGTTTTTAAAGTAACTAGTCAAATAGAGGACAAGTCAGTTACTTATGAAGAAGAAACCGATGACCTAGATAATGTGACGAGGAATAAGCCCACGTTTGAGATTCTTCAAAGGGCACAAGGACAATATGCTTTACATTTTTGAAGTATTTTTTTGTGTTGTTAAAAACAAAAAAAAAGGAAAGATTTTTTTTTAGTTTTTTAGTTTTATGTTGCTATTGTCGTTTCATCTTTTTAGCAGTTTGCATTATGACTTCTATTTGGCTCCACTGAAGACTTCTCATCTCTCTTATTGGTATGATATGGATCTCTCTTGAGTATCTTTTTATCTTTCGAGCATATCTCTTAGTGTTTTGAATGGTGGTAATTTGTCTTCTTGGTGTGTTTATGATTCTTTTGCTGTACCCATTGTTGATTATTATGATTATACTTTTTGATATTGTCTTGTCCCCAGGTGAAGACATCAGATTATTTAAGGTGAATGTTCCATTTAGGGGGAGATTTCATTTTATAAGTGTGACTATTTGTCGTGCTTTTTGGCATCTTTTTGTATGATTATCTATGTGGAGTTAAGAGTTGTGACAAAAATGCCAAAAGGGGAGATTGTTAGAATATATATATATATATATATATATATATATATATATATATATATATATATATATATATATATATATATATATATATATATATATATATATATATATAATTTTGACATTTTAAATTAGACATACAGGATATAATTATCATGTTGATATTGGAATTATTATATAGCTGGACACGTGAGTGATGTGGTGTTGTAGTGGAACTCTAGCTGGTTGCATAGTTTGATAGGGACTCTTATTATATGAGAGATTTGTGCATATTTTCAATCCATGGTATAATCTCCAAATGACGTGCGTAATGTCCACATGTTTTGTTAACAGAAGAAGTCTACTAAAACACGGAAGTGTGTGTGCGACAAAGTGATGAAGGAGCATGTGTGAGAAAGTGTTGAAAAGTGTTAGTTGTTTTAAAAAATTGTGATTGTGTCTGTGCGGTAGTTGTTAGGCAAATTGCAAAATAACGTGTTATAGGGGACATATGCTTCTATGTGTGAGTTACATCTTCCATTGGCTGTAGAAGTGAATCTTGCGTGACTGGATAACAGGGGTGGTGTGCATTAGTTGTTTATTAAATAAACAAATGCAACAATTGTGAATGTCAGTGAATTCTATGTGTGAGTTATATTTCAATAAAGCAGGGGGGCGTTAATTATATACGAAAATATATGCAACTAAGTGGGCATAAGTTGGAGTTGTGTGAGTCACCTTGCTTCTGGACAACTCTTGTGCGCTACTTCCATTGTTGTTTTTTTTAATTGTCGGCTTCCATTGGAGTTGCATTGGCTACAGTAACTGATTTACTATTTAGCCTCTTTGTTGCTTGTGTGGCATTGGCATGGATAATTTCTAGTACAGTGAACAAGATTCTATGGTTTACTTTGCAGCAGCGAGAAAACTGAACAACCTTGACCTTTGATACTGATAACGTTTCGGCAGATAAACGTTTATATTTTATGGTGACAATTTTCTGATCTATTTTAGAGGAGTTGAACCTATAGGGAACTTGTTATTTTTCTATTTCAAGTGTTTTTATATTTTTATTGTTAGTTGATTCATCACTTGAGTTATATTTATTGTCTTCCAATTAAAATAGTGTTAAGAAAATCTTCTATTGAGGTTAACACGAGTCGGTCGTGTTATTGGGTATGAAATTCTTTCACAGGAAGTGAGGTTGAGAGCTAATGTCAAGAGTTGAGTGGTGCCGGCTCAGTAAAGCCTTGGAAAAATCTATTGTACTTCAATGAAAGTTATTAAGCTAGGCGAGGGCCCCGCAAACGTAGACAAAGTGTGCCAAATTGTATTACCAAATTTTTAGTATTTTTATTATTTCGATTTTGCTTGTTTTTATTTTGTTGGTGTCAAAGAAGTTTGCGAAACAATTAACACTTTTAGTTTTTCAGTAAATATACATTCTTTTTTATATTTATGGCTGAAGGTTCATTTTATTCTTTAATGTTTGTATTAAATTTTGATTTACTTTTTAATAATTAAAAGCATTTAAATTTTTATTTAAAATTAACTAAATTAAAATTTAAATTAATAAAATTTAAATTTTCTTTAAAATTTTAATCAATTAAATATTACATCATTTTTAATAATTAAATATAATGTAAATATTATAATTAATTTTTATTAAATATATGTACTAATTTTACATAAGGAGCGGGGTCTTATTTAAAATAAAAGTTTATTTTATTTTTCTTTCTTATATCAATCTATTCAATTTTCCTTTTATTCTACAAATATTAATCTGTTTCAAGATATAATCGTATAAAATTCACCATTTTTCATATTTTTTTAGTTGCAACTTTTGGTTCTTGATGGCATGTGAATCAGGGTCAAGGACTAAAACGATGTTGTATTGGTATTGAGACATTTGGCAAATGCTATGCAAAAGAGATTGATGATAGGCAAAACGGTCATTTTTAACCTCAATATTCAAATCTTCCAACAAAGTAAATTTTAAAATTTCGGATAGTACAAATTAAACCCTAATATTTGAAAAATGTTAAAATTTAACCCTAAATTAATAAAGAAATTAATGACAATGTGATACCATCAGTTTTCTGCCAAGTCAACGCTTAACACATATTCATAATATTTTAATGTTTAAGTGGGTCCCACGATAGCATGTGGATATGACATGACATTATGGGACCCATAAACTTAAATTAAAAATTTTGAACTAAATTATTATTAAAAAATATGGGACTCATTTATATAATTTATGTTAGAGAGGCTCGGGGTTATGTATCACGTGAATGGCAAGGAAGCGGAAGTGTTGGAATCAAAGTTCCAACTCCCAGGATACCCCCATGAACCCAAAATGTGCATGTATAAACAATATGTAAGAACATAAAATTATAACATATGTACCTTGCAAATATTCCTCCTTTCTTGAATCTTCTCCTTATTTGGGTTGTAGCAAACACTAAACACCTTCAACACTAGTGAAGAACACGTAGAGTTGAAGAAATATAGTGTGTAGGGAAGGTTTGAGTACCAAACAAGATGGAAACATAAATAGGATGCTCAATGGAAAGGATAGAAGAGAATTATATCACATGCAATAAATATCATGTTTATTTATTGGAATACACCAGAATGCTCATGTTTCCTTTCATTCTTGGAATACACCAGAATATCATCAATAAATACTATAACAAACTAATCCAGATACTCCCTGAAGATCCTATTCATAAGATCCATAAAAATAGTTGGAGCATTGGTCAATCCGAATGGCATGACTAGGAACTCGTAATGCCCATATCGGGTCCTAAAGGATGTCTTGCTTACATCAGACTCCTTGATTCTAAGTTGATGATAGCCTGACCTAAGATTAATCTTAGAAAAGACCCTTGCTCCATTCAGCTGGTCAAACAGATCATCAATTCGAGGCAGAGGGTACTTGTTTTTAATGGTCACCTTGTTGAGTCTCCGATAATCTATACACATCCGCCATATCCCATCCTTCTTCTTAACAAACAAAACCGACGCTTCCCAAAGTGACGAACTCGATCTTATGTACCCCTTGTCTAATAGTTCCTCTAACTGTTCCTTAAGCTCCTTCAGCTCAGCTGGAGCCATCCTATAAGGTGCTATAGAGATGGGTGCGATTCCGGGAATCAAGTCAATAGTAAACTCGATTTCTCTCACCGGTGGCAAACCAGATAAATCTTTTGACAACATGTCTGAAAATTTCCTCACAATTGGAAGGTCATTTAACCTCCCTTCATTCACATCAGTGCCCACAACATATGCTAAAAAGGCTTCACACCCCTTTCCTATCATTCTGTCAGCTAACAAGGCCGAAATAATCCTCGGTGATGGTGTTTTCCTGTCTCCTCTGAATATCACCTTCTCTCCATTGTCTAGGTCAAATTTTACCTCCTTAAAGCTGCAATTTAACTTTGCATGATACTTCTCCATGGTATCCATTCCCTGTAACATCTCGTCCCCAAATGAAGGGTGAGGACCTGAAAAATTGTAGAAGTGTGCTCAACGAGAGACAAAAGGAAATGCATTGGTTTGCTCATGCATCTTATTAGCATACATGTATTTACATAATGATTACTGGCTCTTTAAGTGGTACAGGCATTCATTGATTATTGCTAAGAATTAAAGGTAGGGAATGTGAATTGCTAAAAATTTATGGGTAGAAGGTGTTGAAAGAGTGAAGCAGTATGTTTGTGTTTCTAAATAGATAATTGTATAGGTATAAGTGCATGTTTATGTGAGGCTAAATGATTGAACATGTGTTGGATTGGTTTTGGATTTGGTTTTAATGTTTGAATAATGTTAGATAAGTGGTAAATTCAAGTAAGAAGATTGTATGTTTCTGCTGCAAATTGGGATAAATTACTCAAGTAAATGTCTTGATAAATTTGTGGTTAAATTCTCGATTAAATGGGATGGTTATCGATGTGGTATTGATGCTTGCATGAAAGGAGTAGAGTTGTGGTTGAAATCTGGACAAATGGAACTTGTGCATGTTTCAGGTATTTGTTTATAACTTTTGATGTGGTTATTCTATTGAGTTGAGGTTTACTTTAAATTAAACTTGAGAAGTATGGCTAGAATTCCTATGAAGGAAGTTCTGGCCAATTGTGTCTTTATGAGCTTTGAATTTGGCTCGAAAGTTGAGATGGGTGTGCTGGATGAACAGTATCCGGATCTTGATTCCATTATTGATGACCTGAAACTTTGAGAATTTTTTTCTAGGATAAAGGAGACAGATTTTGTGAAATTGGTATTACTGAAAGTTGAAGATTTATGTGTTATCTTTCTAACACCACTAAGTATGATATTTTTCGATGTGTATATCGCAAGTTATGGCCTAATAATATTCAGGTGGTAATTCAGCCCAAATTGTGCTTTAGTGTGCAAATGCTCTAAGGGCATAGATTTTGTGCTCTTTGTGTTCTGACATTTATTTGGGACTGTAAAGGGTGAAATTAGCTTGAGTGACATTCTGCAAAGTTGCAGAGGATTGTTATAGCTTTCTAATAAGGTATTTTATGCGAATTTTAGATGTAAGGGCTGTTAGATATAAAATTGTAAAGTTTTGGCTATGGATATGGTCATATGCTGTTTTAATACTAATTAATAAGGCATCCACATTAATGGGTGGATTCGACCTAATTAAAGTTAGAATTTGCCTTGAAGTCCTTCCTGAGAATTATAGTAGATTGTCTAAGCTTTTTATTTCTATATGGTATGGAAATTTTTGCCAAGGGGATGTGGAGTTATGAATTTTGAAAGATTGGATCTCTGTTGAGGATAAATGGGGTAGACTGAACCTTTGTTTGTGAATTTGATTTGGTTAGAGATGGAATTGGCTTCTTAGTTATTCCTGAAAGATGTAGCTTTTGTTTTACTCTTTCTATTGATATGAAATTTGAAATTTTTGGCTAAGGGGATGATAAGTTATGATTTTTGGAAATTCTGATGTTGTTTAGTTTGAAGCTGATCGACCAGTCACCTTTGAGGGACTTTTTGACCTTTTTAGAGACCTAACTTGCTTTTGAGTCCTTCATAAAAATTGTAGATCTTTCTTTTATCTTTCCAACGGTACCAAGTTTGTAAAATTTGGAGTTCGGAGTCAAAAGATATGAAGGTCAGAAGTTAGGAGGTCGGAGCGCAAGTGATCGACCGCGTGCGCTAGCGATCGAGCGCCCGCACGCCCTTTCGGGCGAGCGAGGCTCCCGCGCTCTGGTTGATCGGCCCGTGGGGTTGATTTTTTGCCGACCGACCTCTCTCCGCTCTTTTGGCCATAACTTCTTCGTCCGACCTCCGATCGACCCGATTTTTAAAGTGTTGGATTCCTAACACATTTTTATATCTTTCTATACTAAATAGATCGGTTTTGGAATTAAATGGAGAAAGATCGACCCGATTAAAATGAGTTGACCTGTGAAAAAAATCTAAACATCTTTCGGTATTTTGGAGATATCTTGAGCTATAGAGCTCGGATCGATCTGATTCTTCTTGAAAATTAAACTAAAGACATGGATCTACAATTTATCTGAAGGAGCCAATCGATAATTTAGCCTCTAAGATTTTCAATTTCTGGACGGAAGTTAGGTGTAGTGTTCAATCTCGGTTTTGTAACGGTCTGAACAGACTTTAGTATTTTGAGATATTTTGAGATATAGAGCTCTGATCGATCTGATTCTTGAAGCGATGGATTTGTAAGACATAGAGGAACATCTCTCTAGAAGAAAGTTTTTCCAAATTGTTTTATTTACCTTATCGAAATAAGGGACCAAGATGTCAGTTTTAAGGCAAAAAGGAAGGGCATTTTTGGAGCATCACTTAAAGGGTTAAGTTTATAGGCTTAAATGGAGGGGAATATGGGTCATTCCTCATTCATTAAATGACATGGCACTATAAAAGCAAGTGGGTTGTGCAAAACAGAAAAGAAAGAATAGAAAAAAAGAGAAGATTCGAGAGCCTTCGGATGGGAAAAGAAGAAAGAAGAAAGAGTAAACTAGGTATTGATTTTTCTAAGCCCTTCAAGAGGGATTTTCATGGTGTTTAAGAAGAGAAAAACGTGGAGGATGATGAGAGCTTCCATCCAGGCCAAGAAATTCATTGATGGGTGAAAGATCAAGGTAAGATTGAGTTTTTTTTATTTGTTAAATTTTGAAGGGGTTTGGTTCATATGGCTTAAGATTGGTATATGATTGTGTTTCCTAAGCTCAATTTTAGTGTTTATGCAGTATGTGATGTGGAATTTGGGTAATTGTGGCTTAGGGAATTTTAACTTGGATGAAGGAAAGAAATAATGAAGAAATTGATGATTTGGATAAGATTCAAGCATGGATATGAGGTGAGTGACCTAGACGGTACATCAATTATTATGTGCTTAGAATTTCGTCTTTATAAAACTGTGGTGAATAATGGTGGGTTAGTGAATTGCGTTTGATTTTAGATTCTGGACAGAAGGTCCGATGAAATGGGAGATTATGACATAGAAGTGAAAATGGTCTGTGAATTTGGACCCTCTGTGTTTGAAATGTGCATAAATAGGATTGTGATTAAAATGTGTTTGTGAACTATTTGTGTGATTGTGAACTATTTGGGATTGATTGTGATTGAAATACTGCATTTTTTTGACATATGTATTCTATGCATGAGTGCAAAGTCAGATAATGGTAGTTGTGACCGGAGTAGCCATCGAGAGCTAAAAGCTCAACGATTAATGCTCCCATATTGGGACAATTTGAGCGCTCGGTCACAACACTGAAATAAATGGGAAAAGTGTCACATACGCATTCCATATGCATTTGAGTGAATAATTTGATTTGGTGAAAGGCAAAAAAAATGCCTTATACTTATTTGATTGACAAATGTGTATTTAGACATGAACGAAACTGTGAAATGTTCCACTTCTAGGGTGGAATGTCGGACTAAAGTCCGATGATATGAGAAGTGATTGAAATGGATAGATAATTGTGGATGATACATTGTGACATATGCATTACATATATGAATGCATGATCAGATAATGATCGTTGTGACTAGAGTAGCCACCGATCAGAGCTATAAGCTTAACGATTAATGAGCCCTATATGGGACAGCTATCAATGAGCCCTACATGGGACAGTTATCAATGAGCCCTACATGGGACAGTTATCAATGAGCCCTATATGGGGATGCCAGCACTCGGTCACAACAGAGTAACAATTGCAAAGTGAGTCTCATATACACTGAGTATGCATGACATAAATGATTAAAAGATATTAAATGTGAAATAACTGAAAAAGTTTATGTGATTCAATATGGTTGTTAATGAAATGATATGAACATGGGAAATAGTGTGATATAGGAAATAAAGTGAGATTGGTTCAGTGATTGAATGTGAAATGATATGAACTTGTGCGATATTGAAAAAAATGTGTAATGAAATGTGGTTTATGAAATATATGTGTCATATGTAATATGTGATGGGTGAGCCATCGATGATGGTCACTCACTGAGTTCGCAAAACTCACCTAAAATTTGTAATTATTTTTTAGGATCAGAAGAATACCTCGTTAAGCCAAAGAGATTATATTTGCAGGATTCAAATGAAGGATAAGAGTCGGGATCAGTTCGCGTCTGCATTGCATGTCTTTATTTATGTGTTGAAGTATATATTTGTATTTGGGAAATAGGCCCGAGTGGCTATTGGAAATTGTGTATAATGAATTTGTATATGATTGAATGAGGTCCCAACTTGGGCATTGATTTCCGCATATATTGTTATGTGAAAAAAATGTTCCGACTACTGAATGAGTGATTTAGCACGCCACTCTCGCGGGGCACGAACTCGGATATCACCATCGATGTCGGGTTTGGGTAGCGCGGGAGTGGGGTGCTACATTCCCAGTATGACATCTAGCCCCTTTAGATTTAAAGGTAGTAAGTCCACTACCAGCTGAGCACCCTCGATGAAAAGCCCACAATCCCTATAAACTTGACTTATAATCACATTCCTCCCTAGAGGAGTACTAACAATTAAAGAACTTTCCAAAGATCTTAGATCAACATTATGTAATGTCATGCTTGCAGAAACAAATGAATGCGTGGAGCCAGAATCAATCAAAACATATATTTCAGAATTAAATAACTGAGCTATACCGACAATAACTTCAGGTGCGGCAACAGCTTGCTCTCTAGTCATAGTAAATACTCTAGCCTGTGTCTGACCCCTTGGCCTTCCTGGAGGAATAGTCTGCTTTGTAGTTCCAGAATTGCTCACCTCTGTGACTGGTCTGTTTTCCACTGTTTCTGCTCTCCTTGGGGCTTGCAACTGGGACCTCTCTTGCCTTGTTACTTGGGGGCAGTCTCTGATGTAGCACCCCCTCACCATAGGGTACACTCCAGGACGCCCGTGGGTCGTACCGACGCATATCCCACAGCAAGGAAGTGCTACAGCTCGCAACTATCACTAAATACTCACATGACATCAATATAATTAAACCGCAATAAGCAAATCACTAAAATTTAAAACCCCAAATTCATTGCATAATATCAATCCAAAATATAGACAAGTCCATCAGTCCCCTAAAGTCTCAATACAATAACCCAAAAAGGAAACTGATAAAAACGTCTATACTAGGTCATCCTCAAAAGTCGCCTCAGCTGACCGACCTGTGTGCCATCGCTTCACTTGTCCAAGAACTCACACAGCAGGAAAACGTCTATCTCGGGAGCTAGAACCTACTAACGCTGCCCTGAAAAATATTAGCAATGTTGGATGAGTTTGCGAACTCAGTGAGAAACCATCATCGATGATTCACCCAACTCATGCATATACACATAATATATCGCATAGTACACTTTGACACATTTTATAACACTGCACACAATTTACATATTTATACGATAACATAACTCAAACATATCACTTCACAATTGTCATACATCACACGATTCTCAATTTCACCGCATACGGATGCATAATGTATGCAATTTCTCATTTTATGTCATTCTTGGATCGAAGCGTTAACACTATCCCGATTCGGGCACTTTACAGTAAAACACATTTTTGGCAAGTAGGAGAGCCCTCTGGGTATGCACTACTGCCCACTCACTTTAGGGATAGGAGAGCCCTCTGAGTATGCACTATTCCCTTGTTGGCTTAGCCCATTCATCGATATTCGAGCGAAGCTCTATTCATCAATGCTTCACCACAACTGCTTAATTACCTCTTATTCTCATGCCTAGCATGCACTAACACTTGCACAAATACTAGCACATATATTATTACTTCACTCGCTTGTCAAGATCGTAACACTTACTCATAATACTATACACCGATTCACAATCACAAGTATGCACATTCGCAACACATTCAAGATAATCACTCACAATCAACATTTCCTCATAATTGCAGCACATTTATCTCACATTTATATCACTCACATTGGCAATTAAATTCACATATTCACAACACATGTTATCACACAAAGGATCGGGAACCGACTAGGTTACTCACCTCTAACTTTCTAGCTCTTTGCTCGAAGTACCAAAGAATATCCGTGGACTGACGATCCAACGACGCCACTAAAACAATACAACGCATCCTCATCACTATATGCTCAATCAATAAGATTCACTAATGCACATGTCTCACATTTAAAATTATATGATGCATGATCATGATTTTCCGGCCGCTCAATCCCATTCCGCTATCTCTCACTTCACAATCAAAATTCACTATTCACTAGGTCAATAATATCCATCAATTCCACAAATCTCTCGCTTAAACTCTAATTATACTCCAATTGATAATACATAACCCTTATGTCACTTAAGGAACCAGAATCAGCTCTTTTTCTATGATTGAGAACTCGCTAATTTAATTTCAACTCTTATAATTTACCTCACTCAAAGACCTCTTTCTAGATCATAACAACCTGCATTACCCCAATTGGAGGTCTACACTAAAAGATATACCCTAAAACCAATTCAATTTCTCTAAAATTTACGTCCTCGTCGCGACCTTCAAATTCTCGCCACGACGCGACAAAGGGACTTCAGGCACAGAGGAACGCTCGTCGCGGCGAACAACTCTTCTAACGCCTCGCCATGACGCCTAGCAATCACTCGTTCATGGCGTCTAAATTACTTTTCGCCATGACGTCTCAAACGGTTTCGCCACGGCTAACACGCTTTTCTCGCATGGCGTGGCCTCATTACAGACGTCGCGACGTGCGACCCAATCATCTTCTCCGATCGTCATCTCCGCCATTAATACTCTTAAAACTTCCATAAAACACATTCAACTATCCCAGCTAACACATTAAATACCATAAATGCCATAAATAACCATAAATACAACATTAAAACACAATAAACTTACCAAATCACATATTCGATCGAAGCCCTAAAAAAATCGCAAACGTCCGAGATCCTCCAGCTCAAACTCCCACTGATTTTCACTCTCAATCCACACGAAACATCACCGTCACTCAATCACAAGCAAAGCTTCCACAATGAAGGAGAACCCAACGAAAATCTCCAAGGAAAAGATCAACGACACCAACGCGAGGAGGAAGAAGATTTTAGCCCTAAGTGAAAAGTCTTCTAATTTCAAGCATAAGGTATATATATATAGGGCTAATTTAGACCTATAGATCACAGTCCTCAAATTCATTTAATCTCAGTCTCTAAATTTCAATGTCTCTTCACAATAATTCTTAAACTCACAAATCTAAATTTTTCAAGCCATTTACTACTCACTTTCGAAACCGGAATCACAATCATCAGTTTCTAAGTCATTTTCCCGGTCCGAACACATAACTCTAAAAAATTCTAGAAAAATTCCCATAATTCCTCAAAAATATAAAACACTCGATTTCATACTCAATTTTTAATTTCCAATTTTCTAAATTCAATTCTCACTCTAATTCCACTATTCCACTCGAATTATCCCTAATTTTACTTTAAAATCAAATCTAACTCAATTATCTCAAAATTCACAATTCAACTCATAAACACAATTTAAATGCTGGAACAATCATGAATGCATGACACTATGTATATGCATGTGCAAAATGATCTATCTCAAAGGCCACAAAACACTCGATCACTAAATATGCAATCACAACACTACCCGTACCAATATGCTCGTCGCATCGGTAACAGGATGCTACAATTCTCCTCTCCTAAATAAAAATTTTGTCCCGAAATTTCATACCTGACTGGTCAAACAGATGAGGATACTGCCTCCTCATGTTCTCCTCAGTCTCCCAAGTTGCTTCCTCTGATGAGTGGTTCTTCCATAGGACTTTCACCAATGGAATCACCCTGCTCCGCAATTGCTTGACCCGAGATCCGATAATACGCACTGGCTCCTCAACATAACTCGATCACTAGCTATCTCAATCTCTTGGTAGGAATCACATGAGTCTGTCCGGCGGTACCTCCGAGCATACTCACATGAAACACATCATACAATTTGGGACATCTCACTAGGTAACGCTAATCTATAAGCCAACGGTCCAATCCTCTCAAGAATCTCATATGGACCGACATACCGAGGAATCACTTGCCACCACGGCAAAATCTCAAAGACTCCTCTCCAAGGTGACACTCGGAGGAACACTCTGCTGCCCACATCTTGCACTCCATCTCACGCCGATGTTGATCCACATAACTCTTACTGTCTATCCCGAGCGCGCTTGATGCGACTCAATCGCCTCACTTTATCCATTTGCTTCTCGGATCACTCGGGGCCCTCAAGCATCCTCACACCCTCTTCATCCCAGTAAAGAGGTGATCTATATGGTCTCCCATACAAGGCCTCATACGGTGCCATCCCAATACTACTCTGGTACTGATTATTGTACGCAAACTCAATCAGAGCCAAGCATCGTCCCAACACCTCGAACTCTAATACACAAGCTCTCAAAGATATCCTCAACAGTCTTGATCGTCCTCTCACTCTGTCCATCTGTCTGAGGTTAAAATGTTGTACTAAAGTTCAACCTCGACCCTTAAAGTCGATCAGAGGCTCCTCCAGGATCCTCAAGTAAACTGGGATCCCTATCCGACACTATCGATCTTTGGGACCCCATGCAGTCGCACAATCTCTGCCACATACTTCTGGGCCAACTGATCGAGAGTATTATTCTCTCGCACTGGCAAGAAGTGAGCCGATTTGGTCAACCAGTCCACTATGACCCAGATAGCATCACACTGCCTCGGCGTCCTAGGCAACCCCATAATAAAGTCCATGGTGATTCGCTCCCATTTCTACTCTGGAATGGGTAACGAATGCAATCTCCCAACTGGGGCTTGGTGCTCAGCCTTAACTTGCTGGCACGTCAAACACCGAGAAACGAACTCTGCCACTTGCCTCTTCATACTTGGCCACCAGAAATGCAACTTAAGGGTATTATACATCTTGGTAACACCCGGATGCATCGCATAAGCGGCCACATGAGCTTCCTCTAAAATCTCTCGTCTCAGATCCTCAACATCAGGCACACACAATCTCTGACCCAACCAAAGAGTCTCATCTCTCAACTCAAAATCAGCGATCAACCCCGATCCGACTTCTCATCCATCAATCTCACTAACACGGGTCCCGATCCCGAACTCTCCCGATCCGGTCCCAGTAACATCGGTCTCGGCCTCAAAGTAGCAATCAAAGCTCCATCGACCCAAATCCATCTACACATCAAGCGCCTCGGTTGAATCAAAGCTAGGCAACCTCTCAATGAATGAAATGACCGACTTGAGATCTCCTACTCAACGATCAGCCACCACATTGGTCTTCCCTGGATGATACTCAATCGTGCAATCATAGTCCTTCAACAGCTCAATCCATCTCCTCTGTCTCAGATTCAACTCTCTCTGACTCAACAGATATCTCAGACTCTTATGATCAGTGAAAATCTGGAATGTCTCTCCATACAACTAATGTCTCCAGATCTTCAGAGCAAACACCACTGCAGCCAACTCTAAATCATGCACTGGATAATTCCTCTCATGAGACCTTAACTGTCTCGAGGCATACGCTATAACTCTCCCATGCTGCATCAGAACACTGCCTAATCCTTGCTGCGAAGCATCACTGAAAACCTCAAATCCTCCGGACCCTGACGGCAAAGCCAACACTGGCGCCGTAGTCAATCGATGCCTAAGCTCCTCAAAGCTCCTCTGACACTCATCAGTCCATCTAAAAGCTACATTCTTCCTCAGAAGTTTTGTCAAAGGGGTTGAGATCACTGAAAACCCCTCGACAAATCTCCGGTAATATCCTGCTAAACCGAGTAAACTCCTCAACTCGACACGCCTCTAACCTCCCAACTCAAGATCGCTTCAATCTTGTGAGGATCCACCCGATACCCTCACCGCATACAATATGGCCTAGAAAATGACCTCATCCACCATTCACATTTCGTGAATTTGGCATACAACCGCCTCTCTCATAACTGCAATACAATCCTCAAATGCTCGCATGCTCTCGACTACTCCTCAATACACTAAAATATAAATCAATGAACACAATCACAAACCGATCCAGTAGGCTGAAATACCTTATTCATCAAGGCCATGAAGGCTTCCGGATATTAGTCAATCCAAACGGCATCACTAAGAACTCGAAATGCCCATACCGCCTCGAAGCACTCTTAGCACATCGGCCTCGCAATCCTCAACTGGTAATACCCTGATCGCAGATCCAATTTAGTAAACACCTGAGCTCCATGCAACTGGTCAAATAGATCATCGATCCTAGGCAGTGGGTACTTGTTCTTGACAAGAAACCGATTGAGTCGCTTATAATCGATGCATGCGACCTCAAAGTCCCATCCTTCTTCTTCACGAACAACACCGGAGCTCCCCGGTGAAACACCGGGTCTAATAAACCCTTATCTATCAGCCTCCCTGAATCGAGCTTTAAGCTCTCTCGGCCCACCGGTGCCATCCTATATGGAGGTATAGATATATGAGCGGTACTTGGAACGAGGTCAATCCCAAACTCCGCCTCCGATCCGGTGGCAAACCCAGAACTCATCCGGGAACACATCCAAAATTCCCTAATCACGAGAATATCCCGCAACCTCTCTTTTCAATCTCGGTGTCGACCACACGAGCCAAATACGCTTCACAACCACCACGCATCAATCTCAAAGCACTCGTAAAGGAAATCATCCTAGCGGCATCGCCGACTAACGCCGAAAAACAACTCTAGTCGACCAGAGAATCTAACACGACCTTCGTATAACAATTCATCACAACCCCATGCGCAGAAGCTACCCATCCACAGAATCGATCAATCTCTCTCGCGGCAAAACTATCGTCCGCACTCAACTCGCTCGATCAATCACTATCGGACACCCTCGCAGACTCACCCAAAGCAAAGAGTACTACCCAAAGGCGACTCACCTACAACCCACACCGCAGCCTCTCCCTATCACAATGCGATCTACATGCCCACGCGGTGCAATAAAGAATGAGTGGATCCAGATCCATCAATGCATATGCTTCAAAACCGTAAATCGAAGCATACCAAGAACAACATCCTGAGACTCGAGCCTCCCGCCGAGTCATAGCATAGACTCTATCACAGGAATGCCGTCACGCTCGTCCCTCGACTCACTACAGATCCTCAACTCGGCCTCGGCCCGACCTCGCCTCGGCCTCGACCTCGCCTCTCCAACCAGATCCACCTCCACGGCTCTGCAGACCGAGGTAACATCGCTCGATCTACCCGTCGCAGCAGATCGGGCCTCCACAAAGGAAAGGACACTCTTGAGCCGATGGTCCATGAAACCACACTTGAGACACGCCCCAGAAACCTCCAAAGACTTCCATCGTGTCTCCTCTCACAATACTCACATAGCGGGATCATCGACCAACCTCTAGCCCCCGCCGGCCACCACCGGATCGAGCAAATATGCCCCTCGCCTAACTCGAATCGCTCTACCACCTCAGGCACGACCAAGGTCCTACTCGACGCCATCAACCTCTACTAGATCGCTCGACTATCATTGGGCCTCTTGCCTGGATCCCTGTCCGCCTCAACCGACCTCGTCTCAACAATCGCCTATCCTCACGGCAGCAGCTCTCAACTCGATAAAATTGCCCATGTCTGAACGGGCTAACAGGGTACGGATCTCTAGATTGAGTCCGCCCTCAAATCTACGGCATCTGTCAGACTCTGAAGCAATCAAAGTAGAAACGACGACGACAAATTTCATCAACCCGACCTCATAGTCGGCCACTGACATCGACCCCTGTCTCAGCTCAAGAAAATCCTGCATCTTCATCTCTAAATACACCTTAGGCATGAAATTATCCTTGAATGCCCTCAGAAAATCATCCCAAGTCAACATGCAGGGCCTGGAAGAACTGCCCGGAACAGTCTTCCACCACTGATAAGCCGAACCCTAAAGCAAAGACACTGCATAATCGAACCTCTCCTCTGCATCACAATCCATCTGGTCGAGGACTCTTTCTGTCCTCTCCAACCATCCTCGACCTCCGCAGGTCGGGCCGCATAGAAGTCGACTGACTGCCGCCTAGCCTATCATATACCTCTCCGTCTCACGGAACTCGGGAGACAACTCATCGAGATGAGGCATGGGGACTCTCTACTAGCTCCCACGGATCCTAGGTCATTTGGTTGATCCACTTGCTCTCCAAGAACGGATGACCTACAATCAACAAGAATCTGATCAATTTCTACTTTTCTCACTGAAATTCAAGCCTAAAATACACTATGCCCAAAAGATGCCAAATCATGCTCTGATACCACCTAATGTACCGCCCCCTCACCATAGGGTACACTCGACGCCTGTGGGTCGCACTGACGATATCCCACAAAGAAGGAAGTGCTACCGCTCGCAACTATCACTAAATACTCGCATGGCATCAATATAATTAAACCGCAATAAGCAAATCACTAAAATTTAAAACCCCAAATTCATTGCATAATATCAATCCAAAATATAGACAAGTCTATCAGTCCCCTAAAGTCTCAATATAATAACCCAAAAAGGAAACTGATAAAAACGTCTATACTAGGTCATCCTCAAAAGTCGCCTCAGCTGACCGACCTGTGTGCCATCGCTTCACTTATCCAAGAACTCACACAGCAGGAAAACGTCTATCTCGGAGCTAGAACCTACTAACGCCGCCTGAAAATATTAGCAATGTGGGTGAGTTTGCGAACTCAGTGAGAAACCATCATCGATGATTCACCCAACTCATGCATATACACATAATATATCGCATAGTACACTTTGACACATTTTATAACACTGCACACAATTTACATATTTATACGATAACATAACTCAAACATATCACTTCACAATTGTCATACATCACACGCATTCTCAATTTCATCGCATATCGGATGCATAATGTATGCAATTCTCATTTTATGTCATTCTTTGGATCGGCGTTAACACTATCCCGATTCGGGCACTTTACAGTAAAACACATTTTTGGTAAGTAGGAGAGCCCTCTGGGTATGCACTACTGCCCACTCACTTTAGGAATAGGAGAGCCCTCTGGGTATGCACTATTCCCTTGTTGGCCTTAGGCCCATTCACTGATAT
Organism: Erythroxylum novogranatense; assembly: GCA_029891385.1. Lineage (NCBI taxonomy): Eukaryota > Viridiplantae > Streptophyta > Magnoliopsida > Malpighiales > Erythroxylaceae > Erythroxylum > Erythroxylum novogranatense. The sequence continues at coordinate 18,804,128 of CM057228.1, forward strand.
TCGAGCGTAAAGCTCTATTCACTGAATGCTTCAGTCACAACTGTTTAATTACCTCTTATTCTCATGCCTAGCATGCACTAACACTTGCACAGTCACTAGCACATATATTATTACTTCACTCGCTTGTCAAGATCAGAAAACTTACTCGTAATACTATACACTGATTCACAATCACAAGTATGCACATTCGCAACACATTCAGTACAATCACTCACAATCTGAACATTTCCTCATAATTGCAGCACATTTATCTCACATTTATATCACTCACATTGGCAATTAAATTCACATATTCACAACACATGTTATCACACAAAGGATCGGGGAACCGACTAGGTTACTCACCTCTAACTTTCTAGCTACTGCCTGGAAGTACCAGCAATATCCGTGGACTGACGATCCAACGACGCCACTAAAACAATACAACGCATCCTCATCACTATATGCTCAATCAATAAGATTCACTAATGCACATGTCTCACATTTAAAATTATATGATGCATGATCATGATTTTCCAGCGCTTCAATCCCATTCCGCTATCTCTCACTTCACAATCAAAATTCACTATTCACTAGGTCAATAATATCCATCAATTCCACAAATCTCTCGTTTAAACTCTAATTATACTCCAATTGATAATACATAACCCTTATGTCACTTAAGGAATCAGAATCAGCTCTTTTTCTATGATTGAGAACTCGCTAATTTAATTTCGAACTCTTATAATTTATCTCACTCAAAGACCTCTTTCTCTAGATCATAACAACTCCAGAATTACCCCAATTGGAGGTCTACACTAAAAGATATACCCTAAAAACCAATTCAATTTCTCTAAAATTTCTGTCCCTCGTCGCGACCTTCAGCCCCTCGCCGCGACGCACAAAGAGACGCTCGCCGCAGCGTAGGAACGTTCGTCGCGGCGAACAACTCTTCTGCACCTCGCCGCGGTGCCTAGCAATCACTCGTTGCGGCGTCTAAATTGTTTGCTCGCCGCGACGTCTCAAGCGGCTCGCCACGGCGAACACGCCTTTTCTCGCCGCGGCGTGGCCTCATTACAGACGTCGCGACGTGAGACCCAATCATCTTCTCCGATCGTCATCTCCGCCATTAATACTCTTAAAACCTCCATAAAACACATTCAACTACCCCAGCTAACACATTAAATACCATAAATGTCATAAATAACCATAAATACAACATTAAAACACAATAAACTTACCAAATCACAGATTCGATCGAAGCCCTAAAAAAATCGTAAACGTCCGAGATCCTCCAGCTCAAACTCCCACTGATTTTCACTCTCAATCCACACGAAACATCACCGTCACTCAATCACAAGCAAAGCTTCCACAATGAAGGAGAACCCAACGAAAATCTCCAAGGAAAAGATCAACGACACCAACGTGAGGAGGAAGAAGATTTTAGCCCTAAGTGAAAAGTCTTCTAATTTCAAGCATAAGGTATATATATATAGGGCTAATTTAGACCTATAGATCACAGTCCTCAAATTTATTTAATCTCAGTCTCTAAATTTCAATGGCTCTTCACAATAATTCTTAAACTCACAAATCTAAATTTTCCAAGCCATTTACCACTCACTTCAAACAGGAATCACAATCATCGCCTCTAAGTCATTTTCCGGTCCAACACATAACTCTAAAAATTCAGAAAAATTCTATAATTCCTCAAAATATAAAACACTCGATTTCATACTCAATTTTAATTTCCAATTTTCTAAAATTCAATTCTCACTCTAATTCCACTATTCCACTCGAATTATCCCTAATTTCACTTTAAAATCAAATCTAACTCAATTATCTCAAAATTCACAATTCAACTCATAAACACAATTTAAATGCTGGAACAATCATAAATGCATGACACTATGTATATGCATGTGCAAAATGATCTATCTCAAAGGCCACAAAACACTCGATCACTAAATATGCAATCACAACACTACCCGTACCAATATGCTCGTCGCATCGGTAACGGGATGCTACATCTGATCATGTGCCCCTTTTCTCTGCATCGAAAACATGCTCCAAGTAACCTAAAACATTCTCATTGGTGGAGCTTCCCATAATGCTCACATTGAGGGCTCGTGTATCTACTCTTTCCCGTCTTCCCAGGGCCTCCTACACTTGAGACTTGCCCTTAGACTGCTCTTGTCTGCTTGTTCTTGATAGGACCACTGCTTCCCACTTCACTCTGAGTAGGGTAACTTCTTGTACTCTTTTCAGGCCTTGGGACACTCATTCCTTTCTTAGTAAACTGCTCTATGTTCTTCCTCTTCCTGCTCACTTCATTCTTGATATCCTCCAGTTTCTTAGCCTGAAGTACAACATCTACCAATTGCTCGTAGTAACAAAAATTATGGATCAGGACATTCTCCCTGATCCTGAGATGAAGTCCTCCCTCAAATTTGCAACACTTATTGTTGGACCCCGAACTTTCAGTGGAAATTAGAAATATTATAATGAATTCAATGAGTGCTTTCGGATATGAATTTTGTTATAGATGTTATTGTGCCTTGAGGAAATTGATGAGAAATGAAGTGATTGATTTTGATGACTTTGAAATTTGAGTAGAGTATGAAAGTTAAAATGAACTGGTTGATTTAAATGGAGTTGAAAAGCATGAAATAGAAAGTGAAAGTGTGAAATTTTAAAGAAAATAGAAAGTTTGACTTGAAAGTTGACGTTTTGATTTGGGCAGATTTTGAGGAAATGATCTTCATGAAAATTGTAGCTTATGTTGAGAGCTTTTCGTAGCCATAAAGTATGTTATTTTTCGATATCGGGATTGAAAGTTATGATCTTTGAAAGTTAAGTGTATTTTGCTTTAGTTTTGGAAAATGCTCTAAGTGTAGGATTGTATATGTTGTGTTTTGAGGCGATTTCTGGACTGTTGTGGTTTGAATTGGATCAATTTGGAAAAAAAATTGTGAATTAGGGTTTTGTCAATTTTGAAATTTTGGAGTTTTTGGAAATTGATGATTTAGATAGTTTGAAAGTATGTGGAATTAGTGTTTGTTAAGCTCAATTTAAGAAATTATGATTTTTATGATATTCAATTTGAGTGAAATGGTTTAGGTCAATTTTAGAATTTGGAGATTTTAGAAATTGGTGATTTAAATATCTTGGAATTAGTATGAATTGATGAATTATGACATCAATTTTAAGGATTAAGTTATTTATGAGGTTGAATTTTGATGAAATTGCTTTAGGTTATTTTAAATTGGAAGGAAGAAAGAAGAAATGGTCAATTTGGAGCTTGGAACAAGTTTCTGGCAATAATTCGAGGTGGGTAGTACGTTTATTTATTGAATTTTAAGCATAAGCATGTGATTTGAAAAATCAAGAAGAAAAGCTTTGAAAAATTATTGTTTATGTAAATGTTTGAAAGATTATGATTTCAAATGATTAAATTCCTTATTTTAGAAATGATTTTAAGAAATTACAAGATTGAAGAAATTCATGGTTTTTGAATTATTAGATAAAATTTGAAAAAAATGTGCATTATGAATATGTATATGTTTGAGCTATGTTTTAAAGAAATACATTGCATTCATATTTATGATTTGGATTGATACGTGATCAAATTGATAAATTTGGATTGAATGTGGATTGCTAAATGATTTCATGCTTGGATATGTGGTTGAGATATGAAAATGCGAAAAATCAAGATTTTTGAAAGTGCCTTCGGGCAATTTGAATTTCTTTTTCGCTTATGTGTTATGTGGGTTTTGTTAGGTCCCTTGTGAGTCAGTGCACTGTCTCTATTTGTTTATAGCCTTCTCCCGGCTGCCCGCTAGTGGCATGGAGCTCCGATTTCGGACTCCCCTCACGGCTACACTGGACCGTTATGCGGGAAAGTGTAGTACGTTTCGCTCACTACCGCATATGATCGCTATGCAGAATGTGCAAGACGCTCGTTCGGACCGTACCAAACCTTTTTGATATGTTATGTGTTTTTGATTTGTTACTTTGACCTACACCTTTATGTGATGCATTCATGATTTGAAAGTTTGTTTATGGTTTGAGAAAATTTTGAGAAATTATGAAATGTGAAATTTTGGAATCTGTGAGAAACTTTGAGAAATAAGCAAATGAACTTTTCATTTGTGAAATGTGTTGAAATTGGTTATGATTATTTGGAAAATTGGGACATTTTAAGAAATGATTTTTGCTTATGGTTCAATTTATAAACTTATTATCCACTGAGCCGTCGAGCTCACCCCCCTTTCATCCCAATCTCCAAGTTTCGAGTAGGAGATCGGATGGAAGAATGTCAAGACCTATGTCTAATTTCGTTTATTTTGTATTTTATGTATTTGGGATTATTGGTATGAGTATATGGCTTGAATGGCCATAATGTGTTGTAAGTATTTCTGTTGATGTGTGAGAGGATGAAATTGTGTATAATTAAGTGAATGTATATGAATGAGGAAATTATGTATGGATGTGGGATCTATATTTGTGACTTAGTTTGAAATCTGTATATGACATGATGTATGATGGTGGAATATATCTTTATGCTTGAATTGAGAATTATGGAAGTGTTAGGTATAGGTTTGCGTTTGTGGATGTTTGGATTCCGGACGGGAGAGTCCGATGATTTTGAGATCTGTTTGAGATTATAGAAGTGTATTTTACCATTTGCAGGTTTTGGGTTAGGTCAAAGGCAGCCGTTATGCTGCCAAAATTTCGTTAGATAATAAGTTGAAAAAGAAAAATAAATAAGAATTAGATGGTTTTCAGATGAGATTTATGATTTGTATGAAAGATGATTAAAGGGTGTAAGATGTAAGAAATGAGAAGATGTAAGAAATGAGAAAAAGAAAGAAAGAAAAAAAATTATACCGGATTTCGGATTAGATTAGTTTTAGGTTTCCAACGCGATTGTGTTTCTCAATTCTTTATGTTCGGATGTCGGATCCGTTTTGTTAAGTGTTTGTTCCGCCTTTTGTTTCGCATCTGTTCGTGTCTCTTTTATTTAGATTTGTTCGATTCGATTCGTTTTGCTATCCGATCTGTTTTCGTGTTCGTCTTTGGTTTGGCTTCGTTTTTCATTTCGTGTAATCGAATGCTTTGATTTATGATTCGAAATTTCGATGCGAAATTTCTGTTTTTCATTCGCTTTTCGTCTTTTCGGTTGGGATCCGGTTCCCGGATCGGGTCCCAACACTTATCTTCCTCATTGGCAACAATGTGGGCTGCATACTATGACAACTAGGTGAACTTCAGTAAATATTCACTCACACTCATGTCCTTCTGTGTGAGATTTAGAAATTCCCTGGCATTCTCTTAGATATAGACCCTTGAGAAGTACTTTCTCCTGAAAGCTTCCACAAAATCCCTCCATGTCAGCACTGGAGGCATAGCCTGACTGTGGGGCACTGATTCCCACCAATGAAGTGCATCGCCTTGCAGCAAACTAACTGCATAATCCAGCTTCTCCTCGTCGGAGCACTTCATCTGAATTAGGACTCTCTCGGTTCTCTTCAACCATGCTTCCACCTTTTCAAGATTAGTGGTCCCGTTGAAATCTACAGCTCCATACTTGCGGAGCTTATCATACTACCCACTCCTCTCCACTGGAGTTGGCACTGAAACTTGTGATCCCTTGCCCATGACATAAGTGAAAGCCTGAGTGAAGGCTTGAAAGAACCGTAGATCCATAGTAGACATGGGAGGAGGAGGCGGTGACACTTCATGTTGCACATTAGGTGCCTCAGAATCAGAAGCAGGATGTGTCCCAGCATTTTGCAGGGCATAAGATTCATCTGTGCTCCCTTGGTGAGAGCTAGTTCGAGTCACAACTCCTCGAGTTCTCTTTCGAGGAGGCATTTTACACTCCTTCAATATAAAACCATTGAAAACATTTAGTTTATGTAAAACAATTTCAAATAATGTAAAACAGTTTAAAAACCATGTACTTTGCTTACTTAAAAAATCATGCATGTTCATTTCATGCCTTAGACTACCCACCAACAACCTAGGATACTCCTAAACCTAATCGCTCTGATACCATAAGTGTTGGACACCCTGTCCTTGTGAGTCACAAGCACGACATCCTAAGTGACATCTAGATAGATGTCTCGCAAAGGTGGCGTGCCCCCACCAAGAGGACTTACTTTTACCATATCCAAACAGAAGTCGACCTTAATCATTTTGCACCAGCCTTAGGACAATTAACATAACTGTCATTAGGATTATCGGGTTAAGGTCCTCTTATGACGATTTCAAAGAAGGCTTAGAGACCAACAACTTTGAGGAAGACCTTGAGGTCAGATTATGTCCTTTGAAGAGGGTCGAAAATAGAATAAAAGGTAGGAGAATGCGAAAGACAGAAGAAGCAAAAGACAAAAGAAGCAAAAAAGTATTAAAAAAAAACAAAAGGCAAAGGAAGCGAAAAGACAAAAGAAGCAAAACACAGAAGAAGCAAAAGACAGAAGAAACAAAAGATAGAAGAAGTGAAACACAAAAGAAACAAAAGACAGAAGAAGCAAAAGACAGAAAAAGCAAAAGACATAAGAAGCAAAAGACAGAAGAAGCGAAGCACAGAAGAAGCAAAAGACAGAAGAAGCGAAGCATAGAAGAAGCAAAAGACAGAAAAAGCAAAAGACAGAAGAAGCGAAAAGATAGAAAAAACAAAACACAGAAAAAGCAAAAGACAGAAGAAGCGAAAAGACAGAAGAAGCGAAACTCAGAAGGAACAAAATATAGAAGGAAGTTTATGAACATTAACACAGAAGAAGTTCATGAACAGTAATACATAAGAAGCAAAACACAGACGATACAAAACACAAAAGAATATGACATCATCACAAAGAAAACATAGAAGGAGATGATGTCATCACAGAAGAAGCAAAAAGGTAGAAGAAGCAAGACATAAACGATACAAAACATAAAAAACATTATGTCATCACAAATAAAACACAGAAGGAGATGACATCACCACATAAGAAGCAAAAAGACATAAGATACTTTTGCGTAACTCAGCTCAGATTAACCCATATTTTTCCTGAAGTGAAAACAAAATTTTCCTTTATGAAACTTGAAAATTTTATCGTACAAACTTGAAAGAGTCATGAGTAAATATGCAAACATATACCATTTGCATCAAAAGATAAAAGTTTTACAAAGCTTTAGTGGGCATTTCAAGCCTCAAATACATTAATATATCAAAATCCCAAAATACAAAAAAGATACATGGTTTGCTTAAAATACAACTAAAGCCTTGCTTTACAAACTTGCTTCACAAACTTGCTTCAATTACAAAATAATCAAAGACTAGGAGTGCTGCCTTGCCTCTTGACCTACTCGATAACCTGCTCATTACCTGAATGTGTGGGAGGAGATTGGGGGGTGAGATTAGAGCTCATGGATAATAATTTTATAATTTGTAACAAGCAAAAATATTTATAAGTCATTTTCAGTGCAGAAATTCATGAGCATGTAGATCATGAATGCATCACTTAAATCACCTTGTCATGAACACATAAACATATCAATTGGTTTGGGTAAGTTCAAAACATGACGAGCTACGTATTTCCAATGCAATGGTCCTGTGTAGTTGTAAATTCTTGAGGGAGTCCTTGAGGGAGCTCCATACCACTAACGAGCAGGCAGAAGAAGCCTATACTTGGATCAACGTGCACGTGATGGTTGTTGAGGGACTACCACAAACCCACATAACACATAGGTTTCAAAATTTTGCAAACTTGATGCCCAAAATGGAACATTTTCTTGAAAATTTGCTTTTCACATGCTTGTTATACCATAAAAATCATTTTTAAAAATATGGTTTCATAATCATGCATCATATGTAGAAACAACCTTTCATAAGTCATGACACAACTCATGTATAAACATGTAGCACAATCTTGTAACATTTAAAAAAAACATTAAGTGCACATGAATAAGGTAGTTGCAGAATTTATTTGCTGTCATTTCTTGACAGAAAACTTTTATTGGCTTATTACTTAACTATAAAAGTGAAACCTACCTTGAAGTCCTTGATTTTGACTTGTTCAAAAATGCCTCTCCTCTTGCTCCTCTTGTCCTTCTTGATCCCCTTTTTAACATAAATGAAGTCTGCAAATCAATAGATATTCTTAGATGAGAACCCAAAGAAGTTAATATATAAATTGATCCTAGAACTCTTAAACCCATGCATTTTCTAAGCTCTTAAAACCAAAATTTCTTCCAAAGATCCGAAACCTTAAAATGCTCTTACTTAAAATCTTCTCCAAATGAAGAAATGTTTGGTTCAAAAGAAGGCTTTTATCTTTCTCTATATTTTTTCCTTCTTGATCACTCTCAAAATCTCTTTTAAAGGTTGAGAAAAATCAAGACCTGGCTCAAACCTCTCTTCTCTCTCTAAATCCACGACACTCTCTCTACCTACCTTCTTTCTTGTTTTTGTGCTTTCTCTATTCTGTTCTTTCTCACCACATTTTTGACTTCTAAAATGCAAGGCAATAAATTCCTCTTCCCATTTTTGCCCCTCCTTCAAAGCCTTAAAACCTTCCCACTTAAGTGATCTCCCCAAAACACTCCTTGTGCAACTTATCACTTTAACTTTAATCCAATTCACCTATGTAACATCATCTCATTAACATAAACATGCTACTTAATTCTAACGTACACTAATCTAGCAAGATCCCAAAATTAACCTAATCATGCTCATTTATCAAGAAAAAAATTTGGGGGCCAACAAGTAGCTTTATTGTTGTTTGAGGCAGAATGAAGTTGTTGTGTATAACTTGAAGGCAGAATATTAAAATGATCGATCCGGTTGAAGTTACACATCTTTCTGTTCTACAACCTTTATAGTAGCCATTTTTCCCCCTTTGTTTTTACTAAGTTCTGTTATGTTAGATATCTATAAGAAAAAAACATAAATGTTACTAACATTACAATAAGATAATAGAAAAGGCACTAAAGTGATAGGAAATAGCAAAAATGATAGTTAAATTAGGATTAATGTTTATGTCATATATGAAATAGGATTAATGTTTATGTTGTATGTGATATAGGATTAATGTTTATTGTAATATGCTCAAGGTCGTTAACTTTAGAGCTCCAAATAATATAGTTGGGGCCATGAAGCACAAAATAGGCAAAAATGTACAGGCGGGTGAATGAGTTAAGATAAAGACACCTTAATAAGACATTACTTTGAGATGTTAAAGGACTCTTTTCACTATAAACCAATTATTAAAGGTCAATTTGTTTATAAAGTGGCCTAAATTATTGAGAACATAGCTAAAATCAAGTCATGTGAGTAAAAAGGTATTAAACAAAGCCAAGTACTTGTTGACACTTTATTGAATCAGTTTAGGAGATCCATCATCATGATTAAGTATTATAAATAGAGATAATGGATTTTAAACTTCTTTAAAATCATTCGTTTTAATGAGCTTAGTAACATAGAAATTCTTTGCTTATGGAATTATACCAATAAGGGTGCTTATTATCTTAGGTAAATGATTTGGTAAATTGGAAGGATACAAAGTTGAGTTTAGGAAAAACATTTTTCTTGATTTATAATTTTAGTTTTAGAAGTAGGTAATAACATATGATGATTTAGCTAGTGGTTTTATATCAATTGTCAGGAATCCTACATTGGATAACTATGATAGTATTGAACAATTTATAATAATATGCAAATCTCCCCTTTTTAAGTTAGCTTTTGGGGGTGAATTAGGCGCTTTCTAACATGGTATCAAAGCCAGTTTATTTCGATGGTTGGAGCGGTACCCGGTTATGTCCCTTTGCCCAATATGTCCATTAGATGTCCAGTCCTGCTCTGGATTGAGGGGGGTGTGTTAGAAATCCCATATCGGACAACTATGAGAGTATTAAACAATTTATAATAATGAGCAAACCTCCCCCTCTTGAGCTAACTTTTGGGGGTAAGTTAGGCACTTTCTAACATCAATAGTGATGGAATTAAAAGATTATTGGAAAGAGATATACTATAAGTATTGTTATTATTATATAAAGTGGGTGAGGATGTAGCACTAGGTATGATATAGAGCTGAAGAAGGCTAATTACTTACCTGTGATGGAGTATGTTAAAGAGTGACCTTGGAAAAAGACAAATTCCTTAGAAGTTTTAGTAAAGTGATTATAATATGAATGACAATTTTATTAAAAGTAGGAACATTAAAGATAAAGTAAGGTATAGAAAAGGGTAAGGAAATATGTTCAACATCATCACATGACATGCCATATCATTTATAGTTTTTAGTATTTTAGAATGCACAGGACTTAGAAAAAGATGCATGCAAGCATTACGTTATAGCGTAAAACTAGTGTTTGCAATCGATAAAGCCAATACACTCTTGTCTATAAGATGGGTAGGTCATATGTTGAATGTTAAATTAAGTTAACAATTTTGAAATTGCTTGATTCTATGCTCCATCATTTATATAAATAGTCTTGATTTTGGTTTTTAAGTGGTCTTTAATGATTTTGAAAAATTTATCAAACACCATAGACATATTATATTTCAAATTTTAAGAATAAAAGCAAGATTATTTTGTGAAATAATAAAGAAAATGACATTATCAAAAATTTTCTAAGAGAATTCATAACTATAGGACGTCAAAACATCTAAATATATAACTTAAAATGGTTTATCACAAAAGATTGATAACCTTTTTTTGAAAAAAATAAATATATTCATTAATGATAGAATAAGAAATGTGATACACACTCGAAGAATAGCTCCAAACTAGCACCAAACCATTACAAGTCCTATTTTATTAAGGCTAAACATTACATATTTAGTAAATCATAAAAGTAAGACAAAGAATTATTGGGTTTTTCAGTGTTAAAGCATAAAAAAGTTCCAAACTTATCAAGTTGACTAAGAGGAGCAACTTCCTAGCTCTCTTAATGAATGTATAATGCTTCAAAGCATATTAGAACTATAGGGAAAAAGTATAAAGCTAACACTTTCTCATCTGATGATGGTATTGATGTCCAAATCTATTTGGTATTTACTTTTCTATAAGAACATTTCCAGAAGAACCTGATGATTGTTCTTCTGTTTCCATTAAAATAAACTAATATTCCCTCTTTCCAAATCTTAGATACTAACTTACCAAAGAAGATTATGAAGTTGATAAATTCCTCTTTACACATTCATCTTCTTTCAATAATTTCACTTTAAACTAATTGATTTCAAAATCATCAAATGCTAAATCATCAAAATCATTTCCTAAATTAAACTAGAAAACCAACAATAAATACAAAGCATAGTCTGCACTTAATGTATCGGTTATGCATCTGATACTCAATTGAGGTACTTTGCAAACTTCCCAAAACAAGCAATCTTCTGAAAATAATAATGAATCTTCCTAAAACAAGGCTGCACACAAAAGAGTAAGGTAAGGAAAAAAAAAACATTTTCAAGCAACATTTTCTAGAACATTAACTACGCATTAACCAATTCACTCATCCCTAACTAAAATTCCATAATAAATAAATTGAAGAACTCTGTAGCAACTCAAATTCTAGAAGAAAAATATGAAGAACTTTGCAAAACACATGAATTGAAAGAAGAAAACTGTTGAGGCAATAAATTAAAAGTAAATGCCAGAGGGATGAGATCAAAAAAACAAATGCAAGTAGTGAGAGAAGAAGACAACTACCTAATAACGACAACAATGAGAGAAGAACACTTCTGAAAAGGGTAAATAGATGTTGATTAAGTAAAAAACACGAGGATAGAAGAGGAGGAACATGAAGACAGAAGCAAGTAGCCAGAACACGAATATAAAAGAGGAAAACGATAAAGAGAAATGTGGAAGATTGAAGAGGAATTTGTTACACCCTGTTTGGAACACAAGGAATTGAATTCAATTCACTTGTTTGGTACAATCTTTTTGGCATAAATTCAATTCAGGTGTGGATTTAAACCCACTCCCCCTTGTAAATTGAATTCATGCAATAAACCACGTGAATTGAAATCTAAAGGATGTTGGTTTCGTTTTTAACATTAGAAACCCAATAATACCCACAACTTCTCAACCCTATCACAGCAGCAGCAGACCCTCTTCTCCTCTTCTCCCACGCACCAGCAGACCAGAAAGTTTAGAACTTTCTCTAATTTTTGTTTTTTCCTAATCCGACCCTTTTCGGTACTTAGTAGTTCAGACTCCAAGCAAGAGATAAAAGGGAAGGTTGTGGAAAAAGACTGGTTCTTTGATCCAACAAAGCTCTGTAAAACCTCTGCTCTGTTCATGAAATCCAAATACCCACAAACCGGAACAACTAAAAGTTAAAGAAATTAATGAAAGAAGTACAAAATATTGTTTATACTTACTGGTTCAAGGCTTCAAGCTAGAGATAAAAAGAGGGATGTGGAAAAGTCTGGTTTTTGATCAACCAAACTCTGTGAAAAACCTATTACTGTTCAAGGAAGCAGAAGAAAGGAATCAAAGAAGAAGAAACAGAGAGCAAGAACGTAATAAGTAGAGCAAGAAAAATTGGAGAAAAAAAACAAGTAAAAGAAGAAATGTGGGAAACCGTTGAAGGGTTTGAGCAGGGGCGTTCTGCTTCATTGAAGAAGACGAAGTTACCTATATATAGCATGCAAAATTTAGACTCAATAATATTTTATTATAAATCTATTTCCACCACCGCTTTTAGAGAATTTTATAATACTTTTTAATTTTACAAAATAAAAAATAGTTTTATAAAATTAAAAAATTATTTAATTTAAAATTACAATTTTTATTTAAAGATATTTTTATATTTTTATTTTAATGTTTGCATATTAAAAAATATTTATTTAAGACTCAAACTTTATTTAAATTCTAATCTAATTGGGATAATATTATAATATTATATATTTTATATTTATTTATATTAAATTATATGTGAAATTATTTATTTGAGAAAATTGCATATCATTTTTAAATTAGATTTAACTCTTTTGCTCGGTTCTCTTTATATATCGAGAGTAAATGTGTCATATGAAATAATTGAATTCAATTCTAATCTTATTGGATTTGTTCCAAACAGTGTAATTGAATTTAATTCTAATATTACTGGATTTGTTCTAAACAGTGTAAATTGAATTCAATTCAATCGCATTAATGTAATTGAATTCAATCCGTTAATGAATTCAATTCGAAGGTTTCCAAACAACTTGTTATAGTAGTCAGAACATGAAAACAAAAGAAGAAAAGCCAAAGGAGATGTCTGTGTTTAGGATATAAGTCTCAGAAATCGTTTAAGCGGAGAAAACGATGCTGTTTAACTAGATAAAATGACGTTGGTTACACTTTTTTTTATTCTTCTTCTTTTGGCTACAAAAATATTTTCATAGTTAAAACTTTTTTTTTACAAAATTCTAGAAAATATAACTAATAGTTAGAACATATTTGAGTTCTAACTACTTAAAAATATTTCGTTGCTAAAAACTTTTACTACTTAAACTTTATTTACAGTGAAAATTATTAATTATGAAAAATTTATAGTGAAACTAATATAATAAATAGTCTAAAAAGCTCACAAAATAATTTTTATGAGATATTGCTTTAATAAGTCACGGTTTTCAAATTTTGTAGCTAAATAGTTACTTTTGGCTATGAATTTTAAAATGTAGCAAAAGAAAAGTAATCAAAAGTGATATTTGTTGTAGTGTGTTGACCTTAAAGTAAATATAATGTTTTGCCCAAAACAAAAGTAAATATAATGTAAATTATTCAAAATCTTAATGAAATTATTTTTTTGTACTAATTTCATCGATATCCAAAATATATTTGATTTATTCGTTAATTTGAAGGATAAAAGTGTGGCCACAATGCATTGCAATAAAATAATTTATAAATTCAAAGACAATATAATTAAACAATAAAAACATGTTCAAAATTAACATTGAAATAAACAAATATAGCACAATATACAACGAAACCAATCAAATATCGGAACTCATTGATATAGGATGCATGTATACCGGCGGAATCATAAAAAATAACAAAATAAAGCATGATTATATTTGGTAATAATAGATCTTTTAGAATTAAACAAATTATAAACTTGCAAAAATAGCATCGAATTAAATTCGAGTCATGGGTACTGGCTTCACTAGTACACGTTACACTCCAATGACAACAAGCTCATGTATCCAATTGCGTATAAAATAATTGCAAATAAATAAATATTTGGACCAATGCTTTTATAAGATAAATAATTATTGAACCCTGCGGTGATGTCAAAAGCTTAATGATGACTCTTTGGGGGAGGACTAACTTGATACTTAACAGTTGCTCGTTTAGTGGGCCTACATGGAAACCATCGTCAAATTTCCAAGGATAAATAGGTCTCCAGAAGCCCCAACCCAATAAATTAAACGACATCGTCGTGCGTCATGATCTTATATAATGTGTACACATTCTCACGAATTTAGCGCCCTCTCCTTCCCCCTGTCTCCTGCTCCCCAGCTCCACCGCATCTTCTCCCGATAAACCACGTGATTTCGGCGGAGCGATCTCTGGAGACTGGAGAGAGAATTACTAACAGATACACCTATGGACTTAGACGACCTAGACGGGCCGAGTCAGGTTCCTTCACGAGTCACCCGGTTCGCGCCTAAATCCTCCAGATTAAAACCGCAACCACAACTGCAACCCAAACCGGAACCAAAACCGTCAGTTCCGCCTCCGAAAACAGAGACAGGTGAACAAAAAATATTCAATACAAGGGAAGATGAAGCTAAAGTTGTTGGTAAAGCAAAGACAGAGACTGTGGCCTCTAATGGCTCAGTGAAACTGGAAACTGAGGCGGCGATGAGTTCCAACCATGATGACGCGATGGAGATAGATAAAGATGAAAAAGTTATTGAAGAAGAAGAAGAGGATATGATTGTTCGCGAAATTGACGTCTTCTTCACTCCATCTGTAGACAAGAATACTCAGGTTACCTCTGTTAACACTCTCACACGCAAGATGCTGATATTCGGTCTTGAATGGACCACTATTTCGAAGTATAATTGGGTGTTTTCTTCTTTGTAACAGATTATTGTTCTCTTTTCTATTTTTTGAAAATATTACTAATCAGGAATATATGCTTTCATGTTAATTACATTAAACTGTTGTGAATCTTTCCTTTTACTATTATTTTCCTGCTTACGTTTAAGTAGGAAGGACAGAAAGAAAAAAAGGGAAAAATGAAAAATAGATGAATCCATATAAGAAAAAATCAATTAAAACAAAGTTTCAAAGTAAAAGACTTTTTTGGAACATACATATTAAGATTAGAGGTTTTTAATTTTCGTTATACTTGCATTGCCTGTCGATTACTTGCTGCACATTGATGTGTGACATCAGCTAATCTTTTGCAAAATTGTTTTAGCTATATGTCATGCAATATCCTTTGAGGCCTTGTTGGAGACCCTATGACCTGGATGGACGTTGTCAAGAGGTGATTGCTTGTCTTCTTTTCTTCTCTTGGTTGATTGTATTTCCTTAGTGGGCAGTGGGGGAAAAATTTATTATTGTTATTATTTTTCACCTTATGCAGGTTAGAGTGAAACCTGCAACTGTGGAAGTTGAGGTTGATTTGGCCATTGATGATTCTACAAATTGGGATTCTGGTATTGCCAGTAAACTTGATAT
This sequence comes from Erythroxylum novogranatense, assembly GCA_029891385.1. NCBI lineage: Eukaryota > Viridiplantae > Streptophyta > Magnoliopsida > Malpighiales > Erythroxylaceae > Erythroxylum > Erythroxylum novogranatense. The sequence continues at coordinate 18,819,772 of CM057228.1, forward strand.
GACAAAGCAGGTTTGCTTCTGTATTTGATACCAATCAGGAGTTTATGAGTGTGCCAAACTTGGTTCTTTTCTAACAGACAATGGGAAAGTAAAGGGGGCAGACGTTAGCTCTTAATTAATTGATTTACGTGTTGAGCTATTTTGGAATAGGGTTTTCAAATAGGGATCTGAAAGGTGCAGTGAACATCTCTAGTGCACGATAACATAAGAGATTTTGTCAAAGATTCATTAAGGCAGGTGCCTTGCAAAACCTAATATTGGAAAATCAATCAATTTGCCAAAACCTGGCTTCTGAGTTTTTGGAATTGAAATATAAATTTATTAGCCTACTTCTTGGAACTTAGTGCAAGTAGTACTAGATGATCACTGTAGCTTTCTCATATGAGAAAGAAACCTTTCGTCTATACATGAGGGACTTCCATCCTTAAAAAAAACTTCAAAACTATTCAATTTTTTTCTTAAAAATTGTATATTCCTTGCAAAGGAGTCTGATATCGTCTCTTGTTCTCTAGACTTTGTCTACTACATGGCAGCCACCTCGTTGTACTGGCTATGCTGTCGGGGTCCTGATCGGCAATAGGGTATGGATTTCTTGTGCTCTTTTTCTGCATTTTTTCATACCTAGTGTGTTGTAATCAATTTCGTTGAAACTTGCAGCCAACATGAAGGCAGTATGCTTATTGTTTTGTGTTGTCAATTTTTCTTGCTGTTATGGTGCAAAATGCAATAACACCATCATTGCTTTTCCAGCATCATGTTATTCTAAATCAGTTTTTCACCTATAAAAAAAAATCTATTTTAAAAAAAATGTTCTAAATGACTTTCTCTTTTTTTTTGTTTCTAATCTTGCAGTTATACCTAAATCCTATTCATACAGTGGTGCAGCTGAGGCCATCAATGGACCATCTAAAACCCAGTGACTCCAAAAAGAAGGGCAATTTCATTTCTGATGGAGAAGCTGCTGTTAAAGTGGAAGATTCTGGTGAGGGCAAAGCTGTTAGCTTATCAAAAAAGCAGGTTCTCTCTTTCTGTCTCTCTCACACGCTAACTCTCTCTCTCTCACACACACAATCAAATGCACGGACAGACTCACACACACACACACGCACACCCGCACTCACAGATCCTGTTAACAACTTATTATCAGATGAGTAGTTCGATTTCCGACAAAGCCTCATCTAATGTCATTATTGGTGCTGTCGTTTTGCTGGAAGGTTAATAAAGCTTTACTCCTTATATTTGGCACACCCGCTACCTAGTCTAGAATAATTGATGCTTGACACGAAATGGGTTTTGGCCGAATGGTGCTTCTTTTGAAAGGTATTGGCCCAAGTAACAAATCTTTTTTCTTTCTTGTGTTGCAGAACAAGCACACGGAATCTGCAACAGAGCAAAAATCAGATGCTGAGGTATGTGTTTTTTACTAGCTGATATAGGGTTGTCTGGTTGTGCTATAGTGTTTTTGACTTTTCTTTTATCATGAAGTATGTTTTAGTAGATTTGGGAGCTGGGATCATTAAAATTTGAGGATATCTCATTTTATTCAGTGTTGGATTCCACTTAAATTTCATAGCTCCAAGAGTGAGTTCTCAACCAGATACTTGCAAAGAATGGTAGCACAAGAAAGTTGTCAGATAGAGTTTGCCATGAACCCGTGAGATATATTTCGGTTTTCTGTTTCAAATTTAGATACCTCAGCCGAAATATTTTCAAATAGTTTGATCAAGTTCTGATTATTGGATCTCACGTAATTTTAAGGTACGACTATATGAGTTCTTTATGCCCTGGAGCATCTGATGTCACTACAAAAACAAAAGGTCCTTCAAGGAGGTGAATACATGCTTTTAGTTCTTGAATGTTCTTCATCATGTTTTGGTAATGTGATTATAAGAATGCACTTCCATATAAGCTATAAAAATCTAGATGCTTCATACATGGAAGTGTATGAATTAATATGTTTATGCAATACCTTGAAACCACAGGTAACCAAATGATTGTGGGCCATAATGATTAAATATCAAATAAAGATTTATTATTCTCAAAATTGAAATGACGTGTAAAGTAAAAATGTTCATATTAATTCGGAAATGGGGCTATTAATGCTCCTGTCTTCACTAGGATTAGCTTGTATAGGTAAGATAACTTGAAATTTGGATTATATTTTGCACATTGTGGCCTGAAAAAGTTTACAAGAATATGGGAGGAAATTTTGCGTCTTGATACAAATCCAGCAAGAGACAAGTAGAGGTTCCTTCATTGTGTAGTTATGAAAGTCCCTAAACAACACTAATATGGATGTGGAGACTGGGATGCAGAATTTTATTCCCACCTCTGACCTTGTGCTTTTCACTATTCATCATCTTGATTTTGTAGGGGTTTATTGTATTTGCTCTAGATACATTGAATGATTGTTCTGGCATCTTGGCAGAGATTAGGGTGAGCCTTGATGAGCAAAAGAAGAATTGGTAGAAATTCTCATGCGTGAAGCAAAGCAAACCTATTTTCAGACAAAGAAGATTAAAAAAAATAAAAATATTGAGATTCTTGATGAGTTGATATGCAAACCTTCTTTAAACTTCATTTTCATTATGTATATGGATGCTTTTATTATTTTCTGTTCTTGTTTAGGCTCTAATGCTCTCATCTGAATAAGGAGCCCAGTTTTCATCCGCATGTTGCTGACATATATTTACATGCATGATTCCAGGTTTTTGCTCTCGCTGCCATTGGAAGAGCGTTTTAAGAGACTCCTTTCAGAGGTTTGTTGCATGTTCAGGCATCAAATATGTGTTCTAAGGTGTTAATCTAATGGTGATTGGAAGTTTAGCATCACTAGGCAAGCACATGCAGATATATATTTGCATCTCTTGTATGTTTGTGTGCTCATCTTTGTATCACATAAACAATTTTGGTGGAGCCATTTATAGCACGTGAATTTATGCAGATGTTCTATCTATATTCATCTGTGTGCTAGGATCTAGTTTCTGTTATCTATCTTTCTAGAACTTAAAGATCTCATCTCATCATTCATGCCTAATAACTTTAAAACATTGAATTTCAGTAAATAAATGCTGACACCAGAATTGCAACTTGAAATATATGTCCGACTGTATTACTACTGCTACATAACGAGGGCTTATCTTGACTTTAAGTTTGCCATCGAGAAGTCACTGTTTTGTATATTTATATGCAGTTGAACTCTAAGGTGAGGCATGCTAGATTTGTTTTTTCTTATTTTGCATTTTTGACAGAAATCATATAGCTGTTATTTGATGGTCATTTTTTTGTGTTTCACTTCTTACTATTATGTGGAATACCTGTTTATTCCATTTACTTTCCTTGGTATCATAAATTTGGAGGCTTTTATAGGGCCCCCCAGTTCAACGTTTTGATGCTCTTAAGCACTTTGCTCCTGATGACACTATACAAGATGTTTTAGCAATCCTTACCAATCATGGAAGACTGGTGCAAGGACTTTGGACTCCGAAAAGTTCTTTGCTTTTCCCAAATCAACATGGCATGGTAACCGCGGCAAGAGATTATGTTCTTCTTCTATTTAGCAAGAATCTGATTGTTGACTGTTCAACACTTGATGTCTCAACAAAGTTTAGAGGAGAGATGAAGAAGTTTCTGAATAGTTTTGCAGTTGAAGTTTCTACTAAGGAATGGAAATTTAAAGAAAAGCCTGATACTCCATTCTTAAAACTGTATCCTGAAATTCTGAAGGAGCAAACGAAATCTTGGGAAGAAACAGAGAAAATATTAAATGCTTTAAAAAATTCGGAAAAAACTGGGCCTGGAAAGAAAAATGTGATGACAATGCCTACTGTTGTTCATAATCAAGTAAGATTACTGCATCCTGAGAAAAACATAATTAAGGGTACAAGTGGAGTATTCAAGAAGAAGAGCATAACAGGTGAAACACGAGAAGCTCTTTTAAAGGCTCTCCCAAAAGTATTCCAAAACCACAAAGTTTGCAGGTATGCATTCTGGCTTTCCTGCAGGTTTTACTGATGATGAAGCAATCATAAAGTTTGCTACTGTCTTTAACTAAGCTGCCAATTTGTCAGAATTCATAGTTTGGTTCAAGGGACAGAGTGTTCCTGTTGAGTTAATTTCAGATCTCTAAAATTGAGGATTTATGATCATTGCTGTTCTTGCGATTTCTCTTTAATTTGGGGATGCAACTTGTTTAGGTCATAGTTAGTAGTTGAATTGTGAGATGGTTAGCTAACTTACTTAAACAGAGAGGTCATCTTATTGATTAATTTTAGACTTGTCATGGAGGTAACCACTCTTGAAACTTTTGGAATTACCTCTGTTGTCTTGGTTGAAGTGATCCCATCAAAACAATAATCACTTCATAGGATGCACGTCAAAGCAGTAAGGTGTGAAGACTAGGGAGTTTATTTTCGTCGGATTTTTGGGATAAACAGGGTGCGCTGCAGCATAGCGAGGTCCATCTGTGTCTTATCAGGGAATGATGGATCAGGGACCGAAAGAAGGATGCAGAATAGTAGAGGGGAATCGTTAGGAGAATGAAAGCTAGGAGTGAGAGGAGGAAAAGGATTAAGGAGGTAGAGGCTGAGAAAGGGGAAATGACATTGAAGAGATAAAGATAAGAGGAGGGAAGAAGAGGGACAGGGAGAAAGAGAGAGTAGGAGATCAGAGATTGTAAGATAGAGGAGGGAAGAAAGAGAGCAGGGAGAAAGAGAGTAGGATCAGAGATTGTTACATTGATTGATTGATGTTCAAATAGGAGCCCCTTTTCTATGTATTTCATACTTAAGTCCTTGACTATTTTAAGTCAAAGGTGATGTTTATAATTTTGGCCCTAACGTTTAAGTACATTTAAATGGGTCATTTCTAAAATTCCCGTTGTTTCGGGCCAAAACCTGAAGTTCATATTGATGTGCTCATTTGGTTCTAGGACCAATGCCCAATTGTGTAGACAGAGCCAAACCCCAAAACTGAGTTGCAAACCTATCCGATCTGCCCATGGCTTCGGCCAGGGTGGTGAAGGGAGGGCCCCAATTGATAGGAAAAAATACCAACGTCCCCTAGGTTAACCTACTTGATCAAATTTTATCTGTAACTCCCTACTTGATTAAATTTTATTTGTTTTAGAAAGCCTTTCTTGGGGTTGTGAGTTGAATACTGTTCTTTTATCACAGTGATTTTGTAGATTGATGGGAGTTACTATCCTAATTGTTCCTTTTTTATTGGTAATACATCCTTCTTAAGTTACATAAATTTCCTTGCAGCTTTGAATTGATTTGTCAAGGTTTGCGGGATCTAGCTATTGCTCAGTCTACACTTCCAAAGGCTGATCCTAGAATGACAATTGCTGCAGCATCTGGTGCTGATGCTCCTCCAGAGGAGCTGAAAGAAGTCATAAGTGAAGTTGCAACATTTGTTCATGGTTCTTATGTTTTGAAGTCATCATCAGATCACCCAGAATATGATTCCTTGAGGTAACTATGATTCTTTTCTTACTCGTAGGTTCATCTGATGGTCACCAAGGAGTATATATACCAATTACAAACCATTAATCATATTATTGCCCTTCTATTCTTCTCAGAATTTCTCTTCCATTGTAGGAAAGTTGTAATTGATCTTCTACTGGCAAGGGGACCTGATGCAAAGATTAAGAAGGCTGATATCCTTGAAGCTGCCAAGCTTGCTCTTAGAAGGGATGTTGCTAATAATGAATATAACAAGGTTAGTAATCTGTGCGCCTCACTGTTGGCCAAGTGTTAGTAGCATATTATTGTTTGAAATTTACAAGTGTTGGAGGGCAGGGAGTAGGGAGTCAATTTTGGATGTCAATTGCTCTAAATTCGTTAGGTACAGGAGCTTTCTTATAGCAAACAAAAGTAGTTTCTAAAGGCTTACAACTTTTGAACCGCTAAAGGTTGAAATGGTTTAGGAAATCTAAAGTTTCTACATATTAATGGCTTTACTAGCATTAAGATTTAGCAATTACAAACATGTATTGAGCAAAAGAAAGCCATAATTTATTTTAGGGTAAAAGACATAAACCTAGAATTTTAGGAAAACTCCCTATTGTTTGGAATTTTCGAAAAAATGTCTCTCTAATTTGAATTTGTCCAGAAAAACCCTTTAGAGTTGACTTCCTTTAAAAAAACTAATAGAAGTTTTGACATGACAAAAGTTGGTCTATATGGACCAACCAAAACTAGTTGACATGGAACACTTAACTTGAAATATACCTGACCTGTTGTACTCAACCAATCCGACCTGACCCGTAAATAATCCAACCCACCTTGTAAACTAATTCCCCTTATGCACGTTCTCTTCCCTGTTAACCACAGGCCCAAAAATTATCATAGAAGGATTGCCACTAACTTGTAATTGTTGGGGAGAGAGCAAAGAACCCAACTGAGATGGTATTGAACCATTGAGTAGGCGTAGAACTTGTAAAGAAGTGAGATTAGCAATTTGTGGAGATATTCTGCCAGAAAATCTGTTAGTATTCAAATATAGAAACTGAAGTGAGGATAGGCCACTGACTTCTTGTGGAATAGGACCTGGAACAGAGTACGAGGAGAGGTCTAAAAACCTAAGATGGATAAGTTGGCCAAAAGGAGGGATTGTACCAGAAATATTAGCAGAGGAGAGATTTGAGAAGTTGTAGATATGAAAGAGAAGAAAGTTGTGAACATAATGAAGATAAATTAAGGAATGTGTTTGGAAGGGAAAGAGAAATAACTCTACTTTGTGGAGAACATGTAATGCCATGCTGTGAATGAGGAATTGAGCTTGAAGGATCCCAAGAAGAGCGGACTGAAAAGGATGACTTAGCTTATGGGTCTGTTGCTGAGGGAAGAGAAATAAGAACCTGTCCATCAGGAAGTAAAAAAGCCATGGAAAATGTTTTCATGGTTAACATTACCAAGAATGAACAAAGCAAGAGAGTAGAGGTTGGTTTCTCCATTTTTAGTTGTCACCAACAAAATCTTGATTTAATTTAATGGAGATCCCTTTGGTGGTTTTGGAAATGGTGGAATATGGTGATTGTGATAGTAATGGTGAAAATTAAAGTCCACTTTAAGAGACAACATGCATGTGATAGAGAATTGTTGAGAGACATGGTGTTAGGTAACGATTTACTTAACATTCTGATGTGTTAGATAACACTAGATAAAGAGCAGTTGGACTATACTCCTGATTTGTGTACACCAGCCGCGGTCTTGGGTAGCAGGACACTTCATAATTGAGGAGCTGCTCATGACCAATGGTTGATTCATTGGCAGGGCAAACCGTTGGAGGAAGCTACATGGGAGGACCAAGAGCTTATCCGAGGCCAATTCCCAGAGCTTAACCTTGGGGACAAGGTTATTTCATCAGCGGGTGGTATTGTTAGGAACAAGGGTCACAGAGGAGGGGAGTGGATTCCGTAAAAAATGGGGAGTTTGACTTTCTTGACCCAAGGGCGACTCTCGTGGTCCTTCTCGCCTTCAACGTCCTCCTCCTCGCTGGCCTCCGAAGATGCTTTGTTGCTCGACCCTTGTCGTTGCATTTTTCCGTGATAAACTATCCACTCTCCTCGTGACCCTTATTCCTAACACAAGGATGCTTGAGTTTTACCCTAAACTTGTTGAAACCATGTATGTGAACAATACGAATTCAGAGAAGAATCTGTAAAACGAGGTTCAGGTCCAGATAAAGGACTCAAACTTGATGGTGATTAAACGTTATAAGGATATCTCCTATTTCAAATAAGAATGAGAGTGGAACATCTGGTGGCTCTGCTGGTGATAGTGGATTTGATAAGGAAAAAAAATGATAATGGAAATCTTTCAAATTTCAGGCTTTGCAAGCCTATGGATTACATTTTAAAGTGGTCATGGCATATTATGCAAACTGGGTTTTGTTGGGTGGTTGTTGCGACTGCCTGTGCCTGTTATCGAATGGTGCTGACCCACTCTTCTACTTGTTGCTTATAACCCAACCCGGAAACGATTCCTCCACCACCAAATAATTTTAGGGCTTGTGGTTAAACAGGAAGACAACGTGAATTGGGAGAATTAGTTTACGGGATGGATTGGGTTGGTTAAGTAAAACGAGTCGGGTATATTTTGGGTCAAATGTTCTACGTCAGTTAGTTTTGATTGGTCCATCTGGACTAACTTTGTCATGTCAGAACTTTTGTTAAATTTTTTTAAACAGAAGTTAACTCTAGAGGATTGTTTTAGATAAGTTTAAACTAGAAGAATTTTTTTTCGAAAATTCCAAACGATAAGGATTTTTTACAAAATTTTTCAAAGTGCAGAAGATGTTTTTGTCTTTTACCCTTTATTTTATCATGAGCCTAGTCCTTTCTTGTTCAAAGATGTAAATAGGGAAACTGATTAGTGTGAGCCTTGGATGTTTTGAAATTGGCGTAGGATTTAAGAATTTAAGTTTTTGAATTATCACAATGATTGTTTAAGTGCTCAGTTGAGTATTATTTTGGTCTGATCCTATTTGTCTTTTAGACTCTTAGGGATACAGGCTTATTTGTAATATCAAGAAGCTTTAATTGCACCTTGTAATTGTTCGTATCATTTCAAGTTCTGTTAGCCTACACTGTTTTTCTTCTGTGAAGCTCTTCCGCCAATATTATCTGATGGGCAAGTTGCTTTTCCTGTAACTTTTGCAATTCCACGATCAGATTCCTGATGATATTGGTAGATTGGAGTTGATTTTAAAGAAGGGTTGTAGACAAGTTGGGCTTACATTTGGGTTTTTATATTCCTAATGAATGATGGAAGTGGCTGATGAAAAGTGGATCCATCTGCTTAGTTGCATTTGGTGGTTTTACTTTCCTATTTGTAAGTGGAGTTCAGAATTTTGGATACTGTGTTTGTTAAAGCTAATATAGCCTTTTGCAGGTCATGACAGATATTTGTGTATCTAAAGGCTCTTTTTGGGTGTTAAAGAGTGGCGATGGGAAGCCCTGTTAACTTCATATCATACTATTCATCAGAACAATGAGGGAAGGAAGCGAAGTCTTCTAATTTGGAAGACATCATTCTTATTTGTACACGTGTTCTCATCGACCGTGATGGTGACATATCTGCTCGCATATAACAAAGGAAAATTTGCGGAATAGCTGATCGATCCCGGAAAAAGATTTACTTCTTCAGAATATTTGTCTGTATGCTCTTCAGATAACAGGAAAAGAGCATACTTGAATTCTTAGGAGCTATTGAAAAGTCATACAAGCAAAACGTGTTTCTATGCCACTATAAGAATTAACGTAGAGAGAAATGTCACCAATTTTATCAATGTTAGATTGTGACTGGAAATTACATTTTGTATTTTATTCCTATATTTGTGGCTGCAATGCCATTCCAAAGTCTGATTACTGGATTTGCCGACGAGCAGCCTGAGCAATTACGTTCATAAACCCGTGAGTTTTGACAAAGCTCAATGTGTACCAAAAATTAACAAACCAATGAAAGTTTTTTCGATACGCTCAATTTAAGGTCTAAAGATAATGCAGTTTTATCTTTAGTTGAGAAAAGTTGTTTCTAATATAAAGCTTTGTACTCTGTGCGAGATTAGTATGAATTTCATTCATTTCACTTCAAGATTTGTGGCAAAATTTTAATCCAATTTCGAACGAACCAATTTAAGGAGCATTAGGGTTGCAATACCTTTCCTCTATGGAATGGATAGAGTTGCATCGAAGATGATATATTTGATGCTCTCGTTCAAATGCCGAAAATGGAAAAGAAAACTTGAAAAAGGGAAAAGCTTGGAAACAACACGAAAGGCTATGTAATAATGAGCCTTTTCAAATTCTGACGACTTAGTGCTTTTGTTGTTGTCGAATTTGAACTGTTATAACTTCATACTCCCTTCTGTTTAAAATAAGCGTCGTTTTAGAGAGATTTTAATTATTCAAAATAAGTGTCGTTCACGATTTTTTATGCATGTTTATAATTTTATTTTTAAAATAACCCTTTAATTTCTCTCACATATATTTTCAAGGTAATTTAACATGCAATTAATAAGGGTATATCAAACATTTCACTAACTTTCTTAATAAGTGTACATCTCTCTAAAACGACACTTATTTTAGATAGGATAGAATATTTTTCACATTTATTGGGTTACAAGTACTGTAAGAATTGATTTTAACTTACTAATTATGAAAATCATTGAAGGTTCAACTTGACTTTGGTCTGTTAAACTGCAATAATAACTAATCTGAAATACTAATTGTAATAGGCATGTTTAAAATTCAAATTTCAAAATCCATCTTCTCTCAGCAGAGCTCTAACTCCACTACATTAGTTTCCATCACAATGTACACAGTGTTTCCCGTGCTCACCTTAAACCCTAATAACGCACCCCACCAATTCCTTTCTCAGCAACCACTGCGAAAATGGCCTCCTCTCTCCGCCTTCGCCACCTCTGCACCGCCGCCAACTGCACCTCCACATTCTCAATCTCCAGTGCCAAATCAAAGCTCCGATTCGAATGCGACCCCTACAGGCACTACAGATATATTCCTTCGCCTTCGGCAAATATAACTCTCCTTTGTCGTCTCCTTATGCACAGGAGCTCACCATTCGCCGACTCGCCAAGTCCCAACGGTTCACCGACATCGAAACCCTGTTGAGATTTGACTCCTTTGTTGTCCCATATTGGTTGGGGACAACAATTGAGACAAGTCTCTTACCTATATAAGGAGGTGACTATCTCCTTGTCTAGTGCACCAAACAAAGTCAAAGATTTGTATTACAAATTTGACTCTAGTTAAATTCCTCTTTTGAGGTGAGAGTTGGAGAGTTTGTCTTGTGTATTTCTTTGTGAGTGTGTTGGTGTATTGGGGGATTGGGTGAGAGAAAAAATTGTGTGATTGTAAGAATTTTTCACATAGTAAATTTTCTTCTCGGTGTCCGTGGTTTTTCTTCGGTTTGGGAGTTTCTACGTAAATTCTCTTGTGTTGTTATTTTCTGATATTTTTGTCTATTAAATATCCTTGGGTGTGGGTTTGGAAGGTCTAAATTTCCAACAAGTGGTATCAGAGCCAAGGTATGTTTTTCTTGAAAATTCTAAGTATGCTATGTGGTCGCAGTTTTGACTGATCTTTCACATCAGAAAAGATTTTCTTGAGAAAGGTTCATTTGGTGCGGTGGAGTTTTGGTGTGGTAGTATGGTATTACATGTCTAGGAAAGTTTTGGCTAAGGAAAGACTTGGTACTTAAGAGTGTTCGTTGTGACCCACCTCTCTTTCCTGGAAATTTCCCCGGTGTACTATTCACTTCTACAGTAAAATTCATCAAGGCAGAAGAGCACAAGAAAAATGTCAGGAAATAGGGCTTCGAATCCTCTTAGATTTGAGGTGGAAAAATTCGACGGAAAAATCAATTTTGGCTTGTGACAAGTACAAGTCAGGGATATTTTGATTCAGTCAGGGTTACACAAGGCATTGAAAGACAGAAAGATCCCTGATAGCAGTACAGAGAAATCTAGTATGAGCGATGAAGATTGGGAGGATCTGGATTTGAGAGCAGCCAGTGGGATAGGATTGTGTTTGGCTAAGAATGTCCTTGCGAATGTGCATGGAATAGCTACAGCAAAGGAGCTTTAGGAAAAGCTCGAGGAGTTGTATCAAACAAAGGGTGTCTCAAATCGGTTGTACTTAAAGGAGCAGTTTCATACACTGTGAATGAGGGAAGGTACTACAATTTCAGATCATTTAAGTGTTCTCAATGGGATCGTTTCTGAACTGGAGGCAATTGGAGTTCGTATAAATGATGAGGATCAAGCTTTGAGACTCGTCTGGTCTTTTCTACCTTCATATGAACACATGAAACCGATTTTGATTCATGGGAAGGAGAAGATAGTTTTTTCTGAAGTTGCTGAAAAACTCTTTTCAGAAGAGAGAAGACTGGGTGGTGGAAATGTTCCTGAAAATTCAACTTTGATGGTAGCTGGATATCGGAAGCAGAACTCCATGAAGAAAAATGTCGTTTGCTGGAATTGTGAACAATCTGGACATGTGAAGAAAAATTGTCTGACAGGTAGAGCGGGTTCGGCAAGAGGCTCTGGGTCAGTTAATGGAGAGACTGACAATGTAGCTAACATTGTCTCCATGAATGATGATCTTGCTCTCTAAAAAGGGGGCATGTACATCCTCATGGCATGCCGCTTATCCCAAAGTTGCCATAATAGAGGATGTGTTACTGTTAGAGGGTCCACAGGTTTGCACACGGGCATTGGTTTGACATTAATGCAAGTTGTGTGGTGGAATTTATGTCGATGACTGATTAACTTTCAGGAAAGCCAAATATGGAAATTGCACCATAATTTTTCAGCAAGGTTATTTTCGACATATGCTGAAGTAAAAGGCTTATAATTGGTTTATTCTAAGTGGGTATGCTTTTATGGTGGAGCATGATACTATTAAGCATGATAATTCTCTGCATTGAGAGTTATGTTATTTTCAGGAGATCTTCATTGAGATGGAGCGTGGTTGTGGGATCAACCAAAGTCACTAAAGGTGGAGATTGTTGAGATTTGGCTCATTTGTTGTCCCATATTGGTTGGGGACAACAATTGAGATAAGTCTCTTACCTATATAAGGAGGTGACTATCTCCTTGTCTAGTGCACCAAACAAAGTCAAAGATTTGTATTACAAATTTGACTCTAGTTAAATTCCTCTTTTGAGGTGAGAGTTGGAGAGTTTGTCTTGTGTATTTCTTTGTGAGTGTGTTGGTGTATTGGGGGATTGGGTGAGAGGAAAAATTGTGTGATTGTAAGAATTTTTCACATAGTGATTTTTCTTCTCGGTGTCCGTAGTTTTTCTCCGGATTGGGAGTTTCCACGTAAATTATCCTTTGTTGTTATTTTATGATATTTTTGTCTATTAAATATCCTTGGGTGTGAGTTTGGAAGGTATAAGTTCCCAACAAACCCTAATTGAAGACCACAAAAATAACCTCAAGATCAAGCAAGAGCCTTTTCTCGGTACGCTTATTCGATCCTATGGTCAAGCTGGTATGTTTGATCACGCCCTTCGGACTTTTGAGCAAATGGATGAATTGGGTACTTCTCAATCTGTGATTTCTTTCAATGCTTTGTTGTCTGCTTGCACTTGGTCGAAGCTGTATATTACGTTTCCTGTCTTGTTTAATGATGTTTCGTCGAAATATGGGATCTTGCCTGATTCGATTTCTTATGGGATTTTGATTAAGAGTTATTGCGATGCCGGAATGCCTGAAAAGGCTGTTGAGAGATTGAGTGAAATGAAGGAAAAAGGACTGGAAGTGAGTGCTGTGACTTTTACTACTATTGTGAGTTCGTTTTATAAGAAAGGGAAGAGTGAAGAAGCAAAGAGGTTGTGGAATGAGATGGTGAAAAAGGGACGTGAACTGGATGTTGCTGCTTTTAATGTAAAAATCATGCATTCACAAGGTGGGAAGCCTGAGAAAGTTAAGGAATTCATGGAGGAAATGGGGAGTTTGGGGTTGAAACCTGATGCGATTAGTTATAATTACTTGATGATTAGTTATTGTAAGACGGGAAGGATGGAGGAGGCTGAGAATGTTTATAAGAGCTTACAGGAAAATGATGTAAACCAAATGCATTCAGTTTTAGGACTTTGATTCATTACTTATGTAAGGCTGGGGAATACGAGAAATGGTATAAATTTTTTAAAGGAAGTGTGAGGGTGCGTAAAATTCCTGATTTTGCCATAATGAAGGGTTTGGTAGTAAAGAAGAAGATGAAGGAAGCAAAAGGAGTGATAGGCACAATCAAGAAGACGTTTCCTCCAAATCTTTTGAATGCATGAAGGAAAGTTGAGGAAAATCTTGATCTGAATTCTGAGAAGGACCAAGGAGGCGCAGCAGGACAGTTGGCAAAAATGTTTTCAGGTTTTCCGACATAGAATAACTCTTAAATTTGCAGCATCTAATTTAGGGTGCTTTAAAGCATGTAACTTTTAGCCATGTTATTCAGCTGTAATAGCTGATTTGGAACTGGGAGATCTGTATGAGATAATAATTTATAAAAGAGTTCATCAGACCCAAATTAATATGCCAATTTGATGTGCTGTTTGTGATGCATTAGATATGCTCTGTAGTTTCCCTTTGCCAATTGGCACTTTGGGAGAGGAAACACATTTTTGGTCCTAAGTGAGCAAGGGTATCAGAGATCATCTGTAATTGTCTGCGTTGACTGATACTTCCTGAAATTGTCAAGGACCTTTGCGTTTTTGAACCGTTCATGTGCGTGATCAGAATATTGGTTTAGACAAGCTGGTTATGACGGTGGTAAACTAACAGTTTCGTGGGGAAGTGATGTCAGTTTAACAAAGCCCCTTGACATTGAAGACATTGAATCTGGGTTGTTTCCCTTTTTGGTTTTTGTATGTTCTAATTAAACATTGCATTTGGGCTCTTTACCTTTTTGTTTGTCCATCTTCTATGGGCCTAAACCATGAAATCCTTGGCCCATACTTTCCTTCTCCAAGCATCTTTTATTAATTATAGACTTAATTGCATTTTTGACACACTCTCTCTTTGTAGAAGAAGAAGAAGAAGAAGAAGAAGAATAAAAAGAAAATGACAACGCGAATCGCTCCAGGAGTGGGAGCCAATTTGCTGGGCCAACACTTTGCCGAGAGAAAAGCAGGACGCCACCGCTTACGTCGGCAACCTTGACCCTCAGGTTAGCTGGAGAAAATTATTTGTGCTTCTTCTCCTTCGTCTTCTTCTCGTTTAACTTTGGTATTAATATCTACTGTGTTGGTGTTGCAGGTTGCTGAAGAATTACTATGGGAACTATTTGTTCAAGCTGGCCCTGTTGGTATATATACTTTTTCAAATTCCCTCTTTCCAGTTTCAAGCGTCTTTTTAGTTTATTGATTTTTATATCTCTCCATTTAATCCATTCATTGATTTGTATAACTTGCTGAGGGCTTTGGAAATCGTGATTTCATAACCTTTCTATTCTCTTGTTTCAAGTTAATGTTTATGTTCCCAAGGATAGAGTAACAAATCTTCATCAAGGTTATGGATTTGTTGAATTTCGGAGTGAAGAAGATGCAGATTATGTAAGTGCTTCTCTGTCGGCAATTCATTGCTAACTCCGTTTTCTCTGTGGGGTTTGTGCATGTATTTGAGCTTGTTTAGGTGCATGCTTCAGTGGGTATTGATAATTTTGCAGGTAATCAAGGTTTTGAATATGATTAAGCTTTATGGGAAGCCAATACGTGTAAACAAGGTACAAGCGTTCATCTTTCTTCTCAATGTATCAAAATTAGTTTATTCTGAATTTGAAATTAAGAATGAGGATAATATAAATAATAATAACTAGTTCAGTGCCCAATACTCTCTCTTTGTGTGAAGTTGATTGTTTTGGATTTTATTTCCTTATTTTTCTCAGGCATCACAAGATAAAAAAAGTTTAGATGTTGGAGCTAACCTATTTATTGGAAATCTTAACCCAGTAAGTTATTTAAGATTATTAAAGAAATGCACATGGATCCATAATGTATGCTGTTACTCTCATTTTCGTGGCTAATGCCCTTCTTTCTGCAAGATGTCGATGAGAAGCTTCTGCATGATAGTTTTAGTGCATTTGGAGTAATTGTTACTAACCCTAAGGTAATCTGCTCTTTTCTAACACTTGTATTTGATATGGAAAGAATTTTGAGCACTATGGGTTTTTGCATGAATTGTAAACAAATTTGGAATGATTAGATAAGCTTGCAGTTTATAGGATACATGTAACACTTGCCTAGTCATCTGTTCTTTTTATGTCTATTCATTTATGTATGCTATTAACTAGGCATTTAACTGTGTGATGTTATGACAGTGTGTTGTGGACGCATTTGTGGGCCAAGCATATGTGAGGAAGAAGCGTTAATTTTGGTTCCTTATTTCTATCTCGATAATGAAGTTGTTATTTCTGTTTTGAGTCAATTTGTTATTTTATATTTTGCAGTATGTCTTTGTCGCCCTTTTAAAACAAAACTTCCTCAATAGGACTTCTAATGATGTAAGGAGACTAGCCTATTTATATGGCAATCACAGCAATAAAGAATAAGCAGAATTTTTACTTAAAACACGAGATCGAAGTTCTCTCCTTGATTGAATTCCAAGGTTTCAGTCTCCCTTAAACGAGCTGAATTTATATTCACGATAGGTCGGTCTAAGAACGCGAATAAGGGCAAGGAGAAGAGGAGGTTGTTTGAGATTGACTTCCTTGTCAATCGTCCTGTCACGAGATCCATAACTCAGGAACATAACAATTTGGTATCAGAGCCTAACGTGATGGGCGATGATATGGAATCCATAATCGAATCCTAGTTTCAAGAAGAATGGTCTATAATGGACTCCAAGTTTTCAGCAATGGAACAGCATCTCGGTGAGCGAATTGAGCAAATCATGTAGGAACAATTCTCAACATTAGGATTAGGCAGCCACAAATATGTACTAAAGAGGGGAAAAGCAAGCAATTCCGCTACTCCAACAAAAGGGCAAACCGCCACTGGTGCAGGTACAGGAAATACTAGTTTGCAAACTGGACCTCCACCAACCATGATTCCACGGTTTGCGAAATTGGATTTCCCGACTTATGATGGGAAGGAAGACCCATTAATTTGGGCGCACCGTTGCGAATAATTTTTTGAGAATCAAAATACACCCGAAGCAAAAAAGGTGGGACTCGCAGGTTTTCATCTTTTGGGAGAAGCCCAACTATGGTATTATCAGTTGAGAAGAGCCAAGGGAACCATGAGTTGGTTGGAATTTCAAAGCAGTTGCTTTCAGCGTTTTGGACCTCCGGAGAGTAGCAATCCCATGGGGGAGTTGGTCACTCTGCGCCAAACAGGTTCAATGGAGATTTATCAACGCCAATTTCAGGAGAAATTAGCGTGAGCTGTTGATCAAATTCCAGAACATTTGTACGTGGATTTGTTCATGGCAGGATTAGATGACTGATTGAGCCAAGTTTACATTATAAATTGGCTGCATTTTCATAGTTGCTTATGTATTTGTTGACTCATAGTTGATGATTTTTGTGCTTAAATTGGTTCCTCATACATAGTTCTTTCAATTTGCAATTTGTCAGAAATTGTCATGATTTAATTCTTATTTCTCCATAATTTTTATTGGGACAATTGATACTGCAAATTGTTATTATTTTATTGTAGGAACAAAGGAGTCAACGTCAGGAAGTCAACAGTCATTGATCTATCTGCACGTCGCGACGAGTTTTGATCCATACGCCGCGACGAGCAAGTCACTTCCATACGTCGCGACGAATATTAATTCATACGTCGCGACGAGCAGGCAAATTCACACGTCGCGATGAATTTTTATTTATACGTCGCGACGTACGAGCGGATATCCGACCATTTATGAAAAGTTTGTCTCACTATTCCAACCCGACCCGCGCCCCATCATATAAAAACTTGCCGATTTTAGGTCATGGACAGACTTACACACATAGAATCAAGACATAGAGTCTGGAGACTGGGAGAGGCGCAGATTTTTATTATTCAGGCAGTAGAGAGACGACACCGTCCTTCGACATCGCCTTCACATTTTCATCTCCAACGATTACAACCATCAACATTGTCACTGTTAGTGTCTTCTGCCAACATGAGCATCGTTCCATCTCTAGTATCTGAGGGATCAACCAGAGTCATGCGTGGCTGAGTCAACCTTCCTCTTGAAGATGTAGCAATGGTTTGAGTTCACGGAAGCTTCAAAGGGGAGTATCATATAGTGTTGAAAGTTTAGTTATATTTGTGTAAAACTCTGAGTTAGAGATTGCTTCGGTGTAGCTAGATTAGCATGGTTATAGTTTAATCATGTGTTGAACACTATGTTGAGATTTGGAAAAAGTAATTTGTAGAACTTTTGATGTTTAATATATGAAGTTTCATATATGTCTTTGGATATTGCATTTACGGTCTTCATCTGCCTAGTTGTGTTTGATTGAGATTGTTGAGTTTTATCCAATTGACCGATTGCAATTGCTTGTCCATTTTCACACTAAGGTTTTTAACAAAGATTTGAATAATGGAGTTCATTAATTAAATCTTTGGACCTAAAGAGTCCTTTAGGGTTGATCTTTCGAAACTTAGTGGATTGTGTCCCTAAAAATCAATTTTGAACCGTGATAGCTTGCGCCATTTTCAAGAGGATTTCTATCAATTTGATTTTCTATCTTACCCTTGTTAATTGCATTATTCCTAAATTTCCAAAAATATTCTTTTATACTTTTTGTCTATTTTGATTACTTTATCATTTTGACCAAAATACCAAACCCCATTTTATCAACTTCAATTGCAATTTTTGACATTTAGGTTAGGTTAGACCATTTTTATTTGGTTTCAATTAAGTGAGACGACCCGCGGTTGCATTCTATACCGCAATCTTGGAATTTCTTTTATTTGACCAGTTTCTAAGGATCGATTGTAAGATCGCATCGACAGAGCCGCGATCAAATTGGCGCCGTTGCCGGGGAACCAAGAAATTAGTTTACCTTCGGATAGCCATTGTCATTCATTTGAATTGTCGTTAATAATCGGAATCATTGTTTTTGCTTGCATTTAGTATAGTTTGATTTTTACGCTTGTTCATAGTATAGGTTTGATTCCCCTTTGCACACGCATACATCATACTTTGATTTTTGTCTCTTACTTTGTACATTTTTTTTTCACACATACACACTCATACATCCATACTCTCGCATTCATCGCATTTCACTTTTATCCGATGTTGTGTGACTGTGAGCAATTTTGTTACCATTCATTTTATTTGTGGATTGATTTTTTGTGCATGCCCAGGAGAGGTAGACTTGTTCAATTCCAACCTGAAGTTGAGATACATTTGAGGAGACTTAGGAAAGAGAGGAAAGAACAAGAGAGAAAGAAAATAGTTGAGCGAGATAGTGAGAATATGGTTGAGAACATTTTCCCAAATCCTGATTTTCCTGTTCACCAACCTAGAAATGGGCTAATGGAGGAAATGGTGAGCATGAGAGAGTGGGAGAGAACAATGAGAACTAGAGACGTAGGACAATTAGGGAAGCTACAACATCTGACGTGCATTATGATCCATTTACTGCTGCTTGCCCTAATTTTGATGTAAATTTTGAGATTAAAGGTTTGTTAATTAATTCTCTTCCTAAATTTCATGGTTTGGCAGGAGAAGATCCATACATGCACCTACAGGCTTTGACAATGATCTGCCAGAGTATGAAGCCGGTAGGAGCTACTTTGGACCAAGTGCTGTGGAAGGTATTCCATTTGTCCTTGGAAGGGAAGGCACGAGAGTGGTACATGAGTCTTCCGAGACATGTGGCTAATGCCTATCATAGTTGGGCCAACCTAAGGAAAGCATCTTTGGAGAAATATTTTCCAGCCTCCAGGACATCTTCGATGAGGAAGGAAATCTATTAAGCCTGCCAGGATTATGATGAGTCACTGTATGACTATTGGAACCGTTTCCAAGATCTTCTGTCCAGATGCCCCCATCACTAAATTCCTGATGAACAATTGGTACAATATTTTTATGATGGATTGAAGAGTCAAGAGAAAGGTATGCTAGATGCTGCATCTGGAGGATCATTGATTGACCTTACTGCATTAGAAGCGTGGGACTTGATTAAGAAAATGGCCCTCAACCATCAACAGTACAGTGTGAGAGATTCCAGAGGATTGAATGAATTGGGAGCTTTGACAGCTCAAGCAAAGAGAATGGAAAGTCTGGAAACAAAAGTGGATTCGCTGGAGAACAGGATAACATCACAGTTGTCCTGTATCACTGCAGAGTTGAAGAACTTAAATGTGCATCGCCCATCATCTTCTATAGAAATTACTGCACCCAGTTGTGATAATTGTAGGTCAGTGATGCACATTTCAAGTGTTTGTCCTGGACGATATGAAGAGGTGTCGGC
This sequence comes from Erythroxylum novogranatense, assembly GCA_029891385.1. Taxonomy (NCBI): domain Eukaryota; kingdom Viridiplantae; phylum Streptophyta; class Magnoliopsida; order Malpighiales; family Erythroxylaceae; genus Erythroxylum; species Erythroxylum novogranatense. The sequence goes on from CM057228.1 coordinate 18,839,711, forward strand.
TGTGTATCCAGGAAGAGCTAATCAGAAGTGGGACCCTTACTCCAACACATACAATGAGGGATGGAAGTCTAATCCGAGATTTGGTTGGAGGAATGAAGAGAACAGGGCCCCAAACAGATTCTCACAAGGGGGAGGAGCTGGTACTTCCACTAGCCAGTTCCCGAATCAACAGCAAGCTCTAATAGTTCCCCCAAAAGAAGACACCAATCAACTCCTTCACAGTATGATGACATTGATGAAGGAAGAGAGGGATTCTACTGCTAACCAGTTTAATGCTATTGTTTCTCTTATTCAACAGGATTCCTCAAAGACTGCTGCTAGATTCAATGCCTTGGAAAAGAGAATGGAACAATGGGAGACCAAGGCAGAGAACATCAATTCCTATGTCACTCGGTTGTCCAACAACATGAGTGAAAATCGCAAAAGCAGTGGGACCATTCCTTCCAATACTGTGATGAACCCGAAGAGTTTGAATGCCATTGCCCTCAGGAGTGGGAAGCAAGTGAGGTTTAAGCCTCAAGATGATGAAGAAGCATGTGATGATGAGATTGAGAGTGAGCCAGTACCCCCACCACAGGATAAGGTTAAGAAATCAGAAAGTGTGAGGGAAGAAGAGCTTTTGAGAGAGAAAAAACATGCTTCAAGAAACAAGGGAACTACTTCAGAGAGTTCCAATGATCAAGCAAAAAGTGGAGAATCGAGCAAGCAATCCAGTAAAGGTAAGGAGGTAAGTATTCAAGACCTCCCTTTTCCCAATTCATATTTGATGAGCAAGCGCTTAAATGAAAAACAACATGAAAAAGAAATCATTGACTTGTTTGGGAAAGTTGAAGTGAATGTGCCTTTGCTTGATTTAGTGAAGCGAGTTCTGGCCTATGTAAAATATTTGAAAGATTTATGCACTAACAAGAGGAAGTTTAGGTCAAATGAGAGAGTGCAAGTGAGCTCAAATGTTTCAGCTTTTTTCAAGCCGCAAATACCTGTCAAGTGTCAAGACCCTGGATCTTTTACCATCCCTTGCATCTTAGGGAAAGTGACCATAGGTAGAGCTTTGCTAGATCTAGGGGCAGCAATAAATGTGATGCCTAAGTCAGTTTATGAGGCCTTAGGAGTGAAGAGTATTAAGCCTACATCTGTTGTCCTCCAGTTGGCCGATAGATCATTTAGGCATCTAGTGGGTATCATCGAGGACATCTTGGTCCAGGTTAAGGGTTTAGTATTTCTTGCTGATTTTTATGTGCTTGATATATCTTCTGAAGTTGTGCAGGATACTTCCTTTATTCTCGGACGACCCTTTTTGCGGACTGCGAGCACAATGATAAGCATGAAAGAAGGTAAGATCACCATAGAGGTAGGTGACCAGCAGGTGAGCTTTAACATGTATGAGGCCATGAAACACCCACATGAGGATTATTCACTTTTGGGTGTGAACATGATTAGTTTAGTTGAGGAAAATGCTTGCCAAACATATGAGTCACAAAAAGATTCTTTGGATACTGGATTACACTCACTTGATCTTGGAAAAGGGTTTTCTGTTCATGTTTCAGGGAAGCAGGAAAGAGTAGCCACGATCACCTGCGCGGAGCCAAGCTTAACACCAGAAGAAAGAGGGAGTGATCTCTTTTCTCTTGAACTTCATAAATTGATTCCTTCTGTTGTGAACCCTCCTGAGCTTGAGCTTAAACCCCTTCCTACAACCTTGAAGTATGCCTTTCTTGAGTCTAATGAGCGATTACCTGTAATAATTGCTAGTACATTGTCCCACATTGAGGAAGAGAGACTCATGAATGTTTTGAGGAAGCACAAGAGAGCTATAGGGTGGACTCTAGCAGATATACCCGGAATTAGCCTAGCCATTTGCACACATAGGATTTTATTGAGTGATGGGTCAAAATTGGTGAGACAACCTCAAATAAGACTTAACCCACTTATTTTAGATGTTGTGAAGAAGGAAATCACGAAGTTGTTAAGTGCAGGGATAATATATCCCATTTCTGATAGTGAGTGGGTTAGTCCAATTCATGTAGTGCCTAAAAAGAGTGGAATAACAGTGGTCAAGAATGATAGGGATGAGCTTATTCCTACTAGAGTGCAGAATTCGTGGCGTGTGTGTATAGATTATAGAAGATTAAATGATGCCATACGGAAGGACCATTTCCCTCTTCCCTTTATTGATCAAATGCTTGAAAGGCTTGCGGGCAAATCACATTATTGTTTTTTGGATGGTTTTTCTGGATACTTTCAGGTACCCATTGCACCAGAGGACCAGGACAAGACTACATTTACATGTCCTTTTGGCACCTTCGCTTATCGAAGGATGCCTTTTGGTTTGTGTAATGCTCCAGGAACTTTCCAGCGTTGTGTTATGGCTGTCGTCTGTGAATTTTTAGAGGAATGTATGGAAGTATTTATGGATGATTTCATAGTTTATGGTGATTCTTTTTATGCTTGTTTGTCCAGCCTTGCAAGAGTTTTAAAAAGATGCATAGAAAAGAATTTGATTTTGAATTTTGAGAAATGTCATTTCATGGTCAGTGAAGGTGTCGTGCTTGGTCATTTGATTTCTAGCAAAGGAATTGAAGTGGATAAAGCTAAGATTGAGGTTATATCTTCCTTGCCTTACCCTACTTGTATTCGTGACATACGTTCATTTTTGGGTCATGCAGGATTTTACAGGCGCTTCATAAAGGATTTCAGCAAGATTGAGTTACCTCTCTCCAAGCTTTTACAAAAAGATGAAAAATTTGAATTCGATGATTCTTGCAAGAGTGCCTTCAATATGCTTAAATCGAAACTCATTTCTCCACCTATCCTAGTTGCTCCTGATTGGAATCTACCTTTTGAGCTTTCATGTGATGCATCTAATTGTGCTGTAGGGGCTATGCTGGGTCAACGGGAGGAGAGGTTACCAAGAGTCATTGTATACGCCTCAAAGACACTGGATCCAGCTCAAATTAACTACACAACAACTGAAAAAGAGCTGTTTGCAGTAGTTTTTGCTTTGGAAAAATTTAGGCAATATCTTTTGAACTCACATGTTACCATTTTTACTGATCATGCAGCTGTTCGGTATCTCCTCAAGAAACCGCAATCCAAGCCTAGGTTGATCTGGTGGGCATTACTGATCCAAGAATTTGATATCGAGATAAAGGATCGTGCGGGAGCAGCAAACCACGTAGCCGATCATTTGAGCAGGCTACCCAACAACACATAAGGAGTGGATTCTTCTAATCTTACCTGTGATTCATTCCCTGATTCGGTCCTATGTGCTTCAATTGTTAAAGAACCTTGGTATGCACATATTGTTAACTATATAATGTCTGGACTCACTCCTCCTTTTATGTCTCAGGCACAAGTTCAGAAGCTTAAAAGTGAAGCTCGACATTACATTTGGGATGCCCCTCATCTGTGGAGAATGTGCAGTGACCAAGTGATCAGGAAATGTGTGCCTCATGAAGAGTATGATGATATAATTTCAGCTTGTCATTCAATGGTTTGTGGTGGAAATTTCAGTGCAAGAAAAACATCCAGGAAAATTCTCGAGTCTTGTTTCTATTGGCCTACTCTTTTTAGGGATTCATTTAACTTTTGTCGGTCATGTGATAAATGCCAGCGTTTTGGGGGATTAGGGAAAAGACATGAAATGCCACAACAACCTCTCTTATTTTGTGAAATTTTCGATGTTTGGGGAATTGATTTCATGGGACCATTTTTTTTCCATCTTTTGGATTTGTGTATATCCTTTTAGCTGTGGATTATGTGTCAAAATGGATAGAGGCCATCCCCACTAGAAAAGATGATGTTCAAGCCGTGTCTAAATTTCTTAAGTCCAACATTTTTTGTCGATTTGGTATACCCAGAGCTGTGGTGAGTGATAGGGGAACCCATTTTTGTAATAGAGTCATTGATAACTTATTTTTGAAATTTGGGATCACTCACAAAGTCTCCACTGCATATCACCCACAAACCAATGGACAAGCTGAAGTTTCCAATAGAGAGGTGAAGCACATTTGGAGAAAATAGTAAAGCCATCCAAGAAGGATTGGAGCCTTCGCCTCGAGGAAGCACTATGGGCGTATCGGACTGCTTATAAAACACCCATAGGTATGTCCCCTTATCGTTTGATCTATAGAAAGGCTTGCCATTTACCTGTGGAATTGGAGCATAAAGCATATTGGGCAATCAAACAATGGAATATGGACTTGGAATCTTCCGGAATGGAGAGGAAGTTGTAACTTCAAGAGCTTGAGGAATTAAGGTTAGAGGCATATGAGCATGCACGACTCTACAAAGAAAAAGCAAAATTAATGCATGACAAGATCATTAGGCAGAAAAGTTTCAAAGAAGGAGACAAAGTCTTATTATTCAAAGCTCGTTTCACTTTCAAACATGGGACTTTCAATACTCGTTGGGAGGGACCGTACTTGGTCACAAAGGTACACAATTTTGGTATGGTAGAGCTTCTACATGAAGAATCTGGCACTCGACTAAAGGTGAATGGCCACCTTTTGAGGCTCTATTATGAAAACCAAAAGCCACCATAATTTCAGGTTTTTCGTCTCCTTCACTTGTTTCCTTTCTTTTTGCGTTTCACATTTACTATTTGTCTTAACAAGTTGGAGGAGAGCCATTTAGATAGTTTGTTTCTTTAGTTTTTCTCTCATTTTTCAATAATACTTTGGAGATCCCTTCATGAGCTTCTCTGCATTTATTTTTCCTTCCTTTCCATTTTCATTGAGGACAATGTGTGTTTCAAGTGTGGGAGAACTTTTTCTCCATTTATCTTTCCTATTGCATGACTGTTGACATTATATTTATGACTTGTTGGCCAATTGATGCATTCTGCTGATAAACTTGGTGAATTTTCCATCTTTCTGTCATTCTGCATTTTTTCGCCGCGACGTGTGACGTTCTTCTGATTGCGTATACGTCGCGACGTTACCCTTGTTACGTCGCGACGTCTGCTTCTGCCCGTCGCGACGTCATACTTATGCATGAATGATTCTGTGCTTAATTCTTCCACTCATTTCAAATTTATCTTGCACTGGACTTTTGTGGCTTTTGTTTTCAAAGTTTTTACTAGTTTCAAAATGATGCTTGAGTTTTTGAAAACACCTCCTATTCTTTTAATAATAATTGGAATTGGCAAAAATTTTGCTCTTCAATTTTTCAAAACGCAGTGAATGAAAGCATGCTAACAAAGTAGCATTTTAAGTTTTTGAGACTTGAGATTGTGCATAGAGACAATACCCTTGTTGGAAGGATATTGAGCCCAAATTTTCTTCTATCTTTGTGTGCGTCTGCTTATTTCATTCTTCTCTAGAACTTGTTTTAATTCTTAATTGAAGCTTAATGGACTAGATTTTTGTTGATATGATTGAGGCGTTCTTTTCTCCACCCTTGTCCCAAGCACTGTCCCCATATATTTATCCCTTGCTAGCCCTTTGAGCCTTCTTTGTATGAGCATTTGCATTCATATTTTTATGGTGTCATTAGTTATTAGTTATTTTGCTTCGTTATCTTTCATAAAAAAATAATAATAATAATAAATTCCAAAAAGGGAACAGAAAGTGTTTTCATTAAAAAAAAAAAGCAAGCTCAATAACAATTTATGCAGCATATTTTGCATGAACAGAAAATAAAGAAACGTTCTGTTTATGGCATCAATTCTTTGTTTAGTGCATGTGCTCATACTATTCTTTCTTTCTTTCACTTCATCCATTCATTTAGCCTTCCGTACATTACAACCCTAAAAGTCCTCTTGATCTTTGAAATGATAGTTTTTGTAGTGGAGAAATAGAATTGACACAAGCCTATGGTAGGAGATGAATTAAGCAGACTGAGAGCAAAAATATCCCTACACACAAGTGAGCTGAGCGCAAACACTATATCTTGAGTGGTTCTCTTTTGTTCAATCTCTTGTTCTTGAACTCTTTCAATGTTTGTTTTAGTAGCACTCTTTCATTCTGCTGTGGTTGAATTCTTGGGAAATGGATTGAGTCAATGTCCTTTTATTGTTTTGAGCATGGGTAGATATTTTCTATTCCTCTTGTATTCTTTTTTACTCTTGTAAACTTTGTCCAGGAGTACAAAGGTCTAAGTGTGGGGAAATTTGATTGAGCCAAGTTTACATTATAAATTGGCTGCATTTTCATAGCTGCTTATGCATTTGTTGACTCCTAGTTGATGATTTTTGCGCTTAAATTGGTTCCTCATACATAGTTCTTTCAATTTGCAATTTGTCAGAAATTGTCATGATTTAATTCTTATTTCTCCATAATTTTTATTGGGACAATTGATACTGCAAATTGTTATTATTTTATTGCAGGAACAAAGGAGTCAACGTCAGGAAGTCAACAGTCATTGATCTATCCGCACGTCGCGACGAGTTTTGATCCATACGCCGCGACAAGCAAGTCACTTCCATACGTCGCGGCGAATATTAATTCATACGTCGCGACGAGCAGGAAAATTCACACGTCGCGACGAATTTTTATTTATACGTCGCGACGTACGAGCGGATATCCGACCTTTTATGGAAAGTTTGTCTCACTATTCCAACCCGACCCGCGCCCCATCATATACAAACTTGCCGATTTTAGGTCATGGGCAGACTTACACACATAGAATCAAGACACAAAGTCTGGAGACTGGGAGAGGCGCAGATTTTTATTATTCAGGCAGTAGAGAGACGACACCGTCTTTCGACATCGCCTTCACATTTTCATCTCCAACGATTACAGCCATCAACATTGTCACCGTTAGTGTCTTCTGCCAGCATCGTTCCATCTCCAGTATCTGAGGGATCAACCAGAGTCATGCGTGGCTGAGTCAACCTTCCTCTTGAAGATGTAGCAATGGTTTGAGTTCACGGAAGCTTCAAAGGAGAGTATCATATAGTGTCGAAAGTTTAGTTATATTTGTGTAAAACTCTGAGTTAGAGATTGCATCGGTGTAATTAGATTAGCATGGTTATAGTTTAATCATGTGTTGAACACTATGTTGAGATTTGGACAAAGTAATTTGTAGAACTTTTGATGTTTAATATATGAAGTTTCATATATGTCGTTGGATATTGCATTTACGGTCTTCATCTGCCTAGTTGTGTTTGATTGAGATTGTTGAGTTTTATCCAATTAACCGATTGCAATTGCTTGTCCATTTTTACACTAAGGTTTTTAACAAAGATTTGAATAATGGAGTTCATTAATTAAATCTTTGGACCTAAAGAGTCCTTTAGGGTTGATCTTTCGAAACTTAGTGGATTGTGTCCCTAAAAATCAATTTTGAATCGTGATAGTCTGCGCCATTTTCAAGAGGATTTCTATCAATTTGATTTTCTATCTTACCCTTGTTAATTGCATTATTCCTAAAATTCCAAAAATATTCTTTTATACTTTTTGTCTATCTTGATTACTTTATCATTTTGACCAAAATACCAAACCTCATTTTATCAACTTCAATTGCAATTTTTGACATTTAGGCTAGGTTAAATTATTTTTATTTGGTTCCAATTAAGTGAGACGACCCGCGGTTGCATTCTATACCGCAATCTTGGAATTTCTTTTATTTGACCGGTTTCTAAGGATCGATCGTAAGATCGCATCGACAGAGCCGCGATCAATGACTCTCTTCAATTGGATGTTCAATTAATGAAGCTGCCAGATTTATCTGCAACAATGAGCTTGGCTAGAGCGTATGAACAAAATCTTCACTTACAAAAAAACCCTAGTATACGGAGAGGATCATGGCAACCAAGAAACTCCAGTACACCTTCAGCCACAGTAAGTCAGTAACCAAACCAATCTCCACCCATACACCTTTCTTCAAAAAGTTGTCACGGGCAAAGATGGAGGAGCGATGGTCAAAAGGCTTATGTTATAATTGTAATGAACCGTACTCGACTACACACCAATGCAAGCGACTTTTCTGGTTTGAATTGGCTGAAATTGAAGAAGATCCTCATGAGGATAGCTTAGAAACTGCTCCAGAAATATCGTTGCATGCTATTACTGGAAATCTCACGAAAGTACCATACAGTTACCAGCTCTCATGAAGGGACACCCAGTGCTAGGCTTGATCGATTACGGCAGCACTCATAATTTCTTGAGTTTTGTAGCGGCTCAACATCTCTCTCTTTGCATTCGATCTTTGCCCAATACCACCGTTTCCATTACTAATGGAGAGCAAGTTAAGAGTTTGGGCATTTGCCTTCAAGTTCTATTTTCTATTGCTGGTCATGATTTTTCAGTAGATTTCTATGTGATTCCACTCAGTGGGTTTGGCATGGTTTTGGGAGTTAAATGGTTGGAAACATTAGGACCTGTTTTATGGGATTTTACGACACTCACCATTACTTTTTCATTAAATGGCACCTCTATCTTACTTCATAGATTACCACGGCATGGAGACCATCACACCCATCTCTTGATTGAAAATCCTTCCTCCGAACAGCAGCTTGAAGAACTCTTATCTGCATTTGAAGACTTGTTCCAAGAGCCCACTAGCTTACCTCCAATCCGTGAGTGCGACCATCGCATTTGTCTACTTCCTGGTACAGCTCCTATAGTGGTTCAACCATATAGATATCCACATCGTCAGAAGGATGAGATTGAGGCACAGTGTAACGAGATGCTGCAACAAGGGTTCATTCGGCCTAGCTGATCACCATTCTCTTCTCCAGTTTTGCTAGTTCCCAAACAGGATGGTTCTTGGCAACTTTGCATTGACTATCATGAATTGAACGCAAAGACAGTCAATGACAAGTTTCCCATCCCTGTAGTAGATGAATTACTCGATGAGTTACATGGGGCCAGGTACTTTACTAAATTGGACTTACAGTCAGGCTATTATCAAGTTTGTATGTCCCAGGATGATGTAGGCAAGATTGCTTTTCGTACACACCATGGGCATTTTGAGTTCCTTGTAATGCCTTTTGGCCTTACTAATGCTTCCTCTACTTTTCGAGCCTTGATGAATGATGTATTTCATGAATTTTTACGTCAATTTGTGTTGGTATTTTTTGACGATATTTTGGTTTACAGTAAGACATGGGAAGAGCATTTGATTCACATGCAGAAGGTCTTTACCTTGTTTCGAGCTCACAAGCTTTATTTAAAGCACTCTAAGTGTTGTTTTGCATCAGCTAACGTGGGATATTTAGGCCACACTATCTCCATTGACAGTGTTGGGGTTGACATGAGCAAGGTACAATCTGTTTTGGCTTGGCCACAACCACAGTCTCTCACTTCCCTCCGTGGTTTTTTAGGCCTCACTGGTTACTACGGCAAATTTATTCGCGATTATGGGTTATTGTCTGTTCCCCTCACTTCGATGCTAAAGAAAAATTCATTCCAATGGACAGAGGTTGCCTTAGAAACATTTGAGCAGTTAAAGCGTGCTTTATCTACTGCATCAGTTTTACAACTGCTTGACTTCACTAAGGATTTTGTTGTCGAGTGTGATGCTTTCGGTGGGGGTATAGGGGCTATTTTACAATAAGAGGGTCATCCCATTGCCTTCTTCAATAGGCAACTGGCATTGCGCCATCAGAAGCTCGCGGCTTACGAGAGGGAATTGATCGGGTTGGCTAAAGCCGTCCAATAGTGGAGGCCATATTTGTGGGGGCGACCTTTCCTCATCAAGATGGACCATTATAGTCTCAAATTCTTGTTAGAACAGTGCCTTACGACTCCCCCCTCAACAACACTAGCTTAGTAAACTCTTGGGGTATACCTTCACTATTGAATATCGTGCCGGTCGGCTCAACTCCACTGCAGATGCCTTATCCCGACGCGATAATGATGATTCTTCTTTGCTTGCTATCAGTTCTCCTCGAAGTGCCTTGACTCCGTCAAGGATGAGCTGTTGAATTCAACGGCCCTCCAAACCTTATGTAAATAGGTTAAGAATGCGGAAACTACTTCGGATTGGAAACTTTGTGATGGGTTGCTTTTGTTCAAAGGCCGAATTTATCTTCTCCCCAATTCTCCGTTGATTGCAACGATTCTGTCTATCTACCAGGATAGCGCCCATGAGGGCATTCACAAAACGCTCTATCGGATTCGTGGAGATTTTTATTGGAAAGGCATGAAGACTGCCATAGCTTCTTATGTTGCAAGATGTCTAGTGTGTCAACGCAACAAGTCTGAACATTTGAGTCTAGCGACTTTGCTCTAGCCCTTGCAGCTACCTACTCAAGTTTGGGCCGATGTTTTTATGGATTTTATAGATGGATTAACCAAGTCTTGGGGGAAAACGGTTTCGCTAGTTGTGGTTGATAGGTTCTCCAAATATACCTATTTTCTTTCGTTGGCTCATCCATATATTGTTGCTCGTGTTGCACATTTTCTTTGAGCACATTGTTTTACTGCATGGCATACCCGAGACTATTACTTGTGACCGTGATGTGGTTTTCACCAGCCATTTTTGAAAGGAACTCTTTCGCCTTCATGGAGTCAAACTGCAGTTTTCTTCGGCTTATCACCCCCAAACGAACAAACAAACGAAGGTTGTCAACCGAACAATCGAAATGTACCTTCGGTGCTTTATGGGTGATTCTCCTCGCAGATGAGTTGATTGGATTCTGTGGGCAGAATATTGTTACAAAACTTCCTTTCATTCTGCACTACAAACCATGCCATTCCAGATTGTATACGGTTGTGCCCCACCTCGGCTACTTTCTTATAATCCCGGGTCCACAAGGGTTGATGCTGTCGACACCACTCTTTTGGATAGAGATAAAGCACTGGGTGACATTCGCAACAGTCTCCTCCAAGCTCAAAGCCGTATGAAGGAGTATTATGACAAGGGCCATCGTGATGTTGAATTTGCTGTTGGTGACCTTGTCTGGCTTCGCCTACATCCTTATAGGCAACATTCCATTCGGCTACAAATTCACAGCAAGCTCTCCCCTAGGTATTATGGTCCCTTTTCCATCTTACGGAGGATTGGCCAAGTTGCATATGAGCTTGAGTTACCAAACAACAGTCGCATCTATAATGTCTTCCATGTCTCCATGTTAAAAGCCTTCCATGGAACTCAAATTCCTCCTACTACTGCTCTTCCTCCAATAGATAAGCTTATTCCTCTTCCAGTTGCCATTCTGTGTGCTCGACTTAACCGTGGACAGCGGGAACTTTTGGTCCATTAGAAGGGATTGCCTGAATCTGACGCCACTTGGGAGCCTCTGGACCAATTTCTCCAGGCATATCTGTCATTTGAGCTTGAGGACAAGCTCTTTCAGTGGGAGGGGGGTAATGTTGTGGACGCATTTGTGGGCCAAGCATATGTGAGGAAGAAGCGTTAATTTCGGCTCCTTATTTCTATCTAGATAGTGAAGTTGTTATTTTTGTTTTGAGTCAATTTGTTATTTTATATTTTGCAGTATGTCTTTGCCATATTTTCCTTTTAAAACAAAACTTCCTCAATAGGACTTCTAATGATGTAAGGAGACTAGCCTATTTATATGTCAATCGCAGCAATAAAGAATAAGCAGAATTTTTACTTAAAACACGAGATCAGAGTTCTCTCCTTGATTGAATTCCAAGGTTTCAGTCTCTCTTAAATGAGCTGAATTTACATTCACGATAGATCGGTCTAAGAACGCGAATAAGGGCAAGGAGAAGAGGAGGTTGTTTGAGAATTGAGATTGACTTCCCTATCAATCGTCCTGTCACGAGATCCATAACTCGGGAACGTAACACAGTGGAAAAAATATGCTCGCTTGACTTGGCTTTTTCTAGGCTACATTGTGTAGACCAAATGAGTGTTAATATTTAAGTGATTCTCTGAAATCACTTGCCACTTTAGATGATCAAAGATAATGCAATCTTAATGACCCTTGTAGGCCTCATACACTGAATTCACTAAGCATAACATATCTCCTATTCAAGTGACTGACATTGCTTTTTGAAGCAGTATATTATTTTGTAACAGCATTTGGCCTTATGTGTGGACCTTTTACAGATCATGAGAGATCCTGAGATTGGAAATTCTCGTGGTTTTGGTTTCATTAGTTACGTTTCTTTTAATGCATCTGATGCAGCCATTGAGGTAACCTCTTTACTTGAACATTCTTTTCTTGCAAATCTGCTTAATGGTTTATCAATTTTGTTTGTTGAAATTGCTGTCGAATTGTGTTCCTAGCTGAGGGTTTGATGTGATAACTAATTGGTAAATGTTCAATAAGAAGGGATTGAGAAGCAGCAATATAATTGTCATAACATCCTAAGAAAGGACTGTAAGTCATTTCATCTATGCTAAATAAAAGATTTAATAGGAGGAATTCTTGATTTTCACAGGCAATGAATGGCTAATATCTGTGTAGCCGTCAGATAACAGTATCTTATGCGTACAAGAAAGCCATTAAAGGAGAGCACCACGGCACTCCAGCAGGTGAGTCCTGATCAATTGTTTTCTTTTCGTTCCTTGTGCCCTGGCATGGATATTCCTTTTGAATTGTGGTGGATTATGATAATTGATAATTGTCATAACACTTGCAATTCCTATCCTGTTCTTGGTACAGAGAAAGTACTGGCAGCAAGCAATCCAGGTGGGCAAAAGAGCAGATCTCATATATTGTTTGTCAGCGGACCTCCACTTCAAAGCCCATTTGCAAATGGGCCTGTTGTTCCGGGTCCTGTCCCAGCATTCCGCCCTCCACCTCCAAGTGCTGCATTCTCCCCGATGCATGTAGCTGGACAACCTTCTTGACAGGGTCAACCACCACAAACTGGACAAACTGCCATTTGCGAAAATGCTGTTGAAGGCTGTTTTTACGTTAGTCTTCGTTATCTTTTAAACTTCTCTTTTGAAAATTACAATTGAGGTCCTTCGAGTCCAACTACAAGCTGTAGTGATTCATGGCAATTAAGTTTACGGCAAGTAGTAAATTAATTTTTAATTGTTGCATGAGGTTTAAAGAATGTTTTAAAAACTGCAGCGGATATTGAACCGGTTAAAGGAAATGTTTAAGGTTTAGAGATTCAACCGGTAGTGAACCGCTATAAAATCGGTATATAATAAATAAGAAATAAAACTTATAAGAATAAGTAAAATAAAATATTTTATTAAAATAAAAATACACCAATGCCTATTATTATATAAGTAATTAATAATAAATAAATATGAGTCTAATATAAATATTAAAATAATAATAAAAATTAAAATTGTATTTTTGAAGGAGGTTGTGTAAATAAATCGTCAAAAGTTCCAAATTCTTCTTATTATTTAAAGATTAAGTAACTACACTTTCATTTAAAGCATTTGCATCAACTTCTTCTATCTGCATTAAAATAAATTATAAATTAGTAATGTATGAAATTATTCTCAATTGTAAACTTGTAATACATTAAAATTTTAACTTAAATACGATCAAAATAAGATATGAAGCCCGACCATGATAGATGTTCTTAATTCATTTGTTGTGACAAATATTTTTTTCATAAATCGTCTTGACAAGGTTTTATTCTATTTAAATTTTGCGGAAAAATTTGAACATTTTGTAAATATTAGAATTCATTTAAATTTCTTAAAATATTAGAAATTAACTTATAATTTTATGAAATATTGGTTAAATTTGCACCTTTTGCCTATAGAAGAAATATTGACCGAGATCTAGAGTTTGACATTAATACATGTATAACTAACTAAGTATGTATTTTGTGAAACTATAATTCAGATAATAATTCGAAGTTTAATATGTTTATTTTTGTATGTTTCATCAATGTACTTTAAAATGAGTATTAGTGGAGGTGATGCGTGTAACCGAAAGTAACAGAGATATTCAACTTAAATAACATAGAAGATGTTGAAAAGAAGTATGTGATTGGAGCATTTCGTAGGTGACAATACGATTTATATAATGTTTCTAGCAAAATTATGACATTAATGTAAGAAAATTATATTATGCTTATAAACACTGATATTGTAATAAGTGATGACGCCATTTGGTTTTCAGTGTGATCATAGTACAGTTCTCTTCTTCCTCCCTTATTTAGGAAGATAAAGCATCCAAAAATAAATAAATATTATAAACCAATAATTTTGATGAATTTGGCTTATTAATTAAGTGAACATGTTCTTCGCAACAATTCTATAAATGCGAAAGTTTTGATTGCAAAGTTTAAAAAATCAGACCGGACTGAATCAGACTGAACCGGACCCTTCAGTCCGACCAAAAAATGTTGAACCAGCCGGTTTTTATGCAAAGAAGTTATTAGGTAAAACCAAACTGGATTACTGACCGGTTCAAACCTTTTCTAGTCAGACTAGACGATCGGTCTGGTTTTTAAAACCTTGTTAATTACCAACCTCTACACTACTTTTAAAGTGCTCTCTATTTATTCATTAGAAATCGGATACATGAATGCTTATGGTACTTGTAAAGAATTGGTTTCATAAACGGTTCACGAAAAACCATAAGAAAAAATATTAAACTATATAACAAGATACAATTTATGTTTTTATTTTATTTTATTCATATATTAATTATATTATAAAATTTAAATTGACATTGACTTTTGAAAATTAAATGAAAATGTTTCACTTTTCTTCCACTGCATGTAAGATCGGATCTCACCCTCATTTTCCTGGCATCATTACTGTTTTGAAGAGGCATAATCAATGTTATGAATACTGTACGGGCTCGATCGGATTGGACTCTGGAGCAGGCTAATGTATCGGTATCGGTCGGATCAAGATGCAGATTTCGGGATATTTTAAATTTATAAAATAGTCCCTAAACTTTTAAAAATGTCAAAATAGTCTATATTGATATATTATCAATTTTATCTTGTATACTTTATTAGTTCTTATTTACATCAACCATACTTTCAAAAATCTTAATAATAAATAATAATGACAATTAATTTGAAATAACGATAATTTTAAATATTTTACATATAAATAATAACTACAATTAATATAAAGAAAGACAATCATCATCATACAATTATAAAACTAAGAATAATACAAAGCATTTAAAATATTACAATCATACAATTTCATCATTATAATAAATAATATTACTTATTTACATCAAAAGATTCAAAATATCGATAAAAGAACAATAAATATTACAAAAGAGTTGATGACGAATAAGCAATCAAGTAGAAGTTGAACTGAAACAAAATATTACATTTACATTACATACATATAATTTAACATAAACATCAATGATCAAATACAAGTAAAATTAAAGAAGAGGAAAAATAAAACACGAAGTTCAATAAATCAATGGCGGATTCCTTGAACTACACTGACATCACTGATTATTTGGTATAAAATCCTCATCATTGAGAGGAGATTCATCATCATCATCATTCAAATTTAATGCACCAAATGACATGTCAATACTTTCCCATCCAAGATCATCTTCCACATTCAAATCACTCACATAAACCAAATTAGGTTCTTCAGAAACCCAATCCGCCAAAATATCAATATTATCAATCGCAATTGGATCATTTGAACAACTTGTGCTACTAAGAGTCCTAGTAAACAATTACATTTAATTATTAGAAAATTATAAGAAATTATATCAAAATTAATAATGAAAATAACATACCTTTCCCGAAGCTTTAAATTGTAATGAACATAAACCAAGTCATTCAACCTCTTATGCTCCAATCTATTCCTTTTCTTGGAATGGATATATTCAAATGTGCTCCAGTTTCGTTCACACCCAGTTGCACTCACACATTGACTTAAAATTCGAATTGCAAACCTTCTCAATTCTGGAACACTACATCCGAAAAGATCCCACCAAGTAACTGCAAGTTATAAGAAAACAAAAGTAGTGTTATAAGAAATTTGTTGCAAATTTTGCCACAACAGGGCGATACAAATTCCTACCATTGGTAAATTCCCTTCTCATAAAATTTAAAACTCATGCACGATTATAAATAAATTTTGTCACATTTTTTGCCTTCTACATGGTCTCATCAAAAACAGGAAAATACCTAGGATTTCCTATATCCTCCAGTATTAAGTCAATGCAATGTGCAACACAAGGAGTCCAAAAAAAATGAATTATAGGTTCTCTGCAACCTTAACCCTGCCGCTTTATAAACGGAATCATTGTCAATAATAAACTGAACAATGTTTTCCACCCCTACTTCATTCACAACTTCATCAAATATCTGAAACAAATTATCAACAGTTCTAATCAGGCCAGATGCATCAATCGATTTTAAAAACATAGAGCCATTAAAACAATAAACTAAAAATTTATAATTGGCTCTTGGCTCCTATTCGTCCAACCATCACACATAATTGAGCATCCATTAATACCACAATTCACTCTTCTTTCAGCCAAATAAACTCTCATTTCAGACACAACACAACTCAAAAGTTTACCTCTTAAGTCATCAACCGATGGCCCTTTGTATCCTGGACCATAGGAGGTTATGACATCTATCATAGGTTGATAATAATATCATTGAGAAGCATTAAATTACGAACCTGTATCATACCACCATCTAGCTACTGTCATATCCACATTGTGAGCCGCATGTCTTGTCTGCATTGCACTACGAATTGAAGGTTGGGCTCCAAGAGTTGTTCGTGCTGCAAAGAAACCAGACAGCTGCCTTCTTCTCTTCCTCACTTCAGATTCTGCAGGATCATGAGGCTAAGATGGAACACTACCAGTACCAGTATCAGTACCAGTACCAGTACCAGTACCACTAACACTTCCACCTTTAACATCTCCATAATCACCACGGAAACCGGGAAATGAACTTCCACTACCAATTTTAAGATTCAATCTTCTCCTTCTATCTTTCTCAAATTGATGTTCATCAAGCAATGTTTTCATCTGCCAGTTCACATCATGACTTACTTTTTTACACGCTTTCACATCTCCTTTAACCCCAGCTAAATGCCTTTTCAATTGGGTGATTCCCTTCACTTTTCAAATGCTTGTTACAAAACAAGCAAATGGTATGATTCTTTTGATCAGGAACCACACCAGCATGAGCCCAAGCTGGATCACTGTATCTTCCTGAACTAGGTTGATCGGGAGTATTTGAAATTCCTTCCATTTATCTGTACACAAAAATAAATAACACATAATTTCAGTACATAATGACAATATGCACAAAGCTAACAATTCAAAACATTCAACATATATAATAAGTAACACAAAACATACTCCAACAATTTGCAATTTCAACAATTACAAAACATACTTAATATCATTTCCACTTCCTTCCATTTCCAACAATTTCCAATCCTAAGTTCCTAACAATCACAAAACATTCATAATTTTATTTTCATTTCCTTCCATTTACAACAATTCAAAATTCTGTTTCTATTTCCATTGACAATACAAAAATTCTAAATTATAACAATCACAAAGTAATCACAATTCTATTTCCACTTCCTTCCATTCCTAACAATTTCCGATTCCAACAATACCAAAACATTCATAATTATATTTCCATCCCAACAATAACCAACAATTTCCAATCCAAACAATCACAAAACAATCATAATTCCATTTCCATTTATTCCATTCCCAACAATTACCAATCCTAAAAATTACAAAACATTCATAATTCTATTTCCATTCATTCCATTCCCAACAATTTCCAATCCTAACAATTACAAAACATTCATAATTCCATTCCAATTCCAATTCCAATTCCAATTTAATTCTAATTCAATTCCAATTCCAATCCCAATTCAATTCAATTCCAATTCAATTCAATTCAATTCAATTCCAATTCAATTCAATTCTAATTCAATTCAATTCCAATCCAATTCAATTCAATTCCAATTCAATTCCAATTCAATTCAACTCCAATTCCAATTCTAATTCAATTCAATTCAATTCCAATTCAATTCAATTCAATTCAACTCCAATTCCAATTCCAATTCCAATTCAATTCCAATTCAATTCAATTCAATTCCAATTCAATTCAAATTCAATTCAATTCCATTACAATTCAATTCAATTCCAATTCAATTCCATTACAATTCAATTCAATTCCAATCCAATTCAATTCCAATTCAATTCAATTCAAATCCAATTCAATTCAATTCCATTCCAATTCAATTCAAAACATACTCCAACAATTTACAATTCCATTCCAATTCTAATTCAATTCAATTCAATTCCAATTCAATTCAAAACATACTCCAACATACTTCAACAATTTGCAATTCCATTCCAATTCCAATTCAATTCAATTCATTTCCAATTCAATTCTCAACAATTATCAATCTTAACAATTACAAAACATTCATAATTCTATTTCCATTCATTCCATTCCCAACAATTTTCAATCCTAACAATTACAAAATATTCATAATTCCATTCCAATTTCAATTCAATTCAATTCCAATTCAATTCAATTCAATTCCAATTCAATTCAATTCAATTCCAATTCCAATTCAATTCTAATTCAATTCAATTCCAATTCAATTGAATTCAATTCAATTTAATTCCAATTCAATTCAATTCTAATTCAATTCAAAACATACTCCAACAATTTGCAATTCCAGTCCAATTCAATTCCAATTCAATTCAATTTAATTTCAATTCAATTGTAAATCAATTCCAATTCAATTCAATTCAATTGCAATTGCAATTGCAATTGCAATTCAATTCAATTCAATTCAATTCCAACCCAATTCAATTCAATTCCAATTCAATTCCAATTCCATTAAATTCCAATTCAATTCAAATTTCAATTCAAATTCCATTTCCATTCAACCAATTTTCAATCCAATTCTAATTCCAATTCCAAAATTAATTTTCTATCAATTCAAAAATCCAATTCCAATTCCAATTTCTAATTCCAAAATGCAAAATGCCAAAATCTAATTTCCAACTCCAAATTTAATTTTTAGTGCAATTCCAAATTTTATTCCAATTCTAAACTTAATTGTCAATCAGACCAATAATACCAATCACCAATCAATTTTAATTTCACACATTCGGTGCTTCCATAAGGCAAAATGACAAAATTCAATGTCAATTTCAACTTCACACATTCGGATTTTTCCCCAAATCCACCAAATCCACCATCATCTGAAATCAACCTCTACGGCTCTACCATTTGCCCCAATTCCACCATTTTTGTTTTCCTCGTTCTCAGCAGAAAACAACCCAGGATTTTCCCCAAATCCACCTCCATCCAACAACAACACCAAATCAACAACACCTAGGATCACAGAAGCAATCAACAACAAAATTCTATTAAAAATCAAACAAAAAATAAAAAACATACACCCAAAACAATCAGGTCTTCGGTGAGGGTCGTCTGAGGGTCGGGTCTTTCTTCGGTGGTCGTGTGGTGCGTCGACAATGAGGAGGACGGAGGAGAAGGCAGCGAGGAGCGGTGAGGAGACCGATCCGTCGAAGCCTTGAAGGAGGATTGGAGAACTGGACGAGACGTCAACGGCGAGGAGGAGACGACGAGGAGACGGCGACGGCCAGGCGAGAGTCGCGAGACACGGAGAGAGACACCGACGAAGAGAGGAGGCGTGCGGCGTAGGAGAGAGGAGGTTGAAGAAGAATCCAGAAGTCGGAGGGGGGGTAGTTTTAGGGTTAAATTTTCCAGAAATTGCAAATTAGTCCTTGCAATTTTTGAAATTTTCCGATATTGGCCGGAATTTAAGGTTCCAGCCGATACTGGGCGAAATTTGACCCCGGTACTGACGTTTACGATTTCGTACCGATTTTCGACCGATACGATACCTTCCAGCCAGTACTGGTAGGAACGGTACGAAATCCGTTCCATTGGGCATAATCAATCAAACAGAACCTGTGACTTAGTTCCTTATGCTTTCCTCACAAGTAGGCGAAGGCAACTACTTTGTCAAATACTTTTAAAATTGGACCGGAAGTTAAACAATACAATGAGAGGTTTAAGGCTTACAAGTTTCAATCAGTAGTAAATCGTTATAAATTGAATAAATTTAAAATTTTGAAAAATGATTGAAGAAAATTATTCTTATCCATAAAAAATTTAAAGTTTAATTAAAAAAGAAGACAATTAAATGAAAATTTAATCAATTTATTTTGAGTTACAAAAACTGATTACTTAACAAAAATTGAGCGTTTAATTAATAAGCAAATTAGTTTTTAATAACAAAGATTATTACACTAAATTAAACTGGAAAGTTAAAAATTGAATTGAAGAGTTAATTGATTCAAGTTTTTTACTATTAAATTGGCCAAATCAGTTTGATTTTTAAAACTTTATTTTTATCACAATTTAAAAACTTTATTTTTAAATTGGCCAAATCGGGTTGTGCATGAGAGACTTTAGGTAGCAAGTATTGCCGACAAATTAAGAGAGACAAGGCTTAAGTGATTTGGACATATTCGCAGGATGCCCTCTGATGCTCCGGTACGACGTGGTGAGATAATAGGCCTGCATGACTATAAGCGGAGGAAGGGAAGGCCTTACAAGACTTGGAAGGAAGTGATCAAAAAAGATATGTCAAAGTTGGGCCTCACGGAGGTAGTTGCTAGAAGGAAGAAAGTCTGGCATGATAGAATAAGGATCCACGACTCACGTACCACATAGGAAGTTCAACCCATTATTGGGGAAGGATTCCCGTGATGGACGCCTAAAACGTAGGATTTGTCTTCTCCGTCAGAGCGACTTAGTGTACGATGTAAGGTCTTTACAAGGTGTAAGGTCTTTCCAGATGGGGTTATGCCTCAGATCTGGCAACTGTGAAGCGACGACGTCGACACCATCAGCACTAGGGCTTTTCTGCTCGAGTCAAGCTCCCTCGTCGCTCGCTTCTCTTCTCTCAGGAGGGTTCCTCGTTAAGCTCTTCTTCATCCTCATCAACAACATCATCGCTGGTTCTGCTTAGGTATTTCTTTGGTGATCTAATATTTAGATATCCTTTTGATATCTGAGTTGTTTTTCTTTTCCACGATTAAAGGTGTCGACTTTGAAGAGCTATACAAGGTAAAGTCCTCTCTGAGTTTTGATTGTCTTGCGAATTCCTTTGTAGTTTTTCCTTAGATTTGTATGAGTGAGTGAAGCAGAGGAATAGATAAAAGAGAGGCAGAGGTAGAGTAGGAAGAAGTGATGTAGAGGTCAAGAAAGTAGAAGGGAGAACAGAGGGTAAGGAGGAGGATGTTGCTAGATCTAGATCTTCTACTGCAACCAGTTTCGTGTCGTTGGGCATAGCTCAGATGTACGTAGCCATTGAAGATATACTGTTCCCGTCCTAGTAAAGCTATTCGTGTTATTACATGTTTGGCTTGGATACGCCGTTTGTTCATTGGATACGCCGAGTATCTTCCTACAAGCCCAGGTTTTTTCTTTCAATCTACTTTTCAATCTTTAATCATTTAGCAAAGATAATAAGAGGAATAGATGACATCTGGTTTCTGGGTAAAACTGCACATGACTTCACTGTAAAGGTATGCTCTGTTTCATTTGTGAGATCTATAGTTTGTATGTCACCAAGACCACAAAACGTGCTTGAAGTTCCGGTCACAGCAAAGGTACAATCTTTCTTATGACTTATATTTTAATTAGTAAGGGCTTACCATCTTTGTTGTTAAGCGTATTGTGCTCTTTGCTTTCACTTTTTTGTCGTGTGCTACTTGCTGCTATGTTCCGTTTAGATATTGTCTTCTTCAGTGTTGTTGCGATGTGTCCCCATTGTCGTGATTCCTTCCATGCGGTGGAGGTTTGCAGATGATGATGTGAACCGTAAGCAATAAATCCTCTGGCGTCGATGACAACTTTGCTATAGTGAACGTCCTAACAAGTATGGTAAGATCTCTGTTGTCCTGACAAGATCTGGTAAGAATTACGCTTAAAAGTCTCCTACTTGACGTTTCTTTATTATCACATTTTGGTTATTATTATTATTATTCTTATTATACTATATTTTATTTTCCATATTTTTTTATTACTATTAGTAGTTTAGTTTTTTTTAACTGTTGTAAATATTTTCTCCTGTGTCCTGCATCATTTTTTTTCATGTCAAATCTGTATGTGAGTCTACCAGAAACAACTTTTTTACTATATAGGGGTAAGGCTGTGTACTATTGACCTCTCCAGACCCTACTTCACTCCGGAATTTCAAACTGGATGCGATAATGATGACAATATGAATGAGTCATGTCCAACATTGATACGGTAAATTCCTTTATATGGAAAAACCCTGTAAATCTAAGCTGTCTTGAACTCACCATGCAACCTTGTTTTGCGCTTTTGTTTGTTTATTGTCTGTCTTTTGTAACCAGAACTACATAGACCTAATTATGTTCTTCTCTGCTTTCCCTTTGTTTTTTATTTTTTTTGGCATCACATAAAAACAAATTCTGTTGGAAATTCCTAAGTCTATCCTTCACCCCCATCACTAATGAAAGGATCCAAAGGAAGCATATGACTGTGATACGTAACACTGTTTCTGTGTATACGGACGTGTATGTTTGTGACAACTATTTACTCTGATCTGGGATTTGATATAGAATGCCAAGAACTGATGGCTCATAGAATGCTTAAAAAAAGTCTTATTACAAGAATTGTCAATAAGGCAACCAGAAAAATGTTATATTTGGCCCAATATACAGAGAGATAATTCAATGAGAGTGTGACAAAATGAAGATGTTCATAGCATTCTGTCAGATAGTGATATTGGAGGCAATCAAGCTTTGTACAGAGACGGGCTTCAGCAGGAATAAAGGGCTAGTCAAAGCCAGAGTTATGCTTTCAGAAAGAGAGTGACAACATGGTATTGTGACAATTGTTCGCAAATTTCCGTTCTCGATAGGATTGAAATAACATATATGCTCTGTCATGCGATATTATTCTCAGAAGACAGCAAAATAAAGTCAAATTTCTATCCATAGAAAGCAATTTTCAGTAAGTTGATAGCAACAGTCAAAGTTGCAAAGTTGCTTTCGAATTTTTGATATATTGCTTCCTATTTCTACACCATATTTTCATTGTCAATGGCTCACGTTTGTTTGTTTTGCTGGAAAACAGAACCCTTCAGCCTTCCACAGTATTCTGCAGCCTGTGTTTCTTAGCAATAGTGAACGGGAGTTTCATGCCAACCCAGAACCTTCACTCTCTTGGTATTAAATTTCTTCTTCTCTAATTTTAACCGCAAGGATAACAGAGCAGCAACTAGCTATCACTGTCATATCCTTCATCATCTTAACTCCATTTCCAGAAAACAAACGTAGTTTACATCAGGTCAGACCACATACAAGGAATGGCAGTTTATCCAGAAGCAACTCGAGATGATAAGTGCAACGCAATATTTGATGCACAATTGAAGATGTCGCAATCTAGATGCGTTTGCATACCTGGACCAGTGATCATTGGTGCAGGACCTTCAGGGCTAGCTGTGGCTGCCTGCCTTAAAGAAAGAGGAGTCCCATTTTTGATCCTTGAGAAAGAGGACTGTCTAGGGTCGCTGTGGAAACTAAAAACTTATGATCGTCTACAGCTTCATCTCCCAAAGGAATTCTGCCAACTTCCTCACATGTCATTCTCTCCTGATTTTCCAACTTACCCTACAAAACAGCAGTTCATAAGCTACTTGGAGACCTATGCTAAGTATTTCTCAATCGAACCTATGTTTAGACAGAAGGTTCAATCTGCTATCTATGATGCAACCTTGAGGTTCTGGCGGGTGCAAACCAACGAGTCTGAGTTTATCTGCCGGTGGCTTATTGTGGCTACAGGAGAGAATGCAGAAGAAGTAGTGCCTGATATTGCAGGAATTTCAGAATTCAAAGGAAAGTTACTACACACCAGCAGATACAAAGATGGTGCTGACGCAAAAGGAAGTAAGGTTTTGGTAGTAGGTTGCGGTAACTCAGGCATGGAAGTAAGCTTAGATTTATGTAATAATGGTGCACAGGTTTTTCTCTCAGTTAGAAATAAGGTAACTTGTTTGTCTGATTTTCTTTTACTCCCTATGTGCTATGTTGTATGCTTTTCACTCTCACTAAAAAGAACCAAGTGAAATATTGATCTGCCTTTCACAATTTGAACTGGATTTTGAGAATTTGTTTATGTTTCTCCTTCTTGTGAACTATTCAACTAATTGTTTTATTTTGCAGCTGCATATTCTGCCCAGAGATATCCTTGGTAGGTCAACATTTGCTCTTTCAATGTGGTTGTTAAACTGGTTTCCTGTAAAAATGGTGGACTGGTTCCTCCTCCGTTGCTCCCAAGTAATTCTTGGAGACACAATTAGAACTGGCATCAGACGACCTGAAATTGGACCCCTTGAACTGAAGAATTCTGTAGGGAAAACCCCTGTTCTAGATGTTGGAGCTTTTGCAAAAATCAAATCAGGTGACATCAAGGTTAGCACTGATGGTCCTTTTTAAATTTATAGTACTAAATGGCCAATGTAGCATTAAGTTAAGCGCCGACATAACTTTAAACAAGAATGTAAAGTAGCTAGAATCTGTATCAGTTTACAAACATGGGATTCATTCCTATATTGTCAGTGAGGACGAACTGTATCAATTTGTTAGGTTGTTCCAGGAGTGAAAAGATTCCTCACCACAGGCGCAGAGTTTGCTGATGGACAAGTGGAGGAATTCGATTTAATTATTACAGCAACAGGTTACAGAAGCAACGCCAAATCATGGCTGAAGGTAAGCAACAAATGTTTTCTGCAGCAATTTTCAGACGTCATGATGTTACCACGATAGAAGTAACCGCATAATGTCTCTCTTTTACTATTTATGAAACAAAAGGAGGACAGCTTCTTCAGCGACGAGGATGGTTTTCCACGAAACTCATTCCCCAACAACTGGAAAGGCAAAGATGGCCTTTATAGCGTTGGGTTTAGCAGGCGAGGTTTGTCAGGAGTTTCAGTTGATGCACATAAAGTAGCGGAGGACATTGCTGGACAGTGGAATTCAGAGGCGAGGTTCTGGCGTTTTCACCCCTGAAAAAATAATGAGCAAGAGGATGTCAATGCAACTACTGCAACTCATCTTTTTTTTTACCCCCTCTTTTTCCTGAGCAGGAGGACTGGGATATCCTGGAATTTCCAGTTGTACTTAGTACTTTGGTTATAGGTTTTTCTTTAACTTTGTACCATTCATTTTTGTCTTCGTCGATTAGATGGATGAGTTTAATGTGTTTCCTGTTTCCCTCCCTGAAAGAGATGAGTTTTCTGCAAGTCTCAGGATGATATTTGCTCAACAGTGGTTTTGCATTCAATTATGTCAGCGAGATTTTTGTTGAACAAAAGACAAAACTTTCATATTCACGCGGTCAAGTTCCTATTGATACGAGTCCGAGTTGGTTATATAAACGTGTACTATATACAAATCTTCTTTAAACCTTACTTTTCTTAAAATATTTTATTTAACAAAAAGAAAATCAACAATAAAAATAATCACATAATTTGTCATGAGAAACTATAGCAAACTGATAGATCTCACTAAGAGAAATTGTAGACATATCTCTTTGTAAAGAAGCTATGGTCTTTTGCAATTCTGGTTGTATTTCATCTTGAATGGATAAGATAAATATATAACGCAAGTTAATAAAATATATAAAACTTTAACTAACTTGGCTTCATATGTTCACGGTGAGATGGTTACAAGTATGCGTCAATATCACTTTGTCATCAAACCGTAACAAGCAAACAAAAAATAAAACAGAAGTGTGAAATCAAGAACGTCAAGGTGGCTATTAATAGGATGTAGCCATCCTAAACCAAAGAACCTTTTAGTTGGGATTAGTACTAACAAAAGGACTTTTTGTCATATTTCTGAAACGATCCAGGATTAATGACAAGGAAGTATCAAGATGCTTTACTCAACGTTCAGTCAAGTTGACAAGTCATGAACTAAAACCTCACTAGTAACTAGGCTGGTCCCCTCTTTAAGTATTACAATTTGATCTAAACAGAAAGAGATCCTAAATTGCATGGTCCAGTCCTTGAGTTATGCCAAGAATTCAAGGTCCACGTACCCTAGCTATTATGATAGATTACCATTGAGCCTTTTACAAGTAATACAACTGAATCACATCTTTTGGGTAAACGGTGCAGAGGTGGGTTCGCTACGTGAAAGAAGAGGTCCTAATCTATTGGAACTTTTAACGGTATCAAAACTTCCCAAATTCTAAAGTATACATGTTATAAAAGGGACAAAATTTACTTGGTCAGAATGCAGGAAATTTGTGCAATCTAACAAACCAGCAAAGAGAGCTCAGCATCTTGGCGATTTAGAGTTTGCGTGTTTCAGTAACCTATCCTTGGAAGCACGCGGCTAGATGATCAAAATGTATACATATAAACTCTGCCACTTGGCAAGTCTTATTCTCCATATCCCACTCTGCCACTTGGGAAGTCTTATTCTCCATCCCACTATCTCTTTGTTTCCTTCTCTACAAACTCATTTCCTTCCAGAAAAGAAATGCTAATTAATGAACAAACCAGAAACGAACGGGTACTTCGATTGATCGTGTTACTATCGCTCCTGCTAAAGCCACAAGCAACCGTGAAAGCAAATTTGCCATACTCAAACTCAAGAAACTCAATTACTAGCAGTTGAAACTTTAGCTGAAACATGCGTACTCTACACCCAAAATCGGCTAAATAATAATATTAAAATTTGTTATGTTAATGTGGCTATTCCATGAGCCTAGAAGTCATATTTAGAAAACCTTTTCTCGATTCATTTGGTCTAACAACACTATATACCTTTGATATCTGTTATTATATCCCGTATGTCATCTGATTAAGGGTTGCCCGGATGGTATCAGAACCACGAGTAGTATTAACTGTGACTACATTATTCTTGATGAAAGTAAGTAAAGAGATTTTCCATATGCCATGGGTGATTTTTTTATCTTCTTTACACTTTACATAGCAACTCTTCCTTCCACTGTTAAATTTATTATTTCCAACAAAATAAAAAATCTAGTAGAAAATACCCATATTTATAAAGAAAGTCATATTCATAATACTTCTTTATCTCCATTAAACCCCTATAATATATATTCTTGCAATCATTCTTAGACCAAACGTATTCGGAACATCCTTACTACAAATCATCTGAAAGTAAAAAAGAACATCCAAAGTTCTCGTTTAAGACAACGTGACCTAAAGGCAACAACAACAGAACAATATGTCAAACTGGAGATTCCAAAAAAACTCATCTCTCTTTGGAAGGATCAAAATCATATCAATATTCATGTTAGAGCTATCAGACTTGTTCTTACCCTCCATGTATGAAAAGGAATTCCAACCACCGCTAGGATCTCTCTTCTTGACACTGCTTACATAACTTACCAAAATGTACGGATTAGTACTTTATTGACAACTCTCAACAATGAAAGTGTCATTCTCACTATGACCCCTAATTTCAATATCAGGTTGGACAATCCAACTTTATCTGAGCGAGTTCAAGTCCAAATCCATATTACCTGAGGAGAACAAGATCCTACAGAAATCATGGTTACTTTGTATCATCAAATGATCTATCGCTTATAGACCATGTTGTAAATCATAATTTTACAAATTCCACTTTTAATGCTTTGTATATGGTAGCAGATCAAACTCATAATCAGACTACTATCATTCTGATCCCAAAACAATTGCCACCGATGGAACTTGAAAATTTGATGCCAAAGAAATGAATCACTAACTAATTGAAGGTGTTTCATGCTCATCACAAGCATTATTTCCACACAATTACTCCTCCTATTCTCTTAATACTAAGAGATGGATTTGTCAAATCTATCTACACTAGGCCTAATGAAGACCAGCCTGGATCCACAAGCAAATCTGGACCCATTTTAATGCTTCAATTAGTGTTATCTCACAAAGAAGGCAAAGATCGATCTCCAATCCACTATGTTAAAATTGATGGAGAACTTATTTACATCAATCATTATTGTGGACATTTCATATAGACTGTGGATCCATCCATATGTGAGCCAGATTGTAAAATATGTCTGACACTTAACTATGAAGACATAAATAGTGAAGATGAAGGCAATAACCTAGAGAAATAGATCCTTGTCAACCTTCCTAATACCTACATTTTAGATATGATGACCATTATCCAGAATCAAGACCTTGGATTGGGCTTAAAAATCACAACCTAGACCTAAGACTCTTTCATGAGCTACTCAAAGCTGTTAAAAAAGGAACATATTTGTTCCTTCCTAATAGACCTCCACTTGTTATTTCTCCTATTTCTGCTACTACTCCAGCACCAGTTCCTTATATGATGATGAGACCATAAAAGGAAAAATTTCCTCCTTTGGAGAGATGCACAGGCAATGCACAAAGGATCTCTAACCTTTATATTCATTCTACAGGAATCACCTCATATAGTACCCTTATGTCAAATCTTGTAGATGAAGTACTCAACTGGCACACCAATAATATTGTGCCCAAAACAAATTTCTTCCCACATTAACACTAAGCTTGATGGGCTAAATCAACAAACTCAAGCTACTCAAAAATGGTTAGAAACAGTCTTTTCTCAGATTCAAATGCTATACACATCTTTGAAAGATCAGATGATGCAACTTGATTATGATATTATAAGATATACTGAAACAAAGTATTTGGACATGATTTCACAAGCAAAGAATAAGAACTTCAAAGAGTGAAAGAAGTACTTTAAATAATGGAAACTGACATGCAAACATAATAGTCTAAGTCTATTTATAAAGCTTATCCTATAACTTTTCTAGTTGTATAACCCATCTATTCATCCCCAACCTATCCTAAAGCCTTTCATTATAAAAAAAGTGTTTAAAATGAACTATCCTTTAATTAGGCAACATATTCACCCTACCATCAAACCTAAACTTACCAAACTTACAAAACCCAAAGCTAACAAAACTTATGATCCATCACCTTCATATACCATACTTCTTGATCCATGGATAAACCTTTGTAGATTAAAACTCCACCTTCTTCACAACCAAAAACCCAAAAATCTCCATCCACTGAAAAGATAATGCTCTTCAACAAGAGTTTATTGTGGCTCTTGTACCAATATCTACTTCGTACCAATATGGAGAACAAATAACAGAGGATTTTGAAATGTATGAACAATCTTCAGAAGAATCAAAGCAATTTGTTGGTTTATCTACAATAGCTTAGATCATGATGACGATGCCTGAACTAACTGAAGTTGGATTAGATATTAGTTAAGTTGAATCTAAGGGGTGGAACCATTCAGACCCTCATTACCACTAGCACAAGTACCACTAACCAGACCTACTTTAGGACCCTAATTTACCTTTGATGATCTTCTACCAAAAAAATGGAGGAAGCTCCTCTATGAATTTGGAACTTGGATAGATTTAAAGATGACTCGACCAAATAATCCCTTTGATAAGTAGAAATTATAATACATTTTACACTTCTATTTTAAATTATCTTAAATCATTTATATAGTACATTTGGGCAAAAATCATTGAATTTTGTTCTTAATAACTCAAGTCGTTTAGTTTCATATTTTATCCTAAAAGAGATTAAATTATATTAAATATTCTTTAGGCTTGATGGAGCTTAAAGAAGAAAATTAGCTCAGTGGTGAGAGGCGTGCGTCTCAACGCATCAAAATCTTGAGGTCACAGGTTCGACTCCCGCTGCTCCCACGGGATGCGCAGTGCCCCCCTACGGGATGTGGGTGTGATCAAACGGGACAATACCTGGCCGGTGAGGCTCCCGGCTCAAACCAAAAAGGCGCCTTTTTGGTTTGGGGTGGGCCCACTATTGAGTTTTGTCCCCTTTGGTCACGTCGGGTTCTAGATTTGACCCCTCACGTGATCGCCCTCATGATCGAACTGTGACCTCGAGTTTTGTTGGGTGCAGAGACCACGCCTAACACCACTGGGCTACGTAGCCTAGTGGTGTTAGGCGTGGGTCTTGCACCCAACAAAACCCTGAGGTCACATTTTCGACTCCCTGCGAGGGCGGATCACAGGGAGGGGTCAAATCTAGAACCCGACGTGACCAAAGGGGACAAAACCCAATGGTGTGGGCCCACCCCAAACCAAAAAAATCACAATAGTTTGGGAAAAGAACAAAATGATAATGCACTACAAAAACAGTCTAAATAGTTGGAAGCATAAACAACAACACAAGCAACAAGCAGGAAACACACAAAATACAAATGAACAAGGAGAAACGACAGCGCATAGATGAGCAAACAGTCAGGGAAAAATGCAGTAGTTGGAATAGAAGAGAATATGTAGCAGAAGCCAAAAGGAATAAAATGATAGCAAAGACAAAGGTAAAACACAAGAGCATAAAACGCATAGTAGAAAACGCATCAACCATTAACAAAAATGATGTAGCAGCAGAGGACGCAACGCATAAGAAATAAAACGATAGCAACATAGAAGAAGAGTCCAAAAAATGCAAAACTATTGAACTAGTAGAGAAGTAGACTAATGTAGCCAACAACACAACAGCTCCAAGAGAAATGGGAATGGAAAGAAATGCAGGAGATAAGAAGATGGAAAGAACATAACTTCAGGGGGAGAAGGTGGTACAACACGAATAGAGAACAAAGAATAACAGAGAAGGAAAAAGGAAGAAGAAAAAGGGAGGAGAGAAGAGAAAGGAGGAAGAGGGAATTTGTTTAATCCATACCTGCCTTCACACTCGCACACTATTCATTTAATACCCAAGTTAGTTACAATAGCTGTATAATATTCCCGAGTGCATAACTAATTTTGCCTCATGTATAACTAAGCTTTATTCTATGTAATCAGCGAGCTTGGCTGGTTTAAGTGTTTCACGCTGGTAGTGCCTACTTTTTAGACTCGGGATCATCTTCTCCACTAGTTAGGCTGGGATAGCATTGGAATGGGCTGTAACATTACTTACATCCACGAAAACATCCTTGTCCTTAAGGATGAAGTCCGAATATTCTAGCTTAAGATCCTCATAATCTTCCCATACAGCATTGTTTGGACTTTGTCCTTTCCATTGAACTAAAGCTTGTGCAATCAACTAGTTGCCCTGAAAAATCTGTCAGTGGCCCAGGATTGTAAGAGGAACTAATAATGGATAGCCTTCAATATAATTTTCAAGTAAAGGAAGCTCTTGTTGCGTAGGATCTCCTCGACATTCTTTTAGTAACGAAACGTGAAGTACATTGTGAATATTAGCAGTAGATGGCAGATTGAGTTTGTAAGCAACAGGGCCCACACATTTAGCAATTTCAAATGGTCCATAAAAACATTTAGATAGTTTATTAAAACGATTACCCATAACTGATCGTTGTCGGTAGGGTTGTAGTTTAACAAACAGCCAATCACTTGGCTTAAATTGTTTGTCCACCCTTCTTTTATCACACTGTTGCTTCATGCAATTTTATGCATGGGTGGGGTTCACCATTAGCCGGGGAAGAACCTTGGAACGTGCAGAGAGCACGGAATCTACAGAATCAATCTTTGATGTACCCTGTAGATGATGATGGAGTTGAGGAGGAGGGCGCCCATAAACAGCTTCAAAGGGCGTCATATTGATGACTAAATGCAAAGAGGTGTTATAATGGTATTCAACCCAAGGAAGGAATTTAAGCCAGGTCTTTTGATTATCAATTACGAAGAGGCGAAGATAGTGTTGCAAACATCTATTAACAACCTCAGTTTGGTCGTCTGACTGAGGATGATATGCTGAGTTGGTGGACATGTGAGTACCTTGAAGTTTAAAAAGTTCCCTCCAAAATGCACTCATAAAAAGTAGGTCTCTATCAGAAACTATATCTTTAGGAAACTTATGGAGCCTGCAAATTTCTTTGACAAAAACCCTAGCTAAAATCTGGGTTTTAAAGCTTGTAGGTAACACAATGAAATAAGCATATTTGGACAGGCAGTTGATAATTACGAACACCACTATTTTGCCTTAGGAAGGAGGCAAGTTTGTTACAAAATCTATAGAAATAGGTTCCTAAATCTGATGTGGAATCTACAGTGGCTGAAGTAGACCAAAAGGTGCTCTGTTGGGGCTTTTTACTTGATGGCAAATAGGGCACTCTTGAACATAAAGTTCAACATCACGTCGTAAGTGTGGCCAACAAAAAGAAGAGGAAATTCTTGCCACTGTTTGTTTGATACCTGCACATCCACTAACCATGGAATCATGATATTCTCGCAGAATTAATTCTTATACTGAGATTTGTAATGAACATACTCCCCTTGCGTTTGTTTGATGGCTTTTAATAACTCCATAGATGGAGGGTGAGTAGTAATAAATCTTTGTAGTGTCACCAATAGACCCTGGATAAACTTAGATATCTGCATGATCTTCAGCTCACCTTTATGCACACGTGAAAGGGCATCAGCTAGTGAGGCCGAGAAGTCCTTGCAATTTCTTCACAATAGAAGGGCAAGGCCACTCTTGAATAGCAGCAATATTACCGCCATCAACTGAAATGCCCATGGATGAAATAACATGACCTATATAAATCAAGGAAGAGCAGGTGAAGATGTACTTAATCATTTAGATATATAATTGATGTTGTTGTAGGAGCTGGAAGACATAAGTTGGAGCTGAAAGACATAAGCTAAGTGTTGTAAATGGAGGGCATCTATTGCACTATAAATTAATGTCATAAAAAAAACCAGGACAAATTTCCTCAATATAGTGCGAAAGAGCTTGTTCATCTCGGATTGAAAAGCTGATGGAGCATTAGTTAATCCAAAGGGTAAAACAATGAACTCATAATGCCCATCATGAGTTCTAAAGCTAATTTATGAAGATCCTCTAGATGTAAACATAACTGATGGTAACCTGTGTGTAAGTCAAGCTTAAAAAAGATTGTAGCAACATTTAATTCATTAAAGAGTTCCTTAGCAGTGGGAATAAGATATCGATCTTGCACTGCTACTACATTCAAAGCACGGTAGTTGACATAGACCTCCATGTTCCATCTTTCTTTTGACTAAAAAGACAGGAGATGAGTAAGGGTTGTTGCTTAGTTGGATAACGTCATCAGTGAGCATTTCTCGAACAAGCCTCATAATCTCAGACTTTTGAAAATGAGGATATCTATATGGGCGTACATTTACAGGAGCAACGCCTAGTTGTAATGGAATACGATGTTCAACTTTACAAAAAGGTATTAAGCCTGGTAGTATAGAAAAAATAGTAGAATAATCTCATAGCAGAGTGTGTCATTGCGAACAAAAAAAGGAGACAAGTCTTCTCCAATGCCAGCCTTTGTGGTTTCCAATGTGGAGCTGACTAGTAAATGATAATAAGTGGAAATGGAGTGAGTACGATGATATTGTTAAACTTTCCCCAATGTCATGGACGTCAATACAACAGGTTTGATAGCATATAAAGTTAACTGCTAGCCACCTTGTTCAAGTCGCATCCAGAGATTGGTATAATCAAAGAAGATAGGCCCCACAATAGCAAGCCATTGCACTGCTAAGATAAGGTCTGCGCCATACAATGGCAGTAAATAAAATCGACTATAAAACAATAAGTCTTTGGAGAACCATAAACTCACCAGAATTGAGCTGGTTCGTTACCAGTGGAGGAGAAATGAAATATCTTTTAAGGCTAGTATAAGGTTTGTGGCAAAAAAAATCAATTAAGTAATTGATTTTTTGAAAACCCTTACTTTCCTTGTTTATGATTTTTCAAGATTTGTTAAGATTAATTTTTTGAATTCTAGTTTAATTATGTGGTTTTGAATATTTGGGATTATTTTAACTAAAATGATTACCTAGTGAATTTAACACTTATACAATTGCTAAAATTTTGACCTCAAATCTTAGTTGTTGATTGTGTTTCTTTGTGCTTGACGTATTGAGCTAGTTCAATTTCTAAGAATAAAAAGGAACAAATAAAAACTAACTGGTTGGTTTTCTATAATTATTTTGTTAAATGTATGGGATTATCTTAGATATATCAAAACTGCATGATTAGACTAAAATTCGAAACTTGATTGTTCACTTGAAAATATGAGGTCATATTTATGTTTTATTTTTATTCCTAAATTTAATTTGATTAATTTTAAAATTACAAAACCCACCTCTTTTTATTTACATATTAGCTTAGCGTAATTCATAGGTTCTATAATTATAATTGTTTTAGTTTTGGATTTGGATTTCTTTCATATTTCTATATAAAGTTAGTTGTATGAATATAGATTAATGTATTGTGCTCAAAATAACCATGTATTATAAAGTTGGATTTTATTTTGTTTGAAGAATATATTGTAAATTTATTTTTTAAGTTTTGATGTTGTACCTTAATTATGTGGTTAAAAAGATATTATGTCTTAATGATGTTTATATTGTATTATGGAATTTCTTTCATATAAGCGAAATTATTATGATGTAATAGTTTTTTAATTATTGTAATTAATAAACTAAATTAATAAATTAACTTTCCTCATGGGATTGACTCTTATTTGCTATATACTACATTGTTTAATAAATTGAAAGTAAATCAGGATTTAATTTTGTACAACTAACAACATGTACTAAAATTTTCCCTTACGAGATCTTTTATTTGAGATTACTTCTCGTTTTACTAGTACTTTACGAAAATGGTGGCAAAGTCTAGATGACTACCGAGACTCCAGTATATTCAAGTCACCTTTGTAGGAATTCTTCTTGTAGTTATCCATAAAGAATTCATTGGAGATTTGCAGCTCATTGACAAGCAAATCAGGCAATAGTACTTTGAAATGAAGTGTTGTTCATTAGACAGAAGAGATCTACAAAAACATTTTCAATGTATGACCGAAAGATATTATCTGCTTAATGGTTTCAATGATGTCAATCTTTGTTATGCATTCACCTAATCTCTTCCAAAAGAATTACAACCTAAGCTCAAAAGAACTATTGCAGCTCTACAGAGAGAAATGAGAGATATATCTATTGGAGTAATCTATTAACTTGCCTTAACTTCTCTTGATAAACGACCAATAATTTTTTTTAGAACATGATCAAAGGCAGGCCTTTACTGAAAAGGGCTTGTAAAAAGCCTAATTTAAAGATCGAGTGTAAGGAGAGAAAGGATTGTGAATGTCATACTAAAAAGAAGTATCATCACAAGAAATTTTTATACAAAAAGTCTTATAAATCCCAAATTCCAAATAAAGGTTATCATAAGCCATTTAGAAGAAGAAAATGACACAAATTTGTCTGATTCTTTAAAAGATGAAATTCGCAAGCAAATAAGGTAAATTTTTGTTTTATTTATGGCAAATTAGGACATTTTGCTCGTCAATATCCTAATAAGAAAAAAAGGGATTTGAAGCTATTGGAATCCATTAAGGCTATAATGCTTATCCATGATAAGGATAATATTGAAGATTTTATTGAAGAATAATTCAGTGAAGATGAGGAAACAAAATTTGTTGTTCCAATAAACTCTTTTAATGATGAGTTTGAATCCTTTGATGACCTAATTGATGAATATACTTAGGATGATTACTTATACATGCTACAACAAACATGTTTAAAGGTAGGCTCTAAAAGTAGCATTATTCCTCTTCTTTACGTCCATATTCAATTATTAGAGCATGATAGATATGATAAGCCAATCAAGGCTATTGGATATATGGATACTGGATCTTGTCGCATTATTAGGAAGCCCAACATCTTACCGCTTGAAGCCTAGATATCACATGATGAATATTTCATTGCAGTTGATAGTAATTCATTTAAAATTGGGCTTATCACCAAAAAAAAAATAAGGATAAGATTGTTTCGTATGGATTAAAGTTCTTAGCAATTATTTACCTAGCCTAGATATCCTAATTGGTATGGATGTCTGTTGCAAACCATCTCCATTATACATCCTACCCAAAGGAATTAAATGTCAAGCCAACCTTAGTCCCTATATAGATATATGCAACGTGATTAAGCTCATCCAAGTACCTCCTCCGTATGAAGCACTACGACATCAATTTTTAGAGCACTGTCTTGAGTCCCATTAATAGTCCTCTCATCCCAATCCACTTTGGAAAAATCCCCAATTCTTCATTCTTTTACCATTCAAGAAGAATAAAGACATCAATGCTATCAAGGCAACTCACCCTGGCATAAATCCTAATGATTTAAAGTTACACAAGAAGAGTGTGCTACCTTACTCCAAAAATGATTATTTGAGCCCACAAAATCAGATTGGGTATGTCAAGCTTTCTATGTGAACAAAAAAGTATAATAGGAAGAAAGGAAAAAAGTGGTTAATAATTGATTATAAAGCTTTAAATGCATTTCTTCAAGATGAAAATTTCTCACTAGCAAGATTAATACTCAAGTCCTATTTCTCAAAGAAGTGATAATCTTTTTAAAATTTAATTTGAAAGTAGGATTTTGGCAGTTGAGTATAGATCTACAAGAAAGATACAAGACAACTTTCTATATTCTGAATACTCTATAACAATGGACTGTTATGACATTTAGACTCAAGGTTGCCCCCATTATTGTTTTAAAGGACAAAAATTTATGAGCTCATTGTTTCCAACACCTTGATCTACATTAATGACATCCTTTTATACTCCAAAACTTATGATAATCATAAGGCTCTACTCTAATCATTTTTAAATCTTACAAAACAATATATAATCATGTTTTTAGCCAAGAAAAGTCATATTAGGATAACCCAAATACAATTTTTAGGTATGAATTTTCATAATGGATTTTATTAGCTTGGATCACACATAACAAGTACATTTTTTTGATAAAAATCTCAACAAAAAACAGATCTAACAATTCCTTGGAATTGTAAGTTACATTAGAGATTTCATCCTCCTATGTGGCTGATTACACAACTCCCTTATCCAAATTGCTGAAAAAGAATCCACCACTATGGAGCAAAGAACAAACTCGAGCTATCCACTGTTTAAAATAAGCAAGTTAAAATCTACTCCCTTTAAAAATTCCTTGAAAAAGGCCAACACATCCTTTAGATAGATGTTAGTGACCATTATTGGGATGCTATCTTAATAGAATAGATTGGTAGGAAAATATGTTATTATGGCCATACTAGTGTCCAGTTCAAGGAGTGAGAAAAACATTACCACACCACTTATAAAGAAATCTTAGTGGTAAAAAAGGACATAAAAAATTCAATTTCCACCTCAGCCTTATCATTTCTGATTGAAATGGACAACACATCTTTTCCAAAGATTCTTAAGCCTGATAGTCAATTACTTCATTAGCAAGATTAGTTTTCATGTTATAAATTTGTTCTTTTCCATATCAAAGGTCACCATAACATCTTTGCATATTTTCTCTCTCGACCTAGAAAACCAATCCAATTGCTCTCTCCTATACTTTAAAAACTAGTTCTTCTCATTCTTCTCATCGTGGAATTTCCTTAGTATGCTAGGATCAATAAATCCTTTCCTCTGATCACTAAAACTCATCCAACCACACTAGATGACATTGTTGTTCTCCTTCGAAAAAGTTTGTTTTACTACCTCCAACTTGTTCTCACTACTTTAAACATTCCACCACTCCCCCATCAGTTTGATATGTTAACAACTTACCGAATCCTTTACCATCTTTATGACTCCCTTTCTGAGCCAACAGTATGGCACCTATGAGCTTTATTTGTCCTGTATGCATGCCCAATTTCCCTCTCCTTTGCATATGTATAAGCATCTTGCCAATCTAATAAATGCTAGCTCTCTCTTACAGACATTCCTTAAATGGTTACAACCATGACTTAATTGGAGTATTTAACGTGCACACATTCTCAACAGATATCAACTATAGGCTATTCCTTTTTTTTTAATAAAAAAGCCTAGTATATTTTCATTA
Organism: Erythroxylum novogranatense; assembly: GCA_029891385.1. Classification (NCBI taxonomy): domain Eukaryota; kingdom Viridiplantae; phylum Streptophyta; class Magnoliopsida; order Malpighiales; family Erythroxylaceae; genus Erythroxylum; species Erythroxylum novogranatense. Next base: position 18,877,459 of record CM057228.1, read on the forward strand.
TCCACGGTCCATATAGCTTGAATGTAAATGGCTATATTTACACCGCTAATCATTTTCAACTTTGACAAACTTCTAATGACTGGCAAAAACATCATAAAGATTTGACACGTGATATGTACCATTTTATGGATCACCTAAACCATCATCCCAAAACCACCAAGTCAACTACTTGTACATCTTTGGGTCTATACCCAGGAGACTTTGCCCTTTTGAAGCCTATTTCTCCAACTGTTGGATATTGGTCTTTTGTTGATCAATTTTCTTTTATGGGATTTAACATTATGACAAGAGAACTGTCATGTCCACCTGGCTTTGAGCCCAATCAACGTTTTTGAAATTGGACAAAGCTCCACAGCTTAAGAACCCAAACTACCTAGGCCCAAACTCCCTTATTATTTCCAAAATGCCCAAGATCCCTGGCCTCCAGTTTGGATTGAAATAGAAATGATTCATTTCCTTAAAGAGTTGGAAAAAAAGGATGATAACATGTCTAATTCTGATGAAAGTGATGGACCCCGATCTCTTTATGCACCTCCTTGTTCATATATTCCTTCTTATCTTGTAAGAATACTATTAGGACCTAGTGTTTATAATAATTCTCACTTTTATTATGTATTTTTGTATTCTAGTTTTAAATTCTGTATTATCTGAGAATCTTTTCTAAAAATTGTTTGTCCTCATTTCCCTTGCTTAGTCTATAAAAGTAAGGTTTCCTTTCAATTGTAGATTGTCGGAAAAATTCAATAAAAATAATGTGTTTTATTTTTTAATCTTAGGTTTTCTTTCTAAGTTCTTCCTCTCTTGAAAGCTTGATTCTTGCATAATGCAACCATAGTCATAAAGAAAGACAAGTTTATTCTATACTTGCCTCTTTATAAGGATCCTGCGTATTAGAAATTCTTAAACTATAGATCTTGTTTAAGGTCTAAGCTCAACAGGGAAATATTGGTCAGATTAGATTTCTAAAAGGAAGGTCTTGAGAATTGATGTCCAAATAGAGAAGAGTTACTTATGTCCCAAGTAGCATATCTGAAATCTGAGCTACATTCAATATTTGTTTATCTTTGATCTCTTATGAAAATTTGTTCTATAAACTACTTGACTGGTATATAGGCAAAAAACTCATAATGTAGTTCCTTTGAGGTTTACTTTGAGACTTTATCAGTGAAATATTCCATAAATTTAGAAGTTACATTGAGAAAACTCTTTCTTGATTCATGTGGTCTAACAACGCCACATATCTTTGGTATTTGTTATTATATCTTCATATGCCCTCTAACTAGGGGTTGTCCGGATGAAGCATTTGTTAGTTTTAGAATTTCACAAATCTTTAAACCTTTATTTGTAGACGTTGTTGTAGAATGTAATTTGGAGTATATGAGTAGGGAATAGTGTAGTAAGTTGAAAACATGACTTAATTTAGTTGTCATTGATTTTTCATTTATTTGAGGCATTTAACGTATAATAGTTAATTTGTCAAATTAAAATGTGATTATTAGATTATAGGTCTTATTATTATGATTAATATTATTCAAATTTTTATAAGTATATAAAAAATAATAAAGATTATAAAAGAACACGTTATTAATGACCGGAGAGCAGAAGTGATCATATTATGATGTTAATGACTGGAAAGTGAGCATTATAGAGCAGAAGTTCCCTCAACACTGGACCAGAACCTATGGCGCTACTCATAGTACGACAAAAGCAACACGTTTCCCTATAGAATTTCGGGTTCAAAATGTCAGAAGATCCAAACTTCATCAACTAAGCTGTCCATGTCAAAGACGTTTCCTAATGGCAGCTGTTCATAAGCATGAAAGTGGAGCAAAAGTACATTTTTTCCTTTGTTGATAGAGAGATAATGGCTGGATCGAAGTGCTCACATGTACGACGCATGCAGATGCAATATTACATTTTTCTTCTCTTTTGACAAGCATGAGCCTGTCACTTACGGAGCCAATTGTATGGAATAAGGAGAACATGACCCACTTAAGGTTGGGTAAAGAATCTCTCACACGGTGTGTTCGTTGGCTCTTCATCCCGGAGAAAATTCTTAGGCTAGCAGCCTACCGCTCACGGACTATGGATTGCACAGTACTTTTGCATGTAAATGGAATATCTTCTTGTGATCGCCAGATTGCATGCATGGAATTGCCTAACTTCATCTTTTCACTTAGCTGCGTTGTAATTAATTGACAAATTAGTCCAAATTAAATCATTGAAAACAGTTTTAACATTTTTTCGATGAATTACTTTAATATAACAATGTGAAATAATAAATAAAAATAAAACATTTAAAATATACATATTAGATAAATTTTATTCTTTAATCAAATAATCAATCACAAATTGTTCATTTATTTATTTTAATTATATTCACATAATTAAAAAAACTTTAGAGAGGGTTAAATAATATTGTTCTCTACTTCTTCCTATAAAGATTAGGGTTTATCAAAGTTAATTCAAATTATTTTTAAATCATAATTAAAATATAACTATAATTATAAAATTAGAATTTTAATAAAATTAAATATTTCATATTTATTTCTTAAAATTCCTTAACCTTTATGATTAATTCCAATTTAATTTAAGTATTTTTCTCTTTAATTACTTTGTAATCCATTATATTCAAGATATGATGACAGAAACCATATAATTTAATTTTAATTCATAATTATAGAAAACGTAAAACAAAATTAGTTTTAATTCTTCAATAAAATTTATAATTATAAATCAAGATATAACAATGAGTACTCAAATATTAAACCACTATTTATATATATAATTAAATTATTTAGTTATTTAATATTCTAATTGAGTATAAATATAGAATTTGTGTTTATACTATTTAAATTTATTCAAGTTTATTTATAAAATTAGTAATATATTAATAATTGATAACATATTTTCATATCTCAATTTACTTGTTAGAAAAATTCTCAAATCATTAATAACAAAGAACAATAGAATATTTTTCCTAATTAATTTAAGGTGAATAATCTTTTGTTATCCTACTAACTATCTTCATATAGTTTATATTAAATTAAATACTACCTATTGAACTATTTTAGAAAAAGTCTTAAGTAGCATCATGATATAATAATTGTTATATGAAATAATACTTTGTTAATCTAACGCTAAGAATTAATTATATAACCATTATAGACACTCATAAATACACAAATGATGTTTTATTAAGGATACTTATTATGTGACTGGTTTTAGTGAACTATTTTTAATAATTATTCATGTGTTTGTTTAAATATTTTCATATTGATATCAATTACCTTTTCTATAAAAAAACATAAAAGTGTTTTAGTTTGATCCATCAATACCGCGACTTAATAGAACCATAATTTGAAATAATTTACTAAAGGTGGTAAAAAAGAAAACACCGGCTTGCCTCAACCAGAATTTGAAGTCATCACGCCAAACTTGGTTCAACCAGGTTCGAACTTGAAATTTTTTTTGGGCTCGACCAATTGTAGGAAATTAAGTATACTTAATATGAAGTCAACGAATCAAATCGGTTCTAAAAATATCGATGTTGTCATTCTTATAATTAAAAACACTTAATTACAATTTAAATCTCTTAATGATACTTACATAATAGTTTCAATTGTATAATAATTATTTTAAAATTTTTGTATTTACTATTAAACATTAAATATAAATAATATTATAATTATTTTATTAAATATATTTTAAAAAGCCATACGTAAATTGCAACAAATTAATTTTATCGAAAATATAATATAACCAACCTGTTTGACTCAAGAATATAATATAGCTATAATGTATTAATTTAACGTCATTTATAATGGTGGACTAGATGGAAAAATACATTGAATTCTTATGTTGTTAGAAAGTGCAGCCACACTCTAGATGTAAGAATGATGATAGTTACCCATTAAATGGAAATTGGAGCAATCTTATGATAACATTATATGAAGTGGTGAATAATTAGCCCTATAAAGTGAAGGTAGGTGACCATTTCTCTTTAACATTATTTAGAAGATAATGATGGTTTCTCGTAGTATCCAGTGGTTGATTAAATGCTAATCCAATTCAAGGGCCCCATCTACTAGAATGTCTTGCAAATAAATAATTGCCAATAACTAACACGAAAATTTAGGCTAGTTGGCCTATAATTGAAAGGGGTCCAAAGGCTGGAAGTCCTTAAAGACAGTTAGCCAGAGAATTCATAGGCATGTGAGATGTAAAACTCCAAAATGTGGGAAACACGTTGTGAAGGGCAAGTAATGGACAAAATGAGAGACGTGAAAGGAAGTTATAAGAAAAATGGTTGAAGCTGAAGTTGAGAGAGCAATGTTTGAAACGTAATTAGCTAGAACATGAAAAATGGGGAAAATTGTCTGCGAAAGTTGAAGTTGAGAATGCCATTATTAATAGAAACAAAATTCCATAATTAATTTCAACTTGGCCTCTACAGCTGAGGCAGTCAAACAGAGAAAGTGGACAAACTTTCTGCCACTCTAGGACAAATCGCTAAACAAAATTCTCTTTCTTTATCAAAGTTGATCTTCAAAGTGCTCGAGAGTCATCTAACACAAAATTTAATGAAGTTAAAGAGAGTCACTACAAGAAAAATAGAGTTTAGCGACGAAATTCACAAGCGAAATTTATACGTATTAGTTGGTAGTTTTATTTAATGACGAAATTTATTCACGAAAAAAGGCGTCAGAGATATGGCCGTTACTAAATTTAACGACGGAAATTTTTCGTTGGTAAATTTACCGACATAATTACCGACGGTAAAAATTTCAATCGGTAAATTTACTGACGTTTATTTTGTTTAGTCAGTAAATTCTTCTGTCAGAAAATTACCAACGGAATTTGTAATTCCGTCAGTAATTAGCGACATAATTTTTTTTCTGTCGGTAAAATCCAATATATTTACCAATGGAATTTTTTTTCCATCAGTAAATTTGCTGAAAACTATTTTTTAAAATTTACATGCAAAGTGTTTAGTTTATCTAGAAGCCACTATGGAGAGAACTTCATTATTTCAATTAAAAGAATTAAAATATTAAAATTCATACTAAAACAAAACTGAAAATAAAGAACTGAAATCATTTTTTCAAATAACAAATATTTCATCAAACACTTTACATGCATCAGAAATTTATCTTAATATCACAACTAAAATCACGTCTTGTCCCTTCTATCACTAACATTTATACCTTAAAGTTGTTTTCCAATAATAAAATGCACAAATAAACGAAAGTAATAAATACTCAAATTAACTTTCATCTAATATATGAAAAAACACATGACAGTAGTTGCAAAAACACCTCTACCGAAGGACACGATGACAATAGCCGGAAAAGACAACATCATCGAGCAGAAAAGGAATCCACAACAGAGAAATGAGCTATAAGAAAACCGAAGAGAAGATGAAGGAAGAAGGAAGAAGAAGAAAGGAAAAAGAAGATAGAAGTGGGCAGTGATGGAGCTAGCTGGGCCCCAATGGTGCACTGGGCCCCCCAAAATTTATAAAAATTAAATATTTTAATTTTAATTAATTAATATATATATATACAAGGATGGAATTATTTAGAGTTTAGTGGTATATTGGGCTCCCCAAAATTTAAAACTTAAATATTTGGGCCCTCCTATTTTAAATTCCTGGCTTCGTCACTGGAAGTGGGAGAGAGATGTCGGGTGAGTTTATATTTAAAAAGAATTTACCGACGGAAATTTCCGTAGGTAAATTCAAAAAAATTTTATACTGCCAATAATTACCGCCTTTTTACCGACGGAAAGAAAATTTTCGTCGCTAAATTCATTTACCAATGGAATTTACCTACGGAACTCAAAATTTTTTATTCCACCAAAAATTTCCTCCATTTTTAGCTACGAAACATATACCGTCTCTAAATTCCATCGCTAATTTTGCCGCGACAAATTCCCTCCAAATTTAGCGACGAGTATTAGTGATAGGATTGAATTATCTTATATTTTCTTATACATTTACTTGTGATTTCAATCCTATTTTTAAGATAAATGCTCAATTTGTGTTCAATTTGTGTTGACTATGAGATTGGATTTATTGATATATTCTTTTAAAGCCAAAAAGATAAGATTTCCTAAAGCAAATTAGAGCACAATTTTCTCCATAAGCAAAAGGTAAAAATAATAATAATGGAAAATTGGTTGTTGCGTGAAAGCGAAGAACGACTGCTATGCTGCGTCACGCCTTGACGTTCTTTCTCATATTGCGTAACGCAGTGGCGATGTAACGTTGCTACATGACGTTGTGCAGCAAAGGAGCATAGGAGGTTTTTTTTGTTAACCAACACAAGTTATTATTGGTCTTAGCAGCTACAGGAACGGACAGAGGTGTGGCGACACAACGTGGGAAGCAATCAACGCAGAGTCCGGCGAGAGCAACGAAAGCGAATAGTCTTGGCGAGAACACCTAAGGAGCGAGAAACGATCACGGGAACAAGGAGGCAGTGTCGACGTGGAGAAGGAAAAATTGCAGAGGAAGAAACGAAGAACAAGAGCCAACCTCCTCCATTATTTTATTTGTTTCAACGTGAGTATTGGAGGTAAAGGAAGGTAACTTGGACTGCTATTTTATATTGCAAGTATGACCCATTTTTGGAGCATAAAAATGAAGATGATAGGCTAGTTTTCCAACACCGGTTCAATGGGGATATCGACGCCAAGTCACGGTCAAGCTATTTTTGTTATTTTAAAGTTGTGATTTATTTTCGGATTGTTGTGTTGTTGGTATTGTTTCGAATGGTTTTGGGATTAATGATCTTAATATAATATTTTGATCGTTTTATTTCGAACCTATTGCTAAAATATTAATTGTAATCCGTAATCGTTACTTTTAATATTTGTGAGTAGCATTTAACGATCGTTAATCGTTAAAACGGCATGACTTAGGTTAGATAACTTGAGCTTGTGAGGTTCTGCCTATATTGATTGTTTTCTTTTCATAATCATTGCCAAATTGAATCTAGAGATCGTATCCTAAGTTATTCGGTAGTTAGATTTAATCAATGATCGTATCTTGATTAAATACAACTAAGGAAAACCGAGATTTGTAGAAGCGTTCTATTAGTCTCAAATCAATAGTCCGAAAAGAATTGTAAAGACTTTAAAATGAATAAATATGCTTGATTGTGTTTAGGCCGAGATTGACCCTAGAACCGGACCTCACTTATACTCGTCACTTTTCTCATTTTTGATTGTTCGTTTTAATTTGTTTTCGATAGTTTAATTTTTCCTTTAAATTTCTAAATTGTTCGAAAACCAAAAGCCCCCCATATACTTTTCTTGCATCAATTATTTTCAGTACGAAAATTAACCGAGCATTCCCTATAGATTTGATCCCGACTTACCACAACTACAAATTTTAGTGTGCAGAGTCAGGTAAATTTTGCAGTGTACTCGACATGCGCCGTCAAATTTTGGCGCCGTTGCTGGGGAGTGTGATAGTTTAATTTTTGCATTTGATTTTAGTTGGTGTTTGTGAATATATTTGTTTATACTCATACTTTTTGTTACTTGTTAATTTTTAATTGTCCATTAGTTTTGGTGCATGGTAGTGACCAGATCTCATCGTAGAGAAATTGAGCAACTTGATCCGGAGATCGAGAGAACATTACGAAGATTACGTAGAGAAGCAGGGTCAACTTTGGTGAACGAATTGGAAGCAGAATTTGAAGAAACAATGGCAAATCTGAGAACTCTGAGGGAGTTGGCTGCACTCGATTTAACTCATAGACCATTATGCATAACATTTCCAAATTTTGCTGAACATGTTACCTTTGAGTTAAAGTCTGGATTAATTCATTTATTGCCTAACTTTCATGGCCTTGCAGGTGAGGATGCACATAAGCATCTTAAGGAACTTGATGTGGTGTGTTTGAGCATGAAGCCTCATGGAGTGACAGACGAGCAAATCATGTTGAGGGCTTTCCCATTCTCGCTCAAAGATGCAGCAAAAGATTGGCTATTTGATTTACCTGCAGGAAGTGTGAACACTTGGTTGGAGATGAAGAGGTTGTTTTTGGAAAAATATTTTCCGGCCTCAAAGACAGCAAATATTCAAAAGGAGATATGTGGTATCAAGCAACACAATGGGGAGTCTCTTTACGAATACTGGGAGCGATTTAAGAAGCTGTGTGCCAGTTGCCCACATCACAACATACCGGAGCAACTTCTCATCCAATATTTTTATGAAGGATTGTTGCCAATGAAGAGGAGTTTGGTTGATGCGGCGAGTGGTGGGGAACTTTGCGAGAAGACCCCCATTGAAGCCAGGATACTACTTGAGCGGATGGCCGCTAACACTCAGCAATTCAACACTCGTAATGATGTTCGACGAGTAAATGAGGTAAGCACTTCATCTATTGAACATCGTTTAGATGAACTAACATCTTTTGTGAGACATATTGCAGTTGGACAGGCATAGGTGAAAGCGTGCGGGATATGTTCAAACACAAGACATCCAACTGACGAGTGCCCAGCTTTGCAAGAAGGGAGTATGGAGCACGTGAATGCTGCAGGAGGGAACTTCCCGAACCAATACAACCCATACTCGCAGACGTATAACCCAGGTTGGAGGGATCATCCCAATTTGAGTTATGGAGGGAATCGACAACAAAATTACTTCCAGAATCGACCGCAAGGGCCTCCAGGATTTCAACCAAGGCAACAAGGAGCTTCTTCTTCAAGTTCAGGTGCATCTTTAGAAGAACTTGTTAACAAACTTATTGCTAATAATTCACAATGTCAACAGGACATGAAAGCAAACCAACAGAGCATGGAATACCAAATAAGTCAATTGGCAGTAAGGATAAATCGCCTAGAATCGCAAGGAGGAGGAAAATTGACATCACAACCTGAGGTGAACCCGAAGAATGTCAGCGCCATAACCCTGAGGGGCGGAAAAGAGATTGAAGGCCCCAAAAGAACCCCAGCAAAGATTGCTACCGAGGAAGAGATTGAGAGGGAATTGGAAGAGGAAGAAAATTCATCATCAAGTACGAAGGTAAATGTCGAAAGTCCCAATATTATTAGAACTAACCCTCCACCTTTTCCGAGAAGATTAACGAGATCAAACAAGGAGGACAAGGATAAAGAGATATTGGAGACTTTCCGAAAGGTAGAAGTCAACATACTTTTGCTCGAAGCAATCAAGCAAGTGCCAAGGTATGCCAAATTCCTCAAGGAACTATGTACACATAAGAGGAAATTAAGGGGTGATGAGAAAGTGATGATGGGTGAGAATGTGTCGGCAGTATTCAGAAAGAAGATGCCTCCAAAATGCCGAGATCCAGGTATGTTCACTATCCCATGCAAAATTGGCAATACTGTGATCAGTAGAGCAATGTTAGATTTGGGTGCTTCTATTAATGTGATGCCTCATTCGATTTATGCTTCTTTAAATTTGAGCCCTTTGAAAAGAACGAATGTAGTCATCCAATTGGCTGATCGCACTAATGCTAATCCTGATGGAGTGGTTGAGAATGTTTTGGTGCAGGTGAATGAGTTAGTGTTCCCTGTAGATTTTTATGTTGTGGATATGAATGATGGCACCTCATGCAATCCGATACCTATCTTGTTAGGGCGACCATTCCTTAATACAGCTCAAACTAAGATAGATGTTCGTAAAGGCACCCTCACAATGGAATTTGATGGGGAAGTAATTCATTTCAATATTTTTGATGCCATGAAACATCCTCCTGATGATCATTGTGTTTTTTCTGTTGATGTGATCGATCCTTTGGTGCATGAAATGTTTAAATTAAATTACAGGGATCATCTGACAATAGCTTTAACCGAGGATATGGAAGTAGAAGCCAACACTGATGTTGAGATGGGAGAGGAGCTTGTGGAAATGACAGCTGCCTTGGACTCATTAGAGAGCTTTTCAAAAAGGTATGATGTGGCTTCTATTCAACTACCTGAAGCTTACCAGAAATTGTTACCTTCTGATGTGCAGGCCTCAGAATTAGAATTGAAGCCACTCCCTACACATCTGAAGTATGCCTATTTGGGAGATAAACAGACTCTCCCAGTTATCATTTCGGCAGAATTGACTTCAATTCAAGAGGAGAGGCTGATTCGAATGCTGAGGGAGCATAAGAAGGCCATCAGGTGGAACATTGCAGATATCCAGGGGATAAGCCCTTCCATATGCATGCATCGCATTTTGATGGAGGATGATGCAAAATCTACAAGACAAGCTCAACGTAGGCTGAATCCTCCAATGATGGAAGTTGTGAAGAAGGAGGTCTGAAGCTTCTCGATCTTTGGGGTAATCTACCCGATATCGGCGATGAAGTGGGTAAGTCCTGTTCAGGTGGTTCCAAAGAAATCTGGAATCACCGTTGTGCAAAACGAGGAAGGTGAGTTGATTCCCACCCGAGTGCAAACCGGGTGGCGAGTATGTATTGATTATCGAAAGTTAAATGCTGCTACTCGTAAAGATCACTTCCCCCTTCCTTTCATTGATCAAATGCTTGAGAGATTGGCTGGTTATGACTTTTATTGCTTTTTAGATGGCTTTTCAGGTTATCTTCAGATTCCGATCGCACCGGAAGATCAGGAGAAGACCACGCTCACATGCCCATTTGGTACGTTTGCCTACAGAAGGATGTCATTCGGGCTGTGTAACGCACTTGCCACGTTCCAAAGGTATATGGTAAGCATTTTTTCTGAATATGTTGAGAAGATTATTGAGGTATTCATGGACGATTTTAGTGTGTATGGATCTTCTTTTGATGAATGCCTTGAGAATCTTGCTATTATCTTGGAACGATGTATAGAAACTAACCTTGTGTTGAACTGAGAAAAATGTCACTTTATGGTGGATCAAGGTATAGTTTTAGGTCATGTGATTTCTGCTAAGGGTATTGAAGTTGACAAGTCTAAAGTTGATATCATTTCTTCTTTACCTTACCCCTCTACTGTGAGGGAAGTGCGTTCTTTTTTGGGGCATGCAGGTTTTTATCGGAGGTTCATTAAAGACTTTTCAAAGATAGCCTCACCATTATGCAAGCTTCTTCAACAAGATGTTCCCTTCGAGTTCGACGAGAGGTGTCAAGACGCATTCAAAAAACTTAAGGAGCTTCTAACGTCCCCACCGGTGATTAGACCACCAGATTGGAACCTCCCATTCGAGATCATGTGTGATGCGAGCGATTATGCGATGGGGGCGGTTCTAGGGCAAAGAGTGGGAAGAGCTTTGCATGCCATTTATTATGCTTCAAAAACTTTGAATCCAACTCAATTGCATTATTCCACTACTGAAAAAGAATTGTTATCTGTGGTTTTTTCTTTAGAAAAATTTCGATCGTATTTGCTTGGTGCTGAAGTGGTTGTTTATTCTGACCATGCAGCTTTACGATACTTGCTTACAAAGAAAGAAGCAAAACCGAGGCTGATTAGATGGATTCTCCTCCTACAGGAATTCGACTTGAAGATTAGAGATAAGAAGGGGGCAGAAAATGTGGTGGCGGATCATCTCAGTCGATTGATAAGGGAAGAAGATGATGTCCCTCTACGAGAAAGTTTTCCAGATGAGCAATTATTTTCTACCGATGCGACACCACCATGGTATGCAGACATTGTCAATTTTTTAGTGACTAATGAATTACCAGTTGGTTTGTCTAAGGCTCAGAGGGATAAGCTACGAAGTGAAGCGAAGTACTATGTTTGGGATGACCCCTATCTTTGGAGGCATTGTGCAGATCAAGTTATCAGAAGGTGTGTACCAAAAAATGAATCGTCGTCAATTTTAGCCTTCGCCATTAAATGCGCATGCGGAGGACATTTTGGAGTAAAACGGACAGCTCAAAAAGTTCTAGAGAGCGGCTTCTACTGGCCAACATTGTTCAAAGATGCATATATCTTATGCAAATCTTGTGATAGATGCCAACGGTCAGGTAACCTGTCCCGTAAGGATCAAATGCCACAAACTGCTTTGCTTTTCTGTGAAATTTTTGACGTTTGGGGCATTGATTTTATGGGACCTTTCCCTCCATCTTTTGGCTTTACTTATATATTGCTTGCGGTTGATTATGTTTCTAAATGGGTGGAAGCAAAAGCCATTAGGACTAACGATGCCAAGATTGTTGCAGATTTTGTTAAGGCTAACATTCTTTTCAGGTTCGGGATACCAAAGGCCATTGTTAGCGATAGAGGAACCCACTTCTGCAACAGGGTGATGGAAGCAATGTTCAAAAAATATCACATCACGCATAAGGTTTCTACTGCTTACCATCCCCAAACCAACGGGCAAGCTGAAGTCTCCAATCGGGAAATCAAGTCAATTCTGGAGAAAACTGTGCAACCCAATAGGAAGGATTGGAGCATAAGACTGGAATATGCATTGTGGGCCTACCGGACAGCTTACAAAACCCCAATGGGCATGTCTCCGTACAGGCTAGTGTTTGGGAAGCCATGTCATCTTCCAGTGGAATTACAACACAAGGCATTTTGGGCCATCAAAAGATGCAACATGCACTTGGATGATGCGGGAGTGCATACGAAGCTGCAGCTGCAAGAGTTGGAAGAAATGAGGAACGAGTCCTATCAAAATGCAGTGATATATAAGGATAGGACGAAAGTTTTTCATGATAAGATGATTTCGAGAAAGAGTTTCTCTTTGGGCCAGAAAGTGTTACTATATCATTCCAAACTCAAGCTCTTTCCTGGTAAGTTGCGTTCCCGTTGGGTTGGTCCATTTTTTATCACTCATGTATTTCCTTTTGGTGCAGTGGAGATACGGAGCCTTAAAAATGACAAGACATTCTGAGTGAATGGTCATCGCTTAAAGTCGTACTATGAGGGCTTCGAAACGGAGGATTTGGAGGTGTTGATGCTAAAGGATGTGATGAGTGTCACTTAAAGTACGCAATTGGAGGTCGAGCCAACGACATTAAACAAAGGCGCTGCTTGGGAGGCAACCCAAGGGGAGTTAATCTCTATCTTTTACATTTTTGCTTTTGTTATTTTTGTTAACTACTCCATTTTTGGCATTTAATTTTACATTGAGGACAATGCAAATTTTAGGTGTGGGGGTGGGGTACATTAGTTTTTGTTGCATTTTTGTTGCATTTTTTTAGCTTAATCGTAGCTTACGTGACTCCTTAAGCTGTTTTCAAAATCAAATGAACAAAATTCAAAATTTTTCTTGTTTTCTATTGCTTTTAAGATTATTTAGTCATAATTAGAGTGTGAATTGATTAGTAAAATTCATAGCAACTCTAACATGTACTTTTGCTCTTGTGATTTATTAATGTGCATTATCTTTAGAAGAGTAGTGACTAATGGTAGACAAAGCCGGTGAGATTTTAAGCCTTAATTGGTTGACACATCTATATCAGTCTCATTGTCTTTTGATAATGTGTGACCTTCATGACCTGTATGTCTTGATTTTGCATTGAATTTCTATTCGAGACCACATTTTATCACATGCATTGACATGAATATGATTAGGCATTCTTTGTTTTTCATAAGCTACATTGGCCAAATGACCTACCCTATTGACATGATTTTTTCCTTGATAAACCGCTTTGATCTTTAACATTTCTTTTTGTATAAACCACATTTTATGCTTTTAAACTTGACCAAATGTCCTACCCAATTCATAAAGCTAGTAGAACATTTGTGATTGTTGAGTTTGTGGATGTACAAAATGCTAAGTGTGGGGGTGTGCATATGTGAGGGTCAGTTATAATTTTGGGAAGTTATTTTGTGTCTTATTATTGAAATTCCCATGTTGATGTAGTTTATTTCAATTTTATAAGAAAGAAAAAAAGAAAAGAAAAGAAAATGAAAATGAAAAAAAGAAGAAGAAGTTGTTTACAATAATTTTATCAAGGAAGAATTGCATATGTGTTTAAAAGTTATTTATGATTCATGCATCTTCCTAGAGTTGTGATGATTGAGTTATTTGAGTATGTTGAGAATGAGGTTGAGGTTGCCTTAGAAGGTTCACTCTTGGGATTCCATTGGTATAAATTGTATGAGTGATTCCTTCGGATGTAACATATGCTTTGTGTGGTTTGTGTGCGAGAGTTGAATGGGGTTGTGAAATAGAAATATTACATTTGTCATAGCTGACGGTACCCAGTTTTTGATTGAGTGTTACTTTTGTTTCACTAGCTTTGATGGCTCTTAAGCTACTTAACCCAAATATATCTCACCTCACCTTTGCCCACATTACAACCTTGAAAAGTCCTTTGATTCATGATTTTGCATGTGAATTTTAGTGGTGGAGAAATGAAATGATATGCAAAGTTGTGGGTTGTCATGATTATGAATGGTGTTGAGTGTACCCTTAGATATATTTTGATTAAACACATTTTCCAAGTCTACCATTAGATTGCTCAGTTTTTGAAGATATTGAATGTTAATAAATCATGAGTAAAAGCTTTGAATGTTGAGTTTTTGCTTTGGGCATGAAAGTCATTACCTTTACTTACGACTATCTATTCTTGAGAAATGTGGAGAATGAGTTAAATATTTGATTTGTGGTTTTGATTTTGAAGATTTGCCCGAGGACGGTCAAAGACCAAGTGTGGGGGTATTTGATAGGATTGAATTATCTTATATTTTCTTATATATTTACTTGTGATTTCAATCCTATTTTTAAGATAAAATGCTCAATTTGTGTTCAATTTGTGTTGACTATGAGATTGGATTTATTGATATATTCTTTTAAAGCCAAAAAGATAAGATTTCCTAAAGCAAATTAGAGCACAATTTTCTCCATAAGCAAAAGGTAAAAAAAAAATGGAAAATTGGTTGCTGCGTGAAACAGCAACGCTGCGTTTAGGCAGCGTTGCGCAAAGAAGCATAGGAGGTTTTTTTTTGTTAACCAACACAAGTTATTCTTGGTCTTAGCAGCTACAGGAACGGACAGAGGTGTGGCGGCATAACGTGGGAAGCAATCAACACAGAGTCCAGTGAGAGCAATGGGCAGAATAGTGCGGCGCAGACACACTAAGGAGCAGAGAATAGTCACGGGAACAAGGAGGCAGTGTCGACGTGGAGAAGGAAAAATTGCAGAGGAAGAAACGAAGAACAAGAGCCAACCTCCTCCATTATTTTACTTGTTTCAACGTGAGTATTGGAGGTAAAGGAAGGTAACTTGGACTGCTATTTTATATTGCAAGTATGACCCATTTTTGGAGCATAAAAATGAAGATGATAGGCTAGTTTTCCG
Organism: Erythroxylum novogranatense; assembly: GCA_029891385.1. Lineage (NCBI taxonomy): Eukaryota > Viridiplantae > Streptophyta > Magnoliopsida > Malpighiales > Erythroxylaceae > Erythroxylum > Erythroxylum novogranatense. The sequence continues at coordinate 18,892,682 of CM057228.1, forward strand.
ACACCGGTTCAATGGGGATATCGAAGTCAAGTCACGGTCAAGCTATTTTTGTTATTTTAAAGTTGTGATTTATTTTCGGATTGTTATGTTGTTGGTATTGTTTCGAATGGTTTTGGGATTAATGATCTTAATATAATATTTTGATCGTTTTATTTCGAACCTATTGCTAAAATATTAATTGTAATCCGTAATCGTTACTTTTAATATTTGTGAGTAGCATTTAACGATCGTTAATCGTTAAGAACAACATGACTTAGGTTAGATAACCCGAGCTTGTGAAGTTACTGCCTCTAGTGATTGTTTTTCTTTTCATAATGCGACTGCCAAATTGAATCTAGAGATTGTATCCTAGGTTATTCGGTAGTTAGATTTAATCAATGATTGTATCTTGATTAAATACAACCTAAGGGAAAACCGAGATTTGTAGAGCGTTCTATTAGTCTCAAATCAATAGTTCGAAAAGAATTGTAAAGACTTTAAAATGAATAAATATGCTTGATTGTGCTTAGGCCGAGATTGACCCTAGAATCGGACCTCACTTATACTCGTCACTTTTCTCATTTTTGATTGTTCGTTTTAATTTGTTTTCGATAGTTTAATTTTTCCTTTAATTTTCTAAATTGTTCGAAAACCAAAAGCCCCCCATATACTTTTCTTGCATCAATTATTTTCAGTACAAAAATTAACCGAGCATTTCCTGTGGATTTGATCCCGACTTACCACAACTACAAATTTTAGTGTGCAGAGTCAGGTAAATTTTGCAGTGCACTCGACACGCGCTGTCAATTAGTATCGTCACTAAATTACTCAATTGTAGCGACGGAAATATGCTTTCCATCGCTAATTTCCAACGGTATATTTTTCGTCGAAAATTTATTACCGACGGAAATATTGTTCCGTCGCTAATGTCTGTTGCAAATTTTTTCGAGACAAATTCCCTCCAAATTTAGCGACGAATATTAGTACCGTCGCTAAATCACTCAATTTTAGCGACGGAAACATATTTCCGTCGCTAATTGCCGAAGAAAAATTTTCCGTTGCTACGTTTCCGTCGCTAATCTACATTTTTCTTGTAGTGAGCAATCGCCTCCTGGTTACTTTTTTCCAGCGGATGAAAGATATGTTCCTCTTCATAAAAGAGAGAGGACATTCTTGTTGCACTTGTGTTGTCATGACTTGGTATCGCATCGAGCACACAGCAACCACTGCATACCTGCGCTAAGGATACTAATGGTATCCGAGTCCGTGCCCCGCGAGGGTGGCGTATTACATCAGTCGATTAAAACTCAGCATAACATTTTCTCCTCTCTTTTTTTTTTTGAACCATCCGTTAACGCAGCATAAACAGTAAGAAACCTGAGCCCATGTTCACAATTAATCATTTTCATTTATTACAGTCATCCAATATTAATTTACAATCAGTCAATGTGTAAAACAGTACAACCACAATGGGCTCGTTATAAATACAAAGCATTATTGCACAATGATTGCGAAATACAATTCGATAAGACACTAATGCAGACACGGACTAATCTTGACCTCTATCCTTCACTTGCCTACAGTAGACATACTCCCGTGTCAACCGGGGTATTCTTCAGGACCTGAAAAATAGATGCAAATTTTGGATGAGTTTTGCGAACTCAGTGAGAAACCATCATCGATGGTTCTCCCAATTCATGCATCACATAACAAGTTACATGAATAATATAGTTACAGTATCATGTACAGTAATAACCCAGTCATAGTACTTATATCCTCATAGTCACAGTAATGCTACAGTCATATATAACCAAAACCATTTCAGGTTTTCAGTCCAGTATGTATGCAATGCACATGCAACTCCTTTCCATTTCTTTTTCAGTGTTGTGACCGAGCGCATAACAGTAAACAGTAGACGCTTAGCGTCTGGGAGGTAGAACTCCCTTCGAGCTCGGAGCTCTTTTTCAGTATCAGTCAGTAGACGCTTGGCGTCTAGGGAGTAGGAGAGCCCTCTGGATATGCACTAACTCCCATCGAGCTCGAGGCTCGGTTCAGTAACAGTGAGTAACAGTGGCGTCTCTGGTCACAACTATTGTTATTATCAGTTTAAGCATTGATGTATGCAATGTATATGCCCAATTTAACAGTCAGTATAAAACAGTCATATCCCAGTAGAATACAGTACAATGTAGCAAACCATGCACAATGTCATCCAGAACACTTAATGTAATGAATCACAATATCACAGTATATCACAAGGAAGCAGTAAGCAATGACAGTACAAGCCATTTATGTATCGCACTTTCACACAGTAGTAACAATCCAGTTCACAGAATTACAACCAGATACACTTCTATGTCAATTCTTCCAATCCATCGGACCCTCCGTCCGGAATTCAGTCATAACAAACACAGTTCTAATCCCACCGTTAATCCCCACAGTAGACATATAATAATTGAGTAAACCATCTAGGTTACTCACCTGTATTTTCGAGCCAAAATCTGGCAGTTTCAGTGACGTCGGTGGACCGACGCTCCAAGTGTGACTCTATAACACTGACAGTATACAACATTATCAATTGTTAAATCAGAACTATTTCAGAATGCACATGTAACACTTAGAAGGTGCACAATGCATGATCATGATATTCCCGGCCCTAACCTCATCTTTTTCTACAGAAAATCCGTTTCAAAATAAGAAATCCAATGGCGGCGGTACTTCAATTCGGACCTCTATAGGTCCCATAAAATAAAACAGTGACCAGAAAATAATAACCCGGACCCACGTCAATTTTCCGTCCAATAATTCCCAATGTCTCAGAAAATGAAATTCAATACGTCATGAATCCGATGCCTCGAGAATCAGGTCAATCGGGCGCCGAACGGACAAGTTATAAGCAAAAGAATGGAAAAAGGTCAGTACAAGTCGACTTACATTACTCCCATAACAGATCTGGAAAACTTTCTCCAACATGCCGACTTACACATGGCATAACTCCCAACTCCGGACTCCAAATTGGACAAACTTGGTATCTATTTCATAGAGAAAAGGGAGCTCTAAAAGTTGTATGAAGGACACAAAAGCCAATTTCACTTCTAAGGGTGTGAAAAATCTAGTCAAAGTTTCTGTCCAGTCAATGAGTTCCTAACCAGTGCAGTATCTTGTAAATTTAATAACTTCCCATTTCCTTAGTCAAAAATTACACAATAAATGTTCTCAGTAAGATCACGATGTGATCTACAACTTTCATGAACAGTCTAAATTCAAATTCAATGGCTAACTAGGTCAAACAATTCAGTAAAGGCTGCTGCCCCTGAAAGTACTAAAATTGGACAGTGATTTTTCAAACAGTATAACTCCTTGTACAAATGTCGAAAAATTGCATACTTTATACCCATGAAAAGATAAAACTCAGTAATACACTTCTCATGAAGGGCTCAGAATCAAATTCCATCATTAACCAATTTAAAACAGTCTTGCAAATTACTGCCCTGATCAGCAGCCCATGACCTAACTTCAGTCCAATCTTTGAAAAAGTATAAGTCCCAATTCTGGTATCATAAAATAGCATGCTATATAGCATTTTCAAGATAATTGTTTCCTCTACAACTCTTCAGAAGATTACTTAAGCCAATTCAATTCACAGAAATGACTAAAATTTCCTCTAATCGGAATGGTCACAATACCTACACTGATTGCTAGGTTTCACCAATTGCTCACAATCAGTCAATATTCCACAGTGCATAACTCCCAATATACAGATCGAAAAATAGCAAAATCAGTGGTAATGGAAAGCTAACTTAATATGATTCAACTTTCATGAAGACCATTTTCCCAAATTCCATATCAATTAATTTAGAAAAATCAGTAAAACTCTAGGTTCTATGTCTCGGTTACTGTTCACATAAGTCCCAGCAGCAACTTTCCAAGCCAAATTTCAACCTCTTAGAGTTACAATTAGACAATACCTATTTCACACAAAAATATATCCAACAAGCCAAAGTTTCATTGGACACAAACCGCAACTCATTTTCATAACCACACAATGAGTTATGCTCAAAACAGTACAGTAGGTCAAAAACAAATTTTCCAGCTTTACTTCTCCATTCACTTCCTATCATGCCAAGTCCAATTTTACTTCACTAAGCATACCAAATGGACAAGAAATCAGTCCCTAGGTCATACATACATTCACTAGGAAATACTACCTCAACTTGGCAGCACCATACATAATCATTTTCATGTAAGAAAAATCATCAAGAATAATCCAAAATCAAGTTAAACCAAGTTACAACACACCCTTCATGCTAACTTCCTCAAATCATATTCAAACATAACCCAACAATTCAAACTATCATTTTCATAACATTTAACCATCATAACTCATGATTAGTAAACAATAACCCCCTTTGGATGCATCTAATAACCATGATTCATTCAATGCACAATTCAAAACATAATTAATTAAAGCTTCATGAATTCTTACCTATTTCAAGCTTCCAACAATTAGTCCTTCACTTTTCCAATTTATTGCACTAACTCCTCTAATCTACCACACCATGCATGACCATCATCAAGATAAGAAACTTCAACTTATAAGCAAGGGAAGAAGAAGAACAAGTAGGAAAAGAAAAGGAAAGAAAAGCGATGGAGAGGTTTCAAAGGAGGGAGGTGTTGGATGAGTTAAGAAACAAAGACCTAATCCACCTTTTATCTCATTCTTTCACTTCTTTAAGCCATAACCGAGAGAGAGCATAGGCAATACCAAGAAATATGATAAGTAGGCATTAAATGAAGGAGATGTTGGCAAGATATGGTTGGTCCAAGTTTTCAAAGAAAAGTCAAAGGTATAAACCAATAAGCTTTCATCAATTTTTTTATACCTTATCTCACATTTTTGGTTACAATAGAAAGGAAGCAATGTTTCCTTAGGCAAAACCGTGGAATGAAGAAATGAAGTGGAGAGGTGGCCTTATATGGTTGGTCAACAATGGTAAGGAAAAGTCAAAGTATCATACTTTAATCCGGATCAAACATTTACCCCAATCAACTCCAATGACCCTAATTGCACTCCCACTATAATATACCCAATAATACAGTGCCATTGGGTAGCAATTTTTGCTACCGAAAATCAACCGGTTCGCCAATTGGTGATTTTTTCGGTCCGGGAATTTTCTCCGAAAAAATCCAGAAAAATTTCTAAAAATCCCTTAAAATAGAAAACAATTTATGGCGCACTCAGAATAATTTTTTCCAAACCCATTAACCACGTTAATCCCAATAAAATTGTCTGAGGCACGCAAACCAAGAATATCATGTATGCATGTACAGTAATTTCATGTGCACAAATGTGACTGTGGACCAATCCTATTATGCATGAACAGTCCTATGCACTCCAAATCTATTCCATCCTATGTCAATTTTACTATTTTACCCTTCCAATTGAGGGTGAGATGTTACAATTCCCTCCTCCTAATAACAACTTCGTCCTCGAAATTCTCCATCAACAATTCAGTATGACCGTAATCATATGTTCCTATATGTCCCATACACTTTTTCACCCAATAATTCATTTTTCGAAAGGTCACAGTAACCATATTCAGTCAGGGACGATTCACATTCCTTTGGTACCAATACAATGACATTTAGCTCCATTTTACTATAACCAGTGATACTTTACTTAATGCAGTCATGCTTTATATCCCATTGACTCTCTGTTCAAATTCAATTCTCCTTAGACAATTCATTATTCTAGAATGTTACTCTATCCCGGATATGCATTTTACTCTGTTTCACTTATCCGATCCTGATCCACTTTAGCTAACCCATGCTGTTTTCCTATGTCACTTTCCTTTGTTTCACTCAACACAGTCTCAAATCCATTATGGTCTTTGACTCTCGTTAGGCATTGTGCAGTGTAGCAGTATATCCCTACAGTAAATCAGAACTCTATCATACGATCATAATAAAGTATTTTTCCTGTTGAACGTTCACACCTATAAGCACTTAAATCAATAATCACTTCATTCTATACCCGTAGTAACTCAATTTCACTCTTCGCATATTTCTCGTAAAATTTCTAGCTTCGATTGCTCAATTTCTTTGCTCATCCGTTTCTTTGTTCAATCCCGACACACGCTTATTCTTTGAATTATTCAATACCATTCTCCCGATTACCCTTGAATCTTCAGATTCAAGATGGGAATCACCAGTTTGATTCCTGAACTATTGACCTTTCTTACCCCTATTCAGTACCACTAAATCTCTAACCTCAATTCTTCACAATTACCCTTAATCAACTTGACATTCTTTGAAAAATCCCAATATCTGTAATTGATTTGTTCATTGCAGCCTTATCTGTTCACTATTTGAGTTTAGTAGTCAGAATTTTCTGTTCATTTCAACATTGTCGGTATTTATGCCTGTCTCTTTCCTCAAATTAACACAGTGCATCCTTATAGGAATCTACAGTCTCCAAGGCTTTCAATCGAGATCATGACACCAATACCATTTATCAACGTCAATTCAATTTATGTTTCAATTCAACACACATTGTCCACTCTCCAAAGGTAGACTTATCAGCAGTATCAAATTCCTCAATTATTCATGTAGTTCTTTTTACTTTTCACTGTTTAACAATTTCAAACACATTCTGTCGATAATCATAGTCACGACCATTTGCTTACTTCACATCATTCCCTATTAGGGTCTTATTAACTTTTCCATACATCACGTCATTATCAGTTTTCCTTTCGGACTTCTTGTCTCCATTCATTTTCTCTTTTCAATTGTTTTCCTATCAGTCACATCGACATGTGCCAATACCTAGTCATCCGTACTTGGACCTCCATAATTTCCATTTCATTTTAGTATTTCACTTCGCAGTTCGGGACTCTTTTATTCTTAGTTTCAAATCTAGATTTCCCCAACAGTTTTGCATCACTTATGGAGATCTATTCACTTCACATTGCCATAGGATCACCTCAAATTAAAAAAATTCCACTTAACTATTTCACTTTTGATTTCGTCCATACTTCTTTCCGTTTGTCAATTAGTCTTGCTACCATCTTTATACTATTCACGAAAGTCTAATCAGCCAATTAGTGTCCCAAATTGTTTTTTTTCAATCATTCTTAACTATACGTACTATCTCAATCAGAACAATTTTATGCCATAATTTGAAAGATCAGAACATTCCTTGCACTAAGGTTCCTTGTGACAGTCACATAAACACTTTCTTTAACACTTATTCAGTAATCTACACATCACCAGAACTCATTTCATCTTATCAGGAAACCAAATAGTAACCTATACAATTCAGACTTCCACAAAACTCCTTTCTGTTTATACTGATCCTCAATTAGAGGACTAATGCCATAATCATTCTTCATTTCCTCTCATACAAGTACACTCAGTCCTCCTATGTCTTCCTTTAACCCTATATGAACTTTACATTTATAGCCATTCTAATCATTCACTGATCATCTCCTCTGTGATTTTCATGTATCTTGCACATACGTTTCATTAATCATGATCAACTTTACTGTCCAATAGATACTCCCAATGGTAAATCGACTTAAATGTGACAACTCTTTTCATATATCACTATCCTTTTTTTTTTCATTCTCATATCATTTATGTGTCAGCTTGACCTCTTTAAGGTCATAACCATTTGACTTATACAATATCATCTTCTTATTGTTACGTATCTCTTTATTATCCTCAAACAATCTATGATAGGGTATTCATAGTCCCCAAAACACGACAAAATCATTGTTACAACTCCACTGTATCTTTATCTATTTACCCATTCATTTACCATTTCTGTGTATCCATATACATCTTTTCAACCAAATCCAGAATTTCCCGATACACAATTAGTAGAAATCATCAGTCAGTCTTTTTCCCTTACGATTTTATCATACTAATTTCCAAACTCTTAGCACAATAGTCACATAACCATTTCAGTCTCAAGCTTATGCGGTCCAAATCATAACCATTTCATGAATTCATTTCAGTTTATCTGTGCACTTTTATCTCACCCTTTCTACTTTTTCTCACTCTACTAGGCACTAGGCACTAGGCACCTTGCTCTTTCAGTTCTTTCAGTTCGAAGTAGACTGTTACAGTATAGCCTTGTTCTTAGTACAATCTCGCTATCATCATTTGCCTATAATATCTACTGATATCTAACACGAATGCAGTGAATCAATATATGCCTGATCGGACCATCTACACTTTACTCCAATCCAATATTTCCCATTTCATGACTATGCTGCCCATATCTCTAGTGGACCTCTCCCAGTTCTAGACATATTCATTTTTATATCACCACAATATTACCACTTTAATCCGGGAATTCATTGATATCAATTCTTTCCTTAATCAGTCTAGGCCAACACAGTCATTCTAACCACAGTACAATATTAATCTCCTTATCCAATTTTCCTTTTTCCTTTCCTAATTGCTTATACACTTTCAGGGGTTCACCCTCTAACACAGTCTCACTTTTCTCTCACTTAGTCACTTGACACGTATGCACACGTAGGATTTCTACCCATACGACTCAAACTAGGGATCAGTTGCCACGGTCTGCAATGACACGACTCAAATGTCTGCACCCTATGTTTCAGACTGTGCCCAGAAACATTACGTACTACTGGGCTCTGATACCACCTAAATGTAACACCCCACTCTCGAGTGACCCGAACCTGATATCGTTGGTGATATCCGAGTCCGTGCCCCGCGAGGGTGGCGTATTACATCAGTCGATTAAAACTCAGCATAACATTTTCTCCTCTCTTTATTTATTTATTATTATTTTTTTGAACCATCCGTTAACGCAGCATAAACAGTAAGAAACCTGAGCCCATGTTCACAATTAATCATTTTCAGTTATTACAGTCATCCAATATTAATTTACAATCAGTCAATGTGTAAAACAGTACAACCATAATGGGCTCGTTATAAATACAAAGCATTGTTGCACAATAATTGCGAAATACAAGTCGATAAGACACTAATGCAGACACGGACTGATCCCGACCTCTATCCTTCGCTTGCCTACAGTAGACATACTCCCGTGTCAACCGGGGTATTCTTCAGGACCTAAAAAATAGATGCAAATTTTGGGTGAGTTTTGCGAACTCAGTGAGAAACCATCATCGATGGTTCTCCCAATTCATGCATCACATAACAAGTTACATGAATAATATAGTTACAGTATCATGTACAGTAATAACCCAGTCACAGTACTTATATCCTCACAGTCATAGTAATGCTACAGTCATATATAACCAAAACCATTTCAGGTTTTCAGTCCAGTATGTATGCAATGCACATGTAACTCCTTTCCATTTCTTTTTCAGTGTTGTGACCGAAGAGTAGACGCTTAGCGTCTGGGAGGTAGAACTCCTTTCGAGCTCGGAGCTCTTTTCCAGTATCAGTCAGTAGACGCTTGGCGTCTAGGGAGTAGGAGAGCCCTCTGGGTATGCACTAACTTCCATTGAGCTCGAGGCTCGGTTCAGTAACAGTGAGTAACAGTGGCGTCTCTGGTCACAACTATTGTTATTATCAGTTTAAGCATTGATGTATGCAATGTATATGCCCAATTTAACAGTCAATATAAAACAGTCATATCCCAGTAGAATACAGTACAATGTAGCAAACCATGCACAATGTCATCCAGAACACTTCACGTAATGAATCACAATATCACAGTATATCACAAGGAAGCAGTAAGCAGTAACAGTACAAGCCATTTATGTATCACACTTTCACACAGTAGTAACAATCCAGTTCACAGAATTACAACCAGATACACTTCTATGTCAATTCTTCCAATCCATCGGACCCTCCGTCCGGAATTCAGTCATAACAAACACAGTTCTAATCCCACCGTTAATCCCCACAGTAGACATATAATAATTGAGTAAACCACCTAGGTTACTCACCTGTATTTTCGAGCCAAAATCTGGCAGTTTCAGTGACGTCGGTGGACCGACGCTCCAAGTGTGACTCTATAATAGTGACAGTATACAACATTATCAATTGTTCAATCAGAACTATTTCAGAATGCACATGTAACACTTAAAAGGTGCACAATGCATGATCATGATATTCCCGGCCCTAACCTCATCTTTTTCCACAGAAAAATCCGTTTCAAAAATAAAAAATCCAATGGCGCTGACGGCGCTCAATTCGGACCTCTATAGGTCCCATAAAATAAAACAGTGACCAGAAAATAATAACCCGGACCCACGTCAATTTTCCGTCCAATAATTCCCAATGTCTCAGAAAATGAAATTCAATAAGTCATTAATCCGATGCCTCGAGAATCAGGTCAATCGGGCGCCGGACGGACAAGTTATAAGCAAAAGAATGGAAAAAGGTCAGTACAAGTCGACTTACATTACTCCCATAACAGATCTGGAAAACTTTCTCCAACATGCCGACTTACACATGGCATAACTCCCAACTCCGGACTCCAAATTGAACAAGCTTGGTGTCTATTTCATAGAAAAAAGGGAGCTCTACAAGTTGTATGAAGGACACAAAAGCCAATTTCACTTCTAAGGGTGTGAAAAATCCAGTCAAAGTTTCTGTCCAGTCAATGAGTTCCTAACCAGTGCAGTATCTTGTAAATTCAATAACTTCCCATTTCCTTAGTCAAAAATTACAAAATAAATGTTCTTAGTAAGATCACAATGTGATCTACAACTTTCATGAACAGTCTAAATTCAAATTCAATGGCTAACTAGGTCAAACAATTCAGTAAAGGCTGCTGCCCCTGAAAGTACTAAAATTGGACAGTGATTTTTCAAACAGTATAAATCCTTGTACAAATGTCAAAAAATTGCATACTTTATACCCATGAAAAGATAAAACTCAGTACTACACTTCTCATGAAGGGCTCAGAATCAAATTCCATCATTAACCAATTTAAAACAGTCTTGAAAATTACTGCCCTGATCAGCAGCCCATGACCTAACTTCAGTCCAATCTTTGAAAAAGTATAAGTCCCAATTCTGGTATCTAAAAATAGCATGCTATATACCGTTTTCAAGATAATTGTTTCCTCTACAACTCTTCAGAAGATCACTTAAGCCAATTCAATTCACAGAAATGACTAAAATTTCCTCTAATCGGAATGGTCACAATACCTACACTGATTGCTAGGTTTCACCAATTGCTCACAATCAGTCAATATTCCACAGTGCATAACTCCCAATATACAGATCGAAAAATAGAAAAATCAGTGGTAATGGAAAGCTAACTTAATATGATTCAACTTTCATGAAGACCATTTTCCCAAATTCCATATCAATTAATTTAGAAAAATCAGTAAAACTCTAGGTTCTATGTCTCGGTTACTGTTCACATAAGTCCCAGCAGCAACTTTCCAAGCCAAATTTCAACCTCTTAGAGTTACAATTAGACAATACCTATTTCACACAAAAATATAGCCAACAAGCCAAAGTTTCATTGGGCACAAACCTCAACCCATTTGCATAACCACACAATGAGTTATGCTCAAAACAGTACAATAGGTCAAAAACAAATTTTCCAGCTTTACTTCTCCATTCACTTCCTATCATGCCAAGTCCAATTTTACTTCACTAAGCATACCAAATGGACAAGAAATCAGTCCCTAGGTCATACATACATTCACTAGGAAATACTACCTCAACTTGGCAGCACCATACATAATCATTTTCATGTAAGAAAAATCATCAAGAATCATCCAAAATCAAGTTAAACCAAGTTACAACACATCCTTCATGCTAACTTCCTCAAATCATATTCAAACATAACCCAACAATTCAAACTATCATTTTCATAACATTTAACCATCATAACTCATGATTAGTAAACAATAACCCCCTTTGGATGCATCTAATAACCATGATTCATTCAATGCACAATTCAAAACATAATTAATTAAAGCTTCATGAATTCTTACCTATTTCAAGCTTCCAACAATTAGTCCTTCACTTTTCCAATTTATTGCACTAACTCCTCTAATCTACCACACCATGAATGACCATCATCAAGATAAGAAACTCCAACTTATAAGCAAGGGAAGAAGAAGAACAAGTAGGAAAAGAAAAGGGAAAGAAAACGATGGAGAGGTTTCAAAGGAGGGAGGTGTTCGGATGAGTTAAGAAACAAAGACCTAATCCACCTTTTTTTATCTCATTCTTTCACTTCTTTAAGCCATAACCGAGAGAGAGCATAGGCAATACCAAGAAATATGATAAGTAGGCATTAAATGAAGGAGATGTTGGCAGGATATGGTTGGTCCAAGTTTTCAAAGAAAAGTCAAAGGTATAAACCAATAAGCTTTCATCATTTTTTTATACCTTATCTCACATTTTCGGTTACAATAGAAAGGAAGCAATGTTTCCTTAGGCAAAACCGTGGAATGAAGAAATGAAGTGGAGAGGTGGCCTTATATGGTTGGTCAACAATGGTTAGGAAAAGTCAAAGTATCATACTTTAATCCGGATCAAACATTTAACCAAATCAACTCCAATGACCCTAATTGCACTCCCACTATAATATACCCAATAATACAGTGCCATTGGGTAGCAATTTTCGCTACCAAAAATCGACCGGTTCGCCTATTGGCGATTTTTTCGGTCCGGAAATTTTCTCCGAAAAAATTCAGAAAAATTCCTTAAAATTCCTTAAAATAGAAAACAATTTATGGCGCACTCAGAATAATTTTTTCCAAACCCATTAACCACGTTAATCTCAATAAAATTATCTTAGGCACGCAAACCGGAAATATCATGTATGCATGTACAGTAATTTCATGTGCACAAATGTGACTATGGACCAATCCTATTATGCATGAACAGTCCTATGCACTCCAAATCTATTCCATCCTATGCCAATTTTACTATTTTACCCTTCTAATTGAGGGTGGGATGTTACAATACAAGACTAACTAAATATTTTTTAAAACATTTGGACAACACAACACAATAGTTCTATTTTTAAAATCTTAAAACTCAATCAAAACACATGTAAATTAGTTTTAAATGCACTTTTATATTCACATTAAAATTCTAACACAACTTTTGGACTTTTACGTCCACTTAAAAGTAATCTGAACTACAGTACTAAAGGTTCATACATAAGACATTTTATAACAACAAGATAGTCAAGAGTTAATTTATAAAATCATAAAGCATATCAACATAACCATCTTAATAAAAATAGTTCATGAGCTACTATATAACAAAAGTAGAAAACAGAGACTATCCACGTGAGGTAATTCTCTGAAAATGTTAAAAAACTGCATGATCTATTCAGAGCTTCAAACTCACCAAATTAACCTGTACGATTGGAAAGCAAAGGGGTTGAGTACACTATGTACTTAATGAGTAGGAAAATCATATATTGCAAATAAAACTTGATAACACCAAGACGGTTTAGATAACCTAAGGACAAGTTTTCACATAACTAGCATGCACATAACCACATATGAAGTGAACATACGTGACATAAAAACACATCGTCTTAGCTTATGATTCAACATATACTAGTTAGGAACCACATAGGCCTAGCTTATTAATCACTCATCCGGTGAACGTAGGTTCCAGTTCTAGCACACAAAAGCAAAAAAGCATAACATGTATGAAACAAATCTTGTCAGAAAATAAATCTCAGAATAGGCTCAAACAATCATGTATGTCGCCACTAGTCGGCCAAACTAGTGTGCACAGCTACCGTGTAATATCCCATTACCTATGTTGATTTCAGAATAGTGTATATGAGAGATTATTGTGAAGTTAGAAAGTGCATTTCATACTCATGTATAATACAACATGCATATACATGTGAATATTGATTTTTTACACATTTAAATGATTATACATGCATTCATTGACATTTTTCAGGTATAATTAATTTATAAATATGATTATATTGACAATTGTGATTTTTATATGTTGAAAATTGATTTAAAAAGTATACTTATTGGTTTATATTTTTTGTAAATTTTAAAAATTTTCAAAATTTTGGGTATTTTGGATTAAAAAATTGCCAAGTGACAAGGCAATTGAAAAATGGTAATAGAAATAAAAGTCAAATGATTGTGAAAATTTGTGTAGATGACTTTGGGATTTATTGACAAATGTCATTAAAAATTTAGAGACAATTGGAGTAAAAATTGAAGATGATTGGAATAGTTAAATTAGAGCACCTAATTTGAGCTCATAAAAATTGAACAAGTGACAAGTTTCACTTCCCAAAATTTAGCTTTTATTCCCACGAATATACTAGAAAGATCAAAGTAATTGTTTGATCTTGTTTTCTTCTTCTTCGTGACTTTCTTCTTCTTTTGTAAGTTTCTTACTCTTAGAAATTTTCTCATCCTCATAACGCAAGCCTTGCTCTCACTTTTCACTTTTCACTTGCCATTTCTTTTTGTTATCTTCTTCACTGTCCCTGAAATACCTCACCTTACAACTTTCAACTGTTGATGATCGTGTTATATTGGAAAGCAAGGGTTCACATAATTTTGAAGAATTTGGAGTTTTAAACAAGTATCGAATGGTTTTTCATAATACATAGAATGAAAGATGCATCACGTTAGTTAATAGTTCAGTGTTAAACAAGGTTGTTTATGTATGCTAAAACGTGAGTGAAAAACTAGGGTATGTTGCATGTGTCATTTTTGCATATTTGATGGTCAATATGTTATAAGATGGTGTTGAAATGATTTTTTAGATTGAAAGATCATTAAAAGTGTATATAAAAAGAGTGCAGAAATTTTTTTGAGAAATGTTGTACATATGCTTCGTTTTCACTGTTATTACGAGGCTTTCTTTGGGTGTTTTAGAGATGAATTGAAATAAGTTTAGAGTTAAAGAAAAGGTGCAAGGTGATGTCGTGATATGAGAAAAGAAATAAAAATGATAAGTTAGAGATGAAATGAGGGTGTTGATGAAGATGAAATAGTGTAGCTGTAGCATCCCATCTCCGATTGAAAAGGTAAATTGGTATATAGAAACAGGCTAGTAATTTGCATTGCATAATTCTGTTACGAACATATTTTGGCCTCTAATTTTAGAGGAATGATTCATTTGGCTCATGCATTCATATTTTGGCCTCTAATTTTAGAGGAATGATTCATTTGGCTCATGCATTTATGTGTACATGCATTCATGGCATTCCCGACATTTACTTATGACTAAGATGCGATTTGTGAAATTTGTGAGATAACTGCGTATGAAATTGAATTGGAATGTCTTAGGATTTATTTTCAGTGGGTTAGTGATCCTTAGAAATTTTCTGGTTAAATTGGGAGAAAATGTCCGGACCGGAAATTTTCCGAGTGGCAGACCGACTGACTGTATAGTACCAAAATAATTGTCTAATGGCAATAGGAAAGTTTGATTTATGATTTTAGAAATTAGCTTGTTGAGCCATAAGAATTTGGAGATAACCTAGACTAGAAGTGAAATTGGAAAGAAAATGAGCTTTAATGTGTTGAGGAATTGACAAGTGTCAAGTAATTAAGTTTGATAGGTTGTAAACCTTTTAAGTGCTTAAGGTTTGATTTTGGCAGAAAATCATTTCTCCTTCCTCCTAGGGCACGATTCGTTCTCCTCCCCCTTCGTTGGTTTCGATCCCCCACCTTCGAGATTTTGCTTGCTCCTTCCTTATTGTTTGAGATCAACTCTAATCCTTGAAAAGATGAAGGATCGTGGAGGTTTTGTGAGTAAGCTGTAGGTGTTAAGAGTGGGAGAAGATTTTCGGAATATTTGAAGATTCGAGGCTCGATTTCGTAAGTGATTGGCTTTAATGATGTTTATTTGTTAGTTAATGCATGCATGGGTTTGATTGTGAAAGATTGGGGTAGTTATGGGTGAGTTGTGACTGGTTTTAGAGAGAGAAATGAGAAAAAAAATTCATCGGAGAAGACGATCGGAGCTTCACACGTCGCGACGTGCGCTGAGGGCCTCGACGCGACGAGTAAACAGTTACTCGCCGCGGCGAGCTCAGTTGGATGTCGCGGCGAGCGTGCAAATTTACGCCGCGACGAGTCCGTTTCTTTTACGTCGCGACGAGCTTAAATGAAGGTGTTCGCCGCGGCGAGCGTTCTTCACACCGCGGTGAGCGATCCTTTTTACGCCGCGGTGAAGAATCTTTGGTCGCGGCGAGGGGCATTTTTATGAAAGAATGTGTTTAGTTTATGGGGCATAACTAATAGTGTAGACCTCCAATTGATGTGATTATTGATTCGTTATGATCTAGAGAAAGAAGTCTACAATTGAGGTAAAGAAAGAAAGTTTGAAATCAAATGAGTGAGACCTTAAATATTGAATGAGAGTTGGGTTAAGATTGCTATTGCAATCTAAAGGTTGTTTCCTGATAATTGGAGTATAATTGTGAGATTCCTGAAATTAAGGAAATGTTATTGGGATTTTAGAAACTGAGCATAAAGGGTGAATTTTGATCTAGAGAATAGTGACACTGAAATTGAGGTCTTTCTAAAGAATATCCTAGTGAGTATGACTTGGTAAATTGACTGACTGTTAGAAATAAAATTGGTGGAGTTCCATGACATGTAATTGAATTGAAATGAGTCATTATTGATCAATTGAGTGAAAAGTTAGAATTTGACAAAAGAAAGTGGAAATTGGGAAATAGCGCCGGGAAGGTCATGAATAGGCATAGTACATCTTTTATTTAAGACATGTGCATCATTGAATCTTTCTGATTGTGCATTTAGTAATGAGAAACTATTTGATTGTTATAGAGGCACCGATGGAACGATATTCCACGGATATTGTTGAGACTTCCAGGCAGTAGCTCGGAAGTGCAGGTGAATAGCCTAGTTGGTTCCTCAATTTTTAACTGTTAAATGTTTTGTAAATTGTCTGTGAATATGAATTGTTATGTTTGAAATCTCGGACCAAAGGTCCGAGGGATTGAGTGATTGGATATGCTAATGTGATTGTCTGTGAATGTTTCCATGGGAAAAATGTGAATGTATGGTAGAGTGGAATTGGAATATGATATGACTGTTTCCGATAAATTGATTCTGATTGTATGTACTAAATGAATTCCATAATTGATTGATTAATAACGGTTGTGACTGGAGCTGCTACCGAGAGCTGCAAGCTCGATCACTGATACTGAAAGAGAGCCTCGAGCTCAAAAGGGATTAGTGCATATCCAGAGGGCTCTCCTATCCCTACTGATGCGTGGAAAGTAGTGCATACCCAGAGGGCTCTCCTACTTCCTAAGACACAATTACTGTTTACTGTGCCCGAAAAAGGGACAAACGCGTTTGCATCCCTCAAGTAGGGGCGAAGAAAAACCGTGAGGGTGTCCCACCACGCCAAAACGGACAATATCGAAGGATGGAAGTGCATTCCCTGAGGGCTCTCCTCCCCCTAAGACGCGTCTACTGAATACTGTTCACTGTTCAAGCGCTCAGTCACAACTCAGAATAAAAAGGAAAAATGGATAATAATGGGAAAAGATTATGTGTACGGATTAAATTGTGGACTAAGAAAAATGGTTAAATGCTCATAATTATGTGATGACTGATTTGCGAAATTTCTGAGTTCTGCGATTGCATGAGAACCTGATAATTGTTATATGATGATACTGAATGTGTAATTTACTGAAACTGTGAATTGCTTGCGATATGCATGAATTGGGTGAACCATCGATGATGGTTTCTCACTGAGTTCGCAAACTCACCCAACATTGCAAATATTTTTTCCAGGACTTGAAAAGTACCCCGTTAGAGAGACGGGAGTATGATTACTGCAAGCAAGTCAGAGTTCGAGTCGGGATCAATTCACGTCTGCATTAGTTTCATTTTGATTCATATGTAATTTTGGTATTTCGCAAAATAGTACCGTCATTGTAGAGGGCCCAAATTGTTAAATGTTGTATTGTAATGTGATTACTGAAATTTTGTTTTGATCGAAATGTTTTCGTATTAATGTGGGCCCAGTATGGTTACTGATTTCCGAGCACGAGATTGTTTTCAAAAATAAAAATGTCATTATAGGTATTTGAACGGTTTTGACTACTCTAGCGTACCACCCTCATGAGGCACGGGCTCGGATATCAACATCGATATCGGGTTCGGGTCTTGCGGGAGTGGGATGCTACATTTGTGGTATCAGAGCCCAGAAGTACAATCTTACATGGGCATTCTGAAATATGGGTCAAGTTACATGCATTTAAGTCATGTCTCAGCAGACAGTGACAACTGATCCCCAGTCTAGCATATGAGTCTCATGCATGAGCATGTGTCAATGGTTTAAGCGGTCAGAAATAGTGAGGAAAATGATGATATGTTTGAATGTGATAAATGCTAGTTGTGAATATCTGGGAATAAGAAAAAGTGTATGATTCGATTTGACAAATGAAGATTAAGTGTATTGTTATTGGTGGATATATATTATGAAATGCAACATCAGAGTTATATTGGAGTATATCCTTGATTGTGGGATAGATATGAATATATGCTTATGGATTGATAGAGGAAATATAGAGATATGTTAGAAATGGCAAGATTGAAAGTGTATAAGCAAAGTGAATGAAATTAAAATGTTCCATGATCTATAGGAGCTATAATTGGGTTTGATTTCCGCGATGAGAGTTATGAATAAGAGTTTATGACTTAGAGTCAGAATATGTTAGTGGGAAATTAAGAATGATTGTACATCTATGATATTGTTTTGAGTGTGAAAATACATGGGTCTGATAAAATAATGAAAGGATTGAAATGTAAGACAATGACTATGGTAGATGAAAAAAGTTGTCAAGGTTTAGTTGATTTGCCTCTGTGAACGCACATCTGATAATGGGAGCCCCATAACAAGTGAAAATATTAAGCTTATATGTATCATATGTGTGGTGATGATATTGGAAGTCACCAGTGAGTTGGTGAATAATTGTTAGTCATAGTTCTTATAGTTTGAAGTTCAATTCGAGTTAGAATAAGAAATGAAAGTGCTTATAGTGATCAATTGGGAATGAATGGAAATTGTTATATGTTAAGGATTTGATCATGGCATAATCCTCACGAGCGAGGACAGGTGCAAAAAGGGATAGAGTTATCCTACATCTGTCTCTCGATAGGATGAAATGATTTTGGTAGTATATACTTCGCTGAATTTTATTAAAAAGGATGTCCTGATTATATGAATTGTGGCATAATTGATCTTCATGGGATATTATGGGTTATAGCTAAAATTGATTTCCTAAGGCATTGTGATTGGCTGACAAAAATGAGATGACTGTTGATGATTAGGAATTCCATGAGCGGTATCGATGAAAGTAGTGAGAAATCTTCTTTTAAAGAAGAATTTCCCTGAATTGGGTTAAGTCGATCAGATGATTACAATTGAAAAATTTAGTAATGAAAGGACAAATTGGAGATAAATTTGAAATAAACTAAAAGTCATTATTGGGAGTCCTGATCCTAGCGGAGACTCAAGCGTAAAAGATAGAATCTGCTACTGAGTAGGTATGTATTATGTCAATGTAAAGAATCCGATTATGTAATAGGATTATTGAACAATAAAGAGACATTAGTCGTGTTTATGAGGAGAATATCGGTTCACAAATATTTGTGTAAAAATGTTCGAAAAGTACAAGTGGATTTGGTGAATGTGTTATCAACCCAGTTTGTAATTATGTTAATCAATTGAAATATGTGGGGAAACTAGTGTAAAGGAATATGTGTCAGAGTATGTTACTATGAATCTGAGAAAGTATAAGAGAATTGTTCCTCATTGGAGAAATTCGATTTTTAAAATAGTTAGGAAAGTCAATCAAGGGTATAAGGAATTTATTATGCTACCAAAGAGTAAAGTGTTTCAATTGTATTTAGATTGGATAGTGACTATGATCATTAATGATACATCAAATGCATTTGGAGAGTGAAGAAGAATAGTTAGCATAGTTGAGGTATTTCGGGAATTTGAAAGAATTGAAAAGGATTAAGTGTTTGAGTGCTTCCAAATTAAGCTAGTGATGTGAATTAACGTATTGAATAGAAAAGTCAATGACAGAAGATCACAATTTGGGCGATAAGGTTATTAAACCTAGTGTAATTCGGAGTGCAAGCTGTCGAGTTAGCAAAGGGGCAAAAAGAAAGTATTATTAGCTATGAGAATTCCAAATCAGATGTGTATAAAAAGGATTGGCCAAAACCCAAATTGAGGATTTAGAATATGCGGACCTTATCGAGGAATTGAAAACGAATCCAACTTTTAAGAAAATGATAGCTATGATTGGATTAAGAAGTATGGGTAATACCCACTAAAGAAACTGTTAGAGGAAACACATGAACAATTGAAGTTTTATTTTCTAGTAAGAGTGCATTGAAAGAGTAAGTGAGGGTTTAGAATGTGAAATCGAATGATTATATGTGTGATAATCCAACAGACTTGATTGCTGGAGATAAATGTGAAACTGATACCTTTAGAAATTATTGAGACATGAAATTGAGGTTTAGTCCAGATTGATTGTGGGTATATTAATTGTTTTATTGGTGATATCATTCAATAGTCGAAGTGTTGGACCCTGAACTTTCGGTAGAAATTAGAAATATTAAATGGAATTAAATGAGTGTGTTTGTATAGGTATTGTGTTATAGATGTTATTGTACTTAAAGGAGATTGATGAGAAATGAAGTGATTGGTTTTGATGACTTTGAAATTTGAGTAGAGTTGTATGAGTTATGAAAGTCAAAATGAACTAGTTGATTAAAATGGAAGTTGAAAAGCAAGAAATGATTAGTGAAAGTGTTATATTTTGGAGAATTAAGAAATTTGACCTTTGGAGTAAAAAGTTGACTTTTGATTTAGGCAGATTTTGAGAAAATGATCTACATGAAATTTGTAGATTATGTTGAGAACTTTTCGTAGCCATAAAGTATGCTATTTTTCGATATCGAGATTGAAAGTTAGGATCTTTGAAAGTTAAGTGTATTTTACTTTATTTGAAAATGCTATTAAGAGTAAGATTGTGTATGACTTTTGTGAAAGAGAAATGTGTATGCGCATATCCTTTGGTGTTGAGTTTGATGTGGGAAAATGGCTTTGGAATAGTTTATTGGAGAGTTGAATTGTGTTGAGATGAATTAGTTGAAGAGTTGGTAGTAGTGGGTGAATATGTGAAGTTGATGTGTTGATATGTGAAGTTGATGTGTTGGAATGATGTTTAGAGACTTCAATGGCAAATATGTATTGATTTAAATGGATTTAGCCAAAGTGGTCTTAATGAAATTGGTAGATTATGTTTTTATCTTTCCATTGATGTAAGGCACGAAAATTTTGGACAAGAGAGTAGAAAGTTATGATTTTTAGAAGTTCTGATGTTGTTTAAGTGTGAAGCTGATCGACCAGTCAGTATTTTGTGGAGTTTTTGACCCATTTAGAGGTTGATCTGATTTTTAAGGCCTTCATAAAAGTTGTAGGGCGTTCTCTTAGCTTTCCATAGACACCAAGTTTGTTAAATTTGGAGTCCTAGGTCAAAAGTTATGGTGGTTACAAGTTTTGGTACTATTTTTGAAGAGCTAGTCGATCGGTCTTCGAGTAAACTTTTGATTCCTTTAGTGTCCGAGCTTGCCTTGGAGTCCTTCTTGAAAATTGTAGAGTTGTCTTTTATCTTTCCAACGAATCAAACCGCGTCTAATTTAAAGCTCAGAGTCAAAAGTTATGAGGGTTTGAAGCCTGATAAATCGGATCGCTGGGCAGCTCGCTCGGCCCGCGAGCGCCCAGCGCTCGCCCTTGGGCGAGCTCGAGCGGTTGGGGTCGATTTTTGGCTGACCGACCCCTCTTTCTTCTTTTGGCCATAACTTTTTCGTCCGACATCCGATTAAGCCGATTTTCGAAGCGTTGGATTCCTAATATATTTTTCTATCTTTTCATACTAGATAGATCGGTTTTGGCATTAAATGGAGAAAGATATATCGTATTATAGTGAGCTGATCGGTTGTAAAATTTTTAACAGTGTTCAGTATTTTGGAGATATCTCGATCTGTAGAGCTCTGATCAATCTGATTCTTTTTGGAAATTAAAATAGAGACATGGGGCTATAAATGTTATGAAGGAGCTGAGCTATAATTTGGCCTCTAAGACTTTCAATTTCAGGTTGGAATTTAGATGTAGTGTTCAGTATCGGTTTTGTAATAGCCGAACAGACTTCGGTATTTTGGAGATATCTGGAGCTATAGAGATCCAATAGATCGGATTCTTGTTGTAAATTAAAATAGAGACATGGGGCTACAAATGTTATGAAAGAGACAAGCTATAATTTGGCCTCTAAGACTTTGAATTTCAGGTCGGAAGTTCGGTGTAGTGTTCAGTCTCGGTGTTGTAATGGCTGAACAGTGTTCAGTATTTTGGAGATATCTCGATCGGTAGAGCTCCGATTGAGTTGATTCTTGTTGAAAATTAAAATAGAGACATGGGGATACAAATGTTATGAAGGATCCGAGATATAATTTGGCCTCTAAGACTTTCAATTTCAGGTCGGAAATTAGGTATAATGTTCAGCCTCGGATCTGAAGAACAAACTTCAGTATTTTTGAGATATCTTGAGCTATAGAGCTCCGATCGATCCGATTCTTGAAGCGATGGATTCGTAAGACGTAGAGGGACATTTCTATAAAATTTTAAGGCAAAAAGGAATGGGCAATTTTGGAAGTTTACTTAAGAAGTTAAGTTGGAAGGCTTACATGGAGGGGCATATGGGTCATTCCTCAGTCATTTAATGACATGACAAGATTGTGGTCCTTTATAAGGAGCAGTGATGCACGTTATTGACAGAAACAAAAGAAGAAAAAGAACAAGAGAAAGAAGAGAGAAGGGAGAGCAAGCCTTCAGATGAGTAAAGGAGAAAGAAAAGAGAGAGAGCTAGGATTTGATTTTTAAGGGTCTTCAAGCAAGCTTTCCATGTTGATTCAAGAGAGAAAAGGTGGAGAATGAAGAGAGCTCCATCATGAACCAAGAAAATCTGAAATTGGAGAAGATGAAGGTAAGAGTCGATTTTTTATCTTTGATCTTTTAGAGAGTTTTTGGTTTAGAATAATGGAAAATGATATGGGTTTGTGTATTATGAAGTCAATTTTGGTGATTGCTTAGTATTATGGGTTTAATTTTGGATGGAAATTAATTAGGGTTTATGCCTAATTTTGTAATTGGGGTTTTTGGAAATTATTGGTTTAGAATCATAGGAAATATTATGGATTGGTGAAATATGATATCAATTTTGAAGATGTTGTGATTTATGATATTGAATTTGGGTGAATTGGTTTAGGTCAATTTTAAAATTTGGAGATTTTAGAAATTGTTGCTTTAGATAGCTTGGAAAAATGATTAGTATGGGTTTTCTATAGTTAATTTTTTAGGATTATGCTAATTATGATGTTAAATTGGATGATTATGGTTTAAGGAAATTTCAATTGGAAGAAAGAAAGAAGAAATGATCAAATTGAAGCATTGGACAAGCTTCAAGCATGGAAATGAGGTGGGTACCTGTTTATAATAGATTTATAAGCCACTACTGCTTTCCTTAAACAAAGAGATTTTCTGATTTCAATTGCATCATAAATGTTGCATCATTGTATGAATGATTTGAAAAATCATTATTGATTCAATGCATGAACTTTTGATGAATTGCAAAATACATTTGTGTTATGCCTCAAAAATTCCATGGCATTTCGTATATTCAGAAAAGAGCATTCGATAAACTGATTTAAGCATGATTATGTGATTGTGATTGGGTAAGAGAGAACCTGTTTCGTTAGTCTCGTGCACGATGACCCTTAGCCTTCTCCCGGCTTCCCGTTAGAGGCCACGAGATCCTGAAAAATCAGACTCGTTGTGTTTACGATAAACTTCGGTTTACTTGTTGTGTTTAAGGAACTCTCGAGCCATTATGTGTGCATTTGCATTGTGAAGTGAAATAATTGATGCATCCATGATTTGGAAATTGTGATTTCGACTACTGCGAGAAAAGAACTTTTGAAAATGTGCTTTATGGGTTTCAAACCAAATTTCTGCAAGAAAAGAAAAGAAAAGTATTTTAAAAGGTTTTGCTTATTTATTCATTATAAATTGTTACCCACGAGCTTTTTAAGCTCACCCCCCTTCATTCCCATCCACAGGTGATGAGAGAAGATCGGGTGAAAGAAAATGAGGGATTTCGATTGTATGGGTTCCTATTGAATTATTGTTAAGTTTAGAATGTTGATGAGAAATTTAGAATCATTGTGCTTTGTGTATTTTGGTTTATGATTAGTGGTAATGGTGTACGTCTTGGAATACCATTAGTGTATTGCAAATGTTTAGTTCATGATGTATTTGGATTATCCAAATGGAATTGGAAATGTATTGGCTATGGATGGTGCGTATTGGTTTTTTATATAAATTGAATTGAGATATGAATGTAATTGGGATATATATATGAATATGAATGAATGTGTATTGGACATTGGATAATGCGATTGTATGTGGATGTAATTGGATCGAGGATGTTGAAGTCACTTGTAAGAAATGGAATGAAAATGAAAGAAAGAAGGAAAGAAAAAAATGTACACAGATTTGGATTAGTTTAGATCGATAGTCTGAAAGTTTGCAACGCAAACATTTTCTTTGATATTTGTTCAAGGATGTCAGAAATTGGTTTCGATTCAATTTGATCCGATGTTTGTTTCGCTTATGATTTTGCTTCCACCTTATGTTCCTTTCTTTCGATTTTGCTTTCGTTCGTTCCGTTTCTCCGGTTGGGGTCCAATTTTTGGATCAGGTCCCAATAGTTATGGTATCCGAGCCCAGTAATATGATCTTACTTGGGCGTATGTGTATGAGTAAGAAATGGATAAGAGTTGTGAGGATAAGATTGATCTTGTGAGAATGTGAGCATGATGTGTTTGTCTTTCATGAATTATTTGACGAATCTAAAAGAATGTTTTGATTAAGGTGTCGAAAGCATGATTGATGATAAAAGAATGTGATAATAGAGATTAAGGTTCGAATTTCACGATGAATTTGGATGAATTCCTTTTGGATATATATATGTGAGATATAATATAGGATACTTGAAAGATGAGTTGAATGATAGAGATATAGATATATATATGGAAGTTCAAAAGGATTAAATTGAATGGTATTAGTCCATATTAAGGTTAGTAAGAATTGGACCATTGACTTGTGTAAATCTGTTAAGAAATATTGATATGATATGATATTGGTGGTATTTGATACAAGAAGTGATAAATTATGAGTAACTTGAGAAATATGTATGATGAGGAATTAGTTAAGAAAGTGATTGAATATGATTATTTCGAAGAAATTATTTGAGAGAATAAGTTACTGGGTGATTATTCAGATAGGAATTTCGAGGGCAAAATTCATTTAAGAGGGGGAGAATAATTTCAACTTTTAAGAAAATGATAGCTATGATTGGATTAAGAAGTATGGGTAATACCACTAAAGAAACTATTAGAGGAAACACAAGAACAATTGAAGTTTCATTTTCTAGTAAGAGTGCATTGAAAGAGTAAGTGAGGGTTTAGAATGTGAAATCGAATGATTATATGTGTGATAATCCAACAGACTTGATTGCTGGAGATAAATGTGAAACTGATACCTTTAGAAATTATTGAGACATGAAATTGAGGTTTAGTCCAGATTGATTGTGGGTATATTAATTGTTTTATTGGTGATATCATTCAATAGTCGAAGTGTTGGACCCCGAACTTTCGGTAGAAATATTAAATGGAATTAAATGAGTGTGTTTGTATAGGTATTGTGTTATAGATGTTATTGTACTTAAAGGAGATTTATGATAAATGAAGTGATTGGTTTTGATGACTTTGAAATTTGAGTAGAGTTGTATGAGTTATGAAAGTCAAAATAAACTTGTTGATTGAAATGGAAGTTGAAAAGAAAGAAATGATTAGTGAAAGTGTTATATTTTGGAGAATTAAGAAATTTGACCTTTGGAGTAAAGAGTTGACTTTTGATTTAGGCAGATTTTGAGAAAATGATCTACATGAAATTTGTAGATTATGTTGAGAACTTTTTGTAGTCGTAAAGTATGCTATTTTTCGATATCGGGATTGAAAGTTATGATCTTTGAAAGTTAAGTGTATTTTACTTTATTTGAAAATGCTATTAAGAGTAAGATTGTGTATGACTTTTGTGAAAGAGAAATGTGTATGCGCATATCCTTTGGTGTTGAGTTTAATGTGGGTTAATGGCTTTGGAATAGTTTATTGGAGAGTTGAATTGTGTTGAGATGAATTAGTTGAAGAGTTGGTGGTAGTGGGTGAATATGTGAAGTTGATGTGTTGATATGTGAAGTTGATGTGTTGGAATGGTGTTTAGAGACTTCAATGGCAAATATGTATTGATTTAAATGGATTTAGCCAAAGTGGTCTTAATGAAATTGGCAGATTATGTTTTTATCTTTCCATTGATATAAGACACGAAAATTTTGGACAAAAGAGTAGAAAGTTATGATTTTGAGAAGTTCTGATGTTGTTTAAGTGTGAAGTTGATCGACCAGTCAGTTTTGTGTTGAGTTTTTGACCCATTTAGAGGTCGATCTGATTTTTAAGGCCTTCATAAAAGTTGTAGGGCGTTCTCTTAGCTTTCCATAGACACTAAGTTTGTTAAAGTTGGAGTCCTAGGTTAAAAGTTATGGTGGTTACAAGTTTTGGTACTGTTTATGAAGAGCTAGTCGATCGGTCTTGGAGTAAACTTTTGATTCCTTTATTGTCCGATCTTGCCTTAGAGTCCTTCTTGAAAATTGTAGAGTTGTCTTTTATCTTTTCAACGAATCAAACCACGTCTAATTTGGAGCTCGGAGTCAAAAGTTATGAGGGTTTGAAGCCTGATAGGTCGGATCGCTGGGCAAGTCGCTCGGCCCGCGAGCGCCCAACGCTCGCCCTTAGGCGAGCTCGAGCGGTTGGGGTCAGTTTTTGGCCGACCGACCCCTCTTCTTTCTTTTGGCCATAACTTCTTCTTCCTACATCCGATTAAGCCGATTTTTGAAGCGTTGGATTCCTAAGATATTTTTCTATCTTTTCATACTAGATAGATCGGTTTTAGCAATAAATGGAGAAAGATAGCTCGTATTATAGTGAGTTGATCGGTTGTAAAAGTTTGAACAGTGTTCAGTATTTTGGAGATATCTCGATCGGTAGAGCTCCGATCGATCTGATTCTTTTTGGAAATTAAAATAGAGACATGGGGCTATAAATTTTATGAAGGAGCTGAGCTATAATTTGGCCTCTAAGACTTTCAATTTCAGGTCGGAATTTAGATGTAGTGTTCAGTATTGGTTTTGTAATGGCCGAACAGACTTCGGTATTTTGGATATATCTGGAGCTATAGAGATCTAATAGATCGGATTCTTGTGGAAAATTAAAATAGAGACATGGGGATACAAATGTTATGAAGGAGCCAAGCTATAATTTGGCCTATAAGACTTTCAATTTCTGGTCGAAAGTTCAGTGTAGTGTTTAGTCTCGGTGTTGTAATGGCTAAACAGTGTTCAGTATTTTGGAGATATCTCAATCGGTAGAGCTTCGATTGAGTTGATTCTTGTTGAAAATTAAAATAGAGACATGGGGCTACAAATGTTATGAAAGATCCGAGTTATAATTTGGCCTCTAAGACTTTCAATTTCAGGTCGGAAGTTAAGTGTAGTGTTCAGCCTCGGGTCTGAAGAACAAACTTCAGTATTTTTAAGATATCTTGAGCTATAGAGCTCCGATCGATCCGATTCTTGAAGCGATGGATTCGTAAGACATAGAGGGACATTTTTATAAAGTTTTAAGGCAAAAATGAAGGGGCAATTTTGGAACTTTACTTAAGAAGTTAAGTTAGAAGGCTTACATGGAGGGGCATATGGGTCATTCCTCAGTCATTTAATGACATGGCAAGATTGTGGTCCTTTATAAGAAGCAGTGATGCACGTTATTGACATAAACAAAAGAAGAAAAAGAACAAGAGAAATAAGAGAGAAGAGAGAGCAAGCCTTCGGATGAGTAAAGGAGAAAGAAAAGAGAGAGAGCTAGGGTTTGATTTTTAAGGGTCTTCAAGCAAGCTTTCCATGTTGATTCAAGAGAGAAAAAGGTAGAGAATGAAGAGAGTTCCATCATGAACCAAGAAAATCTGAAATTGGAGAAGATGAAGGTAAGAGTCGATTTTCGATCTTTGATCTTTTAGAGAGTTTTTGGTTTAGAATAATGAAAAATGATATGGGTTTGTGTATTATGAAGTCAATTTTGGTGATTGCTTAGTATTATGGGTTTAATTTTGGATGGTAATTAATTAGGGTTTATGCCTAATTTTGTAATTGGGGTTTTTGGAAATTATTGGTTTAGAATCATAGGAAATATTATGGATTGGTGAAATATGATATCAATTTTGAAGATGTTGTGATTTATGATATTGAATTTGGGTGAATTGGTTTAGGTCAATTTTAGAATTTGGGGATTTTAGAAATTGTTGCTTTAGATAGCTTGGAAAAATGATTAGTATGGGTTTTCTATAGTTAATTTTTGAGGATTATGCTAATTATGATGTTAAATTGGATGATTATGGTTTAGGGAAATTTCAATTGGAAGAAAGAAAGAAGAAATTATCAAATTGAAGCATTGGACAAGCTTCAAGCATGGAAATGAGGTGGGTACCTTTTTATAATAGATTTATAAGCCACTACTGCTTTCCTTAAACAAAGAGATTTTCTGATTTCAATTGCATCATAAATGTTGCATCATTGTATGAATGATTTGAAAAATCATTATTGATTCAATGCATGAACTTTTGATGAATTGCAAAATACATTTGTGTTATGCCTCGAAAATTCCATGGAATTTCGTATATTCAAAAAAGATCATTCGATAAACTGATTTAAGCACGATTATATGATTGTGATTGGGCAAGAGAGAACCTGTTTCGTTAGTCTCGTGCACGATGACCCTTAGCATTCTCCCGGCTTCCCGTTAGAGGCCACGAGATCCTGAGAAATCGGACTCGTTGTGTTTACAATAAACTTCGGTTTACTCGTTGTGTTTAAAGAACTCTCAAGCCATTATGTGTGCATTTGCATTGTGAAGTGATATAATTGATGCATCCATGATTTGGAAATTGTGATTTCGACTACTGCGAGAAAAGAATTTTTGAAAATTTGCTTTATGGGTTTCAAACCAAATTTCTGCAAGAAAAGAAAAGAATTTTTTTTAAAGGTTTTGCTTATTTATTTATTATAAACTGTTACTCACGAACTTTTTAAGCTCACCCCCCTTCATTCCCATCCACAGGTGATGAGAAGAAGATCGGGTGAAAGAAAATGAGGGATTCCGATTGTATGGGTTCCTATTGAATTATTGTTAAGTTTAGAATGTTGATGAGAAATTTAGAATCATTATGCTTTGTGTATTTTGGTTTATGATTAGTGGTAATGGCGTACGGCTTGGAATACCATTAGTGTATTGCAAATGTTTAGTTCATGATGTATTTGGATTATCCAAATGGAATTGGAAATGTATTGGCTATGGATGGTGCGTAATGGTTTTGTATATAAATTGAATTGAGATATGAATGTAATTGGGATATATATATGAATAAGAATGAATGTGTATTGGACATTGGATAATGCGATTGTATGTGGATGTAATTGGATTGAGGATATTGAAGTCACATGTAAGAAATGGAATGAAAATGAAAGAAAGAAGGAAAGAAAAAAAAGTACACAGATTTGGATTAGTTTAGACCGATAGTCTGAAAGTTTCCAACGCAAACGTTTTCTTTAATATTTCTTCAAGGATGTCGGAAATTGGTTTCGATTCGATTTGATCCGATGTTTGTTTCGCTTATGATTTTGCTTCCGCCTTATGTTCCTTTCTTTCGATTTTGCTTTCGTTCGTTCCGTTTCTCCGGTTGGGGTCTGGTTTTCGGATCGGGTCCTAACACGAAGGCCATGATTGATTGAAATAATGTTGATAAATGACATGAATCTGTAATGGGGGTTAAGAAATCCAAAGTGAATGACAATGAGTCGAGTTGATTATATCGAGGTTATTAGAATCTTATGAAATTGGTGTTTTAACTCTAAAGGGATGTAATCTGATAAGCGATAAATGAAATGTTTCGAAGTGTATCGCCTCGGCCTTAATGGAGACAAAGGTAAATGGGGAACTAAATTCGTTATAAAGTGTCCTCTATGTGACTGTGGTGTGAATAGAACTCTGGATGGGTAAGTCAGTCTAAATCCTAAAAGATGATTCGAATTCGTAAAGTGTTACTTGGACAGGATTAGGAAGTATTGTGATGATCTGATATATGTGTTATTGATACCGAAAGTGAAGAATTGCGAGTATTCATGAGGAAACAGTAAGACAGTGGAAAATTTGAGAAGGTAAAAAGAGATAAGTGATTATATTGATTTTTGTTAATTGGCAGAAATTGGTTATGTAATGAAATAAGTGGGAAGCAGTATTTTAGTGATCTGAAAATTCCCCTGTCTTCCTGATCAATCGTATATGAAATTTCGAGGACGAAATTTTTGTTTGGAGGGGAGAATTGTAGCATCCCATCTTCGATTGGAAGGGTAAATTAGTATATAGAAACAGGCTAGTAATTTGCATTGCATAATTCTGTTACGAACATATTTTGGCCTCTAATTTTAGAGTACTGAGTCATTTGGCTCATGCATTTATGTGTACATGCATTCATGGCATTCCTGGCATTTACTTATGACTGAGATGCGATTTGTGAAATTTGTGAGATAACTGCGTATGAAATTGAATTGGAATGTCTTAGGATTTATTTTCAGTGGGTTAGTGATCCTTAGAAATTTTCTGGTTAAATTGGGAGAAAATGTCTGGACCGGAAATTTTTCGAGTGGCGGACCGATTGACTGTATAATACCGAAATAATTGTCTAATGGCAATGGAAAAGTTTGATTTATGATTTTAGAAATTAGCTTGTCAAGCCATTAAAATTTGGAGATAACCTAGACTAGAAGTGAAATTGGAAAGAAAATGAGCTTTAATGTGTTGAGGAATTGACAAGTGTCAAGTAATTAAGTTTGATAGGTTGTAAACCTTTTAAATGCTTAAGGTTTGACTTTGGCAGAAAATCATTTCTCGTTCCTCCTAGGGCACGATTCGTTCTCCTGCCCCTTCGTTGATTTCCATCCCCCACCTTCTAGATTTTGCTTGCTCCTTATTGTTTGAGATCAACTCTAATCCTTGAAAAGATGAAGGATCGTGGAGGTTTTGTGAGTAAGTCGTAGGTGTTAAGAGTGGGAGAAGATTTTCGGATGATTTGAAGATTCGAGGCTCGATTTCGTAAGTGATTGGCTTTAATGGTGTTTATTTGTTAGTTAATGCATGCATGGGTTGATTGTGAAAGATTGGGGTAGTTATGGGTGAGTTGTGACTGGTTTTAGAGAGAGAAATGAGAAAAAAATTCATCGGAGAAGACGATCAGAGTTTCGCACGTCGCGACGTGCGTTGAGGGCCTCGACTCGACGAGTAAACAGTTACTCGCCGCGGCGAGCTCAGTTGGACGTCGCGGCGAGCGTGCAAATTTACGCCGCGACGAGTCCATTTCTTTTACGTCGTGGCGAGCCTAAATGAAGGTGTTCGCCACGGCGAGAGTTCTTTACGTTGCGCCGAGCGACCCTTTTTACGCCACGACGAGGAATCCTTGGTCGCGGCAAGGGGCATTTTTTTGAAAGAATGTGTTTAGTTTATGGGGCATAACTAATAGTGTAGACCTTCAATTGAGGTGATTATTGATTCGTTATGATCTAGAGAAAGAGGTCTACAATTGAGGTAAAGAAAGAAAGTTTGAAATCAAATGAGTGAGACCTTAAATATTGAATGAGAGTTGGGTTAAGATTTCTATTGCAATCTAAAGGTTGTTTCCTGATAATTGGAGTATAATTGTGAGATTCCTGAAATTAAGGAAACGTTATTGGGATTTTAGAAACTGAGCATAAAGGGTGAATTTTGATCTAGAGAATAGTGACACTGAAATTGAGGTCTTTCTAGAGAATATCCTAGTGAGTATGACTTGGTAAATTGACTGACTGTTAGAAATAAAATTGGTGGAGTTCCATGACATGTAATTGAATTGAAATGAGTCATTATTGATCAATTGAGTGAAAAGTTAGAATTTGAATCTTTTATTTAAGACATGTGCATCATTGAATCTTTTTGATTGTGCATTTAGTAATGAGAAACTATTTGATTGTTATAGAGGCACCGATGGAACGATATTCCACGGATATTGCTGAGACTTCCAGGCAGTAGCTCGGAAGTGCAGGTGAGTAACCTAGTTGGTTCCTCAATTTTTAACCGTTAAATGTTTTGTAAATTGTCTGTGAATATGAATTGTTATGTTTGAAATCTCGGACCGAAAGTCCGAGGGATTGAGTGATTGGATATGCTAATGTGATTGTCTGTGAATGTTTCCATGGGAAAAATGTGAATGTATGGTAGAGTGGAATTGGAATATGATATGACTGTTTCCGATAAATTGATTCTGATTGTATGTACTAAATGAATTCCATAATTGATTGATTAATAACGGTTGTGACTGGAGCTGCTACCGAGAACTATAAGCTCGATCACTGATACTGAAAGAGAGCCTCGAGCTCGAAAGGGATTAGTACATACCCAGAGGGCTCTCCTATCCCTAATGATGCGAGAAAAGTAGTGCATACCCAGAGGGCTCTCCTACTTCCTAAGACGCAATTACTGTTTACTGTGCCCGAAAAAGGGGCATACGCGTTTGCATCCCTCGAGTAAGGGCGAAGCAAAATCGTGAGGGTGTCCCACCACGTCAAAGCGGACAATATCGAAGGGTAGAAGTGCATTCCCTGAGGGCTCTCCTCTCCCTAAGACGCGTCTCATGAATATCATTCCTCGCTCAAGCGCCATCCACAACTCGTAATAAAAAGAAAATGGATAATAATGGGAAAAGAATATGTGTATGGATTAAATTGTGGACTAAGAAAAAGGGTTAAATGCTCATAATTATGTGATGACTGATTTGCGAAATTTCTGAGTTCTGCGATTGCATGAGAACATGATAATTGTTATATGATGATACTGAATGTGTAATTTACTGAAACTGTGAATTGCTTGCGATATGCATGAATTGGGTGAACCATCGATGATGGTTTCGCATTGAGTTCGCAAACTCACCCAACATTGCAAATATTTTTTTCAGGACTTGAAGAGTACCCCGTTATAGAGACGGGAGTATGATTACTGCAAGTAAGTCAGAGTTCAAGTCGGGATCAGTTCACGTCTGCATTAGTGTCATTTTGATTCATATGTAATTTTGGTATTCTGCAAAATAGTACTGTCATTATAAAGGGCCCAAATTGTTAAATGTTGTATTGTAATGTGATTACTGAAATTATGTTTTGATCGAAATGTTTTCGTATTAAAGTGGGCCCAGTATGGTTACTGATTTCCGCGCACGAGATTGTTTTCAAAAATAAAAATGTCATTATAGGTATTTGAACGATTTTGACTGCTCTAGCATACCACCCTCGTGAGGCACGGGCTCAGATATCACCATCGATATCGAGTTCGGGTCTTGCGAGAGTGGGATGCTACAGTAGCAGATGAAGAAATGTAGAAAATGATGAATATGCGTAACTATTTCTGATGTCTGTGTTTAATCACAGATTTTGATTTGTTGTGAATAAGTTGAGCTGAAATGGAAGTAAGAATGAAGAGGAAATAGTGAGGATATAAGTTAGAAATGGTAGATTAAGCAAAAGAGAGGAAGAGAAAAGAAAAATCTGTCGTTCATGAATTTGGAGAAGAAACTAGGCAGTGTGCACAATCATGAAAATGGTGATGCATCTCGCAGTGCAAAATCATGCACGAGCACGATCGTGACATTTCACACTTAACTAGAATTGCACGATCGTGCTTATGCATGATCGTGACAATGAAGTCATACTGATAGTTAACAGTTTCAAACATCCTTCATTCTTTTTTCTATAACTGCTTCTTCCGACCTCCAAATGACTTGAAATTTAAACCAACAAACTCCCCAAACATTTTTCTTCCTCTCCATCAAAATTCATGGTCATTTTAATTCAATAGGAAAGGATAGATTGAAGAATTTGGGATGAAAAAAGATGAAATGTGTTGGAATTTGGTGAAAGCAGTGATTTCACTAAACAAGCTTCAGTATTTTGGCCATATTTTGATTGGTATAACTTAAAATGGAATGATTTTTAATTTGGATTAAACTAAAGAAATATTTTTACAAATTTTCAAAAGAAATAAAATTTTAATCTGGCTTGAAGTTGAGTATAAAGTACTATTGTAGTTTAAGAATAGTCCAAAGTGTTTTTAGTATAACTTCCAGAATATAGATCCAAATTGTATGATCTTTGTGTTATTACAAACTTAAGAAATATAGAAACAATTTTCTAAAATAAAGTGTTGCCTAAATACTCTATTTTCCTTGTCATAATGATCATGCAAATTTGACCTGAAAGTTTGTTTTAAGAAAAAAACTGGAATGATCAATTTTGTTATGAACTTAGATTCAATTTGTTTTATTGACGTGTAAACCTAAGTTCAAATTATACGCATGTGAGTTTTGATATATGAGTGATAATGTGATGAGAACAATCGAAATATACCCAGAATTGTCATTGAGCATGCATAGTATATAATCCATATATATACTTATATGCATAAACGAGTATTATATAAATGTGCAAATTTGTGATATATGTAAATATATATTGCATGATATAGAGGAGCATTTAGAGCGTCAACATCTAGACGTTGTCAGGACTTCAAGGCAATAGCTTTCTGGAGCAACCTATAAGTAACTTAGATGATCTCACTTGATTACTTGTTTGTTTTAAATTATGTATTGAATTATTTTGTGAATATGGTTATGTTGATTTTGGATTTTGAAAGTCCAAGGCGTTTGATGCATGAATGAGATATTGGAAGTGCTCCTTATATGTGAATCTAACTAGAATAAGTGTACTCAATAATTTTGTTAAATGCCAGAACAATGTCAGATGATAAATGTGTTCTAGATGTGAATGTGAAATCACGTGATTGATTGAGAATATGAGAATGTGATGCATTTCATTACATAAATGCATGAAAGATAAAGGCAATTGTGACTGGAGCCAATAAAAATAGCTTACAACTTAAAATGTAATAAGAGCCTCTGGCTCAATTGCTATTGTACCTGATATCCACTAAGGGATATGAGACATTATTTGATATAGTTTGGTATCCACAAGAGATATGGGCTAGTAAAAAGGCATTCAGTCATAACAAAGTAATAAATGAAAGTGAGTCTCATATGCATTGCATTTATGATTGATATTTGTATTTTTAAATGATTGAAATGATCAGTTTTAATGCTCGAAAATGTGATATATGACGCTACATGATAAATGAAATGATGTGAATTATGTATTTACATGTGTTGTATGAATTGAGTGAACCATCGAGGATGGTTACCCCATTAAGTTCGCAAAACTCACCAAGATTGCAACGTTGTTAGGACTGAGAAAGGACATTAGTGATAGAGAGACTCAACAAGAAGCATAGTTCTTATACTTTCGGATTAGAGAAATGACTCAAACGTCAGTCAAGTAAGACTGAAGGATTAGATAGAAACTTTGTAAAATTCTTCATATACATAGTGTGTTAGGCATACATGATGTACATGTATGGATGTTTTAAAAGCGACAATGTATATACGTCTGGTTTTCATGAAATGAAACGAGGAACTTTTGGATTTGTAATATTGTGATAGTTTTATTAATGATGATGCCTTGATTAAATGAGTGTCATAACTACTTTAGCATGCCACCTTTATGGGGTACATATTCAAATTATTACTCAGGACGTCAAGTACGTCTCTTGCAAGAGGGGTGTTACACACTGATTCCTGATGTTGGCTCTACTTTCATCCGTGGTGAGTCTAGACTATGATTGACAAGAGCATCATGACCCTAGGAGATGATGTCATCGGTGACCAGAACTCTACGTGTGCAATCACCTGCAAGTTTCATAGAAAGGTGTCGATACGGGGACTCGACTTTTATATACCAGCGTCAAGGGTACGAGGATCGCTTAATCTGTTATGCATAGCATACGATTGACCAATCGATACCTCACCAATTACAAAAATCATATATAAATATTAAGTACAAAAATCAAATAAGGCACCATGCCTTTATTTATCCGTCCAACCGATAAAAAGGAACCTTGCCATGGTTATAAACCCAAACAGAACACAAATATGCAGCATACATGACTCGATTATGCATATATAGATTCCAAAATACTATTTCATGCAATAAAAATCATCTTTTACATTCTAAGTGCAAAATTTTATGCAAAGCAATGTCGTT
Organism: Erythroxylum novogranatense; assembly: GCA_029891385.1. Lineage (NCBI taxonomy): Eukaryota > Viridiplantae > Streptophyta > Magnoliopsida > Malpighiales > Erythroxylaceae > Erythroxylum > Erythroxylum novogranatense. The sequence goes on from CM057228.1 coordinate 18,929,099, forward strand.
TCTTAAATACATAGGTATATTAGCATCCATTTGAGATTCAATTCTACTATGCATTATCTAAGTTCAAAATTCATTTACAAGTCATCATGTATGTCTTAGGATGTTCTAATCCCATTTGAGAGATATGATTTCTCCAACTCACCTAAAAAGAAGTTGTACACTCCCTTAACTTCAACAATCCTCGGTACGAGCTTCTTGATTCATAGTTCTCGAGCCTTTATACATAAAAATATATAATGTATTTACTATTCAACCATGTATCTCATATTTATATACCATCACATAAGTGTATAAAACACAATATCACTATCTTTAAGCTATAGGATTCGACCATTAAGCTTCTCACATGGTTACTTTCCTTACTATTCACATTAGCTTTTCTTTTGCATTTTTCAAGGCATTTAATGCCTTTAATTCAATGCTTACTCATTTGAAAACATAATTAAGCATATTTTTATCTAATCACATTAGACCATTACTCATCAATCTAAGCAAAAATTTAAGTTTACTCTAAGTAAATATGAAAGTCGCTTTCCAATGTATATCATTACTAATCCTTAAATCCTAAGCTAAGTTCACTTAGGCATTTTATCAAACACCTAATGTGCATGACTTTCAAGTCATATTTTTAAGACTTTATTATAGTAATTCATGCTCCTATCTTGTTATATAACAAACACTTCCAAACAATAACACATTTCACCACCCCATTCAATTCAATTGCCTTCATTTAAGTCGTATTCATCATAATTATACAACTCATTACATTAGTCCATTTCTTCTCCCATCATTTCAACCAAGCCTTATCCAATATACATCTTCTTCATTTTTCATCATCAATTCAAATTATACTTATACAATTAACACCATAGATTTCATTTAAACTATCAATTTCAAAAGATATTTAAAAATTCACAAACTTTCACCAAAAAGAGAACATTTCGATTTTGGCTTAAGGGGACTTCTCCATCATTCATTTCATTCATCTAAACCATTTTTCATGCATATTCAAGCATGAAGAATAACATATCTTAACATCAAACTCAAAATCGTAAAGTAGAGAGAGATGAGACAAAATTTACCTAAGCTTTCCTTTAGCAATATCTTAAAATTCTTTGAGAGTTTTTCAAATCTAATGATAGATTCTAGTTCTTTGATCCCAAATTAACTTAGAATACCTTGATTTGGGTTGGAGAATAAAAAAGAATGGTAGAATTTTAGTGATGGCCGAGTGGGTTCTTCTCCTCCTCTCTTCTCCTTTCTTTCAATTAAAACAAAATGTTTCTAGTCTTTAATGGTAGGGTGCACGACCATACAAGGAAGAAGGGACTAGAATATTGACTCTTCTTTGACCAAATATGGTGAAATTGCCTTTTTACTCTTAGCTTATGTGAAATTACCATTATACCCTCCAAACTTTTTCTAAATTTGCAATTAAGCCAAAAGTTTGGGAATGACCAAAACTTTTATTTTTATTTTGGTCCCCAAAATTTTAAAAATAATAATTAAGCCCCTTATCTTTATAAAATTACATACTGATCCTCCAAGAATTGAAAACTTACAATTAAGTCCTTTTAACTTTTAACAATTGGCAAATAAGTCGTTATATACATCAACTTTTCCAATTAAGTTTTCTAAATGTCCAATAAATCTATAAATCATATCTAATTACCTGTAAAGCATTAGAACACATTTAAGTTAGCCACTATAGTCATATCCATCCAATGAACTCGGTTTTATAAATCATGTCTAATCACCTCTAAGGCATTAGAACACATTTAACTCAACCACTATGGTCATATCCATCCAATAGACTCGGTTTTACATACTTAGAAGCTTATATGTAACATCCCACCCCCCACTGGAAGGGTAAAATAGTAAATTTGGCATATGATGAGATGGATCGGAATGACTTAGGACTGTTCATGCATAATAGGATTGGTACATAGTATCATTTGTGCACATGAAATTACTGTACATGCATCCATGACATTCCTGGTTTTTGTGCCTAAGGCAATTTTATTGTGATTAACGTAGCTATTGGATTTGAAAAATTATTCTGAGTGTGCCATTGAGTGTTTTATATTTTAAGGGATTTTTAGGAATTTTTCTGGATTTTTCGAGAAAATTCCGGATCGAAAAATCGCCAAGTGGGCTTAACCTACGATTTTGAGAACTAAAATTTCTATCCAATGGCACTGCATTATTGGGTATATTATTTTGGGATTGAAATTTGGGCCATTAGAATTGAATGGGTCAAAGATTCATTTCATTAGGGTTTAATAAAAAGTTTTTTTTGTCTTTTTCTTTAAAATGCCAAGTGTCTCCCTCATTTATTAACTTTGTCTTATATCATTCATCACCCACGACTTTTCTCTTTGGCATATAAACAAACAAACTCCTTTGGAAAGCTAATCTTCTCCTTCATCCGTAGCCTCCTTTCCCTTCCTCCTTTAAACGAGTTTCTTCTTTTCCCATACAAGAACTTCTTCTTGCTTGCTACTTACTTGCTTCTTCTTTATGCACACCCAAGACCAAGCTTAAGCCTTGAGTGGATGATGATGTTGTGTGTTGATGATTTTTCTAAATTAATTGAGAAGGAATTAGGAAAAATGGTCTAAATGAAAGTTGAAGCTTATATTGTTAGCTTTCCATTGCCACTGATTTTGAAATTTTTCGATATGTACGTTGGGAGTTATGAACTGTTAACTATTGACTGATTTTGTACATTGTGGTGAAACTTAGCCTAAGTGTCAGATTTGTGAGCATTCGGATTGGAAGCAATTTTAGCAATTTCTGTGAATTGAACTGGCTTGAGTAATCTTCTGAAGAGTTATAAAGGAAATAATTATCTTGAAAATAGTCTATAGCATGCTATTTTTGGATAACAGAATTGGGACTTATGAATTTTCAAAGATTGGACTGAAGTTAGGTCATTGACTAGTGATCAGGGAAGAAACTTGCATGACAGTTTTGAGCTTGTTAATGATGGAATTGGATTCTGAGTCCTTCATGAAAATTGAAGTATGAGATCTTATCTTTCCATTGATGTAAGATAGTGATTTTTCTGACATTTGTGCTAGCAGATATGCTGCTTTGAAATGTACTGTTTAGATTGGGAAATTTCAGTGGGCAGATGCTTTGGTGAATTGTTTGGCCTAGTTAGCAAATGAATTTGATTTCAGGTTGTTCATAAAAGTTGTAGATAACATTGGGATCTGTCTGTGCACATTTATTGTGTAATTTTTGACTGAGGAACTGGAAAGTTACGGATTTTATAAACTGTTGTACTGTTTTGAAAAAATGTTGCACTGTTTTGAGAGACATTGTGAGGGCAGTAACTTTGATTGCATTTTTGACACCCTTAGAGGTGAAATTAGCTTTTGCGTCCTTCATAAAACTTATATAGCTCTATTTTCTCTATAAAATAGACATCAAGTTTGTCCAATTTGGAGTCCGGAGTAGGGAGTTATGCCCTGTGTAAGTTGGGATGTCGGAGGACGTTTGTTTCAAATCTGCTATTGTATAGCATAAGTCGACTTGCACTCCATATAAGTCGACTTGCACATACATAGTAGCATAAGTCGACTAGGATTCTTAAGCAAGTCGACTAAGATCATATATTTTCCTTCTTTTACTTATAACTTTTCCGTTCGACGTCCGATTGACCTGATTCTTGAGGCATCGGATTCGTGAAACATTGAATTTCATTTCATGAGAAATTAGGAATTTTTGGACGGGAAATTGATGGGTGTCCAGGAAATGGGTATTTCATCACTGTTTTATTTAATTGGGGACCTATAGGGGTCCAAATTGAGCGCCGTCAGCGCCATTGGATTTTTAATTTTTAAACAGATTTTTCTGATGGAAAAAAATGGGATTAGGGTCGGGAATCTCATGAACATGCATTTTCACCTACATGTGCATCATTAACTAATTCGAATTGGATATTTAGTGATCGTTTTGTTTTCTGATTCTTATAGCGACACAACTGGAGCGTCGATCGACCGACGTAGCAGAGACTTCCTGGCATTAGCTCGGAAGTAATAGGTGAGTAACCTAGATGGGTTTCTCAATTATTACTTGTCAAATATGAGGATAATGGCGGGACCAGGAATGTGTACATTGTGTGACCTATCTGTCATTACTGTGATTGACTGTGATTGATTGTCAATTATGAACTGTTCATTGTTGTAAATTATGGACTATTATTTGTGCATACTGACTGTTAATTGACTGTGCTTGACTATGAATGATTAACTGTTTATGGAGATGTTGTAACTGGGCATGTGCATTCATACACAGATTCATAAACTGATAAAAGAAAATTGTGAACCGAGTCGCCACAGATACTGAAACGAGCCTAGAGCTCGAAATACTGAAACGAGCCTAGAGCTCGAAGGGAGATAATTCTCCCCAGACGCGTTGACTGATCACTGAATACTGTTTACGTGCTCGGTCACAACACTGTAATTAAACTGAAAAAAGAGTCACATTTGTATTGCATCATTACTGGACTGAATACCCGAAACGGGTTTTACTATATTGTGATCAGATATTATCAGAATCGAGACCGTAGTATTACTGCAACTGCCTTATTACTGTGAATTGATTATGTGATGCATGAATTGAGAGAATCATCGATGATGGTTCCTCATTGAGTTCGCAAACTCATCGAAAATTTTTCAGGACTTGAAGAGTACCCCGTTTGACACGGGAGTAGGTCTACTGTAGGCAAGTTGAAGGATAGAGGTCGGGATCAGTTCGCGTCTGCATTAGTATCTTATCGAATTAGTTTCCGCAATCATTGTACAACAATGCTTTATATTTATAATGAGCCCATTGTGGTTTTATTGTTTTTATACATTGACTGATTGTAAATTATTATTGGATGGTGAACATGGACTCAAGATTGTATTTCGCAGGCTTTGTAAACTGGTTAGTATGTGAACTTTATGGTTACTGTAAAATATTGTTAAATGATTGTAATAACTGCAAATGTTTTCTACTGTCTATTGTCTTTGCAGCGCTAATGTACGATTAAAAAAAACAAGAGAGAAAAAATGATATACTGAGTTTTCATCGACTGATGTAGTACGCCACCCTCGCAGGGCACGGACTCGAATATCATCAACGATATCGGGTTCGGGTCACGCGGGAGTGGGGTGTTACATTATATGTCAGAAATCTCTAAGATTTCGCATACCAATGAACTCTAAGTTCATGTAAGGGCATATAACATTATAAATCACTGACACATATACCCAAAATGATTTAAATACATCTTTGAACTCATATACAACCATGTATATATCAATATATAGTAGTATCTCCAAGTACAGACCAATACAAAAGGGCTCACAGAGTCCGACATTACAAATCTTCCACCTAAAAGAGTTTTGTCCTTGAAACTCCAAAGTCAAGGATACAAATAAATGGGGGTGCTGACATCTCATAGTATCCTCAGGCTTTTCCCATGTCATCTCCTTGACCCTGTCGCTCTTCCAAAGAACTTGACCGTGGGAAACTCCTTGTTGCACAACCTTTTTTTTTTGCCGATCAAAAATCTGGACTGGTTTAACCTTAAAACTCAGGTCTCCTCTTAGCTTTATTAGACATGAGATGGATCTGGTATATACTTTTTAAGCATTGAGGCATGGAACACATTATGGATCCTATTCAAGTCCAGTGGCAATTCCAACTGATACACCACAGTCCTGACACGCTCTAGGATACAGAAAGGTCTGATATATCAAAGGTTCAGCTTCCTTTAGCTCTAAAATCAGATAATACCTTTCTAAGGTGACATCCGAAGGAAAACCATATCACCAACTGCAAACTCTAATAGTCATTGCCTCTTATCCGTGTAACTCTTTTGACGATCCTAGGCGACTTTTATTTTCTATCGAATCACTTTTACTTTCTGAGTGGTAACTTTTATCAATTCATCTCCTTCAACTTTGGTTGTACCATCCTCACCCTAACATAGAGGTGTCCTACACTTTCTCTTATAAAGTGCTTCATATGGTGGCATATCGATAGTTGTCTGATAACTATTGTTATAAGTAAAGTCTATCAAAGGCAAATGTCTATTTTAACTCCCTTGGAATTCCATCACAGATGCTCTCAGCATGTCCTCTAGTATTTAAATGGTCCTCTCTGACTGACCATCAGTCTGGGGGTGGAAGGCAGTACCAAACTTTAGTTTAGTCCCCAAAGATTCCTAGAATTTTGGCCAAAATTTTGAGGTGAATCTCGAATCCTTATCTGATATTATAGAAATTGGCATTCCATATAACTTCACAATCTCATCAATATATAGCTTTGTCAACCTCTCCAATAAGTAGATTGTGTTGATAGGAAAAAAATGAGTAGACTTTGTTAATCTATCCACTATAACCCAAATAGCATCATGATCCTTCGATGCACAAGGTAGTCTAAATACAAAATCCATTGTCAAATGCTCCCACTTCCATTATGGAATACTGGTTTCTGATGCTCTACCTTAATCTGTTGACAAGGAAGGCATCTGGCCACAAATTTTGCTATCTCTCTTTTCATCCCTAGCCATTAATAACTCTCTCTAAGAGTTCGATACATCTTGATGCTACCAGGATTCATAGCATAAGCTGAATTGTGAGCTTCTTCAAATGACTCTTAACTCAGGATCGTCGGCCTGCGATCTCCTGATTTCATCAAATAATATCAGCCTAACTTCAAACCGTACTAACAATGTTCTGTCATCCTCTATCATTAAGAGTCCAACCCTAAGGCTTCACACACTTATCAAATGCTTCATATAAGGATTTTAATGAATAGTTATTACCGGATAAGGCTTGTGACTCAGTGTATTGGCTACCACATTTGCTTTTCCCAGGTGATAGTCAATCATTAAGTCATAATCCTTTATCAATTCTAATCATCTCCTTTGTCTGAGGTTTAGTTCCTTTTGTGTCATGAGGTACTTTAGACTCTTGTGGTCAGTGTATATACAACAAGTCTCCTCATAAAGATAGGGTTTCCAAATCTTGAGTGTAAACACTACCGTTGCAAGCTCCAAATCATGTGTAGGATAATTTAACTCGTGCTTCTTCAGTTGTCTAGAAGCATATGCGATCACTCATTGGGCTTGCATAAGTACACAGCCAAGTCTCTGACAATTGACATCACTGTACACCTCATACCCAACCCCCTAGGTAGGTCGGACAAGCACTAGCATAGAAGTCAATAACCTCTTTAACTCCTAGAAACTCGCCTCACATTTATCATCCCACTGAAAATTTACCACCTTTCGAGTAAGCCTCGATAAAGGTGCTACAACTATTGAGAAACCCTTAATAAATCTCCGATAATAACCAGCTAACCTCATAAAGCTGCGGACTTCCGTCATATTCTTAGGTTGTTCCCATTTAAGTATAGCTTCCACTTTCTTCGAGTCTACAAAAATACCTTCCCCTGATACCACATGCCTAAGGAATCCTATCTCCCTCAGCCAAAATTTACACTTTGAGAACATCACATACAACTATCTTTCGCGAAGTATTTGCAGCACAATCCGAAGATGTCTGGCATGTTTCTCTCCATCAATGAAGACTATGATAATTGATCTAACTAATGATGGAACACCCTGTTCATGAAATCCATAAATGTTGCAGGTCTTTTTGTCAATCCGAACGACATCACCAAAAATTCATAGTGACCATACCTTATCTAGAAAGCAGTCTTGTGCATATCATTTTCATCAATCTTCAACTAATGGTACCTAAACCTCATATCCATCTTTGAGAATACTGTAGCTCCTCTTACCTGATCAACTAAGTTATCGATCTTAGGGAGTGGATATTTATTCTTGATGGTAACCCTATTTAACTACCGATAATCAACACATAAGCGGAGGGTCCCATCCTTCTTTTTCACAAACAATAATGGTGCTCCCTACAGTAAATGACTTGGTCTAATGAAGCCCTTGTCCAATAACTCTTGTAATTAAATCTCTAACTCTTTCTGTTCTACTGGTGCCATGCGATACTGTGGTATAGATATTGGTGCTGTCCCTGGGACTAATTCAATAGTAAAATCAAACTCCCGATCCGGTGGCAATCCAGGTATCTCCTTCGGAAAGACATTGGGGAACTTGCACACAATAGGGACATCTCTCAGTTCGACCCTCTGTGCCACAGTGTCAATCATATGCGTGAGGTATACATGGCATCCCTGATGAATTAACCTCTTAGCCTTGATCACCAATATCAAATAGCTAGGGAATATCTGTCGATCACTAGTAAATTTAATCGGGACTCTACCTTGAGGTTCAAACTATACCTCTTTCTTAAAACAATCAACCTTGGCGTGATTCCTCTCTAACTAGTCAATCCCCAATATCACCTCGAAATCCTATAGATCGAGGGGAATAAGATCTGCCACTAACACAACATCACCGATCTTTATCTCATAAGCTATATATACTTCATCATAAGCTATTTGCTCTCTAAAAGGAGTGACTACAATGAGAAGGGGATCTAAAGGCTTCAGGGGATGACTAATATCCTCAGAGAAGGTCACACTGACAAAAGACCTTTGTGTGTCAGTGTCGATCAAAACTTTAGTGTCTCTACCAAGAACACACATAACACCTTATAACATTATGGGTTAGCAATCATACTATTTAAGAGTGAACATGCATCACAATATAGCAATACAACAATAAAGAAATGTTCATATAGAAAATAACTGTAATCATGTTCAGATTGGCTCCAATGTCTTCCTCCATCATTGCATAAACTCATGTTTGAGCTCACGAAGCAGGACATTGTTGACCTGTTGGAAGTGTACTACTGTCCATACCAGTCCTCTGTGTGGATCCGGAAGATTGAGCCCTTGCCCTGGCAGTCTCCCCTTTGTGTCTTACTGGCCACACCAAGCTATCTCCTTCTCGAGTTGAAGTCCAGACTAACTGTGGACAATGTCTCCTCATGTGCCCTATCTCTCCACACTTTAAACACTTTCTCGACTTCATACACTTGCATGAATGTACTTTTTTACAATTTTTACACTGTTCGGATCGATATGATCGAGCTCGAGAAGTTGAGCTAGTAGTAGAGGCAGTGCTCTAGCCTTCTGGTCTTGTGACCGTAAATTGATATTGTTGATGTAGCACCTCCAGTACTACCCGGAGCTGAACTATCATGGCTCCTATTGGGCTATTAACTGGAGGAACCTCCTCCCTTCCCTTTTCTAGTTCTTTTTCTCCCACTGTCTTCCATGCTCTGTCACTAACCTTTTGGCTCTCTTAATTGACTGTACCATCTCCTTGAACGTGGTAGTGGGGGTAACCGTCATCTCTCCTGGATCGCCAAATGTAATCCGGTCTCAAACTTAACAAATAGATTCTCTTCATTTGCCATACTGTATATTCAGGGACATAGGTGGCAAGCTCTCTTAACTTTATCACAAACTTATACACCAACCTAATCCCCTATGTCAGTGTAAAGAAGGCAGTCTTCTTCTAATCTCTATCAAATCTGGTACAATATTGTTCGTTGAATTCGTTGGTAAAATCCATCCGGGTAATCTGATTACGGTAATGTCCCCAGACATTTTCCCACCAGACTCTAACATCACCCTTCAACAATCAGACAAATACCTTCAGCTTCATCTCATTCGATAGCCCCATATTGTGAAATGTCTCTACAATCCATCTCATCTAAGTTTTGGCCTCGATAACATCACCGCACCTATCAAAAGTACCACACCTGAGATTCCTTACCTCCATAATATACCCTGAGATTTCAAGCATCGGATGTTTCCCTGGTGCAGGACTAGGTACCACTATTGGCTGTTGTGGTGGCAGTACCTATGGTGGCATATGGGGCACTCCAGGCCCAGGCTGTTGTTGCACAGTGTACTGTGCCTATCATGTCATCACCTGCTACAGAGCCTCCCTCAGCACTGGTGGTAAATCTGGTTGTGTTACCGCCAGTTTTATTATAGTGTGAGGTTATCTATGAGCCAAAGAGCTAGCAACTGCTGGTTCTGAGACTACTTCAGTGTTATGTTTGTCTGGCTCGGGTCGCAAAGATCCAATCTTGTGACCACTTCCCCTTCCTCGTCCAACCATGCTATCACTATAAAATTAGAGAAAAACACATTGTTAAATAAAATAGATCAAACTAAGCTTAGCTTATTCGATATCCCAAACATCCCAAGGAAAGTCGACAAGTACTCTCATCGAGGTTGAAATCATCTAACCATTAAGGACATCAACTTAATGATTTGAGACTCAACTTCTCGACCAAATATTTTCGACACCCAAACTCTACTACTAAGGCTCATTAACTTTTGGAAAACAAAAATAACACTTTTCAAAACGTAAAAACTAGGCTTTGGTACCAATTTAATTGTCACGACCTGATACCACATTGGGCACATGACAATCGCCACATACCCGGGCTAAAGTACTCACGATACCTTTAATCTGACTATGCAAGGCTAACTGAATATCTTTTAAAACCATTTAGACAACACAATGATTGTATTTTAAAAATCCCAAAACTCAATCAAAACACTTACAAATTAGTTTTGAATGCACTTCTATATTCACATTAAAATTCTACCACAACTTATGGACTTTTAAGTTCACTCAAAAGTAATCTCAATGACAGTACCAAATGTCACGATCTGGTACCACATCGTGTTGGACCCCGAACTTTTGATGATAATTAGAAATATTACAATGAATATTAATGAGAAAGAAATTGGTGAGACAAATTATGAATTTAAGAAAATTTGCTGAAATTAAGAAAAATTTATGAGAAAAGAATTGTTTAGTTTAGAGGACTTTGATATTTGAATGAATTTATGGACTATGAGAGGAAAGTGGATGAGTTGATTGAAATGAAGTTAAATAGCAAGAATTAAAAAGAAAAAGTGTGAAAATTTGAAGGATTTAGAAAGTTTGACTTTTTGGAGAGAGAATGTTTGACTTTGAGAGTTGACTTTTGTTTGAGGCAAAATTTGATAAAGTGATCTACATGAAACTTGTAGATTATGTTAAGAGTTTTCTGTAGACATAAAGTTTACAATTTTTCGATATTGGGAGTGAAAGTTATGATCAGTCAAAGTTTATGTTTGATAAGGTTGACTTTTGACTTTAATTATGATGACTGAATCTTTGACTGATAAATTAACCTAGTTAGAGGTTAATTGAGCTTTGATGTTCCTCAAGAAAATTGAAGGGTTTGTTTTGATCTTTATTTCGATATAAAGTATGCAATTTTTCGATCTCGGAATAATAAGTTATGATTTTTACAAGTTTGTATAGAGGATAGTATCTTTGACCGAAAAATGGACTCCCGTAGGAGTCGAATTGATGTTTACGTCTTTCGTGAAAGATTTAGAGCTTCCCTTAAGTTTTCTATAGAGACTAAGTTTGTCAAAATTAGAGTTCGGGAGTAAGAGTTATGAATTTTGAAAGTTTTGAATTTTTATGTGAAAAAAAAAATGAAAATGAAGTTGCCCAGTCGCTAGGGCGACTCATCGCCCTGGTGATGGCGAGCTTTTAGCTCGCATCACAAGGGCGACGCATAGCCCTCGCGACAGCGGGCGTTTCGCCCGCGTCACCAGGGCGACGCGTCACGCCGTTTTGCCCTTTTTGTTTTCTTGATTCCTCCTTTAATCCGACCTTTGTTCACTTTTTTGTTTATATCTTTTCCGTCCGACATCCGATTGAGTTGATTCTTACGGCGTTGGATTCCTAAGACAATTATCTACATCTTCATAGAAATTTGTGAAGTTTTGAGATTAAATTAATAGTGATTAATTTAATCAAAGTGAGTCGGGAAATTTTCTGAGCATAGTTCAGTGTTTTGTGAAATTCTAGATCTGTAGAGATCCGATTGAAGTGATTTTTGAGGCGAAATAAAGAGAAGATAAAGGGCTACAAATCATAAGAAGACATGAAATGTCAATTTTGCCCCTAAGACTTTTAATTTCTGAATTTAAGTTCGGATTAGGGTGTAATTTTTGGATTAGGAACACCTGTGAGTAATTTGAGCATAACTTTTGATCTGGGAATCGAAATGAGGCGATTCTTGTTTTGAATTAAACTAGAGACATAAGGCTACAATTGTTATGAAGACATTGAGTTTCAATTTTGGGATTAAGAATGTTAACCTTTGGACGGAAATAATCGTACATGGAAAATGTGTTAGAATTTGGATATACCCGAACTGTTTTTCGCATAACTTTTGATGTAGTGCTCCAAATTGAGCGCGGTCAGTGGCGTTGGATTCTTATGATTGAGAGGAACATTTCTTGAGAAGGAAGTTTTGAAAAATTCCTTCAGATCGATAGTGCAAATCAAAACCAAAAGTGAAATGGCATAAAGTAACATGTGAGGGGCATTTTAGTCTTTTTATTAAATTTTAATGACATGGCATCATTTTAAGTGGTGTAGCCGTAGGAAAGGTCTGGAAATGTTAAGAGAAGAGAGAATAACGATTCTTTTAGAGAGAAGAAAGAAGAAATGAGAGAGAAAGATGAGAAGCTTTTTCGTATATGGAGAAAGAAGAAAGAGAAAACTTAGTTTTGATTTTTCTACTTGATTTTTAAGGCTTTTGGGATTCTTCCAAGAAGGAATAGGATGGAGAATGAAGGAAGCTTGCTTTGGGAACCAAGAATTTTCGAAAATGAAGAAGAAAAGAGGTAAGAGAAAATTTTGGATTTTGAGTTTTGATTAAGTTTTTAGTTTAGATTAATTAGAAATGATGTGGGTTTATGTGCTATGAGTTTTATTTTGTGATTGATGAGTTAATTTTGGTTATGGAAGATTTTAGAGAGAGAAAGCTTAGTGAGGAAGATGATGAATAGTAAAATTTAGGGGTTTTTGAAATTGATGATTTAGATAGCTTGAATTAGTGATGAATTTGAGATATCCTAAGTTAATTTTGATGTTTATGCTTTAGGTGAAGTTTAATTTGAAAAATTATGAATTGGGGGTTTAGGCCAATTTTGGAAATTGGGAATTTTTGAAATTAGTGGTGTAGATATTTTGGAATTAATGTGAATTGATGAATTGTGAAGTTAGTTTTGAAAATTATGTTTTATGAGATTGAATTTGGGTGTATTGGTTTAGGCCAATTTTGAAAATTGGGATTTTCAAAATTGGAGATTGAAATAACTTGGAAATATGATAATTATGAATTTCGATAGTTAATTTTGGGAATTATGCAAATTTATGATGTGAATTTGGGTGATTATGGCTTAGGTCATTTTAATTGAAAGAAGGAAAGAAGCAATGATCAAATTGGAGCTTGGAACAAGTTCTAGCGTCATTTCGAGGTGGGTAGCATATTTATATTTTGATTTATAGGCAATATCTGAATTTTCAAAATGAAAGAAAGAAAAGTTTGGATTTTGATAAATTATTGTTTGTAAATGTTTGAAAATACGAATTGATTAAAAGTTTGAAATTTTGATTTAGAAGGTTTTCAAAAATTATTATAAGTTGATTTGATAAATTGATAAAATTTCTGAAAGTGCATTTGTTGTGTATGCATTATTCAATTGCTGAAATTATTGTTTGATTGAATGATTTGATTGTTGAATTTAGTGAACAATAGATTGAATAAATTGAGTCAGTATGCATTTTGTGGAAAATTGAAGAAAAGTAAGGTTTTGGAAAGTGCCTTGAGCAATTTGAATTTCTGTTTTCGATATGTGTTATGTGGATTTGGTAGGTCCTTTGGTGAGTCAGTATTGTCTCTATGTGTATAGCCTTTCTCCATTTGCCCGCTAGTGGCACGGACTCGATTCAGACTCCTTCACGGCTATAATGGACCGCTATGCGTGAAAGTGTAAGACGTTTCATTCACGATGACCGCAGGACCGCTATCGGAGGTATGCAAGACGCTCTGCTTGGACCTAGCTGCACCATTCGATATGTTATGTGTTTTCAATTTTGTTTCACGTATGTTGCATTCATATTTATGAAAATTCGAGAATTTTTGAAAAAAATAAGAAAAAGTAAGATGACTAAGAAAAGTTTGAAAATATATATATATATATAAAAGTTTGAGGAAATTGTTTGAAAAATTATAAAGTTTGAAAAAAAAATAGCCCTTTTGGCGAAAGATTATGAAAAATGATTTCAGCTTATTTGTCACTGTATAAATGTGTTATCCACGAGCTTCCAAGCTCACCCCCCTTTCATCCCCATCTCCAGGTTTCGAGCAGGAGATCGGATGAAAGAATGTGAAGACGTTAGTTGCGACATTTGTATAAGTTAAATTTCGAGTATTTTGGAATTTGTATATGAATTTGTGTATGATTTTTGGAATATATATTTATGTTTGATTCTGGGAATGAGTTTGATTAATGAGACTAGTGGATTGAATTACAATTTGAAGCAGTTTAGAAATAGGTTTGTGTTTATCTGCTAAGATCCCGGACGGAGGGTCCGGTTGATTTTGATGTGTGTATGATTATTTCGCCTTTAGAAGTGTATTTTGAACACTTTGCAGGTTTGGGTTAGGATTAAAGGCGATCGTTATCTTGCGAAATTTCGATAAAATTTGTATGAATATGATTTTGGGATTAATACCAATGTGTAAGAATATGGTTAAGTTTTGAGATTTCGCATGAGAAAGAATTTCCAAGGAAAAAGGATATAAGATTTCTTTGTATGAGTTTGATAAATGGGTATAAGAAGAAAAAAAATATATACCGGATTTTGGAACGTCTTAGGGTTTCCAACGTGATTGTGATCCTGCGTTCCTTCTTGCGCTTTCGGATGTCGGCATTTGTTTCTGCTTGCGTTCTGTATTCGCTTCGCATTTGCTTTGCGTTTGATTTGATTTGATTCCGTTTTTGGCTTCCGCATTTTGTTTTCGCTCCGATATTTCGTATTTTTTTCACTTCCGCATTCGTTTGTGGTCCGATTTGCATTTCATTCCGCTTTCATTTTATTCTGTTTTCGTATGTGTTTCGTTTCCTCCGTTCTTTCGCTTTTCCGGTTGGGATCCGGTTCCCGGATCGGGTCCCAACATTTATGGTATCAGAGCCTAGTAATATGATCTTACTTGGGCGTATGAGTATGAATAAAGAATTGATAAGAGTTTGTAAAAATAAGAGTGAATTTGTGAGGATATGCTAAGTGATCATTTGATTTTGATGAAAGAAGTATGATTGTCTTTAGGAATGTGAAATTGATGGGCATGACTATTTGACGAATTCATGTGATTGGTTCGATTTGGATGTTAAGAATATGATTGATTTTCGGAGTGTGTTGAGGAACTTAAGATTAGAATTTCTTGATTTATTGTGATGAATTGATATAGATGAAAGAAAGATGACATAATGATAAAGATTAGATACTAATTGAACCATATTAGGGTTCCGTAAGAAATGGACCATTAATTTGTGTCCATATATAAAGAAATAATGAGTTATAGATATAGTGTTTTGATATGATATGAGTGGTATATGATTTAAGGAAGTGAAATTTGTGAAGAGATTGAGAATATGTATGATGAGTAAATGTGATGAAAAAGTAATTGATTATGAGTTTTGGAAAGAAATTAGTAAGAAAGTGCTTGATGATCATTGTTTAGAAAGAAATTTATGCAAGAATGAGTTACTTGAAGTTTAAGTAAGTATGAATTTCGAGGACGAAATTCTTTTAAGAGGGGGAGAAATGTTGGACCCCGAACTTTTGATAATAATTAGAAATATTACAATGAATATTATTGAGAAAGAAATTGGTGAGACAAATTATGAATTTAAGAAAATTTGCTGAAATTAAGAAAAATTTATAAGAAAAGAATTGTTTAGTTTAGAGGACTTTGATATTTGAATGAATTTATATGGACTATGAGAGGAAAGTGGATGAGTTGATTGAAATGAAGTTAAATAGCAAGAATTAAAAAGAAAAAGTGTAAAAATTTGAAGGATTTAGAAAGTTTGACTTTTTGGAGAGAGAATGTTTGACTTTGAGAGTTGACTTTTGTTTGAGGCAAAATTTGATAAAATGATCTACATGAAACTTGTAGATTATGTTAAGAGCTTTCTGTAGACAGAAAGTTTGCAATTTTTCGATATTGGGAGTGAAAGTTATGATCAGTCAAAGTTTATGTTTGATAAGGTTGACTTTTGACTTTAATTATGATGACTGAATCTTTGACTGAGAAATTAACCTAGTTAGAGGTTAATTGAGCTTTGATGTTCCTCATGAAAATTGAAGGGTTTGTTTTGATCTTTATTTCGATATAAAGTATGCAATTTTTCGATCTCGGAATAATAAGTTATGATTTTTACAAGTTTGTATAGAGGATAATATCTTTGACCGAAAAATGGACTCCTGTAGGAGTTGAATTGATGTTTATGTATTTCGTGAAAGATTTAGAGCTTCCCTCAAGCTTTCTATAGAGACTAAGTTTGTCAAAATTGGAGTTCGGAAGTAAGAGTTATGAATTTTGAAAGTTTTGAATTTTTATGTGAAAAAAAAATGAAAATGAAGTTGCCCAGTCACTAGGGCGACTCATCGCCCTGGTGATGGCGAGCTTTTAGCTCGCATCGCTAGGGCGACGCATCGCTAGGGCGACGCATCGCCCTCGCGACAGCGGGCATTCCGCCCGCGTCACCAGGCGACGCGTCGCCCGAGGCGACCTCGCCTTCGCCCCGCTCCAGTGCGACGCCGTTTTGCCCTTTTTGTTTTCTTGATTCCTCCTTTAATCCGACCTTTGTTCACTTTTTTGCTTATATCTTTTCCGTCCGACATCCGATTGAGTTGATTCTTATGAAGTTAGATTCCTAAGACAATTATCTGCATCCTCATAGAAATTTGTGAAGTTTTGAGATTAAATTAATAGTGATTAATTTAATCAAAGTGAGTCGGGAAATTTTCCGAGCATAGTTCAGTGTTTTGTGAAATTCGAGATCTGTAGAGATCCGATTGAAGTGATTCTTAAGGCGAAATAAAGAGAAGATAAAGGGCTACAAATCATAAGAAGACATGAAATGTCAATTTTGCCCCTAAGACTTTTAATTTCTGAATTTAAGTTCGGATTAGGGTGTAATTTTTGGATTAGGAACACCTGTGAGTAATTTGAGCATAACTTTTGATCTGGGAATCGAAATGAGGCGATTCTTGTTTTGAATTAAACTAGAGACATAAGGCTACAATTGTTATGAAGACATTGAGTTTCAATTTTGGGATTAAGAATGTTAACCTTTGGACGAAAATAATCGTACATGGAAAATGTGTTAAAATTTGGATATACCCGAACTGTTTTGGTCATAACTTTTGATGTAGTACTCCGAATTGAGCGCGGTCGGTGGCGTTGGATTCTTATGATTGAGAGAAACATTTCTCGAGAAGGAAGTTTTGAAAAATTCCTTCAGATCGATAGTGCGAATCAAAACCGCAAGTGAAATGGCATAAAGTAACATGTGAGGGGCATTTTAGTCTTTTTATTAAATTTTAATGACATGGCATCATTTTAAGTGGTGTAGCCGTAGGAAAGGTCTGGAAATGTTAAGAGAAGAGAGAATAACGATTCTTTTAGAGAGAAGAAAGAAGAAATGAGAGAGAAAGATGAGAAGCTTTTTCGTATATGGAGAAAGAAGAAAGAGAAAACTTAGTTTTGATTTTCTACTTGATTTTAAGGCTTTGGGATTCTTCCAAGAAGGAATAGGATGGAGAATGAAGGAAGCTTGCTTTGGGAACCAAGAATTTTCGAAAATGAAGAAGAAAAGAGGTAAGAGAAAATTTTGGATTTTGAGTTTTGATTAAGTTTTTGGTTTAGATTAATTAGAAATGATGTGGGTTTATGTGCTATGAGTTTTATTTTGTGATTGATGAGTTAATTTTGGTTATGGAAGATTTTAGAGAGAGAAAGCTTAGTGAGGAAGATGATGAATAGTAAAATTTAGGGGTTTTTGAAATTGATGATTTAGATAGCTTGAATTAGTGATAAATTTGAGATATCCTAAGTTAATTTTGATGTTTATGCTTTAGGTGAAGTTTAATTTGAAAAATTATGAATTGGAGGTTTAGGCCAATTTTGGAAATTGAGAATTTTTGAAATTGGTGGTTTAGATATTTTGGAATTAATGTGAATTGATGAATTGTGAAGTTAGTTTTGAAAATTATGTTTTATGATATTGAATTTGGGTGTATTGGTTTAGGCCAATTTTGAAAATTGAGGATTTTCAAAATTGGAGATTGAAATAGCTTGGAAATATGATAATTATGAATTTCCGATAGTTAATTTTGAGAATTATGCAAATTTATGATGTGAATTTGGGTGATTATGGCTTAGGTCATTTTTAATTAAAAGAAAGAAAGAAGCAAGGATCAAATTGGAGCTTGGAACAAGTTCCTAGCGTCATTTCGAGGTGGGTAGCATATTTATATTTTTATTTATAGGCAATATACGAATTTTCAAAAATGAAAAAAAGCAAAAGTTTGGATTTTGATAAATTATTGTTTGTAAATGTTTGAAAATACGAATTGATTAAAAGTTTGAAATTTTGATTTCCGAAAGTTTTCTGAAAAATTATTATAAGCTGATTTGATAAATTGATAAAAATTTCTGAAAGTGCATTTGTTGTGTATGCATTATTCAATTGCTGAAATTATTGTTTGATTGAATGATTTGATTGTTGAATTTAGTGAACAATAGATTGAATAAATTGAGTTGTATGCATTTTGTGGAAAATTTGAAGAAAAGTAAGGTTTTGGAAAGTGCCTTTGGGCAATTTGAATTTCTGTTTTCGATATGTGTTATGTGGGTTTGGTAGGTCCTTTGGTGAGTCAGCGCTGTCTCTATGTGTATAGCCTTCTCCGGCTGCCCACTAGTGGCACGGAGTCTCGATTCGGACTCCTTCACATTTATCTTGGACCATTATATGCGGAAAGTGTAAGACGTTTCGCTCACGATCGCAGGATCGCTATCTTTGGGTATGCGAGACGTTCTGCTTGGACCTAGCTGGACCATTCGATATGTTATGTGTTTTCAATTTTGTTTCGTATGTTGCATTCATATTTATGAAAATTCGAGAATTTTGAAAAAATAAGAAAAGTAAGATGACTATGAAAAGTTTGAAATATATATATAAAAAAAGTTTGAGGAAATTGTTTGAAAAATTATAAAGTTTGAAAAAAATTAGCCCTTTGGCGAAAGATTATGAAAATGATTTCGCTTATTTGTCATTTGTATAAATGTGTTATCCACGAGCTTCCAAGCTCACCCCCCTTTCATCCCCATCTCCAGGTTTCGAGCAGGAGATCGGATGAAAGAATGTGAAGACGTTAGTTGCGACATTTGTATAAGTTAAATTTCGAGTATTTTGGAATTTGTATATGAATTTGTGTATGATTTTTGGAATATATATTTATGTTTGATTCTGGGAATGAGTTTGATTAATGAGACTAGTGGATTGAATTACAATTTGAAGCAGTTTAGAAATAGGTTTGTGTTTATCTGCTAAGATCCCGGACGGAGGGTCCGGTTGATTTTGATGTGTGTATGATTATTTCGGCCTTTAGAAGTGTATATTTGAACACTTTGCAGGTTTGGGTTAGGATTAAGGCAGTCGTTATGCTGCCGAAATTTCGATAAAAATTTGTATGAATATGATTTTTGGGATTAATACCAATGTGTAAGAATATGGTTAAGTTTTGAGATTTCGCATGAGAAAGAATTTCCAAGGAAAAAGGATATAAGATTTCTTTGTATGAGTTTGATAAATGGGTATAAGAAGAAAAAAAAAAGTATACCGGATTTTGGAACGTCTTAGGGTTTCCAACGCGATTGTGATCCTGCGTTCCTTCTTGCGCTTTCGGATGTCGGCATTTGTTTCTGCTTGCGTTCTGTATTCGCTTCGCATTTGCTTTGCGTTTGATTTGATTCAATTCGCTTTGTGGTCCGATTTGCATTTCGTTCCGCTTTCGTTTTATTCTGTTTCCGTATGTGTTTCGTTTCCTCCGTTCTTTCGCTTTTTCGGTTGGGATCCGGTTCCCGGATCGGGTCCCAACACATCGGGCCCATGACAACTGCCGCATACTCGAGCTAAGGACACTCGCAACATCCTTAATCCGACTATGCAAGGCCAACTGAATATCCTATTTTTTCTTTTTTTAAAAAAAAATTGGGCAGCACAATGACTGTTTTTTTTTAATTCCAAAACTTGCAATGATTTCAGACACACTTCTATGTGCATATCCAACCACAACTTCAGGACTCTCTAGTCCACTCAAGGCAATCTCAACTCCGGGCAATCTCAACAATAGTATCAATAGTTTATACATAAAATCTTTTATAAAAACCAAGGAAATCAAAAGTTAACTCACAAAATCATAAAGCGTATCTACATAAACACATTTCATGAGCCACTAGACAATAAAGTAAAAACTAAGAAACTACCCACGTGTGATAATATCTCGAAAATGTCAAAAGATCCTACGATCCACTCAGAGCTTCAAACTCACTAAATTAACCTGCATGGTTGGAAAATAGAGGGGTTGAGTACACTAGGTACTCAGTGAGTAGAAAAAAACATATAACACAAATAGAATTTGATCATACCAAGACGGTGTAGATTGACCTATTAAGTAAATATACATGACATAAAAACACATAGGCCTAGCCTACGTCTCATCATATAATAGTTAGGAGCCACATAGGCCCAGCCTATTAATCACCCATCTGGTAAACATAAGTTTCAGTTCCAATATACAAATGCATAAAAACATCAAATGTATAAATCAAATCTCTTCAGAAATTAAATATCAAAATAATCCAAAACAATCATATGTGACACCACTAGTCCGCCAAACTAATGTACACACCCACCGATTATCGATATTGGCTCGACTTTCATCCATGGTGAGTTTGGACTATAGTCAACAAGAGCGTCCTGACCCTAGGTGATGACCTCGTCGGTGTCCAGACTTTAGGTGTGTAATCACCCGCGAGTCCCGTAGAAAAGTGTCGATATGGTGACTCGACTTTCATGTACCAGCGTCAAGGGTACGGGAGTCGCTTAATCAGTTGTTCCCAGCACACGATTGGCCAATCGTCTCCTCACCAATCACAAAAATATCATATACAACATTTAAGTATAAAAAATCAAGTAAGGCATCATGTCTTTATTTATTGGTCCAATCGTTAAAATGAAACCATACTGTGGCTCTAAGCCAAAGGAGAAAACATACACCTATCATATATGACTCATTTATGCATAAGTAAGTTTGAAAACATTATTTCATGCCATAATAGTCATCTTTTGCACTCTAAGTGCAAATTCATTCAAAAACATAATTTTAGAAAATAAAACATTGTTCTTTCACACTTTGAGTGTAGGTTTGTTGAAAACAATGTCATTTCTCAAAATACAAAATAAAAACATAAGTTGTACTCCAATAGCAAAAAGTTATTCAAAACCATATTTTTTATTAAATAAACAAATATACTAGCATCTATTGGAGATTAAATTCTTCTATGCATTACCTAGGTCCAAAATTCATGTACAAGTCATCATACATGCCTTAGAGTGATCTAATTCCATATGAGAAATATGATTCCCCAACTCACCTCACTTAGCTTCAACAATCCTGGGTACGGGTTCCTTGATTCTTACCTCCCGAGACTTTATACATAAAGGACATACATTGTACAATGAAATTACTACTTAACATATATTTTATAATTATATACCATCACATAAGTGTATAAAACACACTATCATTCCCTTTGAACTATAGGATTCAACACTTTAATTCCTCAAATGGTTACTTCCCTACTATCCACCTTAGTTTTTTTTTTTTTCATTTTCTAAGGCATTTAATGCCTTTAATCTAATACTTATTTCAAAACATAATTAAGCCCCTCTTTATCCAAACACATTAGGCCTTGTCAATATAAGCAACAATTCAAGTTTACTATAAGTAAACATGAAAGCCTCTTCCCAATGAACACCATCAAAATCCTTAAATCCTAAGCCAAATTCACTTAGGCATTTTATCAAACACCTAAAGGCATAAACTTGAAAGCCTCCGTCTAATTTAATTCTTCCTCACTTTCGATCATCAATTCACCTCATACATACACAATTAACATCATAGAGTTCATTTAAACCATCAATTTCAAAAGATATTCAAAAATTCACAAAGTTTCACCTAAAGGGGACAATTTCGGTTTTGACTTAAAAAACCCTCTCCATGACATATTTCATTCATATAAACCATGTTTCATGCATAATCAAGCATGGGGAACAACATATCTTAACACCAAACTCAAAATCCTAATGTAGAGAGAGATGAGACAAAATTTACCCAAACATTCCTTTGGTGATATCTTCCAATCCTTTGAGAATTTCTCAAATATAATGATAGATTTGAGTTCCTTGATCCCAAATTAGCTTAGAACACCTTGGTTTGAGTTGAAAAATAAAAAAGAATGGTGAATTTTGGTGATGACCAAAACTTCCTCTCTTTCCTCTCTTCTCCTTCTTTCTCCTCTCTTTTAATTAAAAGAACATGTTTTAAGTCTTTAAAATGGAGTGCACGACCACACCTAAGAAGAGTCTAGAAATTTGACTCTTCTTTGACCAAACATGGTGAATTTACCGAATTGCCCTTAGTTATGTGAAATTACCATTATACCCTCCAAATTTTTCTAAATTTGCAATTAAGCCCAAAAATTGGGAATTACCAAAGCTTTTATTTTTATTTTGTTCCTTGGACTTTTGAAAAATATAAATAAGCCCCTTAACTTTATAAAATTACGAATTGGTCCTCCAAAAATTGAAAAATTACAATTAAGCCCTTTAACTTTTGACAATTTGCAAATAAGCCCTTATATGCATCAACTTTTCCAATATAGCTTTCTAAGTGTCTGTTAAGTCTATAAATCATGTATAATCATCTCTAAGGTATTAGAACACATTTAATTTTACCAACATGGTCATATCCATCCAATGGACTCGGTTTTACACACTTAAAAGCTCATAAGTCAGAAATCTCCAAGATTCTGCCTACCGATGAACTCTAAGTTCAGGTAAGGGCACATAACATTATATATCATTGGCATATGTACCAAAAGGATTCAAATACATCTTTGAACTCATATACAACCATGTATATATGAATATACAGTAATATCTCTAAATACAGAAAAACACAGAAGAGCTCAGAAAGTCCGGTGTTACACCAAAGGTTCATACATAAGGTCTTTTACAAACAACAAGATAGTTAAGAGTTAAATTATAAAATCATAAAGCATGTGTTGGGCCCCGATTCGCATTAAGTTTGTGTAAATATTTCTGAGGCTTAGTTTGCTAATTTTCTTTTTATTAAAATTAATTTGAGGTTTTAGTACTTAGTTATTGATTATTAAATGAAGGAATTGAGTTAAATTAGAGGTTTGATAAGTTTTGAGAAATTAAAAAGAGTAAGTGGGTGTAAGGGCAATTTAGGAAGTTTACTTATGTTTTTAAGGTTAAAGGCTAAGAAGGAGGGTTAAATTGGTCTTTTTAGTTTAAGAAAAACAATAAGAAATGAAGTAAAGGGTGGAGTAGTCGTATGAAGTGATGAAATAAGTGGAAAGTGTAAAGGTTATTAAAACATGAAGAAAGAAACGAAATTGCAAGGAAGGTTTTGTAACTTATGAAAACTACGTAGTTTTGATAAAAGGGGCTTAGGTTTTTAAAGCTTAAGAAATAAGTTTCTTAGGTTATTGAAGAAGCATACGAAACTTACATAGAAAAGAGAAAGAGGAGATTTTCGTAGGAGATAAGAAGAAAAAGAAGAAGAAGAAGAAGAAGAAGAAGAAGAAAAGAAGAAAGAGCTTAGGATTTTATGCTTGGAAAAGGAGGGTTTAAGAGTTTACTTAAGAAGAAAGAGGAAGAGGAAGAGGTTAATCCTTCCTTAAAAGCAAAAGAGCAAATTCGTGGGTTTTGACCTAAGGTAAGGAATTTTGGATTTCTTTGAGTTATTTAGGTTAGTTTTAGTTTAAATGGCTTAGTTAAGGTATGGGTAAAGTTAGGTAGGTGTTTTTCCATACTTTCATATCCTTAGAAAGTCCAATTTTGTTATTTTCTTATTCTTATGGGATAATTATGTTTAATGAAGGTGAATTGAGGCATTTGGAGGAAGAAGCAAGGCCTTTGGATTAATCTCAAAGTTAAAAGAATTAAGGTGGGTGATTCTTTAATAATTGAGTAATAAGTTTATTGAACTTTTTTATAATCAATGCTTTCCAATGACTTTGTTTTGTGAATAATGTACTTTTTGTGATATGATTAATTTGTAGATGTAATTCTTTAATTGTGAATTCATGTTGAAATGATTGAATATTGGTTTTGGAGAATTTATGATTTCGGAAAAAGATTTGCCATTTTGGCCAATTATGTGAAAATAGATTTGTAAGGCCAATTACGGCTATTACTTTCAAATTGTGTGAAATATGTGCTATTTTTGGATTTGTGGTGGTCCCTTCTGAGTCAGGTGCACCTGTTTATTATAGGCTTCTCCCGCCTGCCCGCTAGTGGCCGTGGAGTTCCTCTTAAGGACTCCTATTCGTCACGATTATACATGACGCTTCATGAAATGTGTAGTTCGTTCTGTTTCGGATCCACCCGAATCATATTCCTGTGCTTATGTGATAGGTTGAATTGTAAATTACTAATGTGATAACTTTGTAAAATGATTTTGAGAAATGTGAAACATTTTAGTAATGTGACGTTGTTTGAAAATGAGTAAATGATGATTTTTGCTTATTGCTTGTTTATTAACTTATCACCCACGGAGCCGTCGAGCTCACCCCCATTTCCCCTCCACAGGTACTGGGCGAGAAACCGAGTCACCGCATCGGAATTGAGGCAACTCCGATGCAATTTTGCTTTTGAAGTTGTGTTTTGAGAAAACAGGCTTTAGGTCGCATTTTGAGCTTTTATGTAATTTTTGCTACTTTTGATGTAATCGGGTCAAAATGTCCTCTAAAGCTTGTATTATTTCTACTTTCCTTGTAAATGAAACAAAAATGGGGTTTAGTGTATCTTTGGTATATGTTGTATGGTTGAGAATGCCAAAAGAAATGAATGAAATCATGTAACTTGATGGATTGAAATTGAGGAAATGTTTAGAAGCAAGATGGCTTTGGGATTTGAGAATGTTTAGAAGCTTAGGAGTGTGTTGTTGCCTTGAATGTTGAATTATTATGCATGTTGTAGCATTGGATTGAAGATTTGGGTTAGGAGTAAAATAGGGGAGGTGTTGTCCAATTTTTCCAAAAATTGGGCAGCAACTTCCATTTGATTTTAGACTGGTTTAGAGCTTGAATTGGTTTGGATTGTCTTCTTGAATAATGTAGAGCATGATTAGAGCTTTCCAACGACATAAAATTTGTCTCAATTGGACTTAGGATGAAAACGTTATGAGAGTGGAAAGGTTTCAGCCACTGTTGTTAGTCATGAAATTTTGCAGCAACTTTGAAAGGATTTTTCACCCAATTAGAGACTGATTTGATTTTTGCTTTCTTCATGAAAAATGTAAATTATATTTCTATCTTTAAAATGAGGTATGATTTGAAATCATTGGAGTTAGGAATAAAAAGATATGAGGTTGGGAGTGTTGACAGTTACTGTTCATTATGCCAAATTACTGTTCCATTGGTTTTTCATTTAGGCTGAAACGTTAAGTGTGATTTTACCCTCTTTAATGATTGAATTGATTTTTGCACTCTACAAGAAACTTGTAGGTAATCCTTTCTTCTTTCTAATGAGGTATTATATGCCTTATTTCGAGTTAGGAGTGAAAAATTTATGGGATTTAGAAGACAACAGTTACTGTTCATTTAGGTAAATTACTGTTTCATTGGCTAGTTTTTAGGCTGAACCTTTGTCTGTGTTTTTATCCCTCTAAATGATTGTTTCGATTTTTGTTCCCTTCATGAAACTTGTAGAGCATCTTTTTATCTTTCCAATGAGGTAAAATGAGTCATTTTTAGACTTGTGTGCTAAAAGATATGAACTTTCAAATTTTAGCATTGTGTAGGGAAAATGAGTGTTAATAGCAGTACCTTTGAAGCCAATTATAACTATCTTAATGGCTAAATTAGTTTTTAAATCCTTCTAGAAAGTTGTAGAGCTCTCTTTTATCTTTCTTTGGAAACTAATTTTGCAAAATTTCGATTTCGGGATGAAAAGTTATTAAAGTTTAAAGTTAGAGAAGTTTTCATTAGTTTTAACAATTGAATTTTCAATTTGGGGCAATTAAACCCCGTTTCCTATTTTATTCGTTTCTCCCCCATTTGACCTCCGATTTGCACGATTTTTGAAGCATTATCTTCAGAAAAAAATTTCATACCCCTTTTTGATAAAATGAGAGTGTCGGGTTTTAGTCGGACTTTACGGACATTACAAAAGAGAATCAATTTTATGACGGGTTTCGATATAAGTCCATTTTTGGGCGATTTTGTGACCTATAAAGATCCAATTGAAGTGAGATTCGTTTCTATTTTCCCTAAAGATATGGAATTTCATTTTAGCATCGGATTTCGTTATGGGCCCTAAGCAAATAAATTTTTACTTAAGGATAATTAGGGTGAATTTATCAAGTTTTGTTCGGAGGACATTAAATTAAGTTCAATTCGAGGTTTCCTTCGTGGTGAGGAATTCCTCCTTCCTGAGTTTCGCGCCCAGATGTCACGAAGGACGACGGGCACGTGACCCACCGAGGATGGGTTTCAACACTTATGGTATCAGAGCTTTCGGTTGTAGGTTCGGATATAAAGAGAAATTTAGGGTTTTTGTGTATTTGGGTGAAAGTGAATTATGCGCATTGTTGCTTTATTTAAATTGTTTTAAATGATTTTAAATGTGGATTTTGCATGAAATTTTGCAAGAATTAAAGCGTTCGAGATACTTTGAAAATTGTTTTTTCCTGAACTAAGATTTTCACTAGTTTTCTTTGAAGGATTAATATGCCACGTCGGGGTAGAACCCGAGGGACTCGATCTCGCTCAAGTTCTCGCCAGGAGAGTACAAATGAGTCTCATGTCCCACAAGTTGCAGGGACACACTCTGCTCCTGGCCCTGAGGCACTTAGTGTGCAACCTGAGGAGCCTCCTCCTCCTCCTCCTCCTACTGTGCCTGTTATGGATCCCCAGGTTTTTCAGGCTCTGGCCCAGGCTTTCACCCATGCCTTAGGTCAGGGATCTCGGGCTCCTGTGCTAGTTACTGATGTGAGAGGTGGACAGTTTGATAAACTGCGGAAGTTCGGAGCAGTGGACTTTTATGGTACCACCAATCCTGAAGAAACAGAATCTTGGTTGAAGAGGACAGAGAGAGTCCTGGTTCAGATGAAATGTTCAGATGCGGAGAAGCTGGAATATGCTGTCAGTTTATTGCAGAGTGATGCTCTCCACTGGTGGGAGTCAGTCCCACAGAGTCAAGTTGTACTACCAGTGCTTTCATGGAGAGATTTTGGTGCATTCTTTAGAAAGAAGTATCTTTCCCGGGTCTATATGCAGGACAAGGCCAGGGAATTTCTTAATTTGACTCAGAGGGAGATAATTGTTAGCAAGTATGAGCGGAGATTCACTCAGTTGTCCAGGTATGCAGCTCATATTGTGGCCAGTGAGGAAGACAAGTGTAGAAAGTTTGAGGGAGGCCTCCACCTGGGCATCAAGGAGAAGGTAATTCTTCATAATTTCTGTGATTATCAAGCGGTGGTGGACATTGCACTCAGTGAAGCTAGAGAACATCGATGCGAGGAGGTGGCGGGAAGAGAAAGAGTAGAGAGCAATCCTTCAGAGAGGGGTCGATGTCTGATCGACAGGGTGGCAGAAGTGCGGACTCGAGTCAGGAGGCGTGAGGGCCCTCAGCAGAGTAAACGATTCGAGGCGAGTCGATCTGAGCTTCCTCGGCAGGAGGAAATAGTAGAGTGAGAGAAGCGAGATTGATTCCTCCGTGTGAGCACTTGTGGGCATCCGCATCGAGGAGAGTGCTATAGGTTATGCAGTGCATGTTTCAAGTGTGGGAGAGGGCCACGAATTAAAGAATTTCCTCAGATGCTCGGAGGAAGGATCTGACCTCGGACTCGAGAGGAGAGCAGAGGCAGTGGGGACGGACCAATTTCGAGGTGGCGATTACAGGTCGGTCATGGAAGCCCAATCTTCCAGGGAGACCGAGAGGGCAAGCACAGGCCCGAGTTTTTTCTATGACTCGAGAGGAGGCTGCAGCCGCACCGGAGGTTGTTACTGGTATGGCTCAGCTCTTTCATTATGATGTTTTTGTTCTTTTTGATTCTAGTAGCACGCATTCTTATGTCTCTGCCAGTATGATATTGCCTGGTATGCAATCGGTTCTATTGGATGATTTTCTGCTTGTTAGTACTCCGTTAGGGAGGAATGTCATTGTGAGCCGGATCTTTCGAGATTGTGAGCTTGTTATCGACGGATCTAGTTTGGTAGTAGATCTGCTACCTCTAGATCTAAAGGGGTTAGATGTGATCGTCGGAATGGACGTGATAAAGAAATATAAGGCGAAGCTGGATTGTGATCGAAAGGAAGTGGAATTTGATCTGGGAGAGGGTCAGACAGTGGTTTTCAGAGGTGATAGAAAGTTGACACCGCCAAGGCTTGTTTCAGCTTTGTTAGCTGACAGACTGATGGGGAGAGGCTGTGAAGCCTTCTTGGCGTGTGTTATGGATACCAGTGTGTTGGAGAGCAGGGTGGAGGATATTCCCATTGTGAGGGAATTTCCTGATGTGTTTCCTGAGGAGTTGCCCGGTTTGCCACCGGAGAGGGAGATCGAGTTTTCTATTGATTTGGCTCCCGGGACGACTCCTATTTCTATTCCACCTTACAGGATGGCTCCAGCTGAGCTGAAAGAGCTTAAGGAACAGTTGGAGGATCTTTCGGAGAAAGGGTTCATTAGGCCGAGCACCTCACCCTGGGGAGCGCCGGTCTTATTTGTTAAGAAGAAGGATGGCACTTGGCGAATGTGCATTGATTATAGGAGAATCAATAAGGTGACGATGAAGAACAAGTATCCTCGCCCGGATAGATGATTTGTTTGATCATTTGTAGGGGCAACGGTCTTCTAAGATCGATCTCAGTGTCCGCTACCATCAACTCAGGATTAAGGAGTCTGATGTGAGCAAGACAGCCTTCAGGACACGGTATGGCCATTATGAATTTCTGGTTATGCCTTTTGAATTGACCAATGCTCCTGTTGCTTTTATGGATCTGATGAACAGGGTCTTTAAGGAGTTTTTGGATCAGTTTGTTATCGTGTTCATCGATGACATTCTGATATATTCCAGGAGTGAGGGAGAGCATGAGGAGCACTTGAGGATTGTGTTGCAGAGGTTGAGGGAGAGAGAGCTGTATGCCAAATTCACGAAATGTGAATTTTGGCTTCGTGAAGTGGTCTTCTTGGGTCATATTGTTTCTGAGAAAGGGGTGCATGTGGATCCCAAGAAGATTGAAGCTGTAGTAAACTGGCATGCTCCGACGACAGTGACTGAGGTGAGAAGCTTTCTGAGTTTGGCAGGCTATTATCGGAGATTTGTGGAGGGTTTCTCGATGATTGCCACTCCTTTGACTAAGCTATTAAGGAAGAACCAGAAGTTTATCTGGAGTGAAGAATGCCAGCAGAGTTTTGAGGAACTGAAGCACAGATTGACTAGTGCTCGAGTTTTGGCTTTACCCACAGGAGAAGAAGGTTATACTGTATATAGTGATGCTTCCAGGAAGGGGTTAGGATGTGTGCTTATGCAGGGAGATAAGGTGATAGCATATGCCTCACGGCAGCTAAAGCCTTATGAGATGAACTATCCGACCCATGATCTGGAGTTAGGAGCTGTGGTCTTTGCTTTGAAGATCTGGAGGCATTATTTGTATGGAGTGCAAACCAGGATCTTCACAGACCACAAGAGTCTCAAATATCTGTTGAGTCAGAAGGAGCTGAATTTGAGACAGAGAAGATGGATTGAGCTGCTCAAGGATTATGACCTGTTAATTGAGTATCATCCGGGTAAGGCCAATGTAGTTGCAGATGCCTTGAGCAGGAAGTCTTGCATAGCATATGTGCAGACAGTCTATCTGCCGCTATTAGAAGAGATGGCTAAGCTCAGGATCAGTTTGAAGCAGGAAGAGTCTGATTGCATGATTGCTACTTTCAGGATAAGACCGATCCTCAGAGAGAAAGTAAAGGAGTTGCAGGGGCAGGATCCCGAGTTGAGTAAGCTGAGGGAAGAGGTGCAGAGGGGTAAGGAGTCTGATATGGTGCTAAGTGATGATGGACTCCTGACAGTCAGGAATAGGCTCTGTATTCCTGATGTTAAGGCGGTTAAAGATGAGATTCTGGATGAGGCGCACAATGCACCTTATGTTATGCACCCAGGTAGTACCAGGATGTACAGGGATCTCAGAGAACATTTCTGGTGGAGAGGTATGAAGAAGGATGTGGCCGAGTATGTGAGTAAGTGTCTGGTGTGTCAGCAAGTCAAGGCTGAGCACCAGGCACCTTCAGGCCAGTTGAGGCCATTATCCATTCCTGAGTGGAAATGACAGAGAGTCACTATGGATTTTCTGATGGGGTTGCCCAGGACCAGTAGGAGGCATGATGCCATATGGGTGATTGTGGATAGATTGACGAAATCAGCCCATTTTCTGGCAATCAGACAGACAGATCCTCTGCATGTGCTAGCTAAGAAGTATGTTGACGAGGTTGTGAGATTGCATGGAATCCTGGATTTGATTGTATATGATCGGGACCCTCGCTTTACTTCGAGATTTTGGGGCAGTTTGCAGGAGGCTTTAGGTACTAAGTTGAGTTTCAGCACTGCTTTCCATCCTCAGACCGATGGTCAGTCTGAGAGGACCATTCAGACTCTTGAGGGAATGCTCAGGGCTTGTGTGATGGATTTTAGAGAAGCATGGGATGAGCACTTTCCTTTGATCGAATTTGCATATAATAATTCGTATCATTCAAGCATTCAGATGGCTCCTTATGAGGCTCTGTATGGGAGGAGATGTAGGACTCCAGTGTGTTGGGATGCAGAGGGAGACAGGAAACTTTTGGGACCAGAGTTGTTACAGATGACCGTTGATAAGGTCAATTTGATTAAGCACAGGCTGAAGGCAGCTCAGGACAGGATGAAGAGCTATGAGGATGCTCATAGGAAAGAGATGGAGTATGAGGTCGGCGATAAAGTGTTTCTTAAGACTTCTCCGTGGAAAGGGATTCTGAGATTCGACAAAAAGGGTAAGTTGAGTCCGAGGTATGAGGGGCCTTATGAGATTCTGGAGAGGATTGGTCCGTTGGCTTACAGGTTAGCATTGCCTCCGGACTTATCTCAGATACATGATATTTTTCATGTTTCTATGCTGAGGAGATATCGATCAGATCCCTCCCATGTCATTCAAGCTGATGAAGTTCAGTTAAGTGATGACTTGAGTTATGAAGAGCTTCCAGTGTAGATTTTAGATACTAAAGAAAAGGTTCTTAGGAATAAGACTGTGCAGTTGGTAAAAGTCTTATGGAGGAATCATTCAGTGGAAGAGGCCACGTGGGAGCCATTGGAAGCTATGAAAGAGAAGTATCCCCATCTCTTCAGTGATTCAGGTACGAATTTCAAGGACGAAATTCTTTTAAGGGGGGAGAAATGTTGGGCCCCGATTCGCATTAAGCTTGTGTAAATATTTCTGAGGCTTAGTTTGCTAATTTTCTTTTTATTAAAATTAATTTGAGGTTTTAGTACTTAGTTATTGATTATTAAATGAAGGAATTGAGTTAAATTAGAGGTTTGATAAGTTTTGAGAAATTAAAAAGAGTAAGTGGGTGTAAGGGCAATTTAGGAAGTTTACTTATGTTTTTAAGGTTAAAGGCTAAGAAGGAGGGTTAAATTGGTCTTTTTAGT
The DNA here is from genome assembly GCA_029891385.1 of Erythroxylum novogranatense. Lineage (NCBI taxonomy): Eukaryota > Viridiplantae > Streptophyta > Magnoliopsida > Malpighiales > Erythroxylaceae > Erythroxylum > Erythroxylum novogranatense. The sequence goes on from CM057228.1 coordinate 18,961,026, forward strand.
TTAAGAAAAACAATAAGAAATGAAGTAAAGGGTGGAGTAGTCGTATGAAGTAATGAAATAAGTGGAAAGTGTAAAGGTTATTAAAACATGAAGAAAGAAACGAAATTGCAAGGAAGGTTTTGTAACTTATGAAAACTACGTAGTTTTGATAAAATGGGCTTAGGTTTTTAAAGCTTAAGAAATAAGTTTCTTAGGTTATTGAAGAAGCATACGAAACTTACATAGAAAAGAGAAAGAGGAGATTTTCGTAGGAGATAAGAAGAAGAAGAAGAAGAAGAAGAAGAAGAAGAAGAAGAAGAAGAAGAAGAAGAAAGAAGAAAGAGCTTAGGATTTTATGCTTGAAAAAGGAGGGTTTAAGAGTTTACTTAAGAAGAAAGAGGAAGAGGAAGAGGTTAATTCTTCCTTAAAAGCAAAAGAGCAAATTCGTGGGTTTTGACCTAAGGTAAGGAATTTTGGATTTCTTTGAGTTATTTAGGTTAGTTTTAGTTTAAATGGCTTAGTTAAGGTATGGGTAAAGTTAGGTAGGTGTTTTTCCATACTTTCATATCCTTAGAAAGTCCAATTTTGTTATTTTCTTATGCTTATGGGATAATTATGTTTAATGAAGGTGAATTGAGGCATTTGGAGGAAGAAGCAAGGCCTTTGGATTAATCTCAAAGTTAAAAGAATTAAGGTGGGTGATTCTTTAATAATTGAGTAATAAGTTTATTGAACTTTTTTATAATCAATGCTTTCCAATGACTTTGTTTTGTGAATAATGTACTTTTTGTGATATGATTAATTTGTAGATGTAATTCTTTAATTGTGAATTCATGTTGAAATGATTGAATATTGGTTTTGGAGAATTTATGATTTCGGAAAAAGATTTGCCATTTTGGCCAATTATGTGAAAATAGATTTGTAAGGCCAGTTACGGCTACTACTTTCAAATTGTGTGAAATATGTGCTATCTTTGGATTTGTGGTGGTCCCTTCTGAGTCAGGTGCACCTGTCTATTATAGGCTTCTCCCGCCTGCCCGCTAGTGGCCGTGGAGTTCCTCTTAAGGACTCCTATTCGTCACGACTACACATGACCGCTTCGCGGAAATGTGTAGTTCGTTCTGTTTCGGATCCACCCGAATCATATTCCTGTGCTTATGTGATAGGTTGAATTGTAAATTGCTGATGTGATAACTTTGTAAAATGATTTTGAGAAATGTGAAACATTTTAGTAATGTGACGTTGTTTGAAAATGAGTAAATGATGATTTTTTCTTATTGCTTGTTTATTAACTTATCACCCACGGAGCAGTCGAGCTCACCCCCATTTCCCCTCCACAGGTACTGGGCGAGAAACCGAGTCACCGCATCGGAATTGAGGCAACTCCGATGCAATTTTGCTTTTGAAGTTGTGTTTGAAGTTGTGTTTTGAGAAAACAGGTTTTAGGTCGCATTTTGAGCTTTTATGTAATTTTTGCTACTTTTGATGTAATCGGGTCAAAATGCCCTCTAAAGCTTGTATTACTTCTACTTTCCTTGTAAATGAAACAAAAATGGGGTTTAGTGTATCTTTGGTATATGTTGTATGGTTGAGAATGCCAAAAGAAATGAATGAAATCATGTAACTTGATGGATTGAAATTGAGGAAATGTTTAGAAGCAAGATGGCTTTGGGATTTGAGAATGTTTAGAAGCTTAGGAGTGTGTTGTTGCCTTGAATGTTGAATTATTATGCAGGTTGTAGCATTGGATTGAAGATTTGGGTTGGGAGTAAAATAGGGGAGGTGCTGTCCAATTTTTTCAAAAATTGGGCAGCAACTTCCATTTGATTTTAGACTGGTTTAGAGCTTGAATTGGTTTGGATTGTCTTCTTGAAGAATGTAGAGCATGATTAGAGCTTTCCAACGACATAAAATTTGTCTCAATTGGACTTAGGATGAAAAAGTTATGAGAGTAGAAAGGTTTCAGCCACTGTTGTTAGTCATGAAATTTTGCAGCAACTTTGAAAGGATTTTTCACCCAATTAGAGACTGATTTGGTTTTTCCTTTCTTCATGAAAAATGTAGATTATCTTTCTATCTTTAAAATGAGGTATTATTTGCAATCATTGGAGTTAGGAATAAAAAGATATGAGGTTGGGAGTGTTGACAGTTACTGTTCATTATGCCAAATTACTGTTCCATTGGTTTTTCATTTAGGCTGAAACGTTAAGTGTGATTTTACCCTCTTTAGTGATTGAATTGATTTTTGCACTCTTCAAGAAACTTGTAGGTAATCCTTTCTTCTTTCTAATGAGGTATTCTATGCCTTATTTCGAGTTAGGAGTAAAAAGTTATGGGATTTAGAAGACAACAGTTACTGTTCATTTAGGTAAATTACTGTTTCATTGGCTAGTTTTTAGGCTGAACCTTTGTCTGTGTTTTTACCCCTCTAAATGATTGTTTCGATTTTTATTCCCTTCATGAAACTTGTAGAGCATCTTTTTATCTTTCCAATGAGTTAAAATGAGTCATTTTTAGACTTGTGTGCTAAAAGATATGAACTTTCAAATTTTAGCATTGTGTAGGGAAACTGAGTGTTAATAGCAGTATCTTTGAAGCCAATTATAACTATCTTAATGGCTAAATTAGTTTTTAAATCCTTCTAGAAAGTTGTAGAGCTCTCTTTTATCTTTCTTTGGACACTAATTTTGCAAAATTTCGATTTCGGGATGAAAAGTTATTAAAGTTTAAAGTTCGAGAAGTTTTCATTAGTTTTAACAATTGAATTTTCAATTTGGGGCAATTAAACCCCGTTTCTTATTTTATTCGTTTCTCCCCCATTTGACCTCCGATTTGCACGATTTTTGAAGCATTATCTTCAGAAAAAAATTTCATACCCCTTTTTGATAAAATGAGAGTGTCGGGTTTTAGTCGGACTTTACGGACATTACAAAAGAGAATCAATTTTATGACGGGTTTCGATATAAGTCTGTTTTTGGGCGATTTTGTGACCTATAGAGATCCAATTGAAGTGAGGTTCGTTTCTATTTGCCCTAAAGATATGAAATTTTATTTTAGCATCGGATTTCGTTATGGGCCCTAAGCAAATAAATTTTTACTTAAGGATAATTAGGGTGAATTTATCAAGTTTTGTTCGGAGGACATTAAATTAAGTTCAATTCGAGGTTTCCTTCGTGGTGAGGAATTCCTCCTTCATGAGTTTCGCGCCCAGATGTCACGAAGGACGGCGGGCACGCGACCCACCGAGGAGGGGTTCCAACAGCATGTCATCATAACCAACCTAATAAAAACAATTCATAAGCTACTATACAACAAAAATATAAAAACAAAGACTACTCACGTGTAGTAATTCCCCGAAAATATTAATAGACCACACGATCTACTCAGAGCTTCAAGCTCACCAAATTAACATGTATGGTTGGAAATTGAAGGGGGTGAATGTTGGACCCCGAACCTTGAGTGACAATTTGACTTAATAATATGAGTGATAAAGTGGATGAGTTGATTGAAATTGAGTTGAAAATCATGACTAATGAAAATATGAAAAATTGTGTAATAGTTGACTTTTTGGCCTTGGAAGATTGACTTTTGATTGAGGCAAAATTTGATAAAATGGTCTTCTGAAAACTTGTAGGTTATGTTAAGAGCTTTCTGTAGACATAAAGTTTGCGATTTTTCGATATCGGGAGTGAAAGTTATGATCAGTCAAAGTTTATGTGTGATAGGGTTGACTTTTGACTTTTAATTATGGCTGAAACTTTGACTGAGAAATTAACCTAGTTAGAGGTTAATTGAGCTTTGATGTTCTTCATGAAAATTGAAAGGTTTGTTTTGATCTTTATTTCAATATAAAGTATGCAAATTTTCGATCTCGGAATAATAAGTTATGATTTTTACAAGTTTATATTATGGTTTTAGCATGAATATTAGAGGATAGTATCTTTGACCGAAAAATGGACTCCCGAAGGAGTCGAATTGATGTTTATGTCCTTCGTGAAAGATTTAGAGCTTCCCTCAAGCTTTCTATAGAGACTAAGTTTGTCAAAATTGAAGTTCGGGATTAAGAGTTATGAATTTCGGAAGTTTTAGATTTTAAGTGAAAAAAAAAAGGAAAATGAAGTACCCGTCGCTAGAAGCGACGATCGCCTCGGTGACGATGAAGCGTTTAGCTCGCGTCACCGAAGCGACGACGATCGCCATAGCGATGGCAAGCGTCCGGCGGCGTCGCTAGGCGACGCGTCGCCAGGCGACCTCGCCTCGCCACGCAAGCACGCAGGCGTTTTAAACAGTGCGACGCCGTTTTTGTTTCTCCAAAACGGCGCCATTTTGATTCCTTTGTTAGCCTCCTTTCACAAATTGGACCTTTGTTCACTATTTTGCTTATATATTTTCCGTCCGACATCCGATTGAGTTGATTCTTGCGGCGTTGGATTCCTAAGACAATTCCCTACATCCTCATGGGAAATTTGTGAATTTTTGAGATTAAATTAATGGTGATTAATTTAAATAAAGTGAGTCGGGAAATTTTCCGAACATAGTTCAGTATTTTGTGAAATTCGGGATCTACAGAGATCTGATTGAAGCGATTCTTGAGGAGAAATAAAGATAAGACAAGGGGCTACAAGTCATATGAAGAGATGAAATGTCAATTTTTCCCCTAATACTTTTAATTTCTGAATTTAAGTTCGGATTAGGGTGTAAATTTTGGATTAGGAATACCTGAGAGTATTTTAAGCATAACTTTTGATATGGGAATTGAAATGAGGCGATTCTTGTTTTGAATTAAACTAGAGACATAAGGCTACAATTGTTATGAAGACATCGAGTTTCAATTCTAGGATTAAGAATGTGAACTTTTGGACGGAAATAATCGTACATGGAAAATGTGTTAGAATATGGATATTCCCGAACTGTTTTGCGCATAACTTTTGGTATAGTGATCCGAATTGAGCGCAGATGGTGGCGTTGGATTCGTATGATTGAGAGGAACATTTCTCTAGAAGGAAGTTTGGACAAATTCCTTCATCTTGATAGTGCGAATCAACCCGCAAGTAAGCATGACTTTAAGCTTTGAATGGAGGGTAAAATGGTCAATTAACCATCATTTAATGAAACACATATGGTGATGTCGTTTTGGCATAATAAAGCCACAAAAGTGGCTGTAAAATCATAAGAAAAGAAGAAGAAAATGAGAAGAAGAAGGAGAAAGAAGAGTGGAGAAGTTTCGTATGGAGAAAAGAAGAGGGAGAAAGGTAAGCTTTAATTTTTCTACTCAATTCTTAAGGCTTTTGGGATCTTTCCAAGAAGGAAAAGAGTGGAGAATGATGAGAGCTTCCTAAGGAACCAAGAAAATTCGAATTTGGTGGAGAAATGAGGTAAGAGAAAATTTTCAACTATGAGTTTTTGTTGAGTTTTTGATTGAGAAATATAGATAATGATATGAGTTTGTGATTTATGAAGTTGATTTTGATATATATGTTTTAGGTTGGGTTTAATTTTGGATGAAAATTTGATTAAAGTTTAGGCTTAATCTTGTGATTAAGAATTTCGTGATATTTTGGTGTAGAATGATAGATAATGATATGGGTTTGTAGAATATGAGGTTAATTTTGAAGAAATTGTATTTTATGGTATTGAATTTGGATAAATTGGTTTAGGCCAATTTTAAGATTTGGGGAATTTTGAAATTGAGGATCTAGATATTTTGGAATTAGTGTGAATTGATGAATTGTGAAGTTAGTTTTGAAAATTAAGTTATTTATGAGATTGAATTTGAGTGTATTGGTTTAGGTCGAATTTTTGAAATCGGGGATTTTAGAAATTCTGATTTTGGAAAGCTTGGAAGTATGATGTTTATGAATTTCCGATAGTTAATTTTGAAAATTTCGCAATTTATGATGTGAAATTTGGATTTTATGGCTTAGGTCAATTTTAATTTGGAAGAATAAAGGAAGCGTTGGTCAAATTGATGATCGGGACGAATTCCTAGCGTCATTTCGAGGTGGGTAGCATATTTACATTTTGAATTGTAAGCTATATATAAAGTTTCAAAAATTAAAGAAAGCAAGAATTGGATTTTTGATAAATTATTGTTTTTATAAATGTTTGAAAAATTGGCTTTCGGAATAAATTTTACGAAAATGCAAAGTCTATGAAATCCGTTGTGTTTAGATTATTTGAATGATGTGAGAATGAAATTTTGAATAAATCTAAATTATATTGAAGGAAATTATTGCATTCAATGTTATGACTTTGATTTATATGTGAACTGATTGATTGAAGTGATTGAACATTATGCACTATGTAAATGTGTGAAAATCAAGATTTTGAAAAGTGCCTTCGGGCAATTCGAATTTCTGTTTTCGCTTATGTGTTATGTGGGTTCGGTTAGGTCCTTTGTGAGTCGTATTGTCTCTATCTCGTTAAGCCTTCTCCATTTGCCGCTAGTGTACGGAGACTCGATTTGAATCCTTCACGGTTACTAATTGGACCGCTATGCGGAGAGTGTAGTACGTTCTATTCACGATCGCATGTGAATCATGCGGAATGTGCAAGACGCTCGCTTGGACCGAACCAAGCCATTTGATATGTTTTATATGTTTGATTGGTGATTTGAAATATTATGTGTTTGCATTCATTTTATGAAACATTTAAGAATTTTGAGAATTGATAGAATGAGTTATAAAAAAAAAAGGTTTGGAAAATATTGAAAAGGGTTTGAGAAGAATATTTGAAAATTGAAAAGTTTGAAAAATAAGCCTTTTGGCAAAAGTTTATGAAAATTGATTTCGCTTATTATTCAATTTATAAATGTGTTATCCACGAGCTTTGAGCTCACCCCCTTTCATCCCCATCTCCGTGTGTCGAAGGGAGATCGGATGAAAGAATGTAAAGACTTTTGGTCCGTTCTTGCTTCGTTTGTATTGTTATGTAAATATTGAGTTTTGGAATATTTTGTAAATGGTTTGAATTTTCCATAAGGTGATTATGATGTATTTGGAAGGTATACGATTATGTTGAATGTTTGAGAGTATGAAATTGTATATGATTTGGAAATTTGTATATGAAATTGTGTATAATTTTGGGATATATATCGGGAATTGAGAGGAAAATTTGATTGAATTATAAGTTTGGTATTGCATTGAGAATTATGGAAGTATTAGATATAGGTTTGTGTTCTGCTGGTGTTTGGATTCCGGACAGGAGAGTCCGATGATTTTGGACTTTGTGGTGTTATAAGTGTATTTTGCCTTTGCAGGAATTTTTGGGATAGGATAAATGCAGCCATTATGCTGCCGAAATTTTGATAAAATGAGAATAAAGTGTAATTTGAGATTTGTATGGATAAATAAGAATATGATTAGATTTAGAGATTTGCATGAGAATGTTTTTTTTCCAAAAGTGGAATTTGGTTGTGTGATTTGAATGAGATTGACCAATGAGGTAAGAAAGGAGAATAAGAAAAGAAAAAAAAATTTATACCGGATTTTGAAACGTCTTAGGGTTTCCAACGCGATTATGTTCATTCGATAAGTTTTCTTTGATTATTGTTTCCGGATGTCGGATGTGTTTGCTGTGATTCGTTTCGCTATTTTTCGATTCCGCTTCGTTTCGTTTTGCTTCAGCACATTTGTTATGCTTCCGTTTCGATTTCTGAATTCGACTCGCTTTTCGATTCCATGTTACTTCTTACGCTTTCGTTCGTTATTTATGATTCGATTCTATATTCGATTCGCAATTTCGATACGAAATTTCCATTTCCATTCGATTCCGTTTCCTTCGTTCTTTCCGTTTTTCGGTTGGGATCCGATTTTCGGATCGGGTCCCAACAGTGAATACGCTATATACTCAATGACTAGGAAAAACATATATCGCAAATAGAAATTGATACACACCAAGAAAATCTAGATAACCTAAAGACAAGTCTTTCACGTATCTAGCATGCATATGACCACCTATGAAGTGAATAGACATGATATAAAAAACACATAGTTTTAGCCTATGACTTAACATTTACTAGTTAGGAATTACGTAGGCCTAGCCTATTAATCACTCATCCAGTGAACGTAGGTTCCATTTCCAGTACACAAAAACTGTTGGACCCCGAACTTTTCTTGAAAAATTTGAATTATTAAATGGAAATTAAATGAAGAATCGGTGGTTTTATTTTCATGTGCAAAAAAAAAGAAAATTAAAGAATTTGAAATGATATTTTGACTTCAAAGCATGAAATAGGTGTTTTGTGTATGTATGTGTTGTGGGTGCTTTAATGAAATTGATGTGAAAATAATTAATTTTAGTTTTTGATGACGTTGAGATTTTTGGATAAATTTGTATGTGTAAGGGTACTATGAACATGTATAGTGAAAGTGTTAGATTTTGGAGGATCAAAAGTCTGAAATTTTTGGGATGAATAGTAACAGTGTTGAGTGTTTGATCAGAAACTTTTGTAAATTTTTCTGGGTTGATTTAGGCAGATTTTGATAAAATGATATTCATGAAAGTTGTAGCTTTTCTTGATATCTTTCTATCTCTATAAAGTATGACATTTTTCGATATCGGGGTTGAAAGTTATGATCATTTGAAGTTTTGGATGTTTTGCATTGTTTTTGAAAATGTCCATAAGGGTTGGTTTTGTGTATGCTGTAGTGTGAGGCAAATTCTGGACTGATATGGTTTGAATTGGATTAAGTAGCCTTCTTGAAAGTTATAGAGAAATTTCATATCTTTTCAATGATGTATAATGTGCCATTTTTGGCGTGGGAATTGAAAGATGTGAATTTTTTAAGTCTTGATGTTGTTTAGGGTGAATTTATGAGACAAAAATTTTTATTGAAATTTTGATCTATATAGAGGTTGAAATTGCTCTTAAAGTCTTCATGAAAGTTGAAGTTTCTATTTTTATCTTTACATTGATGCAAAGTATGACATTTTTGGACCTTGGAGTAGAAAGATAGAAATTTTAGAAGTTGTGTTACTGTTTAAGATGACATTAATTGGACAGAAACTTTGATTGAAAAATTGACCAAGTTAGAGGTAGAAATTGCTTTTAAGTTCTTCATGAAAGTTGTGAATTGTGTTTTATCTTTCCATTAATATAAAGAATGGAATTTTTGGACCATGGAATGGGAAGTTATGATTTTTAGAAATTTTGTTACTATTTAGGGTGACATTTATGGGACGGATACTTTGAAGTGAATTTTGACTCCTATAGAGGCCAAATTTGTTTTTGAGTTCTTCATGAAAATTGTAGAGCTTTCTTTTCTCTTTCCATGGATACCAATTTGAAAAATTTAGAGTTCTGAGCAAAAAGTTAGGCATTTTAAAATTTCAGATGAAGAAAAGAAGGAAAAAAAAGATCCACGAGTTTTATCGCCCTCGCAATGCCAGGAGTTGAAGGCCCTCTTCACGAGGGTGACGTGTCACCTCTGAACGTCAGTCTGTCTGGTCACCTGCGACCATTTCATGAGGCGACTGGTCACCTCATGAAATTGCTCGCTAGGGTGACCAGACCCTTTCCATTTTTTTGCTTCTAATTTTTCTGTCCTACATCCGAATGACTTGATTTTTAAAGCGTTGGATTCATAAGACATTCCTCTACCTCTCCATGAAAATTTATGATTTTTTAGATTAATTTAAAAAATATTGATTGAATCAAAGTGAGAGGATTGATTAAAGAGTTTGAGTTAGACATTTTTCTGAACATGCTCAGGTATTGTGGTGATATCGTGATCTGTAGAGATCCAATTGAGTTTATTCTTGTTAAAAAATAAACTAAAGACATGATACTACAAGTTATCTGAAGGAATTGAATTTCAATTTGGGCTCTAAGACTTTCAATTTCTGGAGTGAACTTGGGTATAGTGTTCTGTCTCGGTTTAGTAAAAATTTGAAAATGTTTAGACTATAACTTTTGCTCTAGTCATCTAAATGAGATGATTCTTGCTTTGGATTAAACTAGAGATATAGGGCTACAAATGTTCTGATGAAATTGAGTTTCAATTCAGTCTCTAAGAGTATAAATTGTTGGATGGAAATGAAGCGCAGGAAAATGTTTTAGTATAAGAACAGTCCAGAAATGTTTGGTGTATAACTTTTGAAATGTTAAATCAAATTGAATGATGTTGGTGTCATTAGAAAATTGAGACAATGATAAACAATTCTCTAGAAGGAAGTGTGAGCAAATTCCTTCAATTTGATGATTAGAAAATTTTCTTAAGTTAAGCATGATTTTGAGGTTTTGTTATATTATATGATTTTGGGGAATTAATTAGCATGTTAATGTGAGTAATTAGCATGTTAATGTAAGTAAGATCATATGATATGGATTAGATTGAATTAAAGTGTTAAGAATGCATAAGGGGCAAAATTGGAAAGCCACTTAAGCTTTTAAGGTTATAAGGCTTATATGTAAGGGAAAAGTGGTCTTTGCTCATTCATTAATGGTATTTTAGTAAATAGAAGTGTAGGTTGGCTTTTAAGGAAGGCAGTGCACAAAATTGAAAGAAACGAAAGAACAAAAGAATAAGGAAAGGGAGAAGAGTGTGTTTCGGTGGAGAGAAAGAAGAAAGAAAGAAAGAAGCCATGCTAGGGTTTGATTTTTCTCGATTTTTAAGAGTGATTTTGAGTTGTTTCATGAAGGAAAAAGAAACAGGAGCATGAGAGCTTCCATCCAAGCTAAGAAACTCTTCATTTGGTGAAGGATTTAAGGTAAGTTGGATTTTAAGATTTTGGAATTTTGAAAGTTTCTTGGTTTAGATAGCTTAAGAAACCTATGGGTATAAGTTTTTTAAGATTAATTTTGGTGATTATGCCTTATGTGATGTTCAATTTGAACTCCTACTGGTTAGGGATTTTTGCAATTGATGAAGGAAATTAGAGAAGTTATGGGAGAAAGAGTAGAGGTTTTGGACAAGTTTCAAGCAAGGAAGGTGGGTTTCATGTTTATAATTTAAGTAATGAGCCATAAATGCTTTCTTTTGAATCAAGAAAATGAAATGATTTCAATGACTTTAAAAATGTTGCTTTGATTGTTTTGTGATTGATTGAGAAATTGCTATGATTGTTGCATTACATTGCTTGAATGATTTGAGAACTTTTGATGTGAATTTTGATTGATGATTTGAAAAAGAATGTGAACATGATTTTTGAAAGAATGCAATGGCTATAAATTGCCTTTCGGAAAAATGGCCTTTTGGCCAATATGTTTAAACAATGTGAATTGTATGCTTATATGGGTTTGTGGTGGTCCCTTAAGATAGTCAAGTGCACTTGTCTGTATATAGACTTTTTTCGCCTACCCGCTAGTGGCATTGGAGCTCCTCACGGACTCCCATAAGTTCACGGCTATACATGATCGTTATGCAGAAATGTGTAGTACGTTTTGTTTTGGACCCACCCGAACCAATTCTGATGTGTTATGTGTTTTTGATTTGTGATCATTTGGATGCATGTGTTATGTTTAATGTGATGATGTAGCACCCCACTCCCGCGAGACCCGAACCCGACATCGACGGTGATATCCGAACCCGTGACCCGCGAGGGTGGTATGCTAGAGAAGTCAAAACAATTCAAATACTTAGTAATGCATTTTTCTTTTGGAAAACAATCGAGTGCGCGCAAATCAGAAAACAAGTTGGGCCCACGATACGAACATATTTTCAATCAAAACACTATTTTAGAACTCAAATTAGTTCATATACATATAATCATAGCCAAATTGGGCCCAATACAATAACAGTATTTATCTGCGAAAATACAAATTTACACATATAAATCAGAATGACTCAAATGCAGACATGAAACCGATCCCGACTTCAAACTCTGTCACTCTTGCAGTACTCATACTCCCGTTTGTCTAACGGGGTACTCTTGAATCCCTGAAAAATAATTGCAATGTTGGGTGAGTTTGCGAACTCAATGAGAAACCATCATCGATGGTCCACCCAACTCATGCATACACAGATCATATACACATAATCACACAATAACATTTACAAAAATATATATATCACATGCATTTTCAATTTCACATTTTGCAGTCCATCATATACATATGCAATGCGCATGTGACACTTCCATTTTCTTACGTTGTTGTGACCATGCGCCTGAAACTGTCCCTGTGATGGGCACATTGCGTTGAGCCAGTGACTCTGAAAACGTTGGGCGTGATATGCCTTGATACATTGAGCCCGAGGCTCTGAATACGTTGGACCTGAGGTCCTGTGCGTTGAGCTTAAAGCTCTCATATACGTTGGGCGTGATATGTCCTGATACGGTGGCTGCTCCAGTCACAACTGCCTTTATCTTATCACACTTTTATACATGCAATGTACATGCCCCAATTTCCTATTACACATGCCAAATGTATATTTAATTTCACACGTATAGCACTTCAATCACAAATTACCGATCCTTCGGACACCCTTGGTCCGAACCCAATTTCAATCAAACACGTAACCCTCCATTTCATCCACATGACATAAGCACTTAATTAAACACACAATTATTGAGGAATCAACTAGGTTACTCACCTGAACTTCCGAGTTACCTGCCTGGAAGGCTCAGCAATATCCGTGAAATTGTCATTCCAACGGTGCCTCTAAAATAATCAAACAATTTCCAATTACTAAAATGCACAATCAGAAATAATTTAATGATGCACATGTCTTAATTAAAAAGATGTACTATGCCTATTCATGACCTTCCCAGCACTATTTCCCAATTTTACTTTCTTTCGTAAATTTCCAACTTTTCACTCAATTTATCAATAATGACTGATTTCAATTCAATAACATATCATAGAGCTCCACCAGATTCATTTCTACTGTTTAGTTTCATTTGCCAATTTATATACACTAGGCTAATCTCACAAAAATCTCAAAACCAATATCATTTGAACTACATCAAATTCACCTATTGAAGACTCCAATTGCATTGAATTCGCATTCATAATGCTCACAATTATAACCCAATTATCAGAAACCATCCTTAGATTGTAGTTACAATTACATTCTTAATTGTCTTTCACTAATTGCGATCTCAAAAACTTGAATTCAAACTCTCTTTCTTTTCCTCAATTGTAGACCTCGTTCTCTAGTTCATAACGAATCAAACATCACCTCAATAGGAGGTCTACACCATAAGTTATGCCTCAAAAACTAAATTAAATCAAATCAGAAATTCATCCCTCACCACGACCTCAATTCATTCGCCGCGGCGTCTTGGAGGCGCTCGTCGCGGCATGAAATGACGCTCACCGCGGCGAACGTTTCCCTTGGGGCTCGTCGCGACGCATGGAGAAGAACTCGTTGCGGCGTGGAAGACTTGCGCTCGCCGCGACGTCGAAAGGAGCTCGCCGCAGCGTCCAACGTTTTTGAGCTCGCCGCGACGTCTTCCATCCCACTCGCCGTGACGAATTAAATGATAATTCGCCGCGGCGAGGCTTAGCGCACGTCGCGACGTGCGAGTCGCAGTCGTCTTCTCCGATCAGATTTTTGCCATTTCTCACTCTAAAAACTTCCATAACTCACCCATAACTACCTCAATCACTCACAATCAAACCCATGAATGCATTGAACACAATAAATAACAACATTAAACCAAAATACTTACCAAATCAAGCTTAAATCCGCAAATCTTCCTAAATTTCTCCAACTCTTTCCCCTTTCTCTAACACCCACGATGAGCTTCTTAACTCTCAAAAACCTTCACTCTCTCAACGATTCTAATCATTCATCAACCTCAAAGAAGGGCAAGCAAGGGTCTCAAAGAGAGATCGAAAATCTTCAAGGAAAAAGAGAAACTATCGTGCCCTAGGAGAAGAGAAGAGGATTTCTTTTCTTTTCAAACTTTAAAACCTATGCTATTTAAAGGATAATCACTTAAGCCTCTTGCCTCTTTCCTCATAATACATGCAAATCTGTTTCTCTTTCAATTTCATTTCTATTCCAATTCATCTCCAAATTTCAATGGCTCGACATATAAATTTCTAAAATCATATTTCTAAATTTCCATAGCCGTTGGACAAGTATTTTAGTACCATACAGTCAATCAGTCCGTCACTCAAAAATTTCCGGCCCGGACATTTTCTCCTGAATTTTTTAGAAAAATTTTGAAGAATCGTTATCAGCTTGCAATTACTCTAAAACATTTCCTATTAAATTTTCAATCCCAATTATTCCACAATTCTCCATAAGTCAAAAGCAAACCTAATTATTCACAATTCATAACCGTATCACAATTAAATGCCGGGAAAAAGTTATGAATGCATGTACCTATCAGTGCACGTGCCAAATGACTCAATCCTCTACAATTAGAGGCCAAATGAATGTTCAGTCCATATTATGCGGTAAAATCCTATCTCGTCCCAATTTACCAATATAACCTTCCCATTAGAGACGGGATGTTACAGATGATGCTTTGAATTATGATTTATGACGTTTATAAATCGCTTAATAGGTTTTGAATTTTGGGAAACTTAAGTTGCACGGATTTCAATGTGATATTTGCAAAGGAAATAAATATTTCAATGTTTTTGCTTATTCTAGGTTATAAGCATGTTACCCACGAGTTATAAGCTCACCCCCCTTCATTCCCATCCACAGGTGATGAGAAGAAGATTGGGTGAAGGAAAGTGAAGGTTTTTGTTTGTATGTGTACATATTGTATTGTTTTTAAGTTAGATTGTTGTTGAGAATTTTGAGAGTTGTGTATTTTTGTATTTTCATATTTTGATATTGATGTTGTATTATGGCTTGGAATGTCATTAAATTTCGTAACAATTATTTCATGATGATAATGAGTTATGGATTTGTGTATGGATGTGAAATATGAATTTATGTATGGATATGTCATGTGAATTCATATATGGATGAGATGATATGAATGCATTTGAATGTGTTTGGATTTCGGAAAGGAGGTCCAATGAATGTGATGATTGATCTAAATTATTGAAGTGCTCTTTGTATATGAATTGATGGTATATAGACAAGTATGTGAGATTTGATGGCAAGAAAGAAAAATAAGATTGTTAAAGGATGAGATATGAGTGCATATGAAGAAGAAAATGAATTGAGGTTGAGGGATTGATGAATCTCACATTTGAAATTGAAATTGCTTTGAATGATATTGAAAACAAATTTATATCGTTTTTTATTGGTTTAGACCAAGTGTGTCTTTACAGTTTCCAACATTTTTCTAAAGTATACGTTTTCGGATGTCGGAGTTAAGAGTTTTGTCCTTAAACGTTTTGTTTTCTTTGATTTTGAGCCTTTCGATTTCTTTGGTTCCTTAAGCTTTCGATTCCTTTAGTTTCCGCACGCGCTTTCGATTCCTTTGGTTTTCGATTCGAAGTTGGCCCACTTGCGGTTTTTTATTTCTTTCATTTTCTTCCTCACGCGCTTTATTTGATTCCCCTTTTGATTTCTTTCGTTTTCGCCCATTTTGTTTTTCGATTTATGATTCCGATGTTGGGTTTCGAAAACGGGTCCCAACAAAAACAGAAAAGCATCACATATATAAAACAAATCTTGTCAGAAAATAAATCTCAGAATAGGCCAAAATAATTATGTCTATTGCCACTAGTCGACCAAACTAGTGTGCCACCCATCGATTCCCTGTGTTGGCTCGACTTTCATCCATGTGAGTCCGGACTATGGTTGACAAGAGCGTCATGACCATAGGTGATAACGTCATTAATATTACTGGCTTCAAAGGGAACTCTCACTATATAGTCTCGAAAATTTTCAACGGGGGGAATTCTTAAAGAAAATCTGGGTTGCTAGCTCTAAATATAAGGAAGATATACCTCAAAATCTAAGGTTGTAATACAAGGACTAGGCTTTAAAACTTTATTGTTGCCTGCTACAAAAACTCTTAGGTTGGTGTAAACAAAGAATAGTTTTTAGTATATAGTAAGATAAGAAGATTCATAAGTCTTGAAAATCTTCAGCCAATAAGGTCTTCTAAAGAAGTCATCTAAAGGATTAAGCTGGTCCATTAACCTAGCTAGACTTCAAAGATCCTTAGAAGACTTAATAAAAAAACAAACATACAAACAAAGACCTAGAAAGTCTAGAAATTTAGGATCTATGGAAGGAAGGCATTCTCTATCATTAAGCTCTGGAAAATAAGTGAAGGTCCAGAGTTGAAAAAAGTAAACACATAAGTTATGCCTATGTAGAGGAAGGTTGGATGGATATCTCCTTGAATTCCTATAAAGGAATCCTAAGAAAATAGAACCAAGGGCAAAAAATTTACTGGAGGCCACGACTTTGTAGAAAGATAGGAATTCCATACTTGTTTGTTGTTTACAAGAAATAAAATAAAATAATTCAATATGACTCAAATGAATTTAATATGTTCTTTTTTAGAAATTAGATTCCTAGAAGAAGCATATTTGTTAATTAGTCCAAAGTAAGAAGAGCACTTAAAAGTACTAGGGTCCAAACTAGAAGCTTCCTCAACTAGAAAAATGAAGTCCTTCCCAATCACAGATAGCCTGGTCTGAAAGAACATATTTCAAGCGAAATTTAGGCATACCCAAAAGAAAACATAAAGGAATCACATAAGAGACTCCAAAATTTTAGGACGTCAAATATGAGATTTGGTTGATATTCTAGCATGTTTTTAAAAAGTGCTATAAATTGAAGAAATCCTTTTCTCTTTGAAATGGAATGGTAAGAAGGGTGCAACTTATCTATCTTACTTTTTGCAATAACTTTAGGGATTTTAAGGCCTGAAATATAGGATTTTGAAAAGAAAAATTAATTTACTCACCACTCTAAAATATGACGAGATGGATGAGAATATTCAATGGACAAAGGGATTCTAATGATGAAAGATAAACCTTGTTCGTGGTCGAAAAGGGAAAATCTTCCTACCATGTTGAAAGAAGAAAATTTGGATGCCATAATTAGAGGTAAGAACTCGAAAAGAGGATTTGGGGTTTAAGAAGTTTATTATCTTATTCTGATAAAGGATGGTATAGGTTTAACTGTAATAGAAACCACCTCAGGTTTTATAGCCTCTATAAAGAGTAAAGTTAGGAAAATTGACTAATTTTGTTAATACAGTACAAAAAAGAATTTTTAAAATGCATGTTTGTAACATTCAATTCAGCAAAGTTAGTAAAGGAGGAGGAGGAAGATGCATGACGAGCGGAAGCTATAGTTCAAAAAGAGTCTGTTAAATTTTAAGTGAATTCGTGAGAAAGAGAAGGAGAAAATGCTGGAGTTAACAGAAAAAACAAAAAATATTTGAAGTTTAATGTAGAGAATGGAGTAGAATGAAGAAATTTATGGCAAAACAGACAAAATTTTGAAATTTAAATAAAACAAGTGCTATAAACAAAAGTATAAAGGGTAATTAAAAGACACAAGAATTAAAGAAAAATGTTCAAAAGGTCTATAAAAAGATAATGATCTCTCTAAGTAGGGTCATTTATCCGTATGTTAGTTTGCCAAAATATTTTATTGAATATCAAGTCCCTAGTAAGCTTTAGTAGAATCATACCGTTCCTAATTACCTCCCTTCAATTCTTCTTGAGTCTTCCCCTTCTTTTCTTAAAGTCCCTAAGTGTAATTTTCTTACATCTTCTCACGGGGCGTGAAGATGTCTCCTGTTAATATATCTAAACTATTTAAGTCTTGCCTTCCTCGATTTAACATTATCATATTGAGAATATTGTCGTCTTTATTTTCTTTACTACATTGACTTTCTTTTTTATAATGGTCGATAAGTTTTTCTAGTACAGATATATTTTTAATTTACAGGTTTGAAGTCTCTTAACTTAAAGTTTTTGGATTGTATTAACATGTCTTTATGTATGACTATATGTTTCTATAAAAAATATTGTTTTAAATGAAGATATTATATTATTCTTAAATTAATTAGATTTTTCTTTACATAAGTTAAATGCATTTGTTAGATATTTCTTTTAGGAATATCAAATTGCAATCTCTCGTATGAATATAATATATTTTTCATTACTATAGGATCTCGGGAACACAATTTTAAAATAACATATTATGTAAAATCACTCTTATTTTAGCTTTTTATATAAAATTCATATAATGAAATGCATCTCCTATAATAATGCTCTCAAACTCTTGTGCTCATATCCTTGAATTAACCTTATAGTTTCTCTCTCTCTACACACACACACATACACACACACGCGTGCACACACACACTAAAACATTCGAACTTGACATAGTCATTAGTTTTTGTTGCTATTTACTTTTTCTAATGTGTATGCCCTCCCTTTTTTCATATACCTTTTGAGCATTTTCCTTAAGGTGGTTTAGATTGATGATTTGGACATTAAATAATGAAATTTGAAAACATTAATATGTCTCAATATATGATACTTAACATTCAATACTATTAAGATTAAAAGAATATAGATTGTCTAAAGTAATTAAAACTCTTCATTATTCAATGAATTGTTGTGAAATACAAATAAGAACAATGGAAGAAATTAGGATTATTTAAATTCAGCTCACTCGTTCCGAAACATGTCTCCTTGCCTCTTCATCGAAAGGAAAAGACTGGTAATATTTATGAAGTCTATATCGATGATCCTTTGCCCTTTGTTTCAACAATGCACTAACATAGCTTAAAACCTCAGGCTTATCGATATCAACGATATTGACTTTCATCTACAAAAGAACAAGTATAAGTTAAGTTACTATTTTTGGTAAGTAAAATCTCAATACATTTAATCAAATGAATTGAAATATTACCAAAACTTTGTTCAAAACATTTTGGAGCAAGTTATCTTCCTTCAGCTGCCTTGCATGCTGAAGGCAAGGTAATTCATTCCTCACAATGACGCCTAACTCACTGGAAAATTTTGCAGATTAAATCTTATCCAAAGGGCGATGTTGCGTAGGGTCAATGGTCACACGCAACATTTATCCATTGCAACTTAACTCCTTTTGTGATACCTCTGCCTCATTTTCTAATGACATTATTGGAACCTGAAAAAAATTCATAATAAGAAAAACACACTAAACATGTAATGACTAATTTCAGCATTAATTTAAATATGTTTGGTTAACAATAACATACCTGAAGATCCCTCAGCACTAATTGACGATGTTGGTAAAGGTTATTGCTAACTGTCTTCATTCGAGGATGCAATTGTTGGTTGTTGAACGATGGAATCGGATTGAGTTGTTGTGAGGGAGGAAATTTTTCGATCGTTGCCACCCTTTTTCTCTTATTTCTACCAGGTGTCATTATACTGAACAACTAAAACGAAATATGAAGATAACGCTTAAATTTATCTCAAACATCAATACTCCACAAATTGTTACTTAGTATTACATAAAAAAATAAACTATAATATTTATTTTTTTGTATATACATAATTACTTCGTACCTCTTCAAACATCCAGCCTTCACTTTCCTTGTAATGCATTAGCTTGTACAATGTGATCTTATCACACTCTTGTCCTTGGAGTTGAGTTTGACTCTATTATATGAATTTAAAAAATTATAAAATAATAGAATTTATTGTATTAAGAAATTGAATAATAAGTTGAAAACATTACACTTACAAATTCTTATCAGACAACAACAAATGATTTGGAGTCGGTATTATAAGGAGCCTTCGTTTATGCTCTGTTCACTTTAACTTTCTCACACTTTTCCTAAATTAAGAGAAGTAGTCATGAAATGTAAAAACAAAAATAATGAAATGAAATATAAAGAGAAATAAAACAAACCTAAACCTTCACAGAGGCCTAATAATCATGCATTTCAGTCTAATTTTCTGGACTCGCCTGTTCCGAAACATGTCTCCTTGCCTCTTCATCAAAAGGAAAAGACTGGTAATATTTATAAAATCTATATCGATGATCCTTTGCCCTTTGTTTCAACAATGCACTAACATAGCTTAAAACTTCAGGTTATCGATATCAACGATATTAAGCTTCATCTACAAAAAAACAAGTATAAGTTAAGTTACTATTTTTGGTAAGTAAAATCTCAATACATTTAATCAAATGAATTGAAATATTACCGAAACTTTGTCTAAAACATTTTGGAGCAAGTTGTCTTGCTTCAAATTCCTTTCATGCTAAAGGCAAGGTAATTCATTCCTCACAATGACGCCCAACTCACTGGAAAATTTTGCAGATTAAATCTTATCCAAAGGGCGATGTTGCGTGGGGTCAATGGTCACATGCAACATTTATCCATTGCAATTTAGCTCCTTTTGTGATACCTCTGCCTCATTTTTTAATGACATTATGTTATTGGAACCTTAAAAAAATTCATAATAAGAAAAACACACTAAACATGTAATGAGTAATTCCATCATTAATTTAAATATGTTTGGTTAACAATAACATACCTGAAGATCCCTCAGCACTAACTGACGATGTTGGTAAAGGTTGTTACTGACTGTCTTCATTCGAGGATGCAATTGTTGGTTGTTGAATGATGGAATCGGATTAAGTTGTTGTGGGGGAGGAACTTTTTCGATCGTTGCCACTAGGGATGGCAGTCGGTTTTCAACCCGATTAATATCCGCACTACCCGACCCAATGGATTTGGATATGGACAGTAAATCGTAAAAACGGATAGATATGAATATAGATATGGGTTGAGTCATAAAAAATGGATATGGATATGGGTAGAGTAAAACCCGAAACATGGATACCCATATCCTACTCGTTTTTTATTAACTCTATTTTTTCTATTTTTTCTTGAATATTTATGGTTAAATATAATAAAATTTTATACGAAGAAACAACTTTAAAATCTCCACTTTACTCCTTAGAACTCACATTTTTCATCATATTTTATTTTTCTTATAGGATGATAACAATGCAAATGATATGGAGATGGAGTTTTGAATGTTGTAGAATTCATACAAAGACAATTTGAAGCTTTAGTTATTTCAATCTTTGTTCCAGTTCTAAATTGTGAAAAATGTATGTTGTCTTTGTACTAAATATTATGATTTTTATTATTCCAATTTTATGACTTTTTTAATACATACAAATCAAAATCTTGACTTATTATTATTAAAGTTATTTTGATTTGGAGCGTTTGCAAAAATCTACTCTTATATTTTTTATTTAGAAGTTATATTTTTATGTGTTATACAACCCGATGGATATCCAAAAACCCGAACAACCCAATGGATTTGGATATGGGTAGTAAATCGTAAAAACCGATGGATATGGATATGGATATAGGTTGAGTCAGAAAAAATGGATATGGATATGGGTAGAGTAAAACCCGAACCGAACCCTACCCATTGCCATCCCTAGTTGCCACCCTCTTTCTCTTATTTCTACCAGGTGTCATTATACTGAACAACTAAAACGAAATATGAAGATAACGCTTAAATTTAACTCAAACATCAATATTCCACATGAATATAAGGAGATTAGTAGTCAAATACTAAACATTCGACATAACATTTGAAATAAACATAAATGAAACATTAAAAATATGTTTCTAATCAATAATCATCGTAAATTAACATAAGTTAAACATCAATAACATGAGGCAATTATGAACATAACATTTCAAACAATACAAACAATCTATTTACATTCAATCATCATGATCAAGATTTTGAAAATCATCATTATTAAATACATTATCATTGGATTCTTTGTCATTAATATATTCAAGCAAAGTATCATTATTGTCATTTAAGTCATCCTGAGTATAGTCTTCATCTGTTTATAAGAAAAGATAGGCTTGGACTTCATCTAGTTGAACTATATTGGGATCGACATCACTCCTATAAAATGATGATATATATGCATCTTCTACTGGAATGCCTTCATTATTAAACTCTAATCCAATTTCTTGATAAACTTCATCTGCATCCTCATCCAGTTGACCAATATCCCTTTCACAAAAATCAAAGACATTCCTTTGTTGAAACTTTTGAACAACCTTCCAATTGCTACCCAATATAGTATCGTTGACATAGAAAACTTGTTTGACTTGATTTGTAAGGACAAAAGGATCATTACCATACCATGTCTTACTAACAATTATGTTAGGCATTCCTGTTTCATTGATAGTCTCCATATAATTCCGAAAATTGTCTAACATCTCATCAATCCCATCATCACCATCATCATTCACTTCTCAATCATCTACATCTTTATTGTAACTGTCATCATAAGATGTACCGCTACTTCTACAGCAACTTGCTTCTTTACATTCAGTAAGATAAATCCATGGAGTATAGAATTTATCTATGTCTCAAATCAGCAAGCGATTATATACCACATCTTGATTTTGGAAGTCGACATTTAAGCCATCGATGCATGCACAACGAATACTACATTCATCACCCATTTGATCTTTTATAAATTGCTTGAAACTCTTAACTTCTTCTATATATTCAGTTGACCATTTTCAATAAGACATCCAACTCTTATCCATTTAGCTATATAATAAAAGAAGATAACTGAGTTATTACATGCATTTTTCGTTCAATATTACATTAAAAAAACCTATATAATTAAGGTACGTGGCATTGTTTACACCTATGAATCAAGAAACAGAGTTCTCGCTATTGCTCTTAGGCTTGTGAAATTTTTCACTGATAAGTCTCATTAGAGCTGCATCACCAGTTTCTAGCCTATGTATCATCCTATGTTTGTACTATGTTGATTTGTTTCTTGTATTAATTTGTCTGTTCAACTTCTTCTATTAAGTAATGTTAGTTCACACGCACCAATTACGTAAACAATATACAATAAAATGAAACGACAATTGACGTATAAAACAATTAATTAACAAACTAATTACTGAGATGATTACTACTAATTCGTATTAACAATAATGGTTACTACCAATTCACTTTAACAATAGTTGCAATTTTTTGTCCAACTGATTTTATAACTGGGTTGGATGAGTTATCTGAATTGACAGACAATCGTAAACCACTAAGAACAAGGAACAGGAACGATTAATCCTACACCTACTTGAAATAGTTGCTAG
Organism: Erythroxylum novogranatense; assembly: GCA_029891385.1. NCBI lineage: Eukaryota > Viridiplantae > Streptophyta > Magnoliopsida > Malpighiales > Erythroxylaceae > Erythroxylum > Erythroxylum novogranatense. The sequence goes on from CM057228.1 coordinate 18,983,991, forward strand.
TTCTATAAGTATCAATCATTTCAATGACTAGTTTTTAGGTATATTCAACTAGTCTTATTCAATTTCCAACAAAATACAAAAAGAGGGCTTTCGTTGAATATACCTGAAGATGCCACACAAATTCTTCAGTTTTGGCTCCAATCAAATAAAAGAAGACAACATCTAAAAAAAAACCTATACACAATCACCAACTAATACAAAATTTCTTCTTTTATGGTAGTATAAAAGCATATTTAAATCATTAAAAAGGATGTTGAAGAATTTGATAAAGTATTTTAAAAGTTAAGAGATTTGTCACATATCAAACAATCATTTTAATCTATAGTATATAATCGCAAATCAGTAATTATTTAAGTATTGAAAATATGAATCAAAAATTTTAATACAAGTAGTTTTTATTCAATGATGTACTCATTTATCTTTTTAATTATAAATACATGACTAAATATTTTAATAGAAGAAGAGCATTCAAAAGATGCATAAACTTACCGTTCTAATCCTATTAAACCAAAAATCAAAAACCAATCAATCAAGCAAATCACTATTGAGTATTGACACTTTCCCATACCCTAACTTCACTGTCTAAACATGATAATATGTTGCTATAAACTGACGACACTTTTCAACCTTTAAATTCAAAGTTTTTGTTTAATGTTTGGGTGTCTTCGCCATGCGTGATTGTACCCTCCTATCCCTTTTGCCTTTTACATTACCCATATTCGAAACTTGGTTTTTAAGATAATAGAAAATATAACATTATAATTTAATTTTAAACATAACTGAACCTTGGTTCTCCGACATCACAAACTCAAAACACTATGAGGACTTTTGTCTAACACCTTATGGGCAAGTAATTTTCAACTCTAGAACACAAAAAAATAGTTTGTTTTCCCTTCCTTCAACAACAATGACAAAACTTTTGCTCCACTCAACCATTATCATCACCAATAAATGCAAACAAATCGACAACAAACTCAAAACATAACACAAAACCATCAGACCAATATCGACTTTAATGACACGTTTAAAATTCCAATCAATGGTACTCACCAAATGAAGAGAGCAAGCATATAGAGAAGATTCTTTGCTATTGTCCAAAATAGAGAAGAAGATAGGGTATGAAAAATACGTCAGTTTTGAAAAATGAAGGAAAGAAGGAGATGCTAGTCTTCGGGGGGGAGGAAGAGAGGGAGAAAGCGTCTGTGTTTAAACAGACGGTAGGATGGCATCATTTAAGGGACCGTTTAATTTTTATCGTCTGGTACGTTTGGCGACGAATCTACATTTTATCACCAAATGTAAAACGTTTGCAACGAAAATAAAATAGCGTCACAAATTGTACAACATTAAAGGAAACAAATTCGGATGAAAATATGACATAAAACAAAGATTCAATGCATAAAAGGAATGCATAGTTGGGCATTTGCCTGTGCTTGTCTCCCATACTGTGCCGATTCGAGATTTTAAGCGAATTTGGGTCATGCATGAAACCATGCATTGGCCAAAACCCTATAATTTGATATAAAAGGACGTGAACGAAGGCTTATGAGGGAACCAGAATTTAGAAGGTGATTTCAAACATCGATATCACTCTCAAAGGATGATTTTGATCCAAAGAAGTGTGAAGACATGAGTAATTTATCGAAATATCCATCATAATACAAAATCAAACCTTTGCATCATAAGAATATTCGATAGAAGACAATTAAAGAGATTTAAAATTATAAACCATTGTTTTTAATTCGTTTTTCTTCCAGTTTATGTTTGATTTCGTGGTCTATCATGTGTAATCAAATATCTTGTTAGTGTTTATGCTAGATAAACCCTATGTTAATATTTTAATATGTTTTGATTCTTCTATTAATACAATTTTTATTGATCTATTGAGATTCAATTACGTATTTAATAAATGTTCTAATAGACGTGGGAATATTAGAAGTAAGTTGAGAATATTACGTCTTTAATGTATGTAAAGATTGAGAAATCGTATGTTTAAATAGATCTACCGTAATTGAAAAGAGTTAATTGCAACCCTAGAGATAAGATGACATAAATCTTCTAGATTATGGTCAAACATAATAAAGGGAAAGAAGAGAGGGAGAAAGCGTCTATGTTTAAACAAACGGTAGGATGGCATCATTTATGGGATCGTTTAATTTTTATCGTCTGGTACGTTTGGCGACGAATCTACATTTTATCACCAAATGTAAAACGTTTGCTACAAAAATAAAATAGCGTCACAAATTGTACAACATTAAAGGAAACAAATTCGGATGAAAATATGATATAAAACGAAGATTCAACGCATAAAAGGAATGCATAGTTGGGCATTTGCCTGTGCTCGTCTACCATACTGTGCCGATTCGAGATTTTAAGCGAATTTGGGTCATGCATGAAACCATGCATTGGCCAAAACCCTATAAATTGATATAAAAGGACGTGAAAGAAGGCTTATGAGGGAACCAAACTTTAGAAGGTGATTTCAAACATCAATATCATTCTCAAAGGATGATTTTGATCCAAAGAAGTGTGAAAACATGAGGAATTTATCGAAATATCCATCAGAATACAAAATCAAACCTTTGCATCATAAGAATATTCGATAGAAGACAATTAAAGAGATTTAAAATTATAAACCATTGTTTTTAATTCGTTGTTCTTCCAGTTTATGTTTGATTTCGTGGTCTATCATGTGTAATCAAATATCTTGTTAGTGTTTATGCTAGATAAACCCTATGTTAATATTTTAATATGTTTTGATTCTTCTATTAATACAATTTTTATTGATCTATTGAGATTCAATTACTTATTTAATAAATGTTCTAATAGGCGTAGGAATATTAGAAGTAAGTTAAGAATATTACGTGTTTAATGTATGTAAAGATTGAGAAATTGTATGTTTAAATAGATATACCGTAATTGAAAAGAGTTAATTGCAACCCTAGAGATAAGATGACATAAATCTTCTAGATTATGGTCAAACATAATAAAGGGACTCACAAATCAGTAAAGCAATCCTATAAACTTTAACCTGAGTAATTTGGTTGAAGATCTTATGATTGGTTGTTAGTAGACTCAACGGTAGACATTAACGTACTATATGAATATCCGCGGTCTAATAAATCAATAAAATAATTATGTAATAAAAGATCAATTTGTTAAAGGCTTACGGAAATTCAAAACCTAAATATTTTCGTCATCGGTAATTTTCTTTAATTTTCTAAGTGAATTCTTAATTCTCTATTCAATATCGTTACTATTTTATTTTACTTACTTTAGTTTGATTTTCTTCTATTAAAATTAAAATCAATTTGTTGGCTAAATAATAAAATAATGGTAACTAATAATATTCATTGTCTTCGTGAGATTGATCGTAATTTACCGGTATTAACTACAACTATATCATGCACTAGCAGTTAATTCAATATTGAGTAACTTAGAAAATGTCAATCACCATGATTAGTTATCATTTTTGTAGTTATTGCATAAGAAATATATTTTTAAAAAGGATTGACGAAACATAATCAATGTTATGAATACCGTATCGGACTTGGTACCGGATTGGGCTCTGGGCGGGCAGTGCAGAATCGAATCGATGCAAGGTACGTTCGGGATATTTTTAAATTTATAAAATAGTCCTAAACTTTTAAAAATTGCAAAATAGTCCATATTGATATATTATACAAGCTATCTTGTATACTTTACGAGTTCTTTATTTACATCAACCATACTTTAAAAATCTTAATAATAAATAATAATGACAATTAATTTGAAATAACAATAATTTTAAATATTTTACATATAAATAATAACCACAATTAATATAAATAAAGACAATCATCATCATACAATTATAAAACTAAGAATAATACAAAGCATTTAAAATATTACAATCATACAATTTCATCATTATAATAAATAATATTACATATTTACATCAAAAGATTCAAAACATCCGATAAAAAGAACAATAACTCATTACAAAAAGGTTGATGACGAATAAGCAATCAAGTAGAAGTTGAACCTGAAACAAAAATATTACATTTACATTACATACATATAATTTAACATAAACATCAATGATCAAATACAAGTAAAATTAAAGAAGAGGAAAATAAAACACGAAGTTCAATCGTCAAATGGCAGATACCCGCTTGAACTGCACTGACCCCACTGATCATTTGGTACAAAATCCTCATCATTGAGAGGAGCTTCATCATCATCATCATTTAAATTTAATGCACCAAATGACATGTCAATGCTTTCCCATCCAAGATCATCTTCCACATTCAAATCACTCACATCAACCAAATTGGGTTCTTCAGAAACCCAATCCGCCAAAATATCCATATTATCAATCGTGATTGGATCATTTGAAGAACTTGTGCTACTAAGAGTCCTAGTAAACAATTACATTTAATTATTAAAAAATATAAGAAATTATATAAAATTAATAATGAAAATAATGAAAATAACATACCTTTCCCGAAGCTTTAAATTGTAACGAACAAAAACCAAGTCATTCAACCTCTTATGCTCCAATCTATTCCTTTTCTTGGAATGGATAAATTCAAATGTGCTCCAGTTTCGTTCACACCCAGTTGCACTCACACATTGACTTAAAATTGAATGCAAACTTTCTCAAATCTGGAACACCACATCCGAAAAGATCCCACCAAGCAACTACAAGTTATAAGAAAACAAAAGTAGTGTTATAAACAAAATAAAGTGATAAATAAATTTCAACAAATAAGAAATAGGAAATAAGTAATACCTGGAGAAAGAAGTCCTCTTTGTTGAATAGCGGTGACATTCCAAAATCTCCATAAGAGTACTTATAAGCCTCCATTTGTGTGGTTAAAGCAATTTGCATTGAGTCGTGAGGAACAATTGTTGTAATTGTCAAAAGCATTCCTCTACTAACTTCAGCTTGCTTTTCAACATCCAATCTAAAATACACACTGGGATTCAAAAATGCCCCAGCTACAAACAATGGAGAAGAAAGTTGTCTTCTCCTTCTCTCATTAATGATTGAGATATATGGCTCGTATAAAGAAGGCTTATGTTTCAGATTGGCCTTGATTGATTCCGTTGCTCTCTCCATAGCATCAAAAATATAACCCATTGTTGGCTTTTCTTCACTATCACCAACCAAGCACCTCACCAAAGGCTCACAAACCCGGATAACTAATTGAGATGCCACCAAAATTCCCTATCTTCGAAGATGATACTACAAACCTCCATTCCGACATTAGACCTAGCATCTTTGAGAGGTTACCCACTTATCACTTGTGAACATTTGCCTTAACTCCTTCCTCAACAAAAGAAAAGACTGAAGTGATAAGAAATTTGTTGCAAATCTTGTCACAGCAGGGTGGCACAAATTCCTACCATTGGTAAATTCCTTCTCATCAAATTTAAAACCCATGCACGATTATAAATAAATTTTGTCACCTTTTTGCCTTCTCGCATGGTCTCATCAAAACAGGAAAATACCTAGGATTTCCTATATCCTCCAAATATTAAGTCAATGCAATATGCAACACAAGGAGTCCAATAAAATGACTTATAGGTATTCGCAACCTCATCCTCGCCGCTTTATAAGCGGAATCATTGTCGATAATAAACCGAACAATGTTTTCCACCCTACTTCATTCACAACTTGATCAAATATCCCAAACAAATTATCGGCATTTCTAATAAGGCCGGATACATCAATCGATTTTAAAACATAGAGCCATTAAAACAATAAACCAAAAATTTATGATAGGCTCTTGTCTCCTATTCGTCCAACCATCACACATAATTGAGCATCCATTAATACCCCAATTCGCTCTTCTTTCACCAAATAAGCTCTCATTTCGGACAAAGACAACTCAAAAGTTTACCTCTTAAGTCATCAACCGATGGCCCTTTGTATCTGGACCATAAGAGGCTATGGCATCTATCATAGGTTGATAATAATATGATTGAGAAGCATTAAATGACGAACTCAGTATCATACCACCATCTAGCTCTTGCCATATCCACATTGTGAGCGCATCTCTTATGCGCATTGCACTACTGAATTGAAGGTTGGGCTCTGGAGTTGTTCGTGGTGCAAAGAAACCAGATGGCTGCCTTCTTCTCTTCCTCATTTCAGATTCTGCAAGATCCTGAGGCTGAGATTGAAATTGAACACTACCAGTACCACTGCCACTGCCACTACCACTTCCACCTCTAACATCTCCATAATCACCACGGAAATCGGGAAATGAACTTCCACTACCAATTTCAAGATTCAATCTTCCCCTTCTATCTTTCTCAAATTGTTGTTCCTCAAGCAATGTTTTCATCTGCCACTTCACATCATGACTTACTTTTTTACATGGTTCCACATCTCCTTTAACTCCAGCTAAATGCCTCTTCAATCGGGTGATTCCTCCACCTTTCAAATGCTTGTTACAAAACAAGCAAATTGTATGATTCTTTTGACCAGGAACCACACTAGCATGAGCCCAAGCTGGATCAATGTATCTTCCTGAACTAGGTTGATCGGGAGTATTTGAACTTCCTTCCATTTATCTGTACACAAAAATAAATAACACATAATTTCAGTACATAATGACAATATGCATAAAGCTAACAATTCAAAACATTCAATTCAATTCAATTCAATTCCAATCCAATTCAATTCAATTCAATTCAATTCAATCCAATCAAATTCAATTCAATTCAATTCAATTCAATCTAATCCAATTCAATTCAATCCAATCCAATCCAATTCAATTAAATTCAATCCAATTCAATTCCAATCCATTCCAATTCAATTAAATTCAATCTAATCCATTCCAATCTAATCCAATCCAATCCAATTCAATCCAATCAAATTCAATCCAATCCAGTCCAGTTCAATCTAATCCAATTCAATCCAATTATATCCAATCCAATCTAATCCAATTCAATCCAATCCAATTCAATTCCAATTCAATTCATTCCATTCAATTCCAATTCAATTCAATGCAATTCCATTCCAATTCAATTCAATTCAATTCAAATCCAATTCAATTCAGTTCAAAACAATTCAATTCAAAACAATTCAATTCAATCCAATCCAATCCAATCCAATCTAATCCAATTCAATCCAATTCAATCCAATCCAATCTAATCCAATTCAATTCAATCCAATCCAATTCCAATTCAATTCATTCCATTCAATTCCAATTCAATTCAATGCAATTCCATTCCAATTCAATTCAATTCAATTCAAATCCAATTCAATTCAATTCAATTCAATTCAATCAAATCCAATCCAATCAAATTCAATTCAATAAAATTCAATTAAATCAAATTCAATTCAATCCAATCCAATTCAATCCAATCCAATCCAATCCAATCAAATCCAATCCATTCCAATTCAATCTAATCCAATTCAATCAAATTCAATCCAATCCAATTCAATCCAATCCAATTCAATCCAATCAAATTCAATCCAATCCAATCTAATCCAATTCAATCCAATTATATCCAATCCAATCTAATCCAATTCAATTCAATCCAATCCAATTCCAATTTAATTCATTCCATTCAATTCCAATTCAACTCAATGCAATTCCATTCCAATTCAATTCAATTCAATTCAAATCCAATTCAATTCAATTCAAAACAATTCAATTCAATCCAATCCAATCCAATCCAATCCAATCCAATCTAATCCAATTCAATTCAATTCAATCCAATCCAATCTAATCCAATCCAATTCAATCCAATCCAATTCCAATTCAATTCATTCCATTCAATTCCAATTCAATTCAATGCAATTCCATTCCAATTCAATTCAATTCAATTCAAATCCAATTCAATTCAATTCAAAACAATTCAATTCAATCCAATCCAATCCAATCCAATCCAATTCAATCCAATTCAATTCAATCCAATCCAATCTAATCCAATTCAATCCAATTCAATTCAATTCAATCCAATTCAATTCAAAACAATTCAATTCAATTCAAAACAATCTAATTCAATTCAATTCCAATCCAATCCAATTCAATTCAATCCAATCCAATCCAATTCAATTCAATCTAATCCAATCCAATTCAATTCAATCAAATTCAATTCAATCCAATCCAATCCAATCCAATCCAATCCAATCCAATCCAATCCAATTCAATCCAATCCAATCCAATTCAATTCAATCAAATTCAATTCAATCCAATCCAATCCAATTCAATTCAATTCAATCCAATTCAATTCAAAACAATTCAATTCAATTCAAAATAATCCAATTCAATTCAATTCAATTCCAATCCAATCCAATTCAATCCAATCCAATCCAATCCAATCCAATCCAATTCAATTCAATTCAATCAAATTCAATTCAATCCAATCTAATCTAATACAATTCAATCCAATTCAATTCAATCCAATCCAATTCCAATTCCATTCATTCCATTCAATTCCAATTCAATTCAATGCAATTCCATTCCAATTCAATTCAATTCAAATCCAATTCAATTCAATTCAAAACAATTCAATCCAATCCAATCCAATCCAATCCAATCCAATTCAATTCAATTCAACTCAACTTAATTCAATTCAATCCAATTCAATCCAATCCAATCCATTCAATTCAATTCAATTCCATTCAATTCAATTCCAACAATTCTCAATTCTAACAATTTCAAAACATTCATAATTCCATTTCCAAACAATCCATTCCCAACAATTTTCAATCCTAACAATTGCAAAACATTCATAATTCCATTTCCATTTAATCCATTCCCAACAATTTCTAATCATAACAATTACAAAATATTCATAATTTCATTTCCATTCATTCTATTGACAATTCAATTCAAATCCATTCCATTACAATTCAATTCAAATCCAATTCATAATTTACATTCCAATTTAATTCAATTCAATTCCAATTCAATTCAAATCCATTTTAATTCAATTCAATTCCAATTCTCAAATACCCAAATTTATACTTAACTAATTATTTATCAAAATTCAATACCTAAATATAAAAATGAATTACCATATAACAAATATTAACAATATGTCAATTAATGATTTAAGTTTTTTCAATTTCTTGATTTTGATTATTAATTGTACAAACTTACATTCAATTATTTATTTCACATTTAATTATCAATTTTACAATTAAAATTAGGTTTAAATGTTAATTTGATTTTGATTATCAAATTATCAAACTCAATCTCAAATTCAATTGCACAAATTAAAATTAAATATCATTCATCCACAATTCAACAATTCAATCACAATTACCATTCTAAATTTATTTTCTAATGGGACATTCGGATCAATTCAATGCCAAAATCCAAAATCAACTTCTATAATCCAAAATGCCAAAAACTAAAATACAAAATGCCAAGTTCAACATTTCAACCAAAATCACCTTCACCATTTACATTTTACACAACTTCACTTCAACGGTTCAACACTTCAACCCAAATCCATCATCAATTCATCATCGGTATCCAACGCAAAAACAGAATCAATTTCCAACAACCACAAATCCATCGTCATCCAATTGTTTACCACAAATCTACCAACATCCAACAACCAACACAATGACAGAAGCAATTAATGTCAAAAATCAATGAAAAATAAAGCAATACATTCGGTCTTCACAGATCTGGGTCGATGTCGGGTTGGCTGGGGTTGACGTCGGAGGACGATGGACAAGGCCGCGAAGGTTGCTGGACACGGTGGAGGACCGACGACCCGAGGGAGAACCGACTGAGGCTGGCGTGGAGGACCGACGAGGCGACGACGCGAGGGAGAAGAACGAAGAGCCGAAGACTCGACAGACGGATGAGAAGACCACCGGAGTCCAGATCCAGACCAGGGAGGGCAGCAACGCGTCGGGAGAGCGACGAATGGCAGGGATCTGGCGGAGGAGGGCGGCGGAGACGGACGGAGCGTAGGCGAGAAGAGAGGAAGAGGAGTAGGCTGGAGAACTGGATGAGACGTCGACGGCGAGGAGGAGACGGCGATGACCAGGCGAGCGTCGCGAGACACGGAGGAGGCGTGCGGCTGCGAAGAGAGGAGGCGTGCGGCTGCGAAGAGAGGAGGCCGAAGAAGAAGAATGGGTCATCGGGTGGGGTGGGTTTTTTTAGGTTAAATTTTCTGGAAATTGCAAATTGGTCCTTGCAATTTCGAATTAACTAGATATTGATGGCGAATTTAAGGTTCCTACGGTACCATCCGACGCCTTGATCAGGCGGAATTTTTCCCGATCGAGCGTAACGGATTCGTCTTGGTTCCGGCGATGCGGTACCTTCCGCCGGTATCGGTAGGAACGATCTAAATCCGTTCCATTGAACATAATTCCAATTTAATAGAACTCCTATTTATTAATGTAGTTTTGTAAATTAGGGAAACAAGCTCATTGTGGCACAAAAGTTCGGTTGATTTATTATCATATCAACAAAAGCACACAGCCAAGATTGGATTAAGTATGCCATAAATATAATATGTACCAAAGCAAAGTCATAATAACAATACTGATTATCTTCTTATTCTTATCGTTATTTTGTTGTCACAAATTGGATTGAAGGTTGTTATTATCAACTAAAGATTCAAAATCAGAATATATATATATACTTATTAAGATTTTCATTAAATTACCAAAATTTATTAGAAACTTCATAACAGACATCACGTTCGGGTATGTATTACAGAAGATTATGGCAATACATGATTTGAACCGAACATGGTTTCTTTATGAGATGAACATCAAATTGTTAGAGTGTTCCATATTGATTAAACATGACAATTTTAAAAGATTTATAAATGGTAAGGATCAACTATCCAAACAACTAGCTCTAGTTATTTGAACAATGGTTCACCCAAGCCCAATTCTTATAAGCGGATTCTACATTTTGCCCATATTAAAAATTCAATATGATATCAGAGCAGATTTGGTTCAAATTACTAATTTCTCGATTGCTCGTCTGAATGTCCAGTCCTAGCGGCTCAATCCAATTACCACCACATTTATTTTAAGTGACAATAGAATGTCCAGTCTCAACTACACTTGAAGAAGAGGTTAGAGTTTCCATATTAAAAATTCAATACAAATGTCAATGCATGTGTGATTCCTCGGCTTGACCACGTGGTTTGTTATTGGAATAAAAAATCCGTTTCCATTTATATGTAATAAAAAATGGAAGCGAAGAATACGAAGAGCATCAGAGTCCCGAGTCAGTGGGGCTTATTAGACGGAAGATCAGAGATGGAAAAAAAAGAAGAAGAAAGGATTTGGGATTGGTTGGCAATCTTATCCAATTCTACAAGTCTTTTATTTCCTTTTCATGTTGTAAAATAGAGCGTTGCCACATTAAAGAGGACAGTTAGTCCGAGAATCTCGATAATTATGGGAGAGAAGCCCTGCTCAGTCTCTGTCAATTTCTTTTATCCCATCAGATACAATCCTGAAGGCTGTATTCCTAATTTGGAGAAATTTTGCTGCCTAACTTCACCGGGTTAGCTTGCTCTGAAGTGCATATTAAATCTCCGCAAAACTCAAAACTCTGAATCTCCCAAATCTTTCTGAACATGCACATATTTACTCTCTGATCATACATATATACGTTATATTTAATCTATTTTTAGTGTATACAAGTTGAGGAAAGGAATTCCAATCCTTATTCAAGGAAACATGCGGTATTACATAATAACAAACATACTACTGACTGCATACACAAGCACTCATAGTTTAGCCATCTTGTATATGATATACAGACGGTAGGTTACAGGCGTAGGACGAACTCCATAGATTAGCATAATAGACATGGAGGCTCCGAGTAGTGGTGGAGGAAACCCAAACAAGTTCAACAAATATGCTGCTGCTTGTGCCATTGTTGCTTCAATGATTTCGATCATTTTCGGTTATGGTAAGTATGAGCCTGTTCCTCAAGTTATGTATGATCTTTATATTTATTTTTACATAAATTTATAGAATTCTCTGTTTCGTTTTCTTTATCTTTTCTAAAAATATCCATATGAATCAATACAAAAGTCCTTTATCTTTTGTATTACATTTAATTCCATGAACGATGTACCCTGCAAAAGCTGACTCGAAAGGCTTTTTTTTTCCCTTCAGATACTGGTGTAATGAGTGGGGCCATGATCTTCATAAAAGAAGAACTAAAGATCCACGATACAAATGTGGAAGTCCTAGCCGGCATTCTGAACATATGTGCCCTGGTGGGTTCTCTACTTGCTGGAAGAATCTCCGATTACATTGGTCGCCGGTACACCATCATTGTTGCATCCATAATCTTCATGGCGGGTTCAATTTTGATGGGATATGGTCCAAACTACGCTGTTCTAATCACAGGAAGATGCGTAGCAGGAGTTGGTGTAGGATTTGCTCTTATGATTGCGCCCGTTTACTCGGCTGAAGTCTCATCGCCTAGATCAAGAGGTTTCTTGACGTCTCTGCCCGAGCTTGGAATAAGCATAGGAATTTTGCTTGGATATATATCAAATGTTGTGTTTGGAAAATTGAGCCTGAAACTTGGTTGGAGATTGATGCTTGGAATTGCAGCTGTACCTTCAGTTTTCTTAGCCTTTGGCATTCTGAAAATGCCTGAGTCTCCAAGGTGGCTGGCAATGCAAGGCCGATTAGGAGAAGCCAAAAGGGTATTGCTTCTTGTGTCTAACTCTCAAGAAGAAGTTGAAACTCGTCTCCGGGACATCAAAATCGCCGTCGGGATCGATGAGAACTGCGACGACGATGTTGTCAAACTTCCCCATAGAAACACCAACGGGGTAGGAGTGTGGAAAGAGTTGTTAATCAGGCCAAGACCCGCTATCCGATGGATACTAATCGCAGCAATTGGAATTCATTTCTTTGAACACGCCGTCGGCATCGAAGCTGTAGTACTTTACAGTCCCAGAATCTTCAAAAAAGCTGGCATCACAGACAAAGAAAAGTTACTACTTGCCACAGTTGGAGTGGGGCTAACAAAGTTCACTTTTATTCTAATATCGACGTTTCTAATTGACAAAGTTGGGAGGAGGAAACTTCTGCTTATTAGCACAACAGGAATAGTTGGAGCTCTAGCCCTATTAGGTTCCTGCTTGACAGTAGTAGAGCAGCATGATGGAGAAAGGGTCTTGTGGGCACTTACACTAAGCATTGCCTCTACCTACATGTTTGTGGCCTTTTTCAACGTTGGACTCGCACCTGTTACATGGGTCTACAGCTCCGAGATATTCCCTTTGAAGTTAAGGGCACAGGGGTATAGTCTCGGGGTGGCTGTGAATAGGCTCATGAACGCCACTGTTTCTATGACTTTCATATCACTCTACGAAGCTATTACTATAGGTGGAGCCTTCTTCATGTTCTCAGGAATCGGTTTAGTTGCCTGGTTTTTCTTCTTTTTCCTGTTCCCAGAGACTAAGGGAAGGTCCTTGGAAGAAATGGAAGAGCTATTTAGCAAAGGCTCAAGAGCTAGACATGAGAGAATGCAGGTCCCGCAAAGAAGTCAAGTATAGGATAGGCTACGGGAGATAAGATCCTCTGTCTAATATTACTCTGTCTTATTCTATCTCATAAAATTTTAGCCATTTATTTTGCAGGACCTATGCAGGATTCACGCGGAGCTCATATAAATAAATAGCTGAGATTTATTGGACACAATAAAATACTATAATTTTGAACAGATGATCTAGACTCAGGCCATAGAGAGTCTCATGTTTTTTATCTTTTAGTAAGACTATTAAATTTTATTTTAGATATTTTATATTTATTAAAATGGATGCAATTAACTATATGATGTGTAATTACTATTTTATTAATACAAATGTACAATATCTTTTATTTAAAGTATGTGCTTTTGCTTGTACTAATTCCTTCAAAGAATATACATTAAATTAGTATGTATAATCTTTTGGTCAAAAGAAATTTGAAATTTATAATGTTTCATAGTATTTTTAGCATTTTAATTTTAATAAATATGAAAATATTAATTCTATGCTGAAAATAAAATACTTTAAAAAAGTTGAAATACTTCATGTAAACAATTTTCAATTATTTTATTTTACTATGAATGAAAACTATTTTGATAATAGTTTTAATTTCAAATATTAATCAAATTAATTATTCACATATTCATAGTTAAATCCAAAATTTAAATTTTGAATAAGACTAACTAATTTCAAACTAAAACTCTTATTATGAAAGACAACAATAATAATGTAAAAATATTTTGATATGTATTAACTAAATGTATAGCTTTATTATATACATACATACATACACACACACATATATATATATGTTAAAGTTTCCTAATAATTAAATATTTTATATTTATGAATTGATAATGATTTTATAAATATATATTTAATATTTTAAAAATATTAATAAATAGGATTGATTACCTAAAAACACAAACTTTCTTTAAATTTTCAATTATAACCCGAATTTTAAAAATAACAATAAAATGCCTAAACTTTCAATTTGTTTTAATTTAGCTCGAACTTTAAAAGTAGTAATAAAATACTCAAATATTCATTTTTTCAATTCTAGCCCAATGTTAGTGTTTTCATTAAGTTTGCTGATGTGATTTATTACATGTTTTAGAAACCTTAACTATTAATATACATCAGCCAAAATTAACACAACAAATGAAGATTAATAAAATGATGTTGTTTAATCATGTAATTAAAATGACATCGTTGTTTAAAAATGACCTAAATCAAATTATGCAGCCCCGATGACTTTGTGCTTTAATTTCAATTTTTCTCTTCGTTTTCAGTTTACTCTCTCAACGCCCTTACCCTTCGATTTTTAGATTACGCAGTCTCAATGCCCTCACACTAAGAGCACCAAGAGAATGAACTAAAAACGAATAGCTTACTGGTGCAGTACACTATTATGAGATAGTAGTTTGGGACATCAGAAGAATAAACAAAAAATAAATGATTAAGAGCATCGGAAGAATAACAAACAACATCAAGCTTGAATTGAAAAAAAAAATGAAAAATTGAACATTTTATTACCACTTTTTAAAGTTCGGGCTATAATTAAAAAATTAACGAAAGTTTAGGTTTTTTTAGTAATTAACCCTATGTATTTAATAGAATTAATAAATATAATATATTTTTTGAAAAATTAAAGTTAGTTTGACAAAATTTTTCATACTACTTGAAAGTGTGATTCTTCCGTAAATTAGAAGTTTGAGTATTAACTTCAGTTTAGAATAGAGCAGTATATTATTAGGGAAATTAAATTGTAAATTTATGTGTTCAAAAACATTTCTAGGTACGAAGCTAATGATGTGGCTTGCAATTTTTTTAGATGAAATGAAAGAAAACCCGATACAAATTATATTACTAGTCGTGAGAAACAAATCCCCAACATATCCTTTAAGATGATTGAAAGGTACCCTATGGGTGTATTTTCCAAAGAAATGCTCCCTAACTCAAACTGTGCTGCAAAATTGACAAGCCAATCTGCACACTAATTGCCCTCCCTGAAAATGTGTCACGGTAGAACGACTCAATTCTAAGTAAATAGCTCATTGATGTTTAGGACAAGGGGACCAAGGAACATTGATCGTGTAGATGGGGATAACAAAATATTAATCACTGCTAACGAATCCACTTCTAATTCAATCCGACGATACCCCAAATTCTATGCAAGCTTAAGTCCAGATAGAACTCCCTAGAGTTTAGCAGAGATAGAGAAACATTGTCCAATATTCTGCACAAATCATCCAAGCCAAGCTCATGAACTATCGCGAAGGTCACTTACTATGGCTGAAGAGGACGATCTTTTTCACGCTCCATCAGTATTTAATTTTATCCAGTCGGGAGGAGGTTTGCACTAGCCTATAAGTTGTTCCCTCCAAGACCGATTGTCATTATTTGCTCTTCCTTGCCAGACTGAAGCCTTATGAATCTAATGGACGTACTCCAAAACATAAGGCGATGGTGAAGTTGGCCAAGAAAATTGCTCCTTAAATATGACCCTATTTCTTCAAGTCCATAAGAACTAACAAGCAATCCCAAATATAATTGACCAATCCAAGCCTAGTATAATCCAGTGTATTTGGTGATTTTTATGAAGCCACTCATGGGTTAGTAAGGTGAAAAAGTCAGAAGAGATTATTGTGGAGGGAAAGCTCTCCATAAGTTGTGGGCTTTGGTGTAGTCTTGCATTATATGGATCAAGGATTCGTCTGAATGACAATGATAACACACGACATTTGTGGTTAATTTTTTGTGAACATGTTGTTGATTAGACAGTAATCGGTCGTGCGCAAAAAACCAAAGGAAGGATCGAATTAGTTGCGAGCCCTTCCACTACCATATTGTCTTCCATAAATAATTCAATGGAACGTCCTCATAAGCCATTATTATAGAATATGTTGATGTAGTGGTGAAATGTTCCATTTCTGAAATAGCCCAGATTAACTTATTAGGACCTAAGTAGGCCTTGGGAGGAAGTATACCCGCTATAGACATGCAAATCGAAGGAGGGAGTAAAGGTGGAATGCTTCCCATTGCCAGTTCCCTGCAATGTCCACGAAGTGCTGAATGCGGAGATCTATTTCTGAATGTGGGACATGATCCGTTGTATAGAATATAAAAGGTCCCAGATCCTCAACCCAAGGATCTAGCCAGAATCGAATCTTGGAGCCATTATAAATTCTCCATTTCAATCCCTAAAAGATGTGATGCCAAGTAAACTTGATACTCTTCCAAAACATTGAACCGCCAGTTGCGTAAAGAGCGGTGGGAATGTTGTCAGCTTCAAAATTGTACTTAGCAGAGAGTATTTGCACCTATAATGCTTTAGGCTTAGAAACCAATGATCATCCTAATTTCGTTAGTAAGGAATTATTGGTTTCTCTAATATCTTCCTGATACCAAGACCCCCGTTTCTTTGGGTTGACAAGGCTTTATCCCAATTGACCAGATTTATTCTCCTTTTTCCATTATTCGCACCCCACAGAAATTGTCACATTACTTTCTCTAAATCGTCACAAAGATTGCGAGATAGGCGAACCGTCTGCATTATAAATGGGAAGGGCCGCTATGATTGATTGAGTCAATGTTATCTGCCCTACGAATGACAAAAGATTGGTCGCCCATCCTGAGAGGCGTTGAACCTTATCAAGAATGTGTTGATAGGTTATTCTACTTACTCTCTCATGTAATGTGGGCACTCCGAGGTAGCGTCCTAGATCATTCGTATGCTTAAAGCCCAATTCTCTGCTTAGCAAGTGCACCTCAGAGTGATTTACATTTTTGGAATAGAAACACTGAGATTTGTCTTTACTGACTTGTTTTCCAGAGGTTTCAACAAAAGTATTCAGAGTGTCCCTAATCGCATGCATCTATTCCATTGATGCTTCTACGAAAAGAATGAGATCATCCGCAAAAAACAGGTGTGAGATAGAAGACTCTCTTCTACTTAATTTAATAGGCTTCCATTTTTGTTGAGACACTGCGGTATTAATTAAGTGACCCAGACATTTCATACAGAGAACGAAAATATAAGGCTATACGGGGTTGCCCTGTCTAATACCTCTGGTGGGAATAAATGTATCGTTGAGCTCGCCACTCGAGATTACTTACATGAAAACCGAAGAAAGACATTTCATAATGAGATTTATCAAAGAGTCGGGAGGTCTAGCATCGTGAAGAGTATCTTTAATAAAATCCCAAGAAAGTCTATCGTAAGCTTTTTCAAGATCCACCTTAATTGCCATTATTCCTTTTTTCCAGTTTTTCTTTTCATTGTATGAATAACTTCTTGGGCAATAATGATATTGTTCGTAATCAAGCGTCCTGGAACAAAGTTGCATTGAGTTGGAGCTACGAGATCTTCTAGGTGAGGCTTGAGCCGGTTGACAATAATATTGATTATGGCTTTGTAAATCACTGAACATAGAGCAATAGGCCTGAATTGAGTGATCGACACGGGAGATGGCATCTTTGGTATAAGAACCATAGTACTACGATTCTTTTCAGTTTCCCAAGCTTCATGTTGAAAGATTTTTTGGATAAAGTGAGTCAGAGAAGGCCCGACTATGTTCCATTGAGATTGATAGAATAAGGCAATAAAACCATCATATGCCGGTGCCTTATTAGGTGCCATCTTAAAGAAAGTCGACTTGATTTCCTTAGGACTGAGTGGACTTGCCAGATCATTTGTAGCCCTATGAGAGAGAGAAGGAAAACATCCATTGAGAGGAAATTTCTTAGGTGTATGTAATCCTATCATATAGAGTTTCTTAAGAAAATGCTTCGCGATACTTTTGATATTTGCCGTGTCTGATCTCATGCAACCATTTTCATCCTTCAAGGAAGCCACCCTCATTTTCCTTCGTCTAGTAGTTGTCATTGCATGATAATATTTAGTATTTCTGTCTCCCTGACCTAATATTGACATCGTGAGCGTCAATGCCAATAAAGCTCTTCTTGACAAAGGACCTGTTCCAGTTCCGTGCGGAGATGTGTTTCTAGGTCTCGAATAGAATCCGAATCTTCTTCTTTTAAAGTTTTTTGAATGCCTTGCAGTCAAGCCATGAGTCTTTTTTTTCTTATAAAAGATATTTCCCAAAATATTTAAGTTCCAATGCTGTAATCTTTTTAAAAAATTTCTGATCGCACCATTGAAATCATTCAGGTTAGGATTCTAATGATCTTTGACAATTTGTCCAAAGCTTTCCTGCATCAACCATGATGACTGAAAGTTGAAAGGTCTAGTGGTCCGAGGAGAGTACGTGTTTTGTTATATTATGACAAGAAGAGAACGATGATCTGATTTTAAAAAAGGCAGATGGGTAATTGAAGTGTTCTAAAGCGCAAATTGCTAAGAGTTAGAGCAGAATACTAGGTCTAGTCGAGCGAGAATCTAACCTCTTTTCCAAGTGTATTTTGGCCCCATAAATCCTAGGTCATGCAGTTGACAACATTGCTTATAGTCTCGAAACTTTGTATTGACTATTAGTTGAAGTTTGGAACCTCCACGTTTGTCCTTGCTTACAAACTTGGCATTGAAGTCTTCACCTAAAATCCATGGTTTAGAGGTAACTCTAGCGATTTTACGCAGACAATTCCACAAGAAATGTTGAAGAGCATTCGTAGGGTTAGTATAGGTGGCAGTGAAATCAAAAGATATGTGATCCCACTCAATATTAGCATGACCAAATAGTCAGTGAGATAGGAGAATGTGGACTAAAATATTAGCTTTCCATAATAACCATATACCTCCCGAAAATCCTTCAACTTCTACTCTGAAAAAGTGATCAAAACCTAAACTTCTAATAACCTTCATTGCTCGATGCCTTCTAATTCTTAGTTCCACCAAGGCAACAAGGAAAGTTTTATGGACCCGAATATAGTTATTAAGAATGGGCTTGAAGATTTGACCTCCAGCCTCCTGACAGTTTCACATGAAAATCGACATATATAATTAATACAATATGTAGTAAACACTGTTATCCTTGAGTGTTTATTGTGTTATCAGCCAGAACCCGATATGGGTTTATCTTGAGAGTTTGTGGTGTCTCCTCCATTTGAGTATCCGGTATAAAGGCATACTCTCTTTCCGACAGCAATTCCTTTCCAGTTCCGGGTGGTCTTGATGGAGGTAGAATATTTTCATTAATCTCTGGTGGCAATGGAAGATCAACACAGTCGTTTATCGTATCTTCCTCC
The DNA here is from genome assembly GCA_029891385.1 of Erythroxylum novogranatense. Taxonomy (NCBI): domain Eukaryota; kingdom Viridiplantae; phylum Streptophyta; class Magnoliopsida; order Malpighiales; family Erythroxylaceae; genus Erythroxylum; species Erythroxylum novogranatense. The sequence continues at coordinate 19,003,686 of CM057228.1, forward strand.
ACGTCTCCACAGCCTCCGTCCTCTTGCATGGCTAATATAAAGGATTGGTCTTGGATCATTAATCCAATGTGTGATGGTATGGAGATGGCCACTTGGTGAGGTGTGATTCACTGCGACGTCTCCATCATCTTCTTTAGAGCTGTAGTATGTTTAGGTGGACTGGAGTGGGCTAAGGGGGTCTATGAGCTATTAGAAGTTTGTTTGGACAATTTGGTTTGGTTTGGTTATTAGGCCGACTAGGTCCAGGTTCTTTCAGCCCTTCTATCCTACGGGCTCTTCTCGTCATTTGTGTATTAAGTGTAGTTTGTAGTTGGGTCTTAACCGAAACGTATGTTGACTCTCCTCTTTCACAATTTTCATTCCCAGACCCAGAGCAATTTGTTGAGGCCCCAGTTTCGTTTTAAGTTTGCTTTTCATTTTAGTTTCTTTAGAGTAATGCCAAAGATATCAACACTTTTACTAACTCTTCCGCTAATAAAAAGAGTTAGAGATGAAACTGAGGAAAATTTTTGGATAATGCCCTTGTGGGGGCAAAAAAAACATCTTAACAATATTCTCATAAATAGAGAAAACCATACTATTAAAGATTAAACCACCCAACCTAATATGATATGTCGTTTTCTTAATTTATTTTATTTTCAGAAGAAATGGACACCAGACGCTAAAAGCTTTGATCTTCACGTGGACATTTGGCAACCGGAGTGGTACACAGCTCCTAAAATAGAAGGTAACAACTACAAATCATGCCTACATGAAACCTACAAATAAGGACAGCCTTAAGCCAATCTTTTTCCTCAATCCCTCCGCGAATATGTTTCCTTTCACCATCCAGAGGAATAGACTATAGAGTTTCAAGGCAAGAGAAAAGATTCCTCTTTGGCTCTGCAACAAAACCTGTTCATTTCGTTGTATTCATCTGGGTTGTCCATAACTTACATGAGGAAACTTTGCCCAAACATTGAAAAAGAAGATGGCCTTGAGACTGTTCTTGAGGTCCCCATACCAGAAGAAATGTTTGCTAGCATGGGCAGCAACGTAGCTCTGCGTTGGCAGAACATGCTAACATGGATGAAAGCTCAAACATCTGATAAATGGTCGCAGCCTGTGATAGCGGGTCGCATTAATGAGCTCAGGTTTTTGCTTTACTTGGTTGGATCTCCTCTTATCCCTCTCCAGGTTCAAGTTGGTCATGCTGTTCACAAACCTGTCAAAGATAGCTCCATTGTAAGTACACATTCCTAAAACTTCCATCTTTCTTTAGTTCCTTCTACCTCAAAATTCAGTTAGAAGAGTGAGTTCTATAGCAAAAAGACGATTATTGAACAAGTTACATCTGAAACATGATTGGGGGAAAACAGGCGGCAACGCGCACTATCTTCAGGATTAGAACATTACTGTCAAATGCTATGATAAAAGGGGAGGACTAGTTTTATAATCTAAGATAGATCAAAGAACTATGAATAAGACTAATTGAAGATAATGTCAATTCAATTCCAGCAAGCTTCAACAGCTAAATACATTGTGCAACAATACATAGCGGCTACGGGAGGGCAGCAAGCGATAAATGCGGTACATAGCATGTGCGTAACAGGTGAGGTAAAAATTACGGCGTCGGAGTTCCAACAAGCGGATGTGAAGACTAACGTGAAGAGCACCGAGGAAATTGGCGGATTTGTGCTTTGGCAAAAGGATCCTGACTTGTGGATTTTAGAGCTCGTTGTGTCAGGATGCAAAGTAATCTGTGGAAGCAACGGCAAGATCTCTTGGAGGCATTCCTCTAATCAACATGATCCTGCTAACAAGGGTCCTCCCAGGCCCTTACGCCGATTCTTGCAGGTAAAAAGAATGTCTCATAATCACTATTTAAAAAATTGTAACTATCAGTATCAGTTGCAATATAATCTTGTTTAAACTTTTAAGACTCAGAACTAGGTTTGGAATTATTGCCAGGGTTTGGACCCGAGGTCGACGGCAAACCTATTCCTGGATGCAACATGCATAGGTGAGAAAATAATAAACGACCAAGATTGCTTCATATTGAAACTAGAGACGAGTCCAGCTATTAGGGAGGCACAAAGTGGTCGTAATTTTGAGATAATTCACCACACGATATGGGGATACTTCAGCCAGAGATCAGGCCTACTTATCCAATTCGAGGACTCGAGGTTGCTGAGAATGAGAACAAAAGAAGGGGATGATGTGTTCTGGGAGACTAGCACAGAGTCAGTAATGGAAGATTACAAGTACGTGGACGGTGTCAACATTGCACATAGCGGCAAGACAAGCGTCACTGTGTTCAGGTACGGGGAGCAGTCTGCGAATCACAAGAGGGAAATGCAGGAAAAGTGGAAGATTGAGGACGTTGATTTTAACGTATGGGGCTTGACATCAGAACACTTCCTGCCTCCTCCTGACGTTCAAAATTTATGACATGTTAAGAGATGGAATAACACAACTCTTCTGTGTGTAAATATATATACCCAAGAGATATTGTTAACACATAGGCATAGCGATTGTCATACTTGGCCTGGTTATTCATTGGAGGGTACGTGTTCATTTAAAAGGATTCTTGACAACAAATTATATGGTTGTCCAGCAATTAGTCCGCATCTCCATCTCTTAAAATCAATTAATCTACTAGTTATCTTAGTTCGAAATTAAATAATGGATTGAACTTTTAATGCATAGCTACCTTCCACTTTAAGACGTAAAAAAGTGCAATGCACGTCGATCAATGTTCTGAAACCTAGATCGATCATTAAATTGGTGGTCTTATTAATTACCGGTTCGACCAGTTCAACCACCTGTCGAATCGGTGTGATGTAACAATTATGCAATAATTATATTTAATTATATTTAATATTAAAAAAATTTAAAAATTTTAAAAAATAAAAAAGATAAAAAAAATAATTGTCGGATCGGTTGGATGGACGGTCAATTGACTTTTTATTTGGTTGATTTGGGTCGATTTATAATGATTTTGAAGGATAAATCGGGCCGGACCACCGATCGGCCCAATTCATTTGACGGTAGTCGATCCTGTCCAGATTTAAAAATAGAGACACCAACTGAACCCTTGTCCTAAAGGGTGAATCGTCCATCCCAAGCAACCTCACACTCTGATCCAACAGAGTAATGAGTGGGTAAATCACAGTCTGATCTCAATCAGCTTTTAAATAAGGCGACCCACTTCTCTAATTGTCGGGATTCAAACCCTGATTCTTGTCCTAAGTTAACCTTGTCAATGACCGACTGAGTTACCGTGCGGGGAACCCTCTTAACATATAATGCCACGCCCAACCTTCAAATACGACATCACTTCAGTCGGTGCATTTTCACCTGCAGTAGCGTGTGTTGACATTCTCGTTAAGTCATTGGTCGGTCAAACTGTCACAGAAAGCACACACAAATAGATTTCGAATCTTTAACAACTCCCCCAGACGACGACGCTTTAAAACCAAGCCCCTTTTGTCTTTCAATCGGATTTTCAAACGCTCGCCTTCCTCTTTCGCGTCTCTCAACTTCATCTCCTTCACCTTCACTAAGCAACGGACTTCACAGACCTTGTTAAATGAGCAACACTTAAATCCAAAGCCAAAAAGAACCGCAAAATCGAGATGAAGGATGACGATTCTCTTCAAAAAACAACAAAGAAGGATCACTCCGATACAAGTCTGTTAGGGAAAAGCCGTTACAAGTTCTGGGCTTTGGCCGCCATTCTGCTCTTGGCGTTCTGGACCATGTTTACCGGAACCGTCACGCTTCGTTGGTCCGTCGGCAACCTCAACCGCCTCTCCGATGACGTCGACACTCCTATTCACGACGATCTCGACGTTCTCGTAAGTTTCACATCTCTTTTATGTGTGTGGCAATGCATATTGATATTATTAATGTTAATGTTGATGTTGGAGGTATGTGGATCTTGGGGATTGAAATTTCAGGAAATGGAAGAGCGAGAGAAGGTGGTGAAGCACATGTGGGATGTGTACACTAATAGCCATCGGATCAGACTACCTCGCTTCTGGCAGGAGGCTTTCGAGGCTGCGTACGAGGAGTTGACCAGTGATGTTACTGGAATCAGAGAGGCTGCTATTTCGGAGATTGCTAAGATGTCTGCGCGCTCCGTTGCTCTTGATCCGCCTTCTATCCAATCAACGGTGACGATCCTTTTAGGACTTTTCATACAATTTTGATGCGTTTTTTACCTTAGTTTGTGAATAAAAGAACATGTCATGTCTGTCCTCATTATATCATGTCGGTGGATGGAGTGAACGGTGAAGTTTTACTTGCCCTTTACTTTTTGCACTGCACTGAAGAAGGATTGTCTCTGAAAGCAATATCTAAATTCAAGAATTTTTGATTAAATGATGGTAAGACCGTAAGAGGGCTTAAATTCAACGACAAATTACCTAATTTCATTTTGGTCACATATATCTATCACCTTCTTCGGCTTATTTTCGATTGCATACCTTTGCCAGTGGGGTCGATGTGCAAGCACATTTAGCTACTTTTAACTGTGTATGCATATGGGATAACCTTGAACCTTTAAATTGAAAATCTCCCCCTCTGTTATCTTACCCTCTGAACTTCTCTATATGATAGGAACTAAAAAATCCTTTGGCTCACCAGAATTCTTTTGATGTATGCATTACTGTTTCTTCCAATCAATTTCACACAAGTAGGAGCTCTTCATGAAGTTCTTCACTGGTGCTTATCCCCTCTCCCCATTTGTGATATTCAAGATCGCCATGCATCAAGAGTAAAAACCATAAAAAGAAAAAACAAATATAGGATTATGTCTTCGAACATATTGAAAATATCTCCATGCAGCTATTTGGAGTTCTGAATTCTTGTGAATGAGTCCAGGTCATTTCATTTTGTGTGATCAACAAGTTACTTCTGATCTTGTTTTGCCCATCTTTTGTGGCCGAGTACATTATGTAATTTGAGGTGTTTCCCCTCCAAAGATGATTAAAACCCATAATGTTGTGGAGTTGTTTGTTGAGAATGTATACCAAGTTAATATATCCTAGCCCTGCTTTTCAGAAATATTTCATGGCTATTGCAGGTTTGATTTGGCCATTGAATAGTCATATATCAGACCATCAAGATTCTAGTGTTAGGCGTTGTATCCATTTCTATTTGGTAAATAAAACTGGAGGATTGCATGCTTTTACCTTTCTTTGATGATTGAGTCAGAAACTTAAGACTTCTGCCGATTACAAGTGTCTGAGAATAATTTTGGCTTGTTGCTTATGTCCCTCGTTAAATTAAATAATCCGGGGCTGATTCACTTACCATTTTGTGGCCTTACATCTTCCTTGTCTTTGCTGTCAGAATTTACGAGAACTAAGTAAGAGTATGAAGATACGAGAGAAAGGTGGAGCTGCAACCTCTTTGGGAGGGAGCGGGCAATGACATGGAGAACATCGACAGACAGCACAAGGCTTCATATGTTCATAGTTTTGTTCTTGCAATTGCTCATTTGCTGCTCCTTGAACATTAAGCAGTTCAGTTGGTGAAGTTTTCAGAACAGGGATAAGCTATTTATTTAATTAGGTTTTCATTTTCCCGTAGATTTTGGTACCACAGTCTTGGTCTATTGCTGCATCTTTTAAACAACTTGCAGTAGATAATTCAGCGAGAAATTTTGGAGGGACTCTGTTTACGGAGATTCAAATGAAGAGAAATTCAATCATGTTTTTCTGACTTGATTGCCTTTGTAACCTCATATTATCATTAGTCAACACAATCATCACCGAATTTAGGGTGTTGGTGTCTTAGGTTTTGTTTTTGGTAGTTCGGAAATCTTTGATCTTTGTAAAATTCTTATTTCATTACACATACTGTTGCCTGTTATCGTTGCCAACCATGGCATCTTCAACTGTGAAAAAGTGCTTTTGTTAGATGTCATGACTTGTGATTATCTTTAACAATGAATCACTGTTGCGATAGTTTTGTGTAAATAACTAAACATGTGGTTAAAATTCGTACTTGTATCAGAATTGAAGACCCCTTGCTCTGAGACGTACACTGAAGTGTTAGTTTCATTAAATGGGCGCCAAAACATTTCTCAATCAAAGCACCCCTCTCTCGCATAGTTAGTTTAATTTCACAATTCTCTCTACAGCAAATGAAGTGTCCGTACTGCTCGTCGGCGCAAGGGCGGTGCGCCACCACCAGCACAGGCCGCTCGATCACCGAATGCACATCCTGCGGCAGAGTAGTCGAAGAGCGCCAATCTCATCCTCACCACCTCTTCCACATCAGAGCTCAAGACAACCCTCTCTGTCTCGTCACCTCCGATCTCCCCGCTGTCCACCACCACGCCGACGAAGAAGATCCCTTCAAGCCCACCGGGTTCATCACCGCCTTCTCCACCTGGTCTCTGGAGCCCGCCCCTCTCTCCCTCCGGTCCTCTCTCTCCTTCTCCGGCCACCTCGCCGAACTCGAACGAATTCTCGAGTTGGCTAATTCATCATCGTCGAATTCGAATTCTTCGACGGTTGTAGTGGATAACCTGCGGGCTTATATGCAGATTATCGATGTGGCTTCAATTTTAGGGTTGGATTATGATATATCAGATCATGCGTTTCAGCTGTTTAGGGATTGTTGTTCTGCTACATGTTTGAGGAATCGTAGTGTTGAGGCTCTTGCAACTGCCGCTCTTGTTCAGGCTATTAGGGAGGCTCAAGAGCCTAGAACTCTCCAGGTAAACCAGTTTTCATTAGAAAACAAGGCCGATGCCTCCTTGCTGCTGGATGCTGATGACAGAGTGGCCAATGTGCTCTATGGATGTTTCTGTTTACTTTGCATTCTTTGTGTTAGTTAATAACAGTAGCCCTCAAGGATCTTGGGATCTTTTTCACTCCCCCCTATAAATCGTGGCAGTGTGGCACATTCTGCAAAATTTTTGAAAGATAAAAAATGTTGATGAAATATCTTTGTGGATGAATCCCCTCTGATTGCTTTGTTCTTCATTCAAGCGTTTTCTGACCCCATCCTTAAAATTCTTTGTTTCTCTTCACCTTAAGGTTGTATGCTTCCCATGTCCTAACGGTACTCTCTGTCTTTTATGCTCAATGGCTATGACAGCTTTTTTGTTCTCTTTATTTTGGTTTTTTCTGTTTTGAGCATCTCCAAATTGAACAACTGCCTTGATAAAACAGGAAATCTCCATTGCTGCCAATGTGCCTCAGAAGGAGATAGGGAAGTACATCAAGATCCTGGGAGAAGCTTTGCAACTAAGTCAGCCCATTAATAGCAATTCTATTTCCGTTCATATGCCAAGGTTCTGCACACTCCTCCAACTGAACAAAGCTGCTCAGGTCCTTTCTCACGTGGGATTGCTTATAAAGTAGGACAAGCTCAATTTGTTGGGATTTTAATTGTACATTGTGGCTTTCTTTCTATAAATCCTACAAATAAGCTACATGGGATGTGCATTGCACATGGGAACTAACCTCAATGTGTCGGGGATCTAATTTTACATTGTGGTTTTGTTTCTGTGAATCCTATAAATAAGCTACATGAGATGTGCATTCTAAGTGGGAATTAAATCAGCTTAAAAGTTGTCGTGCTAAATAGTGAACAGAAAATGAACCAAGCATTGCTGGGCTGTCTCCCTCTTGTACTCTTATGACTTTAACTAGAACTTCTTTTCATATTGCACTTTATCAAGTATGACAATTTCTTTAACGCAACTTTCAGGAACTTGCAACTCATATCGGAGAAGTTGTTATCAACAAATGCTTCTGCACTCGCAGAAACCCCATTAGCATTTCTGCAGCTGCTATATATCTTGCTTGTCAATTAGAAGACAAACGAAAGACACAGGCAGAGATTTGTAAGGTGACCGGTCTTACCGAGGTTACTTTGCGAAAAGTGTACAAAGAACTATTGGAGAATTGGGGTGATCTGCTCCCATCGAATTACACTCCTGCTGTCCCTCCAGATAAAGCATTTCCTACGACTGCAATTACATCGGGCCGTTCATCTACACAGAAAATCGATCCTGTTGAATTAGTATCATCTTCTGACAAAGATAAACAACCAGAAGCTAAATTGAATAAATCCAATGAGGCAATGGTCAGAAGCAAAGAGGATGTTGAAAATAATGGTGATTCTCGTGGGATCCCGACCACTTGGCAGACTTTTAGGCAGCCTTGGCTTCAGTTTGGAACTCCTGGAGTTATGACAGGAGAGAAAAATCAAAATGCAGCTCTAGCTGATATCAACGAATTCCAGAACAGACAAGAATTGGAAGAGAGTATGGACAAGCAGAACATGGATCGAGACCCTATGAGTAGTCTCCAAAACCAGCTCTCCAATGTTCCAAATTCAGGGACGAGTATGGTTGCCTGGCAGTTCAGACCTGCATCTTCATCAGGTCCTCCAATTGTACAGCCACCAACTAAGCTAGCACCAGGTCACGCTGAACTTAAAGGTCTTGGCAACCAAGATGGAGGTAAAGGTCTTAGTTAGAGTGGACATGGTAGTTAAAAATATTAATCCATCTTGCTAAAACATTCAACGTCTACAGCTTGAGCTATGTAATCTGGCGTCTTTTTATATATGTACTTCAGTTCTTGCAATCGTTACTGTAAAATTCAGTAATATCGTATGCGTATGATCCCATGGTTGAAAAGAAATGAATTATGATTTTTAGATAGTATACTATGGACAATTTATGGGTACAATGTCGATAATGCATCTTGTTTTCCTTATTTTTATTTTGCATTTTAAACGGTCATTCATGGCTGGGGTGTTGGGAGTGCTGGTATGGGATGATATTGGGTTGGGTTGAACTCGGGGTCAGCCCAAAACTTTTTGTAAGGGTTCGGATTCAGCCGGAGGCTTGAATGAGTTTTGAGGCTCATGGTCTAAGCTGGAACTTAATTGAGTTCATATTAAGTTTGAGTATTTTCTAATTTAAATTTTGAAAAAAAAGTGATATCATTTTTGCTTAGTTTATTCAGGCTTTGGACTTAGTGAGGCCAAGTAGCCTGAATTTGAACTCAGTTTGAAACTTAAAAAATTAAAAAATATAAGTTTTGATTTCGACCAAAAATTCGGTTAATTCGAACTGCGTTCATTAACTTTAAGTCAAACTAGGACAAAAATATTATTCATAATTATGATTGAATTTGATTCAACTTCATAATAAGAGAAAGGTCCAAGTCCTGTTGAGTTAGGCATTTGTCTATAATTATATTGTTTTAATCAAATCCAGTAGCGTCTACAATTTGATTCACTAGAAAAGTCAATTCCTTAATCTCATTTAGTTTGATGCAACTTTTGTTTGTTTGCTACTTTTGAAAGAACAAAAGAATAAAAATGGTTGATGAGAATTTTGAAAGGGTCTAAATCCCTACCCAACTTAATCCAATTGGCAGGAGGGTGCTTACAACAACAATAATGTTTCAATAGGAATTTTGTTGAAATGCAAAATTTGGGAAAATCTAGAAGTATACAACTTTATATTAGTAGAAATATTGTTTTTTTTATATATTCAAAGGAAAAAAAAGGTTTTTGAAAACAGTTGAAAGAAAATACTAGTTAAATACATAAACAAATAATTGCATAAATGAAAATAAAAAGAAAGTAAATAAATAAATAGATAAGAAAGAAAACAAATAAGTGAATAAAACAAACAACAAATTGAAAAGGAAAGAAAAATATGAAATAAATAAATAAAATAAGTAAAGAAGCAAGTGCTATAAACAAAAGTATAAAGGGTAATTAAAAGACACAAGAATTGAAGACAAATGTTCAAAAGGCCTATAAAAGATAATAATCTCTCTAAGTAAACAAATAAGTGAATAAAACAAACAACAAATTGAAAAAAAAGAAAATATGAAATAAATAAATAAAATAAGTAAAGAAGCAAGTGCTATAAACAAAAGTATAAAGGGTAATTAAAAGACACAAGAATTGAAGACAAATATTCAAAAGGCCTATAAAAAGATAATAATCTCTCTAAGTAGGGTCATTTATCCATATCTTAGTTTTCCAAAATATTTTATTGAGTATCAAGTCTCTAGTAAACTTTAGTAGAACCATACCATTCCTAATTACCTCCCTTCAATTCTTCTTGAGTCTTCCCTTTTTTTTCTTAGAGTCCCTAAATGTAATTTTCTTACATCTTCTCACTGAGCGTAAAGAAGTCTCCTCTTAATATGTCTAAACTATTTAAGTCTTGCCTTCCTTAATTTAACATTATCAAATTGAGAATATTGCTGTCTTTACTTTCTTTACTACATTGACTTTCCTTTTTATGATGGTTGATAAGTTTTTCTAGTACAGGTAAGTTTTTAATTTACAGGTCTAAAATCTCTTAACTTAAAGTTTTTGGATTGTATTAACATTTCTTTATGTATGACTATCTATTTCTATAAGAAAATATATTGTTTTAAATGAAGATATTATATTATTCTTCTATTAATTAGATTTTTTTGTACATAAGTTAATGCATTCGTTAGATATTCCTTTTAGGAATATCAAATTGCAATCTCTCGTATGAATATAATAGATTTTTCATTACTATGCGGCTCACTTTCACTTGGAACCTGGGGTACCAATGGGTCATCATCGAAATCGACTCTCTCGAGGTTCTAAACATCCTGTCCTCATCTCTTCCAATTTTCTCTTATGACAACTTTTGGCTGCAGGTATCAGGAGGCTCATCCAACGAGATTGGGAAGTAGCACTTCAACACGTCTATCATGAAAGGAATCAATGTGTAGATAGCCTAGTGTTGCTTGCCAATCTAGCCAATCCGGACCTTTTTATACTAAAGGATCCACCGCTGTCCGTTATGGAACTACTACATCGTGAACAGCAGGGCATGATGTACCGCAGAACGTTGTACTAACTTAACTTGTATTTTGGATTTTATTTCCTTTGTAAACAAAAAAATGTAAAATCACTCTTATTTTAGCTTTTTATATAAAATTCATATAATGAAATGCATCTCCTTAAATAATGTTCTCAAACTCTTGTGCTCATATCTTTGAATTAATCTTATAGTTTCTCTCTCTCTACAAACACACGCATACACACTTGCACGTGCACACACACACACACACACACGAAAACATTCGAACTTGACACAGTCATTAGTTTTTGTTGCTATTTACTTTTGCTAATGTGTATGCCCTGCCTCTTTTCATATCCCTTTTGAGCATTTTCCTTAAGGTGGTTTAGATTGATGATATGGACACTAAATAATGAAAATTGAAAACATTAATATGTCTCAATATATGATACTTAACATTCAATACTATAAAGATTAAATGAATATAGATTGTCTAAAGTAATTAAAACTCTTTATTATTCAATGAATTGTTGTGAAATACAATAAGAACAATGGAAGAAATTAGGATTATTTGAATTCAGCTCACTAACCCTCTTTCTTAAATACACCATTGCACTACACTTTTAATAATAAGCAAGAATATATTCATTATGTTAAACTAAATTGGTGTCGTGGTTGGTCATGAAGCCAATAAATAAACTTTAAGAAAGTAAAAAAAATAAACCTAATAGTATATAATACTATTAGTAATATAATTAGATCTCGTCGATGATCAAAATATCTCTTGTATATAAGATATTAATGGTTATTAGAATATGTTATTCTATATTAATTAATTCAATAATTTACTACTTAGGCATTAAAATTATACCATAATGCTTTCATAACAATACGTTCAACTAAACTAACTATACTTAACCAAGATATCGAGATGATATATGAGTTATCGATGATTAGGTTCTACTAATCCAAAAGCATGATACTTGAATCAACGAAATTCGATAGAAAGAATATCATCATTTTTCTCACATCATAAATACATAAATACATAATATAGATAATGACAAGTATTTATCATATGCATATATTACACAAAATCCAAACAATCCTAACATAATACACATAGAAAAAAACTCTAACTGAAATAAAGAACTAGGCCCCTAATAGTCCTATATAAGAAATATTTTCCTAAAACACACAAATAAGTAAGCCTCTAGTTACTTGGTTCATCAGTATGCTATTTGAAGGCATGTGCTTAATAATAAGAAAGGCTCAACAATTTTCTCTTTAATAAAGTAAATTTAATGTCAATATGCTTGAAGTTTTAAGTGCTCATAGTCTTCTGAGAGGAAGGCACACTCACAAAAAATGGACGATGTAACTCCCATTTCTAAAACAAAATTTGACAAGTAGCCTCATAATGTGTCATATACTTTGCCTCGATAATCAAAATGTTGTAAGGGTTTGATTGACACTTTTTCACAAGGCAACACGTACTCCCATCATAAATATGTAATCAAAGGTGAATTTCTTATAATTCACATAGCCTACATAATCAAAATGAGTAGAACTAGCCATTTCAAGCGTTTTAGTGCATTGATTTGCTAATATAAGATCCTTAATACCTTAAAAATACCTCAATACCTTCTTATCCTCTTTTCAATAGCTTTTCCCAAAATCACTCAAGTATCTACTAAACACATCAACCACAAAGGCAACATTAAGACGTGTGTATACTTGAGCACATATCAATCTACTAATAATATAAACATAAGAAATTTCTTTGATTTGATATCTCTCAACATTATTTTAAGGACACTAAGCCTTGTAGAACTTATCATCCTTTATGATTAAGAGTCTTTACAAAAGAATAAGTTGTATATTAGATCCTTCAAAGTACAAACAATATAGGTTCTTAGAGATTATATGATAATACCATTTGCCTTATCACAAAGAATTTATATGTATATTACAACAAGATCTTTTATATCAAAATGACTAAACAATAATTATTTTATATCATTCAACAGATCAATATCATTAGTAGCAAGAAAATATCACTAACATATAAAACTAAAAATATATACTTGTTGTCACTGATTTTAATGTCTACGCTTAGATCAATAATATTTTCTTTGAAGTTAATAGCGATGACAATTTCATCAAACTTAAGATATCACTACTTGGAAGTTTGTTTCAACCTATAAATTAACTTTTAGAGTTTACAAACCACGTTTTCTTTTTCAACTACCTTATAACTAATAAGTTGAACACCGCAGTCATCTTCACCTAAATATCCATTCAAGAGAATTATTCTTATATCCATTTGATGAAGCTTTAATTTAAAATGAGTCATAATTGCCATAATAGTTTATAAAAAAATTTGGTGGAAATAGGAAAGGTCTCTTTGTATTCACTACCTTTTCATTGGATATATCTATTAGTTATTAACGTTACTTTATACCTCTCTATTCGATCTTTGGCACGACACTTTGAATACCCATTTGTATTTAATAAACCTATAAATTTCTAATAACTCTAAGAAGTTCCACATTTTATTTTATGACATAAAATTAATGTCATCATTCATAACATCCAAACAAAATTGAATTGAAAACTGGAGATGATTTATTTGTAAGTAATTGGATTTGAGGTGTCACCAATGTCATACTCATATTATTGCAAGTATATAATGTAGTCATTAGAGATTGAAAATCTTTGAACCCTTTCTAATCTCTTTAAAAGCAAATATTTTGTCACTAAATTCAGAGAGCCTTGTGATACTTAATGGGTTCATAGCTACCAGATGACGATTAAGGATAGGGTAAACTATGGACTAAAAACAACATGGATAGGGAAAATGATTGGGTATTGTAAACACAATTTCCTTGGATCTTTGGCTTATAATTGTGTAATCCTCTTTGATTCAATAACTCTAGTGTTATATTATGATATTACTATTTATCCTTTTATAAATCAAAATTACTCATTTACCTTTTCTAATATATTTTAATTTAAAATACATATATGACAAGTGGATGGCCACATATGACTACCACTAGTCAACTATATAGTCAATCTTATCAAGAATCATATTGAAACTAACTAAGGAATGGAAATTGGTTTTAGGATAGAACCTCACTGCTCTTATGTTAGTAGTTAATACCTCGAAATGATAGATTATGTCACATGTTAGGCTTTAAATTAACCTACACATGAGAGGGGTGTGTTGAAATATAAAGTGAGAGTTTGTCCTACACTGAAGAAAGAGAGGAAAGAAGACTAATATATAAGCGTAGTGAGTTACTCCATCTATCACCAATTGGTTTTATGATGGAACTTTACTTAGACTTATATGTAGTCTAACATTTCTTCTCTTATGGGCCCGTAGGCCCATTGTAAATTCTAACAATAAACCTAGGCCATGCTCAATTCAGCTCAGCCTAACTTGAAATCAACAAACTTAACCCACATTGATTAGACTACAAGTCAAAACTAAACTTTTTTTTTAGTTTTAGGTTTCAAAATGGGCTTATACTTGTGTTCCATAGTTTGATTGGCTCAAAACCCTATATATATATATATATATATATATATATAATTGACTTGAAATCCTTCTTGTCTTCTCTCATCCTCTGTTTTCATTTTCTTATTCTTTATTCTTGGCCACTTTATGTTTTTGTCCGTTTGTGCATAGAATGAAACTACACTTGAAATTTGAAAAATGTTTATGCGTTCTTTTTTCACCTCTCTAAAAGCATTTTGTCTCACCTCTCTGTTTATATGCTCTACTAGTTAAAAAGTTTTCTCCGTTACTTTTGTTACACAGTTTCTTTTTCCCTCTCTATCTTTTGAAGCATCTCACTAAAGAACTTTGGGGGACTTGCTTTTGCTTTTTTGTGTTTACTAGTTTTATTATCTAGATTCTTGAGCATAGAATAAATGAAAAATAAATGTTTAGCTAACTTGCTTTCCTTGTCTAAGTAGTGCCCCACTTGAGTAGTTAGATCTTCAATAGAGTTTAGGTCAAGTCTCGAGTTGGAAGGTTTTGAGCCAGTTTTGAATCACACAAAATTCGATTGGGACTAAGTTCAAGCATATGAGCCAAGTCCAATCAAATTTTGGACTAGAATTTGGCCACAACCTAAAAGGGTTAGGTTAGGCGGGGCTAACGACGAACTCACCCTTGCCCATCGTATTACCATCCCTACACTTATATCTAACTAAAGATGACATAGTTCATTGCCTTTTAAGAGTGATATAATAATTAATAATTCCATAACACATGACATAATAATGGGAAACTAACTGTGATCGAATCATGAGTGTACTAAAAAATAAAATTTTACAATTTCATGATCAGATCTCTTTAATTGAATAACTTGAAAAATATTAATCATAAATAAGCGATAAAATCGTGCTTGGTTTAGATTCCTACAAAAATTTGTTCTCAATTTGTCAATCATAAGTTGTCCAAGTATCCAGCATATAACAGTATCTATAGAGTAAAGAAAGAAAACTCAATATTTGAGAGGAAAATGCAAGAGTGCAAGCTCTCTTATGCCTTTTTCTTATTTATAGAAAAATATATTAGACTTTGTTTCTTGTTAAAATTAAAATTTTTAATCATAATTAAAATATAACTATAACTCTAACTCTAAGTTAATTTTAGTAAGATTAAATATCTCATCTTTGTTTGCTAAAGTTTTCAAACATTCTAATTAAGTCTAACTTAATTTAAATTAATTTGTCTCTTTTTAGCTGCTATTTTTTTGTAGGACGTATCATGTTCCTAATGTATTAATAATTATTATAAATTAGAGTTAAAATGAAAATTAAAAATTAAAATAGATAAATTAAAACTCCTTTTAATTGTCTTTAATTAAGCAATTTATAATCATATATCAAGATTGATATCTAACAACATGTCATAACCATCTAAATATTAGGAATGTCAAATTGGTTTGACTCAACCTATATATGCATGCTTATAATATATAGTTTAATCTTTTAATGTTCTAATTGGACGTAGATTATGGAATTAGTGTCTACTCTATGTAAATCGAATCATATCTATTTTTACTAATCAGTAATTGATTTATAATTGATATTTGTCTTTTCAAATCTAAATTCATTGTGACTAGCGGTTCCCTAAATCACTACTAATCAAGAACATTTAGATATTTTCTCTAATTACTTTAAAGTGACAAATCTTTTATTGACTTACTTAATTATCTTCATATCATGCATACTATATATCAATGATTTTAAAACTGGACTAGACCAATTAGTTCGACCAGAATAAACACGAACTGACCTGATTTCTGATCTGGTTTATGTTTATAATGCTGAGGAGAAAAATAGACCTATTTAACAATAAATCGACCGATTTCTTAGAAAAATATTGGTTAGCTAATGAACGTTAAGAATATGTTATGAAGAGTTTGAACATTTAGGACCCAACACAAGCATTAAATTGTCTTCCTCTCTACAAAGCCATTGCACACCATCCCATGTATGTACCTCCTTATGAAATCTTTAATTTCGAGAGAAGCATCATTGTTGTGGGAAATTAAGATTTTTAACAGGTGTATTTTATAAATCTTTTGATTTTTTAATGATTTTACATAATTTAACTGATAAATTATATTTTCTATTTATCTATTTATATTTTAATTAAAATTTTATTTTAATTATAATTGTTAAAAGTAAATTAATATTTTATCCTTGAAAATACTAAATTTATTTATTCTCACTAATAAATTATATTTGTCAAAATTTACGTTCTTTATTTATCTTCTTATACTTTAATTGAAATTTTTAAATTATTATTGTTAAAAATAATTATTATTTTTATCATGAATTTGTTTAGTAAATTGAATTATCAATTAGTATATATAAGTAATTTTGTTTAAGATAATTTAAGAATTGTTAAAATAATATTTAAACTATAAAGAAGTTTGTTTAAAGTATAATAAAAAGAAGTTAGAATTCTTTCTATTGACTTTCTTCAAACATACTTAAACTTTTTACGAGTCTTTAAATAAATAATAATATAGAAATATAATAATAATAATTATTATTATTATAAATTTTATGTTATATTCAATCGTAGTTTAAATTATTATATTTATTATTAGATTATTATATATTAATAGGCATTATTAGTACATATTTATTTTAATAAATATTTTATTTTGTACTATTTTTATTTATTCTTGTAATTTTTAATTCATATTTATTATACCGATTATATAACGGTTTAATACGGTTAAACCTTCAAACCTTAAACCTTTTCTTTGAGTAGTTCAATGTCCAAACTGATTTTTAAAACATTACTATAGATAGCACAATCAATTGAGTTACCTTAAATAAAATAGGTCATAAGCGACATCAAAATATAGTAATTCTCATATAAAATATTTTGGTAATCTCAAATTTAAGGATCAATTATACAACCATCATAAAAAAAAGCTCCACGCTCCATATTTTAATCTATGAGATTAATTACTTTCTTCGTAAGAAAGAAACATAATGTATGTTAATTTTAATGTTTCATTAATATCACTTTTAATTAAATTACAACTAAAAACAATTTAGGAATAATACATAAAGATGATGATGACATAAATACAAATTGAATACTATAATTATGATCTCATCATAATTTCAATTATATAATAATTATTCTAAGGAGTTTACTTTTGACATTAAGATATCAAATAAAAATATCAAAATACATAAAGATAAAAATGATCTTATTTAATTATTTCACAAAATCTACAATCAAACCATTGGTTATAAGGTATATACTAACCTATGAAACCCCTAGGCAACAAACGAGATGGTGAATATGATAATTACTTGTCACTTACTTTCAGCTTTAGATTTGTTAGTTCAAATCCAGATTGTTCATATGACTTTTGAGCCATCCTTGCACTAGCATTCTTAGATCAGTTAGTTCAAAGCTAAATTGTTCATAGAATGATAGGTGTTCAACTTCTGAAAAGGGGAAAGTTACCCTTTTTGTATAACCTTGATTTGCATTATATATGAAGATGTTAGGATCATATAACTATACATGGACCTTTTTACTCATATGTTTTTTTAAAATTAAATGAAATTATATTAATTACTACTCCAAGGGCTTCAAAGGGAGATATTATAGAATCCAACAAACATGAATACTTAAAACTTTAACTAAAGCCAAGCCCAGAGCCAAACTAATGAAAGGAAAAACCAGCTCTACACCTAGACAAGGAGGGTAATTCAAGCTTTTTACTCAGAAGCACTAGAGTTTCTGAAAGAAGAAGAGTTTCTAAAAGAAGAAGAGTTTTTGGAGAGTGTTTTTATTTAGACTGCGTAAGGACACAATTGATCCAGCAATAAATTTATACACTAAAGATATAACAAAAAAGATTTCATCATAACAAAAACGATTATGTCTAACAAAAGACGTTAGAAATTACAACGACTCAACAAACAGTAAGATTAAATCTAACACTTCCCCTCTATCTCAGCTAGTGAAATCAAGTTGAGATTGTGAAGAAATTTGTGAAACAACTCTCGATTGAGTGCTTTAGTAAAAATGTCTGCAATGATTTGAAAATGAAATAAACTGAACATCTAGAGACTTTGTTGCCACTCGTTCTCTGAAGAAATGAAAGTCTATCTCAATATGCGTCGTTCTCACATGAAACACTGGGTTTGCTGACAATTAGGTAGCTCTAAGATTATCGCAACATAAGGAGGCAATGATTGTAACCAACTTAATTCTGTCGTAGCATTTCGCTATTGCCTTGTATTCTGCTTCTGTGCTTGAGCGAGAGACTGTTGACTATTTTTTAGAGCTCTAAGATACAAGATTTGGCCCAAAGAAAATAGTAAAACCATTGGTAGACCTTCGAACATCAGGGCACCCTACCCAGTTAGCATCAAAAAAGGCACTGAGAACTTGGGATTTTGACTGCTGACTAAAGATCCCCATCGATGGAGTTGCCATAATATAGCAAAGTATTCTTTTTATCGCTGCCTGGTGACTATCAATTGGAGCTTGTAAATATTGATATACTTTGTTTACAGAGTAAGCAATATCTGGACGAGTGAGAGTAAGATATTGCGGCACTCCAATTGTACTTCTATACAGAAATACCTCATCTTCTGACAATGATGTTCCTTGAGTCTTGAATAGCTGCATTGAACTGGCCATAGGAGTTGATATCGGTTTGCAATTAGTCATCTTTGTTCGTAGTAGTAGGTCTGCAATATATTTTTATTGAGTAAGAAGCAAGCCATTCTTGACGTGAGATGCCTCAATACCAAGAAAATAACTTAAATTGCCTAGACCTTTTAAAGCAAACTATCTAGTCAGTTACTGAACAAACTTATCAGTAACACTTAAACTTGAACTAGCTATCATTATGTCATCCACATATGTAAGCATATAGATGAGTTTGAAAATAAACAACGAGGTGTCAGCCTTCAATGGTACAAATCTGAGCTCATGAAGCTTGGAACTTAGCTGTGAAAACCACGATCTTGGAGCTTGTTTCAACCCATAAAGTGCTTTGTCAAGCTTGCATACAAATCTAGGAAATTTTGAGTCTTCATATCCTTGCAGTTGACACATGTAAACTTCTTCCTGTAGAACACCATGAAGAAATGCTTTGTGCATATCTACGTATCTAAGATTCCAACCATGAGCAACAACAATTGAAAGGATGAGTCTGACAATAGTAGGTTTGACAACTGGATTGAACGTATCTTCGTAGACGATGCCATGATGCTATTTGAACCCCTTTGCCACAAGACGCGCTTTGTATCAATCAATTGAGCCATCAGATTTTTGTTTTACTTTGTAGACCCATTTGGAGTCAATAACATTCTATCCCTATTGAAAAGGAACCAAATGCCATGTCTTATTCCACATGAGAGCTTGAAATTTAGAGTCAATTGCTTGACGTCAGTGAAGTTGTGTCACGGCTTCAGCGTATGTAATTGGTGTGTTAGTGGAGATAGCGGCAAACCCCTTTCGATTGAGTGGATAATGAATAGTGCCATCTGTAAATTGTTTTGGTTTTGACACTTTATTCTATAATCGAGTCCTCATCTGATGTCCTTCATTTTGAGCCATGTTCACTAGTTCAAAAATAACGAGTGGACTTCTTTCCGAACTTCCTTTAGAACTGGAATGTACACCATCACTTGAAAAACTTTAACTAGAATTAGTTGTATTAGTTAATGAGGGAGTAGGAGTGCAACTCTCCACTTGGTCATTAACTAAAACTAGTTTAGAGGATGTAGAGGTTTGAGGACTGAGTTGAGAAGGAAGAGTGACAAGGTTTGGAGCAGTGGAATTGGTGTGTTAAAAGTTGCTTTCAGTTTTGGCAAAAGGAAAAACTGTGTGGACATTTATATCCCTTGTGTATATCACTATATCTAAGGAAGACACATTGTTGAGTTCAAAATCAAGTTTTCTTTTGTTATATGGCCTAATATTGGGCCAACAAGCACAACCAAAAACTTTTAGCATATTGTAGTTAGGTGAAGTATGGAACAGACAAGAAAGAGGAGATTCATTATTGATAACTTTGTTGGGCAACTTGTTTATAAGATAATAGGAGGTGAGGATAGCATCATCCCAAAAACGAATAGGCATAGATGCTTGTGCAAGTATAGTGAGACTTGTTTTAACTAAGTGTTGATGTTTCTTTTCAACAACACCATTTTGTTGGTGTGTGTGAGGGCAAGATATACGATGAGAAATTCCTACATTTTTGAAATATCTATGCAATTGTTGGTACTCCCCTCCCTAATCAGACTGGACAGAACGAATTTTGAAATTTAACAAATTCTTAACATGTTTATGAAAATACAGGAAGGTCTGTTCAACATCATAATTACACTTTAAAAGATAAAACCATGTAAAATGACTAAAATCATCGAGAAAGCTCACATAATATTTAAAACCTCTGATTGAGGGAATAACAGGCCCTCAAACATCAGTATGAATGAGTTCAAGAGGTTGAGAAGTTACGTAGGTAGATAAACTAAATGGCAGTTGGTGTATTTTGCCTTACTAACAGGCATCACACACATGGGACTGCTTATTGGAAGAGTAAGAAAGATTATTTGACTAAAGGATGCTTGAGATGATTGTTGGAGAAGGATGTCTGAGACGCTTGTGTCATTGTTCTGGACTGGTTCTGGTAGAAGTGAGAAGATGATGGGTAGGCTGCTTTATCAGAGAATTGACACCTTTGCATGTTCTGAGAGGATAGAGTCCTCTTAAGAAGAATTTTATTTATTGGAATGTCCTTTAGATAAAAAGAGTTAGGATAGAACTCAAAATAAGCATTATTATCATAGGTGAATTGGTGGATAGACATTAGATTTTTGGTAACTTAGGGAACAAGCAAAACATTGGTAAGATATAGAGGACGAGATGAACCAGAAATAGCTAAATGACCAAGATGAGAGATTTGTAAACCTGTCCCGCTGGCAACTTGAACTTGGTCTGATCTAGTGTATCATTCCTTCATGGTTATCCTATCCAAGTAATTGGTGAGGTGATCGATAGCGCTTGAGTTTGCATGCCAATTGGTGTCAATTGAATATGAAGTGGTTGCAACAGCTACATTATGTTGGTCTTGAGCTTGGAACGAATGATCGAAGTGATGATAGTGTTGGTGATGAACGCAAGTGCACGTTTCTATCATCAAGTAGTAAAAATATCGATCTCACGGAGACCAAATTAGTTAAAACGTAATACTTGTAATAACTTCTAATTTAAGCTAATAACATAAATATTAAAGAAAAGATTGATTGATTGTGGTTTGAAAAATGAAATAAAAACAAGAATTAACGCAAGATAAAAATATAAGAAATATCAATGGAATGAAAATCTAGGAATTTAACTTCCCCCTTTATTTTACCTCGGTGTCGAAATTTTCTCGGTTTAACTCATATACCGAGTTGATAACCTAAGATTCAGAATTAACTACTAAGCCATCCCGGAT
Source organism: Erythroxylum novogranatense (assembly GCA_029891385.1). Classification (NCBI taxonomy): domain Eukaryota; kingdom Viridiplantae; phylum Streptophyta; class Magnoliopsida; order Malpighiales; family Erythroxylaceae; genus Erythroxylum; species Erythroxylum novogranatense. Next base: position 19,025,520 of record CM057228.1, read on the forward strand.
CATTAGTAATCCTAATCATCGAACCAATTTCCTATATTTCTATGGTAAATTGTGATAATTCGACGATAGCTTTATCGAATCAATCTTAATGTGGTTACTTAGGGTGGATAGGTATCTCCCGATCCTAGACACAAATCACTATGAATGTGATCCTAAGTTATTGCAATTTTCTTCCAAATCTATTGCTCCCTGTTACGTTACACAAAAATTAAGAAAATCAATTTCATAGGTGATCAAATTATGAAAAGCATTAAGAACAAATTGCAATAATCAAACCTTTAGGTAAAAACGGGCATAAGAGATTACACACAGAAAATACCAATTAACCGAGATTACATCAAGGGTTCGGTTAAAATCCTAGAATGAAAAGATTAGTTACTCATAATAATAGTAGCAACAATGAAAATAATAAAAGCAAGAATTATGAATATAAAATGAGTAGAAAGAATAGAAGAACAAATGGTGATTGCTTGGTCTTGGAGTCCTCCTCAATGCTTGAACTTGACAGCCCCCTTTCCTTTTGATGTGCGTGATTAGCTTGAGTAAAAATGGAGTGAGTGCTGGAGCCTTGAATGTGTCACGTTAATGCTTGGCTGTTAAGTTGATAGCCAATCCCCTTGTGTGTATCGTTGATGCTTGTAGAGTGAGTAGAGAGTTTAATGGTGGAGCCTCCTTTTGTGTTGTCACGTTGATAGCTCTTCACTGTGCGTGAATGGACCCTCCCCCCTTTGTAACGTGAAACACTAAATATAGAGTGAGTGCTTGGTGGAGCCCTCCCTCCTTTGGTGTAACGTGAGTGCCCCTGTCCCTTTCTAACAGCTGTCTTTTTGTTGTTTTATAGCTCACGCAAGTCTTTTCTTTTTTATGTAGCATGATTTCAGTTGTCTTCCTTGTAACCTCCTGGAGCTTGCGTGATTTTTCTTTTGTCCTCAAGCTACATGCGTCGGTCAACTAAGGTGAAGTGCATTGTCTGCTTCAAAAATGACGCCAACTCTCCTCCTTTTTTTTAGTTTATCACGTGAATGGCTCCCCTATGCGTGAATGGTGCTTGGTAGCTCCCAACTTGTGTCAATTCCCCAGAATATCGTTTCCTCTTGCGTGATTTAGATTTCATGCTCTCATTCCATGGTCACGCTAATCTCCTCCTTTATTGTTGTCAATTAATTCCACGCTGCTTCCTTTTTTCCAATTAAAAGTCTGCTACCTTTTTGTATTTGCCCATTTAATTTGCTTGTCCGTATATGCGTTGTTGCGTTGTTGATATTCACGCCCCATAATCTTTTAAATGCTCCTCCATTTAATTCCTCAAGTGCCGCCTCCACGTGATGCTTATCTCCAACCAGCTAGCATTTTTCTTCTTATTTTTCACCAGCTCCTTTGACTTTAGGTGTCGACAAATGCTTCGATTCTCCTCTTCTTTGCTGCATGAACGTAGCTCCTCTAAATGATTTTTGTTTCTTCTTTTTGTGGGTCCTGAGCTGTCCTCACCAAGGTCTGGTCTTGCTCTTGGCTTAACGTTATTTTCTCCACTGATTTGGGTTCTGCCGCCGCCTCTTATGTCTTCATTTTATAGCTGATTTAGTGATTTTTGTATGCCTCCCAGTTGTCTCTCTTTTCTTATGCGTGATATGCTGCTTTGTGACAAGACAATTAAAAGCTCAGCTCTCATGTGTTAAAATGTCGTGGGTTATCTCCTTGTGTATCACGCTATTCAATCCTTATGCTTCTCCTCCTGTGCTTTTAAATTTGCCTTCCTCGAATTAATTGTTGTTGCGGTCTTTTTCAGTTAAAAACAAGTATATTTCCTACAAATTAAACAAGACCCATTAAAAATGCAGATTAAGATAAACTAAACAATTTAGTAGGAAAAATATGTATAAGACCCAATAATTAATCCAGAAATTAAGAAAAAATGTCATTAATTCTAATGATAAAAATGCATCCAACAAATGCCCCCAAACTCAAGCTTTTGCTTATTCCTAAGCAAAATTAAGAAAAATTGTTCAAAATAGATTAAGGAACACTCAACAATTGGAATTTTCAGAATTGCAGTAACCAATTAAAATTTACCTTTAGCCACTTATCAAACCATACCCACCTTCATAGTGCAATGATACCAATGCTCGCTCAAAACACACACTCCTTGATTCAAGTCTAATTAAAAACCAACCAACTCACAAGAGTAGAGAAAAGCCAAATAAACTCAAAGGCAATTTACAACACAAGAAACTCTAAAGGTATTATGAAATTAACCAATCCCATAGACAAATTTTTCCATCCCATCTCCACTAATTTTTAACACTCATTTTCAAAGGATCAAAAGGTCTTATTAGGGTTGTAATGGGGTCGTTGGGGTTTAAAAGCGGCTTAGACCAAAGAAAAGGAAAATAAAAACTCAAATGAAATGGAAATAATTATTCAAGAAATAGGAAAATGTAAGGGATCTCTTTTCTTTTTCTTTTCTTTTCTTTTTTTAATAAAATAACAAAACTCAACAAGACAACATGTTATCGAGATCGGTAATAATTACAAGACATAACTCAATTTCAATGAATTCCCAAATTTCAAATAATTGACTCTCCCCCAAACTCAAATTTTTTTGTATACTAGGGGCGATAACTTGCTAAATCTTCTCTTGCTTGCTTTTTTTTTAAGTTTTTTTTTCATTTTTTTTTCAACCCCCCACATAACCTACTCCTAAATAATCATTTCCACATGAAAGGTAGGGAATACTTGGCTTATGGCTTGGTTAAATGAAGGTGCCAAAGAAATTGGGATATTACTTAGGCTCAACTTACCTCCAAAGGGAATATAGGGTTATTTTAAGCCAAGAATATGAATGTGGTTAATAATTCAAAGAAAATGCCTTAATCACTTCCTTATCAAATTTGTGCTAACATTTCGCCTCCATAGGTCTAGAGAACTTGTTTTAGGATTGACGAGATCTCACTAAGTTCCAACTTGCCTAAAAATTTAATGGACAATCAAAACTCAAATAAAATGGATGGAAAGACTTAAATCAAAGAATATGAGTATGATTAAACAATTGGATACCGAGTACTAATCGGGAACATTCTATCCACAAACCTTCTAAAGATAAATCCAATTAGGTTCCAAACAATTCTCAATTTTCCAAAAGTGAGGCCAAAATCAAAATCGTTAAGGATCAATTTTTTTTTTTTGAAAAATTGATGTTTTTTTTTAAAGTGATGAAATTGATGCTCACCCCCCCAAACTCAGATAGGACATTGTCCTCAATGTCAAGGTATGCAGGCACCATTTGAAGTGGGTAAGTAAACATGTAAATGCATAGTAGAGGACATAAAGAATGTCGGTAATAATGCATGCGAAATAGAAATGCTGCAGATTATACACAAACACAAACAGCTGCAAAATTCTACAACATGCGAAGTCATGAGTAAGAGGCACAAAGATCTTCCCTGTAATGAGCGTGGACCATTTTTTGTCAGAAATGTAATTTCTCCCATCAAAATTCACTCGTAAGGTCCAATTTCCTGCAATGGAAATAAAGAGCACGTGAATTTTGAGTAAATAAAATAAAATAAATGAAAACAACAAAAGTGTGAAACTTGGGTTGCCTCCCAAGAAGCGCTTTTCTTTAACGTCTTTGGCTAGACATTTTTGCTTCTTCAAGCCTCAATGGGCTGAATGGTTGTCGTCCCCCTATCGACTTCGCCTTCTAGATATAGCTTTAAGCGTTGTCCATTCACCTTAAATGAATGTGTGGAATTAAGAGGTGAAATTTCAATGGCTCCGTGGGGGAAAACTTCCAATACTCAAAACGGCCCGGACCATTGAGACTTCAATTTTTCCGGAAAGAGATTGAGTCTAGAGTTGTAGAGCAACACGAGTTGGCCCGGTTTGAAGTTTTTCTCCCTTAAATGCCGGTCGTTCCATTTCTTCGTCTTTTCCTTGTAAATTCGTGCATTTTCATATGCATTAAGAAGAAATTCTTCAATTTGCTCTAGTTGAAGAAGATGTTGTTCACCGGCTAGAGTTGGGTCGAGATTTAATTGCTTTGTGGCCCAAAATGCTTTATGTTCCAACTCTACCGAGAGATGGCAAGCCTTTCCGAATACTAATTAATAAGGCGAATACCCTATCGGAGTTTTGTATGCCGTTCGGAAAGCCCATAAGCTATCATCTAGCTTAATTGACCATGTCTTTAGTGAGGCATCAACGGTTTTCTCGAGAATTTGCTTCAATTGCCTATTTGAAACCTCGGCTTGGCCATTTGCTTGTGGATGATAAGCGAGTGCCACCTTGTGTCGTACTCCGTACTTGGCAACGAGATTGGCAAATTGTTTGTTACAAAAGTGTGTCCCTCGATCACTGATGATGGCTCTAGGAGTTCTGAACCTTGTGAAAATATTTTTTTTTGAGAAATCTCGTAACAACACCTGCATCATTAGTTGGAGAAGCAATTGCTTCTACCCACTTTGAAACATAGTCAACTGCCACAAGAATATAAATATTTCTATTTGAAGCTGGAAAAGGACCCATAAAATCAATTCCCCATACATCAAATAATTTAACTTCAAGAACATTAGTCAAAAGTAACTCATCTTTCTTAGTGATCTTGCCGACTCGTTGGCATGCATCATAACTTCTTACATAGTTATGAGCATCTGCGAAAAGTGTTGGCCAAAAGAATCCGGATTAGAGGATTTTGGCTGCTGTCCGCTCACCGTTGAAGTGACCACCGTATGGAGAAGAATGACAATGATAAATAATGTTTTGTTGTTCCTCGAGAGGAACACATCTTCTCAATACGTTATCCTTACCCAACTTGTAGAGATATGGTTCGTCCCAAAAATATGCTCTAACATCGTGCATGAATTTTTTCTTTTGTTGATATGTAAAATCAGGAGGTAATTGTTTACATACCAAATAATTAATGAAATCAGCATATTAAGGGATTTGTTTGTCATTCACCATGAAGAGTCTTTCATCAGGAAAAGACTCGTTGATTTGCTCGGCTTTTGATGAAGAGCTTTCTGCGTTCTCCATTCTTGATAAGTGATCGGCCACTTGATTCTCAGTTCCCTTCCTATCTACTATCTCTAGGTCGAACTCTTGGAGGAGTAAGACCCATCGAATAAGTCTCGGTTTAGCATCCTTCTTTTCAATAAAGTATTTGATGGCTGAATGATCTGTAAAAACTTTCACTTTCGTGCCAACAAGGTAAGATCGAAATTTCTCAAATGCATAAACAACACTAATTATAACTCTTTTCGGTTGTGGTATAATTCAATTGAGCATCATTAAGAGTTTTACTAGCATAGTAGATAGAGTGAAAACCTTGTTGTACCGTTGTCCTAAACGGCACCCACAAAGATAATCGCTTGCATCGCACATAAACTTGAAAGGGCGGCTCCAATCAGGTGCAACAATAATTGGTGAAGACACCAACTTCTCCTTTAGTACCTGAAAAGCAAGCATGCAATTTTCATCAAACTTAAATGGGACATCCTTTTCAAGCAGTTACCTGAGGTTTGAGATTTTAGAAAAATCTTTTATGAAACGCCTATAAAACCCAACATGTCCGAGGAAGCTTCGGATTTCCTTTACTGAGGTGGGTGGTGGTAGCTTCTCAATTGTCTCGATTTTTGCTCGGTCTACCTCCAGCCCTTTACTAGAAACCTTGTGTCCAAGAACAATACCTTCTTGTACCATGAAATGACATTTCTCCCAATTGAGCACAAGATTGGTCTCTTCATATCTTTCTAGAACTTTGGTTAAATTTTCTAAGCACATATCGAATGAATCTCCATGGACTAAAAAATCATCTATAAACTGTAACATCCCGTTACCGGTGTGACGGGTATGTCGGTAATTTAGAATCGGGTTAGGATTGAGTACAGGAAAATGTTGCATTGCACATGCATTATAGTCTCGATATTCATTGGTAAATGATTATTGACTGCACAAGCATATATATGTACATACATGCATGACAAATTTTGACTTGATTGTGTAAATCAAAAATTTGGTCATAATCGAAAAATGAGGATTGGATTGTGGAAATGGAGTGAGAAATTGGAATTAGAGGAGTGGAAATTGTAATTTGAGGATAGGAATGGGTATGTTCTAATTTTGTGAATTTATGAGAATTTTTCTGGAATTTTTAAAGTAATGGATCCGGACCGGCAAATTTGCCCAATGACTGATTAAATTGATGGTGGGTCCGAGATTGATTGACAATTGATATGAGACAATTGGAGTTATGATTTTATTATTTATGAGCATTGCGAAATTGGGAGAAAAATGGAATAAGAATCGGGTCGTTAGACTTTAAGAATTGGGCATGTGGCAGATGATCAGCCAAGCATGCCCTTAGCCTCTAAATCTCTTATATAAAAGCTTAAATGTTTGATTATCGTCATCCACGAATTTCCTTTGTTTTCATAGAAAATGGAGTTTGCCGTGGATGAGCATACCTTGGGATTTGGAGGTTCTAGAGGAATTTTCGAAAGTTTCTAGCTTGAATCAAGTAAGTTTCTACTTGTCTATGCTTTAAATCGTTTCATTTGATCATTGATTTGAGTATGAAATTGTTTAAAAAATTTAGAAAGTTTCGGAAGATAGGGTTTTTGAGGATTTGATTTGGGTTTTTTATGAAAAATGATTTAAATGATTATCTGAGGTTAGAAATAAGTTGGGTTAATGTTTAAAATTGATTGAGAGTGTTTAGAATGGATTTGGATGAGTTTAGATCAGAAGATCAGATGAATTTCGGGTTTGAGAGCTTGGTTTACACGTCATGACGTGTGATGAACACGTCATGCGAGCCCCTTTACTTACTGACGACGACGAATATTTAATTCGTACGCCGCGAAGAGCAGCAGATTATACGCCGCGGAGAGGGGGAAATGTACGTCGCGGCGAAGGGAATTAATTTTCGAATATGAGATTGTGAGGTTTTTGAATTGAAGAATTTAAATGAAATCAAGTGATTATGAGATGATTGTTACAAGTAATGAGTTGAGGTTTTGATTTTAAATGAATTGGTTCCTTAATGATTAATTGGAATTTGGAGACTAAGAATTCTGAATTGATAAGAATAGGAATTTCGGAATTTGATTTGATGATTCTCGGGATTGGATGACAAAGAAATAGTGAATGTGATTTTAATTGGAATGTGACTTTAGAGTATGGAAATTAGTAAATTGAATTATGGTATCTGAAATTGTTATGAATTAGAGTGAGAGTGATCAAATTGAGAAAATTCGGGAATGTCATAACATGTAAAGTATTTATCGTATTTGTTAAATATGCATTATTGACTATTGAAATTGGTAAAATTGGTAATGTGAGATTATTTGACTGTTTTGAAAGGCACCGATGGAGCAATTCCACGGATATGTTGGGACTTCTAGGCTATAGCTCGGAAGTTCAGGTGAGTAACCTAGTTGGTTCCTCAGCCTTTATGTGTTTAATATTAGATGCATTAATGCCATGTGGAGTTAAGGATGGATATATGTGTGATTGCTTTTGATTGATTTCGGACCATGGGTGTTCGAAATATTGGATTGCGATATTGAAGTGTAAACGTGAATAATTGTGTATAAATGCATTAGTGAATTGGATTGTAATGCATGAGTGAAATGAATTGAATGTGCATATGATCGAAATCGGACCAAAGGTCGAAGAACTAAAAGTGTTATTGAAATGAAAAGTGAACATGTGCATTCATGCATAATTGCATGATCGATAATGATAGTTGTGACCGGTGGTACCAGCGTATTGAGCCACAGACTAATGCATAGTGCCCTTCACAGGATTATCGGGGCATATCACGCCTAATGTATATGAGAGCTTTAAGCTCAACACACGAGACTTCAGTCCAGCGATCGTTAGAGCCTCGGGCTCACCGCAAGGCATATCACGCCCAACGATTTCAGAGCCACTGGCTCAACGAAAATGAACTCAGGCGCACGGTCACAACAACGAAAAGAAAATGAAAGTGTCACATGCATATTGCATATATGAATGATCAAAGGGGTACTGTGTGAATCTGAAATTGAATGCATATGATTCTATGAATGTGTTAACATGTGATATAATGTGTATATGATTGTGAATGCATGAGTTGGGTGAATCATCGATGATGGTTTCTCACTGAGTTTGCAAACTCACCCAACATTGCATCTATTTTTTCAGGAATGAAGAGTACCCCGTTAGACACACGGGAGTATGTCTACCGCTAGCAAGACAGAGTTTTCGAGTCGGGATCAGTGTCGTTCACGTCTGCATTAGTGTAGTGATTTGATTCAGTAGGCCCATTGATTATGTGTAAATGTATTGTATAGTGTGACTGTAAATGTTCAGAAATATCATTGGGCCTAGTTTGGGAATTTGTGTTTTATTGATAAATGTAAATGAGTGCCCTTTTTACTAATATTGTTCTATTGAAAATGATTTCGAAATGAAGTGGGCACAATTTGTTTACCATTTTCCGTGCACTCAACTGCTTTCGAAAGAGAAGATAAATGTTATAACGAGTTTTAAAAAGGTAGTGATTGTTCTAGTACGCCACCCTCCCGAGGTTCGGGCTCGGACATCACTGTTGATGTCGGGTTCGGATCTTGACGGGAGTGGGGTGCTACATAAACACTTCTAGGCCATCATACATCTTTGAAATGTGGCTGGTGCATTACATAGTCCAAATGGCATTCGTCGGAAAGCGAAAGTGCCATAAGGGCATGTAAATGTGGTTTTTTCTTGATCTTCCACCGCAATTGGGACTTGGTTATAACCTGCATAGCCATCCAAAAAGTAATAATATACCTTACCAGCCAATCGATCAAGCATTTGATCAATGAAGGGTAGTGGAAAGTGATCTTTCTTTGTTGCTTTGTTCAACTTTCGGTAGTCCATGCAAATCCTCCATCCGGTAATGGTTCTCGTTAGGATGAGTTCGTTCTTCTCGTTTGTCACCACCGTCATTCCTCCCTTTTTGGGTACACATTGCACCGGACTTACCCAAGAACTATCCGATATAGGGTATATAATACCAGCATCAAGCCACTTTACGATTTCCTTCTTCACTACTTCCTTCATGTTCGGGTTCAATCGCCTTTGTGGTTGCACACTAGGCTTGAACTCTTCTTCTAGTATGATCTTGTGTTGACAGAAAAGTGAGCTTATTCCCTTAATATCGGCTATGGTCCAACCGATTGCTCTTTTGTGTCCTTTCAAAACACGAAGCAGCTTCTCTTCCTGCACATTAGTTAGTTATGAGGGAACAATAACAGGAAGGGTGGAGTTCTCACCTAAGTAAACATACTTCAAGTGATGAGGAAGTTGCTTAAGTTCTAACTCCAGAGGCACTTCGATTGAAGGTTTTGCTACTTCATCCTTGGAATTGTTCAATGGCTTTATAACTTGTCTAAATGGTCTTAGAGATGAGCCTGCGTCTAACAAGTTAATGTATTCGAGAATTTTTTCTTCATCAAACTCATTAAGTGTTGTTAAAGCAGCTGTCAAAGGATCATCAGTTAGAGCATTCATAGTTGAGTCATTTAAAATTGCCCTGGTTGAAGAAATTGCATAACATTTTTCATTTGGAAATTTCATAGAAGAAAAAATGCTAAAGGTTACCTCTTCTCCATTTACTCTGATGGTAAATTCTCCTTTTTCAACATCGATGAGAACTCTACCTGTGGCTAGGAACGGTCGTCCCAAAATGATAGGTACCTCTGCATCTTCTTCAATGTCACAGACTATAAAATCTGCTGGAAAAATGAATTTATCCACCTTGACTAGCACATCTTCAAGAATTTCCCATGGATGGATAATGGAACGATCGGCCAATTGTAGTCTCACCGAAGTTGGTTTAATTACATCTCCCATGCCTAATTTTCTGAAAACAGAGATAGGCATTAAATTAATGGAAGCACCAAGATCACAAAGAGCCTTACCGAAAATTTGTGTGCCAATTACACATGGAATCGTAAAACTTCCAGGATCCTTGAGTTTTGGTGGGAGCTTCTTTTGTAGTATCGCACTACATTCTTCCGTCAAGGCCACCGTTTCATGATCTCCAAGCCTTCTCTTTTTTGATAGAGCATCCTTCATAAATTTGGTATAGCTTGGCATATTTTCTAAAGCTTCAGCAAAGGGAATGTTAATTGTTACTTTCTTAAAAACATTCATAAATTTTTCAAACCCTTTTTCATGTTTTTGCTTTGCTAGCCTTTGAGGAAATGGTGGTGGTGGATATGGTCTCTCACTCGGTTGTTTTTCCTTGTCTTCCCTTGGTTTTTCTTCCTCCTCTTTTTCCATGGATCTATCAACATCAATAACAACATCATCCCGCAAAATTTTAGAATTTTCAGAATTTATACATACCTCTTTCCCTTTGGGAGTTGGTGTTGTATCCACCTCTTTGTCATTCCTAAGAACGATGGCATGAAGTTGTTCCTTCCGAGGATTTACGGTGTCACTTGGCAATGTTCCTTGAGGACGACTTTTTAAAGCTTCAATCACTTGTCCCATTTGAGTTTGCAAGTTCCGTGTTGATTCTTCAAGTTTGACCATTCTCTGACCACTTTGCTCCATGAACTTCCCTAGTATACTCTCCAATGATGCTTGGTTGGATGTATTTGGAGGTTGTCCTTGTGGTTGGTTTTGATATTGCCAATTTTGTTGTTGTGGTTGTTGTTGAAATCCCGGTGGGTGATTTTGCCTTGGAGGGTAATTTCTTGCTCCCGAATTGTAGTTATTTGCATTTTGATTATACGAAGCTCTTTGATTCCCGAAGTAATTTACCGTCTCAGTCGGTGGCTCGACGTTTGGACACTGTTCATAATGATGACTTTCACCATAATAATCACAAGTAAATGTAATGGCTTTTACCTATTGTGTTATGGGTTTAAGTTGCTCCAAAACAGTGTCTGTGATTTTCTTGCACATATTCGAGATCTTGGCATCCATCAATTCTGAGGGATTGATTTCATACGTACTTGGGGCTTTCCGCGTAGGTTGAGCTCCTCCCCTTTCATGAGCCCTACAGTTGTTAGCAGTAACCTTTTCTACTAACGATATAGCATCATCGGGATTGAGTTCTAAGAACGTACCTCCAGCAATTGTATCTAATTGACTTGTCGTAGCGAGAGTCATCCCATGATATAAATGAGAGACTAGAGATGATAGAGGAATCCCGTGATGTGGGCACTTCCTTTGGAATTCTTTGAATCGTTCAAAGGCTTCAGCTAATGACTCCATCTCGGATTGTTTGAAGTTAACAATCTCCATTTTGAGCTTGTGAGTCTTTGCTGGTGAAAAGTACTTTCTCATGAATTTGTCCTTTAATTCGCCCCACGTCGTCAACGAACCCTTTGGGTTTGCATCTGACATCCATTCTTTAGCTGCACCTACAAGAGAAAATGGAAAGAGCCTTAGACGCATTTGCTCATTTGACACATTTGCTACTTGGTAACTATCGGCAATTTCGAGAAAATTTTTTAGGTGCATGATGGGACAATCGGATGCCACTCTAGTGAAAGGTTTGTCCCTCAAGTAATTCATGACCGCTCCATCAATTTTGAAAGTTTGAGTGGCTGGAATCCGAGTGTGAGCTATACTCGTTCTCTCATCAAAAGTAGGTGTATGGAAATCTAAGCAACTTCGTGCTCGTTCCAATTCTCTTTGCTCAGCTTCCATCTCCTCTCGAACTTGTCTCCGTATTTCTTCATATCGGAGTCGTTCGGCCGTTTGTTCGGGTGTCTCGTTATTGTTGGCCATGTTGGCTGCAGCTGTTCTTTGTTCTCGAACTCTTCTCCGATTCGCTCTACACGTTCTCTCTATTTCAAGATCACGTATGGGTTGGATCGGTTTAGAGCGGGTGAGCATGCAGATCACCTGGTCAATAAGAACAAAATGAGACACGTAAGTAAACTTAAATCAAAAATCAAAATAAGTATCAATATTAAAACTAAAAATTGGTCCCTGACAACGGCGCCAAAAACTTGTCGGTCGTAAACGTAAGTGCACGTTTCTATCGTCAAGTAGTAAAAATATCGATCCCACGGAGACCAAATTAGTTAAAATGTAATACTTGTAATAACTTCTAATTTAAGCTAATAACATAAATATTAAAGAAAAGATTGATTGATTGTGGTTTGAAAAATGAAATAAAAACGAGAATTAACGCAAGATAAAAATATAAGAAATATCAATGGAATGAAAATCTAGGAATTTAACTTCCCCCTTTATTTTACCTCAGTGTCGAAATTTTCTCGGTTTAACTCATATACCGAGTTTGATAACCTAAGATTCAGAATTAACTACTAAGACCTCCCGGATCATTAGTAATCCTAATCATCGAACCAATCTTAATGTGGTTACTTAGGGTGGATAGGTATCTCCCGATCCTAGACACAAATCACTATGAATGTGATCCTAAACTATTGCAATTTTCTTCCAAATCTATTATTCCCCCCTCCTTATAAAAATTTCGTCCTCGAAATTCTCAGTCAACGGTTCACTATGACCGTTTTCAAATGACCCTACATGTCCCATACACTTTTCCACTCAATGATTCATTTTTTTTCCGAAAAGTCACAGTAACCATATTCAGTCAGTTGTTTCGTCACTTATTTGGCTAACTCATTATCACTCATCACAGTAAACAGACTCCACAAGACTGTCAGTTGGTGATCTCACTCTCTTAACTATCTCACTTACCATTTTCAGAGTAGCTATTACCTTATTCTCACTACCATCCAATACCTTTTTTTTTCCAGTAACATACAAACTAATTCGTATTCCATTGAGTACATCTTTTCAAGGTGATACTTACCCTAACCTCCTTTATCTCGTCAGGGACGATTCACATTCCTTTGGTACCAATACAATGACATTTAGCTTCATTCCACTATAACCAGTGACACTTTACCTAATCATCCCGGACTTTTAATCTCACTTAGGCCTACTATAACCAGTATGCTTCCCATATCTCTAGTGGGCCTCTCCCAGTTCTAGACATATTCATTTTTCTATCACCACAATATTACCATTTTAATCCGGGAATTCATTGATATCAATTCTTTCCTTAATCCGTCTAGGCCAACACAGTCATTCTAACCACAGTATAATATTAATCTCCTTATCCATCTTTCCTTTTTTCTTTTTCCTTTCCTAATTGTTATACACTTTCAGGGGTTCATCCCCTAACACAGTCTCACTTTTCTCTCACTTAGTCACTTGACACGTATGCACACGTAAGATTTCTACCCGTACAACTCAAACCAGGGATCAGTTGCCACTGTCTGCAATGATACGACTCAAATGCATGCTCCCTATGTTTCAGACTGTGCCCAGATACATTACGTACTACTGGGCTCTGATACCACCTAAATGTAACACCCCACTCCCGAGTGACCCGAACCCGATATCGTTGGTGATATCCGAATCCGTGCCCCGCGAGGGTGGTGTGCTACATCAGTCGATTAAAACTCAGTATACATTTTTTTCTTTTGAAGCCATTGATTCCACGTTAAGCGGCAAATCTGATGAAGTAACTAAAACCTATGTTCATAATAAACCAGTTTCAGTTATTACAGTCATCCAAGAATAATTTACAATCAGTCAATGAGCAAAACATTAAAACCACAATGGGCTCAGTAGAAATACAAAGCATTGTTATACAGTGATTGCGGAACACAATTTGATAAGACACTAATGCGCATACGGACTGATCCCACCTTTATCCTTCACTTGCCTACGAGAGACATACTCCCGTGTCAACGGGGTATTCTTGAACCTGAAAAATATATGCAAATTTTGGGTGAGTTTTATGAACTCGGAGAAACCATCATCGATGGTTCACTCAAATCATGCATTACGCACATGGCGTACAACATAACACAGTAGTATTCAATTAGCAGTAACATAACAATTTACAGAAGTAAATAATAATTTGCAGTAATATGTAACAGTTTACAGTAAATCATGCCATCTCGTAATCAGTAATTTTCACAAAACAGTCATTCATGTGAATGCAATGCATATGTGACTCTTTCCAATTATTGATGTTGTGCCCAAGTGCTCGGTCAAGATTCGATGGGGACGCGTCGTGATTTCTCCCTCGGGCTCGAGGCGGTCAAGATAAAGATTCGAGGATAAATCCCTCTGACTCAAGGCCCGGCCAATAATAATCGCAACTTGGGTCACAACGTCCATTATCTGTTCATGCATTTATGCATGTAATGCGAGACTCGATGGTTTGATGAGTATGGCTATAAAGCCCAAAGATTACGAAGACTCGAAGAATCCAAAGTGATATGGCTATAAAAGCTCAGTATTGCAGTTTCCAATTTCATGCATTAGTCCAATCCAATACAGTAAAAACATGCAACTTAATCCTATACAGTTCAGTAACCATGCAATTCACCTTTGCAAGTAGTTCCATTCAGTACAGTAAAAGCATGTAATTCCATCCAATATATTTCAGTAATCTATGTAAATCACCTTGGCAAGTAATTCACATAGGGCATTTAGACATTCAGAAATTTGAGAAACCAACTAGGTTACTCACCTATATTTTCGAGCCAAAATCTGGCCGTCTCAGTGACGTCAGTGGACCGACGCTCCAAGTGTGACTCTATAACAAATGATGAAGATACAAACATTATCAATTGTTCAATCAGAACTATTTCAGAATGCACATGTAACACTTAAAAGGTGCACAATGCATGATCATGATATTCCCGGCCCTAATCTCATATTTTTCCACAGAAAAATCCGTCCAAAAATTAGAAACCTATTAGCTACGACGATGCATAAATTGGACCTCTATAGGTCCCCAATTAAACAAAACAAAGGATTACAGACTTTTACCCGGACCCACGTCAATTTTTCGTCCAAAAATCTCCAATCTCTCAAAAAATGAAATTCAATATTCTACGAATCCGATGGCTCAAGAATCAAGTCAATCGGATATCGGACGAAAAAGTTATTCACGAAAGAAACCAAAATTCATATTAATATATAACCCTTATTTCCTTTCATTTTTCTTGATTTCCAACCAAACTTCCAACACCCATAACTCTTTGCACATAATTCAGAAAACTATAAACCACATCTCATTGGAAAGATCATGACAAGCTCTACAAGTTTCATTTAGACCATTTAAAGTAATTCCACCCCTAAGGGTGTCAAAGACCCCATGAAAGCTAATGCTCACTCAAAGTCACTCAACACAGTACAGTACCTTGTAAATTCAGTAACTTTCCTTCTCTTCAGTCAAAAATTACACAATAAATATGCTCATCAAGATCACAATGTTGTCTAAAACTTTCATGAATAGTATAAATTCAAATTCAATGGCTAACTAGGTTAAACAATTCAGTGAAGGCTGCTGCCCTTGGAAGTACTCAAATTGGGCAGTAATTTTTCAAACAGTATAACTCCTTGTACAAATGTCGAAAAATTGCATACTTTATACCCATGAAAAGATAAAACACAGTACTACACTTCTCATGAAGGGATTATAATCAAATTCTATCATTGACCAATTCAAAACAGTCCTGCAAGTTACTGCCCTGTTCAACAGTCCATGACCTAACTTCAGTCCAATCTTTGAAAAGTCATAAGTCCCAATTCTGTTATCTAAAAATAGCATGCTATATACCATTTTCAAGATAATCACTTCCTCTACAATTCTTCAGAAGATCACTCAAACCAATTCAATTCACATAAATTGCTAAAGTTACTTCTAAACAGAATGTGCACCAAATCTGACATTTCAACTAGGTTTCACTCAATGCATTAAGACAGCCAATAGTCATCAGTCCATATCTCCTCATATACACATCGAAAAATTGCAAAATCAGTGGCATTGGAAAGCTAACTTAATAGACTTGAACTTTCATTTATTCCCTTTGTTCTAATTCCTTCTCAATTAATTGAGAAACATTAGCAAAACTCTAGGACCTATATCTCGGTTACTGTTCACAGTAACCCTGACAGTGACTTTCCATGCAAAAATTCACCATCTTAAAGCTACAATTGGACAACACCTATTTCACACAAACATGTAGCTGACAAACCAAAGTTTATTTGGGCACAAACCTTGCCTCATTTGCATATCTACACAATGAGGTATGATCAAATCAGTATACTAGGTCAAAATTCAATTTTCAGCCTTACTTCACCAATTCACTTCTTATCATTCCCTACTATAAGCATCTCAATTGGACACCAATTCAGTACCTAGGTCACTCATACATTAACTTAGACCTATAGGCACAATTTTGCAGCATTACACTCTTAATTTCTATGCAAGATTTGGCATCAATATTCAATCCAATTCAAGCTAAAACACACTTCAATCCTAACCATCCATTATCCTAACACATCCCACATTTATACCCACCAATTCTCACTCAAATTCTCATCAAATTCATGCATCAATAAGCTTAGTCATAATACCACAATTCCCATTAAATGCTTCTAACTACCATGGCATTAAATTCATACTTAAACCATCATGAAAACACCATTTAAAGTTTAATTTAAACACTTACCTACTTAGCTCTCAATCTTCAATTTTCTCTTTATGCCCACTTTACACCTTCTCTACTCATTTCTACCACCATACATGCTTCTCATGGATAGAAGAATTAAATTGCAAGGCAAGGAAAATAGCTTTGATTTCATGGAGGAGCTAAGGAAGAAAAGAAAAACGATGGAGAGGCTTGCAACAAATGGAAAGTAGGTTTCGTATGAAACATGAAATAAGCAAACAAACTCACCATTTTCCTTCATTAATAAATGAACATCCGAGAATACATGCCCACATTAATTGAGATGGGTATGTGTCAATATGGTACTTGACCAAGTTAAAGAGGAAAAAGACAAAAGTCAAGTAATAACTTTAAACAATTTAAAAACAAATTATTGGATAGGATTTAGAAATCCTACTACAATTTGACCCATTCTGGTCCAATGACCCTAATAATATGACCAATAAGACAGTGCCATTGGGTAGCAATTTTTTTTGCTACCGAAAATCGACCGGTTCGCCAATTGGCAATTTTTTTCCGATCCGGGAATTTTTCAGGAATTTCTCCGAATCATTTTTTTTAAATTACCGAAATTGTCCAAAATTGTAAAACATATAACAGTCCACTCCCAATAATTTTTCAAACACGAAAACCACATTTTCCATAACAAAAACACATTTAGGCCATTTTAATGCGATTTTGCGGTCCCGAATTTTCTCAGGACAATTCGGAAAAATTCTAAAAATTCTTTAAAATATAAAACACACTGGATCAGTCAAAATAATTTTTCAAACCCTATAACCATGTTAATCCCAATAAAATTGCATTAGGCCCAATTACGGAATTATCATGAATGCATGTCTGATAATTCCATGTGCACAATTGATCTTGTGTAGCAATCCTATTATGCATGAACAGTACTAATTATTCCCTATCAATCTCATCCTATGACAAATTTCCTATTTTACCCTTCTAGTAGGGGGTGGGATGTTACAATTGCTCCCTGTTACGTTACACAAAAATTAAGAAAATCAATTTCATAGGTGATCAAATTATGAAAAGCATTAAGAACAAATTGCAATAATCAAACCTTTAAGTAAAAACAGGCATAAGAGATTACATACAGAAAATACCAATTAACCGAGATTACATCAAGGGTTCGGTTAAAATCATAGAATGAAAAGATTAGTTACTCATAATAATAGTAGCAACAATGAAAATAATAAAAACAAGCATTATGAATATAAAATGAGTAGAAAGAATAGAAGAACAAATGGTGATTGCTTGGTCTTGGAGTCCTCCTCAATGCTTGAATTTGACAGCCCCCCTTTCCTTTTGATGTGCGTGATTAGCTTGAGTAAAAATGGAGTGAGTGCTGGAGCCTTGAATGCATCGCGTTAATGCTTGGCTGTTAAGTTGATAGCCAATCCCCTTGTGTGTATCGTTGATGCTTGTAGAGTGAGTAGAGAGTTTAATGGTGGAGCCTCCTTTTGTGTTGTCACGTTGATAGCTCTTCACTGTGCGTGAATGGACCCTCCCCCCTTTGTAACGTGAAACACTAAATATAGAGTGAGTGCTTGGTGGAGCCCTCCCTCCTTTGGTGTAACGTGAGTGCCCATGTCCCTTTCCAACAGCTGTCTCTTTGTTACTTTATAGCTCACGCAAGTCTTCTCTTTTTTATGTAGCGTGATTTCAGTTGTCTTCCTTGTAGCCTCCTGGAGCTTGCGTGATTTTTCTTTTGTCCTCAAGCTGCATGCGTCAGTCAACTAAGGTGGAGTGCATTGTCTGCTTCAAAAACGACACCAACTCTCCTCCCTTTTTTTAGTTTATCACATGAATGGCTCCCCTATGCGTGAATGGTGCTTGGTAGCTCCCAACTTGTGTCAATTCCCCAGAATATCGTCTCCTCTTGCGTGATTTAGATTTCATGCTCTCATTCCATGGTCACGCTAATCTCCTCCTTTATTGTTGTCAATTAATTCCACGCTGTTTCCTTTTTTCCAATTAAAAGTCTGCTGCCTTTTTGTCTTTGCCCATTTAATTTGCTTGTTCGTATATGCGTTGTCGCGTTGTTAATATTCACGCCCCATGATCTTTTAAATGCTCCTCCATTTAATTCCTCAAGTGCCGCCTCCACGTGATGCTTATCTCCAACCAGCTAACGTTTTTCTTCTTATTTTTCACCAGCTTCTTTGACCTTAGGTGCCGACAAATGCTTCGATTCTCCTCTTCTTTGCTGCATGAACGTAGCTCCTCTAAATGATTTTTGTTTCTTCTTTTTGTGGGTCCTGAGCTGTCCTCACCAAGGTCTGGTCTTGCTCTTGGCTTAACGTTATTTTCTCCACTGATTTGGGTTCTGTCGCCGCCTCTTATGTCTTCATTTTATAGCTGATTTAGTGATTTTTGCATGCCTCCTAGCTGTCTCTCTTTTCTTATGCGTGATATGCTGCTTTGTGATAAGACAATTAAAAGCTCAACTCTCATGTGTTAAAATGTCGTGGGTTATCTCCTTGTGTATCACGCTATTCAATCCTTATGCTTCTCCTCCTGTGCTTTTAAATTTGCCTTCCTCGAATTAATTGTTGTTGCGGTCTTTTTCAGTTAAAAACAAGTATATTTCCTACAAATTAAACAAAAACCATTAAAAATGCAGATTAAGATAAACTAAACAATTTAGTAGGAAAAATATGTATAAGACCCAATAATTAATCCAGAAATTAAGGGAAAAGGCCATTAATTCTAATGATAAAAATGCATCCAACAGATAGCAACGAAGAGCATCATGTCCTTGTTTTCCATACTCTTGGCATGTCTGCTTGAAATTGTTTCTGAAGGAGTTACTGTTATTGTTGTTGGATCTTCCTGGATAGCCACTACGTCCATGACCTCTTCCTTGCCTATTTGATTATGTGCGCCCTCCACGGAAACTTCCCCGTGATACTTGATTTGTTGATGAAGACATCTGAAAAACAGAGTTATGATGCTCAAATCGCAACTCATATCTAACGAGGTAAGCATATAAGTCACTAAGAGTTATTGCATCTGGACGTGTCGTCACTGAAATGATAAGGGGATCGTATTCTGAACCGAGCCCAGCAAGCATGTAGGAGACAGTCTCATCTTCTTTGAGAGGATGTCCAATGGTATTCATGGTGTCGCTTAAACTCTTCACTTTATGGAAGTAGTCAGTTGTTGTCATTTCCTTCTTTTGTAGGTTGAAAAGTTGAAGTCGTATTTGCATAATTCTTGCCTTTGAATGAGAGGCAAATATCTAATCAAGAGAATTCCATACCTTAGCTGATGTGGTGAGAAACAAAACGTGCTCAAGGATCTCCGTTGTTGGGACCCGATCAGGAGACCGGATCTCAACCGCAGAACGAAACGAAAGTGGTCAAAAACAAAGCGAATGCATATCGGATAATTCGAATCCGAAGGCGACACGAATAGCAAAATGCAGAAACCAATAGCAAAAACGAAATCGAATCGCAAAACGAAATCGGAATTTGAAAGAACGGAAACATAAGGCGAAATCAAATCGGATACGTATTGGGCAAAAACAAAAGCAGATGAATGGACGAAAACCAAAAGTGAACGAATCGAAGCAAATCGAATAATCAAAGCGGAAGCAAACAAATGGTTCGATTAAACTGAAAATCAAATTCCGACATCTGATAACATACACTTAGAAAAGTGATCGCGTTGAAAACCTTAAGACTTAACTATCTGAAAGTCTATCCGAATCGGTATATTTTTTTTTCTTTTTTTTCTTTTCCATTTTACTCAATTTCATACAAAGCAATACTCTTTTTCAAATTAGAATTCATCGATTCCATAATCTCAATCAAAAACTCCAATCATACTATTCGTCTTATACAATTATACAAATCCTATATATTCATATTATTTCTACCAAAATTTCGGCAGCATAACGGCTGCATCCTAACTAACCCAAAACCTGCAAGGTGGCAAAATAAACACTTCTATAATTATCACACAATAACTAGTATCATCGGACACCCCGTCCGGAAATTCAGCATACACAAATGCAATCCTATTTAATTCGCAATCAATCAAATTCATCTATATCACCAACACATTTATACCTCAACTCAAATTACATATGAAACCATAATGCACAAACTATAGCCATGTACAAATCTATATCTCAATCTTAATACACAAATCCATAATTCACTTACATCCCGAAATTAGATATACTACAAACTTGAATGGCTTTACAAGCCATATACAATGCCAAAAATCCTAATTTCATAAAACATAAGCGATACAAAATCCAACAACATATCTTGACATTCTTTCATCCGATCTCCTGCTCGAATACCTGGAGATGAGGATGAAAGAGGGGTGAGCACAAAGCTCGTGGATAAAATGTTTATAAAACGAATAATAAGCAAAAACATTTTTCAAGGCGTTTGACAGTTATAAACATTTCTCAGTCGAAAAAATTCAAAAGCTCGTTTTCAAACTTTTCAACTCTTCAAAATCAAAGCATCATCATTAAATTAAAAAATGTCATGATTTAACGCTCACTTTCGCAGTTATAAAATTTCTCAAATTTTCACATTTCATAATCAAATTCAAAACATGAAATGCATCACAATATACACAAATCAAAAACACATAACATATCAAAACGGTTTGGGTTGGTCCAAAACAGAACGTACTACACATTCCCACATAGAGGTCCTGTGCAGCCGTGAACGGAACGTATTATATTTTCCCGCATAGCGGTCCAGTGTAGCCGTGACTTATGGGAGTTCGAGATCGGAGCTCCAATGCCACTAACGGGCAGCCGAGAGAAGGCTATTAAAAATGAGACCAGTGCACTGACTCTAGCTTAAGGGACCTAACCAAACCCACATACCACATAATTATGCTCGAAAATCGAATTGCCCGAAGGCAGGCAGGTTTTAAAATCTTATTTTTCACATCGTGTCACACTTGACATATTCACAATCACATGAATTCATATAGCAATTTAAAAATTGCAATTTCAAATCCTCACTCAATCACATAACAAACAAAATCATATTCAATTTACAATCATTCATAAACACAAAATGCAACACTTTTATTATCAATTTCATAATTGATCAAATTCTTTAAGCATAAAGAATTTCAGAAATGTTAACAATTTATGCAAAAATCATTATAAACAATAATTCTAACCTTTTTTTTACAATTTTTCATAATCTCAGGAATTTCCTTAATTTATCAAAAACTTGCAATTATTTTTCAAAACATTCGGAAACAATTCAAATCAAAACCCTCTTTCTTTATTTTTTTGAAAACATAAGCAATAATTTGAAATTTCACTTCTTTAATTTTCGAAAAGTCATAATTAACTTATCATTCGAAAAATAAACATGTTACCTACCTCGAATCAATGCTAGAAGCTTGTCCCTAGCTTCAATTTGACCATTGCTTCTTTCTTTCTTCCAATTGAATTTTCCCTAAATCAAATTAACCCAAATTCAACTTCATAAATGACATAATCCTCAAATTGAACTTAGAAAACACTAATTCCACATAAAATCAAGCTATTTAAATCATAAATTTCCAAAATTCCCAAATTCTAAAATTGACCTAAACCAATTCACCCAAATTCAATATCATAAATCACAAAATCTTCAAAATTGGTATCATATTTCACCAATCCATCATATTTTTTTATGATTCTAAGCCAATAATTTCCAAAAACCCCAATCACAAAATTAGACATAAACCCTAATTAATTTCCATCCAAAATTAAACATAACCTAAGGCATAAACATCAAAATTGACTTCATAAATCACATACCCATATCATTTCCAAGGTTTCTAAACCAAGAACTCATCAAAATTCAAAAATATCAAAATTTCGAATCTTATCTTCTCTCACCACCATTTTCAGATTTTTGGGCTCCATAAGAAACTTTCATCTTCTTCTTCACCTTTCTCCTTGAAAAGCAACGAAAAATCATGCTTAAAGGCCCAAAAATTTCGAAACCTAGCTATCTTTCCCCTTTTCCCTTTTCTTCTCCAAGGCAACACTCTTCCTTTCTTTCTTCTTTCATGTTTTTCTTCTTTTCCTTAATGTTTCGGGCTTCACCTTGCTTTTCATTCGTGTTAAACGACAGCCCCTCTCCTTTTTCATTAAATGAATGTTAAATGACCCATATTCCCTTACTTATATGCCTAAATCCTTAACTCTTTAAGTGATGTTCCCAATATGCCCCTAAACTCATCGTTATTCAAGCTTACTTTAGGACAAGTTTCTAATCATCAATTTGAAGGAATTTGCCAAAACTTACTTCTAGAAAAATGTTCCTCCTTGTCTTAATGTCATAATGCCACAAAAATAATCCAATTTTGAGCACTACATCAAAAGTTATGCTCAAAACATTTCGGGCATGTCTAATGCTAAATCATTTTCCAGCACGTTATCTCCATCCAAAAATTTACATTCTTAAGGACAAAATTGAACCTTGATTTCTTCATAACAATTGTAGTCTTATTTCTCTAGTTTAATCCAAATCAAGAATTACCTCATTTGGATTACTAGAGCAAAAGTTATGGCTAAAATACTTTCAGATGTTCCTAATCCAAAACTTAACACTAATCCGAATTTCAATTCAGAAATTGAAAAACTTAGGGGCTAAATTGAAATTTTATTTCTTCATATGATTTGTAGCCCCATGTCTCAATTTTATTTTTACTCAAGAATCAAATCAATCGGATCTCTACAGATCTCGAATTTTACAAAAGACTGAACCATGTTCAGAATATTTCCTAACTCACTTTGATTAAATTAATCACCCTCAATTTAATCTAAAAATTTCATAACTTTCACATGAGAATGTAGATGATTGTCTTAGGAATCCAACGCTTCGAAAACCAAATCAATCGGATGTCAAACAAAAAAGTTATAAGCGAAAGCGAGATTCAAAGATTAGGCGTGGGCACGCCTAAGAAATTCAAAGACTAAGCGTGGGCACGCCTAAAGATGGAATCTGGAGCTGCAGAAAATTTCAGAAGTTTTAAATCATATCTTTTGCTCCCGAACTCTAAAATTAACAAATTTGGTGTCGATGGAAAGATAAAAGGAAACTCTACCACTTCCATGAAGAACTCAAAAATCAATTTCATCTCTAAAGGGGTCAAAAACCTAGTCGAAGTTACTGCCCTGTTAAACATCACCTAAACAAACTCAAAACTTTCAAATTTCATATCTTCCAATTCCCACATCCAAAAATTACATACTTTATAGCGTCAGAAAGATTGACAGATAAGCTACAACTTTCATGAAGACCACTTACTCCAATTCAGACTAAATCCGTACGACGAGTGGCCTCAAAGTACAGCATGCACAATCCTACACTTACAAACATTCTCAAAGTCAAAGTGAAATAACCCTAACTTTGACTGATCATAACTTTTACTCCCGATATCGAAAAATATCAAACTTTATGGCGATGGAAAGCTCTTAACATAAGCTACAAGTTTCATGAAAATTATTTTCTCAAATTTGGCCTAAATCAAAAAGTCAACTCTCTATGACCAAAAAATCAAACTTTTCTTAATTCTTCATATTCTCACTCTTTTCTCTTTATTTCTTAAATTTTTAACTCCATTAAAGCAATTTATTCACTAACAATTTCATTTAAACTTCAAACGCCGTATTAGACCATACTATAACATAACCTCAATAACAAAAGCATTTTTCGCCTATCTTAATCTCATCTAACTATTCACATTCAAAATTTTCTTTTTATTTATTCATTCTAATTTCCTCATTTTCATGTCACTTGACACTTTAAAATTTCAAGCAAAGTTCGGGGTCCAACATCCTTGGTAAGTGACGACAGTAATGCACTCAAAAGTAGCTGATTTGATGATATCAGATGGTATAAGCAGGATTTGGAGTTGATGTGTTTGACCATTTCAGGTGTTAACAACCATTGTGGGAGGAGTCTCGATAGAACCATCAACATATCCCAGAAGGTGTTGGCTTCGAAAACAAGGGATGATTTGGGCGTTTCAGAGCAAATAATTGTCTTTGTTGAGTTTAACGTTGATAAAGTGGCTAAATTGTCACTACAAGAAAATTGTCATTTCGTGACGGAAATTTACCGACGGACCATGTAGCGTCTGTTACTTGCGACGGAAACACAAATCCGTCGGTGAAAATAAGATAATTTCCGACGGTTCAGAAATCCGTTGGCAAAGTTGGAGGGAAATTTTTGCGAGGTTTTTTAGCGACGGAAATATGTCGATGGAAATTATTCGGTCTGTAAATAGGGACGGAATAAAATATTCGGTCGGTGAAATTGTCGGTAGAAATGATTCACCGACGATAACAAATCCGTCGCCATATTAAAGAAAGAATAATGCCGACGGTCACCAAATCCGTTGCCAAGGGTGAAGGGAAAAAAATTTGGCGACGGAAATATGCCGTTGAAAATTATTCTGTCTGTAAAAAGGGACGGAATTGAAGTTCGGTCGGCAAAATTTGTCGAGGGGAGAAGTACACCGACGGAAATAAGCCGTCGGTATATTAGGTTTCCAGATTAATTTCACCGACGGAAAGTATCCGTCGGTATATTAGGTTTTCCGATTTATCTCACCGACGATATATGTTTATTATACCGACGGATGAATTCCGTCGCTAAAATTAAATTAAATCGCTACCTAGCCGTCTTCCTTCTCTCCTTCCCCGACTCATCTCCTCTTCTCTTTCTCTCTCATTTCCTCCGGCGACCAACCTTCGTTCTCCTTCCATCTTCTCCGGCGACGTCGCGACGTTGGCTGCTCCCTCTCTCCGACGACGTTGGTTGCTCCCTCCTGAAGGTGAAATCGAAAAACTCTTGGGTTTTGAACATGGATGTATTTCGTTTGAATTGGTTTGAATGTTATTGATTTTATTTGTTAGTTTCTCCCTCCAAATGATGTAGATTATGGTTATGAATGGTGTTTTGAGTAGCACTTTCCCAGATTTGTATTGAATGATAAACGATCTTAGGGTAGGTTCCCAGTCATAAAATAGTATGATTTTTTAAATAGTTTATTGATTTTATTTCATTTAAATCGAATCTATTCATTTGAGACATAAAAGAAGAGCAAATTGCGGAACAAAACAGATGGAATGAAACAACAATTAGGATCGAAATTGACATGTGGAAAGAAGAAACAGAAATTAGGGAACCCATTAATTATTTAGTTCTTTGTAGGAAATAAATTTAATTTTCATATTGATTCAATTAAATTTATAAATTTTGTATTTAAGTTAAGTTTGTAATTGTAGTAATCTATCAATTGAACAAATACTTCAATTTAGATTTACAAACTCATATTTTAATAATCAAGAAGGGTTGCGGTTTAATTATTTTAGTTTTACTGTTAAAAAAGGAACTTTTTTAATTTAAC
The DNA here is from genome assembly GCA_029891385.1 of Erythroxylum novogranatense. Lineage (NCBI taxonomy): Eukaryota > Viridiplantae > Streptophyta > Magnoliopsida > Malpighiales > Erythroxylaceae > Erythroxylum > Erythroxylum novogranatense. The sequence goes on from CM057228.1 coordinate 19,051,478, forward strand.
AATTAAAAAAGAGGAACGTGAGGATAGAGGACCGAAGATGATGATAGGATGCATGCATTTCTTAGTTTAAAAATCCTCCCTCATTGATTACCTAATTGCAACTTATAATTTTTATCATTATTATTAAATAATTTTTAAAAACTGTAGAATTTTAAAAGAAATGCAGTCACTTAGGGTATGCATACTACAAGTAAACTCTAAACTTTTAACCCTCTTAAAGAAATAACATTTAAAAGATTTACAATTACAACCTAGAAATTTTGTGGATGTGCGGAGTTTTAAAAAATCTACTAATACGTTGTAATTATTCATAATTAATAAAAGGTTATTTTCAAATTATTCACATAAATTAATTATTGTTTTAATATTACAATTTTATACTTTTTATTTTTCGTAATAGTTTATTAAATATATCAATGAATGATTTTCGTTATTATAATAGAAAGATATAACATATATAACAATCATTTTAAATTCAAATCCAAGAGACCAAAAAAAAATTATAAAGTAATTCCATATATAACAAACTTTTTACAATCTTATATTAGTCATTTCAATAAATTAGGTGTTCAATCATTGCATGATAAATGCTACTGATACTCGATATGATAAGACACAATGTTATTTTCTTTGTTGTAGGAACTGTATTGTCCTCGTGATTTATACTTTGGATGAACGTTAAGATAAGTTTCACGCAGTATTGATATGACAACTATACTTTTACTTCAATTGTGGTAACTTTAAGCATATATCATTAATATTATTTGACGTTATAATAAAATTTTGTATGGTTGTGAATTTCTTTGATATTATTAATGTTTAATTCTTGATAAGTAACATGAGTTGTTGTGAGAGGTAAGTATGGACATGTAGTTTAGAGATTAGTTGTGAGTTGGCTTTACTTGTCAAGATGACCTCGTATAACAATTAATTAATGATCTTGACATACGTTGTTATATGTGTCACATGAATTATAATTGACAATTGATTGACTTATTGAAATTAATGATCGCAGGTATGAAATTTGGCGGGATAGATCTTGGATGTATAGACGATTAACCCCTGCGGGCTTCATTAATCCTGAATTCGTTCATGGAGTTGACAGTTTTATTCATTATGCATGCTCTCAACATGCATATATGGATGGACAAAAGATCAGATGTCCATGTAGCAAGTGCAAGCACAAATGTTTCCTGACTCTTGATGAAGTTAAGTTGCATTTGCTGCGAAAAGGGTTTGTGCCTAATTATTTTGAGTGGACACGACATGGCGAACCGTTAATTTGTAGCACCTCAAGGGGGAATGAAGCACAAATGTCTGTCAACGTAAATGAGTATGAAGGGGAGGTCATGGAACGGAAAACGCGTACAGGCAAATGGTCTTTGATGGGGTCGGTTGCACCTTTGAGACAAATACGATAAATGTTGAAGAAGAACCAAATGCGTAGCACGGAAATTTTTGACTTACTCTGCATCGCGACCGAGAATTGTGGCGGTTGTCAAAAATGCGCGAATTGTCTTCAATTCGCGAATTTTGAACGTTAAGAGTGAAGGACACATATCGGATCGTTGCTTTGATAACATTCAGAGTGGTATATCAATCACTACCACCGATCATTCAATGGTCGGCGGCTTTTACAATATGAAGAAACTAATTCGGAGCCTTGGGTTGCCAGTGCAAAAAATTGATTGCTGTCGGTTGGGATGTATGTTGTATTGGGGTGATGATGTGAACATAGATGAGTGCAAATTTTGTGGTCAATCGAGGTTTAAGCCACGAAAAGCTGCAATGAAACTGAAATTAGTTCCATGGAAGCGGATGTATTATTTCCCGCTTACTCCGAGATCGCAGAGACTTTATGCATCGATGTGACCGCATGTCACATGAGATGGCATCTTGGCACGATCGGGAAGATGGAGTGTCGTCATCCATCGATGCATGGCATGGAAGCATTTCAATGACACCCATCAAGACTTTGCGGTTGAAAGTCGGAATGTGCGGTTGGGATTGTCGATCGATGGATTCCAACCGCTTGGTCAATCCGGCAGCAATATTCATCTTGGCGGTGATAATTACTCCTTATAATTTGCCTCCGTGGATGTGTATGAAAGAGGCGTACATGTTTCTTACGATTATTGTGCGGGACCAACAAATCCCAAGCAAAAATAGATGTTTACTTACAACCACCGATATTAGAATTGCAAGCATCTTTGGGAAACGGTGTGCAAACATATGATGTATCTTTGAAACAGAATTTTGTCATGAGAACGACTTTAATGTGGACGATAAGTGACTTCCGACTTTGGCCATGTTATCGGTTGGAGCACATTTGGAAAGTTGGCTTGCCCTCATTCGGCAATGATTGGATGCGTTTTATCTTCCATCCGTGGCAAAATTTGTTGGTTTGACAATCACAGAAATTCCTTCCTCCGATCATCCGCTTAGCGCAATAAATATAAGTTCATGAAAATAAGATAGTCAAACAACCAGCTCCACCTCCAAATGTGGTGTTGAGATCTTCGCAAGAGATTGAGGCATTGGGGTTGCTTAAAGTAATCGAATTTGAAGTCGATGAAGTCAATCAAGCATCAGTCAAAACTTTGGTTGGCGGCGAAGCATATTTTGGGATTTACCATATTGTAAAACAAATATGGTGCGACATAATCTGGACGTGATGCATATTGAGAAAACATGTTTGACAACTTGTTCAATACGATTATGAACATTGAAGGAAGACAAAGACAATGCGAAATCCAGAGCTGATTTGGAACTGCTCTGTAGAAGACATGAGTTACATAAAGATGTCCGTACCGGTAAATATCCGAAAGCATGTTACACTTTGGACAAGCAACAAAAGGAGCGTTTGTGTGAATGGTTGAAAGGACTCAAGTTTCCTGATGGTTATGTGTCAAACCTGTCTAGGTGTGTAGATATGAGAAAGTACAAATTATTTGGGATGAAAAGTCATGATTGTCATGTTTTTATGCAAAGGCTAATTCCAATTGCCTTTCACGAGTTGCTACCTTCTAAGGTATGGGAACCATTAACAGAGTTGAGCTTGTTTTTTAAAAGCTTAACATCATCTGAAATCAATTTAGATGAAATGGAAAAACTAGAGAATGAAATTCCAGTTATTTTGTGCAAGTTAGAAGAGATTTTCCTCCTAGCTTATTTGTTGCATGGAGCATCTACCGTGCATTTACCATACTGAAGCAAAACTTGTCGGTCCAAATCCAATATCGATGGATGTATCCATTTGAGAGGTAAGTCCTGTACTATCATATCGTTACCCATTTGTACATGTTAGACGCATCGAACATTGTAATAACCATATGCTTTATTATAGGTATTTACATCATCTAAAAAATGTCAAAACAAAGCTAGAGTTGAGGGCTCCATATGTAATGCTTATTTAGTTGAGGAAGCTAGTACATTTGTGGACATTATTTTGAGCCTCATATGCGTGCATAAGGCGAGACAAGTTCCTCGTAACGACGATGGGGAGGAACAAGTGGTGCGGATGGGAACTTGTCAATTTTACATATCCAGACGGACATCCGGACGTGCAACAAGACAAATGCTAACAGAGGAGGAAATTGATCGCTCATGGGTACATTTTATTGAACTGTCGGGAGGTTCTTCCATTAGACAGATGAGTTGCACAACCGGTATGCTCCATTGTAGGTGTTATTGTGTTGAACGTTTCGATTGGTGTCATGTCATATGCAGTTATACGAGGCATTGTTGCACGAGGTAATGCCAGTATCACACAGGATGACATGAATAACGGTTGGAAAACAATTCCTCGATGGTTCGCACGATATGTAAGTTCTCACCTTAAACTATTCCTATTGTTAACCACCATGTTAACATGTTCGATGACATTGTTCCCTTTCCTTTGTTACTTCTCGTTACATAGGTCATGGAGAATCAATACGTAACAAGTTCATATCGATCTTGCGAAGGTCCTCTGCGAATCGTTAACTCTTATCCGGTGTATTTCATGAATGGATATAAATATCATACAGAGTCGCATGGACATACCATGTCAAGTATGAACAGTGGGGTTTCGATACAGGAAGAATTGATGGATTATTATGAGAAAATAATTGAAATACTTGAAGTTGAGTACCCTGCGTTGCCAATTAAGCGATGTGTGATATTTAAATGTGACTGGTATGACCCGACACCAAACGTTGGAACAAAAGTGCATAACCAATACAATGTCGTTGAAATAAACTTCCGTAGACGGTTGAGACAATTTGAACCATTCATCTTGGCTATGCAAGCAAGACAGGTGTGTTATGTCCCTTTTCCAAGCTTAAGACGTGATAAGGCGGATTGGTTGGCGGTGTGCAAAGTTAAACCTAGGGGAGTGTTTGAATCCTATACAAACGTAGAGGAGAGAACTGACAGTGAAGCGTTTCAAGAAGACGTGGCTTCTATTCATGATACAATAACGTGTGACGACACAGAACCTTTGCACGATCCTTCTAACGCTTATGTTGATATTTCATCTGCAGAGTCCAACGAGGGTAACAATGGATCTAAACAAGAGGAAGAGTTTGATTCTTATTCTTCCGACGAGGAAGATGATTGTAATTTACATTTAAGTTCTGATAGCAATTAATATGTCTTTGTAATAAACTATTGATCGTACTAAATACGAGATTCCTTTTAATCATTGCAATTCTTATTCAAGGATGTCGATGTGGCGAATGGTTCCCGACGGTAATAATTCTTTCCGTTGGGAGGAATGTGAAAAATTTGTCCCGTCCCAGGGAATAACCATTGTAGGAAACAGCGTTGCGGAAAGCACTCCGATTCGTTTGCCATCCATGACCGATCTTCTAATTCAAGGTGTTTGCTATGATTATTACGCCCGTGTTCATATTCAAGACATCTTATTTCCTTATGTTCAATGCCCATAACATAATAGTAATTTGATGGTTTTAACTTCATGTTGCTCAAAGCGTCCTTTATTTCGAACGAAGAAATAAGTGCGATGAGGCGATGCCATGACACTACGACATATGACCGAAATGACAAATCGGTTGTTATTCCCACTTTACTAGTTCATCCGGACAATTCGTCCTCGTATCAAGAGCGGTAAACATTTACAATTTCCTCACGAAGTATGGCTATACCAAAACGTTATTGAGAGAAAGTGTCCAAAGGCCTTCACCGTGGAGACGTCGATTGCTTCCGAGCTTCTTTTGAACGTGCTAGGAAGCTTCTCGGAAATCCAGAACTGGGGGACTCATTTACTTATACGGAATCTCATGTCACATGGAATCCGACGGAATAATTAACTGATGTATTACATAATTCGACAACGTTGAAAAGATGTTTGTTGTTGTATATGTTTCATTCTGGTAAACACAGTCGTAATTATATAATTGTTGACGTTAATATATTGTTGTTAACTTGTTTGTTAACTTTCAATGACATTGGATTATAGGTAAATAACTTCATTAAACGATTGCTCTTAAGATTGTTATATGTGTACAGAATTGATAAATTTTGTATTTCATTCATTAATATGGCACCAAAGAGACCACGTGAGGATATGCGGTCGAGGTTTAGAGGGATGTTTGGCGGGCAGCCGTCTCAAGGTGGATCGTCACAGTCTGGGAGTCTGGGACGCGCACTGACTCACCTCCTCCTCCTACACATCCTCCAGGTCTTGCAGATGAGCCATCACCTGCTGCTACTAATGCCACACCATCCCCTGTGCCAACTCATTTATCATCCAATACCACAATAGGGGATAGAGGACATGTCCGGAACTGGATCTGTAGGAGATGATGGCGAAAGTATATCACTTACATCAATGACCAGTAAGTAATATGATAGGATTACGCACTGTTTCTAGACTTGCTATTTTTGGTCTATTTGTACAATACAATGACTTCTTGTTTTAGGTTCGTACCGTCTGGAATAGTTTCGAGGCAGATGACTTCCACTTTTAAGGAAAGGATTGAACCCGATGGGTATACGTGGAAGAATATCACTGCAGCAACGAAACAATTGTACTTTAATGAGTTCGAGGTACAATAATTATTTCTGTTATATAATTAATATATATATATATATATATATATATATAGTGTCATGATAAATATATTTATAGTTTGACATTAACTAACATATATTTGTTTGTTCTTTAATCAGAAAGCATTTTTTTGGGACGCTACTTTGGATGGGAGCATATACAAATTCTGGGAGAGGCGGGCTCGTACACGTTATCGCGACTTCATTAACGCGATAAACAAGGTGGTGCGACCCGCTTTATTTCGGAAGATATATGGAGTCGTTGGTTGGCGATTGGGCATCACTGCAGCAATGTCCATCTCAGACGTAACTCGCCAATGACGTGGAGGCCCAGTCATCAGAGTCTTCCGCACATACGGAGGCTCAATAACTCACCAAGAGCATGCAGACATGACTTGTAAGTATCTACACTTTACACTAATTTTGTCAATAGTTAGGTTCGTTGTATTATGGATAATGATAATGGTCTACCTATCTGGTGCCACTTATGTTGACTTATGTTCACTTTGTTGACTTATTTTCATTGT